>JAYESD010000010.1:165382670-166722659 GCA_036927565.1 Tuctoria greenei
GTCCTTCGAGCTTCTTTATTCCAGAAAACAGTATAATCATGAGCCGAAACAACTTCCACATGGCCTAACGATGAGACAAACAAGACCACCAGCAGAACATGAACAACCTAAGTTCGTGCGTATTCTTTGTTAATTTATGTCAACCGGTACTTGGATCCTTTGAAATTTGCCTTAAAAATGCTTTGAAAGGACTTTTCAAAACTGGAGACGCACCACTGGGGACTTTGCCATCTCATTCCCTCGCTGTGCCATATATCATCCCCAAACTCCATCTCGCCTGCTTGCATGCGAATTGCCCAGAAACATCCACTCTAATAGCGGTCATGCTCGTCGTCGTCGGCGGAAGGGTATTTCTGCGTGTCAGCAAATCAAATTCTCTCCATACCGTATGCACCAAAGCTCTGGTATATATCCATTCGAATTGACACAATATCATCTCTTACTAATCTCAAAGCACATCTCTGAACAAAAAATAAATAAATGTAGATTCATCGAGTAGATCCGAGACGTCCATACTAGCCAGAAGGGGGTATATGGAGCCATCTGGATACGGTATGCACAGACCGCGTGTCAGCATGCGGCCGTGACAGTTTCTCTTTAACGATCTCCCACTTCAGATAATTGTAGCCCTTTCATATATACTGCACTCCTATGAAGGATAGCTTGCAGTCTTAATTAGCCGTGACAATCTTACATCAGAGATTTCCAGCGTAACGCGATGCTATATGACACCAAAGCCTACGAACTTGAAATTTGCATAAAGTTTATTTATGTTTGACTCTTTCAAACCACAATGATGTTTAGGAAACTGATAGCCTTAAAATCTTTATAGAGAGAACATAGTGATCATGATAGCAAATAATACGGCATATATTTGTCTAGAAAAGGATGTTTTGCATATATGTATAAAAGAGCAACAAATCTCCATTATTATCATTTTCCTCAGTTGAAAATGTCACATGCCCTGTTGGCCCATGATTTATTGTCCTTTAGATTATGTACGTGAGATTACACAGTAGACCAGATCTCATCCACAGGTATGCCAGGTTGAAGGAGATCCCTGATTTTCTCATCCTAAACCGCATGTGACCACTAATTACCAAAACTGTCATTTTCTCGTCCTCTACACAACTGCTGCATGTATGTAACCGATCCACTTTTCCCACTCCACTGTCTCCCTCGCGCGCGGCACTGGTAGTGGGCACTCGCGCCACCGCACACCACCGTCAAAATCCGTCGAATCGAGCTAGATGTCCTCCTCCTCCGCCGCCACGTGGCCGCGAGCCGGCAAGCACCGCGGCGGCGCCGCCGCCGCTGTACGGCGGGCGCAGCTCGTCCTGTCGCGCGACGCCGGGTGGTGCGGGCAACGCGCGTGGCGGAAGCTACTCCGGCGGCTCGCGCAGCAGACCAAGTGCATCTGTAGTTCCCCGACGGCAGCGGCGTCCAGGCCGATCACTTTCGGCTACGACGCCGTCAGCTACGCCAAGAACTTCGATGACGGGCGCAGCCCCGTGCCGCCCAGCTGCGCCGCCCCCGTCGTCTTCGTCGTCGCCGCTAACGCCGCCGATAAGTCGATCGAGAACTGAATCGCGATCGCCGTTCCCGCTCCTACCGCCTTAATCCCCTTCGATTTTTTCACCTTCTTTTTTTATTTACCGCGCCTATATTTTCCTTTCTTTCTAGCACTGCTTTGGTGATGATATCGGTGTTGTAGTACCTCATCACAATCCCCTACCTATTTACTTGGTGATTTGTACATAACTTTAGTTTGGAGATTAAACCTCATGCTGCATTGACATGTTGATGCATTTTCGTCTGGAATCCCATGATATCTTGGATTCTTGGTAAGCAATTTCGACCTGGGTTTACAAATAGTTGTGGGAAACCAATGTAAAGGAGAAAAAGGTATTGATATATATATCATGTATCCTGATTTATGAATCCAAGATCATTATACATAATCAATCGTATCATCAAGTACGTTTGATTATCTGATCCATGAGCGTTAAGTGTCAGCATTAACTTGGCGAAGGAGATCATAAAAGAAAAGGAAACGCGACAGGGTGGAGCAGATCAACTTCTCCAGGAAAGGACCATGCAAGACATGAATTGGAGGGGGGAAAGGCGAAAGAGAACGGGCGTGCTAGACATCATCAGTGCGAGGAATTTATTGTTCATGATCAGATATGTTGATTCTAGTAAAGACTGGCTCCATATCAGAAGCGAGGCATAGGAAGGTGGAAGATTACAGTCTTACAGATGGTTCTTTCAGATTTCTGTTGTGCACATGGAATTTTCAGATGCAACTACCGGCCAGGCCAGCATGGATGCCGAGGCTGGAGCTAGGTTCTTTGCAGTGTACCAAGAGCGCAGCAAGCTTTTCAGTCCCTTGACCCATGGTACTACATTATATGTAGAATCTTGGCATCATCGTCTGTAGATAGATACTCCCTCCATCCCTAAAAGCTTGTCTTTGTAGTTCAAAAATGAACTACAAAGCGACAAGTTTTTGAGGGCGGAGGGAGTATATAGACACCTTTTGACGTCCTCGATTCAGTAATCAACATCATTGGAAAACTGTGTTGCTTTTGATAGTGCCCTACGATACTATTGTATCTGGCCGGTAAGCCTTCGTGAAATGAATTACACATAATACGACTTACAGAGCCCAGGATTACGGAGAAAGGTAACCGAGTTGTATGTGAGTACCAACAAGAACAGAGAGAACAACGCATCCTGTCCTGACAGGGAAAACAAGCCAAGCTACCAATCGTTAGCTACGAGCAGTGATAAGAACCACAACGAAGCAAGATGGTGCAGTTTCCCCTTTGCTGCAGACTCTGGTTGCTGCCTGCAGTGACGTGGACCAAAGGACATCCTCCCCCCACTGTCACCTCATACTAGTATAGAGTGATTGCAGAGCATGCGCTGAATCTGAATGGTCAGCAGTAAGCCAAAAGTCTTTAGTACTTGTTCCATATTTCAGTTGTAGTAACAATGACTCCGTGGCCCAATGGATAAGGCGCTGGTCTACGGAACCAGAGATTCTGGGTTCGATCCCCAGCGGAGTCGTTTAATTATTTTGCTAAAAAGGTAGCTCTTTTTTCTTTTTCCTTGTAATGCATATGCATGATGCTATGAAAAACTCTTGCTAGTTGCCAGGTAAAACTTGGTCAGAGGATCCTAGCTAAACAAACAGCTCGTTCAGAACGTTGATGTTGTGCAGTTAACGGTTGAGCCAAATCTGACAGCAAAAGTGCTTATGCATGGCCATTGGAGTTGAAAAATAGTGATGTCTTTTATTTCCCCGTGCTGTTTTTTAAACAATAACTATCTTTTTGGTTACAGGCACAGTAATGAAATTGTCTCAGTTGACAGAGGAACAAACTTATTAGAAAGAGTATTTCTAATGACCCATGCAACAGCTACTTAAGCTGACTTTGCAGGAGATGACACTGATGTTGTTGTGTAAATGGATTTCAGCTGCCTGTTTATGAGCTTGCTATCATAGAGAGCCAGCTGCAGCTCCATACCATCCGACCACCACTGCTGCAGCCCATGCGCCTCAAGAAACTTCTGTGGGCCTTTTGATGTCACAAAGAGCTTTGCAACCACATCACCCGCAATCTCACTTGCCTTGCGCTGTTGTTGATGTTCATCGGAAGCACCATCGCCAGCTGCTGACGAGCATGAAGGAGCGTTGTAGTGGCAGCAAATGTAATCACTGTTGTTTACGTACAGGTGTGGCACCCATTTCTTCTCCGTGCGCAATCTCTTCTTGACACTCGCCTCTTCCTTGTCAACATCAAGTGTTGTTGTTGCTTCTTCCTTTAATGGCAGACTAGACTTAACTTTGTTCCACAGATAATTGGCCTTCTCACTCATGCTCCTTACACCCATGGCTAGTGAAACTGAAGGTGGGTTGAACAGATGACACTCCACAAAAACTCCTTGCTTAGCAAGCTCTTTGCAGACTTGAAGCGCGAAGCCAGCTCCCAATGAGTGCCCAGCCACACAGACATTTGCGCTGCCAAACTTCTCAACTGCTGCATTTAGGGCTTCTAAAGCACCAATGAACCTCACTGAACCTTTTAGGCTTTCCCATACCAAGAAACGAAGATCATCCTGAAGGTCTCTCTTCATAGTTTGCCTTTGCAGCAGTGTTCCTCTAAGAGCTAGTACAGCCCTCGGTGCACCACTTGGTCTCATGAGGATGAAGTCAGACAATGCAGAGGACCGGTCCCACTCCAGAACGGCCCCATAGATGGAACCATCTCTTTCATCCACCAATGTTTGTGTGATCTTGTACTTGAAAGGCTTCCACCATTTTGGAGCAAGGCCATCCTCTTCACCTTTCTGGTCTTGCCTGTCCAGTTCAAGCAGGTAAACAGCTTGAATGAAGCAGGCCATTACCATTCTTTTGTAATTTGGATCCTTCCTGCAAATCAATTCAAAGCAAGAAACATGGCATTAGAATCTTTAGAACATATCCTTCCTGCAAACTAATTTAAAGCAAGAGCATACACTGAATCTTTTAGAAACATGGCAATACAATCTTGAGAAGGAGGACTGAAGATAAGTTGGGAGAAGAAAAGAAGTAACTTGTCGTTTAGAATGGGCAGTTTCACAATGCCTTCAGGCTTGAAATCACAAAGTTTTGGAAGCTGGCTTCTCAAACCAATATACTATAGATATGAGCCTTCTTCGTGAAGGATTCTGGAAGGACCAGTTGTGCATAGTTTTTCCTGTCAATGCTCCAAAGATAATGTTCCACTTTGTAATGACATATCCCCAACAGGGAATCTGCCACCACAGGTATGAGCTCATCTAACCCACTGAAATCAATTCGACCTATTTGCTGCTCTGCATTAACCAGAAAAAACTTGAGCAGAACAAAAATACAGTGATGAAGTAAGGGCCATAAAAGGAAATTTCAAACGACCATGGAAGCTAGAGCCGCACAGGCACACAGCAAAAGCGTGTCGACTTATTAGGCAGCCATGGACAGAACGCGTTGGGTTCAGGAAACTTGAGCTACCATTCATGTTTCTTGCTTCTCAATTTCCCCCAGGAGAAAGTAAGAGAAATTCCCACATAACTTTACTTGCGGGAGTAGTAACATATTGTAAAAGCTGTAATACTTTTTAGATAACATAAAGCTGTAATACTTCTCTTGAAATTTGGATTAACTCGAGCAACACCGTACTGCATATCGCAATGTAGCTTCAAGCGAACACGATCAGTTTAGCATATCTAATGGAACAAAGTTGCGGCTCTTCCTCTGCATATCTGATCGGATCCCATTTAATTTCCATTGTTATAATTGCGAGCAACTGAGGAGAATCACGATCATTGAGCACACGGTATCCCTTCCGGTGTGAGAGGAGCGGCCCCAAGAGCATGGTGCCCTGCCGCAAAACCAGGAAATCGCGATCCTAAAAGCTCGCCGCTTCTGACGAATTCACCGCACGATGCGCAACGGAAACCGCAAGATTGCGAGCAAACAGTAGGCGCGACATCTTACCAGCTCGATCTGATGATCTCCCTCCAGTTGGGCGGCGGCAGGTTGCGCGGGCCGGACACGTGGAAGTCGTAGGGGTGCCCTTCCGCGTCCGCCGCGGCCACCACCACGGCCCCTCCACCGCAGCCTCCTCCCTCCACCTCCACCACCTCCTCCTCTTCTCCAACCGCCGTCGGCGCGGGGGTCAAGTCGACGGCGACCGTGGCGGCGCAAGCCATGCGCGCCGGCTCGCGCTCGCGGGGGCGGGAGTGGGAGCGCGTGAGCGGAGAGGTATCAGCAACGGTCGAGCCGGCGCGGGTGCGGGGAAAGACGCGTCCGCGAGTGCGAGCCGGGAGATTCTCGGGGGCCAAGTGCGCGAGCGCGGCGCCGGCGGTAGTATTTCTGGGATCGCAAGATGGGGACAGCGTCCAACGGTCATGTTTGGAAAGGGAAGCAGCAACTGGGATGGTTTAATGAGGCAAGGGCCCAGAGGTTGTGTGGCTGGCTTGAGCGTGTTGCCATGAGTATGCTTTCCTTGTTGGACGTTGGTTTTCTTCTTTCGTGCTCCCAATTTGTTTAGAAGGTTCACAGGCTCGCTAACTATTGTATTCTGTGATTAAAGTTTCTGTTTGGTACAGTTTCAGATTCAAAATTATAAATATTTTTTTTAACTCAGAAACGTTTTTTAATATGAAACAAAATCATTTTACAACGTTAGGCTAGTTTTCTGTTTTCAGTATAAAGATGACCAGACATCAATTGATCCAAATACCTTTCGTTGTTGTGTGCTTTTATTAGACATAAGCAATAGTATTCAGCATCGATGATTTTTATTTAATTTTAATACAAACACAATACGTGTAGTATACCGATGACGAAGACAGGTAGCACGCCTTCGACACTCAACAGTGTGTTGGAGCAAGATTCAACTAATAGGTTGCGACCCGAGGTTTGGAGATTTTTCTATCAGAACGCGAAGCCATAAAGCATGTAATTGGTGATAAATCTTCATAATTTTTTCGGAACTTAGACCTAAATTACTATTCCAAGATGTGGAATACTTTTAAAGTGTTTCTCATTTTAAGGTGTTTCTTTTCTGAAACGTTTTTTTTTATCATTTAGAATAGTTTCAAGTGATTTTACCTAGTTATTAGAATCGTTTCTTCTATCCAAACAGGATCTTAGAAAATCTTGAATCTAAAAGAATGGATTTGAATTTAATTTCACCTGCAATTCGATAAATTAGAAGAATATCGGGGTATTGGTGGAGGCGAGCCCGGTCTAGGGCGCGGCCGGCCACAGGCTGGGGGAGATGGAGCTTGCGCAGAGGCAGAGTTAGCTTGTGCTGGGTATACTCAGTTTGCAGACCAGGTCGGAGGTATCCTAGCCTGTGCTGGTTTGAGCTTTCAACAAATCAGTGCTGTAACCTACTCCTTCCGTCCCGGAAAGTTTGTCACTTATAACACTTAGACATGAATCAATCCTGCACCAGTTTATCGTTTCGCCTTTGACATGACAATTGCACCGAGAAATTAAATCATGAGAAGTCACCTATCTTAAATGCGGGCAGTTTTGATGCTTTTAAGATTAGCAAGCGCTCATCCAGACTATCTGGCTCCATTCTTAGAGTTCACTCGTGGAAACATATAATTAACAAAAATCAATAGATAATATCCACAGAAGACAATCGCAGATTCCCGACAATATAATAAAATCAGTAATGAATGTACCTAAAAGTACTTAATTCCAAGTTTATTCATGTGTACACATTATACAAGCTGGCTTCTCATTGAACGAATTCAAATGAGACATACTCCCTCCATCCCATGAACTTGTCGCTTTGTAGAACTACAAAGCGACAAGTTCATGGGGACAGAAGAAGTGTTACCACATACCCTTTAGAAATATCATTAGAACTACTTACATTATTGTTGAAAACAGAAAAACAAACATCAATGGAACATGCTGTTAATCACTTAACTCCACACAAAAATATCAAACTAAAAAGTAACAAAAAAAACAGAAAACTGAAATAATAAAATTGATGTTTGCATGGAAGCTTACCATACAACCACAAAGGTCAACGAGAGAGCAACCAGGCAGCAAATGACATAGGCAACAGGGAAAAAAAGGAAACCAAATTATGCATTGGTGACCTTGGCAAAGTTGCCTCACGAAATAAAAGGAGTAATGAGAGCAGCAGCACACTCGTATCAAACTTGATGCAAAAAGAACTGAAAAACTCAAGACACCCAGAAAAACAAAACAAAGTGTGGTCAAATCATAGTTCTACAGGAAAATAAATTTAACGCAACATGTCAAAGAAATCTCATGTGAAGCATGCCATTATGCAGGCCACGCCAAAAAAAAACCTACAAGTGACAGTGAGAATACGATTATCTCGACTATATTATGTCTGCAGAAATGCTCAACCATAAAACCAAATGGTTAACGGATGACTTGAACATTCAACTGCAACTATTATATTGGCAACAGGGAAAAAAAGGAAACCAAATTGTTGTTGGTAGCCTTGGCAAAGTTGCCCTCCTAAAAAAATTTGGTACAGATGCTCAAAAATATAATATTTTGAAGGTGCACTGAAGCATCAAAGCAAAAAAGCTCCAATGACCATGATAACCATTTATAGAAATAAGTTTGCACATAATAGGGCATGCACATGGAAATATATTGTCTCACTCTTTCACAAAATTTAGAACTTTAGATATTAATTATAGCACAAGCAGATTTCAACTAGCGAATCTAGCAACAATGACATGTACAATATGAAAACTACGTCCACAGATCATGAAAATACTGACTGGACAAATGGAAAGCCATCATCACACATATGCTCAGCACCACTCCGTACATTTAAGTAATCAACATCAACACAGACAAGAATTGAACTATTCATGAGTCATGAAATGATCAAAAGAGGAAAGAAAAGAATATTCATCTAGATAAAAAAGATACTGCATCGGTCTACCAGCCAGCATTAAGAAACAATAGGTTGCATATAAATAAGACTGATGTTGCAATCCTACAAACTGTCTGGGCTTACATATTACCAAGGTGACTGAATCACATGAACAAGTTTGGCCTTGAAGCCTTGAAGGTGGTCTTCAGCTTCCTGGTTGGCGGTCTGACCTTACGATACACCAGCGGGAACCTGATGTCCGACTTGTGGAACTGTTTAGTATTGTCACGCTTGCAGAGTTTGAAGTGGACCGTAGCAGTCTTGATGATCTGGATGCAAGGCGCCCTGACGCGGTGGCGAGAAGCCATTTCAGTATACATCTGCTCAACAGCACCATTGAGGGTGGTGTCACGGTATTCCTTGTACATGTTGTGGTAGCCAGTCCTGCTCTGGTAACGCAGCCAGATGCCATAGTTCTTGATTGTAGTTGGGTTCTTCTCAAAGATCTACAGATATAATGGCAATGTGGGATGTGTCCGTTAGCTACAGAAAAGATATAGTATTGCAGCTACACGTAACTCAGCTAATCAGTAGACAGCAGTGCAGTACAACAGCACCAAGCCTCCCGTGACACCTTACATACCTTCTAAGCAAGGGTGCCCGTCCAAAAAACAAACTGAAGGATTGGATGACGCTAACACATTGCTTGGAAACACAATAGTGCTATGTATGATCACTACTCCGTTTAACCACCCTAAACAGCTGCTATATTACAAATTGAAGGAGTTGTTCATGACAAATTCATGTGGTTACATATTTGCGAACACGGTCACTGAGATGGCATAATAGAACATCTAAATGAATGGCAGAACAAACCTCATTGATGGCAAGGATCTGGCCGTTGCTCTTCTTCACCTTCTTCAGTTTCCGGAGGAAGTACCTACACACAAACAAACATGGCGTAACCAATCAGACAAGCTACGCCTTGACACCGTATACAAGCAAAATGTGGCAGGCTCAGGAGCGGATTGAATTGAATCATGTCCTCACCAGAACTTAGACTTGGCGCGGACCTCGTTGGTGGCCCAGAGCTTCATGCGGTAGATCTTGGGGTGCTCATCTGTTGGAGTCGGCAGGCCCCTTCCCACCACCTGGTACTGGTGGAACTGCACCATGCGCACACGCCGAACACGACAAAGCGGAGGTCAGATCTCAACATGGCAGAGAGAGAGGGAGCGAGAGAGAAAGATGGAGAGAGAGAGAGAGAGAGTCACCCTGAAGGCGACCATCTTCGCCGGAGATGCGACTGGGGGTCGCTGGGCGCGGAAGGCGAACGGGGTGCGATGATACGAGATGGCGGCGGAAGCTTTTGGTCCGAAACTTTATAGATGAGGCGAGTGTGAGCGGCATAAAACCCTAGAGGACTAGGAGAATGCTAATGCTTTGGGCCGGATTGTCGTCATTGGGTTTGTGGGCTTACGATGATGAACTACCGTTCCATTCCAAGGACCACATGTCGTCATTGAGCCGGATCATCGTGAGTTTTTGTTGAGTAGATTTCAAAAACGTACTACTCCCGCCGACTTCAAAAAGTTATCGAACGGAGGGAGCATCATTTTTCTGTCGAGTAAATTCAAAACCCTACAACCACATTGACGTTTATTGAAAATCTTACAACTTTTAGTGCAAGTTACAAAAGACTGACTAATTTGACACTTATTTGTATATATTCAAAACCTTGTCACCTTGAGCCCACTCTAATTTCTCTGTTGAGGCAAATTCCATGTAAACTACTCGCACGTGAGGACTAGCCCACACGTGAATCCAATGAGATATTTCGAGACGTAACAACTAAAGCAGAAGGCATATTGCCAGTCCGGTGTGCAACTATGACTAGCTTGTGATTTGTGGACAGTGTTATGCTCAACATTCCAAAAGTTTAGCTTTATCCAAAGGTCACAACGGCAATTCGACCATTAATTCCGTGTGGCATAACAAGAGAACTTTACAAAGAGTATCACAAATGCTAAACAAGGGGGGCCAAGTCATTGATTTTGTAGGCTTACAGAAGACTTTACAATTTGCTCCAGGCTCATAAGTTGATGAGGCTACAAAGGGTACCCCATGTGTTAGATGCCAAAACAATGTAAAAATTTATAGGCTTTTCCAAAAGTTCTTGATCCCATTGGCAAAAGATTTCAAACTCCCTAAAAGACCTGTCTCTGTTGATCCCTTGTTTACATGCTTAGGGCCGTGTTCACTGCATGACACAAAATACAATACAAAATGACTAGCAACCAATATTATCATTTTAAATTCAACAAGATGCAAAACTGAGAGATAGTTCGACTCTACAGAACATCCAAGTGATGCAATGCATGACAGAAAACAGCAAAAGCAATGTGTGAAAATAGTTGACGTTCCATGATCCATATGACACAGTATTAACTGTGAACTAGACATGCCATGCTCAGCATGTTCTCTAATGGCCCAAAACAACTTCTTACAGCTACCCCAATCCCCAAACCTAGTTCTTGGCTACCGGCATCAGCAGTTCCAAGCTATGAAAAACACCCATTCTCACTGGCCAACCTTAATCCACAGTCAGTCAGTAAAAACAAATTGGCCTCAGCCTAAACTGCTGAGTCATGATGCTCCCGATATCTGACAAAGTGAAGTCTTTTCTGAGAGACTAGATATGATGCAAACTACTTAATTTATAAACTGATGGAATGGAACTCCAGCTCCGATTACGGGAAAGCACACTAATTCATGAATCCAGGAACCAATAAAAAGCTAGTTTACTTCCTCCCAAGTTCAAAAGGAGGTTCATCTTCCATAGTCTTAACTAGTCATCTCAATGCACTAAATTATGGAATCAGTGCTTTTTCAAACCCAAGTATCAAGATCTAATTCATCTTCCGCAGTCTTCATTAACTATCTCAATGGACTAAATGTAAATAATGGAAGTAGTAATGCATTTTCTAACCCAACTATGCAGGAACCAATCACCATTTAGTTTACCTCAAATTTCTACCCTGTCCAGATGTAGGTTCATTTTCTGTAATCTTAAGTAGCCATCTCAATGCACTAAAATGCTGAGTGTAATGCTTTTCAAACCCAAGTATCTAATCATAACAAAATGACACACGAATAACAAGTTCAATCAAAAGAAAGTGTAGCAAAACAACTGGTTATGAATTGGATTCACAAACATAAAATGAATACATCGTGTAATTAGTTATACCTGTCAGGCGTGTTTCTCTTGAGCACCTTATCACTTCCACTTTGGTCTGATACAGTTGACTTACTTGCATTCAGGGAATTTCCTGTGTTGTGCAAATCTAATTTGTTAACCTCTGTTTCCGCTCCTTGCTTGCCAAGGTCTGATTTCATGTCCATCCCCAAAGACACAGCAGGCTTGTTCTGCATATGAATCATGATTGAGGAAAATGTCAACAAACCCTTGAGTGGATACAAAATAATGGTCTAGAGAATATTTTGAGTGAGTACCATTAGATCCTTCGCACTGTCATTTTCTGTTTTATTAGATAAATATGGGTCATCTGCATTTTTTATGGAATCTGAAATCGCAAAATCTGGCCTGGCAGCTTCTGTTTCCACAATCGGCAAACTGTTACTTTCTGTTTGACTTTGATCAGATAAAGTGGTGTCATCTGCATTCTTGATGGAATCTGAAATGCTGAAATCTGGCTTCGCAGCTTCTGTTTCCACAATGCTATCAGGGGAGCCCATGGATCTATGAGTTTCAGCCTGCTTAACAACAGAAAATTATTGCCATAAAAATAAAGCAGTCAGTTGACAGGGAAACATACATGTTAATATATAAAGTATTAGATTATGCTTTCAATTTTAAAATGAAAATGTTCAAGAAATACCACCAACAGTACATTTTGAAGATAAGGACAAAAGGTTGACCTTTTCAATGGTTGTGGTGCCAGCAGTAGCATCTTCCTGCGGGAGTAGCAAATCATCTTGCTCATTATTTTTGAAGGCCTCAGAGTTGTCTTGAATTTTCCCATCGTCATCCTTAGGCCATGAGTGTTTGGCAAGCTGAGCTGATCCTTGCACTTGGGCTGCTTCAGAAACATCTGTCGATCTTGAATGCTTGGAAAATTCAGTTGTTACTTGACTTTGACCTGACTTAGCAATATCCAGCGGTGGATTTGCATGATTATACTTCAATTCCTGAAGTACCTCTCGCACAGTGTAGTGGCCGCCACCAATATGCTGCTGGATACATTTAATGGTGGGAAACTTACCTTCGTTTGATGCCCTGTACCTGCACCAAACAGGACAACAAAAATCTATGAAATTTTCTGGTCATGGGTATAACTGAACCCGAAACGGATGCTACTTCGTAAATCCACCGCTACTATTTTATCAGATAACAGCAAAACTGCATGACCTGGGCTACATTGCAATAATTGGTTTCAAAATTTTAAGTTTGAATTAACGTCAATGATTAATGCACAATCAGACTTGCTACTTTTGAACCAAGAAATGAAATAGCTAAAACCAGAAACACAAACGAGCCAACGCCACCTACTTGTCAACAAATTCCTCTATCAAAACCTTCCTCTCCTGCTTAGAGATTCTCTTCTGCCCCTTTGGTCGCGGTTCCTGCGCAGACAGCGGCGCAGCGTGTGCCTTTCCCCTGGAGGCCCGGTAGCATGACGTCGTGATAGTAATACGAACGCTTGCAATCACTGCAAAGGAAAACAAACAACCGGAACGATAATCAGAGTTCGCTTGAACATAGGGCGCGGATAGCCGAAGTAGCGTATCAACCCATCACCGCTGCTTACTTACCCCCCTTGGAGGCGGCGGAGGAGGCGAGGCGTGTGGACGCTTGCATCGGAGGGCGACGGAGGATTTGGTGAGGGAAGGCGGTGGTCCTAGGGTTAGTGAAGGTTTTCCGCTGCAAGAAATTGTTGACGGCCGGCGCGGCGCGGCGCGGGTGGGAGGAGACTGCAGGCTGCAGCTCGTCAGGTCCAATGGGCTCTCAGTGCGGCCATTTTCTTCCGGCCCATATTAAATGTTTTTAGCCCATCTTGTGCAAGGAAACAGAGGCGGCACTCGCGTTCCAACGTGTTATACTAGACCAGTCTTATCCGTACAATATGCAATGCAGAAAAAACGACGTCGAACTCAGGATATCTTGGCACCATTCAGTTAACCTGAACAGATATTTGCCATTGAAAAAAATTGCAATCCTTATTTCGCATTGTTTATCAATGACAGGTACGTATGAGTATATGACCCAACACACCCATGTTACTGACATATACCAAATCAGAGATGTTTGCAAATGTCAAAATTATCCCTTTTAGCTAACCTGAACGGACCGAAGAAATGACCATCATACCGAAAATGTATATCAAGTTCTCAATTTCACTGTCATTTACCCTCCTGATTTCAGACCAGGTGTCAGTTAAGAGGGCGAGCTAATCATCATCAGTTTCTGCATCCTTGAGCTTGGTTTGACGACTTTTTTCTTTGAATACACGGGTAACTTCGGGATATTTTTTTAAGAAGAGAATGAGAAACGATAAGTTCAAGAGAAATTGAACCCAGTGAGCTGGTGTCACACCTAGAAGCGACCACAGGCCGGTTCTCACTTATCAGTTTGACGACTAATGGTGGACGGCTTCCAACTACGTGTGGTTCATAGCGGCAGCTAGTATAGTACTTGTGTTTTTTTTTTCCACAAGTGATGTTATACATATTTGCTACGGTATACGCACTTGATTTTTAATTTCTCATATTATCTTTAATCGAACCTTTATTGATTCTGGCATATAATTAAATAAGCATTATATTATGATATCACTTGGTCATAGCGCCTTATGCATGACAGAAAGATTGCTATTGCCGTGTTGCAGCCGATCAAGTGTAAATCAATGGCGGCGAGGGAAAAATCTCATCCCACAGCCCCTCGAGATGGGAAAGGGATCCCCTGACTTTACTGACATGCCCTAACATGGTCACTGACATGTGGGGCCGGATGCACATATCAGTGACCACTAATTAAGTTAGGGGATCCTCATCCTCGAGATGAGGGTGCTATCTGCTTGCTTGAGATGTGACATGGATTTGAATTCGCGGGCGAACGCAGTGATTCGGCGACAGCTCAACATGGCAACATCTATCAGCAGCAGATTAGCACCCAAATTTCCAAACAGGCAGCACGACAATTACAGGCCTGAAGAAATGCAGTACCTATGATTAGGCCCTAGTTTCAACATTCCTTCCACTCACGCTCCTGCGCCCTCCAAGAAATTATAACCATGGAAGAGTGCACCAATAAGATAACCAATAGCGCTTACCCCATTTGACACATCCGCAGAATATATAATGATAATACAACGAGAATATAAGGAACTGCAAACACCATGGCAGATAAAACATTTATCAGCTTCTGACTGCACCACTCAATGCCGGTATTACCGTCTGTTGATGTTTATCTGTATAAAGCACAGTCAACGCTGCGATCATGCTGGGGGAGTAGACATTTGATGACAACCTTGAGTTGCCCAACTCTTTAGCAAATAAACTTCCGTGCTGCTTCATAGGTTCATAAAGAATCTGGAAAACATCGTCAGATGATTCAACTTGCAGCTGCCGAACTTCATCGTTAGAAATAACCTCGCTGGTTCAGTAAAATGGAGAAACATGATGAGATCCAATTGGCAATGTTAAATCTACCTTTATACCTCAAAATATCAATGAAATGTTGCTCAGAAAAACACGACACATGCCCATGTGGTAATCAGAAACTAACAACAGGGAAGTGAGCCATGTGGTCTACAGGGTAAAGAAACCTATCAGTTATTGGCTTTTGGTACTCTGCTATTTCCAACACCTCCACATCACCAGATGACAGCAAGTGAGCAACTAGGCACAACACCACTTAGTTCAATTGCAAGCTACTTATAACAAAAAAGTTGAGGCTTTAAGCAAATGACTCTAGCCTTTACTAAAAAGAGAAATTAGAATTAATCCACATACAAACGGAAACATATTTCTATATCCAATGTGTATGACTAAATGCTTACTACACCCTAATGCTGTAGCAACCCTAAAGTTAGTTTCTACCTAAAGGTTTGCGGTATTTGAACATCTGAATTCTGAAGTAAATGAAGACGATTGTTATGAAATGCCCAAGCTTCTTGTTAAGTAACAAAATATTAAGATCTAGTTAATATAATCTTTGAGACAAACATGTATCTCCTCTAGCAACAGATCGGCAGTCGAGTTAACTTGAACATTACAAGAAGTTTTAGGAGCTCAAATGAGGAATTTAGTTGAGACTTAAATGCAATTATATACTCCCTCCATTTCGAAATAATTATCACCAGTTAGTTCAAAAATGAACTAGCCGGTGACAATTATTTTGAAACGGAGGGAGTACATTTTAGAACAATCGGAATCTCCTTTTGTACCTCTGAAAAAGGCTTATGTTAGAAATATAAAATTTACCTTAGCTTTTCAGCTAGATTGTTAGCTGTACAAGCCCGAAAAAGGATCTCAGGCACAACGGAAGAATTCAAGAGAATGTTGGGTAGAGAAATAAAGTTTATCTTTTTCCTCAAGTGGATCAAGAATTCCGTTATGAAATGAGCTTGGTAAGCCACTACACAGGGGAGTTTTGCTAACATTAGTTCCATAACAGCTGTTCCGGAAGTACATAATGCTGCTCTACTAGCCTGCAAAAACAAGCAATACTATTTCAGTTCATGCCACAATCAAATTTGCTGCAGCATGGAGCGAGTAACTGTAACAGCAAAGTTGTGTGATAACTGTTGGCAGGAGCAGACTTGGACCACTACAAGTTCCATACTAATCATCTAAAAAAACACTTTAAATCACTTGGTACTTTACGACCAAAGGTTTTTGCCGCATGAGACATACACGATGCTGCTGAGGATTTAAAAATCTAAAACAATCCAAAATGTGGGCTCAATATATATCTCAAGTTGGCGCGAACACTCATTGGCCATGAGCTCCTTGTCCATGCTTGAGGCTGGAATGCATACCTTTGAAATCCAGCAATATAACAAACCAATCATGTACTCACTCCGGTGATTAATGTTTTGCAATAGGACGTTAGATTCCTGTCTACCTAAGTGGGCAGAGACTCAGGATAATGTGCAGCATGTTCTGTCCACATGGACTAAGCAACAGCCATCAATGCACGCATGCAATGTGAACAATCATGCCGAATTGCCGAGGGGATCCAGCAACAAACTGCGTTGGCAAGTGCTGTGGACTGGGTCCAAAAGGAGGCCCACCCGCACCAAGAAAAGCCCAAGGCACAGAATCATCTAGAAGGACAAATAGAAAATAATAGATAGAGTTTGTTTAGATCAAATAAATCTCTTAAAGATAAGTTGGTTAGATCTGTTAGAAATAAGTTGTTAGAGATGGGGGGGGGGGGGGGGGGGCACAAGGGGTCCCTACCCCTATAATGCGCCCTGCCCCCTGCAGTAATTCCCATAGAAGAACAAAAGAATTTCCCTAAAGGGTTGTTCCTACCTTCGGTCACAGGGCCGAGGACCACCCCAGCCTTGGTGACACTATACCCACCACTCCCAAACTCTGGTGACACTATACCCACCACGATTCACAGCAGCAAGGCACTCACAGTAACAATCTCATGGTACCTAATCCAGTTGCTGATAACAATGGACTGTGAATACATGTATGGCAAGTGGCAAAGTTCTCCTACTAAAAAACTGAAGGCAAGAAAAAAAAATCATCCAATAAGAAAACCAGGTAGATTATCAACGACAGAACTGCTCAAGTAAAAGGAGGGTAGGAATATTGCTTGTACACCAATAATTCAATCCTGCAAAGTTCTCGTGAGTTATGACTGTGTCTACTCATGGTTATCAGTTGCGATCTGATCCAGGAAAAACAAACAACACCGATGAAAGCCATCACAATTTTTCGTGTTTGTCATCAGATTATTTATAGGAAATATAAAATGTGAATAAAAAAAATATTTCATTGAATCAAATAATACAGGAAGGACATAATCATGGGTAGAACATGATGCATCAATCTACTAACTACACTGATTGGCGGTTGTATAGATTCCTCTTCAATTTTATTTTATTTTAGAATTCCTTTCTAGTCCGAACTCCAAAGAAATTCATTGTCAATGGCAATCCATGCTTCAAGTGTTAAGAAGCTATCATTCTCTGAAAGACCTTAAGATCTGTTGTTCTAAACTCTCAACGCAGGAAGAGTACAGAATATGATGAAATCGACATATCAAATATCATACCAATGAGTCTGGCTCTGGTGCTTGAGAGTCAGACTCATGTAACCTAAATAGAGAAGTGAGCTTACACTGAATGCATCATATCTTTCTTTAAGTGACTCCCCGGGTATCAACACCACTGGAATCGGCACTGATTCAACAACCTTTTCAACATAGGACCTCACATCTCGATGTGGAGCAACTGGGATGACTAGTGATAACTCATTAAATGCACATCTTAAGTGTTGCATAGTATCTAAAAAGATTGGAAGCATCCGAACTACCTCCTGCATCCTGCTTCCAGGTAACATGGTGATGATTGTGGAATCTAGCAAAGTGAGTTTTTTTTTGTTAGAAAGGAAAGATGAAGATATAACAAAATACAACACCAGACCCATTAATAAATATATAAAAAAAACTCAAGTTCAGATAGGTGAATATGCGATGGCTTGATACATATAAATCTGATATCTTGCATGGCGTAAAATTAAAATTGTGGGGGCTAAATTAAAGATTAATACAATCAACAACAGATGCAATTGTACCTGAATGTTCTGGCCTTCCATATAAAAAAAATAGCGCAATTTGAATAGTTTCCCCAACAGAACAAATTTAAATAGAGTTGTATTAAACTTGATGCAAAAGCCATGAAAATTAACTTTAATTGATCAAACCACAATATCACAAAAATGGAGAACTTAAAAGTTCACAGTATCTGACTGTGACTAAGGTGGCTAGAAACACAATCGTTTTCAGTTGCACTATTAGCAAACAACAATGTTCAGATTAGTTTCTGGGAAACAATGTATATTTCCTTGTAATTCTAATTCTAACAGCAATATCAGAAAGTATCAACAATTCTGATAATTTAAGCAGAAAAGCACAAAATACAAGGCAAATGTCCACGCTAAGAATATCAAATCTAGTGCACACAAAAGGAAGAACGGCAATGAGCGACGTAAATGTTTACCTGGTGACAGCCCATGCTCCAATTGGAAAGCTTCACAGCTCCTTTGATGCTTAGATTTGTCAGACAACAATTCTGGTCCCTAATAATTGTTTCCAGGTGAAACGAATTAACTTGTAAGTCAAATTCGTGGTACCAGGTGTTAAATATACCTAAAAACTAGAACGTGCTAGTCTAACAATTGAATTTCATCATATGAACATCTCCAGTTTACCAGATAATAATGATGAGCTCTCGCCACTTACGGAAGACAGCACATGAGCACAATCATCAATATTTTCCCCATCAACATATCTATTTAGTGTACACAGATGAAAATGGCCCCTCAATAATTTGATGAGATAGAACTTTCTGCGACTATTTAAGAATGCATTGGTACAGGGGCCTACAAGACTGTAATACTAAATGCCACTAACATTTCACTTTGTCATTCATGTGACTCCAGATGTGACATTCACAGTTTATATAAGGTCTTTGTGCAAGCAATCTTAACATGGCACATGGAGAGAGAAGACATGAATACATGTTTGGGGATAGGACGAACTGGATTTACAAACTCATCACGTTGTAATATTAATGACATGAAACAAAGCCACAAAGGTCTTACCATGTTTAAGCGAATAGCATCATCCAGTAAGGGATGGCCCACATAAGTTGCAGGCAACCCATTTAATCTGCATATTTCTTCTTCAAATGGAAGAATACACAGGATGTGGTCAATGAAATTGTTTAAGTTTGAGAGCCTGCTTTCACCACCTTTCCAGGCCCAGAATGACGGTGCAACATAATGGAAATGAAGAGGACTTTGAGCCTTTTGATTGCATCTACCTAGACAACAGAAATAGTTAGCATATTTGCTGGTGAGCAAATATAGAGAAATGCTTCCTTTGACAACCTTACATTTCAATTGCCTCAACAGGCGAAAAGAGAAACCCTTTGAATCAACTGTAACCACGACATGAGGTTGAAATAATATAGCAGCTTCTACAGTATCATCAATCTTCTTCTGCAGAACTATTGTGGTAAAATCAACAGCTAACTAGCTAAGTGCATTGCATGAACAGAATGAAAAGCGTTAGAAAAGCTGATAGTGCACCTTGATACTACATATGTGTGGCAGCAGCTCCCACAAACCCATTACGGCAATATCTTCCATGGGAAATAGTGATTCCAAACCTTCCTTGCACATTAGTTCACTACATTGACAAGAGAGTATATTTATAGGGACAGGAAATCCTATATCATATTTACATCAAAATGATATGAAATTAGGTTTTGAGCAAAAATGCAGGTTGAAAAGTAAAAATAATGCAATACTCCTGGAAGGGCGATTACATGGGTACTCTGAGAACATCAATATTTCACTCTACACATTCAAATTGAGAGGATACAAACATCAGTTTACACGGAAATGGGACCTGAAATTCTGTTGGAAGTTTTTGTACATAAATGAGATCACATAACTCAAGAATGGTGGTGGCAACTCAACAACAACATATCTTTCAATGGAGACAAAGGGAAGAATATGCTCATGATTGTTCCTCTTCCGGAGATATAAAGAGTGTGCATGAGCAACTAACTTTTCATTTCTTTCTAGTGAGGAGTTAGATAAGAAACATTTCCATACCTAAAGTAAGAACATCATCATTAAACCTCACAGAACTACTATTTGCAAGAGCACTTGATCAAAAAATAATTCACAAATTATGTCACTGACTCTAGTAGATTGAAATATTTCATACTCTTAATCTGACCCTTCCCTTATCCAACTATAGCATTTGGGTGTTCAGTATGTATAGATAGTCTTTTTTTTATTCTGGTGCTATGGCCCTTCCTCCGGAGCCAGATCACTCCACCGAACTAGAGGGAAACCCACGCGGGGCAGGTGCGAGGCAGGGAATCAAACCCCCGCCGGCTGGAAGCAACCTCGCTCCCATTGCCACCGGGCTCCCCATGTGTATAGATAGTCTGATCCTTGTATTGTATGACGCCCCAAATGCCAACCTAGGATAATCTATAAGCAATCCAAAAACCAAATCCCTCTTTTGACTAGTTTCAAAATGAATTGCCCTGAGATTGTATGATCATTGGTTACACTACAACCAACCACCATAGCTTGAGAGCCGGCATTGCACCATGTGTACTGATATGAGAAATCAGATCCCACGCAAACGTCGCTACTAAAATACTAGTAGCTTCAAGAGTATTTGAACCAGCACGACTTACTGAACCGAGAGCAAGGAGGTGGGGAAGCAAGGACGCACCCGCCAACGCCAGAGAAGCGGACCGGGACAGGGGCGAGCACCCTGAGCGACGCCATGAGGCGTGAAGCGAGCGAGTCGCCGGATACCTCGCCGGCGACCACGAACACCCGGAGCTCCCCGTCCCGAGCCGCCGCGTCCACCGCCCTACCGTATGAGAAAGCGCGTGGACGCGGCCGTGCCGGTGGCACTCCCCGGCGCCAGGCGGCCGCGATCCATCGCAGCAGCATCGAAGCAACCGCAACGGAAGGGAGTGGCGCCGGAAGGGAGTGTAGACTGGGGGGTGTGGCGGCGGAAATCCAACTCTGCGTACATCTTCTAAAGTTTTAGTACCATCCTTTTCGCTGACTGATGCATTGCTCGCTCCATTTCAAAATACTAATCATTTTTAATTTATTTTTAATTTAGAGATTGACAATTATTTTGACGGAGAGAGTAATAACAATTCATTGGTCCCGCTTCACAGCTGAATCTCGTTTAAACAGGTGGTTTGGTATCCCAAGGCCCAAGTCGCGCTTGTGTACTCCTCGATCCTTCAAATATACGACCTTTTGAAAACCAACTTGAAGATGTTTTTTCTTCATTTTTTCTTTGGTGTGCATTTTATATTTGTTTATTCAGTTTCTACAGTACAGACATTCACCTACATCTGTTGATGACATGCGTTTTTTTCTTTGTGTGCATTTTATATTTGTTTATTCAGTTTCTACAGTACAGACATTCACCTACATCTGTTGATGACATGCGTTTTTTTCTTTGTGTGCATTTTATATTTGTTTATTCAGTTTCTACAGTACAGACATTCACCTACATCTGTTGATGACATGCGTGTGTAAAGCGTTGGATTGTACCCACGCATCAATTTACCCATCGTGCTTCATCTGGTAGAATAGCAAAGACAGCAAATTACACGTGTAAAAGCACTGGCTGGTACCTACATATCGATCCGCTTACCGTGTTTTCCGTCAATAATTGTTATGAAAAAACTAAGTAGCAATGTCCTCAGCGCGCCAACAATTAAACGCCAAAGGAAATAGTAGTACATTAGAATTTTGCAGAGTTCAAGCATATATATTTCGATCCAAACCGCAAGACTACTTTGCTGGTAGTCAATTCACTCTTTTTTTTGGGAATACATAATACAGACGTGTTTTAAACTATTAATATATAATCTGAAACAAATATCCAGCCAATGCACCTCATGATTTCATTGTCCATAATTATTCGGGTTTACTTCCGCGTTTCAGCCTTCCTCTGCTCCTTGGCTGCCAAGATCAAAATATAATTAAGTTCATGCTACAATTTTCAAACAAATGAACATATTTTTGTTAAACTCATGGAGCAAGAAACATGTAAATTGTTCAAAACCAAGGTAGCAAATTTTGCTAAAATAATTAAACGTATAGATCAGATGTTATGCTTAAAAATTCGCTCAAATAATCTAGAAACAAACATCTATATTTGCAATCACTCATATATTAACAGAAAATTAAGAAAATAAAGAGATGCATATTGCCGCAGATGTACCTGCTTTCTCCTCTTCACGTTTCTTTGCAGCGTCAGCCCTTTGTTGCCTTATTAAAGCAAGACGTTCTACATTCAGAACATGATGAAGGTTATATTTGTTAGAACTTAGAAGTTCATGAGCAATATGTAGCAAAATGAACAGACAAGATATCCCCAAGGGAACATTAAACAGTAGGCACTCATCTCAATTTCCAAAATTATCAAAGAAACAACTGCGCTAGTTCATAAGTAAACGTTAAAACGTTTAGGTGGATCAAATATCACCTTTAAAATGAAGGAATTTTATTTTGCAGGCCTGGAATGCCTAAAACTAAAAGCAAGATGTAATAGTCGGTATTACACAAAAAGAGGCATGATCGTTGAATGATTGTCCACTCTATTGCTATAAATAGTATTGCAGATTAGACACCTAACAATTTTAACAGCTAATCACTAGCACCAGATGAATATATAAACGATTAAGTGTCTAAATCTGAAAAGTGTGGAATAAACAACAGCCATGAGTTATTTAGACTAATTCAAATTATCCTAACTAGCATCAGGCTACTTCTTTCGTTGCAATGTCTACTTCTACAAAAACGAGCTGGGATGTGGGCACTGTCATGATGCTTCTACAGGAGAAGCCAAGACTGTGTGCATGGTCTTGTGTATGATAATACAATTAAAGAAGACTTACAGAAAGGATACAAGCAAGCAGAATAGATAGAGTTCTCACCCAAATCCTTACGAGCTTGTTCAGTTTTCCCTTGTTCCTGAAGCTTCATATAACGTTCATGGGATCTTTGTTTCTCCAGCTCCTCTCTACAAAATATAGATGATAAATGTTCATAGTGTTAATGAATCTAAAAGGTGTTGCAGAAAAATCTGTTTTGCATCATGATAGTAAGCTCCACCCACACATCAACACCATTTCTAAAAAGTATATTAAATATTTATTGTTCTTGATAAAAAAAATAACAAGTAGCTGTTCCAAAAAAAAAGTGACACATTATTTCAAATAAGAAAGTGCACCTTTCGCGCCTTGAGAGTTCAGTTGTCTTTCCAAGCTGCACAATGAAAACTTAGATGGACATATGCAGAAAATAGTCGTGTGTATAAATAAGGAAGCTAAAAAATAGCTACAATTGGTAAGACAGTTGTGGAAGCCACATCCAGCGGAATAAGATCATACAACATTGTAAAATAATACTTTCATGGACAACTAGAAACATGAGACGTTTCTGCATTTGCTTAATGACGTAAATAAAAAAATGATCGAGGGGGCAGGGGACATACGAATTCCATAATAGCTAATACAACAGAAGGACTTTGTGATACTTGGCTTCTAAAAGCATGGTATATGATGATTAGAAAACCAAATATGCCAGCAATAATCACGAACTTACATCAACTTCCTTGGCCTTTATATTCTTTGCTTTCACCAAGTTTGGATTTTCAATCTGAATAAGACCTTCAGTTCCTTTATGTTTCTGTGAAAATGATATACCATATAAGATCAATAAACAATAAAGCATCCATTTTGCACGAAATACAAGATTGAGAAGTTCTTAGTTCCTTACATGCTTGTCATCAGACTCATCTTCAGATTCTTCCTCTTCAGATTCCTCCCTTTCTTCCTCTTCCTCCTCTTCAACTACATTCTGTTTGTTTGACAATTAATGCAAATTAATTGTCAGTAACAGGAACATGACAGCCACACAAACAAACTTTGCAGCAAGGTAGGCTCCAAAAAAAGCCCAACAAACTTTTGCAGTGATATTGATTTCAGCAATACAACTTCAAATGTTTATCTATGTAGATCTCACAAACAAAACATGCATTAATAATAATAGAATCAGCAGCAAATGGAACTGATTTTATCAGAATTTTTACTTTTGTGCAGCACTAGATCGTGAAAATCCAATACAGGTGATGTGCTAAAGATGCTTCAGAATAATAGACACAACTTAATTACAGTAAATAACAGCTAAAGCGATACAAGCAGGTATGTCAAGTGTTATCCATAATAAGTATTTGCTGAAACACAATTTTATATGTAATTAAAGTTCTGTGATAGCAGAAGAGTTCCACAGCTAAACACTACTACTCACTAAAATTATCAAATTACTGTGCCCAATCTGGTAAGTGACTTTCCACAGGGCTAAATGAGTGCAATACAGGTAGGTATGACTAGTGTTATCAAGCAGTGATGAACAAATCCTTTTTTACTCATCCTCGTGCAAATGGGTCAGAGGGGACAACAGTGATGACATGGTCTACTGAAATGTACGCACCTTCTTAAATGTGCGTGGGCGACCTGACGTACCAGCAGCTGCAATCATTTGAATAAGAGGTTATTAGAAAAAATAAGACAAATGGACATGGTAGGCTATGAATGGAAAGCAGATAGCTAGCTGCTCAAATAGTAGAAGAATCAAGCAACTGTAGCATTTCTCTCCTGTATCCCGCCCCAAAAAACCTTTGTTTCAGACACGGACACATGGTGCTGTCAATATATCACTGCGTTTAAACTTCACATAAACTCTACTACGTGAAGATCTGAAACAGTGAGGGTGGGACAGTAGTTGCTATATAATCAAGGGGGGGTATCAAATTATCCTACGGAATCTGGGACAACGATGTATCTAAATCTGCACATAAGAGTAAGACAGGCTCCCAAAGAGAGCAAAAATGAACAGATGAGTGTCTGGGAATAAAAAATCACAGAGCTAGAATCGAAGCTAAGACGCGTGTTAGATCAACTAACCCCCCTCTCCTCAAGAATCCAACAAACCATAAAAACGCATAATTAGACGTTAAGACCGCGCCTCGCCCCTACTGAAGCAGGCATCTATAACTCGCCTGAACCTAGTAACACTCCTAGAGCCGCAAATCCGCTGTAACACGGAAAACCAGGAGAGAACCATCCTGCCATAACATCAGACCAGGCGGTCCTCTCTGGACATGGACAAACTGCAGCGGACTCCACATCGAATCCGACCAAAACCAAACGAAATGAAAGGGGAGGGCGGTGGGGTACCGATCTCCTCGGGTGTGGAGAAGTTGCGGCGGCCGGTGGGCTTCCCCTTGAACTTCCCCCTTCCCATGGCGGCGCGCGGGCGATGAGATGAGAGCGGGGGACAGGCGCAGAAGGAGGAGGCGCGCAGGTTCGCCTGAGCTGCACGCGAGGGGGGCCTGGGAGCTTAGCCGGCCGCGGAAGAATCAGAAACCCTACTGCTTTTCACGCTAGTGGGCTGGGAATTTCGGGGAGGAGGGGAATGGCGGCTCGGCCTTCCAGTTCGAACGAAGGGTGCGACGCGGCCGAGCGCGCCAGGCAGGTGACCCGCTGGGCGCCGGTCCGAGTTGCTGCAACTCTAGTCATGTTCCGTTGTAGCGTTTGATTTCTTAAAGGCTTTAACCTTCGAGTTTCTTGCGTTCCCTCTTCCCTTCGGAACATTTTTTTTTTTTGCGGTGGACAAGGGTGATCAGAATTGCCATCGCCTGAAATGATAAAGCGTCCCTTGAACTTTTTTTACGAGCATCCATGAGCATGACCAGCCACTAATGCTATTTCTCTTTCAGAGAATATAGCAATGTTCTCACCCCCGAATCTTCAGCCTCGACCGGAGATGGACGGGGAATAACTTCTCTTTCGGAGCTAGACAGCTGGGACCAGATATGACACCTGCTCGCATCCATAACAAAACTTCGTATGGTCCACGGCCCTCCGTGTTTAAAACAGGTTTGGCACCAATCATTGCAGAGCTCAAAACAAAACTACACCATTCAGGAACACGACCGGGGCTTAAGGGTGATAAACATCACACCAATATTCAGAACAGCATCATGATTCATGCATACACACGCTACAGGTAAATGGGGCTACCGAGAATGGCTGATATATCCGCACGAACATTGTCTACCAGGCCAGGAGATTTATCTTACATACTCTGCGCACCAAGTAGGTGCTATTTTCAGGATATTAGGCTACAGTGCCCTATTAAATTTGCTGCAGAAATGGAGCTGCAGCACAAACATCCCTTGTCTCGGATAGGTTTCCGATAGATGGGGCCCATTACAATTAGAAAAATGATTGGGTCATGCTAATAGAGTAGACCCAACGATCATGTCTGATACTGTTAGAACTTGGAAGGTAAAATATGACCATAAATCAAGTATATGTTTATCTTTTTCACGCCCCATCGCTTGAGTTCCAATAGAAGTCACTTTTTTCAGCAGAGTAACCATAAGGCAGATGAGGTCCATAAACAACATGGCCATTCAAGAACTGCATCTGGTCCACTGGTGGCACTGCCTGATACGCATTTGGAACATTAGCTTGCACCGTGGTGTTCGGAACTGAATAGATGTTTGCATTCACATCTTTTGGATTACCCTTCATCCTACTCCGGGACGGCCGTTTCGGATCCACAGGACTGTCCGCGCTGAGTCTAACCATTTGCTGCTGGATTTCATTCAGTGGATTACAAGCTAATTTTGATTTAGCACTCTTCTTCGCATATGAAGACTTGAATTCAAGCCTGTATAAGGCAAAAGCATCACAATCGTTGATCTCATATTCATAGAGGTGCCATTCGTAGCTGCTGGATGGCTGTGGATCCATGTAATAGGACCTCTTCAGACCTCCGAAGTCCTTCATCACCTGCTTCCTTGATTCATGCCAACCACGGCCTCCGTAATCTGGCAATGACCGTTGCTTCCGAATTCCACTATCAAATGCCCTCCTTGGTTTGTCAAAAAACAGCCATTCTCTGATGGATTCACCTTCAAAAATGTAAAGATCGAAAAGTTCTGCAATGATACAGAAGGCATAACAATGAGTACAAACATTTGTTCAGGTAAAGAAAAAAGGTAAAACATTTATTTTTGGTACCACACAAGTTATGAAGGAAAGCTCACCAGGTGCATTCCATGGGGACTTTGAGGTAGCGGCTCCTTCACAGATAGGAATACCTACATGTTTCCCTTGGATTTTTGCACTAAGTGCAGCAAACAGAGGACCGTCCTTCAGATCAATGCCTCTTGGACGGATCACAGGCATTGTACCTGGAGGACCCTCTTCTTTCACAGCTAAATCAGCATGATAGATGCTGCAATAATCTTGCCACCTTTCTGATCCTATAGCAGGCCTGGGACAGTCCCATAGGGCACATTTTGGCCTCAGGAATGCAGCAGGTGCTGGAGTCATTGTCGTGAGCAAGTCTGACATATGGACAAAACCATCTCCAGCACTCTGTCCACAATTACTCATATCAAGATACATGTTAGGGGGTAACTCTTGTGGCAAATTGAACTGTGGGTATTCCAGCTGACCAATCCCATCCAGGTTATCGAGGACATCTGGATTAGACCCAGTAAGGTTTATCTTGTAATCATCATAAAGAAAATCCTCAACTGTAAGCTCCTGATTCACATAGTACATCTGCAAGGACCACGGAGAGGCATGTCAAAATTACCACTGCTACATCAAAGTTTGAAACATAAAGAATGTAAGTGGTGCAATACACAGCAGCAAAAAATATGAAACACGAGCATAGGGTGAGCATTGAATATGTTGAGAAGGTACACGAGAAAGTTAAGGAAGTAGACGAAAAAACAAATTGAGTGTTATACTAACAACTGACACAAAATTAAAGCACCTTGTACAATTTCAGAACACCTGAGGCTTTGTTATCTTCAACAAAAATATAGAAATGCATTGAACACACAACTACAACTATACTCTTCTACCACATCAATACTCAAATGTTGTGAAAGAAACAATATGCCCAAAAATTAGCATGTGCACATGAGTGCACTAGATCCCACTCCCAAGTCCCAGACACTCTGACATCTCTGAGGTGACAAAGAATCAGGATGAATTGTATGACAGCACATCCTTCAGCAGTTCAATAGATTTTCCACACTGCTTCCACGACAATCCCTAGTTCCCTACCATACAGCTCAAGCTTCCAAACTTTGTGTATATACTAAGTGAGGTAACCAAGTAAGAGGGTCATACCCAAACTGACAGCTGTAAGTCAAAATGGTAAAACCACTAACTATGATATATCGGTATTTTAGGTATACCTCGGTGCATCTCACTAAGCTAAGGAACCATGCGACATTTCAGTGAAATGCCAATTCGGAGAGCACAGAGTTATCTATTATCTTCCCCTCTTCTAAAGTATGGTTTCACCTTCATATATCCTAAAAGCTTAAAAAAATACCAAATACAAGATACATTCTGCAGTTTGTTGAACAATGTTACACCTGCTCTGTTTGGTTGCAGACAAAGTCAGTGTAAGAGATAGATCTTAGAAGGCATCCTAATATAGCTTAAGATAGATACGGAGATAAAACTATAACAAACTAAAACACATGACGGTGAGAAGGATCACATAAGACATCAGTACACACTAATGAAAGTTAAATGATACTCCCTCCGTCCCTAAAAGTTTGTCACTTTGTAGTTCAAAAATGAATTACAAAGCGACAAGCTTTTAGGGACGGAGGGAGTACACGAGAAGACTTGAAAACCAACACGAGATCACATCAACCACGGCCTAATTGCTGTAGCAAAATTAGCTTCATTTGTTAGCCACTGATCATGGAATAATAAAAAAGTCTTAGGACAATAGGACTAATAAACTCCACCTGATCATGGAACACAGCAGCCGCTGCAGTAGGAGCCGGGACGACTCCACCATTCACCAGAAACCCCTGAGCCATCGGTGGCTGATGCTGCGCCGCCGCGATGCTGGCCGCTTCCTCACCTGTCTCCAGCTTCAACTCCTGCCCGCCCTGTGCGTGCCCCTGGCCCTGGTTGGCTGGCGCTGGAGGCGGTGACTGCTGCTGCTGCTGTTGATCGACCAACTTACTCGTGGCGTCGTCCTCCTCCTCCTTGGCCGCCGCCAGCTGCAGCATCCGCAGAGTCTCCGACGGCGGATCGGACAGCTCCCTGTTGTTACCCTGCCGGCAAACGCAACCACCCCATCAGCCGCGCCGCAAAAAGAGGAAGGGGAAATGAGCGGAAGGAAGCAAAAAAAAAAAAAGGCAAGTACCTGCAGCGAAGATGCAGGCGAGGGCGCGCTGAGCTCGGCACGCCACTCCCGGAGCATCTGGTGAAGCTGCTCCTCGAGGACAGCGGCGTCAGTGGAGCGGGAGTCTTTGCGCGCCGACTGGAGGCCGGAGAACATCTCCTGGAGGTCATCTACGCGGGTCTTGGCGCGCGCGCGGAACTGCTGGTGCCGCAACCCCGCTCGCGACGACGGCCCCTTCCCCATCGCCGCCGCCGCCGCCGCCGCCGATCAGTTGTCGCGGAGAGGAATGGATGGGGTCGTGGAGTGTTCTTTTTTTTTCCCTTGCCTACCGTCTTGTGTTTTGCGAGCCAGATGCTCGGGGGAGTTTTCTGGCTGCTACTTTGTCGGGTCGGGGTCGTCGGCGGCCTTGGGAAAAGCCACGGCCGTCGCAAAAAGGAGGCGGGCAACGCTGGGCCCAGCGTGCGGATTAGAGAGGGAATCGACTGACTTGTCAAGGCCGAAAGCGTAGTCCAATACCCGTTTCACTGGGCTCGCCATCTTCTGTGTTCCTACCCGGTATTTTTTACATTATTTTTCAGAAAAAAATATTAAGTATATCCCATAAATGGGCTTATGGGACCGACAGTCAGACGTTCGGGTCGGATAGAAATGAGCTCAAATGACTGATTTGCAACGACATTCAACTCAAGGTCTTTGCAATGATGGATTCTGACATCAACTCTTGTAAATTGGCAGTGAACAAATTAGCTCTATGATTGTTACATTCTTATTTCAAATGGATCCAGAAACTAGGTTTCCATCCATTTTAAAATACTCAGACTTTCTAAGTTGAATAAAAAGATGTGTTTATTACTCTTTCCATCCCAAATTACTTTTCACTATCTAGTTTATTTTTGAACTAGAGACTCACAAATAATTTGAGATGAGAGAAGTACATAGTACTTGACTTTCTAAGCGTATAAAGAAAAATATTCCATCTCTACCTTACAATATCTTCACCTTCATTTTTTTTAAAGCATGATCTTTGGAAAATGAAAAGGGTGGAAGTGCGGTAATGGGAGTGCAAAATGATAATTTCCGTTTTTATTAAGTTTCGCAAAGTTGTTGAAAATGATCAAGTATTCCAAAATAAAAGGAGTACTAGTCTTAAATTTGCCTCTATATGTCACTGAAAATCATTTCGTGTCCTTGATGGTAATCGGACTTGCCGGGACGAAGACTGTCTTAAGAAGGGATCACTAACATTGTGATAAATAATATTATTTGATTCTTTTTATATTAGACTATCTGTAGTAGTACACTGTAAAGCGTTTCGAGAAGCGTATTAGAAGATATAGTGGAAATTTTTATGAGTGTACATGATGAAGTATAGAGCGTATAGAATACTCCCTCCATTCCATATTATTTGTCGTTTATGACAAATATTTTAGTTCGTTTTGAATTAAAATTCTCGTCCTAAACGATAAATAATATAGGTAGAGAGAGTATGATTTAAAAGATAAAGTATGCTTTAGAGGTTGATGATGCAGATGATCTTATCAACGCGGGCATTGGAGTTTGTTATATAATATAGTAACTACGAACGTATTGCTAAAAGTATTTCCAACAAAGCTCTTGCATGGCCTCCTGCAGGTCTTACTTTTAAAATGTTCCGTTTATAACAATATTTGTATTTTGTAACGAGTAGCCACCGACTCAGATCGTTTGCAGTGATGTACTGTAAAGAATATTGGATATAGAAAAGTTTAGACTCTAAACTATGTTCTACCCTCTAAACCATACTTTATATACTCTATGCTTTTCAGTATGTGTTATTACAAAAAATTTCAGTATGCTTACCAATACGTTTTATTGCGTAACACTACGGATGGCTTTAGAAGATATACTAAAAAAGTAGAAAAATAGTAGTGCATACAATATATTTTAGAGAAAACAGGTGCGGATAGCCTCAAGCCACTCACCAGTCTGCGGTACTATGCACCGTAGAAAATTTTATGGACCGCCCAGATCTTTCCAATCCGTCGACCCCTCGCCCGGTCTGGCTGTGAGCCGGACACATCTCGTCCGCCCCGTCCGCTAATCACTGCGGGCAGCATGCCTCGCGCCCTCAAGCCACGTCTGCCCGCACGAGGACACGTTGAGCCTCGCTGCCCGTCCCCACATGTCATACCCATAGAATATTACCAAACTCTGTCTCCTTCTCACACGCTCCCCTTCCGCCGCCCCCCCTCCGGTCTCCACGGGCGCCACCGCATCGGCATTGCCGCCTCCCGCTCGCGAGTCGCAAGGAGCAGCCGCTGGGGTTCGGTGGGTTCCAACGCCATGTGGTGGAGGGCAGTGAGGGGTCGCCGTCGTCCTGCCGGGTCGCGGCCGGCGTCCACGGCGGTTGAGAAGGCCTGCCGCGCCGTGGTAGTGCCGCGTTTCGGGGGGCCGGAGGTGCTTGAGATTAGGGAGGGCGTGAACGTTCCCAATCTGAAGCCCCGGGAGGTTCTCGTGCGCGCGCGCGCCGTCTCCGTCAATCCCCTGGACTTGCGGGTGAGCCACCTTCCATTTTGGACCCAGGTCCATCCGATGTGATTTATTGGAACCGTGCGCTTATTTTTAAGCCTACCGAAATTATTCCCGTGTCAATTGCATTGTAGCAATTCAGTAGCCATCGATCAATTTTCCCTACCGCAACAACACAATGGTTTCTTATGACACTGCCATTTGACTGTTTGCTGGGATACAAACCGTCATGTGAATTGAGGATTACGAGTGATGAAGGGTGATATTTCGTAGTTTATGATTTCCGGTCGAGTAATGTGGTGGTGTGTTTTGTCTACTGAAAATGTATCGTGTTTTAAAATGAAGATGGCTTTAAGCAATTTAATTGCTGTTCTAAAGTGTAGATGCCCTTGGGAGGGGGGAGGGGTGTAGATTAATGATAAGGTAGATGTACTCATACAGAATTTAAATTGTATACTTCTGTTACTGGAATCGTGTTACCTAGTTAGGATCTTATCTGTCTCTTGTTTATTTATATTTATACGAGGAAAATTTTGTTTTTCTTTAGATGCGATCTGGTTATGGGCGTTCCATATTCGAGCCACACCTACCTCTGATCCTAGGTCGGGACATCAGTGGTGAAGTTGCAGCCACGGGGACTTCTGTATCCTCGTTTTCTATTGGGCAAGAAGTGTTTGGTGCGTTGCATCCAACAGCTCTTAGAGGGACATATGCTGATTATGCAGTTCTCCCGTTGGATGAGCTTACTCTCAAACCACCTACACTCAGTCATGTGGTAAGCATAACCATGTCATTAAATATTTTCCCCTTTCCCTTGTTGCTAATCTTGCAAGGAATGTAGTAGGTTAACTTCCCATCTATTATTTTGGATGTACTTGGTAATAAATTCAATTTTCTATGTCACAGGAGTCTAGTGCAATCCCATTTGCTGCATTGACTGCATGGCGTGCTTTACATGGTACGGCTCAAATTTCTGAAGGGTATGTCTGGTTATACACTATTTGAGAGGCGGATAACCAGTTGCTCGTGCAGCTTTATTTGATGGTTAATATAGTTTAATTCTATGATTTACTTACATATTTTAATGTTGCAAATCTTAGTGTTGTTAGCATGGTCTGTGACAGATAGTCGCACAATAATTTTATTACTTTTCTGATGTGATAACAGCTATTCTCATATCGTGTTTGTGCAGTGCATGATAAAAAATAGTATTGGAAAGGCTACCTTGGCTTGTGCATAAATTTTCCAAATTTTGAATTTATCTTGACTTGAAGCTCTTAGTGATAATAGCATTTTTTGTATTCTGGACTTTTCTTCCTTAATTTGTCTTCTACAGTGTTCGGGGGTCAATCAGCACTATGTTATGATAGCAGCCAATAGCATGTGAATACATGTGATGCTCACTTATCATTATCAGCAAAATATCAAGTCACTATTGATTTATTGGATGCATATGAAGTGCATGGGCGGTCCTTGAACTTGTCTGGGGGTGTCATCTAGGTCCGTGAACTCTTAATTTGCAGTCAGGTCCCCAAACTTACTAAGTGGTCCACTCACAGTCCAAATCACCGTAATTAGAGATGATATGCCTATTTGGTGTTTCTGCCGCGACCATGCCACTCAAGTGTACAAACTCGTCATTAGAATACTGTCAAGCCCACACCAAAATTGAAAATTAGGTCAAAATAGAAAGAAAAAACTGGACCTATTAAAAAAGAGAGACCCTGTTTGTTTTTTCCCTTTTCATTTGAGGTGTGCTAAATAATAATACAGGTGATGAGTTGGTTACTGGGATTGTGCAAAGACACCAATTAGATGAATCAGTACTAACTAGAGATGTTTGGACCAGAAATGGGTCATTTAACAAGTTTTGTGACCTAGATGTGCAATTTAAGAGTTTGGTGACCTAGATGACACCCCAAATAAGTTTGAGGACCGGCCCTGCACTCTACTCTTGAAGTTATTTGTCTGCTAGTTTGAACTTGATGTAAACTATTGGTATTTTAGGCAAAGAGTGTTTTTGATTGGTGGAGGAGGAGCAGTTGGGCTAGCTGCTGTTCAGCTTGCAGTAGCTGCTGGTTGTAGTGTCTCTGCTACCTGTGGACCGCAAAGTATCGAGCGTATTATGGCAGCTGGCGCTGAACAAGCTATTGATTACACCACCGAGGTAAAAATCCTTTATGCTTGTCCGAAATTATGTTATTGATTTTCTCGCCCTTTCATTATCCTGAATTTTGATGCAGCATCGTATGCTTTGCTTAAGTCATCTAATATACCTTTGATATGTCCAGTTGGTATCTTGCTGCATATGTGAGTGCTGTTATTTGTCTTAGGAAGACAGAAAACGTTGTGTTTATATGAATTAAAGTTATTCTAGTATGGTACTCAATAGCCTGCATATGACATTGATGGCCTTCTGTACCTCTTGTGGGTTGACCCTGGCCTGAGCACCCCTGCGGCAGCACCCTGGTGAGTCTGAACAGGACTCAAAGGTCCCAGGGGCACGTGCAGCAGGGGCTGCAGAGTCCAGTCTGGACTCTGCAGGATATGCGGGCTAGCATTCAGGAGATAAAGTCCAGGATTTATTTGTCTTAGAGATAGAGTCCTGTTTTTAAATAGAGATTAATAGAGTTGTAAGGCCCTGGGACTGTCCCAGTCGGCCCCTATATAAACAGGGGTGTGCCCCTCCCCTGCTGTACCAAAAATCATTGTTTAATACAAGGTTCCACCACCAGAAACAGCCCTCACGGTAGCAATTCTCTTCCTCTCTCCTGTTCTGCGCCTGTTCAGAATAGAATAGCAGATCAAATCTGCTATTCCTCCCTGTTCATCCCTGCTCTCAGCTGTTCCTGCACAGTTCAACACCAGGGGTGCTCTATTCTTCTTCCTGTTACCTGTGTTACCTGTCTCCTCCCTGTACTGAACGCAGGAACATCATGTTCCTCTCTGCAGGTTGCAACAGATCTGTTCTGACTAAACAGAACAGTACTGCACCTTTGCAGAGGCAGATCAGAGGTTCCTAAGGCCAGATTTGCAACAATCATGGTAATCAGATCCATGTCGACGGGACACCAGCAGACCCCTCCTTCCAGCAACACCAGCGGCACCGTTCCCGTGACCGGCAGCAAGATCAAGATGACCTCTCAAGTAGTTCGTGAGGTGAACACGGGGACCGAGTTTCCGCTACTCACTAAGACCAACTACGCGGAGTGAGCAGTCATGATGGAGATCAAGTTGAAGGCCCGGATGTTGTGGGAGGCGGTGAGCTGCGAAGGCATGGCGACGCAGCAGGAGGACATGATGGCGCTGGACATCCTCGTCAGCGTTGTCCCGCCGGAGATGATCACGGCGATCGGGAAGAAGAAGACGGCGAAGGAGGTGTGGGACACGATCGCCCTCATGCGGGTCGGGGCCGACCGCGTGAAGAAGACTACGGCGAGTCAACTCAGGCGGGAGTTCGACAACACCGTGTTCTATGATTCTATTATCACTGATAATCATGTATAATCGAAAAAAAATGAAAAATCTTGACCAAATGATGCTTTGCTGCTTCCTTTACGAAGCTGCAGAACTGCTTGATCCTTTGCACCTTAGTTATGTGCTGATGCTCCCATTTGCCCCCACACTTAAATAGTTTTTTCTTAGGCATAACTCCTAAGATGATAATTTATTCTCGAGATGCAATCCAGTGAATATAAACTAGTTTCCCTCGTGGTGCACAGTAATACTGTATGCCGAATTGGGTAGTTGCACAATGTTTAGGAGTCTAAAGTACGAATTTTTTATACAAAATGATGAAATTTTAGTTATTTTCTTTCCTGAGAAATCACATGAGAACTTTGTGCTAATGAACATAAGCCTTTTCTTCTACTGGAGAAATGCCTAGCCCTTATTCTTTTCTCTATATTGCATTTTCTTGTCATGAAATTCCCTTGCTACTGTTTCCCTTCTCTATAGTTGGTACTATGTTCATCATCTTTTATGGTCTGCCTCATAGGATACTGGATCAGCAGTTAAAGGAAATTTTGATGCGGTTTTAGACACTATAGGAGTACCTGAGACTGAACGAATTGGCATCAACATTCTGAGAAGAGGTGGATACTATATGACTCTTCAGGTGATCAATCTGCATTCATTTTGTTGTGCTTTTCTTCATGGAATTGTCCTTATTATATTGACCTGCCTGTCGTAGGGAGAAGCAGCTGCACTAGCAGATAAATATGGATTGGCTGCAGGACTTCCTGCTGCTACTGCTATTTTACTAAAGAAACAAATGCAGTATCGTTATTCCCATGGAATAGGTAAGCACTTCAATACCATTTGTGTTTGGAAGATGCATTTCGTTTTGTTTGTGTGCCTTTATTCTGAGATCTGGAAACTACTATACAGGATGAAAATTAAAATGATCAGTGATTACTCATCAACTAAGCAACTAACCATTGACAAGCTTTCCCCAGCGAGAAGTTTACAATAATATCGTTGATCTCCCAATTTGATTTGTCCTAATACTATCTAAACTTTAGCAGAGTTCTCCCATAGATACTAGTAAGTACTTCCTTAGAAGTGCTGAAAATAATTACTAGTAGGTACTAGTATCTGAAAACTTTAACTAGCAAAGTTATTATTATTTGAGAAAAAATAGCACAATTATTTTTACTTAGACGTCTATCAAATTCTTGAGGGATAAGTTGGTTGAATTTCCATCTGTGTACGAAATATCAATATTATTTTGTGGCGGCTTACCAGTTGCCACTGTTCTTAAGTCTAAACTCTGTACGTGAACATGGATAATATTTATATAGAAACAGTGTACTGTGCTCTCTTTGCTGCTTCAAAATCGTTTGGATCTAGATATCAGGAACTGGTTCAGCCTCCCTAGTTTAATACTTATATGTGTAGCATATAGAAGCATGCCCGTGCATTGCTCTGTAAGTGACATAAGTTTAGTTTCGGCATCGAAATTTGCTGTATTCAATATCAATGCATATCACATCATTCACGTAAGATGTTCTGATATCACTATCTTATTAAATTTCAGAATATTACTGGACGTACATGAGAGCTGATGCTGAAGGGCTTCACGAAATCCAAAGGTTATCAGGAGCGGGCAAATTACAGATACCTGTGGAGAAGACTTTTCCCATTAGCCAAGTAAGAGAAGCTCATCAGGCCAAGGAGAAGAAGTTGGTACCTGGCAAGGTGGTTCTGGAATTTGACTAGTGTTAGGGGGATTTCTATCCATCAGGCGCTTCAGAGATGTGCGGTTGTAAATCATAAGATGGTTCTTTTTTACGTTTTCAGAAAATCCGTATCACTATGATGCTCAGAGGAACTGTTCTCCAGATATAGCCGTCATTCCGTTTTCAGAAGGAATGCAGTAAATAATCATATCGGATACGGAAAGATTTCAGATGCATTTAGATACTTCTTCGTTGGGCATTATCCTGTGATGTCCTGCGAAGAACGAAGTATCATGATGCTAGTTGCAAGGTTTATACCAGCCCCATGAAGGAAGGAATTTGTTTAGTCATCTTGTATTTCCATTGTAAATGTGAACAATCACGAGATCCTGGCTATAACAGAAACATTGAAGCGGGAGCCACCATTCCGGCACCATAGCAACAACTTCAATTCAATTCAGATTCCTCTAGGAAATGCTCGGTTACTATTCACAGCGTACGTCACAAAACCTCAGCCTCCCAACGACCACTCCAGTCGAATCAGTGCAACGGAGTAATGCGAGGGAAACAGGTATTCTCCAGTTCGAACGCAGGATACGCAGCTGTTGGCTGCCGAGTACCAGGACCAGCAGGCTGTGGTGTTACCTGGGCGGTGCTGAAGCTGAAGACGCGAAAGCCTGGAAGACTCATTTCGAGTACTGCTGCTCTAGCTCACTGATCCTACGTTTCATGATCAGCTGCTCCATCTCACTTATCCTCTGTTTCATGACCTGCACTTCAATGGCTAGCTCCTCCCCTCTATTCTTTATCGCCTGTGATAATTTTGACAAAGATCTTTGTTATTATCCTAAAAAATGGCGGACCTCCTTCGGTGATACATGGACAGTACAGTACAGCAAAGAGTTGATCTTGCAATTTGCAAGTTCTAATCATGTACAAAGGAACAAGTAACTATTATGAAATTTGAATTATGTCTCGAACTTGTCCTCATAAATCCTGGCAATATATGCAGCTTTTTTTGCAAGATGCTTTGTTTTTATCTTCTTAAAACTATGAACTCGTGCTGCCAAGAGAATTGGTGGGAAGCAGTCATCTCACCTCAACTTCCTGCCTACGCATCTCCTCTTTTCTGGCTTCTGACCTAGCACTTCTTTGCACCTCATAGACTATTGCAGCACCAGCAACCTAAGAAATTGTACAATTCTTTGTCAGTTCTAGTTACAGGCACTTCACATAATCAAACGTCAGTAGGGTCTTCAAAAGTTAGTGATGGAGAATAATAGAACGACCAGATTTGAGGTTTCACATGTCAGATGAAAGCGAAGATGTTTGATTAATATAACGAATTCATGTCAAGAACACTTGCCATGAAAATAAATAGTTCACCAAAAAGATCTGCAGCAGATTGAATAGCCTTCTCCTCATTCAGGGGTCTAATGTGAATGTCAGTCGCACGTCCATAAAGTCTCCTCTGCATATTTGTTGTGAAACGATGGTTTGCCTGAACATAATGTGTAACATCCAGCTTGTCAGCTGTAGCAGTTGCATAATCTATGGAAACAGTGTTATGTGGTCGATTTAAGTTATGTCAAACCAGAATAAAATACAAGTCACAATTAAGAATGTCAGCAAGGCAATAATAGAATGGGAAGGAAATAGAGGCATCAAAGCTGTAGGACAACAGAACAATTCTACTAACTTGCTACAGTTTCAGTTCTGCTTGTACAATGCGGACCTCATTGCGAAAATTTTATCGAATTCGAAAGTACTGATCAACATTTTATATAGTTACACTACAGTTTCCTTTGCAAGACAGCACTATTTGCAAAAGTATTTTCCGAACGGCCCCCCGCGTCACCTATTCCGCACCGAACTGGAAAAACATCAAAAACCACGGCACGCGGAAGCTGATTCAAGCATCGACGTGACGGTTACGGAAAAGATCGTCAAAGAGCACGAGAGGAGTCAGACTGGAAGGAGCTATGGATCACCTGTGCAATGCCGATGATGAGCTCGCGGAACTTGGGGTGGATGCCGGCGTTGTGCTTGAGGCGCGCCGCGATGGGCTTGCTCAACGTCCGGAACGCGAGCGAGCCGAGCTTCACTAGCGGCAGCACCATCACCTTCCTCCCCGCGCGTCGCTCTGCTGCTCTTCTAGTCTCCTCCTACCGTGCTTGCCGACGGCGAGGCATGCGGTTTGTTCACTGTGTGGGCCCAGGTTCGGGGCTGCGGAGGACGGAGGTTGTTGCTCGCCGCGTTTCCCTTTTCTTGGGGAGGAAGGACAGGAACAAAATTGATGCCTCTCGGTTTCAGGCTTGTTGCTCAAGTAGATCAGTTTTGGGCCCTTTATTTTTTGACTTTTGTTAGTATTTATTAACTCTTAACACCTCAGCTTGGTTACAGTAGAACAACTAAAAAAATATGCTGAAATAGACTGGCTGCTCATCACTGGTTTCACTATTATTCATTCTAATAAAAATAACAACAAAGCTTTTATCCCAAGCATGTTAGAGTATGCTAGATAGGAAACCCAAAAGAAACGTATGAAAGTAAAAGAAAGGGAAAGAGAGGGAAAGAAAGAAAATACTGTTACTCCTTCTAGGTGCAATAAAAATGGCAATATCCAGCTGTACTGTATAGTGTATATTGATGCTGGGATTGTTTTACGTGGTCTGTTGTTCATGTTCCTCCAAACAAATCGTCTCAACGTCAAATAAATTAGAATAGGAAGAGTACGTGCTAATTTAAAGTTGGATTTCCAAAACACAATGGATATGCAAAATTCCTAATATATAGTAAACAATAATACTTTATCCCATGATATCATGTTTCGGACAAGGTCGAACAACCTCTTAAACTCCAAATCGAGCTGCTTTTAATATATTTTGTTTAGCATCATATGTAATACCATATACTCCCTCCTTTCGTCCCCGCTCATATGTAATACTCTTTTCGTTTCGTTTTATTTGTCACTGATTAGTTTAAAAATAAACTAACCGGTAACAAATAAAACGAAACGAATGGATTATCATATACTATTAAAATTAGTTGGCCTGATCCTTCTTATCGTTTTGTTTGATGTTCAGACAACAAATTCCAATTCATTTCTATTTGAAAGTTTTGTCTGAAACGTCAAATAAAAGAATAAGGAGAGAGTAAAAGGAAACGAATTAAGTGTTATTTTGCCGTTTTAGAGTAGCGCATACAACGCCAACTATTATAGTAGTTGACTCGGTTTATCTTTTGATCGAGTTGAGCCAATTACACAAAACTTGCAAGTTGTGATGCGCATAAATTTACGCACTTGCTGAACCAGATGAGTAACGACAAAACGCCAACCACGTTGTTTGTGATTAGGAACGAATAAGGAACCTTTCGACCTTCTGTCACGCAACGCTACTACGATAGCTAGACACTAACAAGAGCGCCGATTTCTCAGACGGTAAATTAGACCGGCGAGCGTCTGCATCTTGTTGACCTGCTACCCAAAACGATAGTAGAAAGCAGCCATGGACGCGGCCCGCGTCGGGAACCTCGCCGGCGCCGAGCTCATGCAGGCGCAGGCCGAGCTGTGGAACCACGTCTTCGCGTACACCAGGTCCATGTCGCTCCGGTGCGCCGTCGAGCTCGGCATCCCCGACGCCGTGCACCGCCTTGGCGGCGTTGCCACAGTTCCGGACCTCGTCAGGGAGCTCGGCCTGCCGCACTCCAGGGCTCCGTACCTGCGCCGCCTCATGCGTCTGCTCGCGCATGCGGGGTTCTTCGACGCGGCCGCCGGCGCCGGCTACGGGCTCACCCGGCTCTCGCGTCTCCTCGTGTCCGCGCCCGCGGCCGCCGCTTGTGGACAGGGCCTCTCGCCTTTCGCGCTCGCGATGCTGCACCCGGTCGTTGTGTCGCCGTCCATGTCCCTGGCGTCCTGGTTCCGCGCCGCCGACACCGCCACCGCCGCGGCGCGCGTCCCGTTCGAGGCCGTGCACGACGGGCGCGCCCTCTGGGCGGTGGCGAAGGGCGACCGGGAGTTCGGCGCCTCGTTCAACGACGCCATGGCGTGCGACGGCCGCTTCGTGATGGACGTGCTGGTGCGCGGCCACGGCCACGTGTTCCGGGGCCTCACCTCGCTGGTAGACGTCGGGGGCGGGTCCGGCGGCGCCGCCGGGGCCATCGCGGCCGCGTTCCCGCACGTCAGGTGCAGCGTGCTGGAGCTGCCTCACGTCGTCGCGAGCGTCCCGCCTGCTGAACACGGAGGCGTGGAGTTCGTGGCCGGAGACATGTTCGAACACGTCCCCAAGGCCGACGCCGTCCTCCTCAAGGTCGGAGCCGTTTGCGTTTGCGTGAAGCTCTGAACCATGCATGTGAAGCTCTGAAATGTTGGGATGATCCCGGTCCAACCGGGACTCCCGTTAGATGTGGGCGTGAGGGGCAACAACCCCACGCCTAACTCAACCGACCCCATCAGAATCGGACGTGGGTTGTTACCCACGCCTATCCCTTAGGCGCGTGCGGGTACTGGGGACACAACGGACTCTATCCGTTGTACTCCCTCTCTCCCGTGCGCCATATAAGTACCAGGGGGCCCTCAGGGCGATGCACCTATGCGCACACGCTCTCGAGGCCCCCGCCTAATCAAACAATTATTGACCGCCGCCGCCATCACCTGGGAGATCACCGCCGCCTGTTGTCCCCGACGATCACTTGAGCCCAATGGTGTCAAGTGCTCCCTCTGAAGGTACTACACATCTCTATCCTCTACCTTAGTACATAGATGTTCAATTGCACTTAAGACTACTTGAACTGAATTTATTATGACTAAGTATTGCTCGATTAGATGTTCACAGTAGTGATCCTAAGCACCCTAACTCTAACAATGGTATCAGAGCCAGGTTGTTGAAATCTAATCAAGCAATTAAGTATTAATTAGATAAATTAAGTTTCTAATCATGTTTTAGTTTAGACTTAGTCTCAATCAGTTAAGTGTAATTAAGATTAAGGCAACAATTAGAAGGAGGGGAAGTCAGTTCTGATTTCGGCTAAAACTTAGAACACAGAATATAAGCCGAGTCAAATCAAAATAATTAGAGAGGAGAAGAACTTATCTGGATTGAGATGCCCTTGGGCCATCTGATCCTCCTTAGTGTCGGGTTATGGTAAACCCTAACCCTCTCATTTTCTCAGGCGCAAGGTTAGGGTCTCGGCCGAAGCACCGACCCAAACCGCGCAACCCCGCCGCCACATCAGAGCCTAGGGTTAGGAACCCTAACCCTAGGGGGGTTCTCCACTGGCGGCACGAAGTGCACGCCGTGGTGGAGGACCTCAGCGGCGCCGGGTGTACCTGCACACAAACACTCAAGCACTACCCTAGCGGTGGGTTTCCTTCGACGGCCAACCGACCACACCACACCACGGTGGTGGGACGGCGCCGGAAGTCCCCGCCGGCGACGCACAGACCTCACCCCTCCTGGTGCGACGCGGCGGTTTTCCCTCGACGGCGGCCGACCCAGTACCGTCGACCCCGGCGAAGAAGCACCCTTGGTGCGTTTCCCTCACCGGAGCCGACGGCGCCGTGGCTCGCCGGAGGTCGCTCGCCGGCGTCGCCCTCGTCGCTCACCGCTCGCCCGTCGCCCTCGTCGCTCGCCGCTCGCTCTCGCTCGCTCGGCCCGAAGAGAGAGAGAGAGAGTGTGGAGAAATGAGCTAGGGTTTCGGAACCCCGCGACAGCGAAGGCTTAAGTACCCCCCTATCTAAGCGTCGAACCATTCGATGAGTGATGGACGGCTCGGATCAGCCCAAGTGTTAAGACATTATCAGATCGTGGCCGTTGGATCCGGATCCAACGGCCCATATTGCGCGCCGCTCGCCGCCTAAGGAAGATGGGCTCTGAGCCCATGCGGGAGGGTGTTTTGGGCCCCGTGGGCTGCCCTTTCAATTTTCTTCGCATTTTCTCAGAATTTTATTAGGCCGATTTCGGCCATGGGCCAGGCCACCATGGGTCGCGCTGAGTTAAGGCCTTTTTCCATTTTCTGATGTTTTTAGCTGATGGGCTGGACCAAAATTTTGCTCAGTGGGCTGAATTTAGAGTTTTTAGCCCATTTGGTCCTTTTAAGTGTTTTCTGATTTCAGGATAAGTTTAAAATAGAAAAAATAATTTCCAGAAATTAGAAAAAGATTAGAAAATTAAGTAAATAAGCTGAGAAAATTGTAGAAAAATTTTGTATGATGTTATGAAATTTTTTTTTGATTGCATTTTCCTGTTTTTTATACTATTTATTGTCAACAAGAGCATTATTTCAGTTATTTAAATATTATTAAGTGCTTTTCTCATTAATGAAGAAATTAAGTTTTAGCTTCCGCTGTGATTAAGTGATAAATTAATTGAGTAACCAAAGTGAAATTTTAATTTATCAATTTTTGAGTTTAAGATAAGTTATGCTATGTCTATAAGTGGTAATTTAAATGAGTAACCAACGTGAAAGTTTAAATTTGCCAATTAATTTTGATCTTATGCTTAAGTTTATGTTTATAATTATTTTAAGATTCATTGAGTAACCAACGTGAAAAATGATGTGTTAAGTTAATTATGCATGGAATTTGAAAGTAACCAACGTGAAATTGAATTGCCATGATTAATTTAAGTTTACCTTTGAATTTATCATGTTAAGCTTTGTTATCATGCTAAGTTTTAATGTTTAAGGGCATTATTTGCTAAGTAACCAACGTGAAAAAGCAATAATGCCATTCTTAAGTCATGATTTATTGTAAGTCTTGTCATTAATCCTCAAATCTTTATTTTTTGAAGGATGAGGCTTGTCCTCAGCACTTAGCTATATCTCCGCAATTGAGACCCTCAATGGTTAAAATTACGGGGTATGGAAAGAGAGGCTCCAGATGGCTCTAGTAGTCTCTGACCTCGATTTTGCGATTACGTCACCTCGACCCACTGAGCCACCTGTCCCCATTGCTGAGACTGGGGAATCTGAGGAGTCTTTCGCTACGCGAAAGGCTAAGTACCTAAGCTTGAAGGATCAGTATGAGAAGGATCTCCCTAAGTGGGACACTTCCAACAGGAAGTGTCTCGTGATCATTAAGAGCACCATAGCAGACTCAATTAAGGGAAGTATCCCTGATTGTGATACTGCTTCAGAGTACTTAGAGAGAGTCAGAGGTCAGTTCACTGGCTCCACTAAGGCGAGTGCTAACACTCTAATGAGAAAGATTGTCACTGAGAAGTACTCTGGAGGTGGTGTGCGTGAGCACATCAATAAGATGAGTCACTATAACTCTAAGCTTAGGGAGCTAAACATTGTGATGCCAGATGAGATGCTCATTTACTTCATCCTAAGTTCTCTTCCTAAGGAGTTTGAGGCCTTTGTGGTCAATTATAACTCACTTCCTGAGACTTGGAACATTGACAAGATTGTTGCTATGTGCGTTCAGGAAGAGGAACGCATAAAGAGCTCTAAGAATGGTGATTACATCAATCTGGCTGACATTAAGGGTAAGGGAAAGGCAAAGAGGTACTTTTCCTCTCCCAAACCACCTTCCTTCAAGGTTTCAGGCTCCAGTTCTTCATCAAACAAGTTCAAGGGCAAGTCATCTCAAAAGAAGGACAAGGATAAGTGTCACTTATGTGGCTCAGATGAACATTTCCAGAAGGACTGCGTTGGATTCATTAAGTGGTGTGCTAAGAAAGGTAATGACATAATTATTTTTGTAAATGAGGCCTTATATGTGAATTATTCACGATCCACTTGGTGGATTGAATCAGGTGCCACTGTGCACATTTGTAATTCAATGCAGGCATTAAGTACGATGAGAACTATAAGAAGAAGGGAAAGAGTGATTAAGGTGGCAGATGGGCGTGAAGCCGAAGTCGAAGCCATTGGAGACTTATCTCTTAGATTACTTAGTGGCTTTGTACTTAGGCTAAATAATGTTCTTTATGTCCCTTCATTAGAAAGGAACTTGATTTCAGTTTCGTGTTTGGATGATTCAGGATACATTTGTCATTTTGGTAATGATAAGTGTTCTATTAGTTATAATAATGAGATTATTGGTCTTGCCTTCCGATAAGACATGCTCTACTTGTTGTCCACTCACGAGAATGTGTTTGCTATATGTGATGATCAAGTTTCATCTAAGAACGACTTAGGACGTAATAAGCGCAAAAGAAGCGATTTAAATACTTCGTCGAAATTATGGCATTGTCGTTTATGCCATATTTCGAGGGGGAGGATCGAACAATTAGTATCTCAATCGATTCTTCCACACTTAAACTTTTCAGATTCTGAGGAATGCATTGACTGCATTAAAGGAAAATTCTCCAAAACTATTAAGAAAAACGCCAAACGTAGCTCGGGAGTCTTAGAAATAATCCACACAAATATTTGTGGACCTTTTCCCGTGACATCGGTAGATGGTTATGATTCCTTCATAACATTTACAGATGACTTTAGTCGTTATGGCTATATTTATCCAATCAAGGAGCGATCCGAAGCGTTGGATAAGTTTAAGATATTTAAGGCTGAAGTAGAAAATCAGCACGACGTTAAGATTAAAGTAGTAAGGTCTGACCGTGGAGGTGAGTACTACGGTCGACACACCCCTTATGGCCAAGTCCCTGGACCTTTTGCGAGGTTTTTACAGGAAAATGGCATAGTAGCCCAATATTCTACACCGGGCGAACCTCAGCAGAACGGTGTAGCGGAACGGTGAAACCGTACGCTTATGGACATGGTGAGAAGCATGTTAAGCTATTCTACACTACCAGTTAGTTTATGGATGGAGGCCTTAAAGACCGCCATTCACGTACTTAACCATGTTCCATCTAAGTCAGTACCCAAGACACCGTATGAGATGTGGACGGGACGTAAGCCCTCACTAAACTATCTACATGTGTGGGGATGTCCAGCTGAGGCTAAGATGTTCAACCCGAACTTAAGCAAACTGGATTCTAGAACAATTAGTTGCCATTTTATTGGCTATCCTGAAAGAAGCAAAGGATTTAGGTTCTATTGTCCAGGTAGACACACTAAGTTTATTGAGACAAGACATGCCGTGTTTTTAGAGGACACTATGATCAGGGGGAGTACGGTACGGCGGGAAATAGACCTTGAGGAGGAACGAATTAGTCTACCCGTTTCGATGACTCAAGAGCCTTATTTCACCCTACCTGCTGTCGTCGTGCCACCCGCACCTAGTGCTGGCGACGCAACGCCTGTTGCTGCACCTCCATCGGCCACAACAGAAATAAGTGAAGTACAACCTCCTCAGGCTGTTGAGGACATGGTCGAACAAAATGAGGTTCAGCAGCAGCCTCAACCATTAGATGATGCTCAAGTAAGAAGATCACAAAGAGTAAGACGGTCGGCCATCCCGGACGACTATCAGATATACTTGAGCGAAGAAGTTAAGATAGAGGATGATCCCACCTCTTACGAAGATGCCATGAGTAGACCTCAGTCATCCGAATGGCGTAAAGCCATGGAAGATGAAATAAGATCCATGAGTGCCAACAAAGTCTGGGACTTAGTAGAGATTCCTAAAGGAGCCAAAACGGTAGGCTGTAAATGGGTCTACAAGATTAAGCGTGACTCCAAAGGGAAGATCGAAAAGTATAAGGCTAGGCTTGTGGCTAAGGGGTTCACGCAGCGAGAAGGTATTGATTATAACGAGACCTTCTCGCCTGTGTCGTCTAAGGATTCGTTTCGAATCATCATGGTATTAGTAGCACATTATGACTTAGAATTGCATCAAATGGATGTAAAGACGGCTTTCCTCAATGGGAATCTTTATGAGGACGTCTACATGGCTCAACCAAAGGGTTTTGTCATTGAAGGTAAGGAACATATGGGGTGCCACTTGAAGAAGTCTATTTATGAACTTAAGCAAGCTTCAAGGCAATGGTACCTAAAGTTCGATGAGACGATAAGAAAGTTTGAGTTTAAGGAGAATGAGGAGGATAACTGCATTTATGCTAAGTTTAAGAATGGGAAATTCATTTTCCTTATACTATACGTAGATGACATACTACTTGCAAGTAGTGATGTCAATCTACTCTTAGAAACTAAGAAGTGTTTATCCTCAAACTTTGAGATGAAGGATTTAGGTGAAGCTTCCTATGTCCTAGGAATTGAGATTCACCGAGATCGAAGAAAAGGGGTATTAGGATTATCTCAGAATGCATACTTAGAAAGCATACTCAGAAAGTACAGTATGCAAGGGTGTAAGCCCTCGCCTGTCCCAATAGTTAAAGGTGACAAATTTTCACAATCACAATCACCTAAGAATCAGTATGAGGTTGATCAGATGAGAGGAATTTCGTATGCTTCTGCTGTCGGAAGCTTAATGTATGCTCAAACATGTATGCGCCCTGACTTAGCTTTCGTGACTGGGATGCTTGACAGATATCAAAGTAATCCAGGCTTAGACCACTGGAAAGCACTTAAGAAGGCTCTAAGATACATTCAGGGCACTAAGAACCTCATGTTAAAGTATAGTAAGTCAGACTCATTAGAAATAGTGGGTTACTCAGATTCAGATTACGCGGGTTGTGTGGATACTAAGAAATCCACATCAGGCTATATATTCACCCTCGCGAATGGAACTATATCGTGGAGAAGCTCCAAGCAAGTCATAACTGCATCGTCCACAATGTATGCTGAGTTCATAGCTTGTTATGAGGCCACTGGACAGGCATATTGGCTTAAGAAATTTGTTCCCGGTCTAAGAGTGGTAGACAGCATTCATAAACCACTTAAGTTATACTACGATAATGAGCCAGCAGTGACATACTCTCACAACAACAAGTCGAGTGGTGCTGCCAAACACATCGACATTAAGTATTATGTTGTTAAAGAGAGAATCCAGGATAATTCAATTAGTCTCGAGCATATAAGAACTAATAAAATGCTTGCGGATCCGCTAACCAAGGGTCTCCCTCCCAATGTGTTCAGAGAACACGTAGCCGGCATGGGATTAGGGGAGAGCCTGTGAAACAAGTCCTGGATACTGAGGGGACACCTAAGCATAAGGTTATCTCTAATTGTGAGACATATTGTGGTCTTCGAGTCGAACAGTACGTAAATGGCTGTTTCTGATGCGTCGTGCTCCTTATGTCAAAGCAAGAAGGGATATACATAAGTTTAGTATTTTTTAGAATAAGAATAAGCTAAGTAAGGAATAAGTTGTCCTGAGATCAAGGGGGAGAATGTTAGGATGATCCCGATCCAACCGGGACTCCCGTTAGATGTGGGCGTGAGGGGCAACAACCCCATGCCCAACTCAACCGACCCCATCAGAATCGGACGTGGGTTGTTACCCACGCCGATCCCTTAGGCGCGTGCGGGTACTGGGGACACAACGGACTCTATCCGTTGTACCCCCTCTCTCCCGTGTGCCATATAAGCACCAGGGGGCCCTCAGGGCGACGCACCTATGCGCACACGCTCCCGAGGCCCCCGCCTAATCAAACAATTATTGACTGCCGCCGCCATCACCTGGGAGATCACCGCCGCCTGTTGTCCCCGACGATCACTTGAGCCCAATGGCGTCAAGTGCTCTGTCAAGTGCTCTCTCTGAAGGTACTACACATCTCTATCCTCTACCTTAGTACATAGATGTTCAATTGCACTTAAGACTACTTGATCTGAATTTATTATGACTAAGTATTGCTCGATTAGATGTTCACAGTAGTGATCCTAAGCACCCTAACTCTAACATAAAACACCTCCACGAACTGTTACTCTACAGGGACTTCATCTTCCATCACTGGAAAGAGCATGATCTTAATGAAATGATCAAATCGAGAATTCAAATTTAGAAGCTTGACACCACAACAGAGGTCCATAAGAAACATAGCATTAGTGAAAATAAAGTTACACTCACGACCAAGGAGACTGCAACCATGGTTCGTGACAGAACTACAGAACTCATACAGGAGTCTTAAGGATACATAAACGGTGCCATTAATGCTGACAAGCCTTCCCATAATTCTAGATCTGCGTACGAAAATACATAGAGCGGCGCTTTTTATTGGTTTCATTGCACAACTGTCCTGAAGTATCCGCAACAAAAGCTGCATCAAGTGATCTTACCTGCGGCGCCAAGGCAAGGCACTGAGAGGAGTTTCACCATGATACTTCTTCGATCTCTTGCAAAATGTCTGATAAGCTTGTGCAGACCAATAGAGGGGGTGAGGTCAAAAGGCAGCTTATGGCATACACCGGGGTCCTGGGAAACTAAAAATTCTTACTAAGAACTTGGAAAGTATTCCAGATCATCTCCAAAGTAGTGTCACATTCCTAAAGGAGCAGCACAGAGAGCTGGAAGAGCAGCACCTGGAGTGGAGCAGTTGTACCCAAACAAGTCCAGCATCCGCGGGTTTTGGCATTCAGTCTCATAGTTTCCATCCTTGACACTGTCGTCATCTGCAGGCAGAACATTCTCTGTCAGGGAGAAACCAAACAGCCTGCAGCTAGTCTTGCGGACCTCCCTTCCTCCAGCCCCAAGCTTAGCAGCATCTCCAGGTGCTGAAGCTCTTCTAGTCTCGAATTGCTCCAAGCTAACTTGATCAGGTGTTTCATACGGTGGCCGGGTCTGAGTTTTCCACAGCATATCAAATGGGCCAGGCTGACTGCCACTGGCACCTTCACCATCAGCCTTTCTTGCCAATCCAAGCTGTGAAACCACTGTCTGATCAAACAAACGCTCAGGGTAAGAAGAGGGCACTTGTGCTGCTGGTGGTGGAGATAGCGTGAGAGAAAATTCTTGAGCTCCAGCTGATAATCCATTCACTGCAGATGAGGTGCGCATAAAACCATGTCGCCCATATCTTCCTTTCAATGAACACGCCTCAGACATTCCTTGGAACATAGGAATTGCCTGAGAAATTTCTTGACCTTGCAAGACCTCTGAGAACCCAGTAGATTCACTGAAGCCTAAAGATTGGTAGGTAAAACCAGAGTTCTGCACAGCAAGTCTGCTTGTTGGACCACTCAACATGCAGCCTCGTGCATTGGTGTGGAATCTCCTAGCATTAGAAGATTGAAATGGTGCAGCCTCAGCTGTTTGAGGAGCACATGAAACACGATGATGAGTTCTAAAACCCATCAATTCTTGACCTTGCAAGACCCTGGGTAACTTTCCAGTTTCCACTGAGTCAGTACAACCATTCCCTGCAATATGTAATAAACTGTTGGTTAGCATTAGTTCAAAGGATACATATACGTGTAGTTGTTGGGAACTTACACATAGTTGGTACGTCGAAATTTCCCTGAGGACACAACTTGGTTCGTTTAGAACCGGATGAAGGCAGAGGATGAGCAGCAGGAACTGAACCACCAACTATCTCAATCTCCCATGGGGATACTCTACCTTGGCTGTTGCAGTCAGTACCATCCTGCCATCTTACCTGTAGAGAAAGACAAATTATTTTAGCTTGAAGAATTACCCAATCTAATAGCAGTTTTATTATGATAGATGACATGGCTATACAGTGAATTGATGATCAGTGGATATAGCACCTTATTATATACCATTTCCAAAGGGAACAGGCCTAACTTCATCAGTTCTTGCTAAATGGCAGACATTTTCACCACTGTTTTGTTTGTGGACAAATACTTGTAGTAAAGACCTAAAGAATTTCTAACTAACTAGCCCATCATGCAACAATCATGTACAGAGATGTAAAAGCTTGCCAAGCAACTGGAAATAAGGAAATATTGAAATTAAGAAAAGAGCTTAATAAAATTATCATACCAGCAGGCTTTTCCACCTTGAGCCAGGCCACTTCAGGGAATCCACTTCACTGATGCCAACTATCATTCCAGACCGCCTACAACATAGAAAGTATGAAAAAGGAAATTATGGCATATGAACAAAATTTAGATGAATGGAAAAGGGCTTACCTATCATTGACATCTTCATTCTCACCCTGGAAATTGATCCTCATTCCAGTACAAACTGGATGGTCGAGGCTCTTCAGGAACTTCCTATATGGGATGATATATTCTGAACCAGTAGCTCTGCAGAACAAAAAAGTAAAACTGAAATTCATCAGATGATATTTTTTATAACCCAAAAAAGTTGCTCATAATTTGGCATGTTTTGAACATAGACTAACTTTTTTAGTATTGGAACTTTGATATGTGTGCTACAACAAACAAGATAGTAATATTATGAAAGTAACTTTGGGTCTTTGACAGCAATTTATCATTTTACCTCATTCTTAAAATGTATATTCTAAATCGCTGATACTCCTTCCATTCTTAATATACGACATGTATGGCAACAAATCTAGTTCAATCTGAAATTCTGAACTAAATTATCTGTGCTAAATGACATAAATTTAAGAACAGAAGTACTATCATGATTCATGAGCAAGGCAGACAACTAAACAAAAGATCTAGGCATGGATGCTTTAAGCATCAGCCCTTGACTGTTGAAATAGTTGAAATTCGAGCAGTATATCATGGTATCAACATTATATTATATTGAGTCAGTAATTTGGTATGTTTAATAAACGAACCTTGGATTGTAAGAAATGTGGAAAACACTTTTATGTTTTAAGGAATCCGCCACAGCCGACAATGTACGGAACTTTGAACTATTGCAACTGAAATCTTTATAAAGGGACTCATTCTTAAGCTGAATGGCTCTCCTTACACCCAGCCTTAGTTCACCATCATCACCTCTGCAAAGGCAAACAAAAGTTTGCTGAACAAACAAAATAAGAACAGAAAAGAATTAAGGCTGTCAAACTATTAATGTGCTTACCGGAGAAATAAGACTGCATCCCCTGAGACCAGTTTCTTTCTATTGACAAATGAACTCCAACCAGTCGTTAAGAGATGCCTACGAGGCTGACCTGGAATTCAGAGCAATTCATCAATTGATTGAACTTGAATAACCAACAGCAGGTCAAGTCCATCGGAATAACAAGTCACAATGGATCATTAAACTGGCTCAAGAAACAGTATGATCATAGATATAGATGAAACATCTTGCAATGTGTAAACATGTTTTGGATCAATAACACAGTAACAGGGCATCATCATAAGTTTCAATAAAAGAATCATATGAAACATTCACTAGCAACTTAGTACTAGCAGCACATACTGTAAAAAGAGCACTGCACATTCCTTGTTTAGTAACACAGTAACGAAGCATCATTCACACATGTTCCAATAGATGAGTCCTGAGTCACATTCACAAGCAATTTAGTAACACATTGTATAAAAGAGCGATTCTTTAGTAAAACGCATCTCACCCCTATAAATGTGGCGGAACTTCCACTTGGCTCCATGCAAATCCTTGGCAACAAGCTCTTGAGAAGGCCTGAGCTGATTGTAATCCTATCAAAGGGCACGGGAACAAAAGTGATTAACAAGCAAAGGGCTTATTTTAAGAGCCAAATGGCCTGCTGAAAGAAGCAGCCATACTCACCAGGGGCGCGAAGCAATCCTCGGCAGCACGGCGAGGAACAGAGAATCCTCCGTGTGTGCTTGTGTCAGAGGCCGTGAGTGTTTTGCAGAACATGTGCAGCATCCGGGACTTATTTCCTGCATCACCGTCCTCCACCATGTCATCTTCCCCTTCAAGTCCACCATGCAGGTTTCTTGCAAATGCCTGGACAAACCAAAAGTGCAGTTCATGTATTGAATCTTTATGCAGGAAATTGACCTCAGTTTATCATTGTTCAATATAGTTGACCCACTAGAATGACTTTTCAGGTAATCTGCCAATAGTAGGCATGCTCAATGAAGGCCCACGGCACAACGAAATGCAAATCTCATCGAAGTAGCTGCTCGATAAAATTAGGAAGATGCGATGCATGTTATATAGAACACAGCTTCCTATGTCCAAATCCCCCTGAAGCGACCGAAGCAAAAGGAATCGAAGCCAGTTGTGAATTAATCAGCATTTTACCTCGGTCCCAGTCTCAGCCACCAGCGCCAGCCGAGTGTACACCTCGTCCGTCGCCACATCAGCCTGCACCACATAGCCATGTGAACCCCGTCATCAAAACAATCCGGAGGCGGTACCGTCAGAATCAGAACCCCTCCCAGTACGGCACGGCGGTACTCACGCATAGCTCGACGTCCGCGACGCGGCACACCACGTGCGGCGGCAGGTCCACCGCGACGTCGCCGCCGCTGGCGCCGGCCGCGGCGAGGTGGCCCTGCGGCAGGTACACGACCAGGCTGCCCCGCCGCGGCAGCGCCACCACGGGCCCCGCGCAGGCGTGCCACAGCTCCCGGCACACCGTCGGCTGCGGCGCCTCGTCCACCAGGTTGAGATCGATGCCCATGTCGACCGGAGCACCTCTAGGGTTCGCGAGACCGTGCGGCTCGCCGGTCGACACCCTTATCCGGTTAAAAGGCGGGGGCGGCCGCGGCCCCGCGAAGAGGAATAGGGGGAAGAGGAGGAGCTAGCGCCGCTTCATTAATGCCTCCGAGGCGGTCGCTCTCCAGCCATCTCCTTCTCTTCTCTTCTCTTCTCAGTCAGTCAGTCACTCAGTCAGGCCCCCATTCCGCGGCGACCGCTCCCCCCTCTTCCCTTCCTCCCCCCACCTCGGCTGCCGCGATCTACGCCGGTCGCTGTTGCTCCCTGGCCTGCGCCGCTGCCGCTGCCGCTGCGTCACTGCGGCTACCCTGCGACGGCCATGCCTTTTATGACGCTCGCTGCTGTTACGTGAGCTGTGATGTGAAGCGGAGCCACTGGCTGGGGCGAGGTGGGAGGAGAGGGAGGGAGAGCAGAGCCACTGGGACAGGGTGGGGTGAGGTGAGACCGTGAGAAGAGATGATGGATAGATTGGACGGGCTGTTCCGTTTTGCCCTTCGGGCGCCGGTTTTTTTTTTTTTTAATTAGGCCGCAGCTGTAGGCTGTTGCGCGCTCACTGGCCACCGTGCGCGGCCGCAGCAGCGACCCAGGCTGGCTGCTGCTTTAGGCGCCACTGTTCCCCCACCAGGAGGCCACTCAGCAGCGCCTCGGGGAAAGAGTGACGCAGTCAGTGCCTCACTCCTTTTCTCTCTCTAGTGTAGCTAAGCAATGCATTGGAACGTTGTGGTCGCGAGCTTTCGAGAGCGTGGAATTCGTCTCGATCGGATTATTAGGTTGGAGCCGCCGTGAAGCGTTCATGGTCATGGCAGGAGGCGTTTAGCAGCAGCAGCAGGTGCGTGAATAGCGGTTGCAGGGCAGGAGATGGTCGTCGTCTGTAACTGTAGGTCATATTACGAGGGTAATGGCCCTGGGTCGGGCCGTCGGGGTCGGAGTAGTGCTTCTCGCATGCTGTACGTGGCTGGACTGGACACGTATTAATGGACGCCATGCCTCGCCCGCCGGCCGGTGCTCTTCAATGCCGAGCTGGCAGTAAGCGATAAGTACATGTGCAGTGATTAATCACTGAGCTGGAGCGCTCTCTCTCCATCTCGGTCACGGGCACACGACCCCACTGGCTTCGCCTTCGCCTGCCGACCAGACCTTGATCGCGTCCGTGCGAGACAGGGAAGGCTGCGCTGGTTGGAGCACTGTACACTGTACAGTATAGCAACCGGTCCACCTCAAGCCTGGACGCAACAAAGCGGTCGTGGCGTGGCCGTAGCCCGTAGGGGAACCGGCGAACGTGGTAGGATCGGGCCGACGGGCCGTTGCATGCCGCCGCTACTACCCCCGTCCACCGGCGAACGTGGTAGGATCGGTACGGTTTTACGCGTCTGCACCGACGTGCACATGCGCAGTCGCGAAGGAACTGACCCCGTAGCGCGGTGCGATGGACGCGCTTGGCCGCTTGCCGGCAACGAAAGCCTGCTCGTGGCGCGCGCAACAAGATACGGTGGGCCGAGCCTCGCGCGGTGAAAGTGGAGGAAGAGCTAGCTCTTCGTAACGGAACACGGTACTAGTAAAGGTAAAAAGGCGAAGGAGCGACCGAGCGAGCCGTCGCATCGTCATCCCGGCACCCGCGCCTCCCTCGGCCTCGGAGTAGTAGTAGTAGCTTTTTACCCACAGCTTTCACTGTTCGTCGGGCGCGTGGGGGCCGAAACCGCTCTGCCGCGGCAGCAGGTATTCCGGGGGGCGCGGCGCTCCCCACGTCCACCACTCCCGTTCACGTTTTCTTCGGGTGCTCCCTGCTGCCTCTGCGTGATCTCTGTGACCCTCCCCCGCCTCGGCTTTGCTCGTCTTTTGAATCGCGCGGCAGAAGCGGACGCGGGCGAGAGGACGACGCCTTTTCGCAGAAGCGAGTGATGCTGACTTCGCTCGCTTCCCTCCCTGCCTGGCTCGCCTTTCCCGTGGCCGTGGGGCAGAGACCACATACCCGAGTGTGGCACGGGCACGAGACCACGAGTGACGGGTGGCACGTCGTGTGACAAGACATAGAGCCGTTCTGCACTTCTGGCGTGGGGCCTCGACTCGGTAACGCGACGACGTCTTTCCGGCTGGGCTCGGCTGGTCCTCTTTGGATCCTCTGGTTACTTGCTCCTCTTCGAACCTGGTGGACCACCTGTCCTCGTCTCCGTCAAAGTGCTATTCACGCGTAAGACTTGCAACGCAAAAGGGCCGAATCAAAGTGCAAAGTGGCGCTTTGCTACTCACCGGGTTTTCATCACTCATCAGTGTCGTTGGCTTGGGCCCTCTGCTTTCGCGAAATTCCAGACAACCTTGCTGATTTTTTTTTTCTTTTGCAGGCAGCCCGGCATTGTATACAGTTTAAACTGATGGCGTTTGTCAGCGTACTCATGCCCTCGCTCGTTGAAAAAACAAAACTGTCTTGTTCGACTGTTCTAGCAGAAACAAAGAAGAAAAAGCTGCACTTCTACCTACCCGGAGTGGTGGTGATCACGGCGTCTCATATATTCTAGTACCTCGCGGAGGAGCGTGAACAAGACCGAATTCTGGCCGCGCCTCGGTGATGTGATGATGTCGAGCGGTGGGTAATTTGTTGTGTTTGTGTGCGTTCAGATCCGTAGAGGTCTAGGGTCATAAAGAGAGGGGATAGGTTTTGTACATGGACATGGCAATATGGCGCATATCAAGCTTACGTCCAAATAGAAGGCCCAGTTGACATTGACCCATATCGCGTAGAAATAAGTGGACTAGTTGTCTCGGGCTCAGTAGCCGAGTTGGGCTGAAATTCACAGTGTCCTGAGCGTGCGCTGTCGTCCATTGGTCGGGTGGGTCGAATCGAAGTCCGTAATTTTCTTCGCGGGTGAGGCGCGACGATCCAGCAGACAAGGTGCGCGGCAGGGTGAGCCCAGACCCAGCCCAAGACCAAACTTTGGAAGTGGCTGCAGGTGCAGCTCATTTTCTGTGCTGGTTGAGAATGCTGGAATGTATGGTGTCTCGACGAGGGCGATGAACAACGCAAACCTTGTGAACTCGTTTTATTCGTATGAATTAAAACAGGGGAAACCTTTGAATCAAAGCATACCATACGCCTCTGGCGTGACAAATCCTCCAGTACCACAAGCCCATGATAAATGACCGCCCTCCGCCCGTAGCAGTGAACTGCGAACATCCGCGCATATTTTAAAACCTCACGCTGACGAGATGCCCACGGCCGAAATTAACTTCTGGTCGCCTGTTCCCTGTTCATACCTCACGAGTCATGACTTCCATGAACTGGTGTTGTCTCCTAGATCTCACATGCAGCGTGCACCAAATTCCATCATGCACACTCCGCCGCCGTGCACGCTCTCGTCGCAGTGACCCACCCACTAGCCCAGTCCCCGCGATCATCGCCGTGCCTCCAACCTGATCCCTCAGACGGACCACTCCCCTCATCACGCCCCGCCGGCCGGTCTAAGATTTGCCTTTCTCTGTTCCCGCTTGATTTCCATCACCGATTAGCTACTAAAACGGCCTGTCCCGCACCGGCGATGGGCACTGGATCGGCACGAGCACGGCTATAAATAAGCTGGCACGGTAACACACAGATATTGCCGAGCTGCAGCGCCGCATCGCAGTGTACGCTGCGCTGGTTGTAGCTGCCACCGACGCGTTAATTCGTAAGACAATGGCTTCCTGTGCTCACCGACACCTCTTCCTCCTCGCCTTCGTTGCCATGCTTGCCGTCGCGACGCCCCGTGCGGGTGCATGGAGCGGTGCCCGCCTGTTCTTCAGCAAGACCCCGCGCCGCCCCCAAGATGCCGTCGAGCCTGAGAAGGCGGCGGTGGACGCTGCCATCGCCTTGCGGCCTGACGCGGCGGACCCCAACAGCGCTACAGTGTTCTCGCGCCCGTCGACCAGCGGCGGTGGCCGCGGGTACGGGCTCTACGGCCGCCCCGAGGAGAACTTCCCGCCGGACTACTTCCGTCGCGGCGTGCACCGCAACGCCGAGAAGTTGACGACCACGACGACCAACGTGCCGACTGCGAGTGCTGCTGATGAGGCGGTTCCCGTGGGAGGCCGAGGCGAGCGCGCGGAGCCTTTAGCGGAAGAAGACAACGGCAGCGGCAGGGGCCGGCCGCCGTGGACGAGCACCGAGGAGACGGTCACGGTGGGTGGCGGAGGAGGCGAGAGCACCGAGCCGTTCGTGGAAGACAATGGAAGCGGCAGGGGCCGGCCGCCGTGGACGAATACCAACACCGTGCTCACGACAAGCACCGAGGAGACGGCCCCGGTGGGAATGGGAGGAAGCAGAGGACGACGTGAGCGCGCCGAGCCCTTCGTGGAAGGCGACGGCAGCGGCCGAGGGCGGGCGCCGTGGTACTACGGGGCCGACGCCGCCGGCAGGCCAGAGGAGCAGCGCAACTACGGGATGAGCGACACGAGGCTGTACCAGAACGGTCGTTACTACTACTACGACGTGAACGCCGGCAGGTACGGCTACGACCGCGAGTCGAACCTCGTGCGGACGCGCCCCGAGGAGTTCGGCGGCTCCGGCGCCGGCGACAGGCGCAGGAGGTACGGCAATACGGCGGCGGGTTACCAGTACGGCAACGGCGACGAGTTCGGGAACGGCATGGTGAACGGTTTTCAGGAGGAAGAAGGCCAGGCCGGACGATACATTCCATGACCGGAATGAAGCGTGTGTACCGTGTGTCGGTAGTGTGTTAATATTAGTACTTACCAGTGGTCGTGTTGGGTTCAGCCATTGTGTACGAGGATGCGTGAGTGCACTAGTTCAGTGACGCAACCAGTGAATAAGTTGTGCACGGACAATGTGGAATACTACCTTACTGTTACTACTACTGTAACCACGTCACAATTACTCACCCACCTTACTAGTACAAGTGTTCGTCCTGATAGGTCTGACTGGTACGGCGCATATAATTGTGCGCGACTTTTAATGTGCTTCGTTTACCTCTGTTCAACACCACCTGAGTACGTGCCAGTCTCCCTTTGTTTTTTATTCTTCCTAACATCGGTAGTACAAATTTTGACGATACACTGTTGACAGATTCGACGTGAAATTATTGAACGCAGTGGTACAAATATTGACGCTACGTCGACACGACAAACACTGGCTCGCAATAATGTCAGCAAGCAAAAGACATGTACTCCATCCGTTCCAAAAAGGTTGTCGCTTTTTGAACTAAAAAGCGATAACTTTTTTAGAACAGAAAGAGTATATCATAACTTGAAGCCCCACGGCGTGCATGGCAGAACTGTTGCATGTTGAAGGACACTTGGATTGGATCCGTCTGGTTACACCAACCAACGTCCCATTTACCTTGTAGGCATGCACCTGCTGCCACTTTATTCGTTGCAACAGATCCATCGGTTCATTAACACACGGCAGCCCCGTTTTCAGGTTCAGCTGAAGTGCTTTTCAAAGACGAGCACAGTCCAGCTGCTGTTCTGTTGGGGAGCAGTGTTCGGTGAGCTGTAAAATAGGCTACGGCCCGTACGCCTGTACGGGCTGGATTAGGCCAGTAATTTGGGTAACCAGCATAAAAGTGCTCTCCTACAGGCTAATCCCCAGGCTTAACTTTTTTGTCCGGTAGTTGACGGGCATGAAGTCATGGACCGCACGAGGCAGGTTGGTACGACGCTGCCAATTGCCCGATTCCCTAAAGCAACGGACCGCTCGTCTCGCCAGGATTGCCGTACAACTCACCACGTCCGTCCGAAGTTGCACAGCGTATCCATATAATTTTTTTCCGTCCGAAGGCCGCCGAAAATTTCATGAACTGAAGTCACGGCGAAGACCGGCCGTCATGCGACCGTCGCGTTCCCAACCCAAAAAGCCCGTGGCCTCATCCGCGGCCACGCACAAAAAAAAAAAAAACTGGGCTAGTTTGGCGCAGGATCGCGGCCGAGGCCGAGGACTACTAGCGCCATCCGCCCCCACAGCCCACCATAGCCGTAGGGTTTATTGGCATCTCTCTCATTCCGCCGCTCCTCCCGCTTCGGTGGTTCCGCTTCCGCTCGTGCCCGCCAGCACAAGACAACGCACAGCACGCGCGCCCACCTCGCCGCCGCAGCAATGACCGCTGCTGCCGCCGCCGCCGCGAGATCCTTCGTCCGATCCAGCGCCCCCTCGTCCGTCCGCGCCGCGGCGGCCAGAGCTGCCTCCCGTGTCGGTCCGGCTCCGCTGCCGAGGCGGCTGCCCACATCTGCTCCCCGCATCCTCCTCAGGTACGCGCGGTCTTAGTTTTTTAGGTTCCGTGGCGGGTCGTCCTAGTTTCGGTCATCCATTTGCGTGATCTTGGTGCTCTGTTGATACATCTGATTTCGCACCTGTAGGTCGCCGGTGGAGATGAGCAGCGCGTGCCTGGAGTCGCTGATGCCCATGCACACCGCGACGGCTTCGGCGCTCATGACATCGCTTCTCGCCGCCCCGGCTTGTAAGGGGTTCGGTTGGCTTTCAGAAGGTGATTTCCGCTTATCTCAGTGCCACTGCCCTTTTTGCAATCTTATGTGGCGCAAGCTATAAAGCATGTCTATTAGTCACCTTAGCTGAGTGCTTTGGCTGATCATAATTCGACACATTTTCCATTCTAAATTTGGGCTGATTTAAAATACCAATGAAATTGTAATTTTTGGGTACTTCCCCTCTCAAGCGTGCTTATCGCAAACAATACAGCAGAACTGTTTGTTTCTGCATACCCAAAGTCGCAAACAAATTATCCCCGTTTGCTTGTGGACATAAGGACATTTAAGGTTGAAGTTCACACATTGCAGGAAGATCAACCTAACAGTATGCTACGGCATGACATAGTTGGTTTCGTTTGAACTAACAGGAATTAACAATGCTGTGATTAGACCGCCTAGAGATTCAGTTGAAGATGCATACAATGGCTTATCAGATACACAACAAATATGCTTGCTTATACTAGATCATCTTTGACATAGCCATCAGGTTTTGATCAGTTTGTACTTCTTGGTTTCATCGATTCCAAAATATCATTTTCAAGTTTTTCTGAGTTGCACTTGCACGAAATATTCAGTATGACCATTTTCCTACTTAAACGTCTGGTTTGAAAATATTAGTTTCATCAAGAGTCATCTGTAGGATGTGTGACTTTCTCATGCAATTGGTTTTCGGCACACTGGCACTATATTTTTTCTTTTAATTTTAGGATTGCCTCAACCTGAGTCCCCATTCAGAACCATGATGGAAGCCATACACATTTTTGCAATTCAAATTGAAATACAATAATAAACTTTTCAACTTTTCATGTTGAAACCAATCTTATACTTTCTGTGTGGCCCTTGTTGTAGGTCAAGACGAAACTAGATGAACTTCAGTCCCAAAAGGTGAACGAACATTAGCGATTTCCAGTCCTTGCTACTAATTGTTCATGTCTAGGCTCCATCACTAGTTTTTGTGTCAGAATAATTAGCTGAAAGAGGAGACCACTGTCATTTTTTGAAGAACTTCCTAAAAATTATTGTACCATGCACTTGCAAATAATCAACAAACGCGCAGCAAAATATGGAAAAAGAAATCTCTTTGCTTTCTTGTGAGTGATCTCATTGATGGAGTTGGGAATGTTTATCCTTTATTGTATTTTTGCAAAATATGATAGGCCAGCAGCTGTTGCTGTTGGACCGTGTCTTATTATGCCACGTTAAAGAAAAGATTCCCAGATAGCGTCTTCTTTTTAGCAATCTATCGCTGGAGTTATGGACCGTTGTAGATGTAGTTTTCTTGTGGCTTTGTTGAAGTTAAATTGATATGAAATAGAATTTAAGTAGAATATTTCTAAATTCGAATACAAGATCACCTTGAACTACGAATTTGAGGAAAAAGGAATACTGATTATTTTGTATTGGCCCAGCTGGCAATGATGACGTGTGACAATATCTAGGTGGAACGTAGAAGGTTATAATCTCATCACCTCGACCTCAAATCTACAGGTCTGGACCGATTTAAGGAATATCCATGATAACCATTTGCTACCAATTTTCCATATTCTCACTAGATATCCTCTGTGCCAGTTTATTGTGATAGAAATAGTTGATAATTAGGCTATTAAGACAATAAAATATTTACTTATTTCTTGCTCCAAATGTCTGTTTTCTTGACCCTTTGCATATCTCTATAGGACTGTGATTAGTGCGGTGGAGGTCATCTTGGATGAAGACTAGCCCATGTTGTGTCCTTGCCATCTCTGTTGCCTTCTTTTATGTTTTTTCCTATGATAAATAAATTCATGGACAGAACAATTTTTTTTTACGAACAACAGATGAACAGTAGCTTTCATCGTTAATTTTTATGGTCTCAAAGAGCTTGAGCTCAGGTTATTACATTTCTATTTGTAGATGGATGATTTGTTGATATTGGAGCCTGCGCTGTGATGGTAGCTGGTCTGGATATGGAATATGATCGCCTTCTCATTCAACGTATTTTGTGCTATTGGATTCCTGGTTTGTACTCCCTCTGTCCCAAGTATTTGGGGACGGAGCGAGTACACGCGTTTAGGGATTTTGCCTGAGATTCTCGGGTGGTTATATAATCCATTTGATCTTCCGGAATCATCCTGCTTCATGTGTATGATCTGGAAGGAATAAATTCAATCAGAACGTTTGTTTTGCCTCTTACTCTGGGCGAAGTACATGGCCTCCCAAAACTATTTGTGCTATGCACAAAAGCAATTTAGATTGGTCTCCGTATCTGCATATGCGGTGTCTTTTGCAACGGGCACTGGTATTCACTATTTGGCGGTAGTTATATTTTCCTGGTGGCCAAAGGTTAAGCATTCACCAATTGCATTTATATACTACAAGCTGAAGCGCACCAATCTTCAAGCACTCTACTGATGCTCAAGGTTTAACGTCATGGTTTAATTACCGCCAAATCTTTAAGCGTATTGAATTTAAGATGAAAATGCGAAATATAATTTATATTCAAATGCATCAATCCATTTAGAAGAGCTTAAGATGCGTCAGGGTATTAACTGCTCAGGATAACACGGTAGTTCATACAACCATAACAGCTGCAGCAACTAATATCAATTGATAGAAGTAGAATTTTCTTTCTCCAACAGTCGTTCTGTTTGACAAACTGGTTAACATAACCTTCACTCTGAAACGTTGACAAGCTCATACTCCACAAGTGAGAGATTGTTGTCCTCCTTCACGCTGAAGCTCGCTGGCTGAGTGACTTCTATGCGGCCCCATTTGTCCACAGCAAGCCTCATTGAACCTTTGAACATATCAATCTTTGCATTGCGGATAATAACAGTGCTGTCAGGCTTCAACAAGTCAACTGTTGAACGGCATACACAGATTAGGTATCACCCATGTATAACCATGTTCAATTGAGCTGTACTATCTCTGTCCTAAAATAAGTTTATTTTTGGGTTTGGTCAAATCTATCATTGACTAACGATTTCTATAAATTTGATCAACTTTAGCAACATGAGCCATATATTTAGATATTCACCATGAGAAAAAGTTTCATAATATATATTTTGTATATTGTTAAAGTTGATCAATTTTATAGAAATTATTGGTCAAAGATGAGTTTGACCAAACTCATATGAAAATTATATTGGGACAGAGGGAGTATATAATAGCAGTCAACCTCGGACAAAATTGTGAGCTGATGATCCACTACCAGTTAACAACCCATGTGTATGTAAGCATGCAAGCAACACAAAATTAAATGCGGAACACACTATGAATAACACATATTAAAATGTGAGGTACCACTTGTGGTCTGTGGAGAAACATGTCTAATAATAACATAATGGTATTTTCTAAACATATTATGATGTGTTATTTTGGAGCCTATGCAGCGCATAGATGGCTGGTTTGGAGAGATGGTGGTATCCCTTTTCAACTAAGAGTGTTGCAAAGCCGAATCACTGCTATAACAGTACTTCCAAGAAGATATATTTGAATTACATAACATAATTTAACCAAGAGAAGTATGGTAATGTGCAGCACTTATTTTCCATCTTTATTGAAATTAGAACAAACAAAGAAGCAATACCACATGTGTTCTGTTAGCTTTAGAAACAAAAAAAAAATGCACCTGACTGGCTCAATAAAAGGACACAGGTAGGTCATATTTGCACTGTTATAAGAAGAATATACATAAAACACTAACAGATCAGAACAATTTATCAATTAAATTTTTAACAGGACTTCAACACGTATCTGGTCGAACTTACGGCTTGGATATACCTCAAGATAAAAGGTCACATCCTCTCAATTCAGTTACAGGGGTCATAGCATTGTCAATTTGCACAGAACAAGGACAAAACGGTCAAATATGAATACATTTGATACAAATATAATGATCAGATCAAATTTGCTTAGTATAAATAATAAACTCCATTTTTTGTTATATGGTAGCAAAATCATTTAAAGGCAATATATGTAGTATGGACATTAATGTACCAATGAAATGATAAGCACAACGCTTCCACTGGTTTCTCAAGCCGCATGATGTCTCCAAGTCTCAAGTAAAGGTGCACACGTCACCAAACAAAAGAACAGATTACTGTACAAAGGGGCAGCGGATCGTACCCTGCTCGTTGCGGGCGGCGAAGAGGATGCATCCGGTCTCGTCGCCGATGAGGCACTCGGCGATCCTCGTCGGCCGCCGCGCCGCCGGACCGGCGGGGCGGCCCTTCTGCAGGACGGTCCTGGAGCTGAGCACCTTGGCGACAAGCGTGTGGCCGGCCGTGCCGGGCCTGAGCTGGTCCACTTTGACGAACACCGGCTTCCGCTTCCCCGCCGCCGTCGCCATGGAGTTGTAGCACAGAGACGACGCGAATGATAGCTATGGGAAATGGATCAGAGGAAGCGGATGCGGCGGAGTACCCAGACCCTCGTAAATGGGGAAGAGGATTTAATAGGGAGCTAGGGTTGATCGTTGATCGAGGAGGAGGCCACTAACGATGCGGCGGAGTTGTTGAATCAGAAGCGGTATCACTATCAGAGCCAGCAGGATAGCTTGGGCCTATTTTATCAAATTCTCCTCCATTTTCAAAAAGTAAAAAAGTTTTTCATCATTGGGCATCTGGGAATACGGTCTTATCTTAGCCATAGACTGCTAGCGCTGCCTGTCACTGGGAAAGTCTCTTCTACTATATGTTTATTGAACCGTGTCTCTTGATCATTAAGCCTGCCATCTGAATAGTTTGTCAAGCATGATTTTTTTCACGTAGTATCATTCCCTACGCGTGAACACTCATTTAGCCAGCACGCTTGACGTGCAAGGATGAGGCACTCGACTATCTTCTCTTTTAAGGAATCTGTACTACTTATTCTGCCTAACTTGGTGTAAGAAATCCATACTCAGCAGCCGCAGGTGGAGCCGGCTAGCTCGAGCAGTGCGTGCCTACTGTGTGACCGTAGAATTGCGGCGGCTACGGCCCAGGACGGCAGGAGGTCACGAGCTGCGGCTGCGCCCTCGGCAGGGTGGCTCGGACATCAGGGCGGCTACCGGGCCTGAAGCTGCAGCGCACGCACGAACACTCGCGCCAGTGGCACAACAGGGAGCACGGCGCCCTTGGTTTACGGCGAGAATAGGATACTGCCGAGTGCATACCCGGTGAACGAGACACACGACGGAAACAAGCAACAATAGCACGCGGTACTACTACCTCAAAAAAAAAAAATGAAGGACAAAGTGGTCGTCAACCTGGCACCTGTTTCGTCAGGAAAGGGCAACCATTTGATATGACACCTCCGGGAGCAACCAACCATTCGTACCTTCAGCACGGCAATCTCATTCACGCAGCCTTTGCTAGCACAAGCTGAAGCTTCTAGTTCTAGCCAGCAGGTCAGCTCCACAAGACCACAAATAATTCGTCAGAGCTCACCAGGTGGTGGTGCGACCGAATCAGCTGCACACGAACAGAACAGCTCTACCAAAGCCTCGAATGTACAAAAAATGAATAGCTACATTACCAACTGATAAATCTGGACAACTAAACTAGATAGCTAAAAGCTACTGAAAGAGTTCAGTCCAGATCTAAGCTATATCAGTGAACAAAGCCTTCCACATTGAACTGGGAAGCTGTACAGAGGCGATCAGGAGCACCGCTAAGCTGCAAGTCCACGACAATATGGTTGGAACCTGTCAAGAAAAAACTCAGTAATCAGCGTTCAGCAATGCACAGCAAGTAGGCATAAAAAACTAGGGATCACTAGAAAAATTGCAGTCAAGATCACCATCACACCACAATGATAAATGCAGATTGATCTAAGCTCTCACTTTGAAAAATGCAAATAGGCCATGAGCATCTTTGAAGTTCCTTACAAAGTACGTACCTCAAGATGCATTCTGTTTTTTGCCAGCAAGAATGCGGGATATCTGGAGGCCCCTGCTAAAACCTTCATTGAAGAGTACCCTTGTCTGCATTTCTTGAAATCCTGGCATCCAGGATAACAATGCAACCGGTGCCATAACCATCACCCCAAGCAGTATCTCATACAAGCGTGCCACAGAGACAACACTGTCCCACACCACAGTAGATTCGATGAATGGCCTAATAACTTGAGCAATTGAAATCAGGCCCCAACAAGTAGGGATGAATGCCAATAGGCTAGTGAAGATGTCAATGATTTCAAAAGGGGTGAACTTCAGAAATAAGATCAGCACCAACACTGCAAGAATGATGATGGCAGTTTGCACAACCCGGTAGTAAAGGTGCTGCTTTGCGGCATACTTTTCTCGGGCATAGGACATTATGAGAAACAAACCGAATATAACTGCCACACATATCCAGGAAAGCAGATAAACAGCAATACTTCTGCTGTTGTTTGCTATCTTCAGCTGGTATACAACCCCATATTGAAAAAAGAAGTACCTGAGATCCAACAGTATTTCCAAAATCTTCCCCCAAAGACCAGTAGTTCGTAGATGATCTTGCTCCTCATACCACCACACTTCCCAGCTCTGCTCAGCCTTAGAAAAGAGACCACCGGGATACCAGATCCAGTTCATGAAATCATCAAAATCATACACAGTTTTCAACCAATCGAAGCCAGATGGATTAAAAGCGAATGGAGCCATGACCCATGCAACCACCAGAAACCAGCTAGATATATTCATGATTATGTAGACAAGTGTATTCTTGGCGATAACACTGTGAAAAGCATAAACCGTCAATATAATTCCAAGCTCAATTGCCTTTATAAAGTGGCTCCTTGCATATAGCCTGTAGTTTTCAGAAAAACTCTTGTGCTGCACAACAAAACCTCGACCAGTAGCACGGTATTTTGCACCACCATGAAGGATTGTCCGGCCATAGTAATGGCTCTTGGTTCCCATTGAAAACGTGTAGAACAAAGATGAAAAATTCATTTGCATTGTGAAGAAGTCCCAGATAGCAGGCAGGAAACCTTGTTCAAGAGAGTTTTCTATGATCATTGGCAAGGCAGTGAAGAGGCCAAGCTGTATGATAAACTGCTGATTGAGCACAGTACCCAAGGCTTTATTATTAGTTGAATTAGCACTGCCCTGAATACCAGCCTCGAGACCACTGAGGGCCAGATACAGGCGTCCCCAAACAAATGTGTAAACAGTCAAGACCACCATCATTGTGTTGAAGTAGAATCCTATGGTTGTATAAAACACAGAAAGCATACGAAAGAAGTCCAGTCTATGACCAAGTCTGTATATATCCCTACTTAGGGTCTGTTCCCCATTTCCACTGGCAACCTTAGCTTCAAACATTGATATCTGATTGAGGCCAACATCACGCCCCTTGCCAACCTGAATGTACTCGTGGTGACTAACATTGCCACCACGCAGGGTACAGTTGAAGCCCGCAAATATGTCCTCACTGATATTGATTACTCTTGATGCCTTACTTATACCACCACGGGTCAAAAACCAAAGGCGGTCAAATACATCAGGATGCCCATAGTGCATACGGACCTTCAATGGATTGGCTAGGACCCGCTGGCCAAGTGTAACAAAGCTTGTCTCCTGTGCAGACATGAACCAAGCAAGAGAAGAGACGGATCCCGTGAAAACATTCTCCCGAACTCCCAGAAGTGTTGGTTTTCGGCTCCCGTGATAATAGTTGTACTGCTCTAACAGGTTACGCATTTTGAGGGCCTCCTCAAAGTAGTTATCCTGGTTCATGTCAATTGTTTGAACGGCCTCACCTCTTGTGAATATAATGGCATGGTTCTGATTTTCTGGTTTACCTTCCCCAAGTTTTAGTGGACCTGGTAACCTAATCCTATATATCTCAACCTCCATCTGTAAGGCTTGGTCAAATTTTACCAGGACAGAATAATATTGTGTGTATCCCTGGTGATGGACCTCATCAACATAAGCAACACGGAGGGATTCATTCTTCTTCATGAGAGTCAGAATATCGTCAGCACGTTGATCTTTAGCAATTTTCTGGTTTCCATATATCTGGCAAGCGACCACATAAGTGTACTTCATGAAAGCAGCACCATCTTCTTGGCCTTTAAACAATTGGCTAACAGTACTTGTTCCTCTGTTTAACCTCCTTTGAGGACGTTGCTGGAAACCACCGTTCATGTCATGCACATCATTCTCATGCCTAATTGAACCAAAGGATGCAAGTTGTTTTGTCCCCTCTGTAATATCAACCTCAGAAGCAGTATCAAGAAAAGCAAGCATCTTGAGAGCCCTGTGGTAGTACATCATTCCCCTAACAGTCCGTGCTAAGGTCTGGCCTCTATAAGAGGCCCAAAGTTTAAGTTCTTGAAACTTTCCAGCCCAAAGTTCACTGTCATCAGCCATTGCCTCCCGCCTCATCCGTTCCAAAAAGTTTTCCCAATCATCTTCATATATCTTCTGGAGGTAAAACAAAATCGATATACCATCTTCATTCTCACGACGAAGCTGATCTTTGCTGTACATCACATCCTCGTTGTAGTATGGGGTTAAAACACTAAATGCCATCATCCTCTCAACTGTTGGAGCACGAGGCATGTTCATGAAGAGGGAGTTGCTGAAGAAAGTAATACGCCGTCGAGCCTCAGGGTTCTTTGGGACATCGTTCATAGAATCCCTGGATGTGAGAATTGTATGAAGGCGTCTCACCTGTTTGTAGAAGCTAACATCATCATTGCCTGGGCATTTTATGGCATCCTCAAAGAGAAGCCCAGATTCATCAGGTCTTGAAGGTGCTAGCCCCTCTCGCCTCAGTTGGTCCATATCCTTCTTGTTCATCGGAAAATCATGGACTGCAAGAACATACATAGTCTGCAGGGTATTAACTATCTTGGTCATATCCTTGTTCTCCTTTAGTAGAAGTTCCACTAAGGTGACCACATGTGAGTGGATTTCAGGTAACTGCTTAAGCTTATATTCTTCAGTGAATTTACCATACTCCATTGCAGAATCAAATGCAAGGAACAACTGATTGACAATAATGTGCTCAACAGTTCTCTCTTCAATGATCTCCAGCAGTAAGTGGCGTATGCTGTCATAAGCTTCAACCACAGCACACCGCCTATACTCACTGCTACAAATCTTCATCCAGTGTGTCCTGTCATCAGCAACCAGCTCATCTGCCTGACTGAGTGCAAGAAGCAGCTCGTTGTTCAGCAGGAAGCATGGCCACCGTACCACACGGATTTTCCACATAACTGGTGGCAGTTCAAGAAGCTCAAGTTCCTTGTCACTAATGATGTCCTCTTCCCTAAATGTCTGGATAATCTCATTCCAAATCAGTGCAAACCTCTTAGCTTCAACCTCATTTCCTTCAATCTTCCTATATGGTCGACCAAAGCCGTACCTCAGCTTCAGCCTATTGATAGCATCATAAAACTTGCTTCGGAGGCCACCACGCACGGCATCCAGGTGCTCCTCTGGCATCAAATTGAACTGCATTGCACTCGCGAAGAACTGGAACCTCAAGCGCAGCTGCTCAACACTGCGAATCTCCCCCAGATGTGAGAACAGCCCGATGAGTGCTCCCGTAAATGATGAGAAGACAGCATACCATATCTGGATATCCATAAGATATATAAGGACAACTGGGGCCCACAGCAAGATTACAGCAATACGCTCTGTGTGAGGCATAAACTCAAACCAGTTACGCCGGATGTCATGGAGGCTGAGTATCGTCTTTGTCGGCCCAACCATCGGCCTAATCTGGAGAAAGTAGCTGAAACTGAACTTAGCAGCAAGAAGTAACACCCAAAATATGGAATATTTGATGTTATCAATGAGACCCTCCCTGACACCACGTCCAACAAATGTTCGGGTCTGGAACCACCAAGTGAGCACATAAAAAATTCGCCAGTTTGTTTTCTCCAAAATATTCCGAATCCAAGGGACGAAGAAAAGCACAATTTCAAGCACCTGTGGGATAACAAACACGGCGACTGCCTCAAGGTAGTTCAACACCCTGGCATTAGCAAAAAAAGACCACCTGCGATCACGCCACCGCTGATTCCACATTCTCACATACAGCACAATGAATGTGATAGTCCACCCAGCAGCAACGAGAACCTTGAGCACCATCCGGATACTGAGCAATGTGGTATCCCTGCTCACAAGACTGTATTGAGTGCCCGCATCAAGCACGGCCTGCACAATGCGCAGCCCAGCCCAGGTGATGAACACAGACAGCACACGGACCTGGATGTCACGGTGGCTCAGGCTATCCCACGGCGAGCGTGAGCGTCCATCCCACGCGACAATCATCGCCGCCTGAAAGAAAAGAATGAGCATCACCCATACCCGATCGAAGCTGCGGTACACATTCCAGAATGACCTCTGCTCAACAAAACCAGTCTTGCCTACGCGCCCAGCCTTCCCCGGCTGTATAAAAAAGCTCTTTGATGGAGAAAGCGGCCACTGGAGACGCCTGAAAACTCTGCGGCTCCAAAAGTATTCATTCACATCATCATAATTTCTCCACGCCGAGTGCGGCTTGGTCCCATTCCGGCTGAAGTCCACCTCAGCCTTGAGCACGTCGTAAATCGGCTTCACAACCTGCTCAAGGAAAGCATCCTGGCCACACACCGCAGGAATAGCCGGGCGCCCCGTCTCGATATCGATTGACTGGTCGATGACATGGTTGAGGTCGAGCGCCATGTAGTGGAAGATGTAGCAGAGGCACTCTGGCATGAACCTCAAATTGGCCGCCTCCCCCCAGATGAGCAGATAGAGCGCGGTGTAGAGTAGGTCGCGGCGGGTATCGGGGCCGACACTTTGAACTCGGTGGCCGACGCTGGGCACCTGGATGTGCGGCTTCTGGCCGAGGTAGGAGCACCAGGATGTGTAATTCTTGAGCAGCTTCTTACGGATGGCGCGCGCGATGGAGTAGTGCAGCACGTCGGCGGGGTGGTCGTGCGGGAGCGTGCCGGCGGCGCGGAGCTGCGCGTTGGCGAGGAGGAGGACGAGGTGCTCCCGCTGGTTGCGGACGTTGTGGAGCTGGAAGCCGAAGGTGGCGCCGAGCCAGTCGAAGAGGTCGGCGCGGTGGGGGTCCCAGGCCCGCACGAGCGGCGGCGGCGGCAGGTCCGCCGCGTGCGCAATCGCCGCCACCGCGGCGCGCACCTCGGGGAACCGCAGCGACGGGTGGTCCCCGTGCATCACCACGTCGTGGATCGGGATGATGTTGTACGCCGCCGCCTCAGGGTGCCCCGCCGCCGCCGCGGCGGCGGCGCGGCGGTTGCGGAGGAGGCTCATCCCTCACGCAGCTGCAGGACAAAAAAAACCGGAGGCGTCAGTACCCCAGCCTCAGTGACGACTGATAAGTGATGGGGAATAAAATTCCATTCACGACGGAGCAGTACATGGCGGCAGCAGCAGACGACTACGACTAGGAGGAGATTGCGATGACGAGATGCAGTGGCCGTGAGGTGGGAATCACGTGGCGAGCCGCCGCTTGCGTCGCGTCTGTTCGCCTCGGCTTTTTCTGCGGCGGCGTTCGAGTGAGGTGTGATGATCCGCACGCGAGCTCGGGGGTTGGGTCGTCACTCGTCAGGGTGGGGTCTTGCCTTGCCTTGCTTCGCTTCCGCCTTCCGGAGTTCGTAACCCGACACGCGAGGGGAGCTAGTGTTTCCGTGCGCTGTATTTTCCAGTGAGATAATGATGACTACGATGACTAGCGATCTCCGTGGAGATGATGATCTCACTAATCTTTTTTCGAGCAGGTTCCGATTCTAGGTTCCGCTCGACTACTCTGATGCAGTAGGGGAGAAAAAAGTGTGGCGCTGAGGCGTAAAGCGCACGAGCCTGGAAGTAGCAGCCAAATAACAGTTGATGGCATTTTCTTTCTGAAATTCTATTGAATTTGTCTGCAGAGATTACAGCGTTTACTGTTACTATTTGGACATGGTTTTACTACGTCAATTTCGTGGTCTTGATTCAAATGGGGCTTAAGGCAAGATAACATTTCAAAAGGGTCCATCTTTTAATACCGAGGGCCACGTATCATAGGAATCTCTTACTTTTTTACTGCTACTTTCTACACTTGGAAACATTTGGGTATATAGTGGTGCTCACGTGCCGTTTGTCCCCCACTTGAAAATGGAATCACTCCGTAAAAGGGGGCAGTAGCTGCCGGAACAGTGGGTGTCATATGGCAAAATTTCAAAGTGATGAAGAATTTTAAGAGAGAAGGCAGCACAAAAGCCTGAACTGATGGTGCCAGCTGCTTTTGGGAAGCTGCTAATCTTTGTGACTGAGCGACACTAGTCACGGGGCATTATGGAGGCTAATCCGTCCTGTTTGAAGCTCGTAACATGCCTTTTTTTTGTTTTTCGCTGAACTTGCGGTGTCAGTTTTTTGGGCGGCGCTACAGAGCGAAATCTGTAATAAAACTCAGCCTATCTATCTCGCTGGATGCAACCTACTGTAAGGCATGGTTTAAACACTTGTTTGAATTGTATCCAATAGATGTCTTACCAAATTTTGACAGTTGACAATATACGAAAAGTGTATTTGGATTGAAGTCAAAATTTAGTAAGCCAGTGGATCTACGTGTTAAGGTAGTTCATTTTTATTAGCAATGTTGCCTAAATTTTAGGTGATCAAATCCTGAACAAAAATTTGACATTGCCAAATCTTGAAAAGGTAAGCAACTAAACAGGCCATCGCGGTACGCCCGTTTGTACCTCGTGAAAAATGGACCGTTTCTGGTACAATTTCCGCGGTCCAAACGGGTAGACGACATCTGCAGTACCATTTGTACCCGTACCAATAATACGACACTGGACCTTAAAGTAGACCCTGAACCAGTACGTACAGTATTGTTTAGTCAGTGGTTAGTTGTGGCTTGCGTCTTCGTACCAGCACTTGAACAAATGCGGGCGCTGCCCCGAAGAAAAGCCGTCGTGCCTCGAGAAATGTGCCGATGGCAGGTAGGTCCGTGATCCACACTGGTGGCTGATGGCTACGGCCCTGGACTGCAAAGAGAAACAGGAGTCTGAGGAGAGATGTGACTGGACTACGGACTGAGTAGATTTTTAAGAGGAGTCGACATGGACTGACTCACTTCTGTCCCTTGTTGAAAATATTTTTTCGCTTCTGATGTGTGGTCGCCCACTACCTTGGCTGGCCGCTTGGCCTCCTTGCAACATGTTAGCATATCAGGGACGTTTCGCTGCCGAGGAGCAGATATGTTTTCATGCTCTCTGTGTGGGGCCGGTATTCCGGGGCCTCGTATATGATGGGGGAATCTGAAATCAAGTCCCCAATCGGACGCACTCTTCTGTCTTCTCTCATCGTGCTACGATCCTATCCGAGTGTGCAGTGCCGCCACATGCTGGCTGACGCTGTAAAGAAACGGATGTGCCCATACCCGATCCCTCCCCTCCCGCGGTGTAATAATAGAAAGAGCAGCCAACCTGATCGACCCAATCAAACGAAGCTGAAGGAGACTTCGCCTCGTTGCCTGGCCGATAGATTGCGTATGTGTCATATTTTCCCCCTGTTGCCGAAGCACAGGTTCGTGCTTTGAAATATGAACAAAGATGCAGCTCCGTTTCTTTCCTTGGACATAGGGCTGTCAACGAGTCGAACTCGAACGAGCTTGTCTTCGTAAACTTGAGTTTGATAAAAAATCGAGTCGATCTCGAGTTGAACCTAGAATTTGTTCGATCTTATGATCAGGCTCAAGCTTGGCTCGTTTAGAATTCGAGCCGAGCTTGAATCGAGCCTAGAACGAATCGAACACGAGCGAGTTACGATCCTCAACTTTATTAACAGTCCTCTAATTGTCATTCTCATGTAGATACAATAAAATCTTCTGAATTTTGGTTCACAACTAATGGAGTAAGAAGGTGGATGATGTTGCACATCATTTGTTGCTAGCATGTATAAAAAATATATCTTATAAAATGTTTTTAATAGAATTATATAATTTAGTTTATCATACATATCATATATAACAACAATAAACGAGCTTTTCGAGCTTGAGATCATCGAGCTTGTACGCAAGCTCAAGCTTGGCTCGTTTAGAATTCGAGCCGAGCTTGAATCGAGCTTAAAACGAATCGAACACGAACGAGTTACGATCTTCGAGCTTTATTGACAGCCCTACTTGGACACGAAAAAACAGCCCCTCGGCACCACGTTTCATGACACAAAGGATGCAACGGAACCAAGATACAGGGCCTACAGGGGTTAAATCAACAGCATGCCAACCCAGATTGATTGGCCAACGGTAAAGAACCGTCACCTGACATTTCACATGACAAACAATGACAAGATGTCTGGCAATAATTTGATTTATAACAGATCTGAATAGTCCAATTGGCATTATATGTTTGTAGTGCACGTTGCCGCAGCAACGGTATAAAGCAAAGCTCCAGTTCAATTATATATTCACATCGTCCAGACAAGTAACACACGGCATCAGCTCAAATTTTATTTATTTAGCTGCATGGCAACGGTCACAAGACACAACAGATAGAGCACGATGCCCAACCTGGATCCAATCACCACGCGCGACGGGGTGCACCAGACCCTGCTTCGTCCAGCCTATCAAGCAATGTGTTGAAGTCCATTGCCTGTCCACTCTCGGTCATCCTCTGGATCACATGCAGCACCAGTTCCCTTGGATATCCCATGTTGATCGCCTTCTCAATCACTTCACCGTGAGGATGGCCACGCATCATATGCAACCCACCTGGGGGCATCTGTGCTGGAGGGACTGCTGATGCACCACTCGGTGGGTAGCCGTAACCCGTGTTGTATCCTTGCGGATGGCCCTGTGGTGCACATTGCTGAGGGCCATCATAAGACCCTTTGCTTGGAGGTGGCCCAAAGGAACCCTGAGTAGTTGGGAGCTGCTGCCTTTGCATGTTATGCTGAGGCGGTGGCTGAGACGGAGACGGTGGGATGCCAGGTCCTCCGTATGAATATGGCACTTCAGAACGGCCCCCACCCGATGAAGGAACAGTGTTGTATTGCCCTTGCAAAGCCACGTTGATAGGCAGAGATTCAGGGGTGGGGTTCAAGGGCTGGTGAGGCAGATAATGAGGGTAGTTTGGGGGAGTTTGAGGTCTCATCTGAGTTTGTGCTGGAGGATGTTGTGGTTGCATCGTCTGGGGAGGAAGTTGAGGACTAGATTGTTGTGGTTGCACTGGTGGCGGAGGATACTGTTGAGCACTGGATTGGGCCTGCTGCACGGGATGTGGAGGAAACTGCTGAACATTGGTTAGTTGGGGTTGGGGCTGCTGCGTAGGCAGAGGGAATGACTGTGAGTAAGTCTGCTGTGACTGGGCCACTGGTGCAGGAGTTGGCTGGGATGATTGCTGGTGCCACAGCTGCTGGTAAGGAGGGTAATTCTGTGACTGGTTTTGATTTGCTGCCTGAGGGTGTTGGGACGAAGCATGGACAGGAACATCTTGACCTGGGGGTCTTGCTGGTAAGTACTGTACCTCTGGTTGCACTTGCTGCCCCTGCGTGTCCTGGACACCTGGACCTTGGCGTTGTGGGTAGTATACAATGGCTTGGCTAAGAACATAGCGATCCTGCTGTGGCACAAGAGAGCTAGAGGCTGTCTGTTGCACAGGTTGATCCTTGTGCTGCTGCACTGGTTCAGAAGTCCTAGAAGCAAGTGATGTTGAGTTCACCTGATGAGGCAAAACAAGGGCCAATTGCTGGCCTGGCGTATCTGGATTTTTTTCAAGCTTCTTAGGCTCAGAAAAAGATGGTGTTGGCACATCTTCGTTCTTTTTAGAATTATCTTGTGTCAGTTGAAACTTGGCTAATTCCTTCTGAGCTTCAGCTAACTCTTGTTTGTCCCTAAGAATTTGAATAGACCTGTGCACCTGCATCGATTACAGTTATAAAATAGTCAGAACTGTTAAACAGCAAGTCGGTAAATCAAATGTACAAAGTTCTATTGAGCACATTAATAAAACACTTAATGAAGACATGTATGCAAATGGAACTACGAAAACAGAATGATCAACAACAAAAAGGGGGCAACAACCTTCTTTTTTCTCAATTACGCAGACTAGAAAACACAACACTAGAAAAACTAAGCCTCTAGTATAGCGACCTGGTCAGCAGCTCGCGGAGCGAAGTAGCTCCAGCCAAGCACCAAAGGGCACACTCATTTCTGACTGCCTACAGCACTCGAGTGACACTTTGTTCGTGCACCATTAAAAACACAGTCATTACAATGCTTCCAAATCTCCCATGCCACCAGAATGATCAAGGAATATAGGTATATGTGAGTAGCCTGAAATACATGATAGTGAGACTAATTTGTCAGGAACGACGGATTGTAATGTGAATTGATGTCCATGCATTGTCCTTAAGATATTTCTTAGAAAGAAAATTCCTCAGGTTTTGCAACCTAATGCTGAGATAGAGTTTTAAGCTCTGATGATACAATCATAGATATTAGGCACATACAAGCAAAAAAATGTAGCATCCTCAAATATGAATTAAAGGCACAGCTCATGTAAATGTCACGAGATTAAGGACAAAGCTGATCTACATTCAAGGACAAGGCTTGGCTAAGATTAATGAACTGTAGCAATAAGTTAACAATAGCTGAAAAGGTAACACTGACATACTGCTGAAAAAATCAACCTAAAAAGAGATGAGTCTATGTATAATATTACTGGATAACTAAGCCTAATACTTCTCAATTCAGATGTCTTTAACTATTTCTGAACTCAAATTCACTAGATGTTAACATCCAAAAACATGCATAAACCGAGCACAAAATGGAGCAAACATTTACCACCAAGGGAACAACATAACCTGTCAGTGACGAAAAATAATGTTCTGAAGCCAGTAAGTTTGCTTCATTTATGAAAGCAACATAAAACAATGAATAAAAACAATCTTCTGAAACAACTCAAAAGGCTGTCACCACATGGAAGCATATGACATGATCCTACTGACATAAACTAATTGAGGTGTTGCAGAAACAGAGAGGATGAGGATAATGTGGAAAGTTCGTCATGATTCAAAAACTAGCTTTAAACAGTGTTTACTTACTTCGTGTAGATGCTTCTCAATGGACTTCAATCTCTGATCAGTGTCATCACGAACCACATCGCTTCGAAGTTCACCTATGGACCTCTCAAGCTTATAGCAATAAATCTCAAGTTGTGAAAGCCGACTAGTGATTCCCTCCAGAGACCGCAGCAGATTATCAGCATACTTTTTCATGCACTTTTCAACTGCAGAAAGTACATTCTCTTTGCCATAACTTTCTTGTTCATAAACTTCGACAAATGGTCTCCCTAATCTGCTTTCATGTAAATCCTGTTCCAAGGGAAAAAAGAAAAGAGAATGAAGGCACAGATAGTTAAATAATTAAGCAAGCCTAACTATCACAACTATTCCATAGTTAAACTCGCCAATGCACCTTCTAGAATGCAAAGTCTCATTAGGACTTACAGAGTGATCTTTCCTATTTTATCAGTATAATAGGAAAATTTGGTGATTCCTATTACAATACTTACAATAAAAGGGTCGTCAACAATAACCAGTAGGTTTTTCAACTTCTTCATCAAAATCCCCTACCCAGAATCAAGAAAACAGTAACCTATGTAGAGGTTATGAGAACAAGATTCTTAATCAACAATAAAATGGTCATTAAATTTTCCCACCAAGCATGAAGAATACATTAACCTACGGTAAGAAAGTTCATCAACAATACAGTGGACATTAATTTGTACAGTCACATTTTCAAACGTTTAGAGTTGCCACAATCTGCTGGGGCCTCAAGGTGATAGGAACATATATAACAGCAAATAACTATGACTCTCTTCAAATTCAAAGGTATAAAAAGGTTAGATACCACGTCAAGCTAAACATCTCCGGTTAAAAACAGCAGATCTCGTGGCATGACAGCAGTAATAAACTAAGTTCTGTTTATAACACCTATCACGAACCAATAGCAGATCTCGTGGCATGACACGAGTAGGGTCAAATCGATCGGACAATTAGCGTAAAGTAATCACATCAAAAGGGTCGAGTCCGAAACTTAACGCATGCACTGTAACCATGCCCACAAAAGCTGCATCTCAGCCAGTTAACAAGGAAACTAGTTCGGTTCCATTCTCCCCGGTTCTAAATTCCCAAATTACTTTAAGGGTTGTCAGGAAATCACAAGTTATCTTATCATCGTACGAAAACCGGTCCCTGCGCTTCCATTCCATGAAGGCTTCGCGCGCTGACAATACTGACAAGAACACGAAGACGGGATAAAAGGGTGAGGAAGAAGGGGGCGGAGCGGGCGGTTACCCTCTCGGACGGATCGGGGCGCTTGGGCTCGGAGGCGGCGGCCGGGAAGTCGTCGTAGGAGCAGAGCACGTCGTCGCCGCCGCCGAAGTCGAAGCCGCCCCGTGGCGCGCCGGAGCCGGACATCGCGGGGCTAGGGTTCGGGCCGGATTTCTTGCAGGAGGAGGGAAAGGGAGGACGGGTGCGTTGCGTTTGTTGGGCACTAGTGACAAGAAGGGGTGGAACCGTGGAAGGGAGGAGGAGGAAGGAACGGGGAATGGGTGATTAAGCTCCTTGGAACCTTTAGAGATAATTGTTAGCTAGCTAATAATCTATTAGTTAGCTTGTACCAACTAATTATTAGCTAGTTAATTATTAGTTGGTGTCTGTTTGAAACCTTTAGAACTAATTTTATTGTTATACACTAATTGACTGTAGTACCCCTCAAAGAGGGAGGAATGAGAGAGAGCAAGAGTAAAATGGACTTTAGACAACAATTAGCTGAAATTAGTTGGGTTGGAGCAGCTAATGAGATTATTGTTAATTGAGGTTAGCTAATAATTAGCTGTGTTATTAGCTGGACTGTTTAGAACCTCTATAGCTAATTTTTAGCAGCTAACTATTAGCTCTAGAGGTTCCAAACAGGACTTAACTAGCCTGATCTAGGATGACGACTTGGACGGTTACTTTGGCCTGTGCCGCTGCCCAAGCTCAAGCTGGGGTGGTGTTAATTTTTAATTAAGCGAAGCTGCAAAGGCCTCTCGCTGTCTTGGTTGACACGTTACGACTTCGTTTTTGTTTTTTTCTTGGTCCGAGGACTTCGTTTTGTAACGACGAGGGCACGTCTCCATTTTTTTATGGCCGATTCTTCTATTTCCAGCAGAACGTATGTTTACCTTTCTTCTAACCCCTGTTCACTCCAACCGTCCAACGCAACGAGGGCCTAGTTAATCGCTATGCTGGTTAAATCTGAGGGACAGAGGGAATACCTGGTACGTTCGTAAGGCGACCCGTTTCTACAGTTTAATCTGCGTGGTTCGCGAGAACCACCACGCGATTGCAACATATAAAACGCCGCCGTCGAGTTCTTTTAGCAGCTAGTACCTTTGAACTAATCGAGGTAGAAAGAACGATTGCTTTAGTCCATCCCATTTTCATAAGCATATGTATTATGTGTCCACTGATATTTTCTTTCTTTCTTTCGAGTAAGATGACGTGTGTTGATCCCGCATTATTTGTTAATCCTAAATTGTTGTTGTTTGCTTGGTCATAATCCATGGAAAGCGTGCGCATCGATCATTGACTTTATTAAAGTTGCGGAGAAAGGGCAATATCCTGGTTATTGGATTGATCATATATAATGGTCGGTCTTATGGTCGGTACCGTGTGCTACGTCAGTGAGCGCATCCCGTGCGGCGACGCCACTAGTTTATGAACCAGACAACGAAATTAATTGAAAGCGTTTCAGGAAATGTTCAGGTTTCCTTATTGGTTGCTGAAATGGGGTCAGTGCAATGCAATGCAAATACGAGAAAATTCGAAGGACAAAGGTTCACCCACAACAAAATTATTAAATTCTATAAACTATGCGCCGATTTATTACAATAACTCGCATACTACCTCCATTCTCTTTTTTTTTTCATGTTGGGACAGGTTGTATAGTCCAATTTTGAATTAAATACTTTGTAGTAACGTCGCTATTTGAGAATAGGGGAGTACTAAACTCCGTTTCTCGCGTGCATAAGGTCGGATGTCACAAGTACAGAATGGCACCATTAAAACACGTACAGCCGGTTGAGACCAACAATGCAGACTGTACTTACCTGTCCATCCAGCTCAACGTATGGGAAAAAAGATTAAAAAAAAGAGACGCAAAATGTATGGGTTTAAAAATAATTATGCGACTTCATCCTCAAAAGTTTGTCAAAGCGACAAACTTTTAAGCATAGAGAGTTTGTGGCTTCGATGACGGTCTCTAGTATAGTAATGAACCATTACTAATGGTGCTGTGGGTCCGGGCCGCCAGGCACCTCCCGCTTATTGTGGGTGTTGTCTTGCAGGCTCCGCACGTTCCACCTCCCCTGCAGACGAATGCCGCCCCGCCTGCCGCCGCCACCGGCCAGGCCGGTGCTCGGGGAAGCGTTGCCGCCCCGTACCGCGCGAGCGTCGGCCTGCGAGGCCGCGAGCGATGCGCCGACGACGATCAGCAGAACCAGGCAGAGCACAACGCCGGTGCGAGCAGCCATTAATTGGAACACAGAAGGTTCCTCGAGACGAGAATCGATGGTGCTTGCTTTGATCCGGAGACGAGACTGTACTCCGTGCAGCAGTACGTGCCACCGACTAGCTGGAGAGTTTGTATGGTCTTGTCATGTCCAGGTGACGACGCCGTCCGTTATTTATAGGCCAACGAGGCGGATCAATTAAACGGTTACAAAAGAATCGTTTCGTTTGAGGGGGCCCCGGGCCGGGCGGTTTTGTGGATAATTGGTGGGGTGGTTGATTTCGGTGATCAACAACCACGCACCGCATTGTGCCTGCGCGCAGGACAAAACATACCACGTCGCCTGCAGCCCCGTCCGAGTGGCCACCATGGCTCCTACTCCTAGTGTAGAGCAGCAGCAGCAGCAGCGGATCATGCATGGATGACGCGGCGCCCGGGATTATATATCCGACCTCGCAACCCGGGCAGCGCCTTTTCCTTCCAGCTTTGCTTTCCGCGTCGTGCGTTGCGAGAGGAGAGATATTGCGATACACGACGAGCCAATGGGGTGCTCCGATGATCGCCCCTCGCGTTGCGGTGTCGGTCAGCCTCTGCTGTGCTCGGGAAGGTGATGACTGTTGTGCATGTTGCGGCGCAGACTAGGAAGCTTCCATGGAAGAATGGAGACAACAAGGAACAAGGAACAAGCTCGACATGCTCGACTGCCCAAAAACTTCAAAAACAAGAAAAGGAAAAAAAGAAAACAACATCATGAGCTTTGAGTTCAAGCCAACTCATGGAGAGAGAAAAAATCAGCACGGTGAAACGCAAACTTGGCAGACGATTTCAGTCTGCCCTTTGGAGATTGCTCATCTGGGATTGCCTGCCCTCGTGCGGATTGGAATTTTCCAGGGATTTACTAGAGTGCAAGCGGTGCCAGCAAGCATGTTGAGATCACATCTACAAGCGCACAGACGCCGTTCAGAAACATTGTATCATGATGCCATTTTTGCTGCTTACAAGTCATAACAAAAATGAACACGGATGTGGAGTCACAAGACTTTACAGTATTAGACGACATGTACCATTGATTTGAGAATGTACAATTCTAGAGTAAGAAAATGCTTTGAATTCTTTGACCAAAACACCTTTCACGTATCTCGGCAAGAATGCCCCATCACCACCTATTATTTAACGAACACCTTTGTCCTACGCAGACAGTGCCCCCTTGGAAGGAAAGCAATAGCCAATAAAAGCCTATTCCTGGAAACCATAACCATTTTCCCTTACTAATGTGCTTGCTTCGTCAAAAGCCCCAGGTATCTCATAGTTGATATCTCTGTCACACATTTGTGCTTTATCAACCGATTAGCCGCACCTAGCTTGCAACGATCTTGGCTGACCTCCTCATATTGCGAGAAGACAATGGGCATAATAAAATCGTTCCAAAGCCAACCAAGAGGTTATAAATAAGAGCCAACTGTTTTTCAAAAAGAAATCCACGTTAGAGATACGCATTCAGTAGGAAACACATCTGGTGACAAGTATCCTCAAAGTTCCAAAAATTATTAAGCATCATATGCTGGTCAACGTCAACTATATTTAAGCAAATTACGTAGTAATAAAGGAGAACTTACTGAACCCTTCCAGTCACTTTAACCTCTCCATCTGCTGCAAGCAATTAATGCACCCTGGCAACTTCAAACACAATGGTCCTTCTCCCTTTAGCCTCCTTTCCGCACTCTTGTGGATAAAAGTGCTGTTATTCAGTAAAAACTGGATCAAATACGAAAGTAAATTCATAACACTCAGCCATGATAGCATTCTTCATTTCTTCTCTTCAAAATATTCCATGTATTACTTCAACCTCAGTAAATGAAGGGCTCATTTCCACCTTGGTGCCCACCATCTACATTGTGGATATCCACACCTACCTTCCCTTGTAACCTTCACAAAGGAGGACCATATTCAAGAGCCCAGGGGAGCATTGTCATTGAAGAAATATAAAGCTGGACCTTGAGAATAGCAGTCATCCTTCTCACCTCCTCCTCATCCTTCCCAACCATGACCATGATGTTAATATCATAAGGGCCTCCTTGTTCTTGCAGCTACACAAAGAATTGAAGGATGAGAAGCTGTCTAAAGAGATAATACTAATAATTATCTTTCTTCTGTAATTAATCAACAGAAGATGATTAAAACAAAGACAAACCAATATGTGGGATAATGATGATGTCAAACAACAATGCATCATCTACCAGAAAAGCTTCATCAATGAGGATGCTTCCAATCAACACCTGGACAAAATGGAGGGAACAAAACGGGTTAGCGATCTTATGCACCTCCCACTCTTGTGGTGTGGCATCTTCATTTGCGCAAAAATAACCAAATGTGAACTTGATCTGATACAAAATATGTATTAAACTAACAGCAACGAAATTCAATAGGTCAATCTGAGAAAAGGCATACCTCCAATGTTTACTAAATGGAACTCAATTTGATCCATTGCTAGCTAAACACTTGTGCCTCTATTACACCATATGTCTTGCATCCTTGGAGGAATGTGCGCCAAATGACAGTACTTGGTCGGAAAGGCATGCCTCTAATGACAACTTCAGCATCATTCAGATGACCACACTTGCAAAGCATGTCCACCACACAAATGTAATGCTCCATTTCAGGTTCAACTGAATAATCTGCTTTCATATTTTTGAATATCTTCATTCCCTCTTGCACAAGTCTACCGTGTCTGCAAGCTGAAAGGACTGCTAAAATCGCTACTTTGTCAGGTTTGAAGCCATCCATTTCCATGGCTTTAAACCATGCCAATGCCTTATGTGAAAAACCATTAAGTCCAAGGCCAGAAATAACAGCCGTCCAAGAGATAAGGTTTCTATCTTCCATTTCCTCAAAGACTTTTAGGCAGTCTTCGATTCTACCACATTTAGCATACAAATCCAGCAACATATTGTCAACATAAGTGTCAGAGATGCCGGAATTAGTTTTGATGAAAAGCCCATGAATCAACTTACCGAGATCAAGACTGTTGTTTTTTATACAAATGGTCAGCAAGCTCACAAATACATACTTATCGAAATGATGACCCAATATTCTCATCTGTTTAAAAAATCCAAAAGCTTCAATATAATCACCATCACGTGCACAGGCAGTGATAAGTATGCTCCATGACACAGTATCAATACTTTGCTGATGTAAAAGTAGTCTTTTAGTTTCTTGGTACATGCGATTTCTGTTATAGATCCCAGCTAAAACATTCATAGAGATACTGCAAGACTCAGGATCCAGTGAAACTCCATAAGCCAAGGCATCCGAAACAATTCCATGTGAAGCATACGAAGATATGATAGCACTTATAACATAGTCATTATCACCATGACCCAATTTTGTTACCAATGAGTGAATCATCCGGAGATCCAAAAGCGATGGATCCTTGAGAGATGAAGAAAAAGTAACTTCATTCGGTTTAATCGCTGACCGTAACATGTCTCTCAGAACAACCAAAGAAGCAGTATCATCACTATCTGTATGAGCAGAAATCAGAGCATTCCAGCAAGAAGTGTGATTCTCAGGAACTTGCCGAAGTACTTTATAAGCATCCCTCCTACCAAGACAATTTGCATAGAAATCGACCAGTGCAGTGCTTACAAATACACTCGTGTTCAGACTCTGCTTGATAGCTTTCGCATGAATAGACTTTCCATGCTCATGTCCATTCATACTGGTGCAAGCGTGAAGAACACTGGAAAATGTAGTTTCATTTGGCAATACACCCTGATGTTGCATTCTCAAGAAAATCTCAAACGCTCTTTCAGGGACACTGCTCCTTGCGAAACTGGTTATCATTGTATTCCAAGAAACCACATCTCTAACCATCAAGTCAACGAACAGTTTCTCTGCCACACGCAGAGAAGAGCATGCACAGTACGAATTGAGCAATGAATTCACAACTCCTGCGAAGGAGTCCATTCCAAGTTTACTGACGAGACCGTGAACCTGCTCGGGCGACCCAAATGCAGGCAACACTGCGACAAGTGAGCCGTCAGACAGTTCTTCACCGCTTCTCACGAGCTCCCTGAACCAGAACACGGCGTCGTTGGCGCGTCCGAACCGCATGAACGAAGCGATGAGGCAGTTCCAGGTGACCACGCTTCTCACGGCCGTTTCCGCGAACACCTTGAGCGCGTCGTCGAACCGCCCGCTCCGCCCGTAGAAGCCCAGGAGCGCGGTCCCGGAGTAGGGATCCCCGTGGAGGAGTCCGCTCTTGAGGATGCGCGAGTGCATCTGGGCGGCGCAGCGGGCGTCGAGCGAGGGCGCGGAGAGGACCGGCGCGAAGGTGAACGCGGTCGGGGCGACGCCCGCGGCGAGCATGCGCGCCAGGAGCGCGAGGGCGTCGCCCACGCGGCCGGCGCGGGCGCGGGAGGCGATGAGGGAGTTGAAGAGGGCGGCGGAGCGCGGCGGGCTCGGGCCCGGACGCGGCATTCCGTCGATGGAGCGGGCGGCGGGCGCGGCATGAGGGAGGCCGGAGCCCCGGAGGTGTGTGTGCCGTTGGCGGGTGTTGAGTTGAACTTCACAACCGCTTGGCGGGATGGAGTTGACGGGCCGAACCGCCGCCTGGTAGCGTGATTTTGGTGGGCTCCCTGATGGGCCTGCTGTGTTGAGTCGCAAGTTTGGCAAGAGCCCACGTACGGTCCACGAGCCCTGCGCCTCGCGCTGGTGATGGTGAGCGGTCGACGCTGCCAAGCAGATGGCATATGATGTTCAGGAGCTAGTACTAGTTAGACATTGTTTATCGGTTAAGTTTTACTTATGCTAATAGAGTGGCGCATGAATGTGCTATATGGTCTCGTTGAGCGAGAATGGTGTAATTTGGAATGGTGGCGCCCCCGATTTTCTTTTAGAGGCACTCGCCAATGACTGTAACCCTCGATCTACTGTCGTCCTGCAATTATTAATATAGTACCGAAATAAAGGCCAGATCTCACTGCATATCTTATCCATTCACGACCGGTGTAATTAACAACATCAATATATGTAATGTAGCATTATGCGCATTAAGTAATTATCAGTATCCTGATCGTATCAACTGCTAGCATTATGAAAATGCCGTCCAGTATATAGGTAGATATCATCAGGTGAATTCGTGTAGATGGGGAAAAGTGCAACCCGGACGGTGTTATTACTCCCTGACCAAACCCATCTACTGCATGGCGGCCATTGTATACATTTCACGATGAACGGATACAGGTCGGTGTGACCAATGATTCAGAAAAGGATATCTTGCTGGATCATCCCTTTCCGTCGTCCCTCAGACCAAATCGAAGTTGCAGTTGGAGCCAGCTGCAAGATACATGCAGTCTTGCACTGACGGCTATCTTATTGCTGATATATGGGGTGGGGTAAATTAAAATAGTGTTCTTTTAGCCGACCTAGCTGGAGTCGCCAACACGATATTGGAATCGTTGGCGCGTTAATTAGGTTGCTGCATGCCAGACGAACGCTCGCCGCGCGCTCATGTAGCATGCAACTGGTGGACGTGCTCGTGTTAGTTTTTCGGATCACGATATCGATTGTTATATCAGCGTTATTAGGCCGTTAGTATATCGCCGTCTTCTTTCCGTCCTACACTTACGCCGCTGTGGCGGCGCTTCTCTTGCTTATCTGCTCACCTAGCTTGGCTGATTATATTTCTGCCTGTACCGCACCGACCTTACCATGTAGACCACTGCACTGAAATATTCTGAAGTGTGCGCACTCGATCTCATCTTCCACGCGATCCAACCAGAAGAGACAACAGTCAGCTGAATCAATAAAGAGGAAAAATTAAACGGAAACGCCACTAATTAATCACCTCGTCCACACGAAGTTACGAACACAACAGTCTGACGAGGATAGCAGGATTTCCACTTTTCTTATATATATAGTTGATGAAGTCATATACAGCTAGCTTAAGAGTCAACTGGCGTTACGACATTTTGAAGAGGTGCACGCAGCGGCGCCATATCCGTACGGCCGAACTAACCGACCGATCTGTTCGCCCATAGGCTAATTAGTCCAATAATAGAGCTCGCTGATGAAAATATTGAGTGGCCATGCATGACGGCGCCAACTCGGGAACGATATGATTCATTTGCTTAAGACTTGGCAAAGCTATATACTCCCTCCTTTCTCAAAAGATTGTCACATTTAGTTCATTTTTTGATCTAAAAGTGATAATCTTTTGAAAAAAGAGACAGTATATGAAAAGGTTGTTTGTTTTTTTGCAGTTTTTTTGTTGGAGAAACTTTTGATCTCTTTATTAACTTTTCGTTGAGGACCTATAACATATGAAGATGGTGACGACGCACGTCGCCATGCGGTGATATATAGTGGAAGCTTCTCTCGACCGAGCGCTCTATATAGGCGGCGGAACAAAGCAGATTGAGAACGTTGTTCCTTTCCAAAACGAAACTATAATAATAAATAGTGCTTGGCACTGTCAGTGCAGATTCATTTTCTAAGGATAACTGGGAGGTGGAATATGTCAGAAAGGTAAAGGCTGATTATTTTCTAGCTGTCACTTATAACTCTAAGAGAACTGCAAGAGAACTCTCCTAATTCTTTCACTTGCACGCGTTCTGGCTTTTTATTAGCGACTCCCTCCGTCTTCATAAATTTGTCGCTTTGTAATTCATTTTTGAACTACAAATCGACAAGTTCATGGAAACGGAGGGAGTATTTGTCATTGGGAACATTGATTTTGTAGCGCTTGCTTGATTCTAGAACATGGGCTCAACTGGATATTCTTAGTCCCAGTTTGAATGTATTAGAACTGCTAATTGTTAGTCCAGACTAATAATTAATTAGCTAACTAATAATTGGGCAAGGGTCTGTTTGGCATATGAACTAACAGTAAGCTAAACTGTAGCTAAAAATGACTGTATTGCTCCTGACTGATATTAGCTGCGGTCTTTTTGGATCATGGACAAATAGTTAGATCATAGAATCCATGGGGTAGTTTGGATTTTTTTGGACTTCTTTTAGTCGTCCGTATTACCACCCTTGCCTGACTCATAGATTACAATTAGTTGGAATAATAATTAGTCCATCTGTTTATCCTCCCGTTTGGATAAACTAAATACTAAAATTAGTCAGCTAACAATTAGTCTATGGGATCCAAAGAGAGCCTTAATCTAAGCTGAACAGTTAATGGAGACTTTAACGACCTTTCTATTTTTATATGTTCCATGTGAAAGGTTCATATATTTCGGCGCGCGGTCATCATTGATGTCGCTAGCTATGGTATTACATACAGGCTGGCAGCAATAGATCACAAAGCCAAAGTTGGAAATAGGTGACTTTCTCTGGCATACATAATTCTTTAAGAGGGATTGATTTGATGACAGCTGAAAAAAAAAGGATTTTTTTTTTCCGTTGCAAATAACAATTGTCCAGACCCGTACTGTTATTAAGGCACAGAACACGTGTTATAGGGAAGTTAACCCCATGAAATAAGCAAAGGGAAAAAACATCAAAATGTGTGGGAACCGCAACAAAACCCTCTTCTTGCCGATCATCCGGTGGCATCTCGCGTCCGTGGTGGAACAGAGGAACTCATCACGACGTTCATCATCACCACCACCACCTAGTGATGCTGAGGGTCCGGTCCGCCAGGGCTCAGGCGCTTGGACTCGTGCGCCGCCGCGCCAACCGAGCCGGCGCCTGCGCTCTTCTTCCTCGCGTCGGGCACCGTCATCTCGGCCGTTGCCGCCGGGCGTCCGGCCGGTACCGGCGTCTCCTCTGCCCGTCGCTTCAAGTCCCGTGCGGACTCCGAGCGCAACACGGCGGAGAGCAATAAGAAGATGCAGAACAGTTGACGCATGACTATACGTTCCATCGCTTGCTTGGCGCTTGACGCCGTGAGCTGCGGTGGCAATGCACTCACTACCCCCCTCTCGCAGTTGCAGATGCTAGTAGCACTTACGAAGAGATCAGTGCCAGGAGGAGCTACCAGTAGAAGTATCAATACAACAGAGAAACGGCTATGGGATGCTGGAGCTACGAGGCAGAGGTCGTCTTATATAGAGCAAGGTACGGCGTCCACGTAAGATGCCGGGTGTGCATATAGTAGCATCTTTTAGCCCAATGAAGAAAAACTAATCAATTATGTGGACGGGCCGTTAGCGGCAGTTGCTGGAGACCCTTTTCGCAGGGTGACATTATTAAATTATCTCTAAGAAAAAGCGGAATGATGACATTAAAAAAACCAAAGTTGCAAGTACATAATAATGCACGCTTAGGAGAACCGGGTCTCGCCCTTGAGTGGCTGAGCGCATTGCTTCCAATCGAAACCCTCTACATGTTTGTGCTTGAACCACTCACACTGATCAGGACCCTACTCGCAGCACTTCACCAGAGGCTAAGGCCTGAAACCCGTATGGTCTCCTGTACGAGCCAAGCGGTCGAATGCCACGTTCTGCCAGCAGGCACCGACGGAGGTTTATCAATAGTGACTCAAGCTCACTTTTAGGTATGGGAAACTTCAATTACTCCCTCCGTCCCCATGAACTTGTCACTTTGTAGTTCATTTTTGAACTACAAAGCGACAGACGGAGGGAGTACTACGTTGATACATATACAATGCCGTCCGTCGAGCCGAGCAACTGCAACCTAACTTTAGATGGAGTGGATAATACAGGCGAGTCGTCGTCGGAATGCCCTATTCATCCGAGCGAGTGGCCACAGAATGTATGTTTGGAACTTACAGTTTGATCCGCCGATGAAAGAAAAAGGGAGCACGACATTGGAGGAGCAAGTTGGCAGCCACAAGCCTGCACTCACCACCACCAATGGGCAGAGAAACGGAAGTGAACAACATCATAAGAATATAACAAAGGCCTACCATTTTTTCATTAGGGCGCTTAACCCGGAGCCCTAAAACTGAAAAGCAATTACATACCCCTCCGGTTTTGAAATGTTGATCCTAATTAGTGTAATCAGCATCAACATTTCAAAACTGGAGGGAGTAGTACAGATTGCTAAAAAACAGTTACCCCTCCGTTTTTAAAAATTTGTCGTTTTGTAATTTAAAAATGAACTAAGGGAGTACATAGTTTCATACATTTACAAAAGAGGCAGAAAAGTTACATAAGAGCCCATAAGGCAGAAAGCTTTCCATCAAAGTGTTGAACCCGCACTGAAATAACTGGATGTCAATAAGGGTAGCTTTAGCATAACATTATTATATCGTTATTATCTTGTTTATTCTATTCCCTACTAGCGTATATCAGGTGTCCAATCGTAAGTCCATTTCATGCAGCAGGGCTCCACTTTAATGACTGCGGCACCAACTACATAAATCCGGTCCTACATTGCTAGCTGAGTGACCGGATCAATAAGGATGGTAAAGCACGTCAGCTTTTGCTAAACTTATATATAATTACCAATTATTTAAACAAAGAGAGCAAAATTCAAGAATTTGCTAAGAACCTAAAGCGAAACTATAGCAGAGGACAGAAAGATCTATCCAGAGACTGTCCTATATATATGGATGCTATTTCAGTTCATGCTACAGCTTTACCAAAAAGATCGATCTATTTCTGACATGCATGCTAGAAAGCTGACCTGAAAGACAAGCCCACTGTTTTATGCTATTAGTCCTTGGCAGTGCTATCGAGTGTAATGCAACTAGACAACCAACAAACCAATCAACTAAAAGAAGAGCACACGAATTTACCAGTTATCGATACTATAAGATACCAAAAGGCAGAAGCACCAAAATTTACTGGTTTGTAACCATATAAGCTCAGGCTTGGGGATGGGAAGGGGCGTCTAGTCATCCACCACAACTGTTATACGCTCATTTTCCAGTACCAACCGCCGTTCTTGAGCCAGCTGAAACTAGCGATGTTCTACAGAGATGCCACCAGCAGTTGATAATGCTCATCTAGTCGTTAAGTCTGCAGGTCACACCTAACAAACTGAATTATCATTTAAATGAAGAGGCATAGAAATTCCAAGACTACTATCCTGCTTGAACGGATGCCCCCCTGGTCACAAAGGTAGTTTTTAGTGTTCACTCCAAGATCCCATGTGCTTGATCCTATGTTCTTTAGTTGCACTTCTATGACCTGCGTTATCCTGGACGAGGCATTTTCTTCCCACAGTTGTCCCGCATCAGTGCTGCCAAAGCATAAAAGCATGAGGTTTACTGAAACTAGGTTATGAAATATCAGCAAGAAGAAAACTGTAAGATGGGAACGAAAATCATTGGTAGAATATGAAAAAGTTTGAAATGAGTAACTCCCAAAGCTACTGCATTCCTCAAACTTACCGAAGTACAAAATCGTATTGGGGTTTCAACGGGCAGCATTAAGTGGGCACAAGTAAACACAAGACAAAATGATATGAAAAGGCAGCACACAATGCACATCCAGCTGTCCAAAATGGGTAAATATGCAAAGATTATATTGCGAGTACCATCCAATAAGGAGCGGCACCATTGAAATATTCAACGAAAAGGTTTAACATGTTATAGCCACACATTTGCAACTTATTCCTCAACCTATACCGGCTGTGGGATGGGAGGTTCCCTTTATGGTCTTTCAATGGGAAAACAATAAATGTTTAACATCAATGATAAATTAATGTCATAGTAGCAAGCAAATGTAAGGGACTGTAAGGGTGGTCATAAGTTAGTACCATCAAAGAAAAATCTGAAATTTATGGTATTTGCCCATATTTGAACAGAAACTAATACATTAATAAAAGAAGCATGGCATCTATGTAACTGTAAATATTGTGTTAGTTCAGCCAGGTCTGTTGAGTCTAGTTCAGTTAGGGTTAGCTAGTTTTCAGTCAAAATTAGGCAGTTGGCAACTGGCATGGCATGCATTGATCATGGACAAGTTTTGTAGCCATGTCTAGCAGGCCACTCGGACCATTATCTGTATATACTACAGGCTGTTTTATATTGATCATGAGTATGTTGTGTCTGGTTTGTGTGACTTCGTCATGTTAGGATCAGATCCACCAATCCATGTGGGAAAGTAAAATGAGAACCAGAGGGTGCCGAGTTTATGGCTGACCATACTTATTTTAAAAAGGCACCCTGGTAGAAAAAAAATGAGTACCCTTGACTAATTTAGACGCTCGTATTCTGTAGAACTGCTTAAAGAAAAAATCATTAAACAGCTGTACAAAAAATTATTTCTACAATGCAAATAGATGCTTAAATAGGTCTAACCACCTTGTTGAAAACCTCAAGCACCAGGTGCAAACTTAAACATTATTTCCCTCATATAAGCACCTAATGCTAAAAGTAAGCCCTTTTTTTACTTAAGCACCCTTGTAAGCATTTGCACTGTAAATGGTCTAAGACAAAGTACAAGAATTCTTCACACTCGTGCAGAAAGTGATCACATATAGTTTGTTGCTGGCAGCAACTGTTAAGCCATTGCCACTTTGAGGTAAAATGAAGGACATTGTGGAAAAATAAATAAGGAGAAAATGGTTTCCATGCATGGAGTCGTGGACTAGGCTGGTTGGTCATGAGAACGAGGTAGATATTGCTGATGTGGCAGCAAATATGGCAAACCGGATGATAGGGCTTCGACTTTGCAGCTAAAACCATCAACAATTGTGTTTAGTTATGAGAGTCGAGAGGTCTAAATTAGGCAACTTTGGAAGGTCAAGGTTTCAAAAACAGACTAAAATATTAGATAGTTTATGGGTAAAATAAACACAATGTATTTGCAGTTAATGCCATATTAATTCCACATGCCAAATGGCCCAAATCATATTCTTGAAGTACAGTAAATCAGCAATGGACAATTCATGAGAGGATGCCATATTAATTCGACATGCCAATGGAAAATTCATTCCTCGACCCATTGATTCCTATTAACCACAGTGTTTATAAGTACTAATACAAACAAAACTAATAGAGAAGTACTAGGGTCGATTTGGGACTATGCACACATCAGAGTGTTGTTTAATGTTTAGCTATTCAGATTGTGAGACAGTCCGCAGTGGCACACTGTAAAGCATACTGGATACACTGTTTCGCAGTGTATTTTAGAGTACAAACTGTAAAAATAGAAGGAGAATAGTGTATAGAGTATGTTTTAGAGGGCGCTGTTATGGATAGCTTGAGTGGCATTTTTTAGCTACGCATCACACCTGTCATGCAGATCTAGCTTTCAACAGTGTAGAACACATCGGTAAAAAAAACAGTGTACAACATGTTATGAGAGATGTTAAAGGGGGCTGGTTACTCCGTTGGTTCCAGCCGCATTGTGTATTTTTTCTCGAAGCCACTGTTATCCTAAACAGTCTAAACGGTCTGTTTAAACGCTAAACAGAGAGCAACTGCACAATTTAGCCCCTAAAAGGTGGACTAAACGGTTGACCTGTTTAAACGAGTCAACGCCCGTTTAAACGGGCTAAACGAGCTAAAAACGCATTTTAAACGTGTTTAAACGTGTTTAGAACCGTTTAGGCAAAGTGAATTTACACTTCTAAATCATATGCAAGTTTAAAATTAATATCACCAAAATTGATTAAAATAAATATATTTTCTAAGCTTCACTTAAACAGTTAAACACATCAGAAGTAATATTACTTATGTTTTAAAAAATATTATAAAACAACCATTAGCAGCAAAAGTTTAAAATACTTGTTTAGGACAATACATGTACTTTTTTCAGTCTCAATATTATTATTTGGTGGTGTGGTATTGTGATCATTTCTTTAATTTTATATGATGTCAAACTTAAATTGATCCCAAATATGAGTTTGAACTTTATTTGAACATCTACCGTAGCGCAGGACAGCAAAAAATATTTTTCCTTACTGCTACAGTACACACCGTTTAATCTGTTTAAACACCGTTTAAATGCCGTCTAAACCTTTTAAACAGTAAACAGAGCTCCACCAACTGTTTACCGTTTAGGATAACACTGCTCGAAACACCCGTTTAATCACAGAAGAATTTTGAAGACAATGGTTTGAATAGTCCTACATGAGGCAGGGACAAAAAGAGAGAATTCCAAAGAGAACACAATGGTGGTGCCCCATTCAATCAAAATATATGGATAACCCACACAAGATGGGTTCACCTGCAAACCCACCCCAGTTAAACAACTGATGGAAGCTCCACGATGGCGAAGATCAATGCTGGATGTTACTTCAGATCACACCGGATTATCCTTTTGCTAGTATTTTAGTGGTGATATTTATCCACTGTAATACATGATCTCTCTACATAAATAATTCGAGTCATAGGATATGATAGGTTTGATGTACAAATTTCTACTGTATCCATTCTCTTCACTATGGAGAACTTATGCAAAAGCAGAAAACAAAAACCAAGATAGGGTTTGCCAACTTACAGAGTCGATAGTACCAACTTCCTGAAATAAGTGCTTCTTGGATCTCAGGCTGTCTGCAAATTTCTGAAGAGAACATATGTTCATGTGGTGAAGGAATGGCAAGTTTGATATCCACAAATATGACATTAAAGAGGTAAAAAAATAGTTAGGATATTTTCTCCTCAAACATTGGATGGTTTAACATCAGCATCATATTGTTGTTCACAATAGCCCGAACTGCTAGCTCTTTAGCTTCTGCATGTTTCCTTTTCAACAAAATGCATATCTGCACAGAAAGACATGCAGACATAAGGTATTTCACACGTTGCAATGGTAATAGTCAATCATGATCCATCAGCATGGTAAGCAAACATTCCAGATACATGACAGCAATTCTAGGAGCGCAAAGACATATGTTTAAAAAAAATTGGTTAAGCCCATGTCAAGTTCTAATAGAATAGAGTCATCCTAAGACAATACATCCATGTATCACTAAGTTTTCTTCAGATGACGTAGTTAACAACACTTATTTTTGACAAACTATAAAGTACTTCCACGTTCTTAAACATATTACATATGATGCTTTGACCAAAATTTGGTCAAAATTTTGAAACTTTGACTATCAATAGGTTTTTACAGAAATTGTTTAGAAACATTAAAATTGCACGTTCAGATTCATCTTAAGAAGTATTCCCTCCGTATTTTAATGTTTGACATTTCAGACAAGAAGAAGACTTAAAAATGAACCGCACCAGGTTGTCTGGACGTCAAATAATTCGATTGGGAGGGAGTACTTTAATAATAACATATTTTTAGTAGATGTTGGAATTTATGATAAAAAAGTTCTTGTCAAAGTTATAAACCCAAAAACCTAGAAAAATCTAGGGTGTCATGTATTTAAGAACGGCGGGAGCACTGACTATAGTCACATCTAGCTTAAAAAGTCCAACAACAGAACTTCCACAGGTAGTTTCAAGAACTAGAGCACTGTACTCTAGCTATCAAAAATAATAAAGAACTGATATTTTTTGCGTTAAAGCATTAGACATATTCACTTACATCTTCAAGCTCCTTTCTACAAGCCTCAGCTTTTTCAACATTTCCATCATTTTCTAACAGTGCAGGCAACTCTAGATCTGAAATGTCTCCCATCTTACATGACATAACTGAAGATATCTTATTATCCATACGGGCTTTTGGAGTTCCACACCCAAGAATCTAATCAGTGATGTCAAGAAGTAAGGACATGGTAATTAACATAATACTACCTACAGTGCCAAATGCAAATCATTTATAATCTTTCCAATTTAGAAGTGGGACTTTAAGACCCCCTTTAGCAGGGCTCCACGAAGTTGACTCTCGAGCAAAATGAGGAAAGTTGTGCCAAACATCGTTTTTCAGAAGAAGTGATTTGGCTGATTTTGTGAAGTGACTCTCTGAAATGAACTAAGAGGTTGAGAGCTGAAAAAAATAGTTTCTCCTGATTCTGTGAAGCGATTCTCTTATTCTAGGAAATCATAGAGAATCACTTTCAGCTACAAAATCACTTCATCAGAGAATCACCAGCAAATTCAGAGAATCAGCTCTGTGGAGCTGTACTAGAGGGGGCCTAAAGAATAGCTTCTATAGTAGTGTAATTCACTGGTAAACAGTCCAAAATATGAGTTTGCGGTAACAAAAGACATTATTTTCATAGACAATCTAGATACTGTTAGTAGCTGGATTTTTACTCTCATTGAAGAGAGGATGACACTAGAGAGTTGGGGCAATTTTCTTGTCTATTCCTCACACAATGCCATACCAACCCAAGGGGTTGAGGCTACATATTTATAGCAGCCCAAGGGCAGCCAACCAGCCAAGCATATGCTTTCTTGCTAGTCCAAGATGCCATGCAAGGTGCTGTCCTAAAAATGCTAACAACCGTCCTAAAAGCAGTCAAGATGCTGCTGTCCTAACTGCTGTCCTAAAAGCAGTCAAGATGCTGCTGTCCTAACTGCTGTCCTAAAAGCAGTCAAGATGCTGTCCTCTAGTCTAAGATGAGTACAACAAGGACCAAAGACCAAAGGACTAAGGTACAACAAACTAAGGACAAGGGTACAAGGGACTAGGGAACCAAAGACCAAAGGACTACAAGACTTATTCCATCATTCTCCCCCTAAGTCTTGTACGTCGTCTTCTGGGAGGGTTGGACCATCCCGATCCTGGAGCAAAGTTCAATGAACTTGAGCCTCCCAAGGGGCTTGGTGAGCAGATCCGCAAGCTGGTCCTTGGTGTTGATGTAGATCGCCTTGATGCTACCTTCCTCCAAGCAGCCTCGGATGAAGTGGTACCTCACCCGGATGTGCTTGCTCCGTTCATGAAAAACGGGGTTCTTTGCCAGGGCCAGAGCAGACACGTTGTCCACCCTGAGCTCCACCGCTCCAGTGTCTCTGCCGAGTAGATCACCAAGCAATCGAACAAGCCAGAGCGCCTGAGTCGAAGCGGTGGAGGCCGCTATGTACTCGGCCTCGCAGCTGGACATGGCCACCACCTGCTGCTTGACCGACTGCCAGCTAACGAGGCACTTGTCGAAGAAGAAGAGGATCCCGCTCGTGCTTTTGCTGGTGTCGATGTCGCCGGCGTGGTCGCTGTCGCTGTACCCGACAAGGTGTGCCTCTCCAGGACACCTCGAGTAGTGAAGGCCGTGATCAAGAGTCCCCGCAACGTAGCGGATGATCCTCTTCACAGCCTGCTGGTGCTCCGTCGTCGGTCGCTGCAGGAACCGACTAACGTAGCCGACGGAGAATGCCAAGTCCGGCCGTGTGTGGGCGAGGTAGCGAAGGCTCCCCACAAGACGCCGGTACTGTGTAGCGTCCACCTCCTCCGCCGTGCTGTCGCGGCTCAGCTTCAGCCTTTCCTCCATCGGAGTGAGGGCTGGGTTGCAGTTTGTGAGCCCAGCTAGCTCAACAATGCGCCTGGCGTAGGCGGTCTGTCGAAGTGTGATCCCGGAGTCGGCCTGGTGCACCTCAATTCCTAGGTAGAAGGAGAGGGATCCCAGGTCACTCATCTGGAAAGTGGCTTTCATCTCTTCCTTGAACGCTGCCACCTCCGCCTCCTTGGTGCCGGTGATCACCAAGTCGTCGACGTAGACACCCACCAGTAGGGTGTTTCCTCCATTGCCCCGCCGGTAGATGGCCGCCTCGTGTGGGCATTGCCCGAAGCCCATCCTCTTGAGCGTGGAATCCAACTTGGCATTCCACGCCCGTGGTGCCTGCCGCAAGCCATAGAGGGCCTTGCGCAAGCGCAACACCTTGCCCTCCTTGCCAGGGAGCGCAAACCCTGGCGGCTGGTGTACATAGACCTCCTCCTTCAAGTCGCCGTTGAGGAATGCCGACTTGACGTCCATGTGCTGGACACGCCAGCCTTCTTGAGCAGCCAGCGCAAGAAGGAGTCGCACGGATTCCATCCGTGCCACGGGGGCAAAGGCATCGTCGAAGTCGATCCCCTCCTGCTGCACGAAGTCGCGTGCCACCAAGCGAGCCTTGTGCTTGACGATGGCGCCGGCTTCATCCCTCTTCAGCTTGAACACCCACTTAAGGGTGATCGCACGGTGACCGCGAGGGAGGTCAGCAAGCTCCCAAGTGCGGTTCGTCTCAACCGCATCCATCTCCGACTGCATCGCGGCACGCCATGCCGCGTGTTTCTCGGCCTCCGCGAAAGACCGAGGCTCGCCGTCGTCGCACGCAAGGTGCAACTGCGCCTCCGAATCTTGATCATCCAGATCGTGAGGGGCCAGTCCCGGCACCTGATGGAATAAGTCTTGTAGTCCTTTGGTCTTTGGTCCCCTAGTCCCTTGTACCCTTGTCCTTAGTTTGTTGTACCTTAGTCCTTTGGTCTTTGGTCCTTGTTGTACTCATCTTAGACTAGAGGACAGCATCTTGACTGCTTTTAGGACAGCAGTTAGGACAGCAGCATCTTGACTGCTTTTAGGACGGTTGTTAGCATCTTTAGGACAGCACCTTGCATGGCATCTTGGACCAGCAAGAAGGCATATGCTTGGCTGGTTGGCTGCCCTTGGGCTGCTATAAATATGTAGCCTCAACCCCTTGGGTTGGCATGGCATTGTGTGAGGAATAGACAAGAAAATTGCCCCAACTCTCTAGTGTCATCCTCTCTTCAATGAGAGTAAAAATCCAGCTACTAACACTTGGTATCAAAGCCGTTCTATCCTGTAGCCTAAACATCTCTTGCTCATCTCCCTCCCGCGCCTCTCCCTGTCCGCAACCGGTACCAAGAACACCGGCTGCCCCAGCTCATCCCTCTTCCCCACACACCAGCTCCCCACTAGTGCGCGATGTCCGACGGACAGTCTCAGCGTTCGGTCGCCTCGAGCGCGCGGCAGACGGAGGTCGCCGCGGCGGAGGAGCGCGAGCGAGCGGCGGCAGAGGCTGCAGCGACGGCGGCACTAGCGGCAAAGTTGGCGGCGGCGGAATTGGCAGCAGCGAGGGCAGAAGTGGAAGCAGCGGCGGCGGCGGCTGTAGCGCGTGCAGCGGCAGCAGAGCTGGAGGCTCTGCGCGGCAGTAGCTCCAGCGGCTCTGTCGACGGCGGCGTCGACGATGAGCTCAGGTTGGCAAGGGAAGTGGCGCGAGCACAGGAGATGCATCGAGTAGCCGCACGCCCCCATGGGCGCGATAGCCGCAGCCCAGGCCGGCGCGGACGTGCCGGTGGCGCTCCCGGCGGTGGCGGCGGAGTCGACGGAGAACGCGGCCGTTACAGGCAGCGCGGTTCTCCCTCCCCGGATCGGTACCATGGACACCATGGGGTTCAGGCCATTGTCAGGGATGTCGGTCCCGGCGGTGGGTGGCCTACCCTCACCAAGACCAACTACGTCGAGTGGGCTGCGGTGATGAGGGTGCGGCTCCAGGTGCGACACATGTGGGAAGCAGTTCGGTACGGCGACGTCGACTACTACGAGGATCGACGGGCGCTGGATGCCCTCATTGCTGCAGTCCCGCCCGAGATGCAGTTCTCGCTTTCCAAGAAGCGGACTGCTAAGGAGGCTTGGGACGCCATCGCTGCGGCACGCATCGGCAGCGACCGCGCCCGCAAGACCACACTGCAGGCGCTTCGCAAGGAGTGGGAGAACCTGGCCTTTAAGCCAGGTGAGGACGTCGATGACTTTGCTCTCCGTCTCAACACTTTGTTGCAGAAGTTGGAGCAGTTCGGCGACGACACATACGACGAGGAGAGAGCTGTCGAGAAGCTCTTCCGTTGCATCCCCGAGAAGTACAAGCAGATCGCTCGCTCGATCGAGTCTCTGCTGGACCTCTCCACGATGTCGATCGAAGAGGCGATAGGTCGCCTCAAGGTCGTCGACAGCGACGAACCACAACCTCTCTCGGGGCCTATCACCATTGGCGGGAAGCTTCATCTCACTCGCGAGCAGTGGGAGGCTGGCCAGGGTGACCGGAAGAAGGGGGAGTCCTCTTCCTCGACAGGCGGCCGCAAGCGCGGCAAGCCGCGCAAGGGGCGCGGAGGCGCCCAGGCCGGGGCGCAGGGACGTGCCCGTGGAGGCGCCCAGGGCGGTGCTGCCGGCAACCACAAGCCGGCACGAGACGACACCTGCCACAACTGTGGCAAGCTTGGTCATTGGGCCAGGGAGTGTCGACAGCCACGACGTGGTCAGGCCCACGTCGCACAAGTGGAGGAGGAGGCCCACGTCGCCCAGGTGGAGGAGGAGCCAGCTTTGCTCATGGCACATGGAAGCATCAAGCCACCTCTAGCGGCATCGACCGCAGCGGCTCTATTTCATCTTGATGAGCCGAGAGCACACGCTCTCCTCGGCGACGGCTCCAGCAACGACAAGACTGACGGGTGGTGCCTCGACACCGGCGCCACCCATCACATGACCGGTCGACGGGAGTTCTTCGCCGAGCTTGATCCCAATGTCCGAGGCTCCGTCAAGTTTGGTGACGCCTCCGGTGTGGAGATCAAGGGTGTTGGCTCCGTCCTCCTCAGCGCCAAGTCCGGTGAGCACAAGCTGCTTGTCGGAGTCTACTACATCCCCGCGTTGCGAAACTCCATCATCAGCTTGGGACAGCTGGATGAGAGTGGTTCGCGCGTGGAGATCAAGGACGGAGTCATGAGGATTTGGGATCGCCACTGTCGCCTTCTTGCCAAGGTAACTAGAGGCACCAATCGACTCTATGTCCTTCACGTGCAGGTAGCACAGCCTGTATGTCTTGCCACTCGTCGGGAGGACGAGGCATGGCAGTGGCACGAGCGCTTTGGGCACCTTCACTTCGAGGCCCTGAAGCAGCTCAGTGCCAAGGAGATGGTGCGAGGCATGCCATGCCTTGACCACGTGGAGCAGCTCTGCGACGTCTGCGTGGTGACGAAGCAGAGGCGGCTTCCTTTTCCCCAGCAGTCGAGCTTTCGAGCCAAGGAGCGGCTCGAGCTCGTTCACGGGGACTTGTGTGGCCCGGTGACACCGGCTACACCAGGAGGACGACGCTACTTCCTGCTGCTCGTCGACGACCTCTCCCGCTACATGTGGGTGGTGGTCCTTGGCAGCAAGGGAGAGGCTGCGAACGCCATCAGGCGTGCGCAGGCCACTGCGGAGGCGGAGTGCGGCCGCAAGCTGCGCGTGCTGCGCACCGACAACGGCGGCGAATTCACGGCGGCTGAATTCGCGTCGTATTGCGCGGATGAGGGTGTTCAGCGCCACTACTCCGCGCCCTACAGCCCGCAGCAGAACGGCGTCGTCGAGCGGCGCAACCAGACGGTTGTGGGGATGACTCGGGCCCTCCTCAAGCAGAGGGGAATGCCGGCTATGTTTTGGGGAGAGGCGGTGGTGACCGCCGTCTACATCCTCAACCGTTCGCCCACCAAGGCCCTCCACGGCAGGACGCCGTACGAGGCTTGGTATGGGCGCAAGCCGGCGGTCTCTCACCTACGAGTCTTCGGCTGCCTCGCGTTCGCCAAGGAGCTTGGCCAGATCGGCAAGCTTGACGACAGGAGCACCCCCGGGGTGTTCATTGGCTACGCGGAGGGCTCGAAGGCCTACCGCATTCTCGACCCAGAGACACAGCGTGTGCGCACGACGCGCGACGTTGTGTTCAACGAAGGGCGAGGATGGGCATGGGACAAGGCGGTGGACGATAGTTCGACCTCGACGAACGACGACTTCATCGTCGACTACGTCTACTCCAAGGGAGCTGGGGGAGTAGGCAGCTCTTCTCCACCGAGCGTGTCTACCCCTGCCCCAGAGCGTCCACCTCCACCTCAGCCGGCGACCCCACGCACTCCAGCACCGACGGCCACCCCTCCGGCCACGTCCACTCCGTCACCAGCTTGTGTCGAGCACGACCCAGTGGAGTTTGTCACTCCGCTCTCCCACGACGAGGAGCGCCTCGACAGGTGCTACGACGGCGAGCAGCTGTGGTATCGCAAGATGGAGAACATTCTCGGCGACCAGCCGGTGCCGGGACTGGCCCCTCACGATCTGGATGATCAAGATTCGGAGGCACAGTTGCACCTTGCGTGCGACGACGGCGAGCCTCGGTCTTTCGCGGAGGCCGAGAAACACGCGGCATGGCGTGCCGCGATGCAATCGGAGATGGATGCGGTTGAGACGAACCGCACTTGGGAGCTTGCTGACCTCCCTCGCGGTCACCGTGCGATCACCCTTAAGTGGGTGTTCAAGCTAAAGAGGGATGAAGCCGGCGCCATCGTCAAGCACAAGGCTCGCTTGGTGGCACGCGGCTTCGTGCAGCAGGAGGGGATCGACTTCGACGATGCCTTTGCCCCCGTGGCACGGATGGAATCCGTGCGACTGCTTCTTGCGCTGGCTGCTCAAGAAGGCTGGCGTGTTCAGCACATGGACGTCAAGTCGGCGTTCCTCAACGGCGACTTGAAGGAGGAGGTCTACGTACACCAGCCGCCAGGGTTTGCGCTCCCTGGCAAGGAGGGCAAGGTGTTGCGCCTGCGCAAGGCCCTCTATGGCTTGCGGCAGGCACCACGGGCGTGGAATGCCAAGTTGGATTCCACGCTCAAGAGGATGGGCTTCGGGCAGTGCCCACACGAGGCGGCCATCTACCGGCGGGGCAATGGAGGAAACACCCTACTGGTGGGTGTCTACGTCGACGACTTGGTGATCACCGGCACCAAGGAGGCGGAGGTGGCAGCGTTCAAGGAAGAGATGAAAGCCACTTTCCAGATGAGTGACCTGGGATCCCTCTCCTTCTACCTAGGAATTGAGGTGCACCAGGCCGACTCCGGGATCACACTTCGACAGACCGCCTACGCCAGGCGCATTGTTGAGCTAGCTGGGCTCACAAATTGCAACCCAGCCCTCACTCCGATGGAGGAAAGGCTGAAGCTGAGCCGCGACAGCACGGCGGAGGAGGTGGACGCTACACAGTACCGGCGTCTTGTGGGGAGCCTTCGCTACCTCGCCCACACACGGCCGGACTTGGCATTCTCCGTCGGCTACGTTAGTCGGTTCCTGCAGCGACCGACGACGGAGCACCAGCAGGCTGTGAAGAGGATCATCCGCTACGTTGCGGGGACTCTTGATCACGGCCTTCACTACTCGAGGTGTCCTGGAGAGGCACACCTTGTCGGGTACAGCGACAGCGACCACGCCGGCGACATCGACACCAGCAAAAGCACGAGCGGGATCCTCTTCTTCTTCGGCAAGTGCCTCGTTAGCTGGCAGTCGGTCAAGCAGCAGGTGGTGGCCATGTCCAGCTGCGAGGCCGAGTACATAGCGGCCTCCACCGCTTCGACTCAGGCGCTCTGGCTTGTTCGACTGCTTGGTGATCTACTCGGCAGAGACACTGGAGCGGTGGAGCTCAGGGTGGACAACGTGTCTGCTCTGGCCCTGGCAAAGAACCCCGTTTTTCATGAACGGAGCAAGCACATCCGGGTGAGGTACCACTTCATCCGAGGCTGCTTGGAGGAAGGTAGCATCAAGGCGATCTACATCAACACCAAGGACCAGCTTGCGGATCTGCTCACCAAGCCCCTTGGGAGGCTCAAGTTCATTGAACTTTGCTCCAGGATCGGGATGGTCCAACCCTCCCAGAAGACGACGTACAAGACTTAGGGGGAGAATGATGGAATAAGTCTTGTAGTCCTTTGGTCTTTGGTCCCCTAGTCCCTTGTACCCTTGTCCTTAGTTTGTTGTACCTTAGTCCTTTGGTCTTTGGTCCTTGTTGTACTCATCTTAGACTAGAGGACAGCATCTTGACTGCTTTTAGGACAGCAGTTAGGACAGCAGCATCTTGACTGCTTTTAGGACGGTTGTTAGCATCTTTAGGACAGCACCTTGCATGGCATCTTGGACCAGCAAGAAGGCATATGCTTGGCTGGTTGGCTGCCCTTGGGCTGCTATAAATATGTAGCCTCAACCCCTTGGGTTGGCATGGCATTGTGTGAGGAATAGACAAGAAAATTGCCCCAACTCTCTAGTGTCATCCTCTCTTCAATGAGAGTAAAAATCCAGCTACTAACAGCACCGGCTGGTCGCCGAGAATGTTCTCCATCTTGCGATACCACAACTGCTCGCCGTCGTAGCACCTGTCGAGGCGCTCCTCGTCGTGGGAGAGCGGAGTGACAAACTCCACTGGGTCGTGCTCGACACAAGCTGGTGACGGGGTGGACGTGGCCGGAGGGGTGGCCGTCGGTGCTGGAGTGCGTGGGGTCGCCGACTGAGGTGGAGGTGAACGCTCTGGGGCTGGGGTAGACACGCTCGGTGAAGAGGAGTTGCCTACTCCCCCAGCTCCCTTGAAGTCGACGTAGTCGACGACGAAGTCGTCGTTCGTCGAGGTCGAACCATCGTCCACCGTCTTGTCCCATGCCCATCCTCGCCCTTCGTTGAACACAACGTCGCGCGTCGTGCGCACACGCTGTGTCTCTGGGTCGAGAATGCGGTAGGCCTTCGAGCCCTCCGCGTAGCCGATGAACACCCCGGGGGTGCTCCTGTCGTCGAGCTTGCCGATCTGGCCAAGTTCCTTGGCGAACGCGAGGCAGCCGAAGACTCGTAGATGAGAGACCGCCGGCTTGCGCCCATACCAAGCCTCGTACGGCGTCCTGCCGTGGAGGGCCTTGGTGGGCGAACGGTTGAGGATGTAGACGGCGGTCACCACCGCCTCTCCCCAAAAGATAGCCGACATTCCCCTCTGCTTGAGGAGGGCCCGAGTCATCCCCACAACCGTCTGGTTGCGCCGCTCGACGACGCCGTTCTGCTGCGGGCTGTAGGGCGCGGAGTAGTGGCGCTGAACACCCTCATCCACGCAATACGACGCGAATTCAGCCGCCGTGAATTCGCCGCCGTTGTCGGTGCGCAGCACGCGCAGCTTGCGGCCGCACTCCGCCTCCGCAGTGGCCTGCGCACGCCTGATGGCATTCGCAGCCTCTCCCTTGCTGCCAAGGACCACCACCCACATGTAGCGGGAGAGGTCGTCGACGAGCAGCAGGAAGTAGCGTCGTCCTCCTGGTGTAGCCGGTGTCACCGGGCCACACAAGTCCCCGTGAACGAGCTCGAGCCGCTCCTTGGCTCGAAAGCTCGACTGCTGGGGAAAAGGAAGCCGCCTCTGCTTCGTCACCACGCAGACGTCGCAGAGCTGCTCCACGTGGTCAAGGCATGGCATGCCTCGCACCATCTCCTTGGCACTGAGCTGCTTCAGGGCCTCGAAGTGAAGGTGCCCAAAGCGCTCGTGCCACTGCCATGCCTCGTCCTCCCGACGAGTGGCAAGACAGACAGGCTGTGCTACCTGCACGTGAAGGACATAGAGTCGATTGGTGCCTCTAGTTACCTTGGCAAGAAGGCGACAATGGCGATCCCAAATCCTCATGACTCCGTCCTTGATCTCCACGCGCGAACCACTCTCATCCAGCTGTCCCAAGCTGATGATGGAGTTTCGCAACGCGGGGATGTAGTAGACTCCGACGAGCAGCTTGTGCTCACCGGACTTAGCGCTGAGGAGGACGGAGCCAACACCCTTGATCTCCACGCCGGAGGCGTCACCAAACTTGACGGAGCCTCGGACATTGGGATCAAGCTCGGCGAAGAACTCCCGTCGACCGGTCATGTGATGGGTGGCGCCGGTGTCGAGGCACCACCCGTCAGTCTTGTCGTTGCTGGAGCCGTCGCCGAGGAGAGCGTGTGCTCTCGGCTCATCAAGATGAAAGAGAGCCGTTGCGGTCAATGCCGCTAGAGATGGCTTGATGCTTCTATGTGCCATGAGCAAAGCTGGCTCCTCCTCCACCTGGGCGACGTGGGCCTCCTCCTCCACTTGTGCGACGTGGGCCTGACCACGTCGTGGCTGTCGACACTCCCTGGCCCAATGACCAAGCTTGCCACAGTTGTGGCAGGTGTCGTCTCGTGCCGGCTTGTGGTTGCCGGCGGCACCGCCCTGGGCACCTCCGCGGGCACTTCCTTGCACCCCGGCTTGGGCGCCCCTTGCGCGGCTTGCCGCGCTTGCGGCCGCCTGTCGAGAAAGAGGACTCCCCCTTCTTCCGGTCACCCTGGCTAGCCTCCCACTGCTCGCGAGTGAGATGAAGCTTCCCGCCAATGGTGATAGGCCCCGAGAGAGGCTGTGGTTCGTCGCTGTCGACGACCTTGAGGCGACCTATCGCCTCTTCGATCGACATCGTGGAGAGGTCCAGCAGAGACTCGATCGAGCGAGCGATCTGCTTGTACTTCTCGGGGATGCAACGGAAGAGCTTCTCGACAGCTCTCTCCTCGTCGTAGGTGTCGTCGCCGAACTGCTCTAACTTCTGCAACAAAGTGTTGAGACGGAGAGCAAAGTCATCGACGTCCTCACCTGGCTTAAAGGCCAGGTTCTCCCACTCCTTGCGAAGCGCCTGCAGCGTGGTCTTGCGGGCGCGGTCGCTGCCGATGCGTGCCGCAGCGATGGCGTCCCAAGCCTCCTTAGCAGTCCGCTTCTTGGAAAGCGAGAACTGCATCTCGGGCGGGACTGCAGCAATGAGGGCATCCAGCGCCCGTCGATCCTCGTAGTAGTCGACGTCGCCGTACCGAACTGCTTCCCACATGTGTCGCACCTGGAGCCGCACCCTCATCACCGCGGCCCACTCCACGTAGTTGGTCTTGGTGAGGGTAGGCCACCCACCGCCGGGACCGACATCCCTGACAATGGCCTGGACCCCATGGTGTCCATGGTACCGATCTGGGGAGGGAGAACCGCGCTGCCTGTAACGGCCGCGTTCTCCGTCGACTGCGCTGCCGCCGCCGGGAGCGCCACCGGCACGTCCGCGCCGGCCTGGGCTGCGGCTATCGCGCCCATGGGGACGCGCGGCTACTCGATGCATCTCCTGTGCTCGTGCCACTTCCCTTGCCAACTTGAGCTCATCGTCGACGCCGCCGTCGACAGAGCCGCTGGAGCTACTGCCGCGCAGAGCCTCCAGCTCTGCTGCCGCTGCACGCGCTACAGCCGCCGCCGCCGCTGCTTCCACTTCCGCCCTCGCTGCTGCCAGTTCCGCCGCCGCCAACTTTGCCGCTAGTGCCGCCGTCGCCGCAGCCTCTGCCGCCGCTCGCTCGCGCTCCTCCGCCGCGGCGACCTCCGTCTGCCGCGCGCTCGAGGCGACCGAACGCTGAGACTGTCCGTCGGACATCGCGCACTAGTGGGGAGCTGGTGTGTGGGGAAGAGGGATGAGCTGGGGCAGCCGGTGTTCCTGCTACCGGTTGCGGACAGGGAGAGGCGCGGGAGGGAGATGAGCAAGAGATGTTTAGGCTACAGGATAGAACGGCTCTGATACCAAGTGTTAGTAGCTGGATTTTTACTCTCATTGAAGAGAGGATGACACTAGAGAGTTGGGGCAATTTTCTTGTCTATTCCTCACACAATGCCATACCAACCCAAGGGGTTGAGGCTACATATTTATAGCAGCCCAAGGGCAGCCAACCAGCCAAGCATATGCTTTCTTGCTAGTCCAAGATGCCATGCAAGGTGCTGTCCTAAAGATGCTAACAACCGTCTTAAAAGCAGTCAAGATGCTGCTGTCCTAACTGCTGTCCTAAAAGCAGTCAAGATGCTGCTGTCCTAACTGCTGTCCTAAAAGCAGTCAAGATGCTGTCCTCTAGTCTAAGATGAGTACAACAAGGACCAAAGATCAAAGGACTAAGGTACAACAAACTAAGGACAAGGGTACAAGGGACTAGGGGACCAAAGACCAAAGGACTACAAGACTTATTCCATCAGATACTTCTATCCGTACCACAGGAATCTGCATTTGGGATTGGAGGTAACAGTACCATATATAAACATATGAATTTCAGAAACATTATGCACTTACTGTTTGATTTCCCAACTCTGGAACAGTTTGAGGTGATTTTCTGCATGATAAATTACAAAGTAGTTATTTTCAACAGGATGATTGTACTGCCATATCCAATATATTTATTCAGCAGACATAATCCAACAGACAACCTCACAGCTGGAGATCGTGTGATGTGTTTGAGCACTGTAGGAGACTTTGAATCTAGAACAGATTCCTGCGAAGGAAAATTGACGATATAAGAAGTTAACACAGATCAAACTGTTTACGTAATAAAACACACATGGCAAACTATTCTTATTATTTCCAAAACGTTTCACTAATTTATTGCTGTTCTAAACATTGCTGTACATGACCTATTATGCAGTCTGCTTATAATAATGAAATTAGTTGATATCTCGCAAACTTGCACTTTAAGCTTTAACATGGGGCATAAAAAATTACTACTCCATAACTAGTAATGCATCGACAAATTTGAAAATTGATGATTCAAGGTTTACTTAACTTGCTCTTATATCTTGACTCAGGGCTCTAAGTTGATTATTTTAGCTTAAGTTGCAGGATCATACCATAGCAAAATGATAAGTAGCCTCTACCTCTAGAATTATAAATATGGTACAATAATTCTTTATTGAAACGTAATAACATGTATCTACAGGATAAACTAGAAATCTGATTGTTGAAAAAGACAAGCCCTAAAACAATATCTGTTGTTGCATGGTAGATCTCTTCAGCTATGCCTATCACACATGGTCTATTTAATAGAAACTTGAGCTACAAACTTTTGGACCTTCAATGTGATTTCTTAGATTAGTAAGTACAGACTTCTCACAAAGTTAATTTGAAAACAGTAAGTAGACCAAAAGTTGCATTTTATTTTGTTTATGAACTATATACTTTTGGTAATAATAGCAAGCCTCGGATGAGGACAATGAGGATGATCCAAGTATAAAGAAGCCCTAGCATAAGAATGAAAACGTCTTTCTACTTTCTAGGAAATATAGTACTCGATAGGATGAGAAGAACTTAAGAAACCTTTTGCATTATGGATGGGCTAAGCAATGCAGATTTTCCTTTGGGAATGGAGTTTGGAATTTTGGATGTTGGTACAAGGGAACCCTTGCCCCCACTTGCCTCTACTGATTCCTCGTCAAGAAGAATGCCTGACTTTGGACTTCTGGTGTCTAACTTTGCGATTCTACATTCAGATAAATTATCTCAGTATCCTCACAAGTAATATTTAGAAGAGGGATGATAAAAGGAGGTTGGATCTTATACCTTTTTCCTGTCAGTTGAGAAATTGCTGGCATTTTATCATCTCCAGAAGGAATATGTTGCATCAAATCAGAATCACCGCTACTTTTGAGAAGCACGTGATTTGGAACAACATTATGTCCAGTGCTAGGTGTTGTGCTGCTTCGTGTATTCAGTTGAGTTAACTTCCTTGCACTAGGAGGGTCAAGGCTGAAAAGAGTCTATAGATTAGCGTGGGATTAAATCTCACAACAAGATTTCAAGAATGTCTTGAGTTTACTAACAAATGTAGGTTTTAGCTGTGGATGTCAGTGACTCAGTGTATGAAGAAAGTATACAATATGATATAATTAAATTAATATCTATAGCAACACTCCAAATAAAGATCATGTGGACCCTCCAATGATGTAATTTATCAGGGTTCAAAGTGCATGTCATCCATGAACCATGATATGTTGATAGAATGTCACATCACACATTTACCAGCAGGGAATGTTTTTTAATAACACATTCATAATGTGCACGGTTTGAAGGATGATTGTTCCTTACCCTAGTTTGGCATTCTTGGAATCAGTAGTATTCATGGAGGTGGTAATTAGCCCATGTAATGCTGGCTTGATGTATGTTTTTGGCAAAAAAGTTTTTGATTTGTCAGTTCCTGCATTTGCTTGCTTGTGTTCCCTGCATATTCAAAAGCTCATCCCATTATTCAACACACTTTTAATAATTCATGAATATATGCAAGTCAGCCAAAATATTTACCACCTTTTCAAGTCATGTGTAGCCATCTTGTTCATCACTTTACTTCCAACAGGAGATTTATTCATGGTTTCTGAAGTTGACTCGATCCTGTTAGATTTTATATTTGTAGACTTAGACAAAAGAGAAAAGGTTCCTGTCTCATTCGTTCGTGAAGGTTCAACATTTCTGATTTCCCTGCATGAAATGCATAAAGGTAACATCACCTTGTATGAAGTTATTGCAGAAAGGTACCAGATAGGTCCACGAACAACTAATTTAGTAAACAGTTCCATTGATGAATATAAAATTCTGTAGCACTAAAATAATTTAAAATATGATCCTGAGTACAAACATGGAACATGTGCAACAAATCAGAAAGGAGGACTATGAACTTAGACAACCTATTGGTATTTCATTTGAGTCAAAATGTGACGGGTTAACTAAGACAGTTATATTTTCTTCGTGAAAAAACTTGGAACAAAGAACTTCCACGTTGAAGAAGACAAAGTAAAACGGATGAACTAAGAGGGTTTTACTTTCTTGTTGAAGAAGTTTGTGAAGACAAACCTCTGCACTGAAGAGAGACTTTTGGGGGCTGAAGTCCCTTCCTCACTATTCTTTGTCCCACAATATCTTCTAGTTGACAACTTAGGATTACTGCTAAAACTTTGGTTATCTTGACTGATCTCATTATGAGAAACATTTTCATCAACCTCATTCTGTGAATCTAAATGACTCACTGATCTTCTTGAGATGTAGGGATTCACAGTGCTGGTGTTCCTGGATTGTGAGCTAATTGACTGCTCATTGTCACTACCCTCCCTTGACATGTGTACTTTACTGAAGTCAACCTTAGGGCTTTCTATACTGTTCACAGGATCTGCTGGCACTTCTTTTGGATCTTGAACAGATACAGCGCCGCAAGAAACATTCTGAATTCTTTTGTTAACAGGTGCTTTTGACGAGTATGCCTCCCTAGAATGTTCTACATGCTTGTCACTGGACACTGGGCCTATGTTAGCCTGTTCCATTCTTGAAGGAGTCACACTGGTACGTTCTTGCATTGCATCAGATGGATCAGCAGCATTGACATTTGGAGTCAGGCAACTGCCATTCTTTACACATTCCTGCCTTGTCGGATGGGAAGGTCTCAGAGTGCAAGTATCTTGGGTTTTTTCCTTGTTCTTGTTATCGTCAGGAATATCAGTGCCCTTGGTTGAAAGATCTCTCTGTGTATCCTTGTTACCCTCTGAAGAAACAGGATTGGTTTTGCCAGTAACTGTACTCATACTCTTTTCCTCGATTCCTAGTTTTGCATCAAGATTAAACTTTCCCAGCCTTCAGGTATGAGAAACCAGTTAAATAAACTAATAGCATGAAGTTCTATGCCATCAAAATTATCAATATTCACAAGCCAGTTAGTACAGCACTACAACTTACTCATTAAAATCGAAGGAAAAGGAGAAGTCATTTTCAGTCTCCTTTTTTCCTTCGGAAAGATCATCACCATTGGAACTTTTGTGCTTAACTTTTTTCTTGAGAGGGCTAGAGAAATCTAGACCAGACATACCCATTTTAAATGATGATAATTTGTCAAAGGCTCCATCAAGACCGAAATCATCTCTGGTCAAAGGGATAGATTGTAAGAACTATTATGAGAAATGATCCCTTGTTGCTTTGAATGTTCAAGAAGCTTTTCAAAAAAATTACTCACAGGCAGTCAAAGCTGAACTTCTTGCTGCCCTTTGGAACTGACTCAACATTGAAGTCGATTGAGTCCCCTCCTGATTTTGGTAATTTCCAAGACGAAAGAAAATCATTACCAAAATCCTCATCTGCTAACATATAACAAACATATGTCAGGTCATATATTATTAAATGAGAAACAAGGAAAAAGATTTCCGTAATGTATGGAAAAAGAAATGCACGTTCATATATAGTAGATTAAGTTCCTGCAATATAATTAGAATGAAAGCACAATACATGCAACCCAAAAGAACTACAAATCATTAACCTTTGTTTAACCAACATTGGATTTATTTTACTTCAATGCGGCAAAAATAAAGGAAAAGAGCCCAGCATGATCAAGGACTGCAACTCATAGGACATACCAAGGGATGAACTCATATTTTTATTATTCACAGTAGAGGCAGCTCTTTTTCGTGATTCGTCCATGGCGTGGATAAAGTCAGTCTGCATGCAAGGAAAAGGGAAATATATCAGAAACCACGAAACCAAACACCAAACAAGCAAAGTAGAAGAGACATATAACAGTACCAGTATATTTACAATCACTATGAATCATTGGGTACACGCAACATACGTATCTGCAGAAGTTACCAGAATGATCTATATTTCCTCGTTTCAGAAATTGATGTCACACTAATCAGGATCATTCAATTCTTTTTCCACCTTGATGCTTAATGCTGAAAAAGCATATGTAATTACGAAGCACACAAAGTTTCTAAAAATAGAAAAGGAAAAATACAAAATGGTCTGTCAAGTTTGAGTGGACCGCCTCCAGCTACCTGAGATATCAGTTCTATTCAGTAGACACTAAAAAGCTTTAACATTAAAATATGTATTAGCAGCACAACAATGAGAGCACCTATGCATCTTTGATTCTAACTAAAAGAATTGAATATGACTTCAACTATTTCATGCTTATTACTAGGACACATGGTGCCAGCTGTCCCCTCCATGGACCTGACTTTGAATAAACATTCCAGCAATAAAAAGTTTGTACAAGACGCTACACTCTGTAAACCTGAGTATTTCTTATAGTCCTGGTATGTTCTCACAATGAGACTCAACATATGCAAGTTATAGCACTCAGGAAGAAAATTGTCCCACTAGCACTAACTGGAACTGTTAACAGTCAGGAAATTACCACAAAATGTCACTGGACACTAGTCGACGTTACTACACATCATAACAGCAGTTTCACTTCTTGTCAATCGCCTGATAATTGCCTGCCACCACCACTGGCCCGGCCAACGCCCCCACCACACTCTAAGGCCGCCGGAACAAGGTAATGCCAGCCCCAACACCTAAAAACCCAACCGAAACCCCTAACCCTAACATATTATTGTTAGTTCAAACAAGCGACTGATGGATTGGCTAATTATCAGGCGATTGGCTAGGAGCAAAACCAGAGGCGGAGCTTCCTATAGGGCATGGAAGGGCAGATGCCCTAACTTAACGCCAGCGGAGATTCTCTCTCCTCTCCTCTCCGAGAGCTCCGGCCCCCAGGTCGCCGAGCACAGCCGCCCGGCACTGGTGGCGTCGCTGTACGCAGCTTGAGTTGTTTCTGAGGGGCTACCGTTCCAGGAAGAAGAGATGGAAATTTCCGCAGGTACTGGACACCGATCCCCATCGCCATTCCCATCCCGGTCCACGATTGGTATGAAATCTCCCCGTCCCCGCACACGAGCGAAAATTTGATCCCAAACCTGCCCCCACGCATCGATCAACTACAAATAAACGAAGGAGGAGGATTAGACGATTGGCGAGGGGAGCTCGGCTCTCACCTTCGGTTGTCACCGTCGAAGCTGGAGGAGGGACACCCCAAAGCCGCGCGTAGTGCGGTGCGCTTGCCACACGAGACCGAGCCGGTACTAGCTTCCTGCCCGACGCGGCACGGGTCGCCGTGCTTGCTGCGCCGCGGTGATGCTGCCTATGATGGCAGCGGCGGCGGGGCTGACACCGTAGGCGAGCGAACAACGTTCGCGCGCGCCCCGTCGGCCAGAGCGAATCGTTTCCCTCGGCGAATGAGCCGTCGCGGGCCTTAAAAAGGCCCCCACGAACTCCCAGCATTGTTCACTTTGACTGGGCCTAATTTCGCTCTCCAATTCACCATGAATACCCACGGTTCGACTTTCCCCTTGGGCCACCTCAAGATTATCTCCAACATCACGGCGTGGACGAGACTACGCGAGCATGTCTATGCCTCGTTCTAAATTGTTCGTGAACAAATTTCAAATTAAGCAACAAATTTTTGGAGGCGGAGAAACTACAAAATTGTTTCAAGTAAAAATCGATAAGAATGTCCGCTCAGCTCCCGTTCACCTTTAAATCTTCGATTCAAACACATCAGAACATCAAATGCAGCATTGTAATACCACCTCCCAACTAACTCCCTAACAGGATGACAAATAACAAACAGAATGCGAGCAACAGCGCAAACATATCACCCTCGAAGTGGGTGAGAACCGCATCTTAGATGATAAAGTTCAGTATCATGCACATGAAATGTGTGTGGACGAGTAAAGACCATCTTGTAAGCCTAAATACTCTAGAGACCCATACAAGCGAACACATGCCTTGTGGTGGTACAACTTAGCTTTTGAAAACAACTGAATCTAGATAACGCCTTCAAATAATTTTCTTTTTTTTTTATCTTAACTGTAGAGGTGAGTTTAGTACTCCCTCCTGGTTCGAAATTTTTGTCACCGGTTAGTACTAACAGATGACAAATATTTCGAACCAGAAGAGAGTAATTTAATGAGTATTACAACGCATCAGGTTTAAAGACCAGCTGACCGGACGACCTCTGCTAAAAAATTATACTCCGTACTACCCCTCCCCGTCCACCGGTTTAACCAAGAAGGTGAGGGGATCCTGAGGGGCACAAGGTAAATGGTGACTGGTATAGGTGGCCAGGGCTCGGACCTTAAGACTCTTGGCCCGACACAGCCCAGTCTCATTTTAGGCAATGGCAGTCTCTTAACGGATCGTGTCGGGCTTGAACGGTTTGTGGTCTATTTATTTAAAAATACACTTAAAATAGTGAAAAATATGTTATACGAACCTATATGGGTCGTGCGGAGCCGGGCACTCGCGGGCTAACCGGATCATACAATCGGGCTAGCTCGACGGGTCAAGGGCAAGGCCCGCGCACAGTTCGCACTGAGCTTCAGGCCTGCTCGGATTTTATTATTTAGTGTCTGGCTATGCTCGTGCGGGACTATTTTTGCCGGGCTTCGAGCCAGCCAGATTGGCCTGACCTATTTGGTCACCTATAGTGACCGGTGAGGTGTGTTACCGTGGACCTCGGCTTCTTTACCTGCCGCGGTTTACCCCGCGTACGGTGTAATCACCACGGCCTTTTTTCGAGGGCTAATCACCACTCCTCTTTGACTTTTGCCGATGAACTTTTCTCGCAGAACATTGGCATGCAGTTGGCAGTGGCACGCAAATCAATCGGCAGCACGCCGGTCGCCAGCCGCCAGCCCAAAAGACGTACCATGGCAGACGGCGAAGGCGACAGTTGCTAGGACCCGGCCGTGGCGGCGACGGTGCCGTGAGAGACAGGTCAGTCGCTTCTGTTGCGCTCCCATGCATGATGGCATGGGGAAACTCCCAGACATGCGTTCGGCCGCCATCACCCCTCGACAAATTTACCTGTTCGATGCCGGAGTGCAGTGCAGGTGCGTGCCCCGCTGCCGCCGGACGGACTATTCGCCCCCATCATTATCAGTTCGCGCTGTCCCTGCGGCGCCGCACCAGCATCGCTCACGCGCGACAGATGGCCTATGCATGGATCCAAAGTTCCAAACAACACCTCCTGCTGAGTGCCGGGCGCGGGCGGACTCATGCAGCAGGCTCCGCCGCGCGCGGTCCTGACCCGTCGCCCTCGGTGCCGGTGCCGTCGTCGCCGCGCGTGACTGAGGGCGCGGCGCGAACTATCCCTGCCGGGCGGGGCTGGCCGGTTCGGCATGGCGCCAAAATAGCGCGCCGTGGCATGGCGTGGCCAGGGACAGGGCGGCCGGCCCCATGCATGTCGCGCTCACCGTCTCGTCGCCACCTCCTCCTGCCGAACCGAATTGTCGCGGCCTAGCTCGTGCCCGTGCCGCCTGTCGACGTACCGATCTGCCGCGCGCGCGGCCGAGCCGTTTGGACGTATGCGCCCGTCCGCTTCTCCGGCTATCTGCGCGCGCGCCCGGCCGATGCGTCTGCGTGCGGAGCGATCGACTCGGCGCACGTAATACAGGGCGCCTCTAACACATGACGCGTGCACGCTGTCCGTCGTCGTCGTGACGGCTCATGGCTCGCAAAGGGACGACGGGCCAAGCCCCACTCTCGCGCGCGCGGGGGCTTTGTCATTGCTCGCGGTATTACGGCCCGGCAGGACAGTTGGAGAGCAGGAACGAAAAGGCCTGAAAGAGACGCGGCGGAGGCGGCCGGACAGCAAAAACGAAGAGCTACTAGGAACACGACATACATGCGTGACACACCAGGTCATCAAGACAAAAGCGCTGTCCTCTCTCGTTCGATCATCTTAGCGCTCCTGTAAAATCCCCTCGACGAAACGAAACTACTGCGATGGGATCTACGGGTCGTGACGGCGCAGCAACAGCAACCCCCTTGCTTCATCTGGCTCCGCGCCGCCGCTCCGGAGTCTGGACTGAACACTTTCCGGGAGTAGGTTTGATTGGTCGACACTTGGACGTTTGGTTGGTTATTTATGGCTGAAAAGAGAGGTGCTCGATGGTACAGTAGTGCTGCCTGCTGCTAACGAAGTCTAAGCTACAACGCGGCCGAACACGGAAGTATGAATCTTTTTTGGAGGAAAAGGCAGTATAAATTGGTCGGATTAATTCCTCTTTGATTAATTAACATTCAGTCTGCAGACGTACTTTACGTCTGGGTCGTCGATATCGATGAGATGGATGGTGCAGTGGCCTGTGCTCGAGCTAGATTCATGTGAACAGCATTGAGTTGGCTACTGACGAGACTAGTGTACGGATATAGGAGGATATTTTTGGTTGGTGGTTAACTTTATTACTTTTAGTTTAGTTGTATCTTAGATTCTTAGGTAATTATTTAATTTATCACCGTAGTTGTGAGAATCATAGTTTTTGACTCTCCGACCCAAATGCAACAATCTTAATTTTTTTAATTAAGTTTATCACATTTTAGCTAAATTTGTTTTCTGTATTTTCTATAGGAAACTATATTTTACCAAGGTTATACTTGTGATAAGTTCAGACGTGTGTGTGAGCTAAACAGGCATATAAAGACGCACACGATTGCCAACTGCGCAGGTGTTGCGAATTAGACCGTATGTGACGCAAAAGGCTCAAATGTGACTCACTGAAGTCACCATGAAGCACGATACACAGGGCCCCCCCCCCCTCATAATACATATACACGGAAATTATCTTTGGGCAACAAGAAATTGATACACTGCAGCACATGGTATTTATTTTGTTTGGTAAGGATGGTGAACACATTCATTCCGGAAGATACCAGCCTGAACATAAGAAACAGTTTAGCTTATCAGTCTTACAAAAAAAATGAAAACCCAGGAGCAGGAGCTCCTTCATTTGATTATGTAAGAAGAGATACCATAACTAAGGCTGCACTAACACAAATTAATACCATACTAACATGCATCTTGTTCCCGAGTAGTACACACTAGCTAACACATGCATGAGCAGTATTGGCACTGCAGTCGTCCATGCCGTAGGAAGAAGAGAACTGGTCTCGTGCGGACACAGGTCTACCTGCATTGATGCGCAGCAACGAACGGATCGGACGGCCACGCAAGAGTTCGTTCTACTACATACTACTACTAGCATGATAGCATCTTTCGGCCGGGAAGGCGATCGACGTCGACGCGATATAAATGTGAGCGAGGAACCTAGCAGTGCTTTTCTGGGACCGATTTATTCCCGGTAAGGCTAGGTATACAAGTTTAGCAATGGCGGGCGCGCGCGAAACCTAAGCCGACGGACGACGCGACCCGGCACGGGAAAAAACCCGACGCGAAAGCAAATTGTCTCGTCGCAAATAATTGGCGCGCGCGCGCCTCCGCAGACCGCAGGGCAGAGAGCGGCAGGGCAAGCAGCCATGCGTATGTCCTGCATTGAGTGCATGCGAGCAAGAGTTGTTGATGAATGGACCTAGAGCTACTAGTAGCGAGCAGGAGCAAGCAGCTGCGGGCGGATGCAGCAGCAGCGCCTGCGAGCGATCAATCGATCGAGCAGCTCGCTGCCGGCTGCCGCATTCCGCAGCTAGTAGCTGGGCCGCTGCTCTCGCGCCGCAGTTAATAATGACGGAGACGAAGGCGACTGTGCCTGCATGATGGCGCGGTCGGGTACGTACTCGATCGTACCTGCACCGCGGCAGCTGAGAGGTGGTACGAAGGCGGAGAGAAAAGAGGGCGATGTACGTCGTCTACCCTGGGGGACGAGGCTCACTGGCTCAGAGATATATAGGTTTGGGGTACTGTTGAGTGTTGAGGAACATGTGTTCGAGTTTCGTGCTAGTAATTTTTTGGGGCAAATTATTACTGAAAGGATCACTGAGTATTTGTACCTCAACAATATAGTGCGCGCGATTTAGAGTAGGGCCGGGAAGAAGAGGTAAGTTTTTTATTGTCTTTTGTAAATTGTTAATCCATAGAGTTATATTAAATGTAAAATAATCAAACAAAATAATTTTATAATTTATTAACTTTTAGAATTAAGGATTAATAATTAATGACAGTAATTATCTGCTAATTACTCGAGGCGTTAAATTTATTTAAATTTCAGGCACCGAAATCTAGACAGACCTTTTGTATATAGTGAGATTTGTGTTGCGCTCCAAATTTTCTAATGAGCACACTGGCCAAAGATTGTAATCCTGATTCTGAAGCAATATTAAGCTATACTATTGCGTTGCCTTAAAAATATGGATTATGGAGTAGCAGTCTTCTACCGGAAGTGTACGTGAGGGGGCAGGATTTATTGTGCCTCTTCCTAATCGATAAATTAGAATCAGGAATTGACGCAGAAAGGGACGTGATCTCACCACCGTTTCTGCCCTACACCCTGACTCCTCCTGTCCCTGAATCTGTCCGGCGCCACCTTCCCTTCCCCCTCTACTGCATCAGTCTATCACTCTATTAGCAGTCTCTCTCTCTCTCTCTCTCTAAAAGGAGAGAACTTGGGGGAGATATGATCTCAGGCTCAATATAGTACATGTCCTTCTCAAAGTGTAGGTAAGCAATAAGGAGTACTACTAGGATATAATGATATTTCACCTTTTTGTATAGAGGTCCTTATTTTTTCCCAAGTTTTTTTTTCTCACTTCCACTCCCTAGCCAGTAGTATAAGGTTAGCTAGCTGCATACAGAGATTGACGAGATAAGATCTGCACCGCCCTCTTTTGCTTGTCACTTTCACAAAAGAGAGGCCGACCAGCTAGTGCACTAGGCCACCGGCGCGAGAGCTATTAAGCTGTTGGTGTGGTTGCGCCTTGTGCGGATGGAGTTGTGCTTGTGGGGTTCCCATGGCCATTAAATCTTTTTCCTCGACATGGCCAGCCGAGTGAGCTTTCGCCCTGAACAAGATGTACATGGCAATTGCATGCAGATGCTGCTGAAGGAGCCGTGATTACTCTGTGTTTCCCTTTTGATTCGCTGCTTCTTCATCTTTGTTCCCCTTTGTGGGGAGTGCAAGTGAGGTATAGCTCAAGCTGGAGGAGGACAAGAACCAGTTGCCCAAGGGCTTGGACCCTTGGAGGAACAACCCTACCGCCACCACCAGCACCCTGCACTACCAGCTACAGGAGAAGGAGAGAGCGCAAGCGCAAGAGCAGCTCCAGATCTACCACCAGCAAGGGTTCAGCTACCTCCAGCACCACCGGACGCAGCCGCAGCAGCAGCCGAGGGGGGTAGCAGGAGGCGATGGCGTCAGCAGCGGCGAGTCCACGCCCGTGGACGCCCTGACGACGACCGCATTCGGGAGCGGGCGCATCGTACGGTCCGCGGCAGGGCGCAAAGACCGGCACAGCAAGGTGTGCACGGCGCGAGGGTTGCGCGACCGCCGTGTCCGTCTCGCGGCTCACACCGCCATCCGGTTCTACGACGTGCAGGACCGCCTTGGCTACGACCGCCCCAGCAAGGCCGTCGACTGGCTCATCCGCAACGCTAAGGCAGCCATCGAGGAGCTTCCTGACAAGCATGAAGCAACAGCTGCCGAAGCTGCTGCAGAAGCCACTGAGCAGGGCGAGCAGGTGACCTCGACGTCGTCCTACGGGTTCGGCAACCCCGGTGGCGCAATCACTGGTGTTCCCGGCTCGTTCATTCAACATTCAGTGGGCGCAGATGGCGTCTCCGGCAGCGTCCACTCCTTGTTCCCCTCTTCGTCAACAGCCAGCACCACCCCCGCCCACGACGAGTACCGGGGCTCCCCGCCGGACCTCCTGTCGCAAACGACCAGCAGCCAGCCGCAGGAACTTTGCCTGACTCTCCAGTCTAACCAGCACCAGATCTTCACCCATCTATCGTCGAACCATCACGGTATGATATCTAGTGCAGGTTGGCCCGAGCACAACCATAGAATGCCCTCGTGGCAAGCCTCCGAGAGCAGCACGGGAGATGGCCGCAGCGGCGGCAATGGGGACAGCTACATGTTCGCCATGCAGCCGCGGCAAGGGCTGGACCAGAGCCAGCTCTTCTCCCAAGGGGAACCCCTTCAGTCCAGTGGCGGCTGGGCGTCTGCTCGCACTTGGCTAGACCCCATCGCCGCAATCCATCAGCCATCGGCAATGGCGGGACAGCTCGGATTCAGCCATCTGGCTGGCACCGGCGGCGGATTCATGGGGTTCTTCGCGCCGGCAACGGCGCAGCGACTCCAGGACGAGGAGGAAGAAGAAAATGCAGCGATGAGAAGAGACTGATGAATTAAGTCACGGTGCACATGAGACATGATCGATGAGGTGTGTGAGCTTTCTAATAACACACACTTCATTTATCTGGTCGTCAATTTGTATGTCATTTCATGTAGGAGTCTGGGTGGTGATAAATTTCTCATTAACTGCTGCTAAATTCATGCTTGTATAAGTAGTGTTCGATTAAGACGACGTTCCCTTGGAACTAGACGTCCATTACTGTTGCATTAGTTGTTGCTGCTGTTCTTTTTTTTTTTTTTTTTTGGTTCTCTTTGTTGCACTTGAGCATGGACAAGTTGTTGCGGCGATGATATGAAATGGTATGATTTTGATGTGTTTCCCTTTTTGGATCTTTTAATATTTCTCACCTCTCATTCAGTATTCTAAGAAAGATTCTGGACTTTAGCCAATTTTGACGATTGTCATCCCTAGATCCTGATTCCGTAAAGGCAGCCAATATCAGCCTCCATCCATTCCGATGATATGTAGGCCATGCAGGGGCAGCAAAGGGGTGCGAAATAAAGAAGTGGGCAGCTGAATTAAAAATCAGTTTACTTCTCTGTAGCAGTTACTAGTGTAGTAAGTGCTGTGCTGTTTGCTTCTGATGGCTCCATGCCGATAATGATAGGGGGGAGGCAGGCAGGAAGCAGGGGTGTGCCGTGCGTGCTCTCTGTGCATGCCTCTATTATTGGAAGTGAGTGGGTTCCTTGCCTCCCCTTCCCTTTTCCTCTTTCTTTTCCTTTCACTGTTTGGGGTATCTTTCTGCTCACAAGAGACTGAACCTTCTGAAATTGCATGCAAGTCGTGCCGTACTAACTAGGCACTTCTGACAAGTGCATGAAAGAGGCTGACGATAACATATCAACATCCTACTAATTTGGCACTGGCTAGCTCAGAGCTCGTCAGTGTTTGTTGTTTCTGGTTGTTTTTACCCTAGGGACTTGCTTCTTTGCATGTCAGCCTCCATATTTCTCTGAATTTGTTTGCCAGTTCATGGAAGAATGCGTTGCGCATTCCCATGCATCTGCGTCAATTACCTAACGATAACCAGTTCATGATAATTAACATGAATTGAGTTTGGGTACAATTTGATCGTCAGATCTGAATTATCATTCAGATAGCTTTGGCTCGAATTTAATTTGTGGGGTTTCGTTTTTTACTCTTCCACATTATTTTTAACTTGCATGCAGTAGGTTGTGGAAAGAAAAGCTGCCGTTAGAGAAATCGATGAAGCGATGTAGTAGTGTTTTACTGCTACCCATGCCCCCCTCTTCCTCTTTTCTACTCCTTCCGTTTTGAAATAACTGTCATTGGTTAGTTTAAAAATAAACTAGCTGGTGATAATTATTTTGAAAAGGAGGGAGTCCATTGCAGCTTGCTCAGACAGTGAACATAGTAGAGATAAAAGTATGGCGCACAATGATTGCAGACTCTCTTTCCCATTTGAAGATGCCGAGGATAGGTCACTATCTACTGCCATAGGAGCAGATCCGCAGTTGCCAGCTATGGCCACTCTCCTTTGCATATAGTGCTCACAGACCGTTGTACTTTGTTGTTCTAGTTCAGAAACAATGAAAATACTATAAAATTAAACGGCATTCCCGTGAGAATGCTAAGTGCAAGTACTACAACGTTATATTAAGATAGGACTAGTTTGAAACATGAAAAAAAATCAAAATGCACTTTCCTATCGTATATAGACTTGGACAATAAATAGCTTTGTTAATTTAGTTGGGGCCCTATTTTGATTGGGCATGCATAGAGGAGAGTGTAATAGGGAGCACATTAATTAGTACTCCAATTCATTCTTATAAACTGGAAATCCAATTCGTTTTAGGATTTCAGAATGCCAAGTACCATGTTTTATAAACTGGAAAGAAAATTGAAGGCCGAAACGATGCATCAGTCAAGCTACTTTACGTGGAATACAGCATTTTTCTGAAGTTGCTCCTTTCGGCCGAGAAGCTACAGCAGAGCAAATCCTGCAACCAGAGCTAGCGCAACGGCGTCTCGCCGGAGGACCGATATATGTGTCCCGTCGATGTCAACCGCGTCTCGTCCGCGCGCCTCCGGGTGGTCACTTCTGGTCTCTTCAATGGCAACGGCATGTTCGCATCTCGCGGAAGAACAAACCCATCCAAGTAGCGCGCGCGCACCGGCGTTGTCACTGCCAGACGTACGCGCGCCCATGCCGAACCGGCGTCACTGCCGGCCGACGGCGCGTCTCCCCAGATTTTTAGTTTTTCATGAGCGCACAAGACAAGACCGGCTGGGCTGACGTTTCGAGATAGGTCGATCGCGTGATAAGAGATATAACCCTGCCGCTGATCCCGCAAGAAAAGCTATGAAACCCAGGGGAAGTTTCATCACACCCGGCACTCCAAGGTACAGTAGGTAACGAGGTTGGAGATGGGTCGCTTTTAGAGATTCGCGCGTCAAGCTGCTTATCTTATCAGGACGCGCGGGAGTGGGTGGGCATATTCCGCTTTGCTTAACTCCTATAGCGTCGTCACGCACTTTTTTTTTTTGAGACGGAATCTAGCTTCCATTAAACTGATGCCGGACTCATGTCGTCGGCAAACAAGAGTGTACAAACTCCGGATCTGTGTCGCCCGGCCAAAAACTCACACCGTTAGTGCCTAAAGAAAGCACCTACGCTAGCCAACCTTTGAGTCTCAACATTATATGAACGAGGCACATACATGATTTTAACGTCAACAAACAGAATGGAAAGCAAGAACTTGATTTCTCTGAATATAACACCACCATGTATGCTGCATCATAAACATCACTGTCAGAGCTGTGTTTTCATATATATTCAAATGGTTTGTCTCCAATCTAATTTTCATCATGCCCATTTCAGAAGCATATAATGGAGCTTTTAAACAAGCTTCGGCTTCTGCATGTAAGGCTTCAGAAACGTTTTGCAATGTGGCCTGAACCAGCTCCGACAGGGGTACGTTCTCTATCTCGATATGCATCCCGGATAACAAGTCCCCATCCACCTTGCTTTGTGTCTTCATAGAAAGCTCCATCTATGCGTTTCCATCAGGATACGATTTAGCTCTCAATATTTGTGCACGAAGTGAATCTAGGTTACGAATTAAATGTCAGCCCTGTTTTGCTAGCATTGCCATATATTGAACCCATACAAATATCTAAAGCCCATGCCTCCTCTTTTTGGTTGCTTTTCAAAATATCGCATGCTAACCAGTGCATCTTATCTTTGTCTTGTTGGCTCCACCAATAGCGACGTATCGTTGACCTCACTTTATCACGTACAAGCTTTTCTGTGAGATCCAAACATGATATCGCATACGCTGGAATTGCATGGGCAACGGCTTTAGTCAAGATCTTCTTTTGCTGCCATTGATAATCGTTTTCTTCCTTGCAATCTTGGATATACGGTTCCATACCTTCTTCGTATGCTCAAAAGCTTGGGACTATGAGTATAGCTTACATAAACCGGCAGTCCAAGGTACTTCTCATGCATTCTATGCCTCACGTACCTGTGAGACGATATAAACTTGTTTAACCACAATAATAGAGGACTCTTCCTTATTTATTTTCTGTCATGAGCATGTCTCGTATACCTCTAGAATATGTGGAGCACTATTGCTATTCGCTTTCATCAATTGCTTTCGTAACGCACGTTGATGTCGACGGATGGATGCTCGAGCCAAGAAAAACGGTGACCAGATCGTGGGTGAAAAGCCTAGTGGGCAAGCGGGTTAAGATTCGGGGAGACTAGACACAACAAGCACGGCCCAGTTTTCGGTCAGTCCAAAACTGGCCCAACCCCAAGTGGCGAGTTTATATAAACCTGGACCCAAAAAATCGGAGTGGTGATCCCACTCTGCCACTCACACTAACAAAAGTGCCGAGTAACAAGTGTACGAGACTTTTCAGCGTTGTTCTGAACCCAAAAGCAGAGCAGCCTTATTTAACTTCTCTGGAATCTCTTGACGGAAGGAGTACAGGTACATACCAAGTACGCTACGCCCGCCCGCCTTGGTACTGGCACATAACGAAGCGTTGAGAAAACAAGCGCCAATCAGTTGCCGACCAGAGACAGACAGACAGCCGCCGACTCGGAGTGTCGCCGCTCGCCAGTCGTCACCTAGCAAACAAAGACTTCGCTGAGACTCCGCTCCCATCCCATCTCTGTCTGCGCCTCGATCGGCGCGGCCGGCTGGCATGGACGGCCGTCAGGGGGTCGCTCGAAACCAACCACCATTCTGTCAGCGTCTGGGGCCGTATTAGTTAGCTTGCCTCCGGGGCTAAGCAAGTCTATGGCAGAAAAATTAAAAGGAGGCACCGTATCGTCGTGTCGCCATCCGTCGCGGCGTCACGTCTCGTCGGGCGCCAATGGTAATGGCCACGTCGAAATTTCAAATACCGGCTCCACTTTTCCGCACCGCACCGGCGTGCCGCGCCTTTGTCCCACCTGACTTGGACAAACATCCCCCAGACGGGAGCACTCGCGCTCGGCAGTCGGCACGGGCGCCCGCTCCCACTGACTGCGCACGGTCAGGGTCCCCGCCACGTCTGAAACCTACGGGTCCAAGGAAACCACTTAACAAATCCCGTCCCGAATCATTATCGGTGCGGAGGAGCGGAGGAGCTTATTATAAGAGCAGGCGCGGCCAGCATTCCTCCCACTCCCACCACCAAACCGCCCCGCTTGATCTTGATCTCACTCACTCCTCACCAACCAGCCAGCCAGCCTACACAGCTTGACGAGCGACGAGTAAGTACAATGGAGCACGCGCGCGTTGCTGCTGCTGCTGCCGGGGCGGCCGTGTCGGGGAAGATGAGCGGCGACCCGGGGTCCGCGTGGTTCGGCGCGGGGGAGCGGAGCGCGTCGGCGGCGGGGCTGGGCCACAACGCGCGGCTCATCGCCACCGCCGTCGCCGCGTTCGTCTCGGTGCTTGGGCTCGCCCTCTTCCTGCACCTCTACATCTGCCACGTCCGCCGCCGCAACCGTCGGCGGCGCGCCGTGCTGCTGCCGACGACCGCCGCGGCGCCCAAGGGCGGCCTGGACGCCTCGGCCATCGCGGCGCTGCCGACCGCGGCGTACGGGAAGGAGGCGGGCAGCGGCAGCAGCAGCACCGAGTGCAGCATCTGCCTCGGCGCCGTGGAGGAAGGGGACACGGTGCGCGTGCTGCCGGCCTGCAGCCACGTGTTCCACGTCCCCTGCGTCGACACCTGGCTCACGTCCAGCTCCTCCTGCCCGGTCTGCCGCGCCGGGGTGGAGCCGCCGCCGCCCGGCACGGCGGCGTGCGTGCAGGAGAAGCTGCAGGACGTGGTGGAGAAGGAGGAGGCGGGCAGCTCGGTGCCGGTGCGGGCGATCGGTGCGTCGCTGATGAAGATGCTGAGCAGGGAGCGGCCGTTGGTGCGGAGGCCGCAGGTCGCTGACGCCGGAGAGTTGGATTTGGAACGGCAGCATCCGCAGTCACAGCAGCAAGATCAAGCTGTGGATAATTAGTTTGATTTTTTTCCCCTTCTGATTTTGTCCTTTTCCGCATCATGTGTACATCCCGCACTCGCAAGAGTGATTATAAGAAACTGTATGATCCCTTAGCTTCTTTTAATGAACGTTAAGGGTCTGTTTCCAAATAAGTGACATGTTTCCAAAGTCCTAAATTTCTGGGCGATCTACTCTTTCAAAAATCATCTATAGGTTTCACAATGAAGTATTGATACTAGCAAGATACGGGTGAAGCTTGTGATTTTACTCGTTCCCCGTATGATCGAGGAGAACTGGATAAAGGTATGTTAAAACTTTTATATTATAAGAAAAATATTCCCTTCTCGGACGTTCTTAAAGTGCTCAATACTATCTAGCATCATGATTTTACGCCCATCTATCTAACCATTGTAGACATTAAACCCTTCTTCGATGCACTTTATTCCACAGCTTATTCACAGAAACAACCAGAAGTTGCGTTAAACATCAAGATTCTGTATTGGAATTACATAACTTTCCCAATAACCTGATTTTTCAACCCACGAAAGTTCTCTCGCATAATCATGCAAATGTCTAATGCTCCCTCCGCCCTCATATATTTATTACCGATTAATTTAAAATAAATTAATAGCTGACAAATATTTAGAAACAGAGAGAATATCACTTTATCTAAAAATGTAGATGCTTCGGATGACAACCACCTTTCTGGAAAGTTTTATTTTCCGGAAAAAACCTTCTGGAAACTTTGGATTTGTGCAAGCTTTGGTGGCTATTTGGATCCCTAGTTTGTAAACTTCGAATTTGGTAATACCAATTTTATCCTGGATTTTAGAAATATTAGTTCCCTTCCATCAGTTAAATCAGGGAGGGTCAAAAGTAGCTTTCAGCAAAACGAAAATTCTAGCCGTGTGTTTCTTTTAGATAAGTGCAAATTGTACGACGACTGTGACGGTCACATACGGACGGTGTCTCTTACTAGACAAGTAATTAAAGTCTTCGTAGAAAAACAGCACCGAAAAGCACTCCTGTCGTTTTACAGAGAATAAAGAAACGAACAGTGGATGAAGATGAAACCGGATAAGTTAACTAGGACGGTAGAGTATTTTTTTCGATAATGAACTACTAGGACGGTATGATGGACGCACTAATAATCATCCTCTCACGGATCGTGCAAGTTTTGACCTCGTGTCGATTTCTCTTTCCACGACCTCTGACCAGCCATTCGTATATAGTATTGGAAACGCGCGCACCGATCGAAACATATGCATATTCAAGTGCTCCGGCCTTCTCACACATGCGTGCGTGCGTAGTGACGAACTCACACGAGTCAACACACTAGCCAGCTGCGAGCTTCGAGCACCGGCAGAGTCAGCTCCACCACGACACGAGGACGGGACGGAGCGCGCGTCGCCGTCGTCCAAAGGAGCCCGGACCCGGTTGCCGTTGGGTTCTCCGGCCGCACTAGCTATAGCGAAGTCTTTAATTGGCATCTGCTGGGGGAATTGAAAAGCAGGCAGCCGGGAGTGCCCGTCCTACGCAAAAGACTTGTTCTCCGACTCGAAAGTTGCGGCCGGTGACTTGGAAAGCTAGCTGACGCCGACGTCGCCGAAAAATTCGGTTGGGTCGCCGGGAAAAGGCGAAGGAATTCCTGCCGACTCGCCTCGCCTCGCCTCGCCTAGTGGTTGTTGTTGGATGGGGCCGAGCATCCATGATCCGTCCTCCGCCGCGGGACAGCGACAGGAGCGCGCGATTCGGCTCGAGGAGTTCCATATGGAGCTGCTGCCTGACGATACGGCCTCGACTCATAGATCTGTTTTGAATCTGATCCATCTTTGTAGTTGTAGTAGTAGTTGAGAAAAGAGGCATGCTGCTCATGTTCGACAGAAAAGAAGCAGTGCGAGATAAACATGGCGACTTCGCGCCGTGCGAGATAAACATGGCGACTTCGCGCCGTTGTATACGACGGCCGATTATTTCGGGTAGTGGGAGTAATAAACAAGTTTTTGTTAGACCTCAGGGAACCTTTATATAATATATTTTGCTTAACGCAAAGTTGTTTATGCTCGTAGCAGAAGTTTCTGATGCTGCAACTAGGACCAGTCGATGGCACTAAGCGGTTTGGATTAGCAGGAATTGGTTCTTCGCGCATCGAAGATTATGGATAAAGCTGGATAATGTTCACCAGACGCCAGCTTTGGCATGATGAGCAGTTGTACCACGATAAACCTACTCCTAGCCCGTGTCGAACGCGTAGCGAAAAGTTAGGTAGGTGAAGTTTGAAACTTCGCTGCGTGTAGGCTGTAGCGGACCAAGTCTGAAACTCTGAATACAGCTTCTCGCTGCTTCTCTCGAGACTAAGGCTGTATTCAGATCACACTTTATATATTTACTCTGGTTCTTCCTCTTTTTTTTTTTTTGAGATGATGACACTTTGCTTTTGGGTGGGGCTCAGGGATAGGTAGGACGTAGGAGGAACAAAGAATCAAATTAAGAGAAGGACCAAAAGAAACAGAGAAATGGCAGCATACCATCTCACACTAGAAAAGTCAGCACGTCTGAATCCTCAAACCAGAGCCGGGAGCTGCCGGAGATATGCAGCGCATCCCAAGTCTTGCAGAGTTACGTGCCGCACCAACGTACAGCGACGTGAACGATACGTTTCTGGTAGCGTTAAAGCAGGATCCAGGGCATGTGAATTGGACTTGTGTATCCGGATAAAGCTGGAGAGTGAAAGCCCCACACTAAAGGGAAAAGCAAATCACCAGCGACACGAAAACCTCAAAGGATGATGGTTGGATGCTTAAGGTGTTTTACTGCAAAAGTAATTATCCATATCCAAAACACAAGGTTAGCAACTGAAGCACTCAACAAGATGGCAAAATTGACTACGATCTCTTCAACTGCTAGCAGCGCAGAGCAAAGAGAATAGCTGGGCCAGGAACTGACGGACCAATGACAGTCGTATCACAAACGACAAAAAACCAAAATTGGCAGCTGACATTCCGGGCCCGCACCACGCTCCGCCTGTACTCTCTTGACTCGGCACCTGACACGACATCAGGGAGAATCGATCAGATGGGATGTCTTTGGATCACGTTGGCCGCAAACTGGACACGCGATTCGGAAATCAGCAGCAGCCACCTCGCAGTCGACACGTCAACACGATCAAGACCTCGCCTCGCCGCTGGCCCCATCAGCACCGCCTAGCCGCCAGGTCACGAGCTCAGGGCTATGGCTCTTCTCCTCTCTACTACTCCAAATACAGCTCGAGCTTGTAAGCCACTGTCCGCATGCTTGTCGCCGTCGGTGCAGTGCCATGCTACTGCTCGCACACTCCGGTGGCGCCCGGCAGCACCAAGGCAACAAGGCCAAGCGCCAATGACCACCGACTGAGGCTCCAGCCATGTCCCAATCCCCCCATGGCATTCAAGTTCATGGTGTTGCCGCCATTTCGACTACTGCTTCATGATCATTGCATCCAACAGCTACAACCCAACCCCAACACCAGCTGCAGCAGGTGTAGGCAGAAAAGGTTACGTTCTATCCAACAATCGATTAGTGGACGGCACACTGGTTTTGACAGATAGTTCAGGTAGACATGCAGAGGATGTCACCACCTACTGACTTTACAGGCTTATGCTCAGCAGAACCATAATAACATTCAGCATCCACAAAATAATAGTTGAAGGGAAAACACCATAGGTAACAGTGAGCAACCATGGATGCTTAGATGAAGCGTTTGATGTTTTGCACATGAAAGAAACAGCGTGAACCGGACAATCATTGTCAGATACAGTATGAATTACATGGTATTTTTCAGATATGACCAGGAGTCCAAGAACCGACAATTTCGATTAGCAAGACCGGACACTTCACATATTTGCAAGAAGTTCATAGCGCAGAGAAAGCTGAAAAAAATAACAATGTGCCCCACTCGCTGAATATGGAGTAACTCTACTGCCTATCTGGAACTAGAAACCCGTCACGACCAAAGGATCCAGAGATCTTCAAACGTTGTATATTTGAATTCTCCAGGACGACAAGGTAAATAACAAGATAAAACATATCAACACCATGAAAGCCAATAAAAGTACTACCACAAAGAAAATAGCAACCCTCCCTTCCTTGGCTGTACGAAGAACCAGTGAAGCAAGGAACAAGATCATGCCTAGCCACCAAAATTTTATGGCGTAATTGTGTAAATCAGTGCAGCTACAAGAAACGCTTATGGGTGAACACATGAAAGCAAACAGATGTAAGTCCAGCGTACATGTACTGAACCTGACTTTGCTTGTCAATTTTCCCCTCAGAACAGGCTGCAGCTTGAGCAAAAGCCAAGTTCCAGATGTTTCAACAGGGAAAAAGGAAAAATAATGAGAAAAGAAGACAAAATGTAACATCAATAACAACCAGCAAACCAAGCACAAGGGACTCAACTGCGACCCAATATCACCACCTAAAAGTGCAAACTACGAAGCCACGATCACAAGAGCCTAAGCACATTGACAGCTTAGATCGTGATTCTTTACGCTTCTAATAAGAAATTATTCTGCTAAAGAATAGGGCAGAGGCCAAAAACATGACCAAGAAACAGTATATATTCTGAATCGCACTCAATATCACCAGATTCCATTACAGAGTAAACCAAAGCTGAATAGCACATAAGCGTGAATGCGTGAACCAGAAATGGCTCCACCCACCACACATGATTTCTTCAACTCAAGCTACTTCGTTGAGTAAAAGAGGCCAACAAATACCTACTGTCATTCAGATGGTAAAGTAGGATCCAATACCATATACCACAATCATCTCAGCACACATGGCTTGTCAATATGAAGCAGAACTTAGTAATGCAAATAGCATGTTGCTGAAACCTCCCATTCATGTCTGAACCATAATACCAGCATTCCACTGGCTAAACCATTCTAACACAGTAATTAGTTAGGAACCTCAACTATCATTAACTATTGTCTATAGCTCAAAATGACAAAACCCTGGTACGGTCATATCAGATCATGCACATGAAAAGTTCTAAAAGACCAACTATTGAACCAAAGTGCAGGGAGTATAACATTTTCTTCTGCCTAAGTATTGAGCCTATGAGGCACCAACATGACATGCTTGATCTCCAGAGCAGACCCGAACTCTATTGACATCCATGCTCCCGTCAATGTTAACGATTTGATCAGGGTTTGCTATCATTCCACCATGATACTTTCCTTTCTGCACCACAATATTGTGTCATATTATGCTACACCAAAGTGGCAAAAATTAAGAAAATATCACAATAAAGCTCGTAAATAGTTTCACATGTTAGACGCAGAGTTAATGAGAGTGGTAATTTTGTAACCAATTTCCAGGTGACTAAATGCATGCTCATTAGCAAAACACATCAAGAACCACCTAAGTCATAAATATCCAAGAAATTTCAGATGTGGTTGCACCTTCAATATATCAAGCCATTGTCACTGTCATAACATGGCCACATCACTACCACTGTTTATATTGAACCAAGCAACCACAAACAGGTAACACATGATGATTCAGAAAACAAAAAAGTACACTGAGTTCATTAGTAGCTGAATAAGGCACATCTGAATTGTTCAAACTTCAAAATATTGGCAGACAGCTATTTCGCCCAAAACTATGAACCTATCAGATCAATCCCTAAACCCTTAACTCATCAGTTAAACTGTCATTGGCAGAAAGACCTCAACTCACACTCACCTGTTCAGAGCTGCTGTCAAAATCTCCTTCATCTTCCCGAGCTCCATCCTCAGACTTACATGGGAATGTTTGGTCCTCACAATCACCTCCTTCGCCTGCACATAGAATAAGCATGAGTTAGTTTGTGGAAGTTTGCATTTACCTAAAATATAGATACTAATACTTCATAGTTGACACTTGCCATTGTTTAGGTCTGGAATTGATATGGACCCCTTTAGCCTTTTCAATTCACAGTCGATGTTAGCCATGTCCTTTGCCATTTGTTTAACCTTTTCATCAAGCTTCAAAGACGCTGAGAACCAACTGCTCTGAATCCAAAGACAATAGGTCTGGAGTTGTTGCATACACTTCTGCTCATTAGTGATGCCCGAAACTCCCAAAAACGAGTCAACACCTTTGCCACGTAGCATCATGTTCTTGTACTCCTGAAATTCAGCTGAAGACTTTTCCAATAACTCTTTATATTGTTGAACAGAGTGGAGCATCACCTCCCTTGCCTTTTCAAACTGATAAATTTTGGTTTCATTTGCTCTTAGCTCCTTCAGTATATCACACTTAGTAGCTTCAATTATGTGCTCCTTTTCCATCACCATCTTCTTTAGGAACTGCACTTCAGCTTCAAGTTGTGTGCGATCTTTTTCCTTATCCAAGTATCCCTTCTCCATACAGAGCACACGTACAAAAATTTGTTGGAGACAACCATTAAAAGACTGAAGAGTTTCTCCATGTTGATGTTCAGGATGAGGTGAGTTTTCCAAAGGGACATTTCTGATGACAGGAGATCCCATGCCAACGCCCAAATAACCTTCGTTGTCATTTTCACCATCAATTTCGATTATGCGTTGCAAATTGGATGCAGGTTGAGGCTTGGTTCCGAAGATCAACTGCTGGGCACTTGAGGAGTCATCTTGCTCATCCATTGATCGAAGCTGCCAACCGAAAGATGAATTGCAAGCAAAAGTTTTGTTGTTCGCATCCGAGCAAGCAAGTCCTTCGGCATCACATTCTGCATCACTGTCCAACAGCTTGACATCTGAAGACGAGCAGCTTGGTGATCGAAGCTCAGTGTGTCCCTGGTGCACTCCATGTGTCTCTTCTTGCTCCAGAAATGTTCCCTCGCAATCCACAGGAACAGCAAGAGTAACCTCCCTGACCTCACCGAATATTGGCATCTCTTCTAAGTCCCCTATGTCCTGGCTCAACGTATAATCCAAGGCGATCTCTTCCTTATCCTCCTCCACCTCACGTTCCTCAGATATCCCTAAATCCTCACCCGTCCACTGGCCAGGCTGCAATGGCCGACCTTTCCATCTCTTACGACGGGGCAACCTCTCATCAACCTCGGCAAAAATCTCCGGCATTTGGTACTCCAACAGACGAAGGAGATAGGGTGCGTACCGTCGTGGCGTCCCGGCGACCACTTCCCCCTTCAGCACCGCCCAAACCAACCCGGCCCAATCCACCTCGTAAGCCTTCCCCTCCTCGACCAACCGCAGCGCCGCAGCAACCTCTTCGGAAGCCGTCCCGAAGTCGTCCCCATCTCCCAGCAAAACACGATCGCGGACGAACCTCCTCACGGCGGCGATCGCCTCCGCGGAGGAAAGGAAATCCGCGCGCAGCGCCGCGGGGAGTCCGACCGCCCCCGGCGGCAGCGCGAGAGCGGCCGCGAGGTCGACCTTGGTGGCGGAGACGCCGTCGCCGCGGACGGAGACAGCAATGCGGCCCGAGTCGTGCTCGTAGGCGGCGGCGACCTCGAGCCCGTCGGGCTGGTCGGGGAGGTCGAGCCGCGCGAAGTTCCCGAGCCCGACGGCGCCGAGCAGCGACGGGTCGCCGTAGTCTGTGCCGCCGTGGCCGCGCTTGCGCGTGCTGGATCGCATCGGTCTCCGGGCTAGGGTTTGGCAGCGGCGGGCGGGGGCGCGGGGCTTTGGTTGCCGGCGTCGTTGGGGTTTTCCCGGAAATGGGGGACTGTGGCCTACGGGAGAACCGTGAAGCGACGCAGCGGAGTTTGTTCCGCTATTGATTTGAACGAAAGATGCAGTGAATGGGAGCGCCACTCTGATCTCCGGCCTCTCATCTGGCTGACAAATGGATCCGGAGAATTGTGAAGCCCACATGTCAGTATCATGAATCGTATATCAAGAGGTACGCCTTATAATTTAAGGAGGTGAAGAGTTCCAATTCTGGAAGCTCCTACTGAAACCGACATGTGGGACATATACTGTTGTACCCATCTGTCAATGACAATGCGCCGGATCTCATGTGTCATCTGAGGTTTCGAGAGAGGCGTCTGACATGGTGAAGGCGAAGCGCGAATCTGGAAGTTGAAAGGACTGGAAGAAAAGTTACCTGAGCCCATACAATGCAACCGATACACGGAATCTGTGCAGTACTCCGTCAACTGCGGTAAATTTAATACTTGTTCACATTCACACGAGTGAAAAGCGGAAGATCGTTTTTAGTTCGTGCAAATCACTGTATGCTGCATTGATAGCACGGTGCCTTTATTTGAAAGACATGCTTCGAAATTAGATACTCCTCTTGACGGACGAATTTGGTACTAATTCACAGTAATTGAATCATACGGTTGGTTAAAACCGTATTTGAAAACATGTGCTCATTTCATTAAAAGTTTGTCGCTGTTGTCAAACCTGATATTTGTGCGTACATAGGTCATCAAGTTATAGTACGGCATAAAAGGTCGTTGTGTTGCAACATAAAGGCCGGACCGAGTTTGAGATTCATGCGGACCAGATGCATGTGGGCCTATAAGCTCTTTTTTTTTTACATTAATGGGCCTATAAGTTCCCATTCGTATATGTACACGGGTTTTGTTGGGCCGTCGTGATTCTATAAAGGGGAAGGCTTGATTTTTTAGATAATGAAGGGTTCATGACTTGACGCAGCTCTTGATGTTATAATATACACGGGCTCGTCAGTTACTCCCTCCGTCTCCAAAAACTTGTCATTTTGTAGTTCATTTTCGAACTACAAAGCCACAAATTTTCGGAAACGGAGGGAGTACTCGCAAAAATATTAAACAACGGGTAACAGTGTTGAGTTCAAGACCGATCATGCTTTAAGCTAGTGTTAGATCTCTGATCCCGAGGATTCGCGAACATGCTGCTGTCTGACAAGATGATACGCGCGCAGTAGTTTATTCTTTCGAGCTAATGGCTAAAGATGATGCTGATAGTACTGTAGTAGTTTATTCCGTCGAGATCTGACACGGTTAACCAGCCGCAACCGCGACGATTACTGATGCGGTCCGCGCTATGGAGCCACGCAATTCGGCAGTCATCTCCCACGACCTCCCGTGGCGACGCACTGTCCGGTCTCTGCTGTCCGTCTCCGCATGAGAAAAAATGACTGAATCCGGTACCAAGAAATTCATGCAGATCATCACTCGGCCTCGTGGTGGTCCAAACAGGATGGATCCCTCGATCCCTTATCAACGAAAACGAAGCTCCCGGCCGGCATGCGAATTGCGACATGCATGTAACCTATCTCCTTAATTGGTTGATTTCGTTGAGACGCGGACACTTACACATGATCGCTTAAACCAAATATCGGCCGGCGTCACGTTGGGACAGGCGCCTCCATTTTTGGGTGACAACGACGGCGAGGCGTTCCATTTCCCGGCCGGGCGATCGCCGCAGGGCACGATGGATCCGGGCGCGGCGGGCGGACAGCGGCACGTGGAAGAGGGATTCCCTGCCTACCTACTTAACTGCCTCGGCGCGTCCCTTTTCCTCTTCAGCTTTCGCTGCCACTTGAAACCACTCACCACCAACCTCCGGCCCGTCCCGCACTCCACTGGCCTGGCCGGCAACTGCAATGCAATGCAATGCGTCGCTAGCTGGCTCAAGCTGTCCTCATGTTCCAAAAGTCTCGTCCCATGTGACCCTCCAATTCCCGTTCCCATCCGTATCCGTTCCTTTCGCCCGCTCCCCCGGCACAAGCTCAAGCTAGCCACCCAACGCGGCGTCAGCGTCACCGCCACTATAAAACAAAGGAGGACTGTGGGCGCCGGCGCCGAGACCATGAGCAGCGCACGCATCATCACTTGCCAAGAGGTGGGCTCTAACACGAACCCACGAGCTGAGTGACGTAGCTGCTGCCGTGCACATTGCCTGTTTGCATTGCTTGTTGCGCCCGTGCAGATCGATCTGCAGCCCGAGTCTCCTCGACGACCTCATCACAATGGCGCAGCTGCCGCCGAGGATCCCGGCCGCGGTGCACCACTGGCCGGAGGGCGGGCACCACGGCGCGGCGGTCGCGTGGGCCGATGACTTCTCCGAGTTCGCGGCGTCGAGGCGGGGCGCGCACCGGAGGTCGCTGAGCGACTCGGTCGCGTTCGTCGAGGTGGCGCCGGCGGACGGCGGTGCCGGGGAGTTCGACAGGCTCGACGACGACCAGCTCATGTCCATGTTCCCCGACGAGGGCGGCAGCGCGTCGGCGCCGGGGTCCGAGAACGGCGGCAGCGATAGCGACGGCGGAGGAGACAAGCGCGCCGGCGCGGCAGCGGGCGCCGGCAAGGAGCGCGACGATGAGCGGAACGGGGACGCGGCGCCGGGGCAGGACGGCACTGCCGCCGCCCTACCCACGGAGCTGATTCGGGACCCCAAGAGGGTCAAGAGGTGAGCCCGGCGGTCCATGCATGCACGCACGCCTGCATCTCGCGTGTGCTAACAATGCGTGCTGTCTTCCTTCTCGTTACCACGATGACATCGTGCAACAAGCAGCCCAGCTCGATCGCGGTAGACACTGAATCGGTTTGCCTTTGAAATGCTTGTAGGATCCTGGCTAACCGGCAGTCGGCTCAGAGGTCGCGAGTGAGGAAGCTGCAGTACATCTCCGAGCTCGAGCGCAGCGTCACAACCCTGCAGGTATACAGAAGAATTATATGCATATGCAGCTTCTGCAATTGTAGCTAGCTTTAACATAATCAAACTAGAGCCAACGAAATGCGCTGTTAGCAAAATTAAGCTTCACAGAATGCATAGGTAGAATCCAAAATTACTGTCGTGCTAGCCGGTCACTGGCTAGTTCCGGAAATTGAGCTCAATTGTAGGAAAGGATCCGTGCTCAGAGAAAAAATCTAGTAACGGGATCAATTGGCAGTAAAGTAAAAGCTGACACTCTCCTTCTCCGTATAGATCTTGCCAACATTCTGCCCTTACCAGGTTGAAAGTAGCAGAGTACTAAACTAGTGCAAGCGTAGCGTAGATGGTACAGGTTGACGTGTGTGTCACTACCCAATTTCGCAACAAGTTACAGTACATGTGTCAGATACGAATTGCCAGCTCTCTCTACAAAAAACTAGTGCGCACATATCATCACCGAATATAGTACTAATTCGAAAGGCGATTAACTTGTCATTGATCAGAGTAGACAGATACATATAACTAACTAACTGCAGCACTAGGGAGGTAGATCGGCCGAACAGGCTGGCCAGCGATATCAACAGCATCGCAAGCGATGAACCCATGTGCGTGTAGTGTGGAGTGTAGTAGGCCGGCGGCAATGGCAGCTGAGTAGTTTCCTCCGTCCGCCGTGCGTGCATGAACGCCGATGTCTTTACCCCCGGCCGCATGCAAGCGCGGTACCAACCCAACATGATCCAAACGCACATGCCTCTGCATGCAAGCGGAGTGGTCCCTTGTGCCGGATCGATCTATCGATTCGCATATGCTGCAGCGCTGGTAGAACACGAGCCTTGCCTCCTAGCGCAAGCTAGATCCGGCCGGATGCATGATTAGCGCGCGTCCTGCGCCATCCGATGTGTTGTGTTGGTTGGAGTTTTTAGTAGTAGTGGGCATTTAACAATTGAGGTGACAAGTGAGTGTGCAGACTTGATTGCATATGTAATATTAAGCAATGGGGTCCCATCAGTGTATTAATTTTATTATTCATTGAGGCACATGGAGCTAGCTAGGTACAGATGAGAGGTTTCTCCCTGTTGTCCGGTCTGGTTTACTTGCCCGGCCGGGCCGTATGCTCGTCTTGTTCCCGACAACTGTCATCAGCAAAATTGCGTAAGGCTTAAGCCTGCGTATACAACTGGTTTTTTTATCAAGGGGAAAAGTTCAGAAAAAATCGTCAACCTCGATCAACCTGCGACTATGATTTTGCCAGTAGTAACTCGACCGCCTTGTTGTGTTCGCAGAACGAGGTGTCCGTCCTGTCTCCTCGGGTGGCATTCCTGGATCGGCAGCGGACCATTCTGAGCGTCGGCAACAGCCACCTCAAGCAGCGGATCGCGGCTCTAGCGCAGGACAAGATTTTCAAGGACGGTGAGCGCCATGATTTAATTTACTTGGCCAGTTCATATATAGAGATCGAATCACTGCATGTCGTTAGCCAGAGGACGAGGCGTTCATCTCATCAATGCTTCAGGAAACATTACTCATGTCGTTGACCGGTGAAATCCTTGGCGTGTTTTTCAGCTCATCAAGAGGCGCTGAGGAAGGAGATAGAGAGGCTGCGACAGGTTTACGAGCAGCAGAATCTCAGGATGTCAGCTGGTGCTCCAGCCTCAGAGCATGGGCCGCCACCCCCTGTGCGCGCAGAGAAAGAGCTCATGAGCTAGCTAGCTGCTGATCCACGCCTGTCCGCTGTGCAGTCCGCCTTATCATTAACCTGGAGGGAACATTGCATAATGATTTTTTTGTTCAGCTTTTGGGAACGTTTTCTTCTCTTTATTTTTATTCTTCCAATTACACGCCCATTCTTTGTGTATGTTAGTTTCGATTTGGTTTACTGTCCAAATTGTGGTAGAGTCAAATGAACACTGAACTGGCAAGCAAATCCGTTCTGATCCATCTAGTAATTATTGTCGGGAGAAATGGGTGCCCTTGATGGTGTCATGTTGGCAATTTAATTTAAATTTGGAATGTCTTCAGGCGGGCAGTTTTTCTAGGACTCTTCAGGCTGCCAGTTTAGCAGGTCTTCCTATTTCAGACCTGCAAAAGAATCTCAAAGAGTTCGCAAGAAGCACCCTGTAAAGGTAAATTTTGGTGTGGTCCGGGTGTTTGGTTGTCAGTTGTGTAATTGTTTTCACGAGCAGTAGCCCTTGCAAGTTCTTAGGAAAAGAATCCTATAAAAATCCTTTTGAAAACCCTCCAATCCAAAGGAGGACCTACTTCTCCTAAAACAATACGGTGGTTCTTGGTTTCTTGCTTGTCCCTCCCATACCTCGTTGTTTCCTTTCATCCTTTGCTGTGTACTCATGTGCAAAGGTTCGTAGCTCTTCATTCTTCCTGCATTAATTCCATTGAAAATTTAAGTTAGAGGCATAATGATCAATCTTCTTCACGCTTCAAAGAGCATATCTTCATGTTCAACTCCGAACCAACGAGATGGTCAATGCCCTAACCATTCACACTTTTGATTCTTCAGTTACGCTTACCGGTTTTGTGCTGAAATTATTGTTTATAGTTCACTCTTAGATATTAATAGTACCTCCGTCCAAAAAAAAAATTGTCGCTTTGTAGTTAAAAAATGAACTACAAAATGATACATTTTTTGGAACGGAGAGAGTATGATAGAAGAGCCCACCTCTCTAACTGCTCTGCATGTTCAATCAGTAGTTTTGAGCTGTTATCTGCTTCGATAAGGACTCCGGTCCAGAACCAACAACAATCTCTTGCTCGACGATACAATCAAACATTAGTTATATACCTAAACCATCAAAACAGATGACGGCGGGGCGGCAGTCACATTTGAAAAAAAAAACAGAACACGCTCAAATTACAGGCTTCCGAGTTCCTGAAACAAAGCACAAAAGGGCCAGAAGTCCTGGTCTCTCCAGCAAATCCAGACTGCGGTCAGTCCTTAAAACGCAGAGATAAAAACACGTAGCCTGATTTGTACGTACTAGTTAGTTACAGGCGATCCGCATCTGCTAAACACTGAACTGATGAGCCGGACTGGTTCATCGGCTCACTCCCACAGCGGGCTGCCGTACCTTTGCTCCGCGCCATTAACCTCGCCGCCGTGGTAGTAGGGGCCAAACGAGAAGTCGTTTCCCTCGTCCTCCTCCCAATCCATGGCCATACCGTCCATGTACCATCCACCCATGCACTCGCCGACGAACGGCTCCAGAACGGCCTCTCCCGTGTCCGTCCACTGCGCGGTGTCGTCGTCGTCGTCGAAGGCGACGTACGACGGCGACGGGGATCGCGAGCACCCGCAGCCGTTGAGCTCGAAGTCGGACAGGATGGCACCGTCGCCGTCGTCGAGGCCACAGTCCTCACAATCGTGGTGCGGGTGGACGATGGAGTTCAGTTCGTGGCTCTCGACCCAACTGTCGAGGACGTCGTCGAGCTGCGGGCCGGTCGCCTCATCGGGCTCCTCGTCGGCGCCCGCGAGGGACGCGTCCAGGAGCTCCGCAAGCATGTCGCCGTCGATCTCCGGCACCTCCATGACTTCTTGCTGCTGCTGCTGCTGCTCCGTGCAATACTCCATACAGCACGTATGCTGATCAAATTTCAAACTTCTTTTCTGGACTGCTGGGAGCGAAGAGAGGGGAGAAGCTTTAAAGGTGAAGTGCGGTGGCCCGTGGACTGTGATCATGGAGTGTGGGGTGCGAGTGACGATGTAGCGGGAAGCTCGTGCTTTATTATAGCGGAGACATGGGACGTGCCAGCTCGAGAGCTGCAGGCCGAGTGACCGGCCGGTCTCATCACACCTAAGCGGCATGTGGCCCGGACGCCACTGGCGAGAAGAGCATTGATGGCGAGGAGCATAGTACTGGTTCGGATAAGAGATTGCTTTGGCTGGGAGCAAAAACCTATACTGCAACTAATTTAATTAGCAGCAAGGATCAAGGAACATAGCACAAGATCGTTCAGACGAAGCTTCTATCGCTGGCTTGTGTTTAAGGAGAGTCGTATTGGAGCTTCATCTTTGTAGTCTGTACGAGATTCTCTGCATGATGCTCGTACAGTACAGGCAGGGGACTTCTCCCGACTAGCAGCTACAAGGGGCCACCTGTTATTAGCCTTGAACGTGGGTTCAGCCGCCCGGGACGCCTTTGAGAAACTTCAGCCCATATCCATTGCACAGTTAGTTTCGGTCAGATTTTGTTAAGCAGAGCGTCGGTATTGACAGAAGAAGAAGAAGAGTGTGGCCGGGGTTGGGTGACATGCAAGAATGGTAGATCTGGGCATAGTGATGATCGATTGTCCTTGGAAGTGCGCCCACAGCCCACTGTCACGTACCGGAGTAGTAGCAATAGCAAAAGTCACGGTCATGTCAGCAGTTAAATGACCGCTTCCCATTGAAAACATGGTCACGGCCTGGATCATGATCCATCACTGCGGACTTTACGCGCGAGGCGCAGGTAGGGGCCCTGGATCATGATCCGTTACGTCGTCAGTGACCAATTTATCTCATCATCCGCGCGTGATACTCCGCTAACTCGAGTTGGCCAGCGCCCGGCGACCTGTTGGCTTGGTTTGGGGCAGAGGGTGGGTGGTGGGTGTCCCATTGTTCTGTTCCAAGCACATGGTTTGGATAATTGCCGCTTTGCCATGCTTGGGCCTACTAGAATTTGTCGGTCGGGCCACCCAGATCCCAGCCTTCGCTGCTCACCAGCTATCGCGGTCGAGGACAGCACGGCTCGGGGTTCAGACGGCGACCCCCACGGCCCACCCCAGCGGGTTTTCCTGTTTGATGCCCGGCTGGCGGCAGCATCGTGGGCTGCCTGCGGCACAGCGCATAGGCGCTGGTGGCTACAGAGACCGCGGTCACGTAGGCGGGCCCGAGGCTAGAAAGAGGTAAAACTTCTGCGAAGAGTTTAGTTAAAAAATTTAAATGGAAATTTGGTCAAAACTTTTGTATAAAAGTTATATTAAACCTTCTGTGACGAGGATGGCGTGCCCCCAGCAACCCGTGGCCTCATACCGGGGTTGCCTTGGAAATCCAGTGCCATCTCCTCCTCCGTCGTGAGCTGACGGATCCGGGCGTCCGCCGCACTCGTCGAGTAGCCAGCCGTTCGGGGCACTGATAGCACCATTGGACTTCGTCCGGTAGAGGGATTATTGCACATTAACCAGGAGCCATCCTCCCATCGCCCGACCGTAAACTGGTTTTCGGCGAGCTTCTCCTCTAGGATCCGTTGAGTTCTGGGAGCTTGGGACGCGCCGTCGCCGTCGTGGGTGAAGTGGGCACTTCCAACTTGGGCGAGATGCAACACCTGTTGAGACTATGACACCGACACGCCATGTTTTTTTTTGGAAACCCGACACACCATGATTTGGGCACAACCAAAGACCACAGGGAAGGGGGCTCGACGCACGGGACACCAGGAGGCTCGCACGCCAGGGCTTCTCGTTTCCGTAACGCCGCCGACGAGACGGTATATGATATCGGCGGCGGGATCAGGTCTAATTGTACGGGTCCGCGGCATCATTTGGTCGCGGCAGAACGCTCGTGAGTCATGAGCGAGCACCAAAAATTTGTCGCCGCACATCAAAGCGGTGATGGCTTCAGCACACCAGTATAGCAGTTGTATCCATCGTCATCGCTGTCATTTGCAGTGCAGAACTACATCGGGACGGTCTGCAGTTGGAGCACGTGGCAATGCCCGCAGCTGCTCATGCAGCCACAACCGGGGGCGAATGGGCGATCCTGTTCCAGCCTGCACGCACTGACTAAGCAGGTTCTGAAACAGTTTTCTCATGCTATAATATCATAGTTTGACTGAAAATTGTTTGAAACTGATACTCTCTTTTTTCTCAAAAAATTATCACATTCTAGTTGAAAAACAAATTAGAAGGTGACAATCTTTCGAGAAAAGAGAGTACAATGTCTAAGGGTAAGGCACCAGGCACGCCCGAATCGAGTGGCCTGAGCACCCTCTAGACCGCGCATGGCCTGCAATGGCGCAAGACATAACCCAACGCCCAAGGGGTGGTTGCCTCGTTGGTGCCGTCACGATGACGAGCCTCATGGAATCCAGATCAAAATGATCACATCATATCAGATGTATCATCACCAAGATCGAACATGCCAGTAACTCGTGACAAACCGGCAGTAAATTGTTCCTAGCTTCGGCCGTGATCCACTGGGCCGTGCAGATCTGTAGCCAATGCATAAGGTCACTAAAAGGAGCAGGATTCAGTTACAAGACTCACGTTCATCGACAGTGGCGCAGGACCGGTTAGGTACCAACTACCAAGGACCAAGGGCCGAAACGAGGGCAGCAGACAGGTTCCCATGGTAGACCCTTCCACAGACGGGCAGAGCAACAAGCTGCGGAAAGTGTTTGAACTACAGATCATTGTGCAGCAGCTTTATCAATCAGAGACAATACAGCGGCACACAATCTGGAACCAGAGCTGGAGCTAAAAATAGAATAATCACAGAAATGCAGAAACAAGTGCTTCAGAAACGTAAGCACAGCTTTGAAAACTATCAATCAAACTTCGGAAAAAAAGGGTCCAGATGAGCAGACAGTGTTCAGAAACACTGGACGACAAAATCTTGTACTTCCGTCTCCAAAAAGTTGTCACTTTGTATTTCATTAGCGACAAACTTTTAGAGACGGAGGGAGTACTTTACACAAGTCTTATCCTTTTGCGTTCCATCAAGCAGAACAGTTTGACCACTCTATGGTCTTGGCAGGTTAGATTTGCACCAAGCATAACAATGTACATGAGATGCATCTCTTCAGTTAGAAGCCTCCCCTGCTGTTTTCACCGTTCAAAAAAAAACAATGTATATGGATGCATTCTTTCAGTTAGATTTTACCACTTTTGGAAAAGGCCTTCAGTTCGATTTGCAGCAGTCATTTTACAATAGCTTCATTCTTCAACCTTCTCGGATTTCTGAAGTGGAAGAGGTTTACCACGCCCCAACGTAAAACCCCTTGTCCCATCTGGCATTCTCGGTCCAGGAATAGGGTTGTTTAAAGACTCGGAACCAGAGCTCCCTGATATGTAAATAATAAAATATTAGAGTTCTTCAGCTTTAATGTTTTATAATGGAAGAGTAACATGCATGCAAGGATACATGAAGTCCCACATATGTTTGAAAATCGGGTGATTTATGGAAATTATGAACAGCTATATTGTTGCTACTTTTTGCATGCTTGTTTAAGAGCCACAGGTTAATATGGAAATAGAATAAGGGCTCAGCTCCTATAGACTTAGTGCAATTGTGGGAAGTATTCCTAAGATAACCATGCAAAGATAGAATAGATAATTTATTAATTTTTCCTTCCATGTTGTGTGTCTCAGCATAGTACAGTACACTTCATGCAATGTAAAACAAACTGTATTCATCCTATCACTCCAAAGAAAGCAGCATTCCGAAAAAATGACATTATTAAAGTAAAAGAGTACCCTGTCCTTTTGGATTTTGCTGAATCTGACATTTTCCTTGGACTCTATACCGACCTTTTCGCCCTCCTTTATCATTTGACTTTTGGTTTTGGAGCTCATCCTATAGACAAACAGATGGCGGTCCATGAACGCAGAGTTCAAATATACTGTACGGATATTTTCAGACAGATAATAGAACAGGTAAATGGAATAATCTTATGAAGTTTCAGACCTCAGGGGTAAAAACAGAATTCATTTGCTCCTTGTCTGTAGAACCCTCCAGTGACACCGAGTCAGCACAGCTGTTCTTTTCTGAGGTAGTATTCTGATCTTCTTTTGAAGGCTGATTCTGATCGTTCCGTTCTTTTGAAGGCTGCTTCTTATTGTTCTTTTTTGAAGCTGAACCCTGATTCTCCTTTGAAGACTGGTTATACTTTCCTGAACCCATTACACTTCGTTTAGCCATAAGACTGACTTTCAGCCCAGTTCTCCAGTTTCTCTCATCATTCAAAGTAGTCACCTAATATGAACAGAACAAACAAAGAAAAAGTATAGATTTATAGCTAATGATGTTTCACCAAATGAGTTATCAAACAGGGAATGAACAACTCACAGCTTTCTCAGCTGCCTCCACTGCTTCATATTCAACAAGGGCATGAACCTGTGCAAACCAGTTCCTTTAACTACTTATTGGGTGGAATGGATATAGGTAGCTAAATTCAACAATACTTTTATATTTATTCTTTTGACATCTACATTAATTGGTAAATATAGGCCAGTAAATAAGCATGATTGAATTGATCTAATCAGTAGGAAGCATAAATAAAGACTAATAATCAAGACATTAAAGGAAATTGAGAGTATACCTTACTACTTAGAATGAAGTCAACAATCTTAGGAGTTGCAAACTTTTCAACAGAACGTGGATCATGAATTGTTATGTTTACAACTCTGAGATGAAAAGATGAAACACAGTTTCAAAATATTATATTATCGGTTAATAACAAATAATAGACATATTGACCACTACTAGCATCCACATACTTGCCAACTGCACTGAATTTTTCCTGCAAGCTCTCCAAGGAGAAATCTGGAGGTAGATTTTCAACCACAACGGTGCTTTTCTGCAAACATACTGAAGTTAAAACATACATAATGTAGGAACAATACATTCTAATAACGAGAGAATTGATTGTTCACCTTTGCATCTTTCAATTTAGTGTTTTGCAAGGGATGTAACCTCCTGATCCTTTTCCCATCTGAACTCACTACCTAAAAGTGTAGAAGAAAACAATTATTGGCCAACTATTTAAAATGATGAAGCAATTGTGTGCGCATTACTGACAAACATTGAAACCTTCAAAATATCAGGGAAATATATTACCAGCGTTGATGATGTCCTGAGTGCAGCTTCAATTATAGCATGATCCTGAACAAGTTTCTTCATTTTTCTAAATGATGCGATAACTCTAATCGGAACTACAAGATGCCAATATTAAGACTGTGTTATATTTCTACTAATTATTATACATCAAAAATCCAGTAGCACAACCAATTGATGTGCATCCATTCTTGCAAATACAAAGTAATGAAATTGCTAAACAGTACTTAACCCACTCAAAAAAAATGTGTTGCTAACACTTCAATTTACACACAAATCATAACAATGGGAAACAGTAAAACACTTTCATGTAGTATATCTGCATATACAATTACGGGGAATAAAACATGTCAGGAAGAAGGAAAAGGTATTGCAGTAAGCCACTAACATGTCCAACATATTTGGTCTGGATAGCACCAAAGGATTATTTTAGTTCAACCTCTTTTTATGCCTGTTACGTGATTCAAAATTAAGCTCGCACATGAATGTCATTTTTTCAAACAATATGAATGCATAATTTCATGATGTAGATTATGTACATATACAGTTCCAGCAAATAAAAGCATGCCAGGAAGAAGGTGGTAACACACACTATCTTGCAAAAGATGTGCAGTAGTTCAATTTGGATGCAAAAGGATTTTTTATGTTCGACCCATTTTAGTTGCTTGTGCAAAATTAGAGACTAGCCTAAAGAATAAAGAGCAACATTTATGCAGATCCGTGCGAGTGGATACAATGCCCCAAAAATCCTAAAATTCCTCAGACATTTTCACATTCTCTATGATAATTAATAGCAGTCCATCTAATTGAGGCGGAGACAAACCTTGATTGTAAATATTTAATATATGTGCATGTCACCCAGAAACAGAGGCCTCAACATCAAATGTGGTGCAATAAGGGACAACTCAGATGAGTAAGGAACAGATCATTTCCCGATGATATCAACTTGACTAAGCTACCATGGCAAAACACCAGGCAACATTTGTCAACTACAGGATCAGATTTACATGTCTTCATGGTCCCACGATCAAGATAAGTTTGGATATGAAAACTCTGCTAGAATTAACTAACAAACATTCAACATATGTTCAATGGAGTGATAATTAATTTCCTTAATAGATAATTATTTTTCACATACTCTATGTTAATTAATTTCCTTAACAGAATGGAGTGAATCAGACATCAACAAATTTTGTATTCACATAGGCATATACAAGCTTCTCGGCACAACAAAGATAAAGCTGCACCCGGAGTACCATGTAAATGCCTCTTCATAAGTACCTGTCGCATTTCATCATTTTCATCTCCATTCTGCTACATGTGGGATTGCTAGGACAATAAAAATTTAAATGAATAAATGCTGGAAACCAGATTTGAACCATGGTGTGTGTGTGTGTGTGTGGGGGGGGGGGGGGGGGGGGGGGGCTGCAGGAAAAGAGAAGTTGCTATGACCAATAAATAAAGCATACAAGTCCTTTTCTGTAACGCTACAGCCTCACAAACACAGGTCGCACATCATTCACAGAAAAGCAACAGGAAAATCTCAACTAAAGCACACCATATTCTCAGTATTTCTGCTACATGTGTGTCCCGAGTTAAGAGCATGCTATTTACCATAGCCCTCCTTGTTCTTCTTTACATGTTTCAACAAGAATTCGTCGGTAGGTAGATTTTCATCGCTGAAATAGTATTCCACCTGCATTGCCATTTGGAGCATTTCAATTTCCAGGAAGCACACCATTAAAAAGATGAAATACATACCCAAATGAAAGGGAAAATTTCACGCCGCTTTGGAATATGACACAATGAGAATGCTGCCCAGATCCTTGAAATTAGTGTATGACACTAATGAATTCACGGTGCTTAGTAGAACTCGCTGTGTGACTTATTTGAGTTATTTCATCTTGTTTCCCATTGGTTTATTTCATTCTCCCATGTATTCCCCAAACTAAGCCCATGCCTCTTCAGATGCACTGGACTTCCATTTCCCACCATGTATTCCCTCGGTTGAATTTACCACCGTAACGGAGTTGTTCTAAGTGCTAATACGAACAAGGTACTGAACCATCCTACAGGTAAATCGAGCAGAGAGGGAGAGGGGTTCGAGAATAGACTATGTGCAACCCCCAGGAGACGGAAATGTAGACTCCGACGAGTAACCGCCTCGCGCCGAAGGAGAACGTACGATCTAGGTCTAAATTCAGTGCGCAGCGTGAGAAGCCACGGAGAGAAGGAACGGGCAGTAGCGTACCTGCTTGACGATCTGGTCGCGGAGCTCGTCGGTGAGCACGACGCCACCGGCGCCATCCCCGTGTGCCTCGGCAGAGGCAGCGGCGACGGGAAGGGCATCGTCTACCACCTCCAGAAGCGGAAGCTCGCCGGCGAAAGAAGGGGGCTCGGGCGCGACCACGTCCACAGGGGTCGCCGAGGTGTCCGTAACGGAGGGTACGACGTCCACCGCCGTGAGAGGAGGAGGAGGAGGGGGTAGCATCGTATGCAGCTCGGCGGCGGCGGCGACGAGGGGATCGCGCGCGACACCGTCGAGAGGTGGAGCCTGGCCTTCCATGCCGGAGCGGGGGAGCCGAGTCACCGCCGCCGCCGGTCGCAGTCGTTGGGTGGCGGCTGCGAAAGGCGGTTGGCTGCGACCACGGGCTCAAGGCGGGGTCGTCGCGATGATCTGGGCTATATACAGCTGGACGGGAGGAATGAGGCCGCGAGGGTTCGTGTCTTGGCAGGGAGCGAACGTCCTGCTGGGCTGTAGCCCTCTTAGCAGAAGCCGGGCTTTAGTGCAGAGCAGCCCACGAGATCGGGTTGTCGAACAGTGGGCCGTAGAAACCGGCGCGCACGGTGATGCCAATTGCCGTTAGTTGGACTCGGCACTGCTTGACACTAGCTGCCCCTGCTGTCTTGCCCATGTCTGATGAGAATGTCTGAGTTAATTTTCACGGTAAAATAATCTTGTCGTTTCCGTTTTAAATAATACGCACTCTGGACCCTAAAATATCAGTGCGGGAGTAGAATGCCACAACCAACAAAATCCGGTGAAAATATTATTGAGATTAATCAGAGGATTTGAAGGATTATAGAATTAGAGCTTGAGAAGAAAAGCAGCCAAGTTGGGGAAGAAGTGGACCGATCTCTCCTTCCTGTTAGTTGCCTATATCTATCCCCTTGCATTTTCAACATTAGTTCATAATAAAGTCCGAAAACACAGACACCACAACATTTATTTTGAGCGGTCGGGCGTTAATGTGCACGGGACCAGGCAAGGTAGCCTTGCAACTGAAGGAACCTTGGTGCCGGGAAACACGGATAAGCCCCTGTCCTTTTTTAACCAGCTTAAAAGAAAGTTTGGTGGAAACAGTATCCATCCTTTAGCAAGGTAGGAACTTATACGTGGAAAAATAAAAGCATGATCTCTCATTTTTTTCTGCCCTTGTCACGGTAGTGGGACATACATAAGGTACTACTAAAACCCTGTCACGGGCACTGGGGACTACAGAAGGTACGGGCCGGTCCGGCACCGACCTCAACCGAACCGGGACGGACAGAGTCAATGGAGAGTGAAACGAGCGCCGATTTTCTCGGCTCGGCTGATGACTGGCATCGGAGAGGCTGTACCGCCTCGTAGACTCGTGTGTCCAGGAGGACATGGAACGAAAGATTTTTCCAAACCAACCAGCCGTGATCTTCTCGCCGTTATCACGCCGGCCGGCCGGCAGGTACCCTTGTCATGCCAACTCGATCACGCTCGAGAATACGATGACGACGCGTTGATTCTCGTTTCGGGTACAGAGATCATGTGACCCCGCGCTTGGATTCAGTGGCTGGACGGGGTCGGTTGGGATTGGGAAGAGCGTCGTTGCCTGAGACCATTCGCACCAGTATACTCTAAAACATACTCTATACACTATTCTCCTTCAGCTTTTACAGTACACACTCTAAATTATACTGTGAAACAGTGTATCCATTATGTTTTACAGTATACCACTGTGCGAATGGTCTGAAGCTGTCAAGTTCTCTGCCCCTCGCCTCCCTGTCCTTGGACGACACCGCAGCTCTTTCATCCACAGACTAGAGTAGCATCTCTCGCGGTCGCGTCCTGTCGGTTACAGAACTTGGTGAAAAGCGCTAGCGGTAAGAGTCAAAACCACGCATGTGGAGCCTGACCCGCATACTAGCGTTTGTCACCGCGTGTCCTAAGATTCTGGTTTCACTGAGTTAACTCCACGGACGTAGGACGACTTCGCCGCGTTGTCTGACGTGCGAGTGAATACAGCGGCAGTGGCGGATCGAGCTGTAAAATTAAAGTGAATTGAACTCTAGATTTCAAGTTTAGAAGTTGTCTCTACTAACCAATTAAACAGTTACATAGTTGACAATAGTTTTGATACTATTTTGTTAATATACATCTTCTTCACAATCAAAATTGTAGAGAGAACTCCAGGAGAGCTCCATTGTTCGTCGCCCGGTAAGAGGGCTGGAGCCCCACCTGCCCCTGTTGGATTCGCCCCTGTACAGCGGCTACGCGGCCTAGCGAGGAATATGGCCGGCAGGAAGCATCCTCCATGCCATATGGACCACGGTCCAACTCGCACAACTCGACACTTACGGCGACGCTCGCAACACCAATTCTTTTTTTTACCGTGTCGGCGTGCAGCGCAGCTCCGTCCGGCCTCGTCTCGTCTTCGGTATCTGAACTTGACTCGTCGAATTCGCATGGACGCAACTTAATTAACCTGCCGTAGCATCACCGCGGTATCACTCATCAGTCATCACCGCTTTAACCTCATAAACTTCTACTGATTAAGTACTCCTCGCATTATAGCATATCACTCGTCAGCAAGGTTGTTTACTGGAACTCTTGAGCTTGAACACGACTTTGGCCACCACTGTTCACAGGAATGCCCATCGTGTTGAATTGTGGCTATCGCACACTATGGAGTGCGGGAGGAGGAATCTCCGGCACGCCCACTCGTAGTTTGCTCTGAACGGCCTCGCTTTTGGAAGAGACGTTGATGGTTTTCGAACTGCTTTGTCTCCAACAACCTGCCTAAAGCTAGCCAAAGCATATGCGGTCTTGTTGCTGGGTTTCTTAAGCTGATTGTGTCTGTCGTCATTTATGAGCAAGTACATTTTCACTGATTAGCGTATTAGAGTGCTCATTTGAAGCTTCGTCCTCCAATGACAGATCCCGGTAAAAGGAAACAAGCTCCCAGCAATTACCTGAAGAATAATAACCTCACCTCGAGCACGGGCTCGGCGAGGGCATTTCCCTTCCCCGTGCTCGATCGACAAAGTGGTACCAAAACGCTGTCAAAAGCAGAAGCAGGCGCACTCTAGTCTCTGGACTCTGGATTCGTTGACTACTGTTGCCACAATTCTCACACAGGCCGGTCCGCCGGTGAAAAAGATAGAATAGTGGCCAGCAAAGAGGCGAAGGAAAAGGGAATCGCAATGTGCGCGTGGTCCCATAAAAGGCTGGGGCGTGGGCGGGAGCAGATGCAGAGCTCGGAGCTGCCTCCAACCCGGCGCGCGCGGACGGCTCGGCTCGGCTCGGAAGCACCCAGCACAGTGCCCTCTCGTCCTGTCTCCTACCTAAGTTTCCACTACTCAGCTCCCACTCGCCACCCCCAGTACTGTGTACTGGTGAAACTGCTTGGGGGAAGGAGCTGAGCTCAGAAGTGCCGAGGGTTGGAGGAGATGGAGCAAGATTCGGCGAGGTGGAGCGTCGCAATGCTGGCGCTGTGCTCGGCGCTGCTCCTCGTGGCGGCGCCCGCCTCCCTGGCCTCGGCCGCTCCGGTGGAGGACGGTACGCGGCGCTGTCTCTGACCCCTTTGTGTTCTTGCGCTTTTGTTGATTGATAGTGCTGCTCTTGATGCGTTGCCTGCTGGCGCTAGTGCTCCCTTGGGGGTAGTTTTGCTCATTTGGCTAGGATTTGGGAGTGTCTCTGGCCCCTGCGTCAGATCTCCGCTACTAGCTAGGACAACATACGGGATTTTGTGCTCCTTTTCTTACCATTTCTCCCATTTGTCTATGCAATGCTGAGTTTATGAGCGTATAAAGCATTGATGCGACAGTTTAAGAAGGCAATGGAAAGTAGTCGTGGATGGGGGTGTAGGATAGGAGGACAAGAGGGTAGCTTTGAGCAGCAGGAGCAAACCGAAGTTTGCACTTGCGAGAAAAAGATGGGGAAATATGCAAGGTAAAGTGATGACGTTTCTCCTTCCCGAGAATCTTCCAGTATAGCTTAACACTCCCCACATCAAAGTAAGAATCCTTGTTGGTCGGGAAGATCAACAATTTAGCTTCCAAATGCAGTGCAGCCATACCATTTAAAGTTCAGGGGAAAAACGTGATGCTCTTGCCCTTAGCTGTAAAGATTTCTCTGATAACTGTTGCTTGTGTCACCCCTGTTTGGAAGCCAAAACAGAACCTTTCTATCCCTGTGTTTGACCCAACATTTTTTCCCACCGTCATACTACATGAGCTCGCTACTGTGATGCAGCTTGTGCTAGTGCGGAGCGTGCACTAGGTGCTCTCAGATTCGCAATTTTGCGTAATGGATATGGGCACGGGGCGCATTTTTTGTGTTTATACTCCGTTGTTTTGTTCAGTATGTGTACCTTTCTAAATAAACTTGGGAATATCGTTGGATTTTTTTATTATGCATGTTATGCCCGAAATGATTTATAATTAAGCAGACCGAGAAAGACGTCCAGCTGAGCGCAAAACGGTCACCAAAGAATTTGCGAGAAGTGGAACTTTTTATATGGTTGCGATTTTTCTAAAAAAAAAAGAAACCTTTTATATGGTTGAAAAATCTCCCTACTCAGTTTCAAGGGGGTTTATGTCACCAAAGCTGAGGACGACGTCAGAAACGAAGTCAATGGGAAATCAGGCCCTGTGTAGTAAACTCGGATCCAGACGGAACAGCACAGCAGACACCGTGTACTGCCAAGTGTCTAATGAATCGTCTCATATGGCTCAAATGTTTAAAGTATGTCCGTGCACTGAAGGTCCACACCAATCGTTCTTTATTTCTAGTACCCTCAGCTTCCTAGATTTACGCCGTGACCTGTGGCGCTCTGGACATTTAGATCTGGGGCTGGACCACTGCAAGGAGTCTCCATGGGAGGACGGTTGGTGGATGTTTCACTTTCACACCCTCGCCAAGTTGGATGCGCGAAGTCACATGGCTGTCCTTGTGAGAACTTACTCGGTAGTAATGTGGCCTAGTAGTAGTGCCCCAATGAACTGCATCGGATGTACAATAGAAAAGCCTGGACACGTTTTCCTAATGTTTTTGCTGCTTAGGACTGCTGAATTCTGCCATAATAAATGGATTCGTTGTCCAAGCTTTTACCAAAAAAAAAAGGATGCTGCCATGAGTTTTGATCTCCTGTATTGAGCACTTCCGTTTGACCATAAGACCTCTCCTGGAAATCAATCTTCTTTGAGTCTACGACTGTTCAGTTCACCTTTTGACATTTCCATTCTGCCACATATATGCAGTGAATAGAACCAACTAAATACCAAGAACTGTATTGATGTACCCACTTTAAAACTATCATGCCCTTGCCTGGTGGTATTTAGAATTATTCAATTCATAGTAGTTGACATTCATTGTACCTAAGTAATCAATAGAGACTTATTGTAATTAAACTTACGGTACCTCCTATGCTGCTACTCACCCTTGGCTGGTTGAATGTAACAAATGCAAATGCTAGAATTTCATTTACTGCTTCCATTTCATACTACAACATGTATCCTGGAGTACATACCAAGTATATTTCTTAGTAGAATACATTTTCACATATGCTAAGTTGATATATTTAATACAATACAACATCTTTGAGTTGCAGCACCATTGTGCCTGGTGTGAGCTCTGTTGCTAGACTTGTCCTGAACTTATGTCGATTTGTGATTCCCTTGTGAAACAGGCTTGCTCAGCAATGGTGACTTTGAGACCGCACCAGCCGGTGGTTTTGCCAAATCTGCTTCTGTTGCCGAGGGTGCATCATCAATCCCTGATTGGACGTTCAATGGCACAGTTGAGCTAGTTTCAGTAGGCCAGCACCAGGGTGGCATGATCCTTATTGTTCCACAGGGTATCCAACATACCTCTTGTCTCTGAATAACTAGAAAATGTTTGCCTCTGAATAGTCATGTAGCTCTAGTTTGGCGTGACAATTTGGTCATATTTAAACATTTTGATTCTCATGACAGGGGATCATGCTGTACGGCTAGGAAATGATGCTAGCATCGGCCAAGTAGTACAGGTCGAAAAGGGCTCTGAGTATGCTATCACGTTCAGTGCTGCCCGGACATGTGCACAGCTGGAGGAGCTGAACGTGTCCGTCATAGGTAGTGTATCACAGACGGTGGACTTGCAGACATTGTACAACATCGAAGGCTGGGATGCATACGCCTTGGCTTTTCAGGCTACAGATGAAGAGGCACATATTCAATTCATGAACCCTGGCATGGAGGATGACCCAACTTGTGGGCCTATCATTGACAACATAGCGGTCAAGAAGCTCTTCACTCCAGACAAACCAAAGGGTATAAGACTGAAACATATTTTAAAATTAGCATAAAGCTGTAATCAACTCCGCCTATGTTGTAATGACATAGCCGGTCCCAAGCCCGGGTAAAGGAGGAGGGGTTGTGATAGGCTTGGCTGCCAGCAACTAAACTTAGCCACTCTCATGGAAATGAAACCCATTGGAAATTCGTTGGGGCGTAACCCTCTTAGCGACGCGCCATACCGGAACCCGGGTGTGCTGTTAAGTGGGCGAGGGCCGGGTCGCCACCGCCTTAGTGGCGCGCCATATCGGAACCCGGATGTGGTGTTAAACGAGCGAGGGCCGGATCGCCATCACCTTAGTGGCGCGCTACATCATCGCCCGAATGTAGTGTTAAGTGAGCAAGGGTCTTTGCATCTTCCTCGACGGATGCGAAGGGTAACGAAGCTAGCCGAGGAAACTAGGGTTCGGGTGGGTAGTTGGAATGTAGGATCCTTGACAGGAAAGCTACGAGAGTTAGTGGACGTAGCGATTAGGAGGCGTGTAAATATTCTTTGTGTACAAGAGACTAGATGGGCAGGTCAAAAGGCGAGAGAGGTTGAGAATACCGGTTTCAAGCTTTGGTATTCTGGCTCGACGGGAACTAGGAATGGCGTAGGCATCCTAATAGATAAGAACCTCAAGGATGGAGTAGTGGATGTCTGTAGACGAGGGGATAGGATCATCCTAGTCAAGGTAGTTGTGGGGGACCTTATCTTAAATGTCATTAGTGCTTATGCCCCACAAGTTGGGCTCGACATGAGCACTAAGAGACAATTTTGGGAGGACTTGGAGGATATGGTTAGTAGTGTACCGGTAAGCGAGAAGCTCTTCATAGGAGATCTCAATGGTCATGTAGGTACAACTAACGTAGGTTTTGAGGGGGTACACGGAGGTTTTGGGTGTGGCGATAGAAACCAGGAGGGTAAGGATATCCTAGACTTTACTGTAGCCTATGACCTATTGGTAGCTAACACCGTCTTTAAGAAGAGGCTATCTCACATAGTGACCTTTACTAGTGCCCAATATTCTAGTCAAATCGACTATATCCTCACCAGGAGAAGGGAGAGAGGGGCATGTTTAGATTGTAAGGTGATTCCTGGGGAATGTGTTGTTCGACAACATAAACTTGTGGTAGCCGACTTTCGTTTCCACGTGCGTGTGTCACGAGACAAAGGTGTTGAAACCGCAAGAACAAAGTGGTGGAAGTTGAAGGATGAAGCGCAACAATCATTCAAAAGGAGGATGATCGCAGAAGGACCTTGGAGCGAAGAGGAAGATGCAGATAGTATGTGGGAGAAGATGGCGACTTACATTAGGAAGACGGCTAGGGAGGTGCTTGGGTGGACAAAAGGTAAGAAACTTGTAGATAAAGACACTTGGTGGTGGAATGAAGATGTACAAAAAGCTATTAAGGAGAAGAAGGAGTCTTATAAGAGCTGGCATCATGAGAGAAGTGCAAGTAACATGGCGAAGTATAAAGAGGCTAAGAAAAATGATAGGCGTGTTGTGAGTAAAGCAAGGGGGCAGGCCTATGATGCGCTATATGAGAGGCTAGGGACAAAAGAAGGAGAAAAGGATATATACAAGATGGCGAAACTTCGCGAGAGAAAGGTGAGAGATCTCAACCAAGTCAAATGCATTAAGGATGAGGCAGGCCAAATTCTATTGAAGGAGGAAGAAATTAGGAACAGATGGCGGGACTACTTCAATGGACTATTCAATGACGGGAATGAGAGTATTAGGTTCGAGTTGGATGACTCATTTGATGACACCAACAGACGATTCGTGCGGAGGATACAAGAGTCCGAGGTTAGAGAGGCCTTAAAAAGGATCAAAGGAGGAAAGGCCCGCGGCCCCGATGATGTCCCCATTGAGGTGTGGAGATGTCTAGGGGATGTAGCAATAGTATGGCTCACTAAACTATTTAACCGCATTTTTCAGTCAAACAAAATGCCTGAAGAGTGGCGGAAAAGTGTTTTAGTACCCATCTTCAAAAATAAAGGAGATGTTCAAAGTTGTACTAATTACCGAGGAATTAAGCTCATGAGTCATACTATGAAGCTCTGGGAGAGAGTGATTGAACACCGCTTGAGGAAAGTGACCAATGTCACTAAAAACCAGTTTGGTTTTATGCCTGGGAGGTCCACTATGGAAGCGATTTTCTTACTCCGTCAGCTTATGGAGAGGTATAGGGAGCAAAAGAAGGATCTACATTTAGTGTTCATTGACTTGGAGAAGGCATACGATAAAGTACCAAGACCGGTCATGTGGTGGGCACTAGAGAAACACAAAGTCCCAACAAAGTACATTAACCTTATCAAGGATATGTACGATAATGTGGTGACAAGTGTGCGCGTAAGAGATAGTGAGACCGACACTTTTCCTATCACAATAGGGTTACACCAAGGATCAGCCTTAAGTCCTTACATCTTTTCCTTAGTGATGGATGAGGTGTCAAAGGATATACAAGGAAATATCCCTTGGTGTATGCTCTTTGCTGATGATGTAGTGTTGGTAGATGAAACTAGGGATGGTGTTGATAGAAAATTGGAGCTATGGAGGCAGACCTTAGAGTCTAAGGGGTTTAGACTTAGTAGAACCAAGACCGAGTATATGAGATGCAACTTTAGTGATGTCGGGTGCGAGGATGGTAATGTTAGTTTACAAGGACAAGTAGTACCTAGAAGAGACACATTTCGATATTTAGGATCAATGTTACAAAGCAATGGTGATATTGATGAAGATGTTTGCCACAGGATCAAGATCGGGTGGATGAAGTGGCGACAAGCATCTGGAATCTTATGTGATAAGAAAGTTCCACAAAAATTGAAAGGAAAATTCTATAGGACGGTGATCAGACCTGCGATGTTGTATGGAGCAGAATGTTGGCCAACTAAAAGGCAACATGTACAACAAATGAGTGTTGTGGAGATGCGCATGCTACGGTGGATGTGTGGTCACACAAGAAGAGACAAAATTAGGAACGAAGTAATACGTGATAGGATAGGGGTGGCACCGATTGAGGAGAAGCTAGTCCAACATCGCCTACGGTGGTTTGGGCATATTCAGCGGAGACCTCCAGAAGCACCGGTTAACAGTGGGATTATAAAGAGTAGGGAAAATTTTAGGAGGGGTAGAGGTCGACCAAGGTTGACATGGCAGGAGGCGGTGAAACGAGATTTAAAGGAGTGGGACATACCTAGAGATTTGGCTCATGATAGGACTGCATGGAAATTAGCAATTCATGTGCCAGAACCTTAGTTTATTCGTAATTTGTTACTCTTATCTTTTTTTTACTTTCATCTTATTTTCTATTACTTTTCTTCAAATTGTTGGGTTTCATTTCTAGCCGACCCCAACTTGTTTGGGACAAAGGCTTGGTTGTTGTTGTTGTTGTGCATAAAGCTGTAATCTCAGTTATGTCCATGTCTTTTTGTGATTCATTTCAGTATAAAGCATTGACGGTTAGGATTGTTCTCGACCTGTTTCTCGGGACGCCCTTTTCCTTTTATGCAACATATTCTCAAGCTTATGTGTTGTTGTCTTGGTGCCAACAGATAATGTGGTGGTCAACGGAGACTTTGAGGAAGGCCCGTGGATGTTCCCGAACACGAGCTTTGGAGTGCTGCTCCCAACCAACCTTGATGAGCAGACATCTGCCTTGCCTGGCTGGATGATCGAGTCGAACCGTGCAGTCCGCTATGCTAACTCTGACGAATACAAGGTTCCTCAGGGGAAACGTGCCATTGAGCTACTCTCGGGCAAGGAGGGCATCATCTCCCAGATGGTCGAGACAACCCCTGAGAAGGTGTACAGCCTGACATTCATGCTGGGTTCTGCAGGGGATTCATGCCAGCCACCGATGGCAGTCATGGCGTTTGCCGGCGACCAAGCCCAGAATTTCCACTACTCACCGATGGGCAACGCCACTAGCCAGGCTGCTAACGTGACGTTCACAGCACGCGCGGAGCGGACACGGGTGGCGTTCTACAGTATCTACTACAACACGAGGAGTGACGACCACATTTCGTTGTGCGGGCCAGTGATCGACGACATCCATGTCTGGGGCTTGAACTCTGCTGCTGGGTTGAGGGCAAGTATTGGGCTGGTTCTTGGCATTGTTGCTGTCGTTGCCATGGTGCTGTTCTGAGATCTGAAATTGCTCCGTGGCATTGATCTTGGGTATGGTATTAGGAAGTAAGGATATAACTTTCATAAAAAAAGTAAGGATATAACCTCTTCTGTAAGTTTGAGGAGGCTACTAGTTTTGGCAGTGAGCTTTGAAATTTCCGATAATTTGAGTGATGTGGCAGGCTGAGGCTGCTATAACCTATAGGTGGTTGCTTCTGTTACTTTATGATGTTGTAGTAACACGCAATTATATGGGATTGTGGTTCGTGTGCCAAGAGTTTGTAATGTGAGATTTCAGAATTGTTCCGGTTCATCTCTTCAATGTACTCCCTCTGTTCTGTATTATTGGTCGTTCGGACACTGGAGTGCAGTTTATTTCTAGCTCTGGTTGTTGGTCGGGAAATTTGAAGAGCTCGTCTGCTTTCCTGTGACTTCTTGCATGAGTGCTATTTGGAGAGTCTACTGTTCGTCAGGTCCACTAGTTTCTGAACTTTTACCTCGAACCACGGCTAAGTCTGGAATACTTTGTGTGTGTCAGGTAAGGTTTTTGGGCCATAATAGTAAGGTGAATTACTGTTGTTATGACGGGCCAATTAAAAATATGCTAAACGAGGAAGGCCCGGTATTGACTATTCCATTTAGATTGATGAGTCGAGCGCAGACGAATTCTTACCTCTCGAAGGCCCATACGAGTTGTGGAGCAGGCCTACATAAGTACGTCGTTTGACGTCTAGCACAATCTCTACTTTCAATGAACAAATTATTCATTATCTTTTTGTTCGAGTACGCAGGTTGAAGTTATTATTCAGTCTAAAAAGAGAATTGGATATGATAACTTGTTTGTGGTAGGAAATCGAATTTAAAAACTAAAGTTAAAATGCCATATTATCCTTTCATGTTAAAAATTGTTTTAGGCCTAAAAAAATACTCCTTCCGGTACGAAATAGTTGTCGTTTCCGACAATAAAATCTACTACAAATGCACTGCCCAGTTGTGTCATCTATTTTAGACCGGAAGGAGTATTGAATTAGGTCCGTACACAGATGTTTCATAAGTTACGCAATTTATCAAGTTTGGGACACCTAGTATCTCAACAATAAATCACAACAGGAGATGAATCATTAAGTCTTCCTATCCTGACGTTCTGGGCTCGCGCAACAACTCGTTTGTCCAGAGGTCAGCTCGGGAGGCTCGAAAGGAGAAAGGTTAGCCACTGTCCGTTGTCCAGTGGAACCGTGAGCAACCTGCGGTACAATGATGTCCCCAATTCGCCGCGCGCTGGTAGAGTCCAAGGCTTCATCACGCCGGCGCCGGCAATCGCCACTGCACGCGCACGCTTTGATGCTGCCTGCATGGATCGTCCCGTCCGCGCAGATCTGACACAACGTGCGAGACTGATCACGGTTGACAGTTTGACACCATGCCTATCTGCCGGTGTTGGACGCCGACGCGAACGCAACCTCCACACCAGCCCCGAGCTGGGCTTCTACGGGTCGTTGAAATGCGTAGTAGTTGTTGTTGCTGCCGCGCCCGCACGCAACAAGGATCCCATCGGTTGGTGGCCTGAGGGGAACGAAGCCCTCCGTCTCCGGATCCCCGTCGCGCGAAACGAGCTCTCGGTGCTGTCATTTCGTCGACGTCGCGTGTCGCAGCACCATGCTTGAGGTTCGCGACGGTCACATGCGTTGCTGCTACTCTGCTCGCCAACGATCAGATGGCCACCAACCTTCTTGGACTTGCCGGTGAGTGGGATCGGAGTTGTGGAGAGATATGCTGCTGCCTGCTGCTGAAGCCACTACTGGACCGATCATATTAATTTGAGTACTCTCTCCGTCCTCATGAACTTGTCGCTTCGTAGTTCAAAAATAAACTACAAAGCGACAAGTTCATGAGGACGGAGGGAGTATATCTGAATCTGATGAAGTGGTGAACTGACACAACCTCGACAGGTTAACACCTTCCTCGTTGCTGCACCACCGCACCAGCCGGGCTGGGAACGGAAGCGGCCAGGATTCTTATGGACCGTCAGTAAAAGCCGTGTCACCCGGTAAAACGCACCCTCATTTTCATCCTGACGCCGATGCTTATCAACCAGCAGGGTAGTCGATGGAAGGAGCCGACAAATCTTGACTGATTTGATCCCACGGAAGTTCGTGTCGTGATAGCGCCCCGTAAAGGTTTATGAGCAACTGACCGGGGGTCCGGTTCCGATGTGGGCTGCACGACGATCACATGATTCATCTCCCAGTCTTACCAACATCATTCACTATCAGGTGCGTAATGCTGTAATGGGTTCCAGGTCGATCGTTCGTGTGCGCAAGCAATTCCAGACATACAGGCCATCGCAAGTACGCCTATCTGTGCAACGACGATGCGACAGTGTTTCTAGTAGGTTCTATGAACTTAGCAGGTTGGTTGTTAGGTTGTTTCTTCAGACACCTGACGGATCAACAGACAGTCAGCCTGATTGTTACAGTCAGGAGCGGATGGGGACGATCACGATCCTAGCTAGCATGCGGCCCATGACAAAGCATTGAGTGCATCCAGCGTCCAAGATGAATCCAAGACCGGGGCTCTATCGCATGCAGTTTCAGAGCAAGAACACGGCGCCTCAAAGTCATGAGGTAAGAAAGACGAACGCCGGCTTCCGGTTATGGATTTCGTCCGTCCTTTGCTGGCATCGGTTGCCGGTGTCCCTCTCCTCGACGGCGGTAGCGCCGCCTTGGTGGCAGCAACAGATCAGTGGGGGACACCAAATACCGTCCCGTATCCTCCCGTCGTCGTGATTGATCGAAGGGACTCCAAGATTTCTATCGGTTCCGTAGGGAAGTATACACTACTGAAGAATTTTATCGAGCGGAAGTCAATATGAATGCCAATCAGAACTTACATTCAGTCAGAGTTTATCGATACCGATGGACCTCCCCCTGCCTGCCAAGTGATGTACAGTCAAGATGAGAAGGAATTTCAAAGCTGAAGAATTAAGGGTGTGTTTGGTTGGGAGTCAAAGTGAGATGGGATGGATATATCCCATTTTTTAGGGATGGGATAGTCCCGTTTTCTGTTTGTCTAGAGGGAAGAGACGATCCCTGTTTCTTGTTTGTTTTGTGGGGTGGTGTGGGACGGAATGGTCCCGTCTCTTGTTTGAATGAGAGGATGGGACAGTGACATGTGAGTATGAGTACTTCTGGAAGGCCGCGCGCCTGTCTCCACGGAGGTGGGACGGATCCGTCACCATGTTTTTGGTGGGATGGTTCCATCCCGCATCTGAGTGGAATATTCTCTTTTGAAGGATGACTCTATCCCACATGTCTCCAAACCAAACAACAGAAAAGTGGGATCGTCCCGTCCCGTCCCATATCCCTCGAATCAAACACACCCTAAAGTGATAATATGCCGTGCGTCCACCTGTATGAACGTATAATGTTCCTTCAAAACAACCATAAACGCGTGTTTCACTGTTCTGTCGGTCAAAATCAGCTCAAGAATGTGCAAGATCAAGACTGAATGGAATCACACAAGATTTTTAAGATTTTCCTCATTAAAATAATCCAAAAGCGACAGGCTAATTAGAAAAGCGTCGAAGCATTTGTGCACTTTAGTTATTCACCTCAAAATTGAGTTTCAGGACCGAAAAGAGCAGGAGAAAACACACACCAAAGCGCCGGTGCATTTGTGCTGTGCGAAATGGCTGGAGAGGAACCGACTAACTAAAGGTCACCTTTAAAGAGCACATGGCTTTGAGAGGAAACAATTCGTTCTTGAGGTTTCTGTAACTAAAGCAACGGTTAACGAACATATAGCATACACATAGGGCATTATTGGCTTTCCGTTGTTTACTGGAGTAGCAGCTGATATTAGCTCCCTGTTGCCATTTGCGGATTTGCCTTTCAGCAGCCTGCTAGTACTAATTTTGTTAAGTCCATCACATATTGATATTCCTATATCCTCAGCACACTAATTCCAGTATGCTACTATATGACTTCCTGGAAAAAACTTGGAAGTATAAGATTAGTACTCCATCAGTCTCTAAAAGTTTGTCGCTTTGTTATTCAAAAATAAACTAAAAAGCGACAAACTTTTAGAGACGAAAGATTATATAATAACTCTATGATCGCTACGTAAAACTTTTGGTGTCATATCACGAGAGAATTAGTACTTAGCTTGTGTGTATTTCCAATATGCTATTTTCACTCGTCATTCATGTATAGATTGATACTATTATTCACTCACATCATTTATCTTGTTGTCTTCGGACCACTTATTGATAAGGCATACCTAGCATGAACAGAAAAGACAGATTATTCAGGGTTCCTCCTTGTGATAAGATTGTCAACAGCGCACATATTTTCCTTTTTTTTGAACGAATCGGTTCAGCGGCACACATCAACTTCAGAGTTGCACGCAAAACAAAACAAAACAAAATCAGGCCTGGCTCTGTGCTTCAGTCCACTACTGTAATGGTCGCGCCACCAATGCCAGGGGACTCAACCTGGGATCGACAACTATCTCTGCGAATCGGACGCATCCGGCAATTCCGATCTCACTATCACCATGTCTCTGCTCCGTGACAAGACCCAAAGTAAATTATCATTTCACTAAAGGTGCTGCTGTTCGACCCACGCGCACTTGGGTAAGATTCAGAGCCACGGAACGGTAGACTGCCACCAGCACGTACGGGGGCATGCCTCTGCAAGTATAAATACGCCATGCTGCAACGCCGTCCGTCTTCACTCAGAACTCAGAACTCAGCAGCAGCACAGGCCCGCACCGAAATGGCACGTCCTTCTCTTTGCGCAAGGTCATGGGCCAAGTGCCTTCCATGCTTCGGCGGCAGCAGCAGCAAGTTAACTAGCTGTAACCTCTCCGGCGGCGATCTCCTGCCGTCGCTTGTTGCTACCGCTCACCAGCTGCCTCCGGAGCTCAGGAGATGGAAATACCTCGTGTCACCTTGTGATCCTCGTTACAAGTACGAAAAACCTCGAAATCGTATTTGTGCTCTCAGTTACTCCCTCCGTTCTAAAATAATTGTCGTTTCAGACAACCAAATGAACTAGAAATGAACTAACAAAGGTTGTCCTAACGACAATTAAAACGAAACGGAGGGAGTACTTACGTACTCCCTCCGTCCCCATAAACTTGTCGCTTTGTAGTTCATTTTTGAACTACAAAGCGACAAGTTCACGGGGACGGAGGGAGTATCTGTTAATGATTTGAGCCCGATCAAGAATCGGTTTAACAACTGTCCTGGCTTTGCAGGGCCTGGGAGACGTTTCTGATCCTCCTAGTGGTGTACTCGGCATGGATCTGTCCGCTGGAGTTCGCGTTCTTGAGGTACCTGCCTAGGACCCCTTTCGTCGTGGACGATGTCGTTAACGGGCTCTTCGCTATCGACATCGTGCTCACTTTCTTCGTTCCGTTTGTGGACAACAAGACTTACCTCCTCGTCCACGATCCGAAGAAAATAGCAGTCAGGTTAATTAATGCGCTCCTCCAACATTTATTTGCGCAGTTTCTTGGCAACAGAGGACGCCTGAACAGCGGTTCTGAAACTGTTCTTCATGGGCCATCTGCAGGTACCTGTCGACTTGGTTCGTGTTCGATGTCTGCTCGACATTCCCGTTCCACTCCATCAGCCTCCTGTTCAACAGGCACGAGCATGGACTCGGTTTCAAGTTCCTCAATGCTCTGAGACTCTGGCGGCTGCGCAGGGTCAACTCCTTATTTGCAAGGTACAGTACACGTTTGATTACTGATAGAGACATACTGAACGTATCATCATAAAACTAGCCAATGTAACTGTACTGACTACTAACGGCATGCCACAGACTCGAGAAGGACATCCGATTCAACTACGCTGCTGTACGCTGCACAAAGCTCATCTCGGCACGTCAAAATGTTCTCCCTCTGTGTCATGGTCACCGACTGATCAGCCGATGCGTCTCTAACAACCTCGTGCATGTGCATGCAGGTCACCCTGTTCTCCGTCCACTGCGCCGGTTGCATCAACTACCTGATCGCCGACCGGTACCCGGACCCGAGGCGGACCTGGATCGGCGCGGTCATGCCGGACTTCAGGGACGCCGGGCTGTGGGTCCGGTACGTGACGTCCCTGTACTGGTCCATCACGACGATGACCACCACGGGGTACGGGGACCTGCACGCCCAGAACCCCAGGGAGATGCTGTTCGGCGTCGCCTACATGCTCTTCAACCTCTGGCTCACCGCCTACCTCATCGGCAACATGACCAACCTCGTCGTGCACAGCACCAGCCGCACCAGAGACTTTGTACCTTCCTTTTCCCAAGCTGAGCAATCAAAAAATTATTAGTGATAATGTGATTTGACTGGAGGCGTGTGCGTGAAATGCAGAGGGATATGGTCCAGGCGGCTTCGGAATTCGCGGCTAGGAACCATCTGCCGCAGCAGATCGAGGAGCAGATGCTGAACCACATATGCCTCAGGTTCAAGACGGAGGGGTTCAGGCAACAGGACGCGCTGGACACCCTGCCGAAGGCGATGCGCGCGAGCATCTCTCTGTACCTATTCTTCCCCGTTGTCCAAGGGTCCTACTTGTTCAAGGGAGTTTCGTCAGGTTTCATCCAGCAACTGGTGAGAAACCTGCCCATTATTGTAGTCCAAACTCCCAAGAGAAGATGCAGCAAAGTAGCTAGGGACGCTTACAAACAAGTTGGTGGAACTTTGCAGGTGACGGAGATGCAGGCAGAGTATTTCGCCCCAAAGGAAGATATCATACTGCAGAACGAGAACCCGTCAGACCTATATCTTCTCGTATCTGGCGCCGTGGACATCGTGGCATTCCTAGATGAATCAGAACAGGTAATATATGACATATCCTCGCTTCAGATGAAGATAAGGCATACCTTCAGAAATTGACATCTGGAACTCGTGAAGTGCGACTTAATGTTACGGTTCGTGTTCCAGGTTTACGGAAAAGCAGCAGAAGGAGAACTACTAGGAGAGATCGGGGTCATGTGCAACAGTCCACAGCCATTTACTTTCCGGGCCAGCAAGCTATCCCAGATCCTAAGGATCAGCAGGCCCAAGCTGATGGAGATCATCCAAGAAAACGGAGAAGACGGGCAAATCATCAGAAGCAACATTCAGCAAGTAAATACACTTACTTTCCTCTTTATAATGTCTAGGTGAACTAATTAATGAATGAATGAATCTAACATTTTGGTACTTCAAACGCGTAGAAACTGGGATTGGAGCAAACACTGTACTTCGGAATGCGTCAAGATGGGTCAGGCTCCTGAATTTGAACCAAGGCTGGATCCTTGGAGGCGGTCTAAACGATGGACGCGCGCAGCGTGCTGCCTGTCAACAAATTCAATGGGCGGGTACACTTGCTGCTATATTTATATTCGATGTAAATGTAATAGTTACTCTCTCCGTTTACAAAAGTTTGTCGTTTTGTAGTTTCGCTTTGTAGTTTAAAAATAAATTACAAAGCAACAAACGTTTGATGATGAAGGAAATACTTAGTAAACTTGAAGTGCAATATAGCCAGGCAGTGTTATTATAGACTAGCGAAACATTACAAGTTTACAACGGCAGATGATGACCATAAAGGTACGATGGACGCTTTTGGACCAGAATGTTGAGCAGGCCTGTGTAGTAGGAACCATAGCCCATTACTAGTTATATGCGCGCGTGCCTTTTGAAAAGTTGGGCCTAAATCATAAGAAGCCCATGCGATCGTAACACTACTACTAGGGTCCAGGCCCGTATGGTTTGTTCCGCTTTCAACTTTTTAAATGGTACCCAGTGCAATGAGTTTGCCTGTCACGCAATGACCGTGCACCGACCAGTCCCTCGTCTCCCAACCCGCCGTCATGAGTGTGCACGGCACAGGAGGGAGCACGTTTTAAATCGAAACAGACCCCCTCTCGGATCGTGCACCCCCGCACTCGTGCCGTACGCGGGAGAACCCATGCCTGGCCGTGACGGGCCCAGCTCAACGACGCCTTGGATTCCCTGCGCCAGCACGCGTGACCGTTCCAGGCAGCGCAACGGCTAGCTGCTGTCTGACCGCCAGCCGTTCGGCCAACGCAGCTTTTACTTTTAAAACGGCTACTCCCCTAGTAACTAGTATCCCATTCTAACTCCATTTCTGGAAACGGTCAAAGTCAAACTCATTTAAGTTTGACCAAGTTTATATAAAAGTATATAAGTCTCTAAGATATAAAATAAATATGTTGTGAAAATATAATTCATGGTGAATCTAATAGTACTAATATGTTGTTACGAAAGATAATATTTTTTCGTGTAGATTTGGTCAAAGTTAGATTAGTTTGATTTTGACCAATTCCACAAATAAAGATGGAATGAGACGGAGGGAGTATTTTTTTCTTCTTCGTGTTGCCGAGGAAACGGCTAGTCCACCCATCCTGCCAAGACCAGGTTCCGGCCGCCACGCCGAATTCGAACGTCCCCTGCTTGCCTCCACCCACCCCGACCCAACGGCTGGATTCCTCTCGTCCACTATAAATCCGCCGCTCCCATCTCCCCCTTCTTCCAACAAGTTTCCATCCACGCACATCTCAGTTCCCAACGAGCGCAGCAGCGAGCCCCGAGAAGCAAAGCTTGCTCTTTCGCCAAGCTTGCCTTGTCGCGCTTCCGCCAGCATCCTCGGCATCTTCTTGCTCGCCTGCTCGCTAGTCTCGTCTCGTCTCCATGGCCGCCTCTACCAAGTTCGCCGCCGCCCTCCTCGCCGCCGTGCTTCTCGTCCTCGTCGCCTCCGCGGCGGCCAGCAGGAACCTGGAGGAGGACGCCGTGCTCGGCAGCCTCGCACCGGCGCCCGCGCCGGTCGTGGGCGGCGCCGCCGGGATCGCCGGTGCCGCTCCGGGGGCGTGGACCGTTGCCGCCGTGGTATCGCTCCTCGCCTTCCTCGCTCAGTGAGGCCGCGCGCGGCGCGAGTTGGGGTGGAATCCTGCGATCTGGATTTGCTGAGAGTGGAGACTGTTCCAGTTCGTTCCATTTTGTTTTAAGTAGATGTTCGTTAGCATCTGTTACCAGTGAGAGTGTGTGATGATGATGCTGATCTCTCTTTTGCCTGTATAAGAGAGACGCATCTTTTGAGAATTATATCATCTATTTGTTATTCTTTTACAAGCTGTCTTCTCTGCTTTGTTGACACCTTCGATTAGCTTATCAGCCGTGCGTAAGAAAACGGATCGTTGACTGAATTCGGAAATGCAACCTGAAAAATCAGCAGTCCAGGTTTACATGTACAATTTCAAGCTGACAAACCCCGAGCACGCGTTCTTCCTTTTTATCGTGTTTTGTTCCGTTCAATCATGCGGGGAAGCATCGACTGGCTCCAATTCACGTGGCATCTGCTGACGTTTCTGATGTTTCTAGCCCAATTTGATCCAGTCTAATCAGGCTTCCTTTTGGGCCCAAAGCCCCATGAAATCCTGTCCTTCAAGTCTTTACCGCCTGGCACAGGCGACGTAACTGACGAGTAAAGGCCCAATGGGCCAACTGTTTTCGCGGACCTGGAATTTTAAGCCGAACGTTCCCCTCATTCCCTGCTCGGCAGCGATTCAGCGGCCTTGGTCCACGACGGCGACACCCGCTCCGTCCTCTTGCGGTCATCCGTTCCCGGGTCCCGGCGCCTGGCCGTTGGCGCAAACGAACAACAATGATCGCGATTCAGAGGTGCAGCTTTTCTCTTGTTGGATTGGACGGCGAAAGGCGCGAGGTGTCCCCGTCAAGGCGCCAATAAATCCGATCTGGCCAAATTCATTCAGATTCAGGTTGGTTTCAGGTGCGCAATCAAACAAGCGAGAAAAATAGTGGCTGGCATCGTCGCACGTGCCTCATTAGTTTCGTGCGCCGGGGAGGTTATGATTTTTATAATACTCCTGCCATCATGGGAGGATCGCCTTGTGCCGCCACTATCCCCACTTGCGCCGGCCTGCCCGTTGCTCGCCAGACATTCCATGTGTGCAGGTGCAGCAGCTACACAGGACGACGACGTCGATCTCAGGGATCGCCCGCCTTCCTTCCTGCTTACTAGCTCTTGTTCACGGAGGACGGCCGTGCTCGCTGAAGCTTCACCGACTTCAATTCCATCGCGATATCGTTGTGGCGCGGGAATGGTTGCCTCCACCCGAATGGCAACAGATGCCAGGGGAAGCCGCCTCCGAGGATATCTCGGCGATCCCTCACGGCAATGGCAACAGTGTCCGGCTAACGCAATAGTATTTTGGGCACGCCGAGCACATTGTCTGGCGACGGCACATTATTGGGATTGCCGATGAGGATGGGATGGCCGAATGACTTCCTTTCTGTCCATCCAGCTTATCCTGACGCGCACGGGCCCGATCGGGCGCCGTACTAAACGTGAAGGATATGCATGCAAATGATTCGAGGGAAATGACGAGGAGCCGTTGCGCAAGCTGACAAGCACCTTCATTTTTGACATGACGTGGCTGTGTGTGTGCAATAATGAATCAGATAGATCTGAATCATACCTTGTTACACAAGTTGATCAATATCTACAACAAATAGACTTCAATTACAATCATAAGATTTACATCGGTTATATTCTATATAACACCAACGAGCCCTAAAGCTCCCCTTTCCATCAGAGGAGGAAAAGCTAGCAGATCTACGCTCTGCATCACGGCCACTGAGCTTGAGACGGGACAGGTTACGTGGTAGTACTTACTGCGCTCGAAAAGAGAAAAGGAAACTGCGCACTGCATTTCATGCGGCCAATTATTTACCTTGGACACACTCGAAATTGTCTCGATCTGCAGCTGTCACGTCACACGTTATCACGTACAATACCTCACTGGAATCAGAAGCTCTATTAACTTGATTTCCTTCCGAACCGCATGAAGGAACGTGGATCCGGGAAGTAACAACAACGTTCTATATCGCAATAGCGACGGGTCCATCAGTTAGATATGCTTGATCTCTTAAGCATACTTTACCGGTCGGATTGGATTAGCGGCAGAATCACCCAAGTCTTCAGCCACCACACATGCACACGGCCAACAATGAAACGATCGGTTACGAAGTGTCAAGTCAGAAATCGGAATAAGAATCAGTTTTACTGTCAGAGTAGACTAGTGCAGCCACAGGAGTACCAACATAATCTTCCAAATCTGAATAGGATAGCAACCCAGTTTCTCGAACTCCAACAACTGAAATATAAGTCACTCAGTGCGTCATCGCTCCTGGTAGCTGATTAGGCGCTAGCGTCTTCTTTCAACTGGACAGTCCAGTCGTACTGATCGTGCACGAGTACCCTATTCCCATGTCCGTCTAATGTCCTGTCAGCTAGTGGCGTAGGCTAAAATCTGCTTTTACTTGTGCAGTTGACGTGTGCTTTCCCAGTTTTCATCGGAACAGTGCCCAATCGACACGGCGGTTTAGTAACCGGATTATGCACGATCTTTCCCTGGCGTTTGGCGGTTTCAAATTTCAGGCTGCAATCCTCCCACTGTTAAAATGCAACGAGATCGAGCTTGGTTCCACAGAAGAAATTGCGTGCACAGTTTTGTATTCAGAAGAATTTGCGATTCTTGCCCGAATGATATGATATAGTCTTCTGAAATTGATATAAAATGATGTACTCCCTACTTCCTATATTATTTGTCGTTTAGGACAAGAATTTTAGTTCAAAATAAATTAAAATCTTTATCCTAAACGACAATTAATATGAAAAGGAGGGAGTACTAGTTTTCTATATAAAATATAAACTAATAGTTCTGTCAACTTTACTTGAAAAAGATCTAGAAGATCGTGGCAGCGGCAAGCGGCGCCTTCTCCGGTGCTGCACGCGCATATACGCGGCCGCATGGACAACAGCACACCAAAAACCCGCGACGCCTTTTGCCATGGCGCCCACACATGTCCTGTCTTGAAAGCGCCCGGCACCGCGCCGTTCTTTCCTTGCAGTGTTTTCTGCGCGCGGTAGATTGCGACAGTGCCCAGAGTCCAGTGCTACATCATGATCACCAACGCACAACGTGCATAACTCTGAACGCGTGGCAAGACGTCTATGTGATATCTCAATTAATGTGCAATCTTAGAATAACTATATCTTGCATTTTCCTAGTAGACGGAAATTAATCAAAGTAGGAAAACCATAAAAAAATTCAAAAGAAGGACCATCAATTTAGATTTTTACTGCCCGGACAAGTACATTACGATATAGGTAGCATACACTGGTAGACGAAGCAAACTTATGAAATGCGCTTCTCAGTTCTCACTGGAAAACAAGTCTGATGCGAGATCGTCTGGTGTCTCAGTGGAAACAAGGAGTCAGACCATCCGCAGTGGCACACTGTAAAGCATACTGGATACACTGTTCCGTAGTGTAATTTAGAGTACGTACTGTAAAAGTTAAAGGAGAATAATGTATAGAGTATGCTTTAGAGTACGCTGGTGCGGATGGTCTCAGGATTCCGCTACATGGCTACATATAATGATATAAAATAAAACAGAAGTGCAATGTGGAAACATGCAGGAGAGGACAAAAAAAAAGAAACTCCGGCCAGCTGTTTTATGCAAGAATAAAAGGTGTAATTATTTGCATCTCTAAATTTTTTACTGTTAAAAATAATGCTGTCAAGATTTTCACTGTCTACTACTAATCAAATTACAATTAGGTTTCTCAACTGATTAAAAAGCCCATGATTCCTTCACTATACATACAACGACCAAAACAAAGTTCATTTAAATATTCATACCATTTGCGATCTGTCCTCGAACCAAAGCAGCCCAGAAAGTTGGTTTAATAAAAAAAGTCGATGTCAGAAATGCACATTTTGGAATGAAACAGCACCGCTACGGCGCTACACATGCATGTCGCGTTCAGACTTCAAAGAGCATATCTTTTGATAAAAGGCAGCCTCCGTGTAAGCACCGCCCTCAGGCATACGTATAATTTTGCTGCATTTGCGTCTGCTTGCTCGGGATATGATTGAAGAAAAAGCCGGGAAATGGTTGTGGAATAATAGACGGACGAGACGCAGCTAGCATCAGTAAACTTCACTCTAGATGGATATTTAAGTAGCCCACCACACTATAAAAAGAGCTTTTTGTAGTGGTGTGGAAATTAAATAGACCCATTACTAGTGATGGACCTTTCTTAAGCATCCGTCACTGCTGCTTTGTTTCTAATGGCGGATATATATGGGACCCATCATCTTACGATGCTTTTTAGCCGGTGTGCTCTAAGATCATCACTGAAAAGTTATGAGGTTTTCTCATTAAAAACCCTTTTTATAGTAGTGTCAGATTAGCACTGGAGAGTGGAGACTCACTGAGCTAATACTTAACACCAATCGCAGTCAAAAGTTGTTAACCAGGATAATAAGAACCGTACTTGCCACTTCTTACTCGAGAACACGCAAAAGCATAGAAAAGAGATCGATAAGTGGCACTTCCACCGGTGGCGATATGGAATGGAGGGTGTTTAGAATTTCCCACGGAGATCAGATCACCAATGATACACACGACGATGACCATCCCAGGATGTACTCGACGTCTTGTCGACAGCCCCATAATATCCTTCTTCCCACTTTCTTTATGACGGGTTTTCCATCAAGCTAGCCCAATACATCATCTTGCACTACTGCCCTGTGCCCTCCAGCTATCTTGATGATTTGGACGTGCAGGTGTACGGGCGCCGTGCTTTGCACTTACACCCAGACCCGAACTTTACTTAAGGATATGCATCCTCCTGCTAATGTGTCAAAATATTATTGATATCTTTATTAATACTTAGTTTAACTATTATATTAACAACAAATAAGATGATGACATATTAGTAGGAGCACACATAAGAGTACAGAGTGGAGGAGGAAAGCCGTGTCCCCATTCGACGGAGTGTGCCTGTGTTGCATGCGTGAACGTGGAGCGATTGAAGGTAATAAGCTTGCTGCTGGCTTGCGATCGGGGTGGTGGTGGAATGGTGAGCACGGCTTTTTACACATATTAATCACGTACGTTGGCGATACGGCTGGCAGGCCATGCATGTCATGTGCTGGCGCTTTTCAGGAATTCAGGTGCGCGCTGGGGAAGCCGTAATAAAGTGAGCTTGTATGATGTAGTAGCTCCGTCTCACCATCGATTCATCGCCACCACGCTGCTAGTGCTAGGTTTAACTTCTACTAGTGGGGCAGTCGTTGAAAGCAACACCTACACACCGTGCAACTCTACCTCTCGTCTCTCGCCGATGCACGACACCCTGTGAGTGCATCTTCGTCGAAGCTGCGACGGCCCGGGGCGTGGTGGCGTGGCTCCTCAACCGAGGAAAGTGCCGGCGGACCGGCCGCGGGCTTTGACCGGAGATCGAGGGAACGACCAACCTGGATTCCTCTTTTCGTCGCGGGTTTCACGAGCACGCACGGCACAGTGCATGCTGGATCCCCCTTTTCGGCAGTACTGCGCCTCAACTTTTCAGCCTCGAACAGAATAAACAAGCAGGAGAGAGTGATGAGACGGCTCCAACAGTGAGCAGACATACACACCGCGATTTCCTCGGCGAAGTAACAGGATCCCGGAGCGGTACCGCGCATTCAGCGTTGGCAACTTGCTTGTTTCGTGCACCCGTGAGTTTCTTTGCATCATACTGTATCCCTTTATTCTCAGAAGAAAGGCGGCCGCCGGCGTGGTTCGTTCGGCCCTTCCTCGTGTCCAACCGACGAGCCAGTGTCTTGCCACCAGTCCAGCTGGATCGCCTCGGAACGCGGAGTCGATGACCGGTCAGCCACAGCGTCATTGGGATATAGTATATCAGAGGAAGAAGGCGGTTCATTAGTTCCGGGATCAGAATGTCTGCCGGCGCATGTGTGCACCCCAGACATGCATTTCTGGCAGGTGCGCACTACAATAATTGAGAGAGTAGTAGTAGTGCTGTAGTGGCGAATGCCAACTTGCTGAGTTGTTACACCGGTACGGAGATGTTTATTCGAAAGGCGTCTGAAAGCGTGACAAAAAGGGCTTTGACTAGAACGGACTTGTTTATGAGATCGAAGCGGCGGCGGTGGGCATTGCCCCGAACCCAAACGGCGGGCGGTGGGCATTGCTCCTATGCGTGACACGACGCCAGGCGCCGCGCGGCGCCGCTGTTGGTCGGCGGTTTCTATGTGCTGGTGGGTTGGAACGGCGGAATATGCGAGACGACGACTCGTGCGAGAGCGAGCTCGGTCACTCACGAGGGAGCCCTAGCTTGGCCGTGGTCGCTCATGACTGGACGGAGCCATCTATTATTGGTTCCACTAAGCACTGGAGGTCAGCATCATCGTTTCCCAGTTCCCGATGCCGCCATCGTATGCAGAACTGGAACTACGAGAGACGCGTGGTCGTCAGCAGAGCATTGGTCGGGGCTACCTGTGAGCTTGATCTGGTTTAACTTAATCTACTGGCCCTTCTTATCCTACACATAGCTTAGGCTGAAGCCCGTCATATCTATCTACTGGGGTGGCGTGATGCTTATCGGCTCGTATGAGTGGTGAAATGAAATAAAGCAAACAGCGCGCGTCAGTCTTTGTGCTGTCTTAAGGATCGGTCCATCGTGGCTGCAGGAGTGAGACTGTGGAGTCTGGACAGAGTGGATTACTGCTGTATTGTTGTACTCCTTCCTTTTAAAATAATTGTCATTTTAGACAACCAAATGAAATAGAAATGAATTAATGAAGGTTGTCTTAACGACAATTAAAACAAAACGGAAGGAGTATATATTTGAGATGTACTTCTTTGGTTCGCAAAAAATTATTACAAAATAATAATTTTTGGAAAACCGAGAGAGTATTACTGTTGTACAGAAGGTCTGACGTGTGGACAGTGAAGGCAAGGAGCGACACGACCGCCTGATTCCCGGGGACCAAATTTTTTATTTCAACGGAATCCCTTTCAGCGCCGATCTCCGGTCTCACGGCGACAACAAGACTAAACTAGGAAAACAAGGCCCGGAAGAACGGCTGAGATCGTGAAGGTATAAAAAGTCCGACGGGATCGCGGCCGCCCATTCCAACCCAGGCCCATGCGTAGTCAGCTATCGAGCTGCCAAAGAAAGGAAACGGGATCACGGGCAGGTTCTTCTCACCTCACCGGCCGGCGTCCCCAACCAAACGACGTTTGAAGTACGGAGTATGTTACAAGCACTCCGGCCCGATCAGTGGCGGTCCCAGTGGTTAACGTGACCAGGAGGGCCATGGGATATATAGTATGGACTGTATGGCGATCGCCAAATGGCTAATGAGCAGTCGCCATACTTGCCTCCTCGTGGAGCCATGCCCGGCCCGCCCCGGCTGATCACCGGTGGACCGCATCCGGACACGTCGCTACCCTCCCGGCTGGCTCCGTCGCCACCACGCACCTATAGTATAGGCGAGACGTGCTGCCTAGTATCCTGTTCAACGTTCCCTACCGCTACTATACCGGCTGGGGCCGTCTCGTCAGGTGCAGTGGACCCTTAGTTTCGGCGGTCGCGTCCCCCGGCCCTGGCTGATGATCTATATATACACCCCCATGAGCTCTCCCGCTTCTCCCCCACATGCACTTGCTGCAGCGAACGCAGTACAAACACACAAACCACCCTCGACTCGGCTCGAGCTCCCCTGTTTTCCGCTTGCTTGCTCTGTTTCTTCTAGCTCAGCCCCCCTGGTCCGCGCTTACTTTCCATACAGAGACCGATCGACAAATAACTGCCATGGTGGTGCTCGCCAACCCGCCTGTCGTCGACCAGATCCCGCTGCTGCGGTCCCCGGGCCCGGATGACTATTTCTCCGCCGTGCCGGTGGTCGACCTCTCCGGTCCGGGCGCGGCGCAGGCCGTCGTCGACGCATGCGAGCGCTTCGGGTTCTTCAAGGTCGTCAACCACGGCGTGCCCGCGGACACCGTGGGCAGGGCCGAGTCCGAGTCCGTCAGGTTCTTCGCGCAGGCACAGGTCGACAAGGACCGCGACGGCCCGGCCTACCCGTTCGGCTACGGCAGCAAGCGGATCGGGCTCAATGGCGACATGGGGTGGCTCGAGTACCTCCTCCTCGCCGTCGACTCCGCGTCCATCTCCGAAGCCTGTGTCGCCCCATCCTGCGCCGCGTTCCGGTGAGTGCGATCGTCCATTAATTCGTCCGTGATGCTGCACAGCCTTGGAAGTTATGTACTCCCACCATGGTATTGATGAGCTGATCACATGGGGCCGGGGTGTTGATTGCAGGAGCGCGCTGAACGAGTACATCGCGGCGGTGCGGAAGGTGGCGGCGCGGGTGCTGGACGCGATGGCGGAGGGGCTAGGCATTGCGCCCGCGGACGCGCTGAGCGGGATGGTGACGGAGCAAGGTAGCGACCAGGTGTTCCGAGTGAACCACTACCCACCGTGCCCCGCGCTGCAGGGGCTCGGATGCAGCGCCACCGGCTTCGGCGAGCACACCGACCCGCAGCTCGTCTCCGTGCTGCGCTCCAACGGCACGTCCGGCCTGCAGATCGCACTCCGCGACGACGGCGAGCAGTGGGTGTCCGTGCCGTCCGACCCCGACGCCTTCTTCGTCAACGTCGGCGACTCGTTGCAGGTGTGGGCTCTGACACGTGATACTAATTCTGTGTGGCCCTCCACCTCCACTCGATCTTTTCCGCTCGTTGTTTTGAAATTTTTCTGCTGTAGTTACAGTTACTAGATTCTGATGTGATGTGGATCGAATACAAATTAATGTGGCGCACATACATCAGTATTTAAAAAAGCGAACCATTTGCTCTTTTCTCACCTGATGAGACCTGAACCAGAAGTATAGTGGGCGGAGGTTTCGTTTGTTATAACGACCCCTGGGGCCCAGCTGTCGCCACCCTACACTGATTCACCTCATGAATATGTTGGGATGCATGGCACGCCGTTAGAGTCCATCTATCTGATCTGGATGTGTCTGTTCTGATGCATGCTGGTTTTCTGTGTACATACACAGGTGCTGACCAATGGTAGGTTCAGGAGCGTGAAGCACCGGGTGGTGACCAACAGCCTCAAGTCTAGGGTCTCGTTCATCTACTTTGCGGGGCCGCCGCTGGCGCAGAGGATTGCACCGTTGCCACAGCTGCTGGGGGAGGGCGAGGAGAGCCTGTACGAGGAGTTCACGTGGGGAGAGTACAAGAAGGCGGCGTACAAAACGAGGCTCGGTGACAACAGGCTGTCCCCGTTTGAGAAGTTCCCTCGCTAGCCTCGCCGGCCGACAACAGAAGCAGGGCTGGGCCGGTCAAGCACCAGCTTTTTCAAGACAGCCAGCCAGGCAGGAGTAGCATATTTCGCGCACCAGTACGTCAAGGTGAGGAGAGGAATTCAACTTCGAGTTACTGCTAGTACCTGGACGGAATGATGAGGAAGATAAAGATGTCGATGTGTACAGCTGGGGAGCTAGTATCTAGATTTTTGTTGTGGTGGGTGCAGGGTTTCCCGCAAGTTGCAACTGATGTTTTCGTTGGGGCTCCTTGCCTATTTCGGAAGGATGGGGTGCGGCCGCATCCTCAGATGGAGATGTAGGTTATCGTAGCGTAGACAAAACGAAAGGAGATACTTCCTCTCACTCACCCTTTCACATGTTAATTTTGATTTTTTTTTGGACAGCATCAGTAGTAGTGTGTGTACCGTGGTGTACGTACGTAGCTCGCCGAAGCGCGCGTATGTGGACCTGCTGTCTGCCTCTTAACATGCCAATGTTCCGTCCATTGCATCGCTTTCAGCCAATGGACTTTGCTTGCGCACTTTTTGGCGCTTTGAATGCGCTGATGCTAGAGATCTCTGATGGTATTCAATGTGCGCTCCTTAATTCGTTGTCGCGCACTGAATGCACGAATATGTGCGACAGCGCTGTACTCGTATTACGTACCGCATCCATCGTACGAGCCGCGCGGGCGGGGCACCTCCACCTCCGCCTCCGCGCGGGCGGGGCCGCCGCGGGAGTGAGGAGGAGGTGCGGGAGACCGCGCCTACCTGGACCACGGAACGCGACGCACCCCCGGATTACTCGCTCGCACTACTCCCTCCGTTTCGTAAAGATTGTCGTTTCAGACAAGGAAATGAACTAAAAATGAACTAGTTGCACATGTCTGGACGACAATTATTTGGAACCGGAGGGAGTAGTACGACGGCTAGGGCCTCTCTGTCCGCTGGCCACGTTGCGCGCACCGGCCAATCGGATCTGCGGCGACGGGGGGCGCGCGTATGGCGGCGCACGACGGCCAGCCCTGCCGTCGCCCGCTACCGTGCCGTGGTCAAGTCTCACTCATCAGCCAAGATGCTGCTTTCAATTCGTGAAACGCACCGCCCCGTATGCGTTGCTTCCCAGTCCGGCCGTGAACCGCATCCAGACTAGGGATTGGACGAGGAGGCGGCACGTTCTCTGTTGCCTGCATGGCAGGCCACGCAACCAACGCAGCCACCACCCACCAGTTGCTGCTGCTGCTGCAGCAGCATTGAGCTAGCTAGATCCGGCGGCTGGCGGGGGACCCTTTCCCTTGCTGGAGCTTATGGATCGGGCAAGGGCCGCTCTGCCATTAGACAGTAGTAGATCGAGGTGCTGCCCATGTACACTGTACTACCTAGATTGGCCGGTCGGTTATCTGTTTCGATCTGGACTCCAGCAAGGGATGCTCGGCCCGGGGGGCCTGTGAAATGCTGGTCCACGATCAATGACTCGTTGCTGCCACCCGGTTTTCCAGCAAAGAACAGGGCAGCATCTTTAGATTCGGGGCATTATGCTCACTCCATCATAGAATACAATGGATGCCTCACATTAACAGCCTGAATGCATCTGTCTCTCACTTTTTTTTTTTTTTGCCATTTTGCATGATGCTTTGGTAACGTCGTTATTTCCAGCTGCAACAGAGTGTCAACTTACTAACGTCATCTTGTAGTACAAGAGGATACTTACTAGATCGTACTGCATCGATTGCTAGACCGTAAGGAGAGGACTACCAAAATAACGAACTGCTTCAGTACCACTGTCCCTATACACAACGGGCACATGCGTGACAAGACGTCACCTTGCCCTTGCTACAGGCTTTACGGCCGCCATCGAAATCAATGGACACGATCGGTCGATGATCCGACGTGTACGGGTTGCCACATGGAACCGATCAGTTTTATCTCTCCTCCCTGTAATCGATCAGTTCACCGTGTAATCTGGATCATCCAGTGCATGCACACGCACCATCTTCTGTTGGCGGCCGTGCAGGCACTGCGCGCTGCGTAGCAAATGCCGGGCCCGTGTGTTCTGGGCTTCCGTTACCCCTCCTCGCACGTAAGCGTACGGAGTTTGTAACGGTCGTGCGTCGCGAGAACTCGTGCAGCTGCTGCGTGCGTGCCTCGTGTCAGTCCGGTTCCCTTCCGGGCCCGGCCGGTTCGTCCCGTGAACAGGTCGGCCACACGGGGCCTGCCTGTCGCTGTATGTGGCCCACCCCAGGCCTTGGACCTGACCAGGCCGGTCCATCATCGCGCCAGAACTTTCCGTCGTGATAAGATCAGCATCACAGTCGCACCAAAACTGAAGGAGTCCAGCAAAGACCGGGCCAGCCTTTTCTGTTTTCTCGATGAGGTTTTGCCTGTTCTCTCCCCCTGGGCCCTGGCCCCCAACAAACAAAGCTGGCCTGCTACAACAGAAAGAGAAAGGGCAGACATTTTCTGTACCTTCTCGTCGCTGCCAGGTCCAGATCATAATTAACCAGGACGAGATTTGGATTCTAATCGCGTGATTTCCGTGTTAGCTGGGGTATGGTTTTGCAGCTGGTGTCGCTTTTCAGCTGCTGCAGTCCATCCTGATGAGGGTGGGTGACAGACAAAGTTGCCCAGCTAGCTGCAGCGGAAAGGGCAAAGTTCTCCTGTACCTTCTCGTCTCTGCCAGGTCCAGATTAAGCTCATGCATTCTAATCAGGCTCACAATTAATCCATGATCAGATCAAGTTCATGCATCCTATTCAGGCTCACAAATAATCAGAACGATATTTGTTCTGTGATAATCGCGTGGTTGCCGTGTCAGCTGGGGTCTGGGGTCCTCTGTTCAGCAGCTGTAATCTGGTTTCTGGTCATTGCTGTCAAGTGTCAATCCATCACTGGTGAAGGTGCATGCATCCCGTGAAATATGAAGCCCGCATCACAAAATGATCGGTCGCCCTGATCTGCAACTCGGCGGGCAACTCCTGACGATGTGGTGGGAGGGATGTTGCGGCCAATAGATTGATCAAGGTGCGAGCGGAGGATTAATTCGATTTAACTAGTCAGGAGGACCAAAAAAATCTCCCTGGCCTGCCAGGGAAGCGAACGAACCTGCACAATAAAATACAATGGGGTGACCGATCGATCGGGGCGGGCAGGAGTGACAATGGAATCTTTGGTGATCCCGTTCCCGATCCGTGCCCAGCTATAGGACAGAAAAGAAAAATAATTCCGTTTATCTACTGCAATTGGGCATAGCCCCCCGATCTTGCTTAGCAGTTGTTTTTGACAGGCTGTTGTTGCTGCTGTGGTTGCAGCCCTAGAATCTTCCTGCTAACTTGTGTATTTCACGATTCAGAACAGCCAGTACACGCATTATGAATTGCACAAGTTCTGCATTTAACCGGCTTCGCCCATGGCAGAATTTGGCACCGCACATCGCCGTTAGCCAGAGGCCCGGACCACAGCTCCAGCAGAAGCGAGACCACGCGCAACTGAACCGAACAACCGCATCAGGATGCGTTGGCTGCTCAGACCGCGCTGCTTAACTCCTCAGATGTACTGCAATTTGGAGATACTTTGAAGGCGCACGCATCATCAGGGCCTTCTCCTGAGAAGGTATCACCTGGCTGGCTGGCACCGCGCGCAGGGCAACGTGGATCGTTTCGTTCTCGTTTAGACCAGGCCCTGAAAACGGACGGCAGTTATTGGCGCGGTCGCGCGGTTCCTCCTCCGCTTATGATGAAACGATGGCAGAGGCGGCTGCTGCTCTCGCACCGAGGTTTGAGCGCCGAGACCGCGCGCCCGGGAGAGCCGCCGCCACCGCCGCCGCCGTTTCGGGAATCGAAACAGCTCACCGCACACGAAATCGGCAAGATGCTGTCCGTGGAACGGAACTTCCGGGGCGGCCAGCTACAACCTACAGAGCACCCGGTCAGTGCTGCCATAGTGAAATTAACGACTCATCACGTGATTAAGCCTCGACTGAACAGTGAAAATCTCGCCTGCTCTACTTAATTAGCACCCCTACGCTGGACGCAGTGAAGTACTACACGCCCACCGTGGACTGACCGATCAAACGGCCGGCACTTTGGATGCGTTCCTCATGTTTTGGGTTTGAACGACCCATGTGGCACTCGTGTGGAGATCTCGGATCGGGATCCTCTCCGGCCGATCGCGCTGGCGTCGGGACAAAGTGCGGGGCCCACGGCCCGATCCCCACCCGGCACCGGACCCAAACCCAGACCCGTACTTGTAGTCCGTGTCGCTTCTCACCCCGAGTCTCCGGGAAGGACGACCGGGCGAGGCCGCGAGAGAGCACGCTAATCGAATTGCTCACTCGCTCGCTCTCGTCTCTCCCCCGACCCCGGAGACGACGTCCGCGGCCCGCGGCCGGGCGAAGCAATGGCAAGTCCCTGGGCTTGCTTCCCGCCCTCGCCTCTCGCTTCTTGCTCTCCTCCGCGCGCAGTAGCGTTCGATCCCGCGGTCGGTTAACGGCTCCCATTCCGGCCTCTGTTTTCGCAGGATTTCAAGGGGTTCTGGGAGTCCAGATTCGGGGGTAAGAAGGAGCAGGAGCAGAACGGGCAAGCCGAAGCCGGGGCCAACCGAAGCGTCCGGAAGAGGACCGAGGATTTGGCGGTCTACGAGCAGTTCGAGCAGCAGGTGTGTGTGCTGCTGTCTCACCCCGTTGCCGCGTCTGTGATCCTTTCGCTGACAGGATGTATGCAGGCTGTTTGGCTGAGTTCCGGTTCACTGATCCCCGATATGATTTCTTCTTTCAGGCGAGGCAAACCGAGACGCGATCCGCCGCGATTCGCGATGGGAATGCTGATGTCATGTGAGTTGTCCTGGCCGACTTCAGCTTATAATCTCGGTGATGGGGGTCTGGTTACCAGGTCCTGACCTGTAGGTTCGAGCATGTCAGGTTCTGGTGGGAAATGAAGGGGAATGTTTATGGTGGGGAACAGGGAAAGCGATCTATACTGTAGCTGACCGTGTCTGATACAGACAGTGAGCCGTATGCCTATTCAGTCCAATTTGGCTTGTTTTCGGATGAATGCATTACGCTTTTCTTCTCTGCGTATGTTATTAAAATTGATTCGCTAAAGTAAGTTCAAAGTCCAATTGTTTGGACATGATATAGCTGTGAGTGATTAAGTGGGTCAGAGGGGGGAGGACATCGTGCTGAAGCATACTAAGTTACTAACAAAGGGCTAAAACACACGAGAGTCATATACATGGCCCCTTTTATTTATTCCCTCACTGCTATCCAACTTAAGGTTTACAGGAAAAGAATAAGGACCATTTTCATTAATTCATAATTTTCTGGAAAACTTAAAATGCAAAATTGTTATGTCGCTACCCTCGGAAGTTGAAGTCAATTGAGCTAGTGATATTTTATTGTTTGCTTTATCATGACACTTTACCACGGATGGTCGAGCTATTCAGAATCCACCGTGTTCTTCAGCGTTAAAACTTTCTTGTTAACTTTTGCAGCCAGAAGCCCCTCCTACCTGCATTCGAGTCTGCTGAAATGCGTAATCTTGCAGAGACATTGTTGCGGTAATCTAAACTTCATACTTGCTTTAATCAGGTAACATATGGTCTAGCAGCTGAGCATTTTTGCCCTTCCACTAACCTTTCAGGGATATTATTCGTGGGAGTCCAGATGTGAAATGGGAAAGCATCAAAGGACTGGAGAATGCAAAACGCCTCCTTAAAGAGGCAGTTGTCATGCCCATAAAGTACCCAAAGTAAGTAAAATTGTTTCCTTGGGTAGTTAAAATCTCTTGTCTGTATCTGCAACGCAACTTTTACAATTGTACCTGAATTTTGCTCTGCTACTCGGCAGAAGGAAATGAGATTAGATAAACTGTCTCTGTTTTATTTTTCTGCGTGGATTTTTGTCTTTTCGAAATAGGCATAAAATTTATTGAGCAAAAGGTAGAGAAGAACATTTAATATAGAGTTGATGCCTAGTACTGTATAATTTGGATAGCTATACTATGGAAGGTACCACTATATGAATTACCCATTTTAAGTTTATTATTTAGTCAGACTTATACTGTCTGTGCCATTTTCAGATACTTCACTGGTCTCCTATCACCATGGAAAGGAATTTTACTTTTTGGGCCCCCAGGGACTGGAAAGGTTTGTTCGTCTGCACTGGTTTAATATGATAATCCTGAAAAGTTATCCGTTATCTATACCAAATATTCCCTGTCTTTTGTTTGATATTTCCTTTATTTCCCCCTTTTGCTATGGTCTTGTATTAATGCTACAGAGACAATGCCATGCCCTTACGACAATCAATAGATCTTGTGGTGGCTTTTAGTGCTGAATTTATCTGTGTCATTGGGCATATCGTTACGTCATCATTCATACTAATATTGCGATGCAATTAAATCACTAGAAATTTCTTGTATTTCTTGTAGTTCTTTTGCTATAAAGTTTCTCACTTTTGATCAATTCATATTTTTTTTAGACTATGCTGGCGAAGGCGGTCGCTACCGAATGTAAAACTACATTCTTCAACATTTCAGCATCATCAATTGTCAGCAAGTGGCGTGGTATGTTCAATGCCACTCTAAACACCAAGTTCCAATCAAGTTTTTTATGTCTCCTTTTTGTTATCAATTATCATATAATCCTCATTACTATTTTTAACGAATTGAATTCACCAAAATAGTGACTTACTGAATTGTTGTTTGGGGCTAAAAGGCTTTGTTATTGTTGTAGTGAATTACTGAATTTCGTTTTGGTTACAACTTGATTGCTCATTCTTATCAGTTAGATTTAACATATAATTGAGATTAGCTTTGTTTCCTGAGGGAGAAGTAACACAAATGTTTTGTGCAAGCGCAGGAGATTCAGAGAAGCTTGTCAAAGTTCTATTTGAGCTTGCTAGGCATCATGCACCATCCACAATATTTCTTGACGAGATTGATGCCATTATTAGCCAGCGTGGCGAAGCTCGTAGCGAGCATGAAGCTAGTCGGCGCTTGAAGACCGAGCTACTTATCCAGGCATCTGCTTGTTTGAGATGTCATACATATTAGCTAGGCTAGCTTTGTGTCACCTGATTTCTTATTTCCTGAACACCTATCTTGAAATTGTTGCAATAAAAAATTTGAATGCCTTATGTTTATACTTATGTGAATTGCAGATGGATGGGTTGACAAAGACAAATGACTTGGTGTTTGTACTCGCAGCAACAAATCTACCATGGGAGCTGGATGCAGCTATGCTCCGACGCCTTGAGAAGCGGGTATGTCTAGTAACATCTTTACATGTCATACCATGTAAAAACTTTTGACAGATGGACTGATTGCACTTCATTTTGTGTCGGTATCATTAGATTCTTGTACCTCTTCCTGAAGCTGAAGCTAGGCAAGCGATTTTTGAAGAACTCTTGCCATCGATTACCTCAAAGCTAGAGGTCCGGTATGACATTCTAGTTGAAAAGACTGAAGGTTACTCTGGTTCAGATATTCGTCTGGTGTGTAAAGAAGCTGCCATGCAACCATTAAGACGTCTGATGTCAGTTCTTGAAGCCAGTGATGAAGTGGTGCCAGAGGAAGGTGAGTTTGAGTCCTTTTAGTATATCTTACTGGAAATTGTTTTTATTTTTGACAATTTATACCACTTCTATTTAAAGTCAAAGCAATGGTTCTCGAGTATCTTTTTTCGATAAATAAATTGTATTTTAGTGTCATCTATGTATTTTTTATGTTGAAAATAATCTCATAATTTTGTGCTTCTCTCTTTGTGTGCAGAACTGCCTGAGGTTGGTCCTCTCAAACCCGAAGATGTTGAACTTGCTTTAAGGAACACGAGGCCATCAGCGCATCTCCATGCACATCGCTATGAAAAGTTTAACCAGGACTATGGAAGCCAGATTCTTTGTTCAGAGGAAGCATGATTTTGTTGTCAGGTTAGGTTGCACCCGAAGCCCCAAAACTTTTATTCAGCAAAACCTGCGCCTATTTTCATTTATGAAAGTGAGGAATACCTTTTATCACGTCCTGCAGGTGGATATTGCATTGAACCATGGAACAGGAAGTCATTCTACCCCTGGACATTTTTGTTCGCATGTTGACGAGTCAAATGGCCTTGCTTGCAGCGTTAGTGGGACTGCTCACTGCTGGCACGTTGTTGCGGACTTTTTTTTAGCCAGGCTTAGACTGATCTAACAACAAAATTATTCATTGGTTAATTTGAATGTGGAATAAATGCTTTTGTTACACTGAAGTTGTGGATTAGACGAAAAAGCCAGAGGTCTTTCTTCAATCAGATTTTTTCATCAGCCGATTCGTATTGTTCACGCAAGATTTGAGGCGCCCTAGCGTGATTTGGGAGTTTACAATTGCTTGAGGAAGTTGATGGTTATACGGGGAAGGCCATCATAAACTTTCCACCGTAACCAAGCCGAAATAAAGTGACACGCATAGTATGTTTTGGGTCATCGATTAATCTCGTCGGGACCAAACAGTAAGGGTGTGTTTGGTTCGAGGGATATAGTGGGACGGGACGGGACGATCCCACTTTTCTGTTGTTTGGTTTGGAGACATGTGGGATGAAGTCATCCCTCAAAAGAGAATATTCCACCTAGATGTGGGATGGAACCATCCCACCGAAAACATGGGAACGGATCCGTCCCACCTCCATGGAGACAAGCGTGCGACCTTCCAGAAGTACTCATACTCACATATTCGTGTCCCATCCTTTCATTCAAACAAGAGACGGGATCATTCCGTCCCACACCATCCCACAAAACAAACAAGAAACAGAGATCGTCTCATCCCTCTAGACAAACAGAAAACGGGACCATCCCATCCCTAAAAACTGGGATGGATCCATCCCATCCCACTTTGACTCCCAACCAAACACATCCTAAAGGTACGTCCGATTATGCCACATTAATCCACATGAGAGTACAAGAAAGACCGGGAACAAGTACAAGAAACTTGAGATCTCTAAATTCATATCATTTTGTCATCGTCCAGACCACTACACCAGAAAATTTAAATACGCCTGACAATCCAACTTCCAGTGAACAAGACGGGCAGAAGTGCATACGATGAAGTGTGAGTGTGTGACACAAACATTGCACACCAGCTAGCACAGCGCGCAGAATCACCTTGTCAAGGCAATACCTTCATTGGATCAGCCGTCTTCCCAGACCTTGCATCAGACCATGCTTTGGCTATTGTACGTTTCATATCTTCGTCCCCTTCTTCATACATGTTCTGCACACGAGAATCCATGTAACGAGTCATCATAGGACCATGTAAATTTGTCCGACTTAACTAAGTGACGCGTATAGAAGAGCACTAACCTTCATTAAGTCCATAATCCCTGACATTGGATCCTTCTCCTTGTCCATGCTTGGCTTGAACTGTCAGCAAAAGCTAAGTTAGTACATCTAGTATGACCAGCACTTCCACACACACACACAAAAAAAGATGTTTGAAAACCAAGCATCATGCTAAATTCATGTTATAGACCAAGTTCTTGGATTTGCACAGATAATTGTTTCAGTCCGTTCCACAAATAGGTGGAAACAGTCGAAGCTGTAAATAGTAAAACATGTGCCTTTTTTTTGGAAACCACAGAAGTCAGGCAGCAAGCAACTAAAGTCTACAACAACAGTAATCTAGTGCACTAAATAAATAGCACCCAGATAATTATACATGATTTGCGAGCAGAACAGATCGATTAAAATACACCCAGTAAGCTTATGGGCCAGTCAACAATATCTTGGTAAATGCTACAACAAGATGTATCAGTTCACAAGTCAACTAAACTGGTCAAATAGCTTAGAGCAACTCCAACCGAGTTGCTATTTCCTTTGCTATCCTATATTTTAGCGAAGAAACAAAAAAATGATTTCCAACCGAGTTGCTAGCTACTTCTATCAGTTTGCTATACATCTACCTTCACGTGCTAGTGCTATATGTAGAAAATCATCCTGGTTTGCTATCCATCTTTTTTTGCCTGTTGCTTCTCATTTCACGTGTTACCAGAAAATAATAAAATATGAGTAAGTAGCATATACGGTACAAATTTTAGCAAATTGGTTGGAATGCGATGTCATATGGATTACTAAATCTGAATAGCACATTTGCTATATAGGAGAATAGAAAATGAAATATAACAACTCTGTTGGAATTGCTCTTATGCTGTCATATGTAAATCCTGTTTGCTCACCTCTACGCATGAAATTTTGTCACAAGCATTACACAGATTAGCACTACTTCGATCTTACTGGATGCTTCATTTTAAAAGGATACTAAGAAAATGCAATGTTTCAAGCATCACAAAAGAAATCTACGAGTAATTTTTATCCATAAGTGCACATTTCATCTATAACACCAGGCTATGTGGATTTCGGGTCCAGTCCAACATTCCATTGACACTGCTGGTGGTAGAGATGAATGGTGCACCTAAGGACAGTTTGGATGAAATTATTCCTTAAACTAGCACACCATGCTGAGTACCTTATCCTCCTTGAAGTGCAGGTCCAACCAGTTGCCTTTAGAAGCTTTAGCAAGGGTGATAACAACCTTCGTAGGCTTCACCACAACCTTACACTTCTCAGGAACTATTTCCTTATTCAGCTTAGGTATGGCACACCGATAGTTTTTGCCCTTTACATCATGAAACTTTATGTCCACTGACATCAGCTTAAAATTAGTCTCCACCTTTTCTTGCTCAACACCCTCGAGGAACACATAAATCTGAACATAAAGAGTACAAAAATAGCATCAAGATTCAAGACGTCCACAGAGGTAGAGTGCCATTGGACTAATTGTTATACAAGAAATACACATAAATTACGGAGAAATTAGAGTATTTGAATGTAGCGTTGGTGCATTGTGATAAATAAAAAAGCAGCATTATCTACTGTGTCAGCCGAAATGGGCAACAATTAGTTGCAGTTACGGAGTTGTTTTCTTCACTAGAGGCGTTCAAATAATGCACGATTTTTCTCCCTCGTGGCTTGATCCTAGACAGATGGTACTAGAAAATTAAGGAGAAACATCCACATAAGTTTACAGAACTTCTGCACTAGTATATCAGATTGACTAACGCGCAATGATAAGAAATGATTGAAATTCAAAAGTGCAATGCTACTCAACAGAAGCCAACTATATTATGCACAAGTATGACGTCTATTGACAGCATCATACCCTGATCTTCTCGTTATCCTGATCCCAGCTGAACGAGCCCAGCGTGACGTAGCTCAGAGCAGCGGCAGCAGGCTTCGCGGGCGCGGAGGCCGCGGCCTGTGGCGCTGGGGCGGGCGCCGGCGCCGGAGCAGTCGCCTTCGCTAACTGTCATCGCACAATTCAAACATTACCAGCACGATCAGCAATCAACCCATCACGATTTGAGGATCGGAATCCTAACTGTCGTCGTGTGGGATCGACGATAACTACGAGAGAAAGTGGAAAACAGAGAGGCCCCCCAACACACCTTGCCGTCGACGTTGCGGATCTCGTTGGCCAGGAAGGACTGGACGCGGGGCCGCTTGGCGAAGCCCTCCAGCCGCCGTAGCTCCTCCAGGTCCTGACGCAGATCGTCCGCCGACATCTCGTGAGCTCTCTCTGTCGCTCCCTTTCTCGTTCCTTCTCAGACTCTGGGGAGGGCGAATGGCGGCTATGCAGTTCCTTATGAAGGGTTTGGCACGAGTGGAAGGAGGGAGAACGTTCTAGAGGGCTGGCGATGGAAACGACGACATCTTCGAGATGGGCCGGATTTGCGATGCGTTGAATCTTGGGCCTCAGCTGAGCCTCTTACCGGACTTCGAACTAATGGGTTCGTGCTTCTTTTTCCTTTCTTTTTTCGAGGAGAAACCGACTCGAAAGCACCGTGTCGATGGTTCGAGGATGCGCCGCGAAGTTTTAATGCTCTCCCTTGTTTTTTTTGTATATACTGGTTAGTACGAAAATAAATAAACCAGTGTTAAATAAAAAGAAAACGGAGATAGTAATATCAAAGAGATTTGTTGGATGGACTATACCCTACCCCAGGGCCGGAATCTTGAATGATCCAACATGTATGCCTCGTGCAACTACTCCCGTTGCTTGTCATCTGTTCTGGTGATAGCCACGATCGTACAATAACGTAGCGGGTGACTGCTAGCGGTCCAGACTTCTTCAGAGCTCGCTGTGGATTCGTGGTACGGACAGCACAAGAATTTCTCGGTAAACAAGAGCTTATCAGCTTACCGCTCTCAGCTCAGTTTGATTCAAGCGCATCACATGCACGAAGTGGTCGCACATCTTCGTCTAGGGAACACGGACACATGCCGCGCCAATTAAGCGCGCAACCACTCGGACCACCCGGCCATCTACCACCGGCGCACCAGCACGACAGTAATGCCAGCAGCTAGCAGCCGATCCGAGTCAAATCCGCTAGGCGCCGGTGCACGCCAACGCCTCTGCGTATCAATCGTCCAGAGCGGCGTGCAATGGGAACGCTGACCACGCAAGACGGCGGTCGGCGGCAGCCAGCGCACGCGGGGGCGCGACCCGGCTGCGGGACTGAGAGCCCGCGCGTTCCGAACGAAGAGGCCGTGCACGCGCGCGCTCGCGGCAGCCTGCGCCGAAGCAGGATGTCCTCATCAATGGCAGCTGCACGGGCGGGCCGGCTCGAGCCATGCATTCGTTTCGGACACGTCGAGCCCACGGTCATGGGACACGGAGCTACGAAAGGCATCGACTCGTACGATCGTGGGGGCAGGGCTGATGAGACGGCGAGCCTGCAACAGAGCGAGCGCCAAAAGCGTCGCGACATGCCGGCACCACCGCGCATGTCCGCACGTGACGCGACGGGGAAAAGCAGCACGTACTGTGCTCCCCCCGCGCTCTCCATGGCTGGCCCTCTGCACCGCTCTGGTTTCGCTTTCGCTTTTCTCCTCCCTGTCTTCCTGTGGCGGGAGGGCCACCGCGGATGCACGCCACGCAGCAAGCTTCCACTGTGCTGTCAGCTCAGCTGCCAAAAAGGCTTAGGAATGGCAGGAGAGGGGGTCAGGGACGGGAAAGGCACAGGGCAACGAATACTGATCGTCATTACGACTCACCAACTTACTTCCGATCTTCTTTGGATTTGCTCTGTGAGTAGCTAATCTTAGCTGCCGCTATCTGACACATTCAAGTCCTAATCAAACCTTTTTTCCTGAACAACCTGTTCGCTCGATCATTCATGCCCCCACATGTTTATTTCTTCCCGGATTTTGTGTGACCCGACCCAGCCCAACCCGTCATTGCTCTGATTCTGCAGTGGGGAAATGCACGCGTCGAGTGAAAAAAGAGGCGCTTTTTTCGTCGCTTTTGTTTGTAACTCCACGTTTCTAGCCGGCCTTTCTTGCAGGCATGACTCAGGTGGTCCAGCCGACGACGACCTTGCTCGAGTCCTCGCTACAATCGGTTTTTCAAAACGGGTTAAAGATACGAGTGTCAGTGTGTCGTCTTGCTAGAGCAAGTGCTCCTCTGCTGCCGCGCAAATCTTTGGACGCGTCCCCGAAAAAATCCGCTCGTCTGAAGCAATCATAGCATGGACAATCCTTATGATTACCTCAATTTGATTCCATCCAAATTCTGAAACTAACCGAATTTCGACGAGGTTTACTAGTCCATGCATACTGATGATCGAATCGGCCCAGCCTGCCAGTTGAACATCGGGCCCATGCAGATACGAGCCCGCTGCTGATGACACCCACAGGGTGACGGAGTAGCTGTATAACCGGTCTGCTTCGTGTCCATGATTGCTGTTATCAGGTCCAGGTCGGCGCTTTTGGCAGCCTCGCCATGAGCCGCAACACCATGGCTACAGCGAAAAATGAGGAGGCACCTGTTCTCAGCTAAGAATTGGCTGGAAGGACGCATTTTATCGTCTTCCGGAAATAATTCTATTGTGGTCGAGGCGGAGCTCGTACATGCTTGGTTTTTGGGTCTCTTCCCTAGGCACGCCACGTATCTATAGGTCCCCTTGATGTCTAATTATCAGGTGGTCCAACAGTATCACCCAGCATGCCCAAATCTCTGGCAGCTTCCCCGAAATATCATCCCGTCGATCACAAGTAATCATGAGATGAACAAACGCCACGCATTAAGGTAGCATTTCAACCTCAGTTCGATTCGATTGAAATTTTATAAAGTTCATAAAGATCTCATATTTCTTTCTCAAGGTGCATTATCCATTCCACAACTTCACTAGAAAAGTCTCCAGGGCTCGCCAGGAGAACTGGAGAACATGATTATCATCAACAGCACGGCAATGCAGGAAAACACCAAAGCATCTTGGTTGCTCCTTGCAGTGAGTAGCAGGCAGCGGCAATGAAGCATCAGACGTTACAGAACGCAGTTCACTCTCACGAGCGTCAACTCGTCGTTATACAAACATAATAAGTAGAACCAATCCGAACCAAAACGCGGTAAGATAAGGGAGCTAGCTAGTGCATATAGGCATGGATGGAGTTGAAGCTGGTGGTGGGCTGCGCAGGAAGCTCACCACTACGAATAACGGTGTTGCTTGCGATGTGGATCCATCATCCAGCAAGCCAGATCATATGCTGCATTCACTTGTTCGCCTTCTTCTTCCACAGATCGCCGAGCATCCGGATGCCAGCGCCCTTCCGCTTGCCCCCGAAATCGTCGTCACCGTCGTCGGGCATGGTGGCGGGGGAGCCCCACCCGTTGCCATTCCCGGCGATCCCGTGGAGGCCGGCGAGATGGTTGTCCCCGCCGAGCACCGCGGCTGCCGCCTCCGCGGCCTTGCGCCATTGCTCGGTCTGCACGCGCAGGCGCCTCATCTCGCCTTCCAGCTCCTCCCGCGCGGCGTCCGACGCCCTCAGCTGCTCGACCATCCGGGCCTCCCGCGCCGCGCCCTCCTTCAGGCTCTGCTCGACCAGGGACGCCTTTGCCGCGGCATCCTCCTCGGCCTTCCTCGCGGCCTCTCCGGCCTGTTTCTTGAGCTCGGCGTTCTCCGCCGTGAGTGTGGCGATTTCCGCCTCCTTTTCCGCCAGCTTGGCTTTCAGCTCCGTGACCTCCTTCTCGGCCCCGTCAGTTTCCACTACTGCGGCATCGTCGCTCTCCTCCTCGATCATTTTCTTGGTCTCCTCCTCCTCCACTTCCTTCTCCGCCAGCGCCGCCTTCACGCCGCAGCTCACCGCCTCGCAGTCCTCGACCGCACTACTCGGGTTCTCCTTGTCCACGGCATCGGTTGGAACGACCTCGAACACGTCGGTGGCCGGCGAGTTTATGCTGCTCTGCTCCTCCTCTGCCGCCGGTTCAGGCACCACCTTCACCACCTCGGCCTTCTTCCCACTTCGGTCCCCGGCCGAAGGCGAAGAGCGGAGAGAAGCTGGGCTCCCCTTGGTGCCGACGCGCTTCTTGGCCTCCTCGAGCGCGACCTGCGCGTCCTTCTTGGCGGCCTCGGCGGACGCGAGCTGCTCTCGCAGCTTCTTAAGCTCGTCCTGCACCTTTCCCAACTTCGCCTCCAGCTCGGCCACCCGCGTCCCCGCGCGCTTCTTCTGCGCCTGCGAGCACCATTTCCACCACCAAGCAGTCAGCCTCATCGCCGTTCCCGTTAATCACACAGATAACTACTAGAAGGGAAATGGAAAACGAAAACGAAACTCGCCTCGGGCAGAGGGCTGCGCGGCGAGTGACGGTCCCCGAGCTTGGGGCTGGACCGGTCGACGACGGGGCGGTGGTGCGCGCCATTCGCCTCGGAGCAGGCCGTCGTCTTCAGGTGCAGCGGCGCGCGCGGCGACGCCCGCTGCGGCGCCGACTCGGACCCCCTGAAACGCCAGCAACCGTGTCAGATACGAACCCACAGCGAAACCGTAAAGCTTGACTTGGCACGCGCGCACCTGGATCTCGGCATGGTCTTCCGCGAGCTCGTAGAGGCGACGGCGCTCGTGCTTGAACCTCCCCGGCTGCGTGCGCGGGCAGGTAGGCAGGCAGACGACGGGCAGGTATTCTAAGATGAGACTGAGAGCAGGAGCGAGCGAGACGGGGGCATGAAAAGGCGGAAACACACGAAGAAGCGAAGAGTGAACTTTGAACTCGCTCGCTTCGCCTTTCTCGTGGAACCGAACGGAAGATTTGTTTGCGTATTAATAAATGGGGTAGGCGCTGCGACCCGCGAGGCAACGGGCACCGGCTCCCATGAGCTGATGAGCACGAGGCGACCGCACCCGGCGGTGGGCTGATTCAAATTCGAAAATCATTGGAGCAACAACCACAACCTGGCTGGCCGGAGCGGTCGGGCGTCAATGCGGGTGGCCCCCGGCGCGTGGCAGGCAGGCTCGCGGTTTTGGGACGGAACGGGTATGGCATGGCACGGCCGGGGTTCGGTTTCATTCGAGTTTGGGTTTGCGCGTGGCGACTGGCGAGGCGCCCACTTGCCGCGAGTGGCGGAGGCCGAGGGTCAGTGAGCACGGTTGCCCGGGAGAGTCCCCTGCCTGCCTGCTCGTAGTACGTGACAGAGATGCTTCGCGCCACTGTTGGGCTGCTCGAGAAGCGGCCAAGACGGGGAGCAGTGCGCGCTACATGCATCCCGCTATGCTAGCAACGGAGCTCAGATACTGTACTAGTACGTCGGAGCATATGTACTGTAGTACTGGCTCGAGTACAGAGGCCTCTCACTGTGTGCTCTATGTGTAGGAGTACTTTCGAAGAAATCAAGCGGGAATCAGGGGCCTGATTTTCCACCGTGCTTATAGGATCTATACTACTCGTATGGTACTAGGCTATATTTACTCAAAATCGTTTTGGCTAGTTCGGTTCCACGAAGGCTACCGATTATGAAGGGTCAAGAAGGACGCTACCAACCGGCGTTGAACTCCTTGCTCTTTTTCACACATCGTTCCCATTGCAAAATTACGGTTCAAGTTACTCGACGAGCGACATGATGCGTAAGAAAGGAAAGAGCTGCGGCGGGAGGAGGCAAGAAGTGATGGGGACAAATGGGGGATCGGGTGAGCACTGTCGAATGGATGGAGATATCATCAATGGAGCCAGATATATTACTGCCCCCGGGCGATGGCTCTGGCTCGCCATCGCATCATTCTCAATCTAGTTTTAGGTGGTCGACGACGTGCGGTCGGGTCCCATTAGCAGTTACTACTCCGTACCGGAATCATGGCCTAATCTAATCTTTGTTTTGAAGCTGAAGCCGGGGTTATTTTTGTTTAGCAAGTTGAGACGTCAAGCGTGCACGAGACGAGTGCCGGGGAATGGACTGGCGGTCATCTAGACGGAACGGGATGAACACCTTGAATGAACGCTACATCTCATCTAGTTTAATTATCGTATCAATGAGCTCGCCCCATGCCACATCTTCTGACAGACGTTCTACGGGATGGACATCACGCTGTGGGCGGTTCTACAGTCAATACCGGCCAATCTTTTGCGGTTTGCAGACATCACCTGCCCACCTGCTACTACTACTAAACGCGAGCAAAAGGATCGATCCAAGAGGAAGCCACGCAAATGTTCACCTACCCCAACCCAACTAGGAACGTACAGTACCATGAGCAACAAGATCACCGAGGACACCAGATATTCTACACTAGCACACAGCAACGACATGAGAATTTGGAAACGGGAAACCTACAAGATGGGCAAAATATTTCCCTCGGAAATCGGAACACTGAGTCCGCGGCCTGGTGTGCGAGACGGTCGGATACCGGCAGGAGAAGGACAAATGAGGAGATGAGGAGAACGAAGAGTGCACAGTGGACAAAGGTGCCAAAACTTTTGAGCGGAAATTAGAGTGCACGCCGGTCTTATCTAACCAGGAAACAGAGCAAGCAAAGGGCGCGAGACGAGGCAGGCCCAGGTCATGAAAGGATGTGCTTGGGGTCCTCGGTGCACGTGAGCGGTTTGGTTCCTTTCTTGTCACACACTAGCGGCTCCGACTGCGTGCGACGAACCGGTGAAAGCTTCTCAAAGTTCGTCGAAAAACATGCGACGGTTGGTTGGTACCACACGAAAGGCCGAGCACGGCGAAAACGGAGAGCGAAAAGGCTGCTTGTAACTGCAGCTTTTCTGTAAAACTGTGGAGAGACCTGCACCACGCTACATGCACCTTCCTTGATTACAACCGTGTTGATGCTACTGATTTGCATCGATCAGGCAACGAGGTCTCGACGTCTCGTAGCCAGACCCAGAAATTAGGTGCCTTAAAGGGGAGAGGACTGCAATGTGAAAAGTTGCAACGCCCGTTGGAAAAAGGTCTATGATGTCCTCGATTTTGTTAGATGTATATACACGTCTGATAACTACTCCCTCCTTCCCAAATTATTTGTCGTTTAGGACAAGAATTTTAGTTCAAAATGAACTAAAATCTTTGTCCTAAACGACAAATAATATGGGAAGGAGGGAGTACGCAACAGCTAGAACGCACGGGGATCCAGTGAGCCGGAAACAGGGAGTGCCCAAATACTAGCTGCGCTTGGTAATGTCAAAGGTTAGGACTGTCTTCGAACCATTTTTCACAAGGTTCCGGTGTCAATAGGCTTTCCTATGGTTCCGAAGTTTCTGTCAATGACGCAACGAGGTCGTAGCAACTACTCCCAAAAGGTAGATACGAAATCTCAATTGACCGTTGTAACAATACTGAATTCAGCCTAGTACCATCTTAGAGGGCGTACAAAAGACCAGCACTGAGTATTGGCTCAAAAGTGCTTTCAGTATTCAGTTCAAGCGGAAGGCATTTGATGCCACAACGTCGTCCATAGGACACTGATTCGAACTGCAATCAGATAGTGAAAGACGTGTTGCAAAAATTGAGCAGCCAGGAAAGACAAGACTAGCTCCTCCACTGAAGGCAACAACTCGTCCTAATCAATTTTTTTGAGGATACAGGATGGGGGCTCGGGGCTCGCCCCCTACCGGTTACGGTATGGAGTGTTAAAAATAAAAGATAATCTCATTTACAGAAAGTGATGGTCCCTAATCATTGGGCTGTAAACAGATGGAGCATCATTACTAAATCGGAGGATTACACCGTCATTGCACATGACCTGGCCTGTCAGTAGTGGCCGCTCTACCTTTCTTCTTCGAATTAAAGTGCTACTACTTACTCCTATATGATGGCCTGGCCTGGCCTGGGAGCGGGAGCTCGCAGTGACAGGAAAAACAGTTCTGCAAAGCGGTAAGGCGAGTGTTTTGTTTAAATCCTGCTCCTACTAAAGCGAGACGATGATAGCACTCCTTCGCAGAGCCGCACAGAGGACGACTTGGACAAGTGGAACGGGATTTTGCTCATGATGATGGACTCCGTCCCCGCGCCTACTCCAGAAATCCTGCTCCTGCCGCCGCGGCCGGTGAAGCAAGATGAAGCGAAGACCTCGGCACTTGCCCGCGCGGTCACGCTACCCGCACTTTCTCGTGCGCCGCACCGATGGATTTTACTACTACTACCATTGACAAACTCTCGCGCGCCGCGCCGCGCCGCTCCACTAGTTACTGTTGGCGGTAAGCCGGCGCCGCAGCCGGTAGTAGCCTTTACAGACGAGAGCGAGGCAAAGGCTGGCGTTCGGGGGCACGCCAGCCACGGCGCGCGTCCCCTCTGACGGCCGCCGTGCGTGGTCCAGGGCTGGTCCTCCCGGTCCTCCGCCGCTCCGGTCGCAGCAAGCAGTACTACACGGTACGGGGTGCGGCGTACGGTGGGAGACGATTGGGTCTTTGTCGGATCGGAGCACAGGAGGAGGCGACTCGGGCTGCGATGACTGCCTGCCTGGACCGGCCTAGTTCTCGCTACACCGCACATGCGCGAGGCCGGCGCGGGCCAGGGCCGTTGCAGACGCTGCTTTGGGCTCAAGAAGAACTGTCAACAGAGCAGCTGCACATCTGATAGGATCAAGCCAACGAAGGAGACATTGAACGCATCAGGCATATCTATTACTACCTTTATTTCTAAATAATTATCGTTTCAAATAATAAAAAAAAACTAATGAAAGTTGTCCTAACAACAAATAAATTGAAACTGAAGGAGTATCTTGGTGATTAGAGATAAGCAGCGCCTCCCTCAAGCTCCTGACTGAAGTCTAATCCAATTTTAGTATCAAGGCCACCGCGTATAGAGCTGCGCTGTTAGCCTCCAGTCGCATCCAGATCCACAGTGAAACCAACAAAGATTTATGTATTATGTAGAGCACCGCAATCATCAAAAAACGTCTGCTAGGGTTTCTGTTTATATTGAGCAAGGAGTCCAGAGATAGGCGTTTATAGTGGTACAGACACCAACATAAGATTCTCAAAAACAATCACGTCTTCTTCATGCCGAATGATGGGACCATATATGACACCAAGGACGTTCGGCTCCATCGATCTCTCCGCAGCGACTGACAAATTTGAGCTTCTGTTGCTTGACAAGGAGCATGTAACACTTGCTAGATATGCATCCATCAATGGTTCTGGCTAGTGATTACTGTCCAGGAAATTGTCTTTAAGAATCAGCTTTAGTTTCTTCCTGAAGCAACCAAATAAGTTGATCCTCGAATCATGCAAAATCATCTGAATAACATCAAATGATCGCTGGGGAGAAACCGAAGCCAGAGTTGCTGCCCCGTTCAAGATGAGGCATTAGCAGCAAACTAGCAATCCCCACATCTCGAGTAGCAGCACAACTGAAGGAAGCAGAAATTAACATATTATAAGCATCAGGAATGTCAGATCGATTTGTACTCCATATTATAGCTGACTTGTAACATGTGGTTATAATGTCACGACATAAATGAAAACCCCGTAATATAGTTTCTTACCGGCTCATTTTGTAGTTTCCTGCTTTGATGAAACAGGAACGAAAATACCAAACAGAAGCTCTGATCTATACATTATACATATTCAAGGTCTCCAGAAGCTGCATCGTCCAAAACATTTCTTTCCAGACCTGCGCTTGCTTCTTCTTCCAATTCATTATCAAAGCTTATACTTTCTGTCTCTTCCCGTTCATCTGTGTCTGGGCCTCCTTTTATTGCCTCTTCAGTTTTATTATCTGGATAAACCTTCATTCTGATGCGCTTGCCTTTGATATACCGGTACTCCCATTTTGGTGGTGGATATTTCTTTTTTAACTTCTCGTATTTGTCCATCATCCCTAACTTCTGAAACACATCACCTAGCATCCTGATAATCGACCCCTCAGGTCTAACACCCAATTCTTCCATATCAGCAAAAACCTAGCCGATTTATGTGGCAGACATCATAGAAGCATTAAGAAAGTTAGAAAGAACCACTGAGATAACAAAGTATCTTCAAACTGAATTTTCTCTTAAACATATATTTCGTACGACACAAATATTAAGTTGATCAAATCTGTGTGACAGCAGTCCATGTTTTATTTAAAATAGTGTATAATCATGAACCTTATATGTTATTTTTTAAGTATAAAGATGTTTTCGTTTGGTCCGAAAAATGAACTAGATGAATTCCTGATAATCATAAATTCATAATGCCACTTGCAAAGAGAGAAAATGTACTTGCAGTTTGCTTTGAAATCTTTAAAGAACTAATATGCGCCTATCAACATTCCACGCTATTAAATCTAACATGGCATATAAAGCTGCCCTTCCTGATTATAACCCGAGTTATTCAGTAAATGTATTATTTTGCATGGAAGTCTTGGTGGTAGATAACAGGAACAAGAGTATCTCTGACATTGTATCAAGTCTGACCAAAGCATCATCAGCTACCAAACACAGCAGCCTCGATCACAAAGCCACATATAGGTTAGCTACACAAAGAGTTTACCTAAGAACACACTGCAACATAATGGCTGATTATATATACTCCATCCAGTCCAGAGTATAAACCTATTTTGCAAGATGACACTTTGGCCATTATAATATCTATAACAATATATTACTTCAAACACAAAGAGTTATATATAACAAAAGTATTCTTCATAATGAATCTTTTAAAGTCAACCTTATGTTATATATAGCAGAAGTATTACTTCAAACACAAAGAGTTATATATAACAAAAGTATTTGGACTTTGACATGGTCTCCAAGATGACACTTTGGCCAATACAATATCTAGAACCATATATTACTTCAAACACAAAGAGTTATATATAACAAAAGTATTCTTCATAATTGATCTTTTAAAATCAACCTTGTGTTATCAACCTATATCATCTGTTAGCAATTGATGGCCAAAGTTAAAAACGTACTCCCTCCGTCCCTAAATACTTGTCGTCTTCTAGTACAAAAACGAATAATAAGACGAGTATTTAGGGACGGATGGAGTATTGACTGCGGAAAAACCCAAATGGGCTAATATTTTTGGGATTGGAGGGATCTGGATTTCGAGAAAACTACTGACTGGCATCAAAACCTCTACACTGATTGGCTGAAAGCGAAGTTGCAAAGGAAATGAAGAGTAGTAAACTAACGCTGATATTGTACTATCTTTAAAACATGTTCCTCAATCAATAGGGTCAAATGATATCAAATACATATTTGAAAGCTTGTAAAGTGAAATAACTCAATAAGAATAGCAGATATGATTTTCAAACCTCAAACATCTTATCATATGATTCCAAATTGTAATATAAAGAGATAATCCTCATGAAGAAAGTACGAGGCAATCCTTCCAAATATCGTGAGAATATCTTTTGAAACAACTCTTCTGCTTCCTCAACTCGACCATCCTCAATTAAAGCATTCAACAAAGTGTAATAGCTTCCCATAGTCTTCCCTTGGCCTTTGTTGAACATCCATTTAATAACCTAAGTACACACGAATGTAGTTTGTAGATAAAAAAGGCTTTCTTCTCAAAGAGAGCAGCTAACCCTATTACTATATGGATACTCTTATAACTGGGATTATGTATTTCCCAGGATGCAACTGCTAGTTATATTATCTTAGAAAGTAATTAAGTGTATGTTTTCAATACATTTAGAATTTTTGTCAGAAATCCATGCAGATTGAAGTAACAAATAGGTAAAAGAGTTAGATCAAACACTTGACATGAGAACTAGGAACTTCCATTTAGTACCTGAATTATCCTTTTCCATTCCCTTTCATCTTCAAGTGTTTTCAGTGCCTTCTTTACTACTATTAAGGGAAACTCCAGTTCCCATGCAACAAATGAGTCAAGTGTGCCATAAACTTCCTCCTTCACATTAGACAACTCTTTGATCTGCAAGAGATGATGAAAGATTCATAGTTTCAGTTACTCAGGGCAACAATTTTCAAGTGGATACAAATATGTAAGCCATTGCAAAAGGTTTTCCACAACATAAGCAATACTTTGGTGCCTTCATCATCATAAAGGAAACATAACAGCAATTTGCTAAAAAAAATCGATGAAATCAGGCAAGCTTAAAAATTGTAATGGCCACAAGTACTGAAACCAGACGTATAAACTGAACCAGAACGAGAATTTCTTGTGATCAATGAAGCTAGGACCACAACAGGAAAATGTAGAAGATCCTCACACATTGGACAAGCTTCTGTGACTTGGAAATGGTCCCTATTTTCTTACGAGTTTTCCACACACGGGGATATCTTGGTCTTGGCCCCCTGGCTGCACAAACCTGTTGGACAAGGTAACAAATAGGGATCAAAGTAAGCAACACCCGTTGTATTGCATTGCAACCACCGTATGCGAGCTATGCAACCGAATTAAGCTCACCACTACAGAATTGGACTTTTGAGGGTGTCCTGAAGCAGCCCCTTGCCGTCCCAAAGTAAATGTAGGCGACCAGTAGCCCCTCAGGCAAAGCATTCTATAATAATCTGTGTAAGCAAGAAAGTGATTAGACTATGACTCATGAACAAGGAGGGAAATGGAGCGCGGAGGAATAAGAAATGAACAAGGGGGCCTTGTACCTAACGGGTTCAGGACTGACAAGATAACGAGGCACGCTGACAATCTGAGCAACACGAATAGAAGACACGGTGTTGCCAGGAGAAGAAGAGGGCAAGGAAGGGAAGCAGCCGCCACCGCCACCGCCACGGCAGGGTAGAGTGTCGACTGCCGCCGCCGTTCCTGCTGTTTCTCGTCGGAATCAGGAGCGGAACAACCGCACGGCTCTATCCTGAAATCCCCAGGATAATACGGAGTTTTTTTTTCGGTGGCCATACATAGTGGGCTCATATTCAATTGTCCGTGGGCTAGTCTAGAGTATGGGCCTTGTGCATTTACCCAGTTCCATCGACGGGCCACCCATGAGTCCATGACCTGCCCATCTTCTTCCTCCTTCCAACGAAGCCCTTCGGTCGCGGCCGCCCATGGCAAGTTGGCAACCGCCGCAAGGTCCGGTCGCAGGTAGTAGGGACAGGGGTTGCTAGCACCGCGGGATTCAGGAGACAGGGTTTACCTCGTTTCCGAAGGAGAGGCCATGCCGGTGGCGAGACCGGAGCCGCAGGAGCCCCGGGTCATCGCTCATGTCGACATGGACTGCTTCTATGTCCAAGGTCGGTCGCTTCCACAGTTCTATGTCCATCCAAGCCTCTGCCTATCTCTCTTCTACCCCACGCTCCCATGAACCATTCATCGACTGAATTTGCTGCCCTACCGCAGTCGAGCAGCGAAGGAACCCGGAGCTTAGGGGCCAGCCGACCGCCGTGGTGCAGTACAACGATTGGAAGGGCGGCGGCTTGATTGCCGTCAGCTACGAGGCTCGCAAGTTTGGCGTGAAGAGGTGAGGGTCGCCGTTCCTTTCTCGACAGTCCCCATTTGCCTGGAATTTGGCCGGTTCGTTTGCTCTTAATAAATTCGTGGTGGTTATTCAGGTCCATGCGTGGAGATGAGGCTAAGAGGGTCTGCCCGGGTATCAATTTGGTTCAGGTCCCTGTGGCACGAGGCAAGGCCGACCTGAATCTTTACCGAAGTGCTGGCTCTGAGGTAGGTTTATCTGCAGAATTAACAATGGAAGTTAACAACAAAGGGCAATTCCATGGAATATGCAGAAATATAAGTCTGATTTTGCATCTGAACGTTCAGGTTGTAGCAATCCTTGCAATCAAGGGGAAGTGCGAGCGAGCGTCCATTGATGAAGTCTATCTCGACCTTACTGATGCGGCAAAGGAAATGCTGTCACAAGCTCCCCCTGATTCACAAGAAATGATTTTTGAGGAGGCCGCAAAGTCAAATATTTTGGGCCTGCCTTCTGTAAGCCATCTGTTCAGTTCTGCCATGTGATTTTTTTCTGTATGAATGTGAGTGTAGGCCTTAAATACTTTCAGGAGTATAGCGACAAGGAAAAGAATGTGAGGGATTGGCTTTGTCGAGTGGATGCTGATTACCAGGATAAATTATTGGCATGTGGTGCTATCATTGTTGCACAGTTACGAGTCAGAGTTCTGCAGGAAACCCAATTTACATGCTCAGCCGGGATTGCTCACAATAAGGTTTAAAATGTGTCACAATAGTGAGTAGATGCTTTTCATTTTGTTTTATTAAAGTTCATGTATGATATAATTTTTTTACTTGGCAACCTAAAGTATTAATTTTCATTATTCAACAGTTAATGCTGATTACTATGTAAAATTTATCAGATATAGGACATCAATTCACACTTTCCTTATTGCGTTCATTTGGTACTTTGTCTTCCTATTACATTTTTCCGCGTAATGTTCTATTCTATACTATGCAGATGCTAGCAAAACTTGTGAGCGGAATGCACAAGCCAGCTCAACAAACAGTTGTCCCTTCTTCATCAGTTCGATGCTTTCTAGCATCACTTCCTGTGAAGAAGATGTAATGAACTAACATGTCACCTCTGTTCTTAATGATTGCTATTTTTGCTCTTGGAAAAGTTTCTGTGGATATTGTTATCATTATTCGGATTTCACTACTGTTTGCTTCAATTTTAAATGCATGGTGTGATACTGAACAGCGAAAATATCAATGTTGTCCAGGAAACAGCTTGGTGGCAAGTTGGGAAGTTCCTTGCAGGATGATCTTGGGGTCGAGACTATCGGTGATCTTCTAAGTTTTTCAGAGGAAAAGTTGCAAGAGCACTATGGAGTAAATACAGGGTAATTTCGTCCATGCTTTTGTTGTTTTGCTATTATTTGGTTTTGCCTTGACGGACAATGTTATAAGCTTATTTTTATTATGTGATATCTTGTTTAAAGAGTTTAGTTGTTATTCTCATTTAGCTTTTAGTGGACAATTTATTATTTTGGCTGAAAATAGTTTAGCTGTATTGAACATGTAAACACCATGTTTCCCTGCATCCATTTTTTTTCATTCGGTTCTTCTTGGATATCATGTCTAATATTTGATTTATGCACTTGACTTCATGCAGAACATGGTTATGGAAAATTGCAAGGGGGTTTAGTGGAGAGGAAGTTGAGGATCGTCTTCTACCGAAGAGTCATGGTTGTGGGAAGACATTTCCTGGCCCAAAAGCACTGAAAAATAATGCCTCTGTAAGGATGCTTATTCAGTTACTCTGTCATATTCCATGTGCTCAAGAAAAAAGAGTTACTTTTTAGCTGCTTGAAATACACATGTGCCCATAATACATCTTTGCCCATTGAAGACTATATTTCATTTGTTGTAGCCCGAGCATATACATGTTTCGGTTTATGAAAAACCATAGCATTTCAATCGTCACCTGATGCTGTAAGAATGTGACTTAATTGCATGCTTGAATTTTATTTGGTGAAGCAGATTGTAAATTATCTGTTAGCATATGCAAATTTTAAGCTTCTAAATCTTGTATTGTGACTTGACAAAACAAAGCTGACACTGTGTCAGCTACTGATATTGTGACTTGACAAAACAAAGCTGACTCCATGTCAGCTACATAATCTAATTTAGTCGGAGAAAAATGTAACAGCTAGGATATAAACTTGGTAATACCATATACAAAACTGTGTCTCATTTTCGACTCGTGTGAAGCCTAAACCAGACTGTTTGAGAACCGCCTTGCACGTGACTTCTTGCTACTCTCATCAAATACTAGTGTGTCAAGTGGCATGAGGACAGGGGATGCCAGAATGCTACATGTACCATACGTAACTTAAATAGTTTTTTTTTCACTGCTCGAGGCAAATGCTACATGTATTGCCCAAAAATTAAAATATATTGTGTCTTTGAAACTTTGTAAGAACTTAGGGTCAGCGTCAAATATATCCTGTTAATGAAATCAGATTCACATTTTAGGTCAAGGGCTGGCTGGATCAACTTTGTGAAGAACTGAGTGAACGAATTCAGTCTGATTTAAACCAGAACAAGAGAATTGCTCAAACACTAACTCTTCATGCCAGAGCAGCTAAGGTACTCTGCGTAATTTACCTTTATTAGAGCTCTGTAATTTTTGGTTTACTATTCTAGTTTTGACTGATGAATTATGATAAAATGAAAAACATCTTATTTGTTGAATTAATCAATTTTGCATTGTGCACCATAATTTTCTCATACTGTTTCAGCTGCAGGAAAATGAATGTGGTTCAGTGAAGAAATTTCCTTCCAAATCCTGTCCGTTGCGCTATGGGACCGGAAAATTACAAGAAGATGCAATGAAACTATTTGAAGCTGGCCTTCATGATTTTTTAGATTCTCAGAACACTAAATGGAGCATCACATCTCTTTCTGTTATTGCAAGCAAAATATTTGATATACCAAGTGTATGTTTATAATAACTTTACTAGTAGTATTGTTATGTAGGTACATGCTTTAGCAATTTCACTAAAGTACCATTGCTTTTTTTACATATCAAATAAAAGTACCATTGCTTCAAACCAAACATAGATTGTGATTTGAGCAGTTTCTTCTTACAAAATTTCATATAGTTTTTCCAGCATGCTTTCTGGCATACATATGATTTGTTTTTACTTGGAAGAATTGACTGTTTCTAACATTCTAACAGTCAGTTTAAGAAAAACAAGAAATGAATCTTTCTTAAAGCTATACTCTACAAATCTGCAGTACTTGTCAATCCTAAAGTTGCATTTTGCTATTCTCATATTAACATATGTGCTATAATGGTCCTATGTACTTCATCAGTATCCATATGTATGCCACAAGCCCACAAGTATGCATACGTTATTTTACTTATTCATACTTCAACCTGTCTCGGTTTGTCAGGGAACAAGCTCAATCTTGAAATACATTAAAGCTCCCAGTTCCACAGCAACTCCATCCATACCTGATACTTCCGCTATACCTGAGGATCCATCTCCTGGTGATATTATTTAGGTCAACCGTATCCATTGTATATGAATGTTATTTTTCTCTTTACTGATCTGCTATCATGCAACTGTAGATAACAATATATATGTGACAACGATTCATGAAGAACAATGTGAACCATCTTTCTCTTATAAAGAAGATTGTACTAGTGTTTCTGCGATTTCAGCCAAACGATGTCCAGCAAATGAAGAGAAAAGAACGTCAAAGAAGTCTGAAGTTAAGGTCAGTTCTCCCACCTTCCTTTGTGGAGACCATCATTCTCATATTAACATATGTTCTATGTACTCCCTCCGTCGTCAAAAGTTTATCACGTTTTAGTTCAGAATGAATTAAAACGTGTTAAACTTTTGGAGATGGAGGGAGTACTTTATTAGTATCCATGTGCAGGATGGCCACAAGTAAAAATATGTATAAATATTTTACTTCTTTTTCCATACTTTAATCTGTTCGGTTTATCAGGAAACAAACTCAATCTTGAAATACATTAAAGATCATGGTTCCACAGCAAGTACGTCCATACCTGATTCTTCCGTTACACCTGAGGATCCATCTCTTGGTGATTTTACTTATGTCAATTGTGTTTATTGTTTGTTATTTTTTTGCTCTTACTTTACTGATCTGCTAACATACTACTGTAGACAAAAGCATATATGTGACACCGATTCTTGAAGAACAATGTGAACCATCTTTCTCTGAGAAAGAAGACGGTACTAGTGTTTCAGTGATTCCAGCCAAACGATGTCCAGCAAATGAAGGGAAAAGAACGCCAAAGAAGTTGTCTGAAGTTAAGGTTGGTTCTTCTTTCCCCCTTCATATGTGAAGACCATTAAACTGATGCCTTATGAGTTGGTACTTTTAAGAAATTACGATCTGTTTGGTATTGCAGTAGCTTTTCAAAAGTGATTATTTGTTCATGTTTTTAGGTGCAGTTGATCTATCACAACGACGTAAAGCCTTTTAGTCCCAAACAAGTTGGGGTAGGCTAGTGCAGTTGATCTGTAACACTAAGAATGACTAAGATTCCAGCACAGCACAACAACTACAAGCTCCTTAGTGAATCAAGAATTTAGTTTTAAGTTGGATCCTTTCTCTGAGGTAACTTATAAGCTTAAATGTTTGAGTTGGCAGATGGTCAAAACATCCCAGAATTTGGCCAGTTGGTGCTCTGTTTTACTGTCAGTAATGAATAAAACACGGCCTATTGACACCCTCTGCTACCTAGTTTGACATATTCTCATTTCATTGACTTCATTATTTTGCTGCCACTCACTTCTTTTATATTAACTTTAGTTAGAAAACTTTCAATTTAATTTTTTGTTTCTATGCCCCGAACTCTGATGTTACAAGAATTAGGTTCGGCCCTAAATGCTAAGTATCAGTTTTTTAACGTCCTCCTTTAGTTTTCTTTGCATGAGATTTCGCACGAGCGCTCAGCCAGAATGTTTTGTTACAACAGGGAACTTCCTCTATTTTGAAGTTTCTTTCGCGGGGTCAGTCCACCCTCCATGAGAAAAGAAAACATAGTGGCCTTATTTGCAGTCAAGGTTTGTAGGACTATTTTTGTATCTGCGCAATGGTGCAAATATTGATCATTATGATGATTACCACATTTCTTTGTTTGCTAAATACTGATGTTGATGTTAGGTCCTGGAAGTTCTTCAGAAGCAAATAAAGCTGAAGAACATGGTACGTCTGCACAAGCCACGGGTAGGAGCAAGAGCAACATCAACAGTGGCGGTGATCAGTCTACCAGTAACACATGGATGTTCAACATTGACGATATCGATCCATCAGTAGTGGAGGAACTGCCACCGGAAATCCAGAAGGAAATACGAGGGTGGATTCGTCCACCAAAGCAGGCCAGTACAAGCAGAAAGAGGCAGGGTTCTACTATTTCTTCTTACTTCGCACCAAGGAATTAATTTGCTGATATGTTAGCTTATGTTTTTTGTTCTCCATGCAAAGATCTCTCTGTGTAGTGCAAAATGTAGAGGAGCGAAGAGGCTCGCGTATCTGTACATAGCAAGTTTAAATGACCGTAGGATGAAATTTGTTAAGTTATGCTGACTGGTTGTACAAGCTTAAGCTGATAGAGAAGGTTAGACAATTCACTTATACACTGCAACACTCCCACTCACGTACGGTCTTTTAGACTTTAAACATGAAAATAGGAGTAGATTTACGTCTGATTCGAACTCGAGACTCTTGGCTTTGATACTATATTAAGCTTAAGCTGATGGAAAAAGTTAGGCAATTCATTTATACACTTCAACACATGTCAAAATAGATACTTCAGGACTTGCATTTCGTCTAACTTTATTCAAGTTGTTACCTGTGCGACTGAGGATGCCGCAGTGGTATGCTGTAAAGCATACTGGAAAGCATAATGGAATATTTCTGTGAGTATACATACTGGAAGTATAGAGTATGGTTTAAAAGATAGAGCATATTTTAGAGGTTGTTGGTGCGGATGGTTTGAGCCTAATAAACTGTCTGCTTGATCCGGTGGAAAGTTGGGAAGGCAGTGGAGTTGTGCTTTTCACATCTAATATTACCGCAGATAATCCAGCCAATAAATTTAACACCTGTCTTTGAGTAAACAATGATGGATCTGAAGAATTATTTATAACCTAAATTTATATGTTTACATTCTTTTAACCACAGGAACAACTGATGTGCAATCTGTTGTTTTGTACAAGCGTGCAATCTTCAAATCTCAACCGTTCCCTATCTATCCAAAGGTGTTACACTTTTAGCACTTAAATCATCCCACCTGGTGCTGCTGACAATATGCAAAAAGAATCTTGAGTGCACCATCCTTAGATTGGTAAGGAACGGTTGAGATACGGAGATTGCACGCTTGCACGAAACGGCAGATTGCACAACAACTGTTTCCTTTAACCACTCTGTAAAAGATTGGTCGTAAGACTATCCATTCCTGTGTCTTCTAAACTTTATACTTTATTCTTACAGTATTTCTTCTATTTTTCTAGTATGTTCACTTTGTACATCTACTTGTACTTCCACTACATCTACCAGTAGATTTTACAGTAGATCATTGCGTATGGTCTAATTTCGAAAGCGTTGAACCCTGTTCTACATTAGGATCACATTTTGTTAATATTGGCTGAAACAGCCTCGGATGTGGCACGTACAACAACTATGCACAAAACATGTGTAGATTACATTTGTTACAACAAAATAACAAATTCCGATTTATCCTCTACATTCTCTTTAGATTACAACCTTAGCTACGTCCGCTCTTAACACACTGGTCCTTTAGACTATCCACACTCGTTTCTTCTAAACCATACTCTATACATTATTCTTCTTCTACTTTTCAATTATTTACTCTAAATTTACACATATAATTCAGTATGTTTTACAGTATGCTACTGCGGACAGCTTTAAGGTGTCGCAGCTTGCAGCAGTATAAAGAATAAACTGAAACAATTATATGTACATAAAAAAAGTTGGTGATGAATGCTCCCTCCCGGGTCTTTTGTGTCTACAGGTGGGCCCTGACACCCTAACTGGGCCACCACAGGACCTTCCCCTCTCCCACAGTTCTCTAGAAAAAAACTATCCCCTCTCACGAACTCAGCTCCGGCCGGCTCCCAGAACTAGGGGTGGACGTTAGGTATACCCGTTAAATTTAGTTCAATTATTTTGGTCTTTTTGAATTTCGGTTTTGAAAATCACTATCCAAAATTTTATAGAAATATTAGATACCTGAAATATTTGAATACCTAAATTTCGATTCGGTCTTACCCGAAATATCCGAATTGTACATTATTCTTATTTTATGCTTTCAACAATCAATATAAGTTTAATATCATTCATAAATTTAATCTCGAGAGACAATAAATTATTAGTTCATTAAGAATAGATCGTAAATAAATATTTTAATATAATGATTTCACATATCAAAACTCACAAATAAAATATTATTTAGGATTCATAGATCATAATTTAACTTGAGATTTTATTGTTTGATTATTCGGTTATTTTGGATACCTGAGAGTAATACCCGAATCCAAAATTAATATATCAATTATTTAGATTTGATACCCGAATAGGTACCTGATATTTCAATTTTTTCGGTCCCCGCTTTTTTTCCCACTCCTACACAGAACTACTTGGTAGTTGCTCGGTAATTGGGAGTAGCGGAGCCAGGCGGACGCAGAGACAAGGGACCGTACCAAGCAGCTGCTAGCAGACGTTAAAGACACGGAACGGTGGCAGCTTGGGTCTGAATGGCATTAGAAAAATAGGCCTTAAAGATTTATTATTAGAATTTCAATTCTGCCATGACGAGGCACGGGCATCATGCTAGTACAATACTTCCTCCTTATCTTTACATTTTTCACTTCACACAAAGATATGAACTAAAAATGAGTTTGGTTATGCTGTCCTAAGGACAAATAAAAAAATCTAGAGGAAGTATATATTATCAAGCTACCATCAAAAGGCATGCCATCGATCAACATTTAATTGACATTGTTCATTCCGGTTGTAACTGAACTTTTTCCTCTATATAGACGATTCAGATTTCGTCTATATCTTTGTGGACAGAACTGCAGCTGCCAACCTATTTGCGGTTAACAATTGCCATTATAGGATCATACTTAAGCGAAATGAATGTCATTCCTGTATTTAGAAAAAGCCGGAAGGTCTAAGGCGTCCCTTGAAATGTTTCTGTCTTCATCGGATATACTTAAATCTTCGAAAATGTTATCCTGAAATAAAAATTACCTTTTAGTGACTAATAATTCCATGAGCTTGCACACAGAACTACAGATATGGCTATATGATGACGCCTGATTTATATGTTTCTTAATATAGTAAGAATTCTTATGTTGGAAGACAAGAATCCGTAAATGTACAGCAAAAAATGACACGTAAAGAGACACTTGGTGCATGAAAACCAAAGGGCAGCAAAAAATCCAGGGCTGAGCTGTTTCAGTAGCTGGGGACACATCTTTTGATTATCTTTGATATTTCTGTATTTCTAGTTGCATGTCTGATGTATAAAATTCAGAGATCGTTAGTCTTCATAATTTATAAATCATAACGATTACAATCAACATCAGTAGATGAAGAAAGTCGACTCCGATTGTTTAATTTGCTGTTAAATCTAAGAGAAGGTCATTACCGTGCTTGTGAGCTTCCGGATATAACCAATCACAAGCAGCTTCACAGGCTCTGTCCTGATTGCGCCAGAGAAATCAAGAAAATCTATGTGCTGCCAAAGAACCACCACAAATCAAGGGAAGAAAAATTGGACCAAGGTACAAAATGTAAGAGCTTATTACATATTCCCTTTAGTGCATATTGTTAGAACATGATGTCCACAGATTATGAACAGGGAACCTTTTGACAGCAGGCCTCTGACATGAAAACCATCAGAAATAGGAACATTTGGATTTAGATACGAACCATCACTCTTTCAGTACCCCTCTGCAAAAAGTCCCACCCAGTGCCAACAACAATCTTAGAGAATCCGTGCACTTTGAACTTGACCCAACCAAAAAATATTCCTGATATTTGGTCAGGAATAAATTCATACGTAGAGTCATCTGTTTGGAAATAATCACAATAAGAAAAACACCCATTTACATCACTTAAAAGAAAGTAGGTGCAGATAAAATTTGGCACGTTATCATATAAATGTCAAAGTGGTAGAAAGGTACCTGACCTGAAATTACCATATGGAGGTTGTTCAAAATTTTATCGCCTATCTGAGCATTCGAGAACAGTGGTTCGATGGGCAAAACACCTTGGATTCCTAACATTTGGCCACACATCAAACTTGACATAAAAATGATTAAATGACAGGACACAATCAGCAAGCAGTGAAGAGAATTACGATCTTCAAATGGAGGAAGGCCCCAATGCTCAGGATAGAAGTCCAAGAGCGAATAGAGGACGGTATCGGCAATTGAGTAAAGTTGCCTTTGACTTTGGAGTGAAGGAACTGCAACCACCTTTGCCCCAGAAGCCTTGGCACCCTGGACTCCAACGCTAGGAAAATATCACCAACAAAGCACAAAAAAATGTAACTTAAATACAAAGATTGCTTTGAGTGTAGTTGACGAGGTAAACGAGAAAATGAATCACAAATTTCCCTTGATTATTAGTGTACCCTACAACTTACAACTGAAACAAAGAGAAACGGCATCATACAAGGCTACAAGTATCAGCTAGCATATGTTGTGCTGGGTCAGACAAGAGACAAGAATAAGACTCATTTCTCAGAACAGTAGGAATTCATTCATGCAGGGTATGATAATAAGAATGAAAAAGTGAGATATGGTCATTTGAACTTGCAGAAAGGTATATATTTAAGTAAAAAGTGACTTGACTAAAATAACCTATCTGAAATCGTAGAAACAGTTCCAGATAGCCCTCATTTGACATAGTAAATACTAAATAGAATGTTTCTGAAAATGTACACAATATACTATATGTTATATGTGTTTCTTTACTCTGCAAAACTAGAAGATGTGAGGGGGCGGTGGCCCGAACCAGTTGGTTCCTAGAGCCACCTCCCAGACCAGTGACCCGGGTTCGAGCGCCAAAGCTGGCACCTGGAGGCCTCTCTGCGGGCTTCCACAGGGGAAAACAGAGCTTGAAGATGTGAGGCCTTAAATGATATGATTTATGAGGCTGAACCTGACAGATATAAGGATCCGCTTTGAATATAGCCATCGTGGTGTCTACTGAAAATTAAGTCATCTATTTCTCAATTGTCATATCTTAAGTTAATAATCATGCAAAATATAACAACTTGAACATAGCAGTGTTTCCTGCGCTTACAGAGAATCTTCTATGACCAAGCATGACGTTGGATCGGCACCAAGTCTCTTTGCAGCCTCCAGGAATCTAGTGAAATATGATGTGGGATATATGGTTAATAGCAAGTAGCGCTGTGCTAAAGATAAGTTTGAATCTAGTTATGACTCACAAAGTTAACAAAAAATTTGCATGTGGAATAATCATAAGGTTGCATCGGTTATGACCGTACAGATCACAGTACATGGCTACAAGTGAAATAAATATGCAGGATGGTAAAATACAACTATATATTTGAATGAAAACACCACAATGATTACACATTTAAGATTGCACGGATCAACAGAATCACATAAATTGGCAACTGAGGTTCAGTAAAGAATTTTAAAGATACCCACATGTCAGGAGCAGGTTTTCCATTAGGGACCTGATCCCCACCGAGAACAACAGAAAAGCAGTCTCCCCAATCTGGAAGCCAAGAAAGGAAATTTTAAAATATAATCAAATACTTATTTAATTGGAACAATTACCCCTATAGATAAACGTCCTCATTCCTCACGATTCCAAAGTTCTTCTTTACTTCTACGAACCATGTTACTTAAGGAATAGTAAATGTTTAGTTATTTACTTAATTAAATCCATATTTTCAGGGTTTGCCATTTGAGTATAATACTAAAGAAATATCTATAAAGTATTTAACTAAAATAAGTCTTAGTTCGAAAATGGACGGTGTTTCATCTCAAGTGAAATACAATAAGGATATCTACTTTAGTTTATTTTAGAGACGGGATTACCCTGTTTGCTTTAAAAGAGGAAGACCATAAGATCAAGTTACTGCATGATACAATGCAGGCCGAAGCAAATAGCCATACCTTCTAGTTTCGTAAGTTTGTGATCGATATTTCTCCTGATAGAGTTTGAAGCAAGTGCCAGCGGCACTCCATTCTTGTGAAGATGCTTGAGAAGCCTTTTTACTCCTGGGAGCGGTTTTGCCTTTTGCCACCTGGAGAACAATGAAGCCGAGTCAAGCAACCAAGTGCATGTATATATGGGTTCAACATGTTATAAACCGGAAATGAACCTTTTCAGGTACAAGGGATGTATGGCCTTCGAGTACTCCTCGATGGTCAGCGGCAACCCGTAATCTGCGATGATCCCAGCGGTCGATTCCTTGTACATCTGCCCTAACCTCTTCTCTTCCTTTGCCGGGTCAGGGACCTTACCGTACGCCGCCAGGAATTCATTCAGGATGTCCCTTGTCGCCCTCTCTGCACCAAGAGACTCCAGATGACACACACATCGCGATTCACCGAGTCAATCGTCTTGTAAACCTTACTACTGGCTCTGGCTTCTCGTGATCGACGCGATGCCAGTAAAACGAACCCAAGCTGAAGCCAACACGTGCAAAATACACATCTATCTTTTCTAAATGGTGCGTACGGAACATAAGGGCGCGAGATGGAACGGAGAGCTGCGGTGGCGACGCGCTCAGCGCAAGGGATAACGCGCGCGGTACCTGTGTCGAGGAGGGTGCCGTCCACGTCGAAGATCACGGCGGAGACCTGGCGTGCGGCCGCCATGGCCGAGGCACGTGGGAGGAGGACTGGAGGAGAGGCGCGGCGGCGCGGAGCGGATGGGCGCAATGGGGAGGAAGGGAAAGGGCGGCGCGGCGTGGGATTTATTAATCAGGGCGGGAGGTGCGAGAGCTCCAACTTGCCGCCGAGGCGATGGGAATCGGACTTGGAGGCCATTTGTGATTCGCCAAGTGTGGGGGTGTTCGGTACGGGAAGCGGGATCGAACCGAATCTGATGCTTTTTGGGTCCGGCGCCGGTTGGCGTCGACCCGGCCCGCAGGGCGTGTGCTTACCGCGCCCTCACCAGTGGGCCGCTTCAAAACAGGGTTTCCCGGTGAAATTGCTTGATGCAACTCGAAAGTTAAGTTTAGCGGCAACACGCTTCGTTTACGTATTTCTTTTTCTTCTCTTCTCTGTTTTGGGTGAGCGGTGAGGTGTTTTACGATCACCGAGAGGTTACCAGACATGCAGAATAAACTATTGAAGTGAGGATTATTACAAAATGGATACCAGTTTATACCATCATCGCTCGCACAGTTACATGATATGCGGAATTGCCTAATAATTAAAGAGAACTTTTGTTCCATTCGGGTATGTAGCAAGCCCATGTATTGGCCACTGGGCTGATGCAGAGTCTACTTCGTCGCGCAACGTGTGAAACAGTTAGAAACCCATCGAATTTGATCGCAAGTTATCACCCGTGAACTACAGGCAGAGGTCAACTATATTTTGATCATATTTCAGCGTTTTTTTGCACTTTACTAAAACACGAAGATAAAAAAAAAGGCGTGAAAGAGTGCGTTCAAGAAACAAAGCACCACCGAGGGGGGTGACAGTACCATGGACAGATCACATGACGGCGCACCCCTGCGCGTTCTCGTCGCTGAAGTAGTCGGTGGTCCTGGTGCCGCCGGCGACGGCCGAGCTGACGCAGTACATTCGCGAGTCGTCGTAGCCGTGCTTGTAGTAGTTGTACAGGGACGTTGTCGGGCCCGCGCCGTGAAGACTCCCGCCGCCTGGCAGCAGGCCCGTGCCGCCGGGCAGCTGGCACATCTGCTGCTGCTGTTGCTGCGCCAGGACGTGCATCTCGCCGGCGGCGGCCCCGCCCGCGGTGAACGGAACGGGCCACAGCACGGCGCGCCGCCCCGTCCGCCGCACCGCCTTGAGCACCTTCTTCTGCTCCACGTCGCCGTTCACCGTCACCTTCTGCTGCGCCATGTCGATCTCCACGTCGCTCACGCCCTCCAGCCGCTCGACGGCCTTGCGGACCTTCTTCTCGCACCCGGGGCAGTCCATGTGCACGCACATCTCCACGAGCTGGGGGTAGAGGCGACGGGTGGATCAGCAACATTGATCGGAAACAATTTAAAGATGAATCCTACTAATAAGACGGAAACGTCCATACATTCGTCGTATTAGGAACATGTACAGATGAAAACTTACCGTCATTCTCTTCGTGTCCAAATGGATCGATAACGAACTTTACTCTGGCAGATATCCAATCTGCTTCAAAGCTTTGCTATTGACAATGCGTCGCGAACTCAGCATGTCCAATTAAGCTGCGTATCACCCAATATATATGCATCTTTGGCGGGTCAACGCTTGGGAGGCGTACCGTTACACGGTACGCCAGACCCGGGGCGGAAGCATGTGCCACGGCAGTCGAGTTGAGTCGAGAGGTCGGCGGGGGCGCAGTTGAAGAATACAGTCTCCCGTACAACTCGGCACCGTCCGCTTCGTTCTCACATCCCCGGTGCATAAAAAACGACGTCGACGCGGACCTTGGAAACCCATTGGGGCTTGTACTGTAAGCACGCGAGGTCGCGAGCAGCTGTTCCCCCGGCAACACATACGCAAACTGGCATACGCGTAGGATCAGTGAGGTGACACGATTCTTGTCTTGAAACTCGTCTTTACCTTCCCGTGGCGCGTTTCGCTCGCACAAAGCGCGGCGGAAATGGAGGGGAGTGGCCGATAAACTAAGCTAGACGTTGCGGTTTGACATTCAGCTTGGCAACGACCTCGAGCAGTCGGGTGCCGCCGGCCGCTCTGCATCGGTCCTGTCCTTGTCATGATCTCGGGTGCCAATGCCAAGAGCCCCCTAAACAGGGCCGTAAAATATCGGCGGGCCACAAACTACTCCCTCCTTCCCATATTAATTGTCGTTTAGGACAAGGATTTTAGTTCATTTTGAACTAGAATTCTTGTCCTAAACGACAAATAGTATGGGAAGGATAGAGTAAGTTTTATGGGGTGGGCACTGGGCTGCATCAGTCTTTTCAGTCATCCCGATAACTATCCTATCATTGTTTTTAAACTTTTTTGTTTGCTGTTTGTGTGCTAACCAATTAAATGCACGGGCCAGCAATCTCCAGAAACGTGATTATACATTTTTTATTTTTTCATCATATTATGCCTTTTGGATGTTGCTACTGGATTAACTAGCGGTAGTACGAAAATGAACGGATGAAAGTATGTATGATGTTTAGGACAAAAACTCTAATTATATTCGAACTAAATTAATTTGTCTTAAACGTCATTTATTTCATAACAGATGGGGTAGTATTTTCATGGACCATTCTTAAAAGAACAGTATTTTCATGGAGAGGCTTTTGGTAGTTTTGACTTAAAGAATGGATGGAGAAATAATGGATAGGGGAAAAATGGTTATTCGTAGCAGCCTGCTTGGGACCGAAGCTACCTCTGCAGATTTGGTGCGAGAATGCTCAAGGTTGAAAGAAGTCGGCTGCCGCGTCATAATTACAACTTTGGCGATTTAAAACTCAATGCCAAAAGCGCCGCTGAAAAAGGGCATCTTTCCGTGTACTACATAAAGATCAAAGTACTCTGAATGACTCTTTCATCTTTAAGCAAACGTTTGGACTTTCTTCTTTAGACCATCCGCACCAGCATACTCTAAATCATACTCTATACACTATTCTCCTTCAACTTTTACAGTACGTACTCTAAATTACACTGTGAAACAGTGTATCCAGTATGCTTTACAGCGTAACACTGCAGATGGTCTTACCCTGAAAATAAGCTCTACTGCCAAAAGAAAGGGGTAATACTATAAGAAGGATGAACAATACGAATTAAAGCCGAATACTTGTTCTAGTACTAGTAGCTAAACCTTGCTCATTAATTGCTGTAATGTCGCGAAACGACGTTACAGCTTGACATTTTGACCGTATAGGTTCCGTAGATAGCACATATGACGACTTTCCAACCAAATCGTGTGATGGGATGATTAATCTGAACCACAAAAATGCTAAAAGATCAGGCAGCATCAGTCTGAGATGCATGGAACCTACTAATAACATGAATGCATCAGCATGCATTACTACAACTGCAACCACCAGATATGAACACCAGCTGAAGCGTTTTCTTGGATTCTTCCGTTCTTGGGTTCTTCCGCTTGATTACATATTAAAGAGGAAAGCAACCCCTTGCAGTTCGCAGGCTGCCAGGCTCCCTGCATTAACGAGAGCGGTCGAATAAATTGCTCAGAGTATCGTGTCCTTGTCCGAGTTAACAGACTACCAAATCGTTAGCAGAACAAAACCATCCACATCACGAGCAGTACCATACCGGATTATTATCCATCCTTCCATGTGTCCCTCCGGATTGATGAGCCAATCCACATGTCCCCGTGTCGACCGGTGCCGTCATGCCATGGTCGGAGTTTGTTAGCAGAGACGCGAGCGCGCGTAGTTTCTCCTGTCCTTTTGCGTCGTTTCCGAGGAAAGCTAGGCCGTGTGACTGCGAGAAGGCACAGCAATCGACCACGCGCCCCCAGATGCTCCGGCACTCCTCTTCCGAAGAAAGTAACGGGGTTTTGCCGTCTCTTGCCGATGAAGTTTACACAGCGCGGTCGCCAGCTTTTCTGGTGTCTGAGTCAGCCGGATACTAGTAGTACTTCCTCATTTCTCAAAAGCTTATCACCTTCTAGTACAAAAATATACTAGGAGGTGACAATCTTTTGAGAAAGGAGGGGTACCTTTTTGACGGGGAAACGGAGGCCGGTGCACACGTCATGCCGACGGATCGATGCGCTTTTGGGGTGGCTGCTAGCCGGCTTGGAACATGCACTCCAGTTCACCTGTTGCAATTCCAGTCGTCTCCGACTTGGAACATACTACTACAAGTCTACAACCGTTTGTTGCGTTGATGCCACTTCTTCGGCTGGATAATCGCGCCGACCTCGTCACGGTTCTTTCCTTTTATTTGAGATAGATGATACCATGATTTCTCTGTCATACCACAGTAGCATCTGCATTCCGCTCAATAAGTGGCCGCTGACATGAAATCGAACGCAGCAGAGCCCTACTCGCCTCACTGTTTCAGCTGGCGGTCTGTGTTCTGTCCGTGTACGTTGCGTCCTGCAGGCAGAGGCAAAAGGTCCCCCAGACCATCCCTCGCAACCACAAGCGCTCTCGGCTCGGCTCTTGCCTCGCCTGCAGTAAAATCCGGGCCAAAAGCCAACGATTTCGCGGCGTCTACTACTTAACTTTGCGAGCAATTAAAGCCTGCTCGCTCGGCTACTCCTACTACTCGTAGTCCTTGACCCTGACAAGTTGACGGTTGAGAATATTTATCTCCCGGCGCTTTTGGCAATGGGCGCGCCCCCCATTCGCTGCTGCGCATTGATGCGTGGCCAGTAAAAGTTGCTCGGCCAGGTGCCTTGTCTCCTTGCCCGATAGTAAACGCGATGAAACTTCCCAAAAGGATGGTGGAATGGAAAGCGCTGGGCAGCCAGTCACGGAAATGCGAGTGTGCGCATTACAGTACTCCCTCCTTTCTTAAAAGATTGTCACATTCTAGTTCATTTTTGTATTAGAAGGTGACAATCTTTTAAAAAATGGAGGAGTATGAGGAAGTACGTAGCAAGACGCCTTTTGTCCACCGTCTCGTCTACTACTGCTACTGCGCGCGCAGTGAAAGACGATCAATGGAGGAGCAGCGTCGCGTGACGTCGGGCTGGCATGGCGAACTGCGGTATGGGTGGTCAGAGTTCGGTGTTGTTCGATGGTCCGGCCCATTCCTTCGGGTCTGTGCGAGATGAGGTGAGACGATCGAGCACTGATTCCAGAGACGAGATCCGGGTATGGGATCGCATCAGATTCATCGATCGGCACTTAAACTAGGAGTAGTATCTCTCTGCGCACACGCGCGGATGACACTGGCGAGATGCTGGACAAATTTTCCACGGAGCTCGCAACTTGTTGCCCTTGTTACATTACATCCGCATGGAACGGAAGCTGCTAGTGGCTGATGATGAGCCAAGCTTGGGAAGCAGCAAAAGAGGAGAAGGGTGCGTACAAACAAGCTAGACAGAGAGAAGAGAGGAGGAAGAAGACGAGGGAAGTGAGGAGAAAACAAAAGCCATTTCCATGTCCGCGCCATCCCTGTGCTGTACGTTGTACAAGCTTTCCCACCTCATCATCGATCAGCAAAGCAAGTCAAACCAGCCGACTACAACAGGAATAGTAGTAGCTCTCTATCCAAACCCCGGACGGTCGTCGTCGACGGGATCAGAACCGGCGGTCGGGGCAGACCGGCCACCGGTCGGCGTAGACCGGCGGCGAGGTTGGGGACGAAGGGTTGCCGCCGGGGAAGCCGAGGACGAATCCCGCCGCCGCCACGCGGTGGTGCTGGTGGAGCTGGTGGTGGGCATGGGGGGCGGGGACGGTGGCGCCGACGACGGGGCCGAGGGGCCGGTTCTTGCGCCGGCCGGCTCCGACGGGGACGTTGCGGAGCGCGCCGCCGGCGGTCCAGTAGCGGTGGCAGTCCTTGCAGAAGTGGCGCGGCTGGTTGACGTTGTAGTTGTTGAAGTAGCAGAACTTGGTGTTCCGGCTCCGGCAGCGCGGGCACGGCAGCGGCGGCGCCGACGCCGCCGCGCGCGCCTCCGCCGTGTCCTGATTCATCAGCCGCGACGACGCCCCCGCGCGAGCTTTGCTCTCCTCCCCCCCGCCGCCGCCTCCTCCGTGCTGCTGCTTCTCGAACTCGCACGGCGCCTCCCGCTTGACCGTGGGCTGCTGGTCCGACTCGTCCGGGTCGGCCCTCTCCCGCACGAACGCGGGCCTCGACGACGCCGCCGGCTCCTGCGCCGCGGGCGCGGCGCACTGCGTGATGACCTTGCCGAAGAGCTTGAACCCGCCGGCCGCGGGGGCCATCTCGACGTGCGACAGCATGGTCGTCGTGTGCCTTCCGAGAGCAACAAGAGAAGCGGTTGTAGTTGAGCTGCTGTAGAAGAAGAGCCTAGAGAGAGAAGGGCCGGAGGAGGAGGAGGTGGGATGGAACAAGGGAGGAAGGTGGTCGCTGCTACTTAAATGCCATCTATCAGGGGATAGGTCGCAGCAGTAAGCAAGCACATAACGCAGCAGAAGCCGAAAGAAAGCAAACCTACAGCTACAGATGATCATGGGTTGGGCCGCGGCAAAAGAAAAAGGAAGAAGAAAAGAACGGGCAAAAAGGTGGCTCGCCGTTTTTATAAGCCACTGCTGCGAGACTGTCATTCATCTCATCTACCCTATGCATGCTGCGGAACGGAGACGGAGGAGAGAGAGAGGGACTGGGGAGTGGAACTGCTGCTGGTTGTGTGGTGTCTTTGTTGTTGCGGAAAAGCGAAGCGAAGGGACGGAGGCGCGTCGTCCGAGCGTGGGCGCGATCCGCTGCGCCGGCGGGTGACTCGTACTTTCGTGGGGTGTTCTTTCTCTTCGTGCCGCAAGCATCATCGATATATCTATATTTAACTTCCGTTTCTTTGCTGTACTTACAGTAGTACAGTAGTTGCTGTAAATTTCATTAAAGTCATGGCATGCATCTCTAAATTTTATGTTCATGGTTATCCACAAATATCTACTATCTAGTCTAGCCCTGACTTTTCATCCCGGATTCGATCCGGTTGCACCAAATTTCGTCAGCAGAAGACCTCAAATCGCGCTCAAAGCATCAAAGGGGAAGGAAGGAGACGTAGTACGTTCAACCAACTGACCCGAATTAAAGCAACTGTTTGAAGGTGGGTCGTACTACTGCGCAGTTTTTTGCTGCCTTTTTTAACGACGACGACTCTTCTTCCTTCATTCCTTCCGATTGGGTGGCGTCGGCGCGTCGCAGTGGTGGGCTTTGCAGTTGCAGAGATGGTGCAAAAGGCTGCCAGCCCCCCTTGCTTGGCGTAAGAAATCAGCGGACACGGTGCGCTGCGGAAAGCGAATCCCAAAAGTACTTTTCCCGAAAGCCTTGTTCTGGAAAAAGGGCAACTTCAGTGAAAGTCCCAACTAATGGCAACTTCAAAATGCTGCGCCCCCGTCTCTTTTTTCAGCTCGGAAAGTGAGTCAAGCATTAGATTCTCTACGGCAGGCAGGCAGGCAGGCAGGCGGCACAACTGCTGGCTCACTCCTCCGGTGTGCTATCACTGAAGTTTTTCCCTTGTACTCCCTCCGTCTCCATGAATTTGTCGTTTTGTAGTTCATTTTTGAATTATAAAGCGACAAGTTCATGGAGACGGAGGGAGTACGTACTCCCTCTGGTGTACAAAAAATTGTCGTTTTGGACATGTTCTCGCATACCAAGGAAGCATTAAATACATTTCTTTCTTTTACAATACAACTCTTCTTAGTGGTCTGGGTGGTCTTCTTCACGTTTTTCCAACTAATCTGATGTAGGTTCGATTCCTAGATACACGCTACCCCATCTTTTTACACCATTTTTCATGACATGCAGTGTAAAACGACAATTTTTTGTGCACTCTTAGCTCTAGTGTAAAACGACAATATTTTGTACACCGGAGGGAGTACTAGCAGTGGTACTAGTCGCATTTGATACGGTATACCGTAACTGTTTTTTACGACACTGCTAGTAATATTTGCTACGGAGTACTTTGCTGATTATTGGTCGACTGTGTACGACTAGGATACTTGAATGGTGCACTGTCTACAGCCAGCAGCCTGCACCGTCTTGCAGGGTGACCACATGTCACCGCATCGCAATCCACACCACATGCACGAAGACCACAAAGATGCAGCGGGGTAATTTTCTCGGGAGTACTAGTACTAGTAGTAGACAAAGCAAGGGGTGGCTTTGTCGTGTCCCGTGGCCGCCGACTTGCCGGAGATCGGGGCGTGAGATCGCGAAGTGGTTCACGGCGTCGAGCGACACACGCGAAGGCAAGAGATCGGAAAAACACGAGTGTTTGTTTCGGCTTGTCTGCCGATCAGCGCTTTCGGCGGCGCTTTTCAACGACTCAGCACCACGGCCCGTTTAGCGTTATGTTACAGACAAGGCCCACTGGCCAAAGTACGTCGTTACATAGCGCTTGGCGCACAATACACAAAATGGCTCTTCCACCTTCGTCTGGTCACGCAGCCACCCTGCTCGGCGTGGTCACCGTCGTGACAGTTCCCCCGCCGCTCGAAGGTGCTTGTCCCCAAGCACCTACTTCAGGAAAGCGTGCGAGCAAAGTGTGCCAATCCTCCCAGGTGGTTTGAGACGGGTCGTCCAGGGACCAGCAGACCTTCACTTGCAGCAGTGCTTGATTGCCGCGCTTCACCAGTCTTCTGTCAACAATGGTCGCCGGTCGAAGATCCAGACTTTCAATGTCCAGGTGCAGAGGAAGGTCAGAGTACACAGGACGATGATCTTCAATGAAGGACTTTAGCTGTGAAACATGAAACACTGGATGTATTTGTGAGTGATCTGGTAGTTGAAGTTTGTAGGCAGCCTTACCAATCCTCTGAAGAACTTTGTATGGCCCGTAATACCTGTATGAGAGTTTAGCACAGGGACGATGAATCAATGAAAATTGTGCATATGGTTGCAGTTTCAACAGCACAAGCTCCCCTACTTGAAATTCTCTGTCCACTCTCTTTTTATCAGCATAGTGTTTCATTCGAGTCTGTGCTGCCGATAACCTGTCCTTGAGCAGAGCAGAGTACATGTTTCTTTCTTGAATAAAGTCAGATAGAGTTGAATCCACATCTGAAGAACATACTGGAGCAGCCAAGATATTAGGGTCGTACCCATATAATGCTTTGAAAGGGGAACACCCCAAGACAGAGTGATGTGAACTATTATACCAAAACTCTGCTAATGGTAACCACCTTTTCCATTTGCTTGGAGTACTAGCCACAGCACATCTTAAGTACATTTCTAAACATTGATTGACTCGCTCCGTTTGGCCATCCGTTTGAGGGTGATAGGCCGTACTGAACAACAACTTAGCATCCATCAAACTGAAAAGTTGCTTCCACAGGGAACTTGTGAAGAGTTTGTCTCTATCCGACACTAAAGTCTTTGGCATACCATGCAGTTTAATAACTTGATCCAGCAAGAGCTGAGCCACTTGCAGTGCTGTGAATGGGTGTTTTAGGGGCATGAAGTGAGCATACTTGGTGTATCGATCCACCACCACTAGAATAACAGTGAAACCCTCTGACTTAGGAAGGCCTTCTACAAAATCAAGACTGATATCTTGCCAAGCTCCTTGTGGTATTGGAAGGGGTTGTAAAAGTCCTGCTGGGTGGGTGTTTTCTCCCTTCGCTTGCTGACAGATTGGGCATTGCTTCACATAATTTGTGACGTCTTGTTTGAGTCCTTTCCACCAAAATGCTCTTTTGACTCTGTGATAAGTGGTGTGTATGCCTGAATGTCCACCCATGGCTGTATCATGCAGTGCTGCAATCAACTTGGTTTGTAGGGCACTATTACTACCAATATATATCTGATCTCCCTTCCTTATCAGTCCCTGATGCAGAGACAACCCATTCTCATTTGGACTTTTTAATGCTAACTGCTGCAGCAGATGCTGCATCTCTTTGTCAGTGGCATAGCTATTGAGAACCTCCTGTACCCAAACAGGTTGGACTTCAGAAAGTGCATGAAGGTCTCCAATTCGTGACAGTGCATCAGCAGCTATATTATCTTTCCCTTGTCTGTAAACCACCTTAAAATGCAGACCCATCAGTCGAGTCATGGCTTTCTTTTGGAGATCAGTTTGGAGTGTTTGGTCTTCTAGAAAGCTAAGACTTCTATGGTCTGTTTTGATGATAAATTTGTTTCTTTGTAAATATGGACGCCACTTCTGTACAGCAAGTAATAGAGCAAGAAATTCCTTCTCATATATTGAGAGTTTCTTATGCTTCTCTGAAAGTGCCTTGCTGAGGTAAGCTATAGGTCTGCCACCTTGCATTAAAACAGCTCCAAATCCTATGTCACTAGCATCTGTCTCAACTGTAAAGACATCATCAAAATTTGGCAAGGCTAAAACAGGCGTGGAGACCATTGCTTTCTTCAGAGACTGAAAGGCCTTTTCAGCTGCTTCATTCCACTGAAAGTGTTTCTGATGGAGAAGAACTGTGAGAGGTTTAGCCATTGCTCCATAATGCTGAACAAATCTTCTATAATATCCAGTCAACCCGAGAAAGCCTCTCAACTCAGTCAAAGATGTTGGTCTTGGCCATTTGTCCATTGCTTCAGTTTTAGTAGGGTCAGTGGACACCCCTCTTGCAGAGATTATGTGCCCAAGATAAGCAAGCTCTGTCTTCACAAATGCACATTTAGACTTCTTAATGAAAAACTGATGAGTTCTCAGGGTGAGAAATACCTGATTGAGATGATCTAAATGCTGATCCAAATTTGGACTATATATCAAAATATCATCCATGAAGACTAACACAAATTTTCTGAGAAAGGGAGCAAGAATGGAGTTCATGGCACATTGAAATGTGGCAGGTGCATTGGTGAGTCCAAAAGGCATGACTTTGAATTGATAGTGCCCATTATGAGTTTTGAATGCTGTTTTGAACTCTTCTCCACTCTTCATCCTAATTTGATGATAGCCAGACTTCATATCAAGGCTTGTGAAAAATGTGGCCCCTGCAAGCTCATCAAGAATTTCCTCTACAAGTGGCATTGGAAATCTATTTTTGATTGTCAAATCATTGAGTTTTCTATAATCAACACAAAATCTCCAAGTTCCATCTTTCTTTTGCACTAATAAAACAGGAGATGCAAAAGGACTTACACTATTTTCTATTAACCCAGCAGATAGCAGTTCCTGCACTTGTCTTTCTATTTCAGTCTTATGCAGTGGTGAATATCTATAAGGTTTGGAGTTAAAGGGAATAGCACCTGGTATCAATGATATAGCATGATCAAAGGGTCGAGCTGGTGGCAAAGATTTTGGGTCTTCAAAGACATCAAGGATCCATTTTTGCAGTTTGGTTGCCGATAGAGAATGCAATTCTTGTTGCTGTACAGTTTGCAGTCCTGTCAGTACAATAGTGTTGTTGTTGTGACTGAACTGTAATCTTTTTTGCCTCCAATCGCAGAACATAGGACTATGAGCTTGCAGCCAGTCGTAGCCCAATATGCCATCATATGCTCCAAGGGGTAGCACTCGCATATCATTGGTAAAAGTATGCCCATCACACCACCAAGTTAATTGAGGTACATGTGTGTCACTGCACATCTTCTCTCCATTGGCCACTCGAACAGATAGTGGATTGCATTTGACAGAGATGAGGCCCGCTCTCTCGACAAAGGCAGAATTAACAAAAGTGGAAGAGCTCCCAGAATCAATAAGCAGAAGAAAAACTTGATTGTGAACTAGAGCTCGGAGCCTCAAGCATTGAGATCCTTCAGTACCAGATATAGCATGGAGAGATAATACTGCATTGTCTTCCATTTGTCTGTCCTCCTCTTCAAGTTGCAACAACACATCCTGAGTAAGTTCCATATTCATATCCTCGGGTGACAGAGCATTCAGCTGCACTTGAGCTCTCTTTGGGCATTTAGCTATGTGTCCTGGCTCAAATTTTTCACCACAAGTGTAGCACAACCCATTAAGTCTTCGATACTCCCGAATTTGTCTCTCTTTGGACAACTCAGTAGTGGTGGCCACTGTCTTAAGTTCTTGCTTCTGTGTGTTCTGGTTCCTCCATGCGTAGGTTTGGTTCCACGGTCGCTGCTTTGCCTTCTCCAAAATCTCAGTTTGCAGCCGGGCAAGCAACATGGCTCTGTTGACTGATGAAGGAATATGAGCTAGCACAGGTCCTCTAATGTCATACTTTAATCCTCTTACAAATTGGGTGACGAAAAATACTTCATCTAAGTCTTTGTTATGCATAGATGTCGTGTATCGAAGCTCTTCAAACTGGGAAATATAGTCCTCCAAAGCTGCAGTTTGTCTTAACTCCAACAGATCGTGCATAGCCTTTGGATATTCATAATCACCAAACTTCATCTTCACCGCAGTTGCAAATTCTTCCCAGGTGCCCAATCCTACGGACAACTTGAATACCTGCAGCCATCGTGCGGCATTACCCTCCATGTGCAAAGCTGCTGCACGGACCCATGACGATTCATCGACCTGATACAGAGCGAAGTAATCAAGACACTTGTCGAGCCAAATCGTTGGTTGATCGCCCTGAAACTTTGGAAATGATAATTTCATCAAGGTCCTGTCTCCTCCACTGGGATCCCGGCGATGATGATGCGGAGGATGGTCGCCTCCACCTCCTGCTCGTTGCCGAGTTGGCCGCGATGGTCCTACTCGACCCTGTTGCATATCACCCACTCTGTCTCTGTGTCGGCCTGATGATCGCTGAGGTGAACTGAAGGATCCAGTGTCAGAAAAATGCTCCATTTCTTCGGCCATCTTCTCCAATGTTAACGCCGCCACTCGCTTCCCGGTCTCTTCCACCTGACGAAACAAAAGCTGGCGCTCCTTTGCTGCTTGTTCTGCCACCGAAACCGCCAAAGACTGTTGAGCAAGGAGCTGCCTTTGGACCCCATCCGAGCGATTGAGGCGCTCTGTGATGAAGTCCAACTTGTGCAGGATCTTGTCGAGTTGTGCATCACCGTGCTCCTGCGCTGCCTCCATCCTCTCCAACAACAGACGAGTTTGTGGAGAAGGCTTCGTCGTCGCCGTCGTACTCGCAAGACTCAGGCCAACCGGAAAAAAAATTTCTACCGCCGCCACTCACCGTCCGGGATTTTACAGCCTGACGTCCGCGCAACCCGCCACCTCTCCAAGATAGCTTGGCTCTGGTACCAACTGTCGTGTCCCGTGGCCGCCGACTTGCCGGAGATCGGGGCGTGAGATCGCGAAGTGGTTCACGGCGTCGAGCGACACACGCGAAGGCAAGAGATCGGAAAAACACGAGTGTTTGTTTCGGCTTGTCTGCCGATCAGCGCTTTCGGCGGCGCTTTTCAACGACTCAGCACCACGGCCCGTTTAGCGTTATGTTACAGACAAGGCCCACTGGCCAAAGTACGTCGTTACATAGCGCTTGGCGCACAATACACAAAATGGCTCTTCCACCTTCGTCTGGTCACGCAGCCACCCTGCTCGGCGTGGTCACCGTCGTGACAGGCTTGTTGCTTGCTCCCGAAATCCGAGCTGACTGACGTGCTGTTCACTTTTTCTGCGTCGACCTAAACTAATCGGTCTCATTGGAACAAAGCAAAAGGGCAGGCATGCACGGCGGTGCCCTTTTCCCTATCCCTCTAGGCCGCGGGTTCGTCTCGTCGATCCCACCCCTCCCACCGCATCGTGGCATGTGTCGATGATATCCTACTCAGAAAGTCCACGGATGCCCATCCATCCGACTTTTGGTCTTCTTTAAGCTTTTGGAACAATCTCAATGTGGGTGCAGGTTTAGCCTGCCGGGCTCGTCGTCCAGCCATGTACCCAGGACTTTATCATCATCATCAGAGCATGTGGGCATGCTGATTCATCTTGCTTTATTCCTTGTTTGCTCGTCAGCAGCATTTCAGAAAGTACTGTACCATTTCCGCCAAGTTGTGCAACGGCTAGGCTTCGCTCGCTTCAGTTACTCATGCAGAGACCGATTCCGTTTCGGCCAGAACATTAGTAGTAGGCTTCAAGTGTCAACGGGAACGTGGCTTGTTTACTAAGAAACCGACGGCCGGACCTACTCAAAGAAAAAACGCAAAGGCACCTGCTTCCACGCTTTCCAATCACACTGCTGATTACTTTCCGGGGCATAAAAGATAAAACAATCCGAAACGAGAATATATCCCTCTTCTTCTTTATCGTGGAAAGGGATAAAAAGCTTTTGGCGTGCATTTGTGCCTTTTGGGTGAGTTTTCTTTGTGATGACAAAAGGATGAATTGCTTAGGTTGGAAAAGCCAGAACCATGCTGCCTTTTCTTGTTACTAATCCAAAAGCGATGCTTTAGGATTTCGCACTTTTGATTTGGCAATGAGGACAAGCCCAACGCTTTTATGTTATTAGTCTACAGATATTTATCCGCCCTTGTTAGATTCTGGACGGATCAAAACGTAAGGCTATCCGCACTCGTTACTCTATACTCTACTCTATACACTATTCCCCTTCTACTTTTACAGTATTTACTCTAAATTTACACTACCCAGTATTCTTTACAGTACCACCAGTGTGGGTGGTCTAACACAATACCTGCAAACAAAATGCTGAAAAAAATGGAAATGATGAATTCATCAAGCCACAATGGATACTTATTACTAGCATCTAAGGAAGGAACGAAACAGGATGCCAACCACCAAACACCGAAAACAAAAACTGCCTGGAACTCATGGGTGTCGAAACAAAAACTTTTGTTGATGGGCCGAAGATGAATGGGAATGGGGTGATGCGGGCAGCAAGAGAACGTGGGCGCGTCACCGTGCCAATAAATGGATCTCTCCGCCACCGGTACGGTAAGGCGGGCGCGTCGGAGAGCCCTGGTCTGGTCCCCCTCTGCTCCGGCTGCCTCTTTTTGCCGTGCGCGTCAGTGCCAGTCACTTGCTCAATGAGCACGAATGAATGCGGAGGACGGGGAGCACATGGTCAAAATCTGGGACTGCCGCTCGCTGCTGCGGGATGATGGTACACTCCGCTCCTCCTCCTCTAGGCCCTCGAGAAGTGGGACATGACGCATAAATTCGCGGGGATCAACGGAGATGCACGGCATTATCTTGCATAGGTACGAGTACTACGACAACCCAAACGAGTGAATTGTGTCTAGGCAATCCCATATCCACAAGTGCAACCATCTAGGTAACTGGTTCAGGTCGATCAGAAAGCAACATAATCCCCATTCAAGTTACAACTAACAAGTACTACTACTACACCAGCTGAGACACACAAGAAGGCATCATTCTTATGCTTCCGCCGGTGTTCTGCATGCCAAACCACCCACATTTTAGTTTCTATCTATCGTTTGGATTGCACAGAAACGATGCATCAGATAAAATTTCATTGGTCCACGTATGTCTTCAAAAGTCCAAACCACCCACATGGGTAAACTTTTCGTCCATTCCCATTAAGCAACAGTTGTCAATGTGTTTATTGTGCACAGAAAACGTTGACACAATTCATGAAAAAGAAAAATAACACATTTTTTCCCTCAGAGTAACATTACTTGCTACGGCCTACAGCACTGTTCTTCTCCAAGCATACACGTGAATTGTTATTCCATTCAAAGAAAATGTGTGATAAAAACACGGAGCCAATAAAAAAGAAAGGCACAGTATCTGATGCGAGGACAGCACTACGAAGTGCTACACAGAAAAGGGAAATAGAAAAAAGGTGCAGATTTAGCACGGGGATAAATCAATCACTGCAGAAGGCAAGCGGAGAGCCAATAAAGTACCTAAACCCCATTCATTCTCCATTCTACCACTCTGTACAATGTTTTGGAAAATGACTCCGTCATATGATGGTACGATGGAGTCATCCTGCTATACATAATTCTAGAGCTACAGAATGAGCCAAAGGCTTTAAATACACAATGTATCATGCTTCATAAGCAAATCAATTCTCAGCTTTGCACCAATTGCCTTTCACGGAAGATCTCTCCAAGTTTTTGATACAAGTATTTTTGCTCCTCATAAGTTAGGTTCCTTATAATCTGAATGACAAAAAGCAGACACCATTTAGAGCTTAGAACTGCTAAAGGGCATCAAATATCAAAATATGATCCTCACCTGATCCAAGATCATTTCAACTGAGAAGTTCTGGGGCGCAATGAACGATTGGTGGTATATGTATGCAAACACTGCCATAACCATCTGGATAAAAAGCACGAGGAAAGTTGAGATACACCGTGAAGACTAAAATATTAAAGCATAGCGTTTCTACAGCTTGGCATGAAAAACCTCCTCCATTTAAGAACTAAACCGAATTTGTGAATTCATCAACACCAGAGCAATATAAGATTTTGTATAGGCACTCTTGGAGCCCAGGTGTGCCTTTTACCCATATACTAGAGTTATCCATGACTTGACACATACGCACACACACAAAAAAAAAAGCATATGCATATGCCAGAAACATTTCACTATAGGGCGAACATTCACTTAGAAACAACTGTCGTGACAGATTAGTTTCCACGATTGGCATAAAAAAGTTGCAGGTTCTTGCAACATGCCAACATGTCAAAATAGTTGTAGTTTTATGAAATGTACTCATATTGATAGAATGGGAAATATTAACTGAGATAACTTACTTGACAGTCCATTCTGTCGGTGATTCCGCCATGCCCAGGAATGCTGTCACCAAAATCCTACAGAACAAATAAATAATATACATCAATTAACATGAAAACGATATATTTATTTAATCATTTAAAGTACCCTTAAGACAGTAAAAATTGGGGCACTATATACCTTTATTTTAAAGGCCCTTTTGAAGCCACTTGCGAAAAACCCTCCAAACGGTGCTATTATTGAAGCAAATAAACCTAGGGCTAAAGCATGCCACTGAACAGGCAAAAGGGCAACTTCTTTCCATGGGAACTGTCAAAAGATATGATGGAATAAATAAGTTCAATAACCAAAGATTAAAAAAACAGAGACAACAAAAAATCATGATTAAACAATAAACTAGCAATCAGTCACCGCGAGAAAGTAATGTCAAATCACAAACAGAAGGAATTGGAATGAGGAAAGGGATAAAACAATATTTTGATCTATTTTTTAAATGATCAATGCAAGGGACAAGGTTATGGTTGTTCAGCGGGCAGGCGGTGGCGACCTTACCTTTGACTTAGAACGACAGAATAAAAAAGAACAAAGCATTGTCTGAACACTACTCTTGGATTTGTCCTATTCATCGCATGCAAGCCATGAATCACATACAGCTAATGCTATCATACGGTAGTCTGGTCAATCTGGTCAACTTCCTCCACTTCCTACAGACTAGTTTGGCAATGGGAGGAAAAAGAAGTGCGCACACATTAGTTTGTTTTACAATGCCTAACTGTGTGCACTCAAATAATCATAAGAATCAAATGCATACTTTGAAACCAAATAGCCAAATGCCGTTTAAACTATCAGTGTTTTACATGACAACATAAACCATGGGTCTCCCTTGAGCCAATAGATATGGCATGGCAGTTAGAGAACACTGATGGAGATGATGTGTTATATTTGTTACTCTCCATTTGAATATTTTTTCAACGAATATAAATGTGGTAATTTTCCATGAGATCTCAAAAGAAAAGCATTCAGCTCACTTCATCAAGAATTAGCCATTTTCATGGCAAAGAGTTCTAGCTCAACTCTCCTATAGGCTATATTCTCTCATTCAGGACAACCACCTCTTCATTCAGAAGAAAAACTTTGATGTTTTTGGTGTGATGTGTTGATTGGGGATTTGACAATCAATGAACTTGTAAAAGGAAATAAGTGCAATAAGAGCTAAAGACAAAACAAGTGCAATAAGAGCTATAAGGTCTGAAGGAGCATACACAATCATTTAAAGACAACTTCTATAGTTCGGAACTTTGGAAAGACAGCATCCTAGAGTACAAGAAATCTTATCAAAATAAATGAAGTTAACAAAGATGTGTTACTCACCCATTGTGGCACCCATTCACCCATATAGTAATGTTCTGGCTTAAACATAGGGCCAGGATCACAATGAAGCCACCCTGTCGACAGATCCTGAAATTACACACATGAAATGTTTAAGAACACAGTAGCAAATTGGTCACAAACGAACCACGAGATTCTGACGGAAATGTATGTCACCTTTCTTGGACATGTCAACCATTGGAAACGGCCCATTACATTTGCTAACTGCCACAAAAAAGGAAGTGAACAGCATATCATATAAAGCTAAAAATAAGTGCTTGATATTTTACTCGGAAAGGAACTAGAACAGGTTACTATTTAAAAATATATACAACTTAAGGTTGTCAATAAATTCAAGTATTGCTGTAAAAACAAACCTGCTAGCAATGTTAACAAAATCTTACCAGGAATGCAGAGATGATAGTTGTCACTGATGCACCAATAAAACCTTCCCAAGTCTTCTTTGGGGATAACTTGATTAATGGTGTTCTCCCAAGAAAGAATCCGAATAAATAAGCAGCGATATCATTAATCACAATGAGTGAAGCAGGCAAGAGAAACCTGAGTAAACATAACGTTTTAGATGCATGGAGTCCGTTAAACGTAGCATAATATCAATAACAATGTATTTAAAAAACAACAAAATCACACAAACATCTTCCACAATATAATATTTACTAATGTGTGTCAAAAGGGAAATTGAACAATATAGCTTCCAAGAAAATTTAAAACACAAAAGAGCATAGCAAGACATAGAAATTTAAAACGTAGCATAATGTGTGTGTGTGTGTGCGTGTGTAAAGAGTGTACCCAGTGCTGGAAGCTCCAACCCATTATGGGGTCTAGGGAAGGAGATTTCTAGGCAGCCTTCCCCTTGCTTATTTTTGCGAGAAGGCAGATTTGAACCAAGGGTCTCCAAGACACAAGTGAAGTCAGACGGGGCCGCACTATATATCAATATAAAATATTCAGCATTTCCTTCCTGTGGAATGAGTAATTTGGCAGGTCCAAAATCTAGTTACAATCTTCTACTACTACAGAAGCCCATGCCTCATGCAGGTCAACATAGCCAAACCAGATCATGTTACCACTGTTACTAAAGTAACAACTGATGACTGTAAATCATGTGAAGAGGCTCCTGGTGCCGTATAAAGGACATGTTCTGAGGTTCATAGTTTCTATCCTTATCATAGATTCATAGTTGTACAAGAAAAAACAGATGGAATGGAGTTAAAGCTGTTCAATTCTACAAGTTTAGCATATGAAAGATAACATTTGAAGGTTCCTTTTTTGGGGAATTAAGTCTAGCACAGTTCGCATGAGGTGTGGGTGTACACTGTTTGAATCACCAAAGTTTTGAGTCAGATTCAGGTGCCTATTTGTTCTTAATGCAATGCTCCTAGCTCCTCCCAGGTCGGCTGGGCTTATTTTTCTTTTTATTTCTTTTTTTAAAGACAAAAAAACTTGACGTATCGATTGCTACACCAAAGAAATGCACATCTTATATCCAAACAGAATAAAGACGACTAAGCATTTTGCACATCTCAATAACAAACTTTATACAAAGGAATAGCAAGAGAACATATCACATACCAGAAAATCCCTTCAAATATATTTGCCACAGTGAAAGAAGACTGAGCAAAAACCGTTAAAAGTATCATATGCGTCCAGGCATACTGTTTGAACTGATACTTGTATGTCTTTTTCTTCAGAGTCAAAATAAACCACACAAAACCTAGATTGAGATACATATATTACCATTTTGCAACATGAGAACAAAAAAAATTGATAAGCAGATTATCAAAGCATGACTGTCTATAGAACAACATATGCAATCAAGTAAATTGAAAACACTTCCAATAAAATTAGTATATAAGAAATAATTAATTAGGCAGGAAAACACAATACAAACATTGAGATCTGAACATTTGCAAAGTTTAATGCCCAATTTCCATCGAAATAATTGAAATGAAGTTATATGTTCTATAACAATAACCAGCATTAATGAATAGAATTATAGAATATTTAACCTTTCCAACCAAAATTTCATATCGAGAATATTTAGTGCAAAGGTTGCATGTCCAATTTAAACCAATTCAAATTTCATACCAAAACAGTGACTGGATAAGCCTATTACTGAACAACATTGAATTAAAAATAGGATTCCTTCAACTGAACTCTAGCATAGCAGACCATAAATGTAATATTAGGATATAGTATTTCCCGGTAAGCTATTCAAAACTGGATCATAAAACAAAAACAGAATCAACTAGAAATATTCTAAATACAGAATGAAAATTCTTAGTATAGTTACCACAGAAAATTATTGCACATTGCAAAAGATACTGATCCTACCTGTGATATAAAGGAAATAGCAAATAAACATCTGATACTTTATCAGGCCACTGACAAGCTTATACAACAAGTAATCTGAAGTTACTGTATTAACAAGCTGCTGACTAAGAAAGCGCCCATATGTGAAAAGCATCGCCGTGAAAAAGAAGTGCCTGCAATGAATTATAATGCTTGTACATAAAGGATGCAAAGAGAAAATGATTGTGGTGGCGGTGAGATTGACAATTTCTACAATGATCCAAACATTACCAGTTCAGCAGCCTGAACCCTGGCAGTTGCTTATCTTCACTGGACTTTCTGAGTAGGTTAAATAGTTCGCTTGCCATGTATATTTGAATCACCACCACCATGGCCCAGATATAAAGATGGCCCATATAAACAATCAAGATAAAGCCTCCAATCATCCATACCGTAGAATAAGTACGAATAAGCATGGATTTATACTTGTTCTGATCATTGACAAGTAACGGCTGTCCATTAGCTTTGTTCCCATCTGCGGCAACCTGAAGTAAATGATTGTGATTAGCTCCAAAAGAGCACCCACGACAGCTGCTGCTCTAGCTTTGCACCATGCTACCGTATTAAGTATTCAACAAATAAGTAAATGGATGAATGGGTGAAATGTAACATAAAACAAACACACAGTAGCTATAGTACGCGCAAGTTCGTATGCACGTAACAGCTGAACAGCACAAGGCCACAACACATTGCGACCCACAATAACTACGCCCTGTCCAGCTTAGATAAACACATGTGGCCATAAATCACGAGTACTTACAACACATGTAAATAGAGAATGGAACTCTCCATTTGCTGAAATGTGGAAAGAAAACAAGAAAGCAACGAACCTCAGAAGGTTGTCTCCGCCGCCTCACACGTCCTACATGAGAAGCAGAAGTGTCGCTGAGGCCAGTATCCTTTTGCATCTCGGCTACCCAATCTAAAAGTCATAAGAGCATATAGCAATTAAAACATAAGCAGGGGAAACATTGATGGAAATTAGGCTCCTAGAAACAGAATGTTTGCTAATTATTTTCCCAATTTTTTCGATGGTTAACTGAGCTAAGCTCCGGGCAAAACTCATTCTTAACAATAAGCTGCCATCCAGGGGCGAACTTCTACATGGCTCCAACAATCTGGGGTAACAAACTAAAAACTGCTACAGGTACTCCTCTAAAAAGCGAGCGAATCCACAAACTGGTCTGACTGGAGAATCTATCTGTGAAAGCGGTGTTCCAATTTGAGCGCCCATAGCAAACGAAATAATTCCAGACCCGTTCAAGCAAGCTAGGGTTCCTCACCAGTGAGGTGGCGCTGGGTGCTCCAGCCGAAGGAGAAACGCCTTTGACGGAGCAGTGCTCGGCAGCCGGTCGATTGATCGGCGGCCTCCCGCGCCCCCGCCGCTGACTGGGAGAAGCGACGGGGATTGGTTATGGGGCTTATTAGGGCTGGCTGAGGCGGGCGAGTGTTTCGCTAGTACTATTTCCCTGCGCTCCAAAAACTAGGAGTACTACGAATTTTTTGTGGCACGGGACGAAGAGCCTAGTACTACCCTGCACGGCAAAAACTAGTACTACGAATTTTCCTTTGGCTAAAATGATCCGTCCACGCAACAAACAAGCGCATCGCTGTCGCAGATTATTAGTTGCCGCTCGCAACCGCTCATGCACGAGCCAACCCAAATCATCCCAACTACTAATCAATGCGTCTATTCAACCAGAGAATTCGACGGGTGATAGCTACCAATCGCAGGCCATGCCACGAGGCAGCGAGCTCCCGAGCGGCAACAGTCCGTAGCCGCCGCCCCGCGATGCAGGCGCACCGGAAAAGGAAAACATCACGGCGAACGAATCTCTCCATACCGACAGACATCCAGAGCAAACAGCTAAAAAATACAACAGCGAAGCATGGGTGATTCCGACGGCGCGTAAGCTTATTAGGGGCGGTGGTATATGGTCTCTGGGATACGGGAGGTACCTCGAGGTCGCGGGTGCAGCGGTCGTCTCCGGCGAGGTCTGGACTGGAGTCCGCCGGCAAACTCAACAGCCCGCAGAGGGGTATAACTTAGAAGGCGGACGGCGAGCGCGGAGTAGGATATGGAGAGAGCTGCCTGGCTCGAGAAGAGGGAGGAAAGGAAAAAAAGAGATGTGGTGGTGCCCCGCTCCCTCCCCGCCTCGGGCCCTCCCTCGTGTGGGTTTCGCTTTCGCCGCAGCCAGCAGGAGGAATTCTCTTTGCTGCGTGTATAAAGCGAGGATATCTGCTTGCGCGGTCTTCTATATCTCGGGTTTTCTTATGTTTAATTAACTGAAATTACGACTTCGTTTACTCAACTTACAGTATGTTCGATTCGTATTGTAGAGCGATACTACTATTTATTGAGTATAAAAAAATATAAATCGTAGGTATCCGATTCAGATTCAAAGATTGTGAACAATTAAGTGGGAAAACCTAATTAAGTAAACAACTCCCTTGACGTTATATTTTCTGGCTGAAAGAAAAGAAAAAGCGAAATTGAGGTTCCTTCCGATTGCCGGGTTGGGGCCCGGGGAGCCACGGCTCATTTTGCTTGATTATTCTTCCCGCGACGTCGATATCTTGTGCCCGGAATCCAGCGAAATCTGTAGTTTCGTGTCGTTGCTGTTTACACCATCTGAAGAAGGATCGTCTTGGTAACATAGGCAGCTCCGGTACGGTCCTTAGTAGCAGCAGTGAGAAAAAAGTTACGGCGCGTGTTTAGCTCGTTGATGGCGACAAGGACCGTATAGCCGCTCGGCCAACATCGACCGCTGACGGGTGCACATCAACGCATACTGCCACGAGTTGTGCAAGCACAGCTGTCTGTCATTCTCCATTTACAACGCAACGGAAAGTCAACACAAGCACGGGCAGCTGGCGAAGCGAAGCCACAAGCGCGCGCGCGATTCACATGCCCGTGATCGTCAACCTCAGAGGTAATACGATGCAATCAATCATGCAGATTTTTGGAAGCCATCGGTCGCCATCGCCGTCGCCGTCGCCGGCTGCACTGCACTGGCACCTACTGTATCGTACTGGACCTTTCATACCCGGCCCGTCTGTAAAGACACCCGAGCTTCCCGAAGCCAACACATGGGGCCACGCGCTCTCGGCCACCTGCACAGCTCAAAAGCATGGCGTTACGCTGGGTCGCTCCTTTGCTTTCGGTTGGAAGTGGCCAGCAGCGACGAGGAGGGAATCGTTTCATCGGCGGCGCACGACTGCACGAGCGGACTGCACGAGCGGGCTCCTTGGCCTTTCCGCGACGCGAGACGGCGAGAGCAACGTAAAGCGCAGAAGTACTACTCCCTCCTTCCTAAATTATTTATCATTAGAACAAACTTTTAGTTCAAATTTAAACTAAAAAACTTGTTTTAACGACAAATAATTTGGAAGGGGGAGTAACGTATATGGGCTAGCTGGTCCAGAAGGATGTCTCGGCCCACATTTTAAGAATCTTACGAACGAATTGGGCTTCACGTAGGCCGGATTAATTGCCGCGACATCCAACCGCGTGAGCCGGAGGTCCATAACTCTCGGCTGAAACAGTTCGGGCCGGAGGCTAGTGGGCAGCGGGCTGGCAAGCCCAAATCTCAGGTATACCAGTTGGCTGATCTACCGAGAATAGTTTTTCAGGAAAAATCTGGAATTCATTGGCACTACGATTATGCTAACATACCATAGCTGCTGGATTGATATGTAATATTTCCATAGTGTAGAGATGAGATGGTACTCTTGACTAAAATTATTGGTTCCCATGATTATTCGTGGGGAAAATCTGCTGAGTGAAGAGGGCGCCAAGCCACGAGGTAACACAGTCCATTGAAAAGATCATAAGCAGCATGGGCGGATACACAGTACAGTTGGATAACCACATCTTTTAAGTTGGCACTCACTGTCCATGATGGCCTCTAAATAACAGGCTATTTCGTGATCTCTTGAAAGTAGGAAGAGGCGAGATTAGGTCGATACCTTCACGTTCCGGTACATGTCGTTGCTTGGCACGAGCAGCTAGCAGTTAGGAGGCCAATGCAATTTGGGGGAGGGTATGATACTGATACGTTCGTACAACTAAAGGCCTCTGCAGTCCAGTTATCTCAAAAGAGGGCAGGCGGGGCACATGCACACATGCGCTCAATCAATTCTTTTTTTGCTTGGCAGTTGCTTAAAGGTCTCTTTTATTAATCTGCACAAGGCTACTCCACCACTTGCCAATACAAATTAGACATCACAGCTTCTCAGACCATCCGCACCAATGTACTCTAAAGCATACTCTATCCTCTAAACCATACTCTATATACTCTATACTTCCAGTATGTCGTCTCACGAAAATTTTCCAGTATGCTTTACAGTATGCTTTCCAGTACGCTATAGAGTACATTGGTGCGGATGGTCTCACAAGCCTAGATATGGAGCCAGTCATCATGAATTAGCGTGTCTGTTAACATGTTAAATTCACTACGATTGATTCAAACATAAGAGTGCAAAACAAATGTCCTACTAACCCATATAATTAAGTTCACCTTATAAAATAATTATTGTGTTGATTTCATCGAGATATCAGGCTACTGGAAGGAACGAGCAAGCTTACACCTTAGCCAGACAGACACTGCGCTGTGCAGAGACTAAAGCAAGGTACTCTTGGCTTTGTGATCGGTGAACAGGTGAATAATGATAAGCAAAGTTCATTGTATGATAATCATTCTGCGAATTCGAAAGCATTAATCATGCGAAGATTTTGCATTTCGGTTATGGGCCCAGGTATCGTAGCAGCGCGCGCGGCTGTGACGGCGTTGGTACGGCTTAATATTTTTAGAAGGCACTAAGCTACTGATTATGCGCCCCATTAGGGCTACAAAGCGAGCTTGCCGATCCGGTAGTAAATCTCAAGCTTGGGTAGCTAGCTAGCATTCTCTCCTGGGGTATCGAAAACGATTAAACAACAAGTGCAGTGCGCGTGGGGATGGTTGAAAGGTAATCATGCATGCGATGCAGATGCAGCAGTCGGCATCGATCCTCCCTAGCCAGCACCCATTTTGAGACTGGTATCTCTATATTTTAGCAGGTGTATCAGTACAGTAATACTAGTAGTACTATAATATACGTATCTTGCATGTACTCTTTTTGTCCTAAAAAACTTGTCGTTTTATAATTCAACAATAAGCTACAAAGCGATAAACTTTTTAGAACAGAGGAAGTATATACTACTAGCAAGTTTGTTTATGATTCAAAACCATACAAGTATGTTTTTTTGTTCGAAAACCGGTGCCTAGCCGGTGTTCAATTACCATACCAGCTTGTATGCTATCAAAGCCTGGCTCAGGGGCTCTCTAACTAATCCACCATGAGCAAGAAGCTAATCCACGGGCAACACGCTAAAAGGAGGAGATTAATCCTTTGTGCTTTATCACACTCACACCACCTGTAACACGTCCACGTGTAACTCACTTATTTGAGCAAGGAACAAACAAGACACATCTTCAGATAAGGTGACTGTGAGTGGCCTTCCTCCCGTTTGATTGAGAAAAAAAAAACGGAGTACGTGGAGGAACCTTTACCATTTTTTTAATACTGCTAAGTGAAAAACTGGAAAAGAAGTAGCACTAACTAGTACTACTACTAGCGGCTTCCAAAAAAAAGTAGTACTACTACTAGCAGCAACGAACCATAATTAACCCCTAAATAAATTGTTACAGGGAAAGCGAGAAACTCCTAATGCATCAATTCGATTGGGACCAAGGATTATTTGGATAATGCAGACATACAAGTATATGCGCGACCAAACTGATGAGCTCCACGAAAGCAGCAGCAGGACGGGGAGAGGGCTTATCCTTAATCCCGGCCTAATGCTTTTTTTCTTTTTCATTAAGTTGTAGTATTAAGTTTGCAACAGCAACGGTTGTTGGGTGATGTGCGCCACTGCACGGCACGGCCCTAAAGCTGGAGCTCTCCATCCATGCTACAGCTAGTGGGGGGCGAATGGGGCCTGGACGGCAATGATTGGTCTACTCATTCGATTGCTGGAGCTCAGAAAACTTTCATCTGCTCATGATGGACGGCCAGGACAACAAGCACGAACAGCACTGCTCTCTATCTCTCTCTCCTCATGCAGTCCTCAGTTGAGTTCCCTCTCTCTCCCCTTCTCCTGCCTGCCGCTGCCATCTTGCAGCATAAAAGGAGGAGTGAAATATGGAATGTAGGCGGCTGCACGGAATATTAAAATTCTCCAGAGGAATTTACAAGTCCATCCACACGCACCAATACCAAGTTTTTTTTTTCGGCTTGCGGTAGCAGAGAAGCAACTACTACTGTACCTCCTAGTGTGGACAATAGACCATGAGATGAGGAGCAACTCGCACCTTTTGTGAAAGGAGAGGTTTGATATTTCTACACAACATAATCAACAAAGATAGTCGTAAAAGCGCTGTAGATAATTGTGCTACTGCGTTCAATACTAAATCGTACTGTACAGAAAAGGAGCACAGCAAAAATTGTATCTTTTTTTCACAATCAAAGACGTGATTCACCTTGTAAATAAGTGGCAGTGACAGGGGAGAGGATGATGATGATGCTCTAAAGTAGACGGGCTGGACCGGGGAAAAGAAGGCAAAAATAAAAGCCGAACGGCAGAACAGGAGGAATTAACAAAAGAGAAATACAGGAGTCTAAGAAACTACTGGCTTCAGTAGTAACGAAATCGAACTATATAGAGAGAAAGAGAAAAAACAGCTTGCTTGATTACAAGTCATCCTCGTTGATGCTCTCCAGGTGCGGCCGCCACACGGCGACGCGCCCCCGCCGGCGGTCCCTCGCCGTGGAGGCCTTCTCCTTCATGATCTCTGAAAGGTACCGCTCGTTGGCAAGAAGCCGCTCCTTCTCGCCTTCCGTGGTGGTGGTGCCGCCGCCCAACCCGGCCGCGGCCGCCGCCTTGCTGCAGCCAGGTCCCCGCGGGGAGCTGTTCTGGTCCTTCCTCCTCCGTCGCCTCCTCGCCGCGGCGTGCTCCTGCTGCGCCGCGGCCTTCTCGGGCGCCGGGGACGGAGGAGCAGCCATGACCGGCATGAGGAAGTATATCTTGCCCTTCTGCAACTCGGCATTCGGCGGAAGGATGACGGGCTTCTGCACGACGATGCCGCCGCCGCCCCCGTCCGCCGGGCACGTCGACGGCGGCTTCCGGAGGACGTGCTTCGGGTAGGCCTTCATGATCTCCCCGGCGAGCACGGGCCCGCTGATCTCCTCGACGCGGCCGTTGGAGTGCACGATGCGCACCACGTCCAGCGCCCCGCACGGAAGGATGCACGCGATGCAGCACCGGATGGTATCCATGGCTTGACTCGATCTTTTCCCTCCGCCGCGCACGCGCACTCTCTCTTCTCGGCTGGCCGCTGCGCTATCTCATAGGGTGGTACTCCCTCCTTTCTCGAAAGTTTGTCGCTTTCTAGTTTAAAATTGAACTAGAAAGCGACAAACTTTCGAGAAATGAGGGAGTAGAACAGAAAGGAGATGGATCTAGCGAGGACGACGAGCTAGCTGGGCGATGATGCGCGCACGAGGGAGCGAACAAACGAGACGAGAGCTCCGCTGGCCTTGGGGTCCTTTTGGTGCGGGTATGTTCGAGCTGCTCGCTTTTATATAGCGGCACCTTAAGCTAACTCCTAGCAACTACTAGTAGCTGAGAGAAGCAGACACGGAGGGAACCGGTTCTTGTTCTTTCTTGCGAGAGTTGAGAGATCTCACTTCTCACAGCTAGCCCTTTTGTTTCAGCTTATGACTGCGGATTTTGGATTTTACAATCCGAACCTGAAACAGGGCCAATTTTTTAGTCTCACTACTACTCATCCACAGTGCTAACAGTTGCAGCTCCTCATGGTTTTCTACTACTCCCTCCTGATCTTTTTATTTGACGTTTCAGACATAGATTTGTACTAAAAATGAGCTGTGTTGGACTGCCCTAACGTCAATTAAAAAAATCTAGAGGGAGTATTTCCACGACCCACTCTCTTGTTGGCTACACCTTGCTTGGCCTCTTCCTACGTGGGGCGGATGGAGAGGAGGTGAAGGTAAAGAAGTGGGATGAATGGGACTCGATGGAACTGGGAATTAAATTAGGCTTTTGTTCGCTCTGCCATGCCTTTGAGCATGCAAGCGTGGAACCCCTGGCCTTAAATCATTGCCACTGCTGAACTGTGTACTCTCTTCGACCCCATAAACTTATCGCTTTGTAGTTCAAAAATAAACTACAAAGCGACAAGTTCATGAAACGGAGGGAGTACTTGTGTTAGGACTAGGCACCCAGACATAGGGGAACTGGTTCTCATGGGCGCATCATGCGGGCGTACATCTGAAGGGAGGATCCTTTGTAAAAACCTGAGCTTGGAACACACCTCGTGGATCTAAAACTGAAAGGCGAGTAGAAATAAAAAAAAGTGAAGCAAAGAGGAAACAGAGGAGAAATCTATCTTTATGGTACCAGATCATCTAATTGACCTGTCATGGACTGCAGAGGCGCTCACATTGGCGTGTGCCGTCACTGTTGTGATATTTTTTTTTACCAGGGTGCACCCACGTGCCCCCTGCCTTTTATTGAAAGAGAGAGGGTATACGGAGTTTTCTGGTCACACTTTTTAGGCGCATCCTGACACCTATATTGGTCACTGTTGTGATGATGCAAGGCCAGAGTTGAACTAATCAGGAGGCAGACAGCGTTGCGCAAGGTCAGGGTGGGCAATCGGTTAAACCGAAACCGATCGGTTCGGTTTTTGGTTTTTTTAATTGTTCGGTTTTTAAAAAATGAGAACCGAAATTAGTAATTCAAATTTAAAAACCGGCCCACCGGTTAACCGAATAGTTCGGTTTTGGTTTCCGATTAACCGCGAAAACCGAGTTTCACCCATGGTGGTGTGCGGGCGCACGGGTCGAGGGGAGGAAGGGGCGCATGTTAGTCGTTGGGGAGCCGGTAAGGTAGAGCCGACAGCAGATCAAGGCAAGTTGGGAGCAAAGGCGTCGGAGAGTCGGTGTGGAGGAGCCATGGCACAAGATTTGAGACGGCGACCGGCGGCGGAAGAAGGCGAGCTGCGTGGAGGAGGCCGACGGGCGGCGGCGGGCGCTGCGCGGAGGAGGCCGATGGGCGGCAGAGGCGCTGCATGGAGGCGGCCTACGGGAGGCGGAGGGCGTTGCGTGGATGCGACCGATGGGCGGCGGCAGGCGCTGCGTGGAGGCGGCCTACGGGCGGCGGCTATCGGCGTTGTTAGGGTTTTCCTGGGAGGCTGGGCGATGGGGGCTAAATGTGGGGTCGTGGGCTCAGCCACTTAGGCCGAATTGGGCCTACTGGACACTGACGGGTTAAATTCGGTTTCACCCGGTTAGCCGAACAGAAAAACCAAAAACTGTAGAAAAGATCGGTTTCTGCAGTCTAGGAACCGAAATCAGCCACAGTTTTCCCGGTTTCGGTTAATTCGGTTTCGGTTCCGGTTTTTTCGGTGTCGGTTTTTGGTTTTCGGTTATTTTGCCCAGGCTGAGCGCAAGGAATTGTGATTTGGACCGCGAGATGCACGTCCCGAATCGTTCTACTGTAGAGGAAAGGGAGTGAATCCAATGTACTACCTCCGTTCTTTTTTAATTGACGCTTCGGACAAACAAGTGAACTGAAAAATAACTATGAAGTAATGTCCTAACGTCAAATATTTTGATCCTGGAGGTAGTACTCCACCAAATCCTCAGCAGATGGGGGGCAGCCACCCACACTGATCGTCCACTCTGGGACGCGGAAGTTGAGGGCAGAAGTCCAGCGAGAAGCTCATTCCCGTGGATGATTTTCACTCTCAAGGCAGGCAATTATCTTCACTGAAAAGAAGAAGAAGAATAAAGGCCATGCCGATGGCACACCGCACACATGTACGGCATGGGCGCGTTAGCTAATTAAGCGAGGAGCATAAACAAGCCGCCACTAAGATCCAATGCATCCGTCCACGTACAATACGAACAATACACTACTGAGGCCCCCCTTGGCACAGCTCCACAAAGCTGATTCTCTGGATTCACTCCTGATTCTCTAGTGAAGTGATTCTGTGCCTGAAAATGATTCTCTATGATTTTCTAGAATAAACTCTTAAAATCAGGACAGAGAATCACTTCACAGAATCAGGAGAAGCTACTTTTTTCAGCTTCCAACCCCTTAGTTCATTTCAGAGAATCACTTCACAGAATCAGCCGAGAATCACTTCTTCTGAAAAATAGTGTTTGGCACAGCTTCCCTGATTCTGCCTGAGAATCAGCTTCGTGAAGCTCTGCCAAAGGGGGCCTGACAATAAAGTAGAGGGGAAATTCCGGTACCGTCCAACACGTCGACATAGCGGGAGCAGGATCTGGGGCCATACGTACGATACGAGAGAGATAGGCAGGCACCAATCAGCGCGCACGTTCGTTGGAGAGGAGAGGAGGGCGAGGCGGCACGGTGCACACGCAACGCCATCGGCGTCCATGTATCCTCCGTGCTGTGATGGCCCCGGGAACAGTGGCGGCGGTCGCCCATTGATCCATGCATCTCTCGGCCTGCTCGTCTAGTGGACGTGCGGACAACGCTGCATGTTAGCGCGAGGCCGCTGGCCACCCCTGGGCAGCGCGGCGTGGAAGGTGATGTGGTTGCGCTGAGCTATAGTGGGGCAAGGCGCCGGGTTCGTTCTCTTCTCGCACTGCAGCTTGCAGGTAGAGCGCATTGTGCAAATGTACACCGACCCAAACTCTTCGTGAGTGCTCGCAGGCCGGCGACTGTTACCGGATATTCAGAGCAAACCATACAGGGGACGATTCCACTTAATATTTTCCGATTCTTACTGCTCTTGTTGACACTCATTCTTTCTAAAAAGGTCCGGCTAATTAAGCAAAAAAGAGTCCGATTAATTAAGCTCGCCGCGTATGTAGCCTTGCCGCGTGTTATACCTTCAGAGGACGCGTGTGCGTGTCCAAATGTTCCATTCAACAACAGGCGCTCTGCCGGCTCTGGAGAAAGAAGAGTAATTTTCAGAGTGGCAGCCGCCGACTCGTGACACGCGGGTATTGATTTTGGTGTTGCGCGACACGAGTCGCGTTTGTTTGGACCGATCAGCAGGAGAGACAAAAGTCGCGTCGGACGAGGCGCGTGGATCCCTGTTGGGGCTCGTGAACGTGCAGCTCCTGCGTCTCCATTTGTTTCGGGCAAGCAAGCGAATCTTTTGACGAATCAACACGAAGTCGGCATACATAGGATCAGTATGGAACCGCGTGACGGGATCTGATCGCACGCGCTCGTGCGCTCGCATGTGCTTCACGACGCCGTCGCCCGTCCGTGCTGTCGAGCTCTACAGTGCGAAGCGCGCGGCGAGTGGACTTGTCATCTCGCTCATGACCCACGAAACATCTAGCTAGCGAGACGATGCAACTTGTCCACGCCGCGAGGACGACTTTTTTCGTTTCAGTGGCTTTAATAATTGGAGGTGAATATTTCACTTTAGAGCCAGGGGTGCTGCCTGAGCGTGACATACGTTCGACACGGGCGATGCAGCAGACGGTGGAGGGAAAGGGAACCGAACAGCTTTGCTGGTAAAGGTAACGGAAGCCGCTCGACTTGATCGATCCGTGTCAGAATCCACCACGCGCAGGCACAACAGCTCACATGTGGTTGCCTCGTAAAGCCAACGACGTGGACTGAAAGTTCGAAGACGTTATCCATTACCCGATAGATTTATTCGTTCATGCATGCTTCGAGTCGCCGCAACTTACTGAACTGCTGCTAGCTAACTCGTAGGGGCTAACCTAAAAGGGCCTCGGAGCGTCGTGCTATAATCGATCGGAAGTCGACACGATAAGCGCATCCTAGCTAGCACAGCGTCGGACTTTCGAAAAAAAAGCTAGCGCGTCATCGCAATGACAGTACAGATGTGACAATGCCATTCGGTGGCGAGACTGTAGCAGATCTGCTCCTACCAAAGGCGATTTCTGAACCTGAAAGCCTCAAGAAAAGACTTGTTCAGCGTTCTACATATATAATGATATAACGGATCGACATGTCCACTCTCCAAGTGTCCATTTTCCGGCACGGCCAGATGACGTCCAAAGGTCGTGATCCTTATCGCGTTTTCCAAACAATCATAGGAAATTCTCTCGAAAAAGGCAATCATGCATACGAAGAGGTCCAATGACGGTGTCAAAAACGAAGGCCGTGAAAGCACAAGAAGCTGATGGATCGATCGAGATTCGAGTGTTAAGCTGCAAGTCGTCGTAAACGCCGAGTAAATCGACCACGCGCGCGTGACACGGTCCGTTCGCACACGTCGCGGTCGTCGTTGCGTCAGAGTTGAAAGGACAAGGGTCGTAACCGATCACGCACAGCTGGTTTCTTTTCGGCATGCAACAATTCACCTTTAGAGATCTGCCGTGGCGAATCGCAACTCTGCTCGCTAGCTTCCGTGCTTCACCATTCGATCGTACTACAGGTCATATAAATCAGACGCTTTATTTTGAAAGTAGCCAACAAAAAAAGTGCACGACGATTGTCGTGGCAACCCTTGGCGCACCTGTCGTACGTCCATTGTGTTATCCATATCGAACCACTTTTTGTCCAGTCGTGGATCACTGAATCATCCATGACGGGGTACTACCGACTATTCGCGCGAGGAACTTTAGAAAGCCACAAAAATGATCCTACCTGAGATGTTTGCGCCTCGTACGTCCACACACCACACCTAATGCGACAGGTATCAATGCGAGAATCGCAAGCATTAAGTCATCCAGCGTAGCTATCCGGACAACATGTGGCTGCAGGGATGTACCCATCAAGACAGCAGCGTCACGTACTGTGCTCCGGTCTAAAGAAACAGTGGAGGCTCCGCCCTTGCAAGGGGACCGAAGAGTTAGGGACGGCATAATCAGGTCGGTTAAGGTGTCTGTGGTCACAGGAGACGAGTCGAGCCAATCTGATCTTCTGACGGATTGGTTGCATTTGATGGAGGCGTTTTGCTTCGGTTGATTGCTTTGCTACCGGAACATGTAACAGGGCACCAGCAGGGCTAAGCTATGTTTTAATTCGCTTTGGGCCGTGAAAATATCTGGCCGTGATCGAATGGGAATCAGCTAGCTGAAGGTCTGCGTGCTTGGTGGAACGCCCTTCTTGATCACCCGCCTGGACTTTTAGGTGAAAAGACCGGACTGAAACTTCTAGTACATCTTTCGTTCTGGTTTTCTGGATACGTTGCTTTGCTCCTTTTCTCCGGTGTTGACAAAAGTTAAAATATAGCTCTAGTTTTTTCCTCACTGCCGAAAACTCTCTAAAAAGATTGTTTTTTTTTGCGTAAAAAAGGTGAGGTAAATTTATCTGCCTCAGCGATTCTTCTGCCCGAAAGATTGATGGCAGACAAGATCCAATTGCCACACAGTGGGAATCACATCCGATGCGAAACGAAAGCCCTGCTGCTATTTTGGCGTCAGCAGTCAGCACATTATCTGCCACTTTTTTTTTTGTACAAACCTGAACGGAGATACGACACGGAGTACGCCACGGTCAAGATAACCTCACCGATCGAAAGCTACGTCGTGTCGCGTGGGCGGTATGCGAACCAGGTGCACCCAACGGCACGCAAGTTCCAGCACGCGTCGCGCGCGGCGGCGGCAGCGAACCAACCGACCCCGCCTCCGTCCATGCTTACAAAAGTCCAGAACGCGCGCGCGCAGCGCAGGCAGGCACGCGCGCGCCGCAGCGACGCCCCCCGCCTGATCCGATCCCGGTTGCGCCGTCCCTTTCGCCAAAAGGCTGGAGACCCATCGCCCCATCGGCATGGCCCGTCCATCCAACCGATCTCGCCAAACAAGAATCGCCGGTGATCGCGGTACACGCGTACGCGGGCCCCTTCCTCCGTCCCTTTAATAACCCACCAATTATGGGTCCCATGATGCCCACCAGGCCGGCCCGTCGCAAGCCAAGGCCGCCGGTCAGAGCCCACATGCATCTTATCCCGTGCTAGCCAACCGTAGAATTTTAGGTAACCGTCCTTTCGATCAGCGTCAGAGGAGGAACAGAAACAGATTGGCTGCAAATTATATGCGGCGATCGATCGATCAAAGTGGGCGGAGCAGCCCTGACAGATGTCAAATGTCCGAACAGAACACCGCCGGTGTCTTTACAGCGGAGTCGTAGTGCTCCGACGTCAAATGTCACAGTCAAAGGCCCCCCCGCCCGGCACGCAACGAAAGGGAGGCTCGGCTCGGCTCATGCTCAGCTGCTTTACATCAATTCAAGGTCTCTGGGCTGAGATGGATGACAAATGGAGAAGGCTCGTGTGGCCTACGAGGCCTAATTCTGGCAGCAGCATCTCTTCTTTTAAGATGAAGTGAGAGGTGAGTTTTGCTTTCGTGTGTCAACTACTAGCCTCTTGTGCTTTTTCGCGGAGAGTGATCGAGGGAATGGAACCGGACAGACTCGCTGCTGTGGATGACGATGATGGCATGAGCATGACGCCATGTGTTCTTTCGTTTCGTGACTCGTAATGTAACCTTTTTATCTTCATGATATCCAGATTTAGATAGGGCGGTCGGCGTTCCCGTGTTCGGCCGTCCCTCCTAAAGGCTGCTGCTGTACTGTCAAGGATTGGATCCCACCCGAGAACGTGAAGTCGAGATGGGCAGAGATCGTGGTGCGCGGTTCTGCTGCGGCTATCCGCCGCGCGCATACGAGATAGACCTGCACGCCTCGTGAGGATCCTTTCTGGCAGCAGGTGGAATTGGGTGGGAATTGGCAGCGCGAGTTCCGGCTTTCCACTTCCACAGGCGTCGGTCCTACCGCCCCGTGCTTTGCACGCAGACACGCAGCGACCTGCATTGCATCAGGATCAACCGTTCAGGCACGGATCAGTGGGATTACAGAACGGAGATTCGCTTTCTGAACAGGCATGAGAAGTTGGGAGGTCTCCGTATTCAGAAGTCCGGTGATGAGCGAGTGCCTGCGCCACTAGGATGATGAACAGTTGAACCCGAATAATTTCCCTGAGACAGGTGGAATATGTCCGTGGTTTTGTAAAGTTTCGGTTGAACAGTGCCTACTCTCTTGTTTCCGTTTTCCCTTTTCTTTTAGAAATCCACACATCGGTGTCCGCCTAAAGGCACGCTGTACATCGAATTCGAATCCGCTGGCAGACTTTTAAGGGCAAGATAAGCTTTGTCGTGCACAAAAAAAAAAAACGCATATCCTCATTGCGTGTTAGGATTAGGAAAGAGTTCTGAAACTTTCTTGGTAGTGCCTGAGCAGTGTCACCAGGATCACAGAACAGTGTGCATCATATATACCGCAACATGAGAGTAGATTAGCGTTGAAGCTTCCTTCGAGAGCTACTCTGGATGCAGATGATTTCAATCCGTTCTTTCTTCTGTTGAAACTGAGAATGTTCAGGTGCTTGCGCTCTTCACTAGAATTATCAGCATTGGTATTTACAGGTGCCAGAGTGAATGAAAGTATCATCAATCACAGCTGGGTGCATGTTTTTCAAGCTTAGAAACTTCAATCGAGCCATTTTCATCGCAAGACGAGGGTAACGCTATGACGTCTGTTTTCGCAGTGGGATATTTGGGCCATCACCCAATCCAGGGCCTAATCGCCACTCTTGTCTACAAACTTTCCAGCGTTTGAAAGAAAGCCCACTCGAACGGCCCGTTTCCAAATAGTTCGATGCTTTTTCGGCCCACTTTGATACGCACTTTGTTTCAGTTCAACCTTTGATGCATTCCTTGCCTCCTCGTCCACGGGCTTGAGCGACCATGTGCCACAGGTCCAACCGAGTTTATTTCAGCTCGGCATCTTCGTCGCCAATCCTTGATAGTCCGGTCGTTCTCTCTGTCCCAGTTAACTGACTGAATGAAGCCGAAAAGGACCCACAAATTATCGGTTTGAAATCGCTGAAACACATGCCCTGCCGGCAAAACCATGGGTTATTAGTGACCTCTAAAAAGGCAAGATGGAACTATGGGCGAGTGACTCCAAAACAGGGCACCTTTTATATTATTCCGTCATAAAGAGGCGTGCAAGCTCCTTTAATAATGCAGCTCGCTCACAGGCTGACCTCAGAATATAGCAGGACAATACTTGGGCGGATGGGCCTCCTCACTCAGCTCTTGCTTCGACCTTACGTGACGTGGTATGTGTCAATGACCTCTTCTCCTCGGGGTCGCAACAACCCTACTCGCCGGTGCTGGAGGACAAAAAGGGATTCGATGTGGGGGTGCCATCTGACGCCGCTGGGAAAGAAAAGCACACCTTCAACATGCCGCCATGATTGGAGTTGGAGCCTTGGAGATAGTGTCTCAGTCTCATCCCTCGGTCCTGGTGGCGAGAAGGAAACAATCTGAAGACAGGGGCAAGGGCAAATCACCAGGCACCTACTAATTCTGTCCGCCTTGTTGTCTTGCACGAGCTAGGCCGTGACGCCGCCTGATGATGCCTGAACTTCTCATCATTGTTTCATTGCCCTTCTGCTTATTTCTTCGGAAAAGCATGCAACTAGTACCCGTGCACCGTGCAGTTTTGACACGACAAGTAATTAACTGGGTTGGTTACTGGTGCGGTACCACGAACGCACAGCATAAACAGTGCGTGTGCGTCGAGTGTTGCTACAAGTGGCTCCGGTAGTGAATTTTTTTTATTAATATACGATTTTTAAACGTTTTTAATATAAACAACACACAAAATGAAAAAAATTCAAAACTAACCCAGCTTCGTATGTGTCACATACGAAATTTAAATTTCGTATGTGGCACATACAAAATTCAAATTTCGTATGTGCCACATACGAAATTCGTTTTAAGCTGACGCAGGTATGTTTTATTGAGTTTTGAACCTCAGTTTTGAAATATTTAGAGTAAGAATTTGAAAGTGTTTCCAAAATACAAAATGTAGAGTAGATTGTGAGGTTATTTATGCAATGAGGAACATATAGTTGTAGTATTGGGAATAAAAAGTTATTGAATATTGAATTGTGTAATACGATCACAATCATTCAGTTTTTGTGATCGTAATACCAACTTCGAAAATCAATATCTCTCAATTCAATAGACGAAATATATTGGAAACCTATTCCTTAGACTCACCAGAACTAATACTATAATTTATATTATAACAATTTGGAGCAATTGTACCTCTAAATATTTCAAAACTGAGGTTCCAAACTCAATAAAACATACCTGCGTCAGCTTAAAACGAATTTCGTATGTGGCACATACGAAATTTGAATTTCGTATGTGCCACATACGAAATTTAAATTTCGTATGTGACACATACGAAGATGAGTTAGTTTTGAAATTTTTTCATTTTGTGTGTTGTTTATATTAAAAACGTTTAAAAATTGTATATTAATAGAAAAAATTCCTCCGGTAGTGCTCCGTGCCCTGGTGTGTAAAGGCAAGATCGCCCGGGGGCCCGGCCGGGCCTGCTGGACACCTAATGCGCGCGTCGTGCCAGAAGTGATAATGATATGAGCAACCGAACGCTGCCCGGTAATAACACTTGAGTAGACGGGTGCAGATACGCGCAGGCGTAGAAGAAACGATTGGTTGATTTGAATGAAGCAAGCAGCAGCGACCAGTTCAGATCTAGATGGACCGAAGCCTGCTTGCTGCAGCTGCCGGGGGAAGGGACGGTGCCTCATGGGCGTGCACATGGGGCAGCATGGCGCGTGGCGGCCGACCGCAGTAACGAGCGCTTGAAGCCGGATCCGCTTTCACACACGATTCGCACGACCGGCCCGGACGATCTTGAATTCATTCGCACGCTATAACTCGATCCGCCGTCGATCCGTTCTCCGTGCAGCCGTGCCCCGCGGCACCGTCAGGGGTTCATGCGGCCGTGCGCACCGTTAGGGGCTGGGCAGCTGCCGGCAGGCACCGTCGTGCTCCTGCCGCCGGACCATTTCGTCTTGCCTACGGAGTGCTGAACCGTGCTAGTGTTACCCCGGCCGCCCAAGGACAGGCGACATGCATGATCTGCAGCGGCCCGGGGCGATGAAAGAATTGATTGCCGTGTTAAAATTTTCTGCACGATCTACGGTGTAGCTTCTGTGGACCTTCAGTTGACTCCAGCATTGGTCCATGCGTCCAGTATACGGTTTAAATGGACCTGCTCCATCTACTGCGATCGATCATCTTCATTATTCAGTGCATCGCGGACACCGCCATTCCTTTGGCGTATCTGTCCTCTTTACCGTTGCTCTTTACGGAAGACCTGCCGCGGCAGCCGGCAGATGTGCGGTGTAGTTCGTCGTCAGTTACTTGGATCGGAATCAGACGCATGCGATGTTTCCTTTTTCTTGACATATATCGTCGATCCCAAGTCGAGCCAAGCGTAGTCAACTGCCATTCGACGCAACGCCTCACTTCTCTGCTTAGGCTGGCCTTGTTGACCATGCAAGCCATCCACACACAGCCCTCACGGCTTTTCAAATGCTACCACGACAGATTATTTATCCTTGGGCAAAACGATCGTTCAAGAAGCGAGGATCGCAATCTTGGCGCAGATAATGCTACAAGGCCGATCGAAGGATCTGTTGCTCTGGCAGCCACCGTCCTCTCTCCGTCGTTCTGGCTGGCTATCGGGGAAAGCGACACGCGATCTGCATGTGGGGATGGACACGACGACGACACGGCATCTGCTGGTAACGAAAAACGACATTAAACGCACCTACCAAGCAGATGGCAGCAGCTGCTGCTGCTGAAGCAGTTTTGCACAGTAATAGCACGAGCCCATGCACGGTGATGGCGATCCCGAAACGCGGCTGATAATCGTGGCGGGTACATGACCTCCTTTTGACAACCCAGTTGGCACGAGACAGAGACGCTGGTGGTTTTTGTCTCCATGCTCCAGGCCGTACGATGGAGCAGACTTCTCAACTGCACCCTCATTTGTTCCTCTGCAAAAGCCGTTCATCGGCCGCATTGTTGTTCTTTATAGATGGTGGCTGAATCAATATGGGAATCCAAAGAAAGCAGTTGCTCCTAATTCGAATTCCAGGAAAAAGGTGCCCTCCATGTAGCCCGAACAAAAAAAAAAAAAAAAAGAGAACGAGCCAGCGACCTTGTAAGTCGCGGTACGGGTCATGCGCATTCGCCCCGCACGGCAGCCGCTGCCTAACTTGCGTGCGAACGCTGACGCGGTCACGTCCCCGTCCGTCCGTCCGACGCACGGCAGCACCGGTGACGAGTCGAGTCGCGCAAGCAGGCGACGCGAGGGAGCCACACCGCCGTGCATGTGCCGAGTGGGGGCACAGAAAGCTGCCCCGCGCGCACCACCTTTTTAGGCGGATCGCTTCCCGAAAGTCCACACTTTCCTTCCCCGCATTCGCTTGACGCGAGCACCCGCACACGCCCTCGTGGAACGCGCAGTATTTATTACTCCCTCCGTCCATCGTTTTATAGTTCAAAAATAGATTACAAAGGGACAAGTTCATGAAAACGAAGGGAGTACTACTAAACGAAGGGAGTACTACTCACTGGAGACACCGCACCCGTACTGCTCCGGCGCGCTAGTAGTAGTGTGATGAAGTGAGCGCGCACCGAATCCGCAGTTTAATTTCGCCACGGCAAGGCGCCGCCGCGTAGATCCCTTCTCTCTCGTTCTCTCCCTCCCCCCCTCCGCGCGTTCGCTTCGTCCCCCGTTCCCGGCGGCGCACGCGACCCCTCCCCGGGCTTTGGTGGCTCCCGGGCTCTTACGCTTCCAGTCCAGCGTCTCTGTCTCTCGGCGATGCGGGCGGATCGCGCCACGGGGGAGGGGGCGAACAAGCGGATCGACCTGGCTGCTCCGCTCCGCTCGGCGCGCCGGGCCGCCGCGCCGCCGCGCTACAAGGCCGACCTCAAGTCGGGCCCTATCAGGCACCCGGGCGTCGTGCCCTTCGTCTGGGAGCAGCGCCCCGGCCAGCCCAAGAGCGTCCGCACCCGCCGCGCGCCTCCGCCGACGCCGCCGCGGGATAGTCCCCTGACGCGCCCGGGGGACATCGGCGGGAGCCCCTACCACGATGCACTGGGGGGGCTCAGTTCCCAGGCGTCGTTTCACGGTGTCGCCGCGGACGGCTCCCGGACCGGCGCCGCCGCACCGCGCAAGGAGGAGGGCGAGGACGACGAGGTGGTGCCCGCGGCGGAGGCGAAGGAGGAAGCGAAGCATCAGGGGCCGGGCGTGTCCCCTGCGGTGGTGCCACTGAAGCAAGAGGACAACGGCGAGGAGGAAGAGGAGATGTTCTCCGACGCGCTTGACACGCTGTCCCGCTCAGATTCCCTCGCCATGAACTGCAGCGTCAGCGGCCTAAGCGGCGTGCCGGACGCGGGCCCTGGCACCGAGCCAGGGTCGCGCGGCTTCATGATGGACCGCTTCCTGCCGGCCGCACATGCCGTGGCGGTGGGCTCCCCGCAGTACACCTTCCGGAAGGCCGGTGCGGCAGGCGCCACCGGCAACTCGGGCCGTGAGCATGCGCGTGCTGCCGCGGTGAAGGCGAGCACGGGTAATGACGACGATCGGATGAGGAGAGCGCCGGTCCAGCTTCCGCACCAGCATCTGCCGCCTAATTACTTGTCCTGCACCTATCCGAGACGCCAGGAGCATGACGAGGAAGAGGAGGATAACAAAGATGACTATGATGTGCATAGCACCAGGGGATTTGCATCCAAAGGGTGTGGTCTGCTACCTGGGTTCTGTGTCAAAACCTCAATGTTACTCCTGAATCCAGTGCCTGCAATGAAGCGTGCCAAGGCGCATGGGCGAGGAAGGGGCCGGCAGTTCATGTCAAAAGGGCCGAGTCCGCTTGCCCGCAGCTCACTAAACAAGCCAGTTGGATGCGATTCAAATGCAGTACGATATCACCACATTGCATGTTTGAATTTAGTTTAACAGTTATTATGCATCTTAATCTCTCTGTGCAAAGGTTATTCTAACCATCTGGATTGTGTTGTGTGACAGCAATCCTGGGACGACGTGTATAAGCACAAGTTGGAGCAGAATTATCTTGGTGAAGGAGAGGATGGCAGGAGCAAACTAACAAGTGAGTCAAACCAGCTGACATTCTGGAGCGATTCACAGACTGGAGGTGGCTCTTCACCATTCCACCACTCCATGGCTGGTGGCACGTCTCCATATCACAGCTATGCTGCGATGTCACCATCAAGTAAAGTAAATGGGTCATTTGGAACAGGGGATATAGATGAGAAGGGGAGGAGCAGCAACGGCTCTGGTTCACTTGGAAGAGACCATGATCACAGCTCATTGGTCGGGTCGGATCACAGTAGTTTCAAGGGATCAAGTTCCATGAGCTCTGGGCTAGATAGAACAGGACATGAAGATTCAATGGATCACCGAGGAGATATTGATCCACAAATAGGCCACTTGGATCCACTTCTGGACACAAAGGCTGCTTTGAATGCAAATGTAAACGACTCTCAGCCTCAAGGACATCAGATAGTCGGAAAGAACTCCACTCTGAAAAATCGAGACGGTGATCTATTGACTAAAAAGATCTCTGGAACTAGAGAATCCACGTTTTCTATGCTTTGTGAAAACCCAGGAATGGAGAAGTTGGATGACACCTATAAGGAAGGGCCACTAGATTTGGAAGAAAACGATGTTGCCAAAAAGGAGATTACGCCTTTGCAATCCCTCCTTCCTTTGCCAGTCCCAAAATCACCTTCAGAATCCTGGCTTTCTCACACTTTGCTATCTGTGGCAAATAAACCACCTGTGTCATCTTTTCTTGGAATCCAAGTACAGTCGAAGAAACAAGCTCCCTGGGTCGCGACACATCCAAAGGAGAATGTTAAAAAACCATCCAGGACACGACAAATAAGATTTGCAGATGTAATGCTTAGTTTATTCTGCTCTGCTTATAACTCTTTGTTGTTTTTTTTCTGATTTCATTTTCCAAGCACCGCAGAACCGTCACCTAACATGGTTATTGCCTACTTTTTTAGGTGGTAGAAAGGTCGACCCCATTGGATTCTGGGATATGATGTCTTCTCTCAATACCAATATCTGTTAAAGGTGTTTATGACTTGGAGGCCATGAAGGTCCTGGATCTCAACAGAACCCAGCTGCGCCCGAGGTGTGTCTCGTCCTTCTGCTGTTGCATACTTGCAGTGGCTGACAATTGACATGTCATGTTTGCTACATAATGTTCTCTGTGTTGGTCACGGTAAGTTGGCAGTGGACTCGTAGTATAGATTTTGTTCTAAATCATATATTATACAGGAATGCTTGTGGTTGATTCCTTACAATTCATAGTGAAACCTTGAAATACTATTCAGACCATGGGAGAGATCTAGGATCACAAAATGTAATTGTAACATATGTACCATAAAATAAAAATGTCAAAACAAGTGGGGCACTATTTCTGATACATGCCTCACTCTATAAAATTGTTTCATGTTTTTTTCGAACGCGAAACTGCAAGAGAAATTGTTTCATGTTTCACAGTAATGATACCAATCCTTCTAGATATGTGGTAGTGCTTGTCTGGGTTGACAACTCAGTTCACTGTATGGCATTTCTAGTCACTGTATTTGCTACGCAGAGCTTGCAACTGTAAAGCTTTACTCCAGATTGCAGGAGGCGGTTTGACATAAACAAAAGTAGGGTACACCAACTTCTTGCTGAAATCGTTAACCCTCGTAACGAGTATCAACCCTACATTTTTTACGGAAAAGATGACAATGACCCTGGAATTTATTTCGTGTGTTAGTGCACCAGTTTGCTAAAGTGGCCAAAGTGCTATGACATCGGTGTTGTTTGGCATTGACTTGTACGCTCATTTGTAACTATTTGGCTGAGCTGACTACTGGATGACGGTCAGCTGGTGCACCGAGTGCGGCATGGTTGATGATTCAAGACCAGCACTGAGTGCTGACTGACAGCTATTCCGTTGGTCAGGATATTTTCTGTGCTCATCAGACATCAGGTATCTTTTTGAGTGTGTAGACAAGTGCCGCGTGCCCTGTTCTGCTCCCTAGCACTGGACGCAATGTCATGGATTAACATTTTCTAGTAACTTGTCATGGCTTCAACACAATGTCACAATCTAAGAGCCAAAAAAGACAGTATGGCTCAGGAAGGGCTAAAAAAAAGCATGCCGATGCACCAAAGATGTCATGAAATGCAGTTTTGGAAATTAATGTCTATCTGAAAACTCTGCGCTTTTGATGACCCTGTATGCGACACCTCGCTTTTCTGTGTTTGAATTGGTTGTCTTCTTGGCTGATTATGGCTTGTTTTATCAGTTCCACTTTACTATAGAAGAGGGCGGTTGCTTCAGCAATTCTTTAGATGCAAAAATCTTAACCGAATCCTAAGGATTTGGTACAAACTCATCCAATCAAGGACAACGATTTGTGAAGAATCTAATTGATTTCCTTACAATAAAGGTGTAGAAAACAAATAAAAGGTGATGTAGCTGTTGCACCATGAGACAAACACAACGGTAACATACATCAAATTCTTTCGGAAATCATAAACTAAAATTAGGTGCAACGCTTACTCCATTGATCTACCTAACAGTATGGCGAGTGCTATGTTTCACATTAATCATCCGGTGGCAAGTTCTACGTTCTTGATCTGAACAGCCAGGTAACGGAGACAATGATGCTCCAATCGATTTAAAACGATGCCAAACCATAAGTCCAACTTGTCCCATAAAACTTTAATTAAATTCTCACATCACTTCGGCATGTACAGAGAACCGTTTGCTGCAGTGACCCATTGATGATCACATGATTAGATACTACATTATCTTTCTTGGCTGATCCTAGTATTTGGAATCTTGGGGAACGTGCTACAAACCAAATTATCTCCTTATTATAGGGCCTTTGTACAGACCTCTTGCAACAACAAAGCCCTCAGGGGGCTGATGGTCCTCCAATTCCTCCAACCAGACTACTTCTGAGCTATCTAATTCACTGGGCAAAGCAACTGGTAGGTTGAGAAGGAAAGAAAGTAGAAAAAAAAAAACTCAGCATAAGCGTGAGGATAACAAGTTGAACTTAGAAGTAATGAAGTATAAAGAGCTTCATGTACCAGGTAGTTCCTTCACTGAAGACTTACGGAAGTACGAACAGTGCCTCCCATCTTCAGCAGAATATGGTGGAGAAAGGACATCAAAGAGAGCGCAAGGTGTGATGGCTCTGAAAGTGTGGATATTACCACCTCCATTAGGGTAAAGAATCGTTGTCTCTGGTGCTGACATTTCACAATTTCTGACAAGCTTTGCTGGTCTTGCTGCATGTTCCACAGGGTTAAGGCATTATTACACCAGCCACTTGGCACATATTCTTTCAAAAACATATATGCATGATTATACAAAATGCACACAAAAGAGGTGTCTGTGATAAATGGGTATATTACCGAAATCAGCAATAAATTTTGATGAAGGGTTTAGGATCTAGAATTTCTTTAGTAAATCAGAGAGAATAACAGTGGTTCAAATTGAATCAAGACCAATTAGAAACTAGTACATGGTTCTGCAAAATAAGCTAAAATAGAACAATTATTAAGCAGTGTAAACATGAAAGGTCCTGCTTGTGGAGAATCTCAGCTTGAGATAGCCTACTAAGTTCTTAACAAGCAAAGAGTAAACGATGATTGCATACAGAATATCACCCTGAATGTATTAACCAAATAGATGATAATTATTTACAGTGGTGAGCACAAATAGGCGTCAAATTTAAATATCAGAACTCACCTTGTAATTGGTCACCTGGATCAGCTATGTCAATCCAGTCATAAGATTCAGCATGCAATCTCCCATAAAGAAGCTTGCTAAGTACAGTCATTCCAGGATGATTGTGAAGTGGAATAACTGAAGATGGTGGCATGCAAAATATACCCATCTGCGTAAGTCATACAATTAGTATTTCCTGAATGCAGAGAGCATCACAGAGTAGACATTTTACCTATCTCTTGAAAGCTTTTATATTAAACTAGGAATGAAAATGAGGTCTTACAGAGAAGCTTTCGCATTCATGGATGTGCAAATATTTAATCGGAGTGGTGAACTGGTTAGCCACATTACGTCCTCGCCTTCCGTTTGGTTGACGTGTAGAGCTATTCCAGTTCCGTGCAATTTGTGCTTCATTATCTAGACCAACGTCTAAAGGCCTTATCTCAGCTGGTATGGGACAGAATGAATATATTAGGTCTGCTGTTGCTCTGATCTCGTGAATCCGATAGATAAAAAAAATTAAATTATTCTTGGCACAGGAATAAAGTGCAGGGAAGCAATTTCAAGATGCAAATGCATGAATAACATCTTGATCCTGACTTGAAAAAATCATGACCAGACAAAGAAAGCATCAAACAAAAGACTAAATGGAATGCAGTAGGATAGAACCAACTGTTGAACTGTTACTAGCAGAATGTTTCAAACACACATATGAAAGAATAAACCAAATCATTTATCATAAAAAGGAAGGTAAACTTAACCTAGCCTCAGGGCAACATCAGCACAAGATCTTGCAAGATGATTCTAGATCAACATGAAGTATTTCCCTGTCTATGTCTATTTAGTGACACTACTAAAGAACTATGCACCCAAAAGTTGTACCTAAAGATGGCAAGACTAGCAAATCTTACGGTGTTCTTAGTGCTCGACAGCAGTCAAGAACACTGCCAAGGAATCCATGGACATAACAATGAGATGGTCAGCAAATAAACAAGTAAATTTCATCAAATTCTATTACAGGACAAAATCTTCCTAGTTATTTCAAATCAGCAGCAATTTTGTGTGCCAGTTATAGTTCACTGTTGGCAGCAGCAGAGGGTATAAAAAAGTTACAGATACAAAGTGGCTATGAAAGGAGGTTAGGACATCAAGCATACGGATAAATCAAACGTCTAGGTAAATCATTGAAAAACATCCTCGAATTTCAAAGTTGTGGCACCTGGTAGGTGTGTGTTTCAAGGACCACACAAAGCTGGCAAACAATACCTATGAGCATAACTCTACATTGTCAGCATCTAACTCATTTCACTGCAAACTTGTTTCTTCGTGTACTTGTTCCCCTTATCTGACCCATCTAAATACACACAGTACACCTAAAAAAACTGCTCATGGTCAAACCGTCAAAGCATAGAACATAAGGGAACGATCAAAGCCGCACTGACCTCCCAACATTTCAGATCAAACATAATCATTACATACAAGGATGCTGTGTATAACAGGAAAAAAGACAAACACGGTACAAAGGCACAATATAAAAAATACACTTGCCACTTTGTCAGTAAAAAGACGGCAACAAACAAGTCAATTTTCGGTTAGACCGTAAGATGCAGTTTGAGAACAAACACCAAAGTACGGACTAATGGTTTAATATCTGTCATCGAGTTCGGTATTAAGAAGTACAGCAGATGATATTGGTAAAATAACGCCATTTGCTCAAGGACATAGTGGCTCACCTAGCAGTGCGCGGACTCTCTCAAGCGCCTCCTCCGATATAGGCCCATCCGGAGAAAATGATACTTTACAAGCATTCGAGAGGTTCTTTATCTTTGGCATCTAGCACGTCAATGTATTATCGAGAAGATAAGAGGTGAACAAACTTTCACAGGGGCCCGAGAGCTCGAATTCGCGGCTCAAAGGGCCGAACCACCGGTCGATCGACCCACACAGCCGCGAAGTTGAGAGGCAACGGGCGGCCTCACCTAGGTGGGTACAGGAGCCTTGGCCGGAGAACCTCAAGAGGAGGACGATCGGTCCGACGCGCCGCGATCCAGAAGGGAGACGGGCGGATCGGGGGACGGAGGGATCGGGAGGCGCCTCCCCGAGCGCCTATGGTTGGTTGCCGCCGCGTGCGATCCGACGCCGCGAGGCATCACCTCAGTTCGCCATGGGGGGAGGGAGGAAGAGGAAGCTTTGGGGACGAAGGGAGGCAGCTGACCTGAGAGGCGCAGAGCGGCGGTTAGGCAGGCAGGGGTTGCAGGAGGAAGAAAGAGGTCGAGGAGTCTTTGCGGGTTCGCATCTAGGTGGTGCGGTGGCGGGCCCCAGAGAGCAGAGGCGGCTGCGCAGCCAAGTGCCATGTGCCGGTCGACGGCAGGCAACGCCCATGGCACTCGGGACCCGCACCGTCCTCCGTGAGCGCGGTGCTGGTGGGGGATGGGAGTGGGAAGGCCTGGACCGAGGCGCGGAGGCGACGTGGTCCACGGAGGAACCGGTCCAGGAAAGCGAAGCGGCTGTTTCCGGTACAGCAGTAACGATGTGCAGCGGCGGGTGAGGTACGACGTCGTCAGTGTCCCGATCAATGACATATGGGTCCAGAAGCACGTGGGGGCGCGGGGCCAGCGTGTCACGGGCTGCGTAGGTCCAAACGAGAGGCCGGGCCAGGTTGTACGTACGGTCCCCGCTCATTTTACAATCGGAACGCGTTGCTCGTGCTTGAACCACCACACTCCACGCCCGTGTTCTCTGCTGCTGGCTGGTCCTTGCCGAGAGAAAGCATGTGGTGGAAGCCGGCATCGGCAGTGGAGGGGGACGAGCTAGAGTGCCCAATCTAAAAAAAATAGGTGCACAGGGAACAGGTGTCGAACTGGACGGCGAGGAGCGCCGCATCGGCTAGTACAGTAGTACTCCCTCCTTTCTCAAAAGATTGTCACTTTTAGTTCATTTTTTTAACTAAAGGTGACAATCTTTTGAGAAAGGAGGGAGTATTTAATAGTTTGCGGTAGGGTGGGGCGGTGGAGGGCCGGCCGCTGGTTCTGGTCGCCTCGCCGGGGCCAGAGGACGTGCCGGATACTGGGGATCGAGTGCTTCGAGAGAAAGGAGCGGTCGTGGGACGGCTGCAACGCGCCTTGGTTGACCCCGGCGGCCGTACCTGGACCCGTTGCACGTTTTTATTAAAAAATTTGATAAATAACATGAAACTGGGTGCTTGTTTGTATTAAATTAAAAAAATTATCATTAATAAAAAATCTCCAATTCATCTCGCCGGGGCCTCAATGATATTAGGGCCCGCCCTTCTCATGGGTTTTGAAATTTTGTTTAAGGCCCAATAAGGACAGCCCAAAACTTGAATTTGTAAATAAATCTCAAACACCTTCTGTGTAGAGTTGAAGGGGGGTGTGAAACTGAAACCTATTCTTAAGGGTGAGTTATGTACGACACATATGCTACTCCTTGCTCGTCATAAACGTGTTTCACGAATTGAGGCTCTGGGGCTCTGGGGCGAATGGTCCTTCGAGCAGCGAGCTTGAGCTCTCGAGGCTCTGTGAAGTTTCTCCGGATGGGCCTATATCGGAGGAGGCGCGACAGAGTCCATGCACTGTTAGGTGGGCTACTATGTCTTTTGACCAAATGGCGTTATTTTACCAATATCATCTGCTGCATTCCGTAATATTGAATTCGATGACAAATATTAAACCATCATGGCGCCGCAAACAATATTGTGTCACCGACGATTAAAATGCAGTCCTGAACATTGTTTATGGGACGTTCTGGTCAGACCTTAGTAGTATATTTTGTGGCATGTTTTAGGATTTATTTTCCGGAGCAAATCACCACGTCGCTTTCATGTATGGACCTAAATATTGAGGAATCAATAGCCAAACATTAACAAGGTTGGCAGCATCCTCAATACTGAAACATCTATGCCCGTCACCTTTGCCAACAGCACTCACCACCGGTGCAGTGCTTATCGGCGTATCCAGAAAAATGAACATGGTCAAGGATACGATGCGGACACGACCCGTTCAGAATGCAATCTTTATCTCTGCAAACGCTCGACAACAACGGCAACGGGGCCCAACTCACGCACCAAGTGACGCCTACCGCCAGCTCCAGGCCGCGCTCGGCCGCAGACGCCGCTTTCGTGGCCGGGCGGGCCCAGCCGCCGGCTCACGTGACGAACCGCGGCTGCACCCCGTGCGGTCATGCTCCGGTCACTTGGAGTTGGAGCTGGACCCCTCGCAGCATCCAAAACAGCAGCTCGTCCAAATCCGGGCTCCTCCACACAATAAGGCAGTACATATCAGAAATGGAAGCTCCCGAATCCAATCGACCGGCGCCATGTACCAGTTCAGGGTGCACCCGATTCAGCACAAACAGAGCCGCTGGTCCAGAATAGCCTTATTTACCCAAAATTATTCGACTTCACCTAAATGAACCAATACCAGAATACACCACCCAAGATAGTACATGCAACAACCACCTAATTTCGACACGAAATAACCGGAGTATGTATAACTACAACCCGTCTCCATCAGGGACATTTCTATGCTCTTGCACAGAAACAGACTTATTAGTCATGAGATGACGAGTTCAACTACGGTGGTGAAAACTAATCAACTTTCTTCTGGGTCGACTAAAAGGGATGCTACGGTAACCTGCCCTCAACTCTGCCTCTATCCACATGCCGCTCGAATGTTGCTTCTGACACCATTAGCTCAAGATGAAGTGCTGCTGTTACCTTGAAAGTCTGCAAGCAAGGAAATGGTCAGATACTCAGATGGGCTCAGCAGTCACTCCTTACTCCCCTCCTAATCGCAATTTTTAGTACAACTCATAAAACCAGTTTCTTGCTGATCTAAGACCTGTCAAACAATTACCACTGCAAAACTCTAAAATAACCACTGCCCAAGTACCCTGAGAATGAACATCGGGTTGGCTGCTGGTGATTGTGAGATTAGATCTTACAAAGGACAACAAACAAACACAACTCCAGGCACTAAAAGGCACCATATTGCAAAATAGCCTGATCTCTAAATGCAAATCTCACTGGTAAACATAGCAACATGAAATAGTATGAAGACACCAACGAACCCATATGCATACTGTTTTCAAATGTTCAGCCTTTAAAAAGGTACCATAACCACAGCTAAAATAGTTTGATATGCACAGCTCAAAATGTATATGTTTGTTGCCCTTGGCAGCAGCATGATCCATGGAATCGCAAGAAAGATTTTTCATTCAACCAAATCAGCTGATGATAGCAACTCTGATTGTAGGACTGTGGGTGGATGTGAAAGATTTGCCCAAGTATTAGCGTGCTCCGTGTTTTTCCCTATGAGTAATATGTTTATTAGATTATAAGAGTTATAATTAAATAATTAATTCCCAACAGATGATGTTGCTGATCGATGACACTACACTCTGAGACAGAACATTATGCAACCAAAAAATGGAACTGGACATAAATACAACAACCCACGGAAACCGAAAACCAATGCCTAACATACAATTAATGGAAAAAGTTATACATAAATAACACTAATAGGTTCATTTTGCAAAATAAAGGACAAGGCAAAAGGAGAACTGAGAACAACACCTCATGTGACCATATGTATCATATTTACACTTCTTTTAGATTGCATACAATTCCACCCCCTTGGACATGATACTATTCGTTCGGGAAAAGAATTTTCACAAACTCAATATAATGTGCACTAGATTTCAGAGAAGCTGGTGACCATACTTAAAAGAGAATCACCTCATAAAAATACATTGTCTATCTATGGAAAAATGAGGCCTTTACCAAGATTCCATGATTCCATATTCTAAGAGCCAGCTCTAGAAATTGTAAGCAAAAAAGAGAAAAAGATGCAAGTAGCCCCTCAATTTTCACTATATACCTGTGACATTATGTCACTAATGAATAAACTAGCGAGGAAGGTTCCTATTTCTGAAAAAGAGACTCAGCAAGAAGACCCACACTGTACCACACACCAAGTCACTTACAGGGAACATTCAACACAAAATATGACAATGATGCATTGATGCTGGTGTTATAGAGTCATAAGGATTAAAAAGAAAAACAGGCGCTAAGCTGTTAAAGTTCAGTCAGTTAACTTATTCTTCCATGTATACATAAAAGTCAACCTGTTATTTCACTTTGGCCGCTCTAATGCTGGAACAATGCCTAATCACATCATAAAAATTACAAAAAGGTAGATGCAACAGGTACAAAGCACCTGAACTAACTAAAACTAAAAACAGGTGCAGTTGCATCTCATCTAGATTTGAAGACAAATGTGTGGGAATATGCAGAAGTGGGATGACAATAGATACGGATATTACATGTTCCAGATATATCACTGATAATTTATTTCAATCAAGTTATGAAAAACATTGTAACATCATCCGATAATACAATTTGGAACTAATTTTCTATCTATACTTGTTACAACATTCTCCGGGCAATAAATTAGAGAAACTAGACTAGTAAGAGAATGTATGGTGATCCTAACATTAATTCATGTCCTAGGAAGACCTTTTTCCTTTTGCGACCATATCTAATGAAGGCAAGAAAAAGTAGCAAATTTTATTTACCGGAAATTTACCAACACACAAGTCTTACAAACTTTTAATCTCAATCTAATATATAGATTAAACTGTTATCCAGATCAGCAAATTTATTATTGCTCATATAAAATTAGCAATACAAATAAATCATAGCAGAATTGACATAGCAGACCATATGATTTCAAATGCCAAAAAGATAGATCACACAAACAAACAGAATCAGTAACAATTAGGCATAGACGCATAGCATCAATTAATACCATAATATACTTGATTGTTAATGTGATGAAATGAAACACTCTTTACCATCAGCTTCCTTCTAATCCCAATGAATAATCAAAAGTAAGTTACAAAATTGTTACCTTTCAACCTCCTCGGCATCAGTAAGCTCAGACCATATGGTGGATGAGGTGCTCCATCCCTGGCTTCAATTCCTTGTTGCAGAAGTCCTCATACTCATCATTATCACCCGCTTTCTTCTTTATCTCCACCATTACAAGGGGTGGAGTGAGTTCGAATATCTCCGCAGCGATTGTTAGTGGTCCCTTAACTCCTTCCCGTGTACCCTCCAGGCACACTCTCCAGTCCTTCCTCCGCAAGTTAAAGCTCTTCAACTTTGCAATGTCCTCCAACTTTATTATGATATCCAACATGGGCTTAGCCGAGACGAACCTCAGCTCATCCCCCTTTTCCTCAAATAGCCCTGATAAGTTGAATCCCCTTGAGAATGATATGATATCAAATGCATTAAGGCTTGCTGGGCGTGGAAGCGACCCACGGGGCTTCTGGCTCTCATCTGATGACACCGTAGCCGGACAGGATTTCAAAGACGAGTCCGATTCTGACCCTGAATCATCACCATCAAAATTTTGTGGAGTTAGAGGTGGCTGTGGTGGTGGCAATGGTTGAGGAGGAGCAGGGTCAGCAGGCTCCATGCCCAGCAGGTCATCTTCATCATCGATCATGCTGTGCAGCTTGTCATCCTCGATATAGAACTTGACTGGCTTGAAACCTTTCTTGAACCACCGGGATTCCATGACCTCTGGCAAAGTAATTCTGGTGTTGGGGTTGGTGTCAAGAATGCGCATCAGCAAGCTGGAAAGGTCCTTGGAGAACCATCTGGGGCACCGGAACTCGCCCTTGTAAATCTTCCGGTACATGAGCATGAGGTTCTTGTCATGGAAAGGGAGGTAACCGGCCATGAGCGCAAAAAGGATGACGCCGCACGACCAGACGTCGGCCTTGGCGCCGTCGTATCCGCGGCGGGTGAGCACTTCGGGGGCGACATAGGCCGGCGTGCCGCAGAAGGTGTGGAGCAGGCCGTCAGGGCGGAACTGATCGGCGACGGCAGAAAGGCCAAAGTCCGATACCTTGAGGTTGCCGTTCTCGTCGACGAGGAGGTTCTCGGGCTTGAGGTCGCGGTGGAAGACGCCGCGAGAGTGGCAGAAGGCGACGGCGGAGACGAGCTGCTGGAAGTAGCGGCGGGCGGTGTCCTCCCTGAGGCGGCCCTTGGAGACGCGGGAGAAGAGCTCGCCGCCGCGGACGAGCTCCATGACGAAGTAGATCTTGGTCTTGGTGGCCATGACCTCGAAGAGGTGCACGATGTTGGGGTGGCGAACGCGGCGGAGCACGGCAATCTCGCGCTTGATGTGGGAGACGAGCCCGTTCTGCACCGCCTTCTCCTTGTCGAGGACCTTGATTGCCACGACCTCCCCCGTCTCGACGTGCCGCGCGTGGTACACCTTGGCGAAGGAGCCGTGCCCCAGGATGCGGCCCAGCTCGTACTTCCCCATGAGATACCCGCCGGCTCCTCGTCCACCTCGCTTGGCCGCGGCGGACGGGGACGGGCGCCCCGCCTGCGGCGACGGGTCCGCCTGAGGCGGCGGCGTGATTGCCGCCATCGAGGGGGCGGTGTCGGCGGCCGGGAACCGAGGCGATGTGGTGGAGCGGCCGGCCACGGAGGCAGGCAGCTCAACGCTCTCCCGTCGAAAACAATTCTCTGCTGCGGCTTCTTCGCTCTCGCTCGCGTCTGTGTCGCCTCGCGTTCTTATGGCCCTGGAGGATGGAGCGCCGCAGATTTTTCACGCTGCTAGAATTTGTATTTTTGCTTGGTGGAATGCTTTATTGCTTTACGCCCTCGTCGTTTCCGACTATTGCCAGCTGGGTCCATGTCCGGCATGGGTGCACACAGCTTTTTATGATCTGTTCTATTTTGGGGGAGATTTCTAGTGTAAAGGTGCACTCTCTACTTAAAAAAGATGATATTTTTTGAACTAGAATTAATGGAGGGAGTGCTAGTTAATTTACTGCAAAAAAATTAAGCACCATATTTATGCGACTTTCTACTGCATTGACAAGTGATGAAAAGGTTCATGCGAGGGGTAAATTAAAGTTGCATTCATTCATTCTAGAATTTATTGGCTTACTAAACTTCTTTAGGTCTCACAAGGTGTATTAGATGGTGTTCTCGCGAGATATTGATCTGGCTGGTGTACGTGGAGGTGGCGCAACCGCGGCGTACGTGGAGCGCGGGCAGTGGCCGCGCTGGCGTGCGGGGAGGACAGGTGTGGCGCTCTGGCTGGTGCGTGGGCGCGAGTTGGAGGAGCGGAGAGAGAAGGTCACCAAGCACAGGCAGAGGCAGGCCGGTGCGGTCGCCGGTCGTCGCGCGCAGCTGGATCCTCCTCCTACGCCGGGCCTACCCTCCAGGTAGCGTAAAAAAAATCGAGTCGCGTGACGTCGCTTTGCGCGGCGCCGCGCGGCTGCTCGGGGCGGCGTGACCACTGGGATCCTCGCGTAATCGCGTGAGGCGTGGAGACGGGACGCGTCAGGATCTCCGGGGCGGCGTGACCACCACCGGGATCCTCGCGTAGTCGCGTGAGGCTTGCGTGAAGCCGGGAAGCCGCAGCAGGCTGACCGACCCGAGCTCATGCGCGCGTTTCGCGAGCCAGGCATGGCAACGCAACGCGCCTGGAGGACCACAGCTCACTGGAACACACGAAACGCCCGCCCACGAGCGTCCCCAGCATTGTTCGCTGCTTCAATTCGTCGCCAGCCTGCTGCGTTTTGCTGCCAACTTTTTATCAGGTGCAGGAACGGCAACGTGTCCACCCATCATCCTCCAGGGTCTCAGGCTACAACTCAAACGGCCACCGTGACTACCAAGGGACGGCGGAGGAAACGGAAGTTTATCCCGTCAGATATGAGCGTAACAATAGATTTTTAGCGTATGGAACAATCGTTTATGCAGGTTGCGAACATGATCCTTAACTATTACAAGCATCTGAACATTGCGCTGGCCTTGGCGACAGAGTGATTCATGACTCCGTGTATGAACGCTGCTGCAGTTCTCTGTACTGCACGCCTGCTACCTGTTTCTGCTGTTAGTTTTTGTTTCATTTCTGTAAAATATATTAGGCTGTAATGAAACTCTATTTCCCTTGATGGACAGCAAAGCTCTTGCCTTTTTTTTTTTTTTTGAAAAGAACGGTGGACGCTGAACTCATAACGGGTTACCGAAAGCGAAAGGGACGGCAGTTCCCTCGGCAATCTGCGGCGGCACAAGCGTCGCGCTCACTCCCTCGCTTTCGCGACGAGGCGAGCGCGGATTGGGAAGTTTTTCCTGCCGTGTTCTCTCCTGGTACGCCTCCATATAAAGCTACGACAAGGGACTCTTTTTGCGTAACCGGACGAAAGTCGCCTAAAACGAAAGACCGAAATAGCCGGAAGTGACCTCGAAGAATGAAGAACAGGAAGTGAGTCTACCCCGCAAGCAAGAACGCGTGTCCTCCCGTGCCTGTAGCAGCTGCAGGAGGAAGCTTTGTTCGCAGGCCACAAGTTTCTCTGCTCGGAACTGTTCCGATAACACGTTTCTATTCCCCCCATTAGTGAAGCCTTGTTGCAATTGCAATGCCGTCCTGCCCTGGGTTGGAACCAAGTTCCATTGTTGAAAGCATAATACGTCTACATGAAACAAAACCATTCTGTGCTGATTATTACTGTATGGACTCCTGTTGGGAATGTTGGTATCTTCATTGTTCATTTTAGATGAACCGAAAGTCTATCAAAGGGATATGTAGGATGAAGAAGTTGATCCACAAAATCACACCGGCCACGTCAACACTAGTTAGGGACCAAAAAGTCCGATGATAACGGGGGAACTTAAGACTCCTTTTGGCAGAGCTTCACCGAGCTGATTCTGAGACAGAGTTAAGAAGTTGTGTCAAGAAGAAGTGATTCTTGGCTGATTCTGTGAAGTAATTCTCTAAAACGAACTAAGGGGTTGGAAACTGAAAAAAATAGCTTCTCCTGATTCTGTAAAGTGATTCTCTGTCCTGATTCGAGTTTATTCTAGAGAATCATATAACATCATTTTCAATCACAAAATCACTTCATCGGATAATCAAAAGTGAATCCAGAGAATCAGCTTTGTGAAATCGTGCTAAAGGGACCTAAAAAACAGAATGAGATAACATTTATAATGCTGAAGGGACCTAAAAAACAGAACGAGAGAACATTTATAAAGCAATACCACCTGTATACCACTAGGGTTTTGCCCGTCCAATATCCTATAGAAAAAAACTAAAGCTCGTTGAGTAATTATACCACCGTTCGTGGTATAGGGATCGTAAGGTTTATTAGCAAGCACGACAAAAAGCGTCCTAAACTCTGCTATAACCTAAACATATAGAGCAATACATTTTAATGATTTGTGGTGAAGAAGAATTGTAATAACTGTCGGTACCCTACATACTGAGTACTCCACGCACATGTTGAAAAAGACTAAGGATCCTGTCTCCCCGCAAAGGCAGGCTCCAGAGGCGCCAAATGTCTAGCAGGCCCGGACTCGGCCCCTCCTCAAGGGCGGGCTCCGGTACCGCCACGTACCCCTCGACCCTGGACCTGGCTTCCCTACAGATGAGGGCTCCAGAGACGACACGTGTCCAGCGGATCGGACCCCGCGCCTTCTCAGAAGTGGGCTCCGACACCGCCACGTGGCCAGCGGCTCCGAGCCGTCTTACCCATAGAGACGGGCTCTGAGGCCACGTGTCTTACGGAGCCGGACCCTGCCTCTCCACAAAGGTGGGCTCCGAAACCGACACGTGGTCCGCAGCTCAGTACCCGACCTCCCCTGTAGAGATGGGCTCCGGCGCTGACACCTGTCTCGCGACCCGCTCCGGACGATAGGTTGCAAAAGTAAAGAGCAGCGTGCTCCGTTCAATCATGCATTCAAGGCACACGCCTTCCCCAAGCGCACGTGCGCGACGCACGCCCCTGTCAGGTGCCACTGTGCCCCAACAGATCACAGCGAAGACGCTTCAGGGCTATCTCACGTTGCTGACAGGGGTAGCTTGCGGTGATACAACGGACAAAATATTTCCTGACATCATCAACATCTACGCCTAACTTCTAGCGACCGGCGGAGACACACGACGAGTCTTTAGGCCACGGTCAGAGGGAGTTGGTGGCAATAACACCTTAGATCCTGTACAGACATAAGATTGCCCCGTCGCCACCTGTCAGGCCTCGAGCCCCATTTGTAAGTTGTCCGACCTTAGACTATAAAAGGACCGGGCATCCACCGACGCCAGACAACTCATTTTGAACCCACTCAAAAGCTTACTCAGCACACAACACTCAACCAATACAACTCACTCCCGTGTATGTAGGGTGTTACGCTCTGGCGGTCCGAATCACGTAAAACCCATTGTGTTCACCATCTATAGTGTGCTCACAAGCTCTAGGGAGTAGCCTCTCCGAAAAAGAACCTTTGCGGGTTGCTTCTTAGCAGATTCGAAGGAACTGTTGTTGCTATACTTCGACAAGCACGAATGAAGAGAAGAGGAAAATAGGTTGTGGGTTTGGGCTATGTGTTAGAAATGTTTGGGTCTCTCTTCATGATTGTGATTGGTCTTCTATACAGGGCATATCTTGAAGATAGATTAAGAAATGTCGAAAGAGGGTAAATTGTCAACAAGTGAAAAAAGATGAAGAACACTGCTAGGATAACTTTTCATAGTAAGACAGGGAATTACTATGAAAATATAACAGTGAATAACCATATTTTAATAGATGCTAATAAAAGAATCAGTCTCACTGAAATAAGATGAAAGCACTACTAGAATCAATTCTTCTTATCAAGCCAGAAAATTAACACAAAAGACGTATATTTAATAATTGCATTTCAATTGCTGCTAATGATAGCATCAGCGCCCCTCTATAAGAACACAACCGATGATGCAACTTTCATTTGCAAAGTATGTAAGTCTAAAAAAAATCAAGTGATGGCATCGAGGAGCACTGATATGTCGTTCTTGGTGGTGCTGGCGCTACTGGTGATGTTAGCATCTGCAACCGCAATAGAGGTTGCCGCAGCAGAAGAGGAGAAGAAGATGGAAGAGACAACGATGCTCGGAAGGGTGCTAAGGGTGCCATGGGAATGGACCTGTATACCGGGGTACACTTGTCCTCCTCGAAGAGTTGACCGCCACATAGATTGTAGTGACAAACACAAGTGCCATAATGAGCTCCCTAAGGCTAGTTGAAGCGGCATTCATTTTACACATTTTTATGTTATTTATTACTATAACATCGTCTTATCAAATAATATATCATTCATAGCGAAAATAATCTGTCACTTCATTCTTGAGAGTTCATGATTCCATCTGTCGCTCGACCCATGTTCATTGTTTCGAGGAGCATTGTTCCTCCCAGCACGGGCTTTCTTAATCCGTTTGTGTGCCAAAAAAAACTCATCTCACTGCCTCTTCATTATAGGGTTGTATATTATGTTTTTCAGGAATTCTTTCCTAACTAAAGTCTGGAAGAAAAAAATAACATTGGACCCCCCCTACATGCACATGCCGTCTGAATGCATGATCGCAACTGTGGTAGAATATTTGCTCTCAACAACATCTGTTTTGATAGGCTTATAATCTTGGAATCATTTCAGCTTCTTGGTTACTCAATAACTGACCTTTGATACTTGTTCGAGAGTAAAGTGCATCAGCAGTCTCTAAACTTGTATTAGAGTGTTATATATGTCCACGAACGTTTAAAATGCATATTTGATTTCAGAAATTTGTTAAAAGTGTGCATTTGAGCTCAAAGTACCGAAAATACCCGTATAACTATTAATATAATTATTACACTGGTGTCTTTAAACTTGTCTTAGATTGTCATCTCGGTCTAAAGTTCAAAAAAATATTTCTTGATCCGCTTGTTTGACTTCTTCTAGACATGACTTGGCATCTCTTTATCAATGACAACTTAGTTTTATAGTCAAATAATAGTCTCCAATCTGAATTATGGTACCAACGTTGATTCGGAGAGAGAACCACTACAAGAAACTCGATCATACGTCGGTCAAGTCTGACATAATTAAGGCAAAACCAACGAAAGTTACTTAATTATATCAGTTTTCCCTTAATTACGTCGATTATCGGCTGACATTGCAGTTTGGTCGTAATTAAGCTAACTTACGCCGGTGTCTCGCAACCGACGTAAGTTAGTTATCGGGCCGAGCAGCGGGCTGACGCAGGTAACTTACGTCGATCGTCAGTAGCCGACGTAAGTTACATGGGCTAACTTACGTCGGTCTGGCCATACTGACGTAAGTTATCCCATGGTATCTATGTTGGTCCGACAATAGCCAACGTAAGTTATGTTTTTAATTTTTCTTTAAAAAATAGAAATTGCCTACCTCGCACAATGACGAGATCACAAATACAGATACAACAGATTCAACACAAAATATATTCAACACAATAGATTTTCATAGTCAAACAACACACATTCATCACGACAATGTACAAATGGGCTACAAACTAGCCCCTCAACTACCTTCAAAGCCGAAAAGCTCATCTCTACGAGTCCCTCAGGGGTTGCGCCGCCGTCGCCGAACCGTCCAGAAGAACATTAGAGTTAGACACGTTACAAATGCATCTCACACTCTTCTTCTCTCTCTCTCTCTAACTTTCATCGTCTCACTCTCTTCCTCTCTGTCTCTCCTCCTCTCACTCTCCTCCTCTCCCTCTCCCTCTCTCTTTCTCTCACACTCTCTTCCTCTCCCTCTCTCTCTTTTTCTCTTATTCTCTCACTCTCTTCCTTCCCCTCACTTTCTCTCCCTCTCTTTTTGTCACACTTTCTCTCTTCCTCTCCCTCTCTTTCTTTCATTCTCTCACTCTCTTTCTCTCCATATTTTTCTCTCACTCCCTTCGTCTCCCTCTCTTCGTGTGACACTTTCCCTTTTCGTCTCTCTCTCTTTGTTTCACATATCTTTAGCCACTTTGTAGGGATATGGAACGATATCGTTGAACAAATTGATGAGGTCGTTGTAGCAGTTATTAGAAAAGGAGTACTTAGACTTAATTGACATAAGTCTAGTCACAAAAGTGAGACATGTCATTTTAGTGTGTCCATGCAGCGACCGTTCTGAAGCTTCGAGAAGGTCGAAGAACTTTTTAACCTTCGCCGTAGAAGGATCCTATAGCTTCCAACATCTCATCCATCATATCAACCCCCATGTCATCATCATTGTCCGCTTCCACTTCTTGTACAGCTTGAGAACCTATATCGTTGTGGAAGGTCCACAACTCATAATGTAACACGTAACTGTTTCGATACAAGTACATCGAAAGTTCCACTTTGTCCAAAATCGTCTCTGTCGGTACCCGACATATCGGGTATCCTCGCGCACACGCTAAAGCCGCTTAGGTGTCCTGCCTTCCTGCTAAGGCAGGGTCCAAGGGTGCCACGTGTCCAGAAGACCCGAACCCCTTTACCTTAGATACGGGGTCCGAAGTCTCCACATGGACCTCACACAGGAGTTCAGCTCCCCCTTGGAGACGAGCTCCCAAGCGGCCACGTGTCCAGCAGGACGGGATCCCGCTCCACCATGGGAGAGAGCTTCGGTGTTGCCACGTGGTTCGATGCACTAGACAGGCCACCTCTTTGTAGAGGCGGGCTCCAGCTCTGCCACGTGTCTCGCGGCATTGGATCCCCCGCTCTACTCAGGAACGGGCTCCGGGACTGCCACGTAGTCCGCGGACCAGGACCCGGCCTCCCTCACTGAGGCTAGCTCCCGAGCTGCCACGTACCTTGCAACTTGTCCTAGATGGTGGGTTGCAGGAGTTAGAGAGTAATGCGCCTTGACTAAATCAAGCATTGAAGACTCGCATCTTCTCCAAGCGCATGACGCGGCGCACGCCTAGTGTCAGGTACCTCTACGCCTAATCGCATCGCAGTGAAGACGTCGCAGACCTACCCCACTCCGCCAAGAGAGTATCTCACGGCGACAGATACAGTTGGACAGAACATTCCTTGCCACCATCAACGACTACGCAGGGGCCACTAGCGCCTGAGACGGCAAGACGACTGGTCTAATTCAACCACAATCAGAGGAGACTTGTGTGAGAAGCCTTAGATCTTTAGTATAAGATCACTCCGGGGCCACCTGTCGGGCCCCGATCCCACTTGTAAGGCATCTAACCTTGTCTATAAAAGGACTAGACCGCCACCATTACAAAGTATCTCCAATCTACGCATTCACACACTACACACAAGCAATACAACCTCACTGTGGAGTAGGATATTACGCTCTTGCGGCCCGAACCACGTAAAAACCACAGTCTCACCAATCTCATACGCGCTATCTCTCGATAGAGGACTAAGCCATGCCGATCAAGAACCTTCGCGAGCTGCTCTCATAGCAGGTCCGAAAGAAGTGTCGCAAGAACATTTCGACAGTCCTGTTGTGACATTCCGTACATGCGCATCACACCTTATCGCTATTTGACAACAAAAAAGCTCGTTCTACAAAAGCTTTTGTCTTGGCGTACCACTCATCTGAGTGACTACTAGTTATGCTCTTCCAAACAATATACATCCAACTGCGGTCTTCAACCATGCTTGACTCTGCAGTTTAAAGCCACATAAATTATGGTTACTTTATACTTTTTTAATGTCACAACCCTACATCTATTATAAAGGATAGGTCATAAACCCACCCAAGAGTGACCGAGCGGAGCGTGCTGATGACGAACGCGCCGTCTGGATCCGGACGAAATTTCAGCAACATAACCCAGTTGTTCTCCAACTGCACGCCCGTAAATAGTGCAGTAGAGAACAACAGGGTTATACAATTGAAATCTCGTCCGGATTCAGACACGCATCTCGTCACAAGTCACGCCCTCTCGGTGACTCCCAGACTGTTTAAAAAAAGGATCATTCCGAACCGACACGCCTCACATGCGTAACGCATGTGAAACGGACCAGTTCGGAACGGATAACACATATTGTACAAGTTACGTTAATTTTTTATTTTTGAGTCATTTACGAGAAAGGGCAAAGAACGAGAGAAAAGGAGGAAAGAACGAGACAGAGAATTGAGTCACCCATCTTAAGTTATGAGCATCTAGGCTCGCCTTTAAGAGTCGAACGGCTTTACGAGACAATCGTTGTATTTTATGCTACGTTGGATCTCGCCACCCACGCACAGGAGGTTGCCGTTATCACCGTCACTTTTCATCTCTGTGCCTGTCTATACGCATAATTGACTACAAAATGGTCGTGTCGGGTTATTAATGGGCTCTGCCGGGTCGCGTCGGCCCAGATCCCGTTTATATACATGTCATAAATAAACACTCAAGCAATTAAAATGTTTAAAAAAGAATTAATCAATTGAACACTAATTAGTAATAAAAAACTAAACAGTCATCAAATTTTGAATGTAATTTCAACTAATTGAAACTAATTGCTAAACAATTGAATATAATTGCAACTATTTGAAACTACTCTACAAACATTGAAGAATCAATTGAATGTAATTGCAACTAATTAGTAAATAAACAACTAATCAGTCATCAAATTTTGAATGTAATTGCAACTATTTGAAACTACTCTACAAACATTGGGGAAACAATTGAACTTAATTGCAACTAAGTAAAACTAATTGCTACTAAATTGAAAATTGGAAAAGAAAAAAACATTGCATCGTCGGCCGACGGCATGGGAGCTTCGGCAGCCGGCCACGACTGTCAGCCGACAGGGGTAGAGGTGTGGAGGAAGCGTCGTACTTGGCAGCGGCGACGACGACCGAAGAGGGTGACGTGGTGGGGCACGGCGACGGCGGGCGAGGGCGTGACAAAGGCGACAACTCGAGCGCGCGGTGGGCGGCGGATTTTTGGTACGGCAAGCTCAGACGCGCGAGGGCAGAGGCTCCAACTCTGGTGGCTCCGGCACCGCGGCAGTGGCTACGTCTAGGATTCGATGAAGCCGACGACGTGAGTGTCGGGCGCACGCGTGGAATGGGCCGCACACGACCCGTGCGGGGTAGGGTTCAGTCCCTAACGTACGCCGATCGCACAACTTTTGTCAACTTATGGTGGCCGATGTAAGTTGTGCTTTAAATGTCGACGGCCCATTTACTTACGTCGGCGTGGGACTGAGCTGATGTAAGATATAGGATTAATGATGTTGGCTGCGGGCCCATGACCTACGTAAGTTAGTGGACTTACGTCGGTTGGTGCTGGCCGACGTAAGTTAGTGGACTTACGTTGGTCAACCCACATAAGTTATTCTCGCCGACGTAAGTGTGCCAGTTTTCTGTAGTGAATAAATATAAAAAGTAAAGCTCAATTAATAGTAATGTCAATAGACATAGGGGTAGTTTCGGTAGTTTGGACTTAGATGACACACTTTATAAATTTATAAACTCAAATATGCATTTTTGAAATTTGTGGACCTAGATGACATCCAAAATTCAAATACAAGTTTATGGACCATTGACACACTTTACTTCTTGTTCAAAGTTTTTTTCCACCTTTTCATGTGATCTAGTTTTCAACATTAGAAATATGATTTTAAATATTTTATTATGGCCTTCAGCAGCCTAGGCCAAGGGATATATACATTTGTGAAAGAAATTGACTATTAAATAAAACTATAGTGGTAGGGTATGATACTCGAACATTTTTTTTTATAATTTTCTCATCTTTAGAGCTGGGAAGTTCTATGAATCCACAACATTTACCACTAAACAGGACAACTTATAAGATTTAGAGTAATTATTTACTTGTCCCTCTTATAATAACCAAACAACATAAGGTTGACTACGGAACACATAATTTGAGAACATGTGAAAAGAAAAATATATAATCGGTGCTTGCAGTAATTCAAATGATGTAGAGTTTCAATAGAACTCTTCTAAACAGTACACATACAAACAAAAAGGAATTTGAAGAGGATGACATACTCATGAAATAATTTTCAAGAGAATGGTCCTAAATCTTTGTTTTATTTCGAAATTCATATGGAAGAGACATGTGTCCTGCAGGTTATAAAATTAGTAGTAGTGTGTCGCGGTAAGTGTTGACACAATCGCTTTCATTCGACATGGGATGGCATAATCAATAGAGAAGAAAAAGGCATGCTTATTTAAATTCTTGTATCTTTTAAATAATTTTTCGTTTTCATTTTTATATTCACTATTGTGTTCCAGAAGTTGCGGCAACGAACCAAAAATAGTGGCAACTAAGACTATCTCCAATAAAAATAGGCAAAAATGGAGCACTAATTATGTATTTGAGGCTCGCTATAGTGTTTTTAAACGCAATATATTTCTTGTCTTCTACAATAGTCACCTTGTTTTTTTGGTGAGATTGTTGGAATGGGCTGCGAGGAGAGAGTCTCTATTTTTTTAGCATGAATGAAGAGAAAGGGAAAATAGGTTGTGGGTTTGGGCTATGTGTTAGAAATGTTTGAGTGTCTTTTCATGCTTGGGCTTGGTTTTCCATATAGGGCATCTCTTGAAGATAGCTTAAAAAATGTCGAAAGAGAGTTAGTTTCCAACAAGTGGAAAAAGATAAAGAATACTGGCAGGATAACTTTTCATAGTATGGTAGAAAATTAGTATGGAAATATAACAGTGAATAACCATATTTTAATGGATGCTAATAATAGAATCAGTCCCGCTGAAAGAAGATGAAAGCACTACTAGAATCAATCCTTGCTATCAAGGCGGGAAATTAAAATGAAAGACATGAATTTATTAATTGCATTACAATTGATGCTCATGATAGCATCGGCCCCCCTCTATAAGCACACAACCGTTGATGCAACTTTCATTTGCAAAGTACGTAAGGCTAAAAAAATTCTAGTGATGGCATCGAGGAGCACTGATATGTCGTCCTTGGTGGTGCTGGCGCTACTGGTGGTGTTAGCATCTGCAACGGCAATGGAGGTTGCCGCAGCAGCAGAGGAGAAGGTGGAAGATACAGCGACGCTCAGAAGGGTGCTATGGGTGCCCTAGGGCTGTTTACCGGGGACGACTTGTCCTCCTCGAAGAGTTGACCGCCACATAGGTTGTGGCAGCAAACAAAAGTGTCACGCTGAGGCCCCTAAGGCTAGTTGAACCGGCATTCATTTTACATATTTAAACATGTTATTTATTATTGTGACATCGACTTATCCAATAATATATCATCCATAGCGAAAATAATCCACCACTTCATTCTTGAGAGTTCATTATTCCATTTGTTGCTCGATCCATGTTCATTGTTTCGAAGAGCATTGTTCCTTCAAAACGGGCTTTCTTAATCCGTTTGTGTGCCAAAAAACTCATGTCACTGCCTATCCATGATAGGTTTGTATACCATGTTCCAGAAATTCTTTCCTAACTAAAGTTTGAAAGAAAAGAAAACATGGGATCCACCTGCATGTACATGCCGTCCGTATGAACGACCGCATGTGTGGTAGAATATTTGCTCAACAATATCTGTTTTGATGGACTTATAATCTTGGAATCATTTCAGTTTCTTGGTTACTCAATAACTTTATGTTTCCCTCCATTTGAGAAATGGAAGCCATTATTGAGAACACTTTTGAAGACGAGCAGGTTGGCCCAGTTGAACTCCGAACCGGCCCATGAATTCGATTGTACTGGATGATGAGGGTATCATCAACAATAATCTAGTCCAGATTTTGATGGATGCTTACGATCGAGTGAGTCGAGTTGGGTATCGCAATTGTCCAACATGAAAATGTTATAGTGTAATTATGGTTTGATGGTTGCTAATGATAACATTAATCCCTCTCTATAAGAACACATCCTGTGTTCTAGCTCTCAATTGTGATGTATGTAAGAATCAACTAATTATATCAAATCACTGAAAATAAAAACATAAATCTGTCGATGACATTGAAGAACACCAATAGGTCGTGCTTGATGGCCCTAGCACTGCTGGTGGTGTCAACTTCGGTGGTAGCAAAAGAGGTTATTATGATAGCAAAGGAGAAGATGTCGGAGGAGGCGGCGATGAGGCGTGCAATGACTAGCCATACAATGATCGGAGTCAAGGAAATGGGGAACCAACATCCTCCACCAAAGGGTGATGACCACTACCACTTCAGCTGCAACCCCATATCCCGATGCCAAGGTGGTCCCCCCAAGGCTAGTTTAAGAAGCATCTAATTTACAAATTTTATTTTATTATTATAACTATTCATCAAATAATATATCATTCATTACGAAACTGATATGCTTTTTCTTGAGAGTTCATTATTCCATTTTCACCAGAGACTTAGTTCCTAATGTGCTGTATAGTTCCTCATATCATGGGCCTCCTGATGTGTGCGATTCAAGTCACGGTTTCTCCCCCGATGTTAAAACACTTGAGTTTTTAGAAATTTTATATCTGCATTTTTTTAATTTCGTTTCAAATTTTTTTATCAAACTTTTGCTCTAAATTTTAGTAAAACAAATTGTTCAAACTTCCGTTCCTCACCTTTTACCACATGAATATATTACAGGGAATAACTATAGTTTAAAGGTTGATAATGATAACATTAAATCCTCTCTATAAGAACACACCTGTGTTCCAGCTCTCATTTGTGAAGTACGCAAAACTTAACCGATTCTTTTATAAATCACTAGAAAGAGAAAAATGAAACTGGTGACAACATTGAGGAGCACCCATGCGTTGTGATTGGTGGCCCTCACATTGCTAGTGGTGTTAGTTTCAGCGGTAGCAATAGAGGTTGTTGCAGCAGCAAAGGAGAAGATGACGAAGAATGATAATTTCATCAAGTTGGTCTGTGGTGTTTCATTAGCTATAATCTTGAGGAAGGATGTGTGTCACTATACTCGTCTTCTCGTCAATACTTTCTTACTGAAGTTTTATTGATATCGTTTGGAGCTGAAGACGCTAAATGGGCCGCTACGATGATATAGCGGTGTAGCGCGCAAGCTGTTTGGTGACCGCAACGGTCGGTTTAGAGGCACTGCTAAAATAGCGATGTGAACAGTCCGCCTCCACAGACAAAGGTGTACTAGTTTGGATTGTGCGTCGAAAGTGTCCCGGAGCCAGCGGAGGTGCGAGGGCCAACACAGGGGGACGAAGAGGATGAGTCGGAGGATGCTCCGCCAATGAGGACGATCGGTGTCGACGAGGACGAGGCGGCGAGGAGGGTGAGCAGGGGATGATGCATCGTAAGCTCGGCCGTCGTCGTCGAGGAGCTAAGGAAATGGGTCATCGACGCGGATCTGGCCGCAGAGAGGGGAGCGGAGGTGTCGTCAGCTCATCCGGTTGGTCGCGATCGAGGAGCTCCATGGCCGCCGTCGAGGAGCCATCGAGAGGGAATCACAAGCTTTGGAGATTGGGAGAGGAGAAGGGAAGGGGGAGCTCGACCGAGGCGGATCTGGGTGCGGGGAGGTTAGCGACGGCCATCGGGCGAGCGGCGGCGCCCGTGGGCTATCGTGAAGGTGAACCGGGAATCTTCGAGAAACTAGTTGGACCATGCCGGGAATCTTCGAGAATGTGAACGGGAGGAGTTCGGAGAAGATAAAAACGATGTCGGGAATCTTCTAGAATGTGAACGGTAGGAGGCCAATAGAGAAATCAGGGAGAAAATAAGAAATATAAAAATGAATTTAGTGAGTTTATGTAAAAATAAAAGTAGTTATTTGATAAAATAAAAATAAAAGGTAGTTGTTTGAAATAATATAAAATAGATGGTAGCTGCAATAGATGTCCGATTTAAAGGTCCATGATAACGAAATTGTAAAACTGAGAATCTTTTAGAGGTGACTGTAATAGAGGTGAATATTCTTTTAGAGCTGATGCTTAGCCTATTCGTAGAGGCATCCTCTAAAGATCTATTTTTCTAGTATTTTCTTCTAAATCCTTTAAATTTACGCATATTCTATAGTTTTTACAGTATGCCTTATGGTCTTAGAGATGCATGCGTGTGACCAGTCTGAGCCTGGATTCCAACAACACGGCTGACTAAGTTCTTACCCGTGGCGTCATCGTCTACTAGCCGTCTCGAATCGTTTAGCCGTGAAAAAAAAAAAACAGAATTCGCGCCGCTATTTCGCCTAATTGCAAACCCCACCGCCTTCCTCTCCGCCGTCGCGGCGTTGCCTCGCGTCCTCCCCGAATCCGATCTCCCTCAAAGCTCCCTAGTCCCTACGCCGGCATGCCGTCCGACCGCGAGGGCATCGCCGCCCTCTTCTCTATGTACAACGACGACGATGAGGAAGAGGAGGAAGCCGACGAGCCCAAGCCCCCTCCCCCCGCGCCGGCCACCAACATCGCGCCCGACCCCGACGGAGTATCCTTGCCTCTCAAGCTGGGGGCGACGGCCCCGACCTCTCCCAGGTGCCTCCGTCCTCTCCCCTCTCCGAGGACTCATCCGGTCGCAAAACTCTAGCGAACCCCCACTCTTCTCCGCCGCTTCCGCCGCTGCCGTCGCACCGCTCTTCTTCGTCCTGCGCGGTCTCGTACCCCTGCCCTCCCCGGCCCCCATCGACCGCACCGCCGGCCGACTTGCCTCGCCCGCCGCGGCACGGCGCACTTGCCATCGTGGACTACGCGCACGACGAGATGGCCATGTCGCCCGAGCAGGAGGTAGAGCCGGTGAAGTACGTGTTTAATACTGCTGCTCAAAATCTGCTGGTTCTATGAATTAATGTCGTTAGTTGCTGTCTGCAGGATGGCGAGATCATGAGCGGGGCACGCAGATTTGGATCAGACGCTCAGGCTTCTGAGGGTAAGTTCCAAATTGGACACACTTTCATATTTTCTGTTCCGTATCATTGTTGTGATGTCTACCTTGCTAAGTCACAATATAGAGCGGGTCCAGCTTGCTTATGGGAAATGTGTTACATGTTTAATGTCCTTACGTTATCATGTCCAAGTTGCCTATGGTTATATATCTAGGTCACTTTCATGTGAAGAACATCGATAGTGGCAACATCTAAATATATTAGTTGCAGAAAATCTAGCAGCAACATGAACCATCACCAACCGAGTCACAGATCTGATATATGTTTAGGTAACCCTGATGTGTCATTGCAACTAGTCTCACCTTCCATCAATTGATACATAGTAAAAGATCATGATGTTAAAAAAGTAAGTAAAATTTTAGCTACTCATGTACTTACCCTTGAAGAGCTGGTTGTGAAGACGGGATCACCAGGTGAATCAGCTAAATAAAATTTTGAAGTTAGCAGATCATGCAATCGACATGTTTAAGTACTTGATATTCTTTTCATGCTTGCAAAATCTCGCTTGTTACTCTTATTTTTGATTGAAACTTGCTTGTTAGGCTCTGCCATTTTAGCTACTTAGGTATTAACAGGGTTAAGGTTACAGAGACATGATCATCAGATGTCAGAGATTGTATAATTGGCATGCCTATGAAAAAAATATATATGAGAGTGAACTAGTTATGTTGACTGCTGGCTAGTGTCTTTACCTAGGGATTGTAATTGGCATGCTATGAACAAAAATATATGAGTGAACTAGTTAAGTTGACTGTTGGCTAGTGTCATTACCCCTGCTACCAGACCTTTGTTTCTTTCAAATCCCATCTTGTGTTTTTAGATAGATAACATACCTCATGCTGTTTGGATAAATTTGATGGAGCTCATATATGGACCGTCTGGTAAGTAATATCTTTGATATGTTGATTTTACGCTTTATTGGGTTTGTTGACAAGCATACACTAAAAACATCCTCTGAACAAAAACTATTTAGATTCTTGTTTTCATTTGTTTGATGTGTTATTTTGTTTACTCTTCTAGTAACCATGATAACAATATGTAGACCTTGAACATTGCCAAGAGACGTTTTCTACGTCGAATATCGAAAGCACTGATCACAGTTATATGCTTATCAGGATGCTCTGAACAGACTTCTGCGTATGGTATACACCCTTAGAAATGCTACACTTACAAAATCTTGTTTGTGCCAGAAGTGATGTGCAGCAACATACAATATGCATTCTTGGTACATTTTTTGAGTGGCTGCGGATGACAACTTAATTGTTATTGTTTTCTATAGACTTAGCTATGATTAATGTTCATTGTAAATATTCCTCTCCAACCAACCAACCAACCAACAACCAAGCCTTTGTCCCAAACAAGTTGGGGTCGGCTAGAAATGAAACCCAACAATTTTGAAGAGAAGTAATAGAAAATAAGATGAAAGTAAAAAAAATCTACATTTTATTTATTCTAGAAATGGGTTAAAAAGAAAGAAGATAAGAGTAACAAATTACGAATAAACTAAGATTCTGGCACATGAATTGCTAATTTCCATGCAGTCCTATCATGAGCCAAATCTCTAGGTATGTCCCACTCCTTTAAATCTCGTTTCACCGCCTCCTGCCATGTCAACCTTGGTCGACCTCTACCCCTCCTAAAATTTTCTCTACTCTTTATAATCCCACTGTTAACCGGTGCGTCTGGAGGTCTCCGCTGGATATGCCCAAACCACCGTAGGCGATGTTGGACTAGCTTCTCCTCAATCGGTGCCACCCCTACCCTATCACGTATTACTTCGTTCCTAATTTTGTCTCTTCTTGTGTGACCGCACATCCACCGTAGCATGCGCATCTCCGCAACACTCATTTGTTGGACATGTTGCCTTTTAGTTGGCCAACATTCTGCTCCATACAGCATCGCAGGCCTGATCACCGTCCTATAGAATTTTCCTTTCAATTTTTGTGGAACTTTCTTATCACATAAGATTCCAGATGCTTGTCGCCACTTCATCCACCCGATCTTGATCCTGTGGCAAACATCTTCGTCAATATCACCATTGCTTTGTAACATTGATTCTAAATATCGAAATGTGCCCCTCCTAGGTACTACTTGTCCTTGTAAACTAACATTACCATCCTCGCACCCGACATCACTAAAGTCGCATCTCATATACTCGGTCTTGGTTCTACTAAGTCTAAACCCCTTAGACTCTAAGGTCTGCCTCCATAGCTCCAATTTTCTATCAACACCATCCCTAGTTTCATCTACCAACACTACATCATCAGCAAAGAGCATACACCAAGGGATATCCCCTTGTATATCCTTCGACACCTCATCCATCACTAAGGAAAAGATGTAAGGACTTAAGGCTGATCCTTGGTGTAACCCTATTGTGATAGGAAAAGTGTCGGTCTCACTATCTCTTACGCGCACACTTGTCACCACATTATCGTACATATCCTTGATAAGGTTAATGTACTTTGTTGGGACTTTGTGTTTCTCTAGTGCCCACCACATGACCGGTCTTGGTACCTTATCGTATGCCTTTTCCAAGTCAATGAACACTAAATGTAGATCCTTCTTTTGCTCCCTATACCTCTCCATAAGCTGACGGAGTAAGAAAATCGCCTCCATAGTGGACCTCCCAGGCATAAAACCAAACTGGTTTTTAGTGACATTGGTCACTTTCCTCAAGCGGTGTTCAATCACTCTCTCCCAGAGCTTCATAGTATGACTCATGAGCTTAATTCCTCGGTAATTAGTACAACTTTGAACATCTCTTTTATTTTTGAAGATGGGTACTAAAATACTTTTCCGCCACTCTTCAAGCATTTTGTTTGATTGAAAAATGCGGTTGAATAGTTTAGTGAGCCATACTACTGCTACATCCCCTAGACATCTCCACACCTCAATGGGGACATCATCGGGGCCGTGGGCCTTTCCTCCTTTCATCCTTTTTAGGGCCTCTCTAACCTCGGACTCTTGTATCCTCCGCACGAATCGTCTGTTGATGTCATCAAATGAGTTATCCAACTCGAACCTAATACTCTCATTCCCGTCATTGAATAGTCCATTGAAGTAGTCCCGCCATCTGTCCCTAATTTCTTCCTCCTTCAATAGAATTTGGCCTGCCTCATCCTTAATGCATTTTACTTGGTTGAGATCTCTCACCTTTCTCTCGCGAAGTTTCGCCATCTTGTATATATCCTTTTCGCCTTCTTTTGTCCCTAACCTCTCATATAGCGCATCATAGGTCTGCCCCCTTGCTTTACTCACAACACGCCTAGCATTTTTCTTAGCCTCTTTATACTTCGCCATGTTACTTGCACTTCTCTCATGATGCCAACCCTTATAAGACTCCTTCTTCTCCTTAATAGCTTTTTGTACATCTTCATTCCACCACCAAGTGTCTTTATCTACAAGTTTCTTACCTTTTGTCCACCCAAGCACCTCCCTAGCCGTCTTCCTAATGTAAGTCGCCATCTTCTCCCACATACTATCTGCATCTTCCTCTTCGTTCCAAGGTCCTTCTGCGATCATCCTCCTTTTGAATGATTGTTGCGCTTCATCCTTCAACTTCCACCACTTTGTTCTCGTGGTCCGGAAAATATTCCTCTCCCTTCTATAAAAAATTGTGTCATTAGTCATTACAACATCAAACACCCTTCTATTTTGTAATCTGATTTAGCCTCCACTCTCTTTTTTAGGGAATCTTGCAGAAGAAACTCTGCCAGGTACTGTCCACATTGTGTCACGAAATAGTCAAGCAGAAATATCTCGGCAGCCCGATTCTCCTGAGCAGAACCAAATAGGGGTAGATACAGCAATGGAAGTTAGTAGAGCAGAAATTGAAGATGCAAGTATGGAGGAAATTCCTGATTTTTCGACCAGTGGTGAAAATGATGATCCATTGAGTCGTTTCCTTCCTCCACCGGTGACTGAAAAATGCTCTGAAGCATTACAGGTTTTTTTTTGAATACCACTCTTCTCTTTCAGGATAAGAAAATTGCATCCTCATGCATAAAATCTTGTACTTTTGGACCATCTTGCTATCATCTTTATTACCTATGTATAAAATGATGTGACCCTTCAAATTTTCAGAACAATCATGCCACCAAATTTCAGACCTGATTATGCTTCTGGGTGTTTTTAGGAATAGGCTACATGAGAGCAGATATTTATGTATACCCATGTCGAATCATGCAGTTCTGTCTGTGCAGTTACTCAGTTAGTCTTGCCTATTTATAAATATTGCTTCTGAAACTTAATAGTACCGAAGTGCTGCAGGTGTTCCTGTTCTTTTTTTTTCATATGCTTGTATTTTTTTTTCGTTGTAAACTCATCTCACTATTGTAGCTTTTCTTGTCGGTTGTATACTTTAGACTCATTTCCCACTGCTCCACCTCTTTTGCTGCAGCAAAAAATTAACAAGTTCCTTGCGTACCAAAGGGCCGGGAAGAGCTTTAACGCTGAAGTGCGCAACAGAAAGGACTACAGAAACCCTGATTTTTTGCAGCATGCTGTCCGATACCAGGAAATTGATCAGATAGGGACCTGCTTCAGTAAAGATGTTTTTGATCCTTACGGGTATGATAAAAGTGACTCCTACGACGAGATAGGTATGCATCGTTATTCAATATACTATCATTTGGGCACTATCTCACTGTTTGGTTATAATCCAGCACCCCTTCTCTGACTAATCAGCAACAATTAGTTTAACTGGGAAATATAAAAGATTGCATATCTGGAACGTGCTTCCATAGAAGCCTGTCAACTGCCTTTAAGGGTGCTTATGTATATTGGTACGCATACGTGATTCTGTTTAACTTTGCAGTTTGCCTCAAACTTTGAATGAAATGCGTACAAGGGCCTGTCTCTATATCAGGTCTGTATATATAGTAGATGAGTCATAATATGGAATGAAGAATGCTTAATGTATCATAAATTCACAGATTAGTTACTTTCGAAATGAACCTAAGACCCTCAACCCTCATGTCATATTTTAAGTTCTATCTGCATTAATCATAAGGGTGTTCCTATCTTGATCTTATGTGGACCATATTATTGTATGCAGAGGCGGATATGAAGCGTGAACTTGAGAGGAAGGAATATGAGAAGAAGAAAAATCCGAAGGTTGAATTTATTGCTGGAGGAGTACAAGCTCCAATTGGTTCATCAATGCTGAAGATTCCAGGTACAATGAAGGTGAAGCAGTTGCATGTTATGTTTTAACAACCTGCCATCCTAACATTTATTCTTGATCTTATAATGCTTGTTATACATGCTGCAGCTGTAGGTGGTATGGCTGCTGTACCAGTACCTACAGAATGTGTACAAACAGAGACTAGGCCAGACAAGGAGTCAAAATGGGATAAGGTATTTAATCTACCCACCAAGGCATCTCTCTTACTTTGGAGTAATTAACGATTGATCATCAGGACTGACTTCTGCTACTGTTTTTGTTTAGGTTGATGGAGATATTAAGAACCCTGCAATTCCTAGGGGACATGACAATTTATCAGCAACCGTTTCTGCAGCTCTTTTTGCGTCTGCTAATGTTGGTGCTGGATATGCTGCTTTTGTGTAAGTTCTGTTAATACATTCAGATTATCTAGCACAGTTTTGTTTCTAGGGGCCTTGTCCCTTGGGGTTAGTCCTTGAGATATGTTGATCGGATTGACCAATGCAGATGCTCATGCCTCCTGTGGTCCTGCTCTCCTTTTGTTTTATGAGACGACTACTTAAATCATTTTGTTATGAACCTACGGTAAAATGGTCCTTCATCCAAATCGTTATTTTTAACATCATGCAGTGGAGATCTTATGATTAATTTTTTTTTAGCAACAATGATAAATATAACTGATTGTATAGCATGTGAATTGACAGATTGTATAGCATGTGAATTGTCAGGATAATTAAATGTAAATTTCTTTACTCAGGCTGTTTATGTTCTATTAGAAATACATCATTCTGATACATTATGACATTGTGTTATTTTCCAGGCAACAAAAGAAAAAAGAGGTTGAAAGCAAAAGGAGGGATTATAAGTCAGACAAAAGGTCTTAGTGTAAAAGTGTGGCGGCTTTTGTTTTGGGCAACGAATTAGCTGTTGAGAAATCTTCAGTAACATGGTTTTGTAGTATCTGCAAAAGAAAAAATATAAAAAATATCAGTTCAGGTTGACTTCTATATTGCGACATAGGCTCTCCCCGCTAACTTGTATTCAACTTGTTACAGACTGAGCATATAGTAGGCCATGAAAAGAGGGGGTTGGATGTTCCCGGTGAAATGCTAGAATTTCTCCAGTTAATTAGCAGCTTTAGCCGGAATGGTTCACTTTTTGCTCTGGTGCTCGTAGGAGTCTTACCATTAGTTGGACCACACGCTGCGCAAGCGGCCCCGATGCCAGCCTAACGATGTCGCTTGCCTCAGATTCATCCGTCACGGCATGTAACTCTGGACGGTCGTTTGCAAAGTGCAACCCAAACGGTCAGCACACAGCACAAGACTGGACTACTGAAAGTGAGCAAGCGTACCAACCGGCAGGGGCAACCACCGTCTGTGGCTGCATATAGGAATATTTACTGCTTGACGCACCGTCACGTTACGCCACGCCCATCAATTCTCCACAGTGCCGCGCACCGCAGGTGACAGCGGCAGGAGTCGAGCAATGGCGAAGGGACATTGCCGTTGGCCATCTCGACCCCATTTCAGTAATAACGCCCAATAAATTACTCGTCGGTCGGATGGACCCTGCACCAGCGGGAGGGCAACGATACGTAACTGGTGTTGTACGGAACAAAGCGACAAGCTTTTCGGGACGGAAGGAATACTTTTTATACTACAGTAAAAAAAGGTTTCAGCTTTTCACGTCGCTGAAGGCAATGGCACGGCCGGCAAGTGTTTTACGGCCAGCGCCCAGCGGCACGGCAGCGGCCGGGCGGGTGCGTGGGGGTTCGTGCGGTCAGATCGCTTTCCTGCGTGGCCCCGCCGGGGGACCCAGATTGCAGACGTCGCGCTCGTGCCTCTGCTCGTCGTCCCACGACGCGGTGTCCGATGCAATCATGGGTAACGCCTCGCTCCGACCAGCCGCCCACGTAGATAGCGAGCGAGCGGCGCCCAACGGTCACTTTCCTCGCTCCCCTCGCTCTTTCTGTCCGGCTCGATCAGACCGTGCATGCGTCGGGGCAGGGGATACGGACATGCACCATTTTAGAAGTGGGGAAAAAACAAATATCCTCTGGACTCGTGCCAGACCGTCGCCAGGTGATGCCGCGCGTATCGAATCGGATCAATTGTCCCGTCGATCGGCCGGAACCAGGTGTTGTTCTTGTAGAGTACTAGGACGTTCAATGCCATTCCACCGGAACCTTTTTTCGGTGATTACCCGAATAGATTGGTGGTTATCAAGGAGATCGTTGTTTGTACGAGAGTGAACCACTTAACTAGAACATGCTCCCCTCGCTAAAAGAAGTGCTACATTTTTGGGGAAAATTACATTTTCAAACACTGTTTGTCGGAGTCTACTTGTTGAATAAGCATCTTATTTATAAAAGCTGTTTTTTAAGATGATGCATTTAATTATAAAGATGGTGAAAAACAACTTGTATTTATATTTTACTTATTCCTTCATTCTAAGAAGCAAATGAAATAATAAACTGCTAGTATAATAAATTGCTATAGAATATTGTTATTTGGTACAACGTCTACTTATTTATGTAAATAGCTGTGCCAGTAAGTATGACCATCGACCCAGTCACCCAGACCCAGAGGGGCAATTCTGGCATTGCAAAAAAACCAACGGACAGTTCCCTGAAACGAGGGAAGAGAAGCATTGAACCCACTGGTAAACCCGCAGTCCAGCACGATAAAAAGGAGGGGAGAGAAGAAAGGGGAAGCAAGCACCACGAGAGAAGCGAGGCAGGGCGGCTGTTACTACACTCTGCTACTGCTGGATAGAGCGCTGCTGACCAGGGTCCTCTGTCGCCTTCCCCGGTCCTCGCGTTCTCTGTCAGTTTTGCCCTGGTTGGTGCCAGCAAACGGCGGCTGCCGGTGGTGGAGGCGTTTCCGGCTCCTTCCTGCCTTGTGGTCTTGTGGAGGGAGACCAGGAAGAAGAAACAGGCGAGGAGCACACAGGAATCGTCGAGCCGTGGTGCGGCGGCGGTCGGCTGGTTGAGCGAGGAAATCTTGTGTTCTTCGTAGATTGCGAGGCAGGAGCAGTCCGTGCCCTGTTTCCTGCGCGGTATTCTTCCGTCGAAGGAGGGCGAGCTCGTTGGTGGACCGATTTAGGAAAAAGGGGTGATGGCCGCCCAGGTGAAGCCGGAGGAGATCAGCCATCCGCCCATGGAGCAGCTCCAGGGCTGCGAGTACTGCATAGACTCCAATCCTCCATGGGGTGAGTTGGAGTGGAGTTAAGCGTCTAATAATAGCTTTACATTTCGATTGGGATTTTACTCTGAAGCTTGTGCTCTTTTTTATTTTTCTGTTCAGGCGAGGCGATCATCCTTGGCTTCCAGCACTACATACTGGCGCTGGGCACGGCGGTGATGATCCCCTCGGTGCTGGTTCCCATGATGGGCGGCAACGACGTGAGTTCCTACTTCCTACCTTGCTCCGCGTCGGTTCTTGGCAGCATCAGTTTTGGTGATGTGATGTTTGGGAGCCGTCCGTTTTGGTATGTGCAGGGGGACAAAGTGAGAGTCGTACAGACGCTGCTGTTCGTGACCGGGATTAACACCCTGCTGCAGTCTCTCTTCGGGACGCGACTGCCGACGGTGATCGGTGGCTCCTACGCCTTTGTGATCCCGGTAATGGCCATCATTCAGGACTCGTCATTCTCAGGGATAACTGATGGCCACGAGGTGAGCAATTTTTTATTTTATTTTTGCGACGATTCCCGTGTTTCTGATGAGGTGGTGGTATTCTAATAAGCTGTTTATTCATCTGTAAATGAGCAGAGGTTCCTCCAGACCATGAGGGCGACGCAGGGGGCACTGATAGTGTCATCTAGCATTCAAATCATTCTGGGTTACAGCCAGTTGTGGGGTATTTTCTCAAGGTACTTCTCTTAACACCTTGCGTTTCGAGAATTATATTATTCCTTTGGAGTGATACCAAGCAGCAGTAGTAGAAGTGCTACCACGTACTGTTGCATTTGCATTCCAGATTAGTTTTGAGTGACAGTGACTAGGCTTTACTGAAAGTACTGATGGAACATTGATGCTGCTTTCAGATTCTTCAGTCCAGTGGGGATGGCGCCAGTGGTTGCGCTGCTTGGATTCGGCCTCTTCGAAAGAGGATTCCCTGTGGTACTGCTTGCTTTGTCTTTATCTTTATTTCGGATTCTTTGTTTGCCCATATGACATAATAAAACATGTGTACGTTGATAAACAGCAGCTCGTACATTCAACTGATATCTGATATTGTATCAGGTTGGGAGATGCGTTGAGGTTGGCTTGCCAATGTTGATTCTCTTTGTTGTGCTTTCTCAGGTTTGAGTTTGATAATAAAATCCAGCTACCTCAGTGTGTATTATGGACCAGACTCGCTTGGGATGTTAAACATGTTTAATTTATGCCTTCCATTCTTGTTTTCAGTATATGAAGAATGTGCAAATTAGAGAGGTTCCCATACTGGAAAGGTTCTCCCTTTTCATATGTATCACATTGGTATGGGTCTATGCTCAAATTCTCACTTCAGGTGGTGCCTATAAGCACAGCACTGAAGTCACACAGATCAACTGCCGCACTGACCGTGCTAATCTGATATCGTCTGCCGGGTGGTTAGATTCTTTGCACTATTATATTCTGATCTTACTCGCGTGTGTAATTGTAAATATGTTCTACATTTAATCTAGTGTCCGGAGCAATGTGTTCACTGTACTGTAAACATTTATCAGAAGAGTCAAATCCTTTTCAGTGGCAAAAAATGTGATACCTTAGGATTGTTCGAAGACACAACTATTATCACTATGAGCAGATATATAGGATTAAAACAATAGTCATTGTTCTAATTTTTTTGATTCATGATTTCGCTATGGAGGTGTAGCAAAGAATGAAAAATTGGCCCTGCACCCCCACCCGACAACTTCAGTACATAAGGATAGCTCTTCAATTGAATATCTATCTTGTATGATAGAGGATTGATCATTGACTTGCTGCAGGATTACGATTCCTTACCCGCTACAATGGGGGGCACCAACCTTCAATGCTGGCCAATCATTTGGTATGGTGGCTGCTGTTTTGGTCTCACTAGTAGAGGTAATACCCCTAGTGACATACAGCATTGCAGGAAGGATCCTTTGCTTTTTGAATCACTAATGACAGATGTCTCTTTTTGACAGTCCACAGCTTCTTACAATGCTGCAGCTCGGCTTGCAAGTGCTACTCCACCTCCAGCTCATATCCTGAGTAGAGGCATTGGGTGGCAGGTAAATACTTTCTCGAACCCATGATTATATTTTTTTCTTTTCTTGTTCTGTCAGCTGTCCAAACTGAAAAGATTCTTTTGAACACCAGGGAATCGGCATCCTCCTTGATGGGCTCTTTGGAACGGGGACTGGCTCCACTGTCTCAGTGTGAGTGCCTATGCCAAATGTTTCATCATTGTGCTTGCCACAAACGTATCATTCCAACCTTGACAATACCAAGAACAATGCAGGGAGAACGTGGGGTTGTTAGGATCAACTAGGGTCGGGAGCCGGCGCGTTATACAGATCTCTGCTGGTTTCATGATCTTTTTCTCCTTGCTGGGTGAGTTATGAACTGTTTGCAGATCATGTCAATTCAGAAATTGAACTGTTCCTAATATTTCTTCTATATATATCTGGTGCAGGGAAATTCGGAGCACTGTTCGCTTCTATCCCGTTCACAATGTTTGCAGCCGTTTACTGCGTCTTGTTTGGACTAGTTGGTTAGTAAATACTGATTCCTGCACCATCTGCCCTGATGACTATGATGAAGCAGTCTGCACTTTTGTTATTTCTGGACTGACGCGCTTTACCTTTGTCTGATTTCAGCTGCGGTGGGGCTGTCCTTCCTACAGTTCACTAACATGAACTCCATGCGCAACCTCTTCATCGTCGGCGTGTCCATCTTCCTTGGCCTGTCCGTGCCGGAGTACTTTTTCCGGTACTCCATGGCCGCTCAAAGTGGTCCTGCGCACACGAATGCTGAATGGGTTCGTTCGTTCGTCTCTCCTTACCATTCTCATATGCCGCCTCAAAGTAGGAAAAGATTGTATAACTTTTGAAAAATGGCCGTGGAAAATTGCAGTTCAACGACTACATCAACACCATCTTCTCGTCGCCGGCGACCGTGGGGCTGATGGTGGCCGTGTTCCTGGACAACACGCTGGAGGTGAAGGACGCGGCCAGGGACCGTGGCATGCCGTGGTGGGTGCCGTTCCGGTCGTTCAAGGGGGACAGCCGCAACGAGGAGTTCTACAGCCTGCCCTTCAACCTCAACCGCTTCTTCCCCCCGTCGTAAGCCGTGTGCTTGCAGCTTGATTGATGGAGCAAGAAAAAAGCTGAAGTTTTCTCGATTGCTGATGAAGTGATGCGATGATCGTGCATCTTTGCCGGAAAGAACTCAGATTGCTGAGCGGAAGCTGCTTAGTTTGACATTGTTTCGTTCATTGATTCGTTGTTGATCCCGTTCATAATAGATCTAGCTAGGTGGGTGGGAACTATAGTTTCCCGAACCCCCAGAGTGGTTTTGTGTTTGCCCAGCTTGTAAAAGAAATGGACTCCCGAACCACCAGAGGGGTTGCACTAAAATAGTAGCTTTCCAGATCCTAGCGACCGTTGTGCAAAGATGGTGCACGCTTGCACCGGAACGGCACCCACCACGGCACCTAACAACAGGCAGAACTTGGCTGTGGATGCGCACGCGCGGTGTAGCTGCACGGCGCGTCCGACGCGTCAAACGCTAGGCTCCGGTGCGCTGCACCGCGCGTAGCTGCACGAGCGAAGCGTGCGTTTGACGCGCCGTGAACGGACTGGAGTGGAGACTGTTGCTCGCTGGCGCTGGTAACGTTGGGTGGGGATGGAGCTCACCATGAAAGCGGGGCGGGCTGCGGCTGCCCGCCACGCCGCCGCGTAGGCCGCGTAAAATACGCGGGAGCGGCTACAACCCGCCTCCGATCCCGCGAGAATTTTGCGGTGCGAAGTGGCGCCGCGTCCTCCCGCATCCGCTTCGCGTTTCCGCTCGACGTCCTCCCGCCTGAACGTGTTTTCCCGCCTTCGCCCGGCCGCTCCACGTCCTCGCGTCCGCGTATTAGCTCGCATTTCTGCTAGACATTAGCACTTCGCCAGCCCAGTTCACAACCGCAAGTCGAGAGGATGCAGGTCGCCAGCCCAGGATGCTGGCCCACCTAGCTCTCCAGCCGCAGTCGGCCTCAGCTCGCCAAGAGGCCAACACACCAGCAACAATGATGATTCAAATAATACATAATTTCAGACATTCAGACATGATCAGACAGATATTCGAACATTCAGACAATCTGTTGGAGCTACAAAAATAACTACTTTTGACGATCATAGGTGATTACTGACTAGCTCAAATATTTCAACCAAACGAAATATTTTAGACAGATTCATTCTGAGACAGAGTAACCAAACAAAAAGAAATCCATTAGCCATGTTGGGGACTGCCGACTCCAACTGCTCTTATCACTTCATAGACGAGTAGAAGCTACAAGCTAATTATCACCCTGCACCAAATATATAATAAACATTAGATTACCACACATCATGGAACAACAAGTTGCTACCTATATCTAAAATCTGTAATAAGCAGCAAATCACTCTCCTTTCGGTGAGCAGCAGCACGTCCAGACATATATACTACTACCAAGACACAAAGTGAGAGATGATGAGTGAGCACTGAGCAACAACACCTCAGTTGCAGCAACTGTACATAACAATAACAAGTAGAGTAATACAACAACTATTTAATCTCCAACAAGATGTGGATGAAACAGACACCAGCTGAGCTCTTAACACCGTGTACAAGCACCAACGCAACAGCTGCAAGCTGACCTCTAGTCTCTCTCTTTCTATAACTAATCATGGACAATGACAAACAGTAACTACTAGTGTGACATGTGACTCTAACTGCTCGCATTAATCCGTTTCTGATCTCACTACCAAACTGAATCAATTACAGAATGCAGAAAGATTCAACCGGGGGTCTGAGGTATGAGGCAAGAAGAGAGAGAGAGCAAGTCGGCAGGGGTCGGAACAGTGAGGCTCCCACCTGGTTGCGGAGGCGGCTCCCGGCTGCAGCGGCTGCCGGTGGCAACCGCGGCGGAGCCTCCATCTCCGAGTCGCGATTTTTGCGGCAGCCCCGGAGCGAGACTGCGAGAGGAGAGAGACGACGAGATCGTCATCACAACATCAGAGCAGCAGGCAGTACGTAAGAATAGAGGAGGATTCGAGGCGGATCCGGCGAGGAGGCTTACCAGCAACAAATCCATGTGCGAACGTAATTTCGGGGTCCGCCTGGTGGACGCGGCGTTGGTCGCTGGAGCTGTCGCCGGCTCGCCGCGGATGGAGGCTGGAGTGCGGTTGTGCAAGCGCGTGCGCAGGCTGCCGAGGGTTTGCTTGAGTAGGGAGTAACGCGGGCGCATGCGGCGGCCCGGCGGACAGACGCGGCGGACTTGCGGCGCCGCATTTTTTTGCGGGCTGTTGCGGGCTGTTTTTCGCGGACGCGGCGCAGATCGGCCCAGCGGGCTGGCGGCGCGGCCCGCGCCACTTTCACCTCTAGATGGAGCGGGCGCCGAACGGCGGCGGGAGTGCGGACCTGCGGGCTGCGGGCCACGCCCCGCCGCCCAGCGCGCGGGGCGAGGAGCAGTGGGACATGGGACGCGGGGGCGAGGAGCCGTTCGACATTTTGCAGCACTGTACTCTCTGTTACCGAAAACTTTGTCGTTCTGTATTCTCTCTGTTATTGAAAACTTGTCATTTTGTAGTTCATTTTTAACTACAAAACGACAAGTTTTTCGTGATGAAGAGAGTACATGCTTCGTGCGGAGGAGGACGAAAAATCGTTTGAATTGGCTGCAGGACAGCAAGAGTTTTTTTGGAAGTCCGGACAGCAAGAGTTTGACATGATCCATGGACGAAATGGCAATGCGTGGTCGGTTCCCAGCTTTGGCTGGCTGCTACTTCGCGCACAGCAAAAAGGAAGCTTCATCTACATCAAGCCGGAGTCGCTCCAGGTTCCTCGTTTTCTAAGGGGCAGCGGAGGCGTAACAGCTCAACAACAGCCACGACCGCTCTAATCAGCTGCGCTACGCGTACTTCTTTTTTCTCACTCTCTGCTCTGACTGACTCGACGGCAGCTACGAATTGTGATCTCGCAGCAATAGCGGAAAATTGTACGCCAAAAAGGCTAAAATAATATCCGACCTGCCGGATTCGAACCAGCGACCTAAGGATTTATCTGCGACGACTACAGTCCTCCGCTCTACCAACTGAGCTAAGGTCGGATGCGTTGATAGTCTGAATATGGTTTATAAATTCTAAATAGAAGGCGTCCGCGTGAAAAAGACCATTTCGGTCTACCAGTCAACATTAGACCGTCAGGAGGTGAGGTGGAATAACATGCAAAAGATCTTGCTAGACCAGAGTGGCAATGTTGACCAGATCGTTTCTTTATTCGGTACATGATAAATTGTTTTACGTATACCCTGACATGGAAGGACAGCACAGGCAATATTTGTTGGTGAACAAGTATAGTATGGAGCAAGGAGGGAGCGTGAGGGCTGCTTTCTTTGATTCTTTCACCGTTCAATGCCGGAAGCAGGAAAGCTAAGAATGGCAGGCACTTTCTAATAATAAAGCGAGTGCCAGTCCCTCCTAATTATACTCAAATCTCTTTCCTTCCTTTCGTTGCCACCAGTCTCGGCCACGACAGACCGATGATGGATCGAGCCGAACTCTTTGGATTTCAGAGACCCGTCACCTGAAAAGGAATCATCCGTTCGGCGCTAATCATTCCAGGTCCGTCTTTTGTTGCGGACGCATAATCTTGGATCGTCCTTTCCGGGGGGACAGGACATTGCTCGGGTCTGGTCGCGCTCCGCTCGAGGCGCCGAAATCTGCACCCTTTACAGGTACGCCGGCCGGCATCATGGTTCATAGTCATCTCTCTCTCTCTATCTCCCTCTGTTTTTGTTGCTTATTGATTTCCGTTTTTGCTGCCGTCGTACCGGGGGTTGTGGTTGCGGTTATGGAATGCCAGCTCGGGGGTGACGTGAAAACCGCAGTTAGGAAGGAAGGAAGGATCCGATGGCGTCGATCGGCGGGGCGCAGCTGGAGCGGCGGAGCTCGGTGCGCCGGTCGCAGAGCATGGTGCTGGAAGAGGACCGGGGCTCGCCGGCCGCAGAGGAGCGCATGTTCAGAAGCCAGGGGTCCAACTGCGAGCCGGCAGGCGGCGGGGCGGCGCTCAGGATCGGCGCCGTGCTCGACAAGGACAGCGCCGCGCCCAAGTCGTGCCTCGCCAAGGCCAAGCACGAACCTTCCGGTAAGTCTGGGAACGACGGGCCCACCCACGTCGTTCTTGGGTAGCATCTGTGCTACATGGCCTCGGTTTGACGAGGCGTCAGACGGTTGCGGTGCATGCAGAGATGGATCTGATGAAGGAGAAGTTCGCCAAGCTGCTGCTCGGGGAGGACATGTCCGGGTCCGGGAAAGGGGTGTCGTCGGCCCTCGCTCTCTCCAACGCCATCACTAATCTTGCAGGTGACGATGATGTTTGCTAGTAGATTGTAACTGTAACTGTTAATGATCTCATAATGAGCAGAATCGGATGAATTCTCATGTTAGCCTTTCATCAGCTTCTGTATTTGGCGAGCAACGGAAGCTGGAACCCATGGCACCGGACAGGAAGGCGAGGTGGAAGAAAGAGGTCGGCTGGCTTCTCTCCGTCGCCGATCATATCGTCGAGTTTGTTGCCAAGAAGCAAGTCCTGGACAACGGCACCGAAATGGAGGTTGATTGAGCGACCACTGCATGTCGCCATTCCTAGAGAGATCGAGCTTCTTTAATTTCCTCTTCGGTTGTTCTAACAACAGTATGGTGTCTGGTTCTGCACTTGCGCAGGTGATGGGGACGCAGCAGCGACGGGATCTCCAGGCGAACATACCAGCATTGCGCAAAATCGACACGATGCTTATTGTAAGAATCAAAGTCCCCGTGTAACTTCCAAGAAATAATATGAAAGTATTCAAAATAAAGTAAGTAAAGAGGCTTACTCTCTAGGCTTCACTTCACCTGCCAAAATGAGCAGGATTACCTGGACAACTTCAAAGACCGCAAGGAGTTCTGGTACGTGAAGCGCGACTCGTGTTCAGACACCGACAAGGAGGAGTCGCAGCAGTCGGACGAGAAGTGGTGGATCCCGATCGTCAAGGTGCCTCCCAACGGGCTCTCACCGTCCTCCAGGGGCTGGCTCCAGCACCAGAAGGAGCTGGTGAACCAGGTGCTAAAGGCGGCAATGGCCATCAACGCCAACTGCCTCATGGAGATGAACATCCCAGAAACCTATCTAGAGGCACTCCCCAAGGTCATCATCAAGTGATCACCACTACTCTCTATCTAAGATTCACCGATATATGCGTGCGCAGATAGTTTCTGAAGATGTGTTTTCCTGGTTGATGTTGGCAGAACGGGAGGGCGAGCCTCGGTGACGCGCTGTACCGGATCATCACGGACGTGGAGTTCGACCCGGAGGTGTTCCTATCGACGGTGGACCTGACGTCGGAGCACAAGATCCTGGACCTCAAGGACCGGATCGAGGCGTCGGTGATCATCTGGGACAGGAAGGTGCACAACAAGGACGGCAAGTCGGCGTGGGCCTCCGCCGTCAGCCAGGAGAAGAGGGAGCAGTTCGAGGAGCGGGCGCAGACGCTGCTGCTCATCATCAAGCACAGGTACCCGGGCATCCCCCAGTCCACGCTCGACATCGCAAAGATAAAGAAAACAGGGTAAGCGTTTAGTAGTAAGTCCATCATCACTCGTTGGTTAATTTGTGCCATTTTTCCTAGCAATCGTGTGAAGTAACAAATGCCATTATATTAGGACGTTGGGTTCGCGCTCCTGGAGAGCTACTCCAGGGTTCTGGAGAGCGTGGCGTTCAACGTCATGTCCCGGATAGAGGAAGTGATCACCGCCGACAACCACGCCAGGGAGAAGGCCAAGAAGGACGCGCCGCTGGCGGGCGCGGAGGAGGTGGCCGAGCGCCTTGGTCCCCGGGAGCTAGGTGAGGAGGTGGACGATCAAAGCAAGACGACTCTGCTGGAGTTCATGGGCTGGACCGGCGACGCCGAGGCCAAGAACGACGACAGATCACCCCCGCGGCCTCCCGAGCCGCCGGCGCAGGACGACGGGAGGCTGATGAAGCTGCCCAACATCATGACGAACCTCAAGCAGACGTACAGGGACAAGCTGGACTTCCTTGGCGGCCACAGAAGCCCGACAGGTCGCCATTAGAGGCCGCAACCGCACGGCACGAGATTTTGCAATGCATCGTGCGTAGTAGTGTACATATATATGATTGGTCAAATCGGCTCTCGCTTGACGAGACTGCCGTGTTGACCTCCTGATCTTGCAGATACTTTAGAATTCCTTCTGTATGATTTAAACGGATTGACCATTGTATCAGATTCAGATCTAGAGGTACCAATAAATAGAAAAATTTTAGAGCGACCATAACGCCTACGGGATACAAATGCGAGAGAGCACAACCAGACCCGAAACCAAAACCGGAGGCAGTACAAATTACGAAACCAAAACCGGAGGCGAAGCAACTAGCTTCCAGACAGTAGGTTACCAAAAATATTACTATCGTAAGGATAAATACTTGCCTCCCATGAAGCTTCCCAAAACCATTGATGTATTGCATGTGTAACTTATTGTGAGACCCGAGAGCACTGTAATCTTTTGAATTTGAATCATTGATTCCATCAGTACAAAACTGGCCGAGGAACAGAGTAACATGTGTATTACAAGGCAAACTAGAGAAGACAAGCCAGTCAATAACAGTAGCTATATCCTCAGTTTACTGCCACAGGGGATTAAAAATTATTCAAGGAGAAAGGTGTGATGTTATCAGCCTATCATTCACTTCAGTTGAGTAACTGCAGCGTGTATGGCATCTGCAAGCTGGGCCAAATTCCCGGAGTTCAAACCAGCCATACTGATCCTCCTGCAATAAGAATACATAAACCCTGTTAATATTGCAGCGTCAACTGGGGCTTCACTTAAGGCTAATATGAAATTCTTATCAGTTAGATCATCTTTGAATAGTGTAGGTGATCGGTATTCCAAGTCATATTATGATCGTAAACGAGTTTACAGATCAGAATCACAAGTGTCATCTATAGTTATTACCTCTAAACTACTACGACTAAAATAAAGAGAACTCCCACATTAACCAGTGCGAAGTATAACTGCTCTAAAATGTACTACCTCCTGACTTGACACTAAAACAGACTGTACTCATGTATTGGAGCACAAAATCGGCATCCTAACGTCAACTAATTTAAAGCACAGGAAGTTTAAAACTACAATATGTCAAATGGTTGAATTAGACTCTTACCCATCGGATGTCATGTAAATGTGGTACTCCTGCCTCATGAAGGCCACTTGCTCACTATTGAGTCCAGTGAAAGTAAACATCCCAATCTGCTTAATGATGTGACTCCAGTCTCCAGGTGTTCCTGCACGATGTCAACAATTGTAACCACTTTTGTTGAACCAGGAACTTTAAAAAAGAAGAGAAGGGAAATCAACAAGTAACAAGTCAATATATGATCAAAAGACATTATGTAGTCTCCAGCATACCATATAGCCTTTCAATTCTGAAAAGTCTATGAAAAAAACTACTAGCATACTATTTGAAGGTAGGATTATGTGGATTTCAATGCTGAAAAAAAAGTGGTTTTTGTTACAGTAATTCAGCACAAAGAAGGTGCCACCATGTTGCACAGTTGCGACAAAAAACAGTTGAAGAAATGGTATACTAAGAATAAAACAAAACCTGCCAGTTTAACTATATACTTCATTCTAATTCTGTTGTCATTAGTTAGCTCAAATTTGAGCTAGCCAGCGACAAAAAAAAATAGAGGGGCAGCTGGCAAAGAGGATACAAAAGTCGCATGTAACTTGTACCTCTGGCTTTCAGCGCATCAAAAAGCTGCTGCCTCATGCTGATTATCCTATCAGCCATGGCCTTCAGCTCCAAAGTCCATTCGTTGTACATTTCACTACACAAAGTAAAAGGAATAATAAAAAACAGGAACTAAACACATACATTATTCTTTGGGTTCACATGTTGCAATTACAACAAATTAAATCTATGATACCAAGAATGTTACCTGTCCTTGAGTATCGTAGCCACAATTGAAGCACCATGAAGAGGGGGGCTTGAAATCATAGGCCTAGTCACAAGTTTAAGTTGACTTTCAACCTTACCAGCCACATCCGCACTTCCACAAACCTGAAAATGAAGTTTCAGTGAATAGGACCTCATATCCCAAGTGACAAAATGAGATAAATACTAAAGTAAAAAATGCATTGTTTTTCAATTATGCCAAAAAAGATGCGCTAATACCAGAGGTCATTTATAAAGAAAAGATGGCGTTGATTTTACGAAGTTCGTTGGTAACGCTAGTAGTCATAATCTATTAATAACAGAGGAAGGTGCTCACAATCTAACAGTCTGACCTCCACGCCCACACTAAGAATTGTGAAATCACTAAGAACTAAAGGAAAAAACTTACAATGCTTAAAGCACCAACACGCTCTCCATACAATCCCATGTTCTTAGCATAGCTCTGAGCCATGAGCAATTCACCACCGTCAGCGACAAACATGCGCACTGACTGCGCATCTTTATCAAGACTTCCACTAGCAAAGCCCTATCAATTGAACAAAAAACCAAAAAAATGCTGAATTATATCAGCTAAACAAAAGTTTATTCTCCAAGATGGATCACAATTAATGTGAAAGATGAAATCATTTTGCATTGCAGTATTAGGTAGGTCAGTAATGTACTTGATAAGCACTGTCAAAGAATGGAAGCATCGATTTTGATCTCATCAGCTGCCTAATCTGTTCCCACTGATCAAGTGTAGGATCTACTCCAGTAGGATTGTGGGCACAAGCATGAAGCAGTACAATTGCACCTGAAGGAGCAGAACTGAGGTCTTCTAAAAATCCTGTAAGGAGAAAAAAAAAAGATCAACAAAACAGAATAAACACCACCTACGACAATTCAATAAACATATGCACATAACCCTGGAATGTGCATGCATTTTAAAGTATGGGTTATATCAAAACGTGGAACTCATAACACACTTGTGAAATTGTACATGGTGCGCCGAGCACATAGCATAATCAAAGCATACAGAGTTATAGACTCAGCCTTATAGCATGAAAAATTAAAGCCAATACCTTTTAGGTCAAGACCACGGGTTGCAGGATCATAGTACCGGTAATTCTTAACAGTCAAGCCAGATAAGGTGAATACTTTCGTGTGATTTCCCCAGGTCGGATATGGGATGTAGATAGTGCGCTGGAAGATGTGTAAAATTTATCAATCATGCATTATGATCAAGGATAACAGCAAAAGGAAAAAGGAAGCATGAAAGGTTCTTACTTCATGATAGTGCCTTCCAAGAAATTCGCCTCCCACTCTTAAAGAACCAGTTCCTGACAAGCACTGTACTGTAGCAACTCTGTTCTCCTGAATAGCAGGACTGTTCCAATTGAAATGACATAATCAGTTTTATAGAATAACATGAGATGAATAATAACCAGTGAAGAAACTTTTAAAAATGTATTTATTATCTAAAATTCAAACTATCAAGACTCTCGGTTGACACGTAGTCATGAGGCCACACAGAAAATTACCTGTCCGCACCAAAAATAAGCTTAGCGCTTAGCTTATTGAAATCAGCCAACCCAGTGATTGGCAAGTACTCCTTATAACGTGACCTGGCCATAGGAAGGAAAACACCTGTGAAATACGTCTCCGATAATCATCATAGGTTTCCACACCGACTAATTTCACCACGCGGAAGCTAAATACAGATGACGGAACATATTGGGGGGGTTTGCAAAAGACAAAGCATCCCACACACACAATACAATTGAAACAACGGGCAAAGTAACAATAAAAACCAGAAGGCAAAGCGACCCACAACTGAAAAGTTCAACTACACCAGCCAACCCTAAAACGACAACGCAACAAAAGGGACCCAGTGTTAAGAAGAAAAAATGGCTCCAAATCATCGTGAAAAAATGACTCTAAATAGCAGGAAAAAGTACGTAGAACAAAAAGGCCAAGGCAGCGCACACGGGTCAATAACTATTCCGTTCCGGTGAATGAAAATAGCAGTCAAGCCTGATTAAGATGCGTCTTATCCAGTTTTCAGATCTAGCGACTAGTTAAATGCTTCTTTTGTGTCCAAAAACAGGGGTGCACCAACTTAAGCTCAAATCACAATCAACCCAGACACTGTGACACGGGTTACACCGGATGTCGCATCGAACTTACGGGTCATTGACCAGCATCTGCTCGGCGCGCCTGACCACGTTCAGAACGAGGGGCTTCCCTTCCTGCTCCGATGAAATCACGAACAGGAGCGTCAGACCCAGCATGAATCCAAACGGAAATGGAAGAGAAGCTCAAGTCAACTAATCCAAACGTCAAAAACTCGCCTCACCTCCGTCCGATAGGCGCCGACGCCGAGGTTGACCTTATTGGGGCTTGGGTCCTTGTTGAACGCAACCGTGACCTGCGCCAGTGACGAGAGAAGCACCGATCAGCCGGAGCGAACCCACGAAGAAGCCCCGCGATCAAGCGACTGACCGACGGGGGGACATGCGAGCAGAGAGAGTGATCGCGGGGGAGGAAGGGGGAGGAGAGAGAGGCTTACCCCGAGGATTGGGTCCTCCGGGGCCTGCGTGAGGGCGGCGAAGACGGAGCATCCTTGCGACGCCATGGCGGGGAACGACTCGAGGGTGGCGAAGCTCTCTGCTGCTGATGTTCTTCGTGGGGAGGAAGGCAGCAGGTGGCGCACCAGCGTACTTAACCTGCTGCGGTCCGGGTCGGCGCTGGGGCTGCTGCCGCTGGGCTCATGCGCCGCGCCCGCGGGGCTCATCCTGGCGCGTGTGGCCGAGGAATTTCCTGCGCGGTACGGCGGGCGGATCGGGCGAGAGCGGCGGCACGTGGGGAAACCCGAGCACGAGCGCGACCTTGGTGCGGCCGCCGGGTCGCGCATAAAACGGCAGGACCGGCCAGGGACGGCTGTTTTTGCTCGGTGAAGTCCCTTGTGTGCGCGCGCGGAAAATTTCTTCGTTTGCGTGCGTCAGTGCTCGTACCGTGCCGAAACATAGTAATTCCTTTTTTGGTATATACGCGTCCTCGCGTACCGATTCCACGCCAGCACGGAATGCGTAGCGTGCCGGCAAGGGTGCGCGCTGTCCATGATGTGCGGTTTGCGATCGTGGTGCGTGCCGTGGATGACTGTTGACGGTTGCCAGCCTCTGAGACCCCCGGGACAAAAGGATTTGGGGACCGACGACACGCCGAGAGCGATGCGCGGCGGCCGGATCTGAGGAAGAAACGGCTACCGGCCAGGCGCTAACGGCTCAGCCTCTACAGTCTACGTCACCTTATCAGGATGGACTTCCTTTGCGTCCATATAAAAGGTGTTGAGCTGCGTGACCTGATCCTTTTGTTCTCTCACTGAAGATGGTGACTGCTGACTACATAAATTATGCATCATATCCCTGCGTATCCAGGAATGCTACCGAGTCTGGGGATATGCATATCACTGCGTTCTTCCATGTTCCACGTAGCCAAGTATGCATGGGCCCTTTAGCTCTACACGTCTTGCAGTTATGTACTTATGTGACGTACGAAGATTATATACTGTACTATATATACTACACCGTATAAACCAACCCTTAAGCCGAAGGCCCGCTTGCGGAAACGTGATGTCAGTTTATCCGGTCCGGTAAATAAATCAACTGTCCTCGCACCGCAGCGCTTTTCTTGATGTTGCCCAGCGTGCAGGCGACCAGTCCCGCGACGGTGTCTGGCGGGAGCGCGTCACCCGACGGGTACGAGCTGGCGACCAGAGCCGCCTGGAACGCCACGATAACCAGCGACCCCGCGCCCCTTTCTCGTCGTCCTTACCGCTCGACGTGATCACCGCGGACCAGGAGCCCACCCAGTCTCCGGCGTCACCCGGCCGCGAAGCCGCACCCGCACGGCAGCACGGCCACGTCGCTGGAGTCGTGCCCCGTCGACCACCGGCCGCAGGATGGCGGCGTCCACCGGCGCGTACACGCGATGTTCAACTCGCGGGGAGCCCGTGCAGCTGTCCTGGAGGATCCACTTGCCGCCGTTCTTTGTCCTCTGCTGCGGATGAGTTCGCGGCCTGAGACGACAGAGAAGGAAGCGGACGAGCGGTGCCCAGCGACCTGAATGGTTGGTACCTTCTGAGGTAAATTGAGCGCTATTGATTGCAAAGGCGACGTGGAGATTACGTAGATCGTGACGCCCGCAGTTGGAGCGGTCCTTGCCCTTGCATGCTTACGTTCACGCAGCTCTGAACGGATCGTCAGGAAGCATCACGTCCCAATGCAACGCTTGTATTTGGTGTAAATTCAGGTCATCATTGTCTTACTAAAAGCACCTATTTTTTACTCCCTCCATCCCTATGAACTTGTCGCTTTATAGTTTAAAAATGAAGTATAAAGCGACAAGTTCATAAAGACGGAAAGAGTACATAAAAATGTTCTACTGGCAGAGACGTGACTCGTCACCTCGTGTTGCCGTGTCTCGTCCATCAGGTGTCGAGGAGAGCTGTTGGGCTCACCGGCAGCCACGTCGACAGCACGGCGCACGCTATCAGCCCCTGCGGCTCGCCAGGTCGCCGTTGTTCCTCGAGAACATCACCCGGACGTTGCCGCCGTTCGGCGCGTTGCTCCATGGCATGTCCCTCGACGCCCCGATGCCGCGACACAGGCTCCACGTCGTCCGCTGCGCGAATTTCAGGACGCTCCTTCTGCCCGCCGGTGCCGCAACCCCTGCACACGACTTGTATGTCATCATATCAGCTGGCTGTAGATGCGGCGAACTGTGATGCATTGAGGGAACTGTAGCGTTGCGGCATGCAGTGCGCTCTACCCACGTCACCTGGTCACCCATACGCAGCAACAATTTAATCCTTAGCTCTTCACTCGACGGTGCAGCTCACTTGAAGCGGTGGTTAATTTTAATTCTGCTGGAACGATTTCGTGTTTTGTGGAATCGTGTTACCTTGCAATGCCCGTTGGCCTGCTCCTCTATGGTTCACCCTTTGCCTGAGGGCTTCCTCAAGCACTTGCAAGCCGACGTTGCTGTTTGTGCATCCGGTTCGGGATTTACATGTACCCATCATCTAAAAAAAAACCACATCCATGAAAGCACGCACAAGATCGTCGTAGTTCAGAACGTCCTGCCCGGTCTAGACGCGCTCCGCACCCAGAGAGGCTCCCCGGAGGTGAACATCGTTGCCAGCTCCTCCAGCGCACGGCTGGCCAGCTCCATGGTCCTCGTCTCGTCGTGGCCCAAGAAGAAATCATCGACGTAGTCGTCCAACGAGCTCGGGCGCTGCAGATCTGCTGGATGGCGCGCGACAGCGAGGTCAGTGAGGCGACCACATTGGCGGCGAGCATTCCTAGCGTCTCCCGCAGCATCTCTACCTGAATCGTGTTTCACGTCTGCAGTGTCAGTGTTCGTAGCCAAATAGATGAGAACAAAATAATTAGGACTCGCGAGCTCGATCGGGGTGCACTCTTGTTAGATGGATTGAGGACCAGGGTCGATTGGTTCAATAGGAAGGGCACCGAATTAAATCGATGCGGTTATTGGTTTGTTTTCAGGAACGAGCCATAATTCACAACGTGTATCAAACATGACTTCCTGTCTCACAGAACAATGTATGCACCTTACCAGTTTGCTAGTGTGTCGGACAGCTGAGACCAAGACAGACAGACTCGTCGGTGGCCATTTACGAGTTTCCTACTGTGCCGGACAACTTGGTAAATAATAAGTCCACGGGACCTTTGCATTGGTAAAAAACCATCCCCGTATTGCTAAGTTCATTATAGCATTGCGTGCCTAGTAGGATCAGTACTGCTGTACTACACTATGTTGTGGTGCGGCTTTTGATCCCAACGCATGTCGCCTAGTTTTCTTGAGAAATGACAAGATATTGCTGACATGACCGGTCTTCTTGTCATCACCTAGGACGATGTGAACATCCTACAAGAAGCAAAAATAATCTTTTTAATTAGTACGATCTTAGAAAGAAACATATACATTGTCAGTAAAATCTTTAGGTTAAGTTACCAGAGCACCGTTTTTTAATCTGCACAAGTGAAATGTACCTCTGCTCTCAAAGAAGTTGTCCTTTCTATGACTCTCGGATTTTCATCAACACTTGCAGTTGTCATGTTGTGTTCTTTCTCCGATAAAAATTTGTAATACATCAACGAAAATAGATAAAAAGACATACGTAGTACTTATGTGATGATTTGTTTGTTTCAATACAAACATGAAGATACCGGTGGCTGACTGGTCATCATATGGCCTTAAAATTGCTCCAGATACTGTTGGGTCAGCAGTCGTCTCCAGAAGTTCCTCTTTAATGGTAATAACAGCCAAATATCATAAATGGCCTTAGTAAGAAAAATCATGAAACGGTTCAGACCATGATATACAAAGATGTTCAAAATTAACAAATGATGACAATAACAAACCTAGGTTTCTTGGTATGTGATGTTTAGTTGTGTGGGACCGATGTCATAGCCCGAATTTTCATATAGAATAAAAATCACTCCGAATTAAATTTTTTTAGATAAACTTAGAACAAGGATTGATCACCAATAAAAATTGAGACTCACATGTATACCGATACAAACACGTACACACACATCTAAATGAAATCATAAAATCAAAACGGGAATTGAAATGTCTGAACACAAAAGTAGTTAAACAAATAAGAGAAACATGGCTTGGCCAATTACCCGTAATTCGCGATTATTCTATTTCCTGATGCTAGCAATGTATAGCGGCCAAATAGGATTATTTTCTTCACGAGACCTTTTACTTTTTTTTTTATCATGTGGGGTGCATCCAGCAGGAATTGAACCCGCAAATTACCAATTATGAGTTGGGCGCTTTAACCATTCAGCCATGGATGCTTAACAGGGATCCAATGCGATAAAATAAAACGACATCGTGTCTATTTTTCTTTGCTAAAGGGGTATTTCCTTGGGTTTGCCAAAATCGGAATTTTTCTATTCAAAAAAAATAAATTGATTCTTTTGCTTAATCCAAGAAGAAATTGGATCGATTTTTGAGAAATCGAATTCAGTTAAGATAGGGGAAATTAAGATAGCAATTTCTGAGTCGTATGAGGTAGGAAACTCTCAAGTACGGTTCTAGGGGAAGGAACTAACCGATTCGTGGGGTGGTTGGAGTATTTCAGGAGGAACTGTAACGAATCTGGGTATTTGGAGTTATGAAGGTGTGGCAGGTGCACATATTGTGTTTTCTGGCTTGATCAGCCTATTCAATCCGATTCTCGACAGAATCCGTAGCCTTTACTTTAGTGTGTGTAGGTAGCATAAGATGTACAAAGTATATTGATATTTCTTCACAAAGTCCCTTCTTCATAGAGTGGATCAAGAAAAAAATGGAACTATGATTCATACTCACTATTTAGACCTTGCAACCAGACTGAAAAAAAAATTCAAGTAGTTCTTAATAAAAAAACTTTTCTTCTTTTGTTTGCCCAAAAGACAACTTTTTTTCTCTCGATTTTGTCGAGTCATTACACCAATTCAATAAATGATCATCAAACGGTTCTTATTCGAAGAACCCTTGCCTTTTGTTTAGTTTGAGACTCAATCATCGTTCGCGAAATGATCACAAGGGTTTATGCACTAAGAACAGGCAAGCCTTTTTGGGTTGTATCCGAAGACATGGAAAGGGATGTTACACCACGCACCCCACTACCAAAAACTTCTCTTTCAATTCTAAACAAAGAAAAAGCTCAGGCAGCTGCTCGACGAGGAGGTTCATGCTCGTTAACTTACACTTACTATTAGCACTTCTCTACCAGTTCCCTCTCATAGAAAATCGTACAAAAATCAAGCAAGAAAACGGATGCGCGTTAGCGCAACGGCTTTCGCGCCAGTTGCTCAATCCGTTGTTTGCTTATCTTCTATCTTGGAAAAGTGAGGATTTCCTATCCTCTCTTTTTATCCACATCCCTTTAGTTTTGTTTCACAACCTAGAATCAGGTTTCTTTTTTAGAGAAAAAAATGCAGTTGCTACAACTATATGATAGCTCTACTCATTTATCATAGATGTATTTATTCACATAGCGACTGTTTCTTTGTTAGGATCTCGACAATCCGAACGGGGAAAGTATACAGAAAAGACAGTTCTTTTCAATTTCAATTATCTATATATTATTTCAAAAATTGTCTTATTTGGTTGAACTCATGATCTGAACGAGTCGCACATACACCCTAGCACATGTTCCTCGACGCTGTGGTGTTCGTGTGGCACATCCCAAGAACATGTTGCTCTATGTTCCGTCAAAAGGCCTATTGTTCGTTTCTACCTAAAAAGATACCGTAGCCCCTACGTGTCCTCTGATTATCGATGCGGTATCCTTGGTTACTTGCTCTAATTTCATTACAAAGTGGTATCGAGAATTGATCCAATATGGATGGAATCATGAATAGTCATTGGTTTTGTATACTAATGTAAACACATCCACATATGGGTGTCAACTATTAAATTACCTGCCCTAAATAAAACAAGATAAAAATCACCAAGTCAACCTAGTAGCAAATTATGGGAGTACAAACAATAAATCGTTTACAGAAAACAAACTATCTAAAATAAATAAATGCAAGTGTTCCGTTAAGTCCCCCGATCAGACCTAGATCAAAATAAAAACGAATACCCCATAAACAATATAAACTAAGTAATTTGTTTATAATGATCAACTTAAAAAATAAAAATAAAGATAATATACATATGTGAATATGAATAAAAAATATGTGTACCAAAGTCTAATACAAGCCATCGAATATATGAATAAAGGAGAGAAAAACGACTGATTAAACATTATAGTATTTAAAACAAAAATGGAATTCAAACTTCAAATTTGAATTCGAATACAAATGCCAAGCATACCCAAAGTAGTGAATTAATTTAGAACGATTTAAGATCTACAAAAGATCAGGATCCAAAAGAATTCCCAGGACGGATTAAAATTAAAATACAGATAATCGAATCACCTTGCTAAAATTTCCAAATAAAATACTCACAGAAACTGAACTTGAATCAAAGTTCAAACTCATATTCAAACCGAAATTAGAAAAGGCAAATGAAAAAGGGGAAAACACAGTGGGTGCAGCCCACTTTTTCCTTCACCACGCGGCCCAGCTAGCTGGCCCAACCTCCTTCCTTTTCACTCAGCTTTCTCTCAGCCTGTGTGGCCCGCTCCCCCTTCTTCTCTTTTCTTTTTTGTGGCCCAATTCTCCCCAGCGCGCGGCCTGGCCCAGCCCAAGGTCAGGCCGCCTTCTTCCTCATCCGTTCCCGTTCGAGCCCGACAGGAGCTCCGGGGAATCCTCGATGGGACGCTGACCGGGAGCCGCCTGCGCCGCGCCTGCTCCACCCGTCGCACCACCATGTCATGTCGCCAGCCGACCCGTCGCCCTCGCCATCATGGCCCCGAAGACCAGCACGCCCCGCCAGCCTGCCGCCAGCGCTCGTTGTGCCAAAAGGCGCGCTACCGCCTCCGCCGATTACCGCCTCTCCGACGCTATAAGAGGGACCCCCCCTTCGCCATCTTACTCGCGCACTATCCCTCTCTCTCCATCCACGCTTTGCACAACTCATGCGGCCCTCTGAATTCGAAGTTTTTCCCCAATCTTCCTCACTGCCGGTCGCCTAGTCCGTTCCTAATCCTATGAGTTCCCATGTTTCAATTAACTTCTTTAGTAGATTCCTATGTGTGTAGAACGCATAGAACGCTTGTTGTTTGGTCGCTTAGAACACTATGGAGTAGATCCCGACGAGGTCCAGCCGGCGCCGCCGCACACCATTGTTGCCAGCGAGTTAGGGACTCCATAAACCTGATACACCTTGCCATACGCATTCCTAGTAGCTCCTAGAACACGTAGGTGCACTTCATTAGAATAGAATACCACTGGAAGTCCGCTCCTGACGCGTCACGACCAAGACTGCCGACCCTCCTCGTCGCCGGCCGCCGCGGGCATCGTCCTGGCCGATGCGACTGCCCTACTGCTTTCCACACGCACTAGAACACACCCTTGGTCAGTCATACCCTCATTATAGCCAACACTCGCGAGTTCCCTTGGGCACCGTCGCCACCGCCGTTTGCGCCGTCCTCGCGCCGCTCCTCGCCGCTGCCAGTCGCCCTCGGTGCCGCTCCGGCCCAACCTAGACTACCGGGATCTGACCCACACGCTAGAACGTGTCTCCGACAAGATGCCTCGTTAGATTGTAGCAAACACGGGTAGATCGACGATGCGCCGCTGCCGTGCGCCGTCGCCCGCCGCCATGCGCCATCGCCCGCCGTCGTGGTCGCGTCACCGGCCCATCCGAGCACGCAGAACGCTTATGCACGCCCCTGCGCACCCTCTGTAGACGTCCGGCTGCCTCCGGCAGACCACCGGTGAGCCCCTGATCGCCAGCCGCCGCCTCCTCTGTTTGGCCACCATTGTGCCTACCTGGCGCATGCATGGCTGCCACCCTGGCAGCCACGCCACCCCCACAAGCGCACGTGGCGGCTGAGTCAGTGCCACCCAGACGCCACCTCACCGCTCCCTACCACTCAGCACACAGCCTGTGGGTGCACACGGTCCATGGACCGCTGGCCTAGACACGCCCTGCCACCAAAGCCCACTGGACCCACTCGTCGGCCTGAGCCCAAGCAAAGAAAATTAGCTAGGTTCACATATGTGTGCACACTGACAATACAAGCCCACATGTCAGCCCCTCATGGCAACACAGAAAATGCTGGGTACACCCAGACTGTGTACGCAGAACAGTATAAAACCCATTTTCAAGTGTAGGAAAAATCTGGGAAATTCCCTAAAATTATAAATATACTGTTAGAACATAAAACAAGTGATTAACAACATAATGCAATTGTAGAAATTATGTGATTTAATGTTGTGTGACAGAAATTGTTAATAAACTAGGAAATTGAGGAAAGTCCTTGTTTAGCCCCAGATTTGGTAACCTCTTCCCAAATAATTATCTAAAAATCCCCATAAACATTATTTAACACCTACATGGTAATGCAATCGGTATTTAGTTAATGGAAATTATGAAATAGAGGACTAATTGTCATCCTTGTAGGAAGTTAACTAAATTATCAACGGTAGGTAGAAAAACCATATATAAACTCTGCGAGGAATAATTTCCTCATGAATAATTATCAAGCAACCCGAAAAATATTGTTAGACATATATGGTATTTGTTAATTGGCTAATACAAAATTATATAATAGAGAATCGTTCCCAAATTCCGTAAAGAAGTCGTGTAAAATTTATTATTAGTAACACACACCTAGGAGCTCCCATTCAGGTGTTCATAATGACCTTCTAAATAGCTCTAAGAAGATATTATTAGGGCTTTAGAATAGTACTTGACTAAGATAGACTATAGGACAATGCCCTAGATAGCAGGAGCATAGGAAATACAATCAGAGAGCTATTAAATAAGAGAAACTTACATGCAAGATCTAAATAAAATAATATCTTCACTAGTAAATCTCCAAAAAATGCTAATAGCCATGTACTAAAGACGTTATAGGAGACGTTCATGAATATACTAAAGAAGTTATCGACGACGTTCATGACTCTTGGAACATATTAACACAAATTAGCGGATAAAGGATGATATACAATAATGATTCATACACTAGTCATTACTAAAAATATTGAGTTGGCTCAAGAATATTGGCCCATATTCTTGGCCTCTAAAATAAGTGAGGTTTACATTAAAATAATTTTAGTAAATATACTATTGGGAAGATAGATGATCATAAAGAAGTCTCATAGAAGCTATGGCTAACTCGTTGCCCGTAAAATAAGTAATTTATAACATAAACTAGTCAATTAATTATAAAGGTCACAAACACTGTTTAACTAGAAGACCCGATAAAACCGTTATAACCTCTCCATTACCGATTTGATTGGTCAAAGAAATAATAATACTTCTAAATAAGCCACCAATATAATATCATATTCCTCGAAAAGCCTTATAATATTTTAATAACCACGTTATTAAATGACTGTTCGTATTTATTGATGTTTTATTTGGATTTCTTGGATCTTTATCGATGAATGTATTTTCTTCGCGTAGCTACATACTTAGTAATCGGAGAGTTCGCGAAGGAGATATTCAAGACCAAAATCATGGAGAACAAGACAAAGACTTCGATAAACCAGCCTAAAGGCAAGCTCTAACTCCTTGATCATATTTCACCTATGTTTTGCAATCGCACCTATGGCCTGTTTTTATTGCATGAATGTATGTCTATTTTAAAATATTGTTATGCTATGAACCACTTGATGTGGTAGCATGGGCTATGTTGATGATTGAGTATCGGTGTTAGCTACTAGCCAACGATGAACAGTAACACATAAGTTACTCGCTATCAATGACTTGAAACAAGACACTGTATCAGCTACAATAATAGCAGTGACTATCAAAATCTCCTCCTTGACCTTGACAACACAACCCCTTGACAACCCAACAGTTTCATCACTGCGCAATAGAAGTGATGTGAGCACCTCCTTGTTAGTACTATGCTTAGGAACCCCTGCGATGTTCACATCGCGAACCACTACACACTGTATACATGATTTTGAAATGTGTTAAAAGGTTTTTGGTGGTGTGATTTAGGATATGGGTGAGATATTAATGAACTGTGTGTGTGTGTGAAGGAGATGGGTGGTCGAGACGGGTATGGTGATGGGATGATGCGGGCTCCCTAAGAGGTATACCAGTTGTGACTGTGTATTCGGTGTAATCCACCGATCGACACTGAGTGCTTCAGTAGTAGTACGATGACCATGTTTTCTGGACTAGTCTTGTGCTGAGTACTTCAGTTTAGTTCGATGCTGTGTGTTCCAGACTAGCCCTCTTGCCAAGGACGGATGGAGCCGCCTCACCAATATAAGGACCAGTTTATTTGACCTCAACATAGTGATTTCGTACAACCACATAACATGTATGGGCGGGACTCGCCCTACGTTTCTGGTAACTGCCATATGATAAAACCTGTAGAGCCATGAGGGGCACGGTGGACCAAGAAATGGCACGGAGACCGAGGGTCGTCCGGTGTCTGGCTGGGTAGTGAATGCCCGAATAGCCCTTATGTCGGGCCGAGGTGTGAATGTGGGGTTACTCGGGAAAGATGGGATGAGCATTGCGTTACTCTCTGATCCGAAGTATGTAGTCTGAGGGTAAAGTGTACAAACTCTACAGAGTCTTAATCTATTCAGATAGTTGTTGTCACACTCTTGGCACACTATGCTTTGGGATCCTATTGATTAGCATTAGTGCATATCCTTGAAGTGTGTGTGTGGGTGGCCGAGGCCACCGTGTTTTGGGAAAGAGTTGGCATGCGTGCCGGAGTCGTTAGGGCCTTGGGTCCGAAGACTCATCTAAAAGTAAGGGAACTGGCGGGATGATTTGAAATTCCCCCAGGGCCCGCCAATAATAATAATACTGATTCAACTACTTCTCCCTCTTATTGCGAAACCCTTTTCAAAGAGAACCTTGCATAAAATGCTTTTCAGCAAAACTAAGCCGTATGGCCTCTCCTTGCTACAAGCCCCAATGCATTAAACACCTCCCCTTCAGTAGTGTTAAGGATTGCAGAGTACCTTATGTACTCACTCTTGCTTTATATGTGGTTTTATCAGAAGACAAAGAAGCAGAAGCGTGTGAGGATGACGACTAGGTCTAGTCCTACTTCCCAAGTCTGCCTGTTGGGCATGGCGTCGTTCTGCTCTGCTGTTTTGAAGATTTCTTCTATTTTGGTGGTCATCTCCGATCACATCCATTGTAATTTAGATCATGTTTGTAAGACTTTTATTGATTATAAATAACTATTCGTTGTATGGATCTCGATCTATTCTGTTGTGCGTACCAACTACTGATCCAGGGATTGGTACGGGATGCACAAGTGGACCCTCGAAAGGCGGGTCCTGACAACCGAGTGACATGATCAAAAGATTGAAACAAAATTAAAAAATTTGCAAAGATAAAATTCCTAAAAGCTGAAGTGTAGTATTGTCAAGAGAGAAATCTTGATTTGAAGTTCGTACGCATCAGCAGGCCCACGTTGTAAGGAACCATACAACACTTTAGGAACAAAATCCTCTGACAAAAATGGAATAATGAAATATCAAGAAATAAAAGACGGATTAGTTTTGTAATGAATGATATATTATTTGATGATTCATATCATAATAAATTAAAAATCCGTAAATTGGATGCTCCTTGAACTAGCCTTGGAGACCACCGTGGCATCGAGATATGGGGTTGCAGTCGCGGTGGTATTGGCCATCGCCCTTTGGTGGAGGACAGGGTGGTTCACCATTGCTCTGACTCCGGTCACCACATGGCCAATCATTTCGCGTCTCACAGCTATCTCCTCCGTCATCTTCTCCTTTGCAGCTGCAGCAACCTCTATTGTACTGTTGAAGCTCACACCACCACCAGCGCTAGGGTCACCAAGCACGATGCATGGGCATTCTTCAATGTCATTGCAAGATTTATCTTTCTCTTTTTGGTGATTTATGATAGAATCGGTTGAGTCTTACGTATTTCAGAAATGAGATTTGGAACACGGGATGTGTTCATATAGAGAGGTTGGAACTAATAAACCATAATTATTCACTGTAATATTTTCATATTGAACAGTTGCGATATCCAGGCTTGACTCACTTGACCCTAAGGACCATCAAATCTTGACTAGGTTCTCGTCGATGTTATCCATTATGATCCAATAGAATCAAATCCATGGGCCGGTTCAAAGTTCAACTAGGCCAACCTGCTCATCTTCAAAAGTGTTCCCAATAAGGGCTTACATTTCTCAAATGGAGGGAAACATAAAGTTATCGAGTGATCACAGAACCAGAATGATTCCAAGATTATAAGCCCATAAATGTATACGTTGCTGAGACCAAATATTCTACCATGCACGCGGTCGTGCATTCGGAAGGCACCTACACACAGGTGGGCCTCCCATGTTGTTTTACTTTCAAACTTTAATTAGAAAATAATTCCTTAAACAGAAAGTACAACCATCAGTACCCTGCGTACCGTATACCCCTTGGGACTGTAAAAAGACCAAAGGTACTTTACCTGTCAGAGTTGAAGACCTGCGAAGGCCCCACGTGTCATACGAGACCGGACCTGCCTCCCATCTATGGTTAGTCCCGGTGCAGCCACGTGTATACTGCAACCGGAGCTATGTCCCACACATGAGAAAGCTTCGGGCTAAATACCACTGCGGCACCTCCGGACCTAACCCCCAATAGAGGGAAGCTCCGGTTCTGACACATGTACAACTGCACCGGACCTTCCCGTCCCAAACAGCGAGCTCCGGAGCTGCCACGTGTTCAGCTGCCGTACCTTCAACTTCAACGAGCAAGACAGGAGGACCCCCAACGGCTCGAACCTTCAAGGGAAAATCAAAGACTTCAAGACCCGATTAAGTGTTATTAATACCATATTAATGACAAACGATCAGAAGGCTCTTAATACCAGTAACGACATTGTCAAGGCCCGTTACCATGTTATTAAGGGTAATTAACCTCATTAATTGTGTATTAAGCATCTGTAACCGCCAGGGCCACATGTCAGGTCAGGCTAGTGATGTAACGACCAATCCTTGTACTATAAAAAGACTCGTTGAGCGATACACAAGGGCTCTGGCTAGCTCGCTCTCCCTCTCTCTGGACTCAGAGACCTCTTCCATACTCAGCTCTGACACACCTTCACAAGTGCTCAGGCGCTCAATACAATAACTACACACCCCGTGGAGTAGGGTATTACGCTCAGACGGCCCGAACCCTGTAAATCCTCGTGTCTACTTGCCATTGTGTTCTGAATCTCTGCGCGCCCAATACCGAACTACAAACTCCGCGGGCTACCAACAGTAGTACCGGGAGAATTGCCAGAACAAGACTCCGACAACAACACTGTCATGGAGAGGCAGTGACATGAGCTTTTGGGCACAGCCATGGATTAGGAAGCCCCTGTTGGGAGGAACAATGCTCTTGGAAACAATGAACATGGATCAAGCGACAAAAATGAACTCTCAAAAATGAAGTAATGGATTATTATGGCTATTTATGATATATTATTTGATAAGCCGATGACATAGTAATAAATTACATGTTAAAATGTGTAAAATGAATGCCGCTTCAGCTAGCCTTGGGGGGCTCAGCGTGGCACACATGTTTGCCGCAATAAGTGATGTGGCGGTCAACTTGTCGCGAAGGACAAGTTATCCCCGGAATACACCAGGGCCAAGGCGTGATGTCTAGCGTCGTTGTCTCTTCCATCTTTTTTGCTACTGCAACAACTTCCATTGTGGTTGTCGATGCTAACACCACTAGTAGAGCCAGCACCACCAAGGACGACACATGAGTGCACCTTGATTCCATCACTAGATTGTTTTTTTTCAGTCTTACGTACTTCATAAATGAAAGCTGCATCAGCAGTTATGTTCTTATAGACAGGGACTAATGCTATCATTAGCAGCAATAGAAATGCAATTATTAATTGTATGATTTTGTGTTAATTTCCTGCCTTGACATGAATAATTGATTCTAGTAGACTGATGCTATCATTGACAACAATAGAAATGCAATTATTAAATGTATGTCTTTCATATTAATTCCTGCGTTGATATGAAGAATTGATTATAGTAGTGCTCATCTTCTTTCACCGGGATGATTCTATTATTAGCATCCATTAAAATGTGGTTATCCACTGTCATATTTCCATATTAATTCCCTCCTTAACAAGGGAAAATTGATTATAGTAGTGTTTTTCATCTTCTTTCACTTGTTGGAAACTTACTCTGTTTGGACATTTCTTAAGCTATCTTCAAGAGATGCCCCATATGGAAGACCAGACCCAAGCATGAGGAGGGACTAAAATATTTCTAACACATACCTCGTGTTGGGAGTACCGGACTTGTCCGGTAAAGACCGGACTAGTCCGGTTTTGTTCAGTAAGGGTGACCGGACTAGTCCGGACCCTTAGAGGACTAGTCCGATATTGTCCAGTAAGGGTGACCGGACTAGTCCGGACCCTATACGGACTAGTCCGATTTTTCAGTAACTGTCGGTTTGAACTCGAAATTGACATGTGTTCTAATTGAAAGAACACAACCCACCGAATTTTGAGTCTCTGATCGGGAGACTCAATAATTCCTAAGGGTGGGAGGCCCCCTCTTGTGTCTCTTGGTCAACTATAAGAAGAGGGTCAAGTGTGTGATCAAAGAAGGCTTAAGGGCATACACTCTTACACACTTGAACACCCTAATCCACTCATAATCCGATCAAGATACCAAGAGAAGAACAAGGGGAAACGCCTCTCGTCGTCGTTCTTCTTGCGGCCTCGCCTTGCTGGCTAGATGGCCGCATCGTCAAGCAACAACAAAGATGGAGGAGAAGGTATTATTGATGTTCTTGTGCTATTTGAGAGATAGCACTTGGTGTTCATGTTGTAATCAGGTTTCTCCATGTAATTCGAGATGATTTAGTGGCTATTTGATCTTTGGGCTCCCTCTTGTTTACTAACACCTCGAACCCTACAACCTATTTTGTGCTTCTCTTGACCCGTGCTCCAAAAATAGAGACTCTCTCCTTGCAGCCCATTCCAACAGTTTCCCCGAGAAAATGAGGTGGCTATTATAGAAGAGAAAAATATATTATGTTTAAATAACACTGAAGCAAGCCTGAAATACACGACGATGACTGTTGTGCAATCTTGCATTTGGTGAAATCCTGCAATCTTGCGCTCTCAACACTTAAATTCTCATCCTAAGGTAACAATACTTTTATACATAAATCCCTTCATCCATCCACAGGCTGATGGAAGGATTTATGTATAAAAGTGCAATTATCATAGGATGAGAATCCAAGGGTTGAGAGAGCATGACTGCAGGATTGCACCAAATGCTAGATTGCACAACAGTAGCTGCCCAAATACACAATTATGTTGGAGGGAAGTCAGTGGTGATGATGGTGGTTGACCGCTTCTCCATGTAGTCCTACTTCATCTTGTTGGCCACCCGTAGAGTGCTGTAATGGTGGTACGGGCGTTCTTCGACAATATAGTGTGGCTACACGACTTCCATGCTCGATCCTGAGCGACCAGGACACCTTTCTATGATTTGTTGATGACAAAGCTTCTTGGTGCATTATGTCTAGTTGCGTGAGACCTAGTGACATGATCAAAAGTTTGAAACAAAATTAAAAAAGTTGCAGAGATAAAATTATTAAAAGCTGAAGTGTAGTATTGTCAAGAGAGAAACTGTGATTTGAGATTGCTACACATTAGCAGACCTATGTTGTGAGGAACCATACAACACATGAGGAACAAAATCCTCTAAAAAAATAGAATAATGAACTCTCAAGAAATAAAAGATGGATTAGTTTCATAATGAATAATATATTATTTGATGATTCATATAATAATAAATTAAAAATGTGTAAATTGGATGCTTCTCGAACTAGCCCTAGGGACCATCGTGGCACCTGGATTCGGGCTTGCAGTCGCGGTGGTAGTGGCCATTGCCCTTTGGTGGAGGACGGTCGTTCTGCATTGCCCTGACTCCGGTAATTGCGCACCTCACAGCTCCATTCTCCTTCGCAGCTGCAACAACCTCTAGTGCTACCGCCGAAGCAAACACCACCGTTGGCCGCCAAAGCAAACACTTGTTGATACTTCATAAAATATACTAACAAAATCATCCTGGCAACGGCGTTAGAAATGCTTGTTGATACTTTCTAAGATATACTAATCAAATCATTCCTGGGAATGGAGCAAGATTGCTTGTTGGTATTTATTAATGTCTACTGTTCGTCCTAGCAACAAGTCCTAGACATGTAGTTGGCACTAGGCTAAACTAAGTCAAAGCTAGATCAGTTTTGCAAGAACACGGAAAGTACCACTGTAGCATTTTCACTCAAGAGTATCACCTAGGGTATCATATTTATTTTATATCAAAAGAAGGCAAATGAAGAGTGACAAGATCATATGAAGAGTAGAGTGTTCTAGTGATGACTCCAGTAGGATGGGTAAATGATGTAGTGGGGTAGTGTGACAAACAACTAAGCAATTTACTCAAATGGATAAAGATGTCGTAGTGAAGGTTAAATTACGAGATGAAGCTACTCCTACTGTGTTTTAATTACTCATATACATAGCCTATTAGAGTACACGTGAATATACTAACGATGAATACTAGAGCTTAGTGGTCCAACACATCGGACGCGGGTTTACCCCTGGTAAAACCAGGACGATTCCCACAAAGAGCCTGTGACGTAGCCGAATGTGGGGGGAAGAGGGTATGAAGGATGGACAGGGCTGTCACTATCTGCCGCCTATCCCTACAATTCGTGGGCCTACGAGACATCCAACACTATTTAACTATCTAGACACCATGCTTACTTGTTAAGTAAATGTATTAACAGTTGCATTACAAGTATCTTACTAAGGACATGACTAACCTAAAGATCGTTGAACCAATATTGAGACCAATCACTAACATTTTTATGTTAATATACTCATATTCTTACCCAATTAGACTATAGTAGTGGTGTATGATTTTTTTGATAACATGATATGAACATTATGATTAGATCATAATAACATCTACACCTAACACATACATAGATTTCACAATCAAACAAAAAATGCCCAAGTATAAGAATAAAGAAAGACTAATAATATTGTTATTATAATGTATAAGGTCACAAAATAAAAGAAAGATGTATAAGTCATACTTTTCTTAATTTAGACTTGAAACTAGAGGTTTCTCTCTACAACCTAACCTCCATTAAGAACTAAAGCAAACTAGTATGTACTACACAATAAGAGAATGCTTCAGTGTTGTGCGTGAAGTGAGCTCGTGCAGCTGTCCTTGATGATCCACTTGCCGCAGTTTTTGTCCTCTGCCACGGATAAGTTCGCGGCCCGAGACGACAGAGAAGGAAGCGGACGAGCAGTGCCAGCCACAATGGTTGGTACGTTCTGAGGTAAATTGAGTGCTATCGATTGCAACGGCGACTGCGGAGATTACGTAGATCGTGACGCAGTTGGAGCGGTCTTTGCCCTTGGTTACGTTCAAGTAGCTCTGAACGGATCGTCCATGAAGCATCACGTCCCAATGCAATGCTTGTATTTGGTGCAAATTCAGGTTATCATTGTATTACTAAAAGCACCTATTTTTATACTCCTTCCGTCCCCATAAACTTGTCATTTTGTAGTTCAAAAATAAACTACAAAGCGACAAGTTCATAGGGAGGGAGGGAGTACATAAAAATGTACTACTGGTCGTTCCTCAGGTGTCGAGTAGAGCTGTTGGGCTCACCGGCAGCCACGTCGATAGCACGGCGCACACCCATCAGCCCCTGCGGCTCGCCAAGTCGCCGTTGTTCCTCCAGAACATCATCCGGATGTTGCCGCCATTCGGCGCGTTGCTCCATTACCATGGCATGCCACTCCCTGAAGCCGCGACGACACAGGCTCCATGTCATCTGCTTCGCGAACTTCAGGACGCTCCTTCTGCCCGCCGGTGTCGCAACCCCTGCACACGACTTGTATGTCATGTTGTCATCATATCAGCTGGCTGTACACATGGCGAACTGTGATGCATTGAGGGAACTGTACCATTGCTGCATGTGATGCGCTCTACCCACATCACCTGGTCCCACATACGCTGCAGCAACAATTTAATCCTCAGCTCTTCATTATTCGACGGTGCAGCTCACTTGAAGCGGCGGTTAATCTTAATTCTGCTGGAACCATGTCGTGTTCGTGGAATCGTGTTACTTTACAATTAATGCCCGTTGGGTCTGCTCGTCTACGGTCTTCAGAAGTCCTTCTTTAATGTTAGTAACAGCCAAACATCATAAATGGCCTCAGTAAGAAAAATTATGTAACGGTTCAGATCATTCATAAGATGATATACAAAGATGTTCAAAATTAACAAATGATGACAATAGCAAACCTATGGTTTCTTGTTACGTGATGTTTAGTTGCGTAAAACCGAGTGACATGATCAAAAGATTGAAACAAAATTTAAAAAGTTGCAGAGATAAAATTCCTAAAAGCTGAAGTGTAGTATTGTCAGAAGAGAAATCCTGATTTGAAGTTCGTACGCATCTGGAGGCCCGTGTTGTGAGGAACCATACAACACATCAGGAACAAAATCCTCTCACAAAAATGGAATAGTGAACTCTTTAAGAAATAAAAGACGGATTACTTTCGTAATGAATGATATATTATTTGATGACTCGTATAACAATAAATTAAAAATGTGTAATTGGATGCTCCTTGAACTAGCCTTGGAGACCGCCGTGGCATCGAGATATGGGGTTGGAGTCGCGGTGGTAGTGGCCATCGCCCTTTGGTGGAGGACGGGTGGTTCACCATTGCTCTGGCTCCGGTCACCACATGGTCGGTCATTGCGCGTCTCAAAGCTATCTCCTCCGTCATATTCTCCTTTGGAGCTGCAGCAACCTCTGTTGTACTGTTGAAGCTCACACCACCACCAGCGCTACGAAGCACGATGCATGGGTGTTCTTCAATGTCATTGCAAGATTTATCTTTCTCTTTTTGTGATTTATGATAGAATCGGTTGAGTCTTGCGTATTTCAGAAATGAGAGTTGGAAGACGGGATGTGTTCTTATAGAGAGGTTGAAACTATTAAACTATAATTATTCACTGTAATATTTTCATATTGAACAGTTGTGATATCCAGGCTTGACTCACTTGAGCCTAAGGACCATCAAATCTGTATTAGGTTCTCGTTGATGTTATCCATTATGATCCAATAGAATCAAATACATGGGCTGGTTCAAAGTTCAACTAGGCCAACCCGCTCATCTTCAAAAGTGTTCTCAATAAGGGCTTACATTTCTCAAATGGAGGGAAACATAAAGTTATTGAGTGATCACGGAATCGGAATGATTCCAAGATTATAAGCCCATAAATGTATATGTTGTTGAGACCAAATATTCTACCATGCACGCGGTCGTGCATTCGGAAGGCACCTACACGCAGGTGGGCCTCCCATGTTGTTTTACTTTCAAACTTTAATTAGAAAATAATTCCTAAAACGGAAAGCACAACACTGTCATGGAGAGGCAGCAACATGAGCTTTTGGGCACAGACATGGATTAGGAAGCCCCTGTTGGGAGGAACAATGCTCTTGGAAACAATGAACATGGATCAAGCGACAAAAATGAACTCTCAAAAATGAAGTAACGGATTATTATGGCTATTTATGATATATTATTTGATAAGCCGATGGCATAGTAATAAATTACATGTTAAAATGTGTAAAATGAATGCCGCTTCAGCTAGCCTTGGGGGGCTCATCGCGGCACTTGTGTTTGCGGCAATAAGTGATGTGGCGGTGAACTTGTCGCGAAGGACAAGTTATCCCTGGAATACACCAGGGCCAAGGCGTGATGTCTAGCGTCGTTGTCTCTTCCATCTTTTTTGCTACTGCGACAACTTCCATTGTGGTTGTCGATGCTAACACCACTAGTAGAGCCAGCACCACCAAGGACGACACATGAGTGCACCTTGATGCCATCACTAGATTGTTTTTTTCAGCCTTACGTACTTCGCAAATGAAAGTTGCATCGGTGGTTATGTTCTTATAGAGGGGGACTAATGCTATCATTAGCACCAATAGAAATGCAATTATTAATTGTATGATTTTGTGTTAATTTCCTGCCTTGACATGAATAATTGATTCTAGTAGACTGATGCTATCATTGGCAACAATAGAAATTCAATTATTAAATGTATGTCTTTCATATTAATTCCTGCGTTGATATGAAGAATTGTTTATGGTAGTGCTCATCTTCTTTCACCGGGATGATTCTATTATTAGCATCCATTAAAATGTGGTTATCCACTGTCATATTTCCATATTAATTCCCTCCTTAACAAGGGAAAATTGATTATAGTAGTGTTTTTCATCTTCTTTCACTTGTTGGAAACTTACTCTGTTTGGACATTTCTTAAGCTATCTTCAAGAGATGCCCCATATGGAAGACCAGACCCAAGCATGAGGAGGGACTAAAATATTTCTAACACATACCTCGTGTTGGGAGTACCGGACTTGTCCGGTAAAGACCGGACTAGTCCGGTTTTGTTCAGTAAGGGTGACCGGACTAGTCCGGACCCTTAGAGGACTAGTCCGATATTGTCCAGTAAGGGTGACCGGACTAGTCCGGACCCTATACGGACTAGTCCGATTTTTCAGTAACTGTCGGTTTGAACTCGAAATTGACATGTGTTCTAATTGAAAGAACACAACCCACCGAATTTTGAGTCTCTGATCGGGAGACTCAATAATTCCTAAGGGTGGGAGGCCCCCTCTTGTGTCTCTTGGTCAACTATAAGAAGAGGGTCAAGTGTGTGATCAAAGAAGGCTTAAGGGCATACACTCTTACACACTTGAACACCCTAATCCACTCATAATCCGATCAAGATACCAAGAGAAGAACAAGGGGAAACGCCTCTCGTCGTCGTTCTTCTTGCGGCCTCGCCTTGCTGGCTAGATGGCCGCATCGTCAAGCAACAACAAAGATGGAGGAGAAGGTATTATTGATGTTCTTGTGCTATTTGAGAGATAGCACTTGGTGTTCATGTTGTAATCAGGTTTCTCCATGTAATTCGAGATGATTTAGTGGCTATTTGATCTTTGGGCTCCCTCTTGTTTACTAACACCTCGAACCCTACAACCTATTTTGTGCTTCTCTTGACCCGTGCTCCAAAAATAGAGATTCTCTCCTTGCAGCCCATTCCAACAGTTTCCCCGAGAAAATGAGGTGGCTATTATAGAAGAGAAAAATATATTATGTTTAAATAACACTGAAGCAAGCCTGAAATACACGACGATGACTGTTGTGCAATCTTGCATTTGGTGAAATCCTGCAATCTTGCGCTCTCAACACTTAAATTCTCATCCTAAGGTAACAATACTTTTATACATAAATCCCTTCATCCATCCACAGGCTGATGGAAGGATTTATGTATAAAAGTGCAATTATCATAGGATGAGAATCCAAGGGTTGAGAGAGCATGACTGCAGGATTGCACCAAATGCTAGATTGCACAACAGTAGCTGCCCAAATACACAATTATGTTGGAGGGAAGTCAGTGGTGATGATGGTGGTTGACCGCTTCTCCATGTAGTCCTACTTCATCTTGTTGGCCACCCGTAGAGTGCTGTAATGGTGGTACGGGCGTTCTTCGACAATATAGTGTGGCTACACGACTTCCATGCTCGATCCTGAGCGACCAGGACACCTTTCTATGATTTGTTGATGACAAAGCTTCTTGGTGCATTATGTCTAGTTGCGTGAGACCTAGTGACATGATCAAAAGTTTGAAACAAAATTAAAAAAGTTGCAGAGATAAAATTATTAAAAGCTGAAGTGTAGTATTGTCAAGAGAGAAACTGTGATTTGAGATTGCTACACATTAGCAGACCTATGTTGTGAGGAACCATACAACACATGAGGAACAAAATCCTCTAAAAAAAATAGAATAATGAACTCTCAAGAAATAAAAGATGGATTAGTTTCATAATGAATAATATATTATTTGATGATTCATATAATAATAAATTAAAAATGTGTAAATTGGATGCTTCTCGAACTAGCCCTAGGGACCATCGTGGCACCTGGATTCGGGCTTGCAGTCGCGGTGGTAGTGGCCATTGCCCTTTGGTGGAGGACGGTCGTTCTGCATTGCCCTGACTCCGGTAATTGCGCACCTCACAGCTCCATTCTCCTTCGCAGCTGCAACAACCTCTAGTGCTACCGCCGAAGCAAACACCACCGTTGGCCGCCAAAGCAAACACTTGTTGATACTTCATAAAATATACTAACAAAATCATCCTGGCAACGGCGTTAGAAATGCTTGTTGATACTTTCTAAGATATACTAATCAAATCATTCCTGGGAATGGAGCAAGATTGCTTGTTGGTATTTATTAATGTCTACTGTTCGTCCTAGCAACAAGTCCTAGACATGTAGTTGGCACTAGGCTAAACTAAGTCAAAGCTAGATCAGTTTTGCAAGAACACGGAAAGTACCACTGTAGCATTTTCACTCAAGAGTATCACCTAGGGTATCATATTTATTTTATATCAAAAGAAGGCAAATGAAGAGTGACAAGATCATATGAAGAGTAGAGTGTTCTAGTGATGACTCCAGTAGGATGGGTAAATGATGTAGTGGGGTAGTGTGACAAACAACTAAGCAATTTACTCAAATGGATAAAGATGTCGTAGTGAAGGTTAAATTACGAGATGAAGCTACTCCTACTGTGTTTTAATTACTCATATACATAGCCTATTAGAGTACACGTGAATATACTAACGATGAATACTAGAGCTTAGTGGTCCAACACATCGGACGCGGGTTTACCCCTGGTAAAACCAGGACGATTCCCACAAAGAGCCTGTGACGTAGCCGAATGTGGGGGGAAGAGGGTATGAAGGATGGACAGGGCTGTCACTATCTGCCGCCTATCCCTACAATTCGTGGGCCTACGAGACATCCAACACTATTTAACTATCTAGACACCATGCTTACTTGTTAAGTAAATGTATTAACAGTTGCATTACAAGTATCTTACTAAGGACATGACTAACCTAAAGATCGTTGAACCAATATTGAGACCAATCACTAACATTTTTATGTTAATATACTCATATTCTTACCCAATTAGACTATAGTAGTGGTGTATGATTTTTTTGATAACATGATATGAACATTATGATTAGATCATAATAACATCTACACCTAACGCATACATAGATTTCACAATCAAACAAAAAATGCCCAAGTATAAGAATAAAGAAAGACTAATAATATTGTTATTATAATGTATAAGGTCACAAAATAAAAGAAAGATGTATAAGTCATACTTTTCTTAATTTAGACTTGAAACTAGAGGTTTCTCTCTACAACCTAACCTCCATTAAGAACTAAAGCAAACTAGTATGTACTACACAATAAGAGAATGCTTCAGTGTTGTGCGTGAAGTGAGCTCGTGCAGCTGTCCTCGATGATCCACTTGCCGCAGTTTTTGTCCTCTGCCACGGATAAGTTCGCGGCCCGAGACGACAGAGAAGGAAGCGGACGAGCAGTGCCAGCCACAATGGTTGGTACGTTCTGAGGTAAATTGAGTGCTATCGATTGCAACGGCGACTGTGGAGATTACGTAGATCGTGACGCAGTTGGAGCGGTCTTTGCCCTTGGTTACGTTCAAGTAGCTCTGAACGGATCGTCCATGAAGCATCACGTCCCAATGCAATGCTTGTATTTGGTGCAAATTCAGGTTATCATTGTATTACTAAAAGCACCTATTTTTATACTCCTTCCGTCCCCATAAACTTGTCATTTTGTAGTTCAAAAATAAACTACAAAGCGACAAGTTCATAGGGAGGGAGGGAGTACATAAAAATGTACTACTGGTCGTTCCTCAGGTGTCGAGTAGAGCTGTTGGGCTCACCGGCAGCCACGTCGATAGCACGGCGCACACCCATCAGCCCCTGCGGCTCGCCAAGTCGCCGTTGTTCCTCCAGAACATCATCCGGATGTTGCCGCCATTCGGCGCGTTGCTCCATTACCATGGCATGCCACTCCCTGAAGCCGCGACGACACAGGCTCCATGTCATCTGCTTCGCGAACTTCAGGACGCTCCTTTTGCCCGCCGGTGTCGCAACCCCTGCACACGACTTGTATGTCATGTTGTCATCATATCAGCTGGCTGTACACATGGCGAACTGTGATGCATTGAGGGAACTGTACCATTGCTGCATGTGATGCGCTCTACCCACATCACCTGGTCCCACATACGCTGCAGCAACAATTTAATCCTCAGCTCTTCATTATTCGACGGTGCAGCTCACTTGAAGCGGCGGTTAATCTTAATTCTGCTGGAACCATGTCGTGTTCGTGGAATCGTGTTACTTTACAATTAATGCCCGTTGGGTCTGCTCGTCTACGGTCTTCAGAAGTCCTTCTTTAATGTTAGTAACAGCCAAACATCATAAATGGCCTCAGTAAGAAAAATTATGTAACGGTTCAGATCATTCATAAGATGATATACAAAGATGTTCAAAATTAACAAATGATGACAATAGCAAACCTATGGTTTCTTGTTACGTGATGTTTAGTTGCGTAAAACCGAGTGACATGATCAAAAGATTGAAACAAAATTTAAAAAGTTGCAGAGATAAAATTCCTAAAAGCTGAAGTGTAGTATTGTCAGAAGAGAAATCCTGATTTGAAGTTCGTACGCATCTGGAGGCCCGTGTTGTGAGGAACCATACAACACATCAGGAACAAAATCCTCTCACAAAAATGGAATAGTGAACTCTTTAAGAAATAAAAGACGGATTACTTTCGTAATGAATGATATATTATTTGATGACTCGTATAACAATAAATTAAAAATGTGTAATTGGATGCTCCTTGAACTAGCCTTGGAGACCGCCGTGGCATCGAGATATGGGGTTGGAGTCGCGGTGGTAGTGGCCATCGCCCTTTGGTGGAGGACGGGTGGTTCACCATTGCTCTGGCTCCGGTCACCACATGGTCGGTCATTGCGCGTCTCAAAGCTATCTCCTCCGTCATATTCTCCTTTGGAGCTGCAGCAACCTCTGTTGTACTGTTGAAGCTCACACCACCACCAGCGCTACGAAGCACGATGCATGGGTGTTCTTCAATGTCATTGCAAGATTTATCTTTCTCTTTTTGTGATTTATGATAGAATCGGTTGAGTCTTGCGTATTTCAGAAATGAGAGTTGGAAGACGGGATGTGTTCTTATAGAGAGGTTGAAACTATTAAACTATAATTATTCACTGTAATATTTTCATATTGAACAGTTGTGATATCCAGGCTTGACTCACTTGAGCCTAAGGACCATCAAATCTGTATTAGGTTCTCGTTGATGTTATCCATTATGATCCAATAGAATCAAATACATGGGCTGGTTCAAAGTTCAACTAGGCCAACCCGCTCATCTTCAAAAGTGTTCTCAATAAGGGCTTACATTTCTCAAATGGAGGGAAACATAAAGTTATTGAGTGATCACGGAATCGGAATGATTCCAAGATTATAAGCCCATAAATGTATATGTTGTTGAGACCAAATATTCTACCATGCACGCGGTCGTGCATTCGGAAGGCACCTACACGCAGGTGGGCCTCCCATGTTGTTTTACTTTCAAACTTTAATTAGAAAATAATTCCTAAAACGGAAAGCACAACACTGTCATGGAGAGGCAGCAACATGAGCTTTTGGGCACAGACATGGATTAGGAAGCCCCTGTTGAGAGGAACAATGCTCTTGGAAACAATGAACATGGATCAAGCGACAAAAATGAACTCTCAAAAATGAAGTAACGGATTATTATGGCTATTTATGATATATTATTTGATAAGCCGATGGCATAGTAATAAATTACATGTTAAAATGTGTAAAATGAATGCCGCTTCAGCTAGCCTTGGGGGGCTCATCGCGGCACTTGTGTTTGCGGCAATAAGTGATGTGGCGGTGAACTTGTCGCGAAGGACAAGTTATCCCTGGAATACACCAGGGCCAAGGCGTGATGTCTAGCGTCGTTGTCTCTTCCATCTTTTTTGCTACTGCGACAACTTCCATTGTGGTTGTCGATGCTAACACCACTAGTAGAGCCAGCACCACCAAGGACGACACATGAGTGCACCTTGATGCCATCACTAGATTGTTTTTTTCAGCCTTACGTACTTCGCAAATGAAAGTTGCATCGGTGGTTATGTTCTTATAGAGGGGGACTAATGCTATCATTAGCACCAATAGAAATGCAATTATTAATTGTATGATTTTGTGTTAATTTCCTGCCTTGACATGAATAATTGATTCTAGTAGACTGATGCTATCATTGGCAACAATAGAAATTCAATTATTAAATGTATGTCTTTCATATTAATTCCTGCGTTGATATGAAGAATTGTTTATGGTAGTGCTCATCTTCTTTCACCGGGATGATTCTATTATTAGCATCCATTAAAATGGGGTTATCCACTGTCATATTTCCGTATTAATTCCCTCCTTAACAAGGGAAAATTGATTCTAGTAGTGTTTTTCATCTTCTTTCACTTGTTGGAAACTTACTCTGTTTGGACATTTCTTAAGCTATCTTCAAGAGATGCACCATATGGAAGACCAGGCCCAAGCATGAGGAGGGACTCAAATATTTCTAACACATACCTCGAACCCTACAACCTATTTTGTGCTTCTCTTGACCCGTGCTCCAAAAATAGAGACTCTCTCCTCGCACCCCATTCCAACAGTTTCCCCAAGAAAATGAGGTGGCTATTATAGAAGAGAAAAATATATTATGTTTAAATAACACCGAAGCAAGCCTGAAATACACGGCGACGACTGTTGTGCAATCTTGCATTTGGTCAAATCCTGCAATCTTGCGCTCTCAACACTTAAATTATCATCCTAAGGTAACAATACTTTTATACATAAATCCATCCATCCACAGGCTGGTGGAAGGATTTATGTATAAAAGTGCAATTATCATAGGATGAGAATCCAAGGGTTGGGAGAGCATGACTGCAGGATTGCACCAAATGCTAGATTACACAACAGTAGCTGCCCACATACACAATTATGTTGGAGGGAAGTCAGTGGTGATGATGGTGGTTGACCGCTTCTCCATGTAGTCCCACTTCATCTTGTTGTCCACCCGTACAGTGTTGTAATGGTGGTACGGGTGTTCTTCGATGATATAGTGTGGCTACACGACTTCCATGCTCGATCCTGAGCGACCAGGACACCTTTCTATGATTTGTTGATGACAAGGTTTATTGGTGCGTTATGTCTAGTTGCGTTAGACCGAGTGACATGATCAAAAGTTTGAAACAAAATTAAAAAAGTTGCAGAGATAAAATTACTAAAAGTTGAAGTGTAGTATTGTCAAGAGAGAAACTGTGATTTGAGATTCGTACACATCAGCATACCCATGTTGTGAGGAATCATACAACACATTAGGAACAAAATCCTCTACAAAAATAGAATAATGAACTCTCAAGAAATAAAAGATGGATTAGTTTCATAATGAATAATATATTATTTGATGATTTATATAATAATAAATAAAAATGTGTAAATTGGATGCTTCTCGAACTAGCCTTTGGGATCACCGTGACATCTGGATACCATTACTACAAAAAGCATTTTCACATGCGCCACGATATTTTTATACAGGCGGGTCGTAAAAAAATCCGCTTGTATTGTCTAATGCGTTAATAGCCGCTTGTGATAATGTAACGTCACAAACGCTCATATATATGATCCACCTGTGTAAATTGACAATTTCTAGAGGTGGCCCTTGGAAGACGAGCCGTCTGCATAGTAACAATTTGTACAGACGGCTGATGCGACCAGACGCACCGAGCGTACATATGCGCCAGTTACCTAGGTGTCTTAAACATGCGCAGCGCATATGCGCATCTTCTGAATTCAATTTGAACCGCTTCACGTCCCATCACCACTACTACACGCGTTGAGAGGTGAACCGCCATGCTGCTACGCCATAAGATCACTCGCGCACGCCATAGTATTCTCCGCACATCTACTCTTCCTATCTTCCTAAAACCGCGCCAAGAACACCATGGCTGACAAGAAAACGCTGCCGCCAAGCCCGCTGAAGGACCCCAAGGGGAAGCGTCCCCGGCCGGATTCCCCCCGGACATGGAGTAGGCTCTTTGGAAGATGGTACATGATGTATTTGACAATACATGACGCTCATGCACCACTTTAGGCTTGGTCCCCTTCCAAAGTATACTGCAATAGGGACCACATACCACTACATCTTCGGCATGACGCACTTGGCCGGTTGCCTTAACGTCCTCTAGAACACGCTGGCGGTCGAGCTCGGCATCGCTCATCGCGACAACCTGATGGAGGTGATGTCCAGGAGACTGGGCTTGCCGTCTCCACCGCGGGAGGCGCCCCCGCCCTACCAGGAGCCCAAGGAGGAGGATGAGTATTTTTTTTCTTATTTTTAGTTGTGTTGTTTTTCTTTTCTTGTTTTTAGTCTGTGTTTTTTCTTGTTTGTGATATATTATCTTAAGGTAATGAACTTTATTTTGTTGTTTATTGGTGTGCAAAAATAGTTCTAATGTTATCCTAACGGTAAACCATTAAAAATGAACTAATAACGTGTTGTTCTAACGATAAATAAAATCTTTATAAATATGTATTATAAGAATATAAATTAGTGGACTATTTATCTCTTTCATGGATGTGTTATACATTGTTGATGTAGAAATTCATTATAGATATGTATTAAGACTAAAGAGACACGTGAAAAAGTATTTTTAGGAGTATCGGCTCAACTTCTCAAGCGGTTATTAAAATTATGCCGTCTGAGAAAATTAGTTTTATAATTTATTTAAAAAAATTTCCCAGACGCTGATTAATAAACATCCGCCTGTGGAAAAATTTTCTCTATAAATGAAGCGTCGGTCGCATCCCGCAATCCTAACATTTTCATTTTGCCACCAAGCCTCCCTGGCCGCCCCCCAAACCCTCACCCTCGTCGTCCTCGCCCTCGCCATCGTAGTCAACACTGAGCGCTGTCCTCACTCTCGGCATCGTCACTGAGCGTCGTCCTCACCCTACCCGTCACCGTCTATCAAGCGTCGTCCTCAAACTCAGCATCACCGCCGAGCGACATACTCACCCTCGACGTCACCGTCGACCATCGTCCTCGCCGTTGTCGTCCACGCCGGGCGCCATCCTCACCCTCGGCATCGCCGCCGAGCGCCGTTCTCACCCTCGCCTTCACTGTCAGGTATGCCCCTCTTCATACTATTATAGTACAATAAGATATTGTTAGATATGTTACACTTTGTATTGTTGCTGTCTTGTTATTGTCTTGATACTGTTAGATACAAAGTACTTATCTTTTGTAATATTACTATTATAGTGTAGTTACTATTCCTTGTATTGTTACAGTCACAATTGGCCTTTTTAATCTTACAATAAGATATGTTGCACAATTTACTTTGCAAGAACAATTAAGACATCGTGCGAGAGTAAACTTGGTATAGACAACCAGTATGGACAATCAGTTTCTCCATGCATCAATCCCAATTCCAATATACACAACCAATATTTTCAAAATGTTGCTCTTAAAATCAATGTGAAGGTCAGTGCATTTGGCAACCATGTTGTCCTCTTTAGCAATGTTCTTTGTCTGTTCTGGATATCAATATGTATATATTGTATGTATCAGGTTGGAGGACGCAATTACGAAGAATCTATCATTCATATTGGAAGACTATGATAGTGTAGAAGTAGTGTCTTTCCTCTTTGTCTTCATTAGTAGATGCGAGCTGGGAGAAACTATGAATTGCTATGTATCAAACTATATTTTGCAAATGTACACACTATGAATTACAATGTATGAAACTATGATTTGCAATGTATGAAATATGAATTGCAATGTATAAATCATGAATTGCATTGAATATATTTTTTATTGTTATTATTTAAATTTGATCAGAAAATTAGAAATAATAGATGTCGAAGTTTTCTTGCGACACTTCCCCCAGACTTGCTATGCGAGCAGCCCGCGGAGGTTCTTGATCGGTAGTGCTTAGTCCTCGGGTGAGGTTACGCATATCAGAGATGGTGAGATCGTAGTTTTACGTGGTTCGGACCGCCGGAGCGTAATACCCTACTCCACGGTATAAGTTGTATTGCTGGTGTGAATGCATATGATGAGTGTGTATGAAGTAAGATCCTTTGTAACGGTGGCAGTTCGGTTCTTTTACAGACAAGGTCGGACGCCTTACAAGTGAGATCTGGGGCCTGACAGGTGGCCCCGAGGCGATTTTATCCTAAAGATCTAAGACTTCTCGCCTAAGCTTCATCTCACTGTGGCTTGAAGACCCGTCGTCTTGCTGCCTGAGACGCCAGTGGCCCATAGGTAGTCATTGATGATGGCAGGAGATGCCCCGTCCAACCACTACAAGAATCGAGCAAACAAGTGTCGGCCAGCGTAGAATCCTCGGGGCCGTCGAATTTAATTATCATAAAACTGTCGGTTTTTGAAACCCAACAGCTATAGATTTATAAGCGTCGGGCGAAAAAAGAAACCGACAACAATAACTAAGACCGTCGGTTTTTGGTACACAGCCGACGGCCATACGAGACACCAGACACGCCTAAAATCAGCCTCTTCCGCCCAAACATTAAAAGTGTCGGTTTTCTTTCCATACCCCACGGTCATAACATAAAGCCATCGGGAAAAGAAGAAGGCCGACCGCCCTAACCCGGCGCGCCCCAAAATCCCCGCCCGCGCACTCCGAATTTTTTTCCCGCCTGAACCGGCAGCCGTGCGTGGAATATGGAATCGTCCCCGACATTTTTTTCCGCGCATCGATCATCGGATTGGTATTAAATATGAGTATCGACTGGGGACAGGGATCCCCTGATTTTACTGCATAGGTGACTTGGCCACTGGCATGTGGACCTCTAGCACGTGGGCCCCACATGGTAGTGACCAAGTCACATGTAGATTTAAGTCAGAGGATCCTCTTCCCTCCGAGACTCCTTGCGGCGACTCCCACCCTCTGAGTGACCGAGGCCTCCGCCTCCGCCTCCGGCCGCGCCCGCCCGCCCCGGCGACACCGCCCCAGCGTCAGCTCCGTGGCCACCACCGACGACCCCGCCAGCCTCCGAGGTCTCCGCCAGCGCACCCGCCTCGAGGTCTCTATTGGCGCGCTCCCACCTCCATCGGCGTCCGAGGGCCGCCGCCGTGGATGGCACCTTCGATGGCCACCATCCGCTCTCTCTCGTCCTACTCTCCGGTGCAGGCTCGACGCGGGCTTGTCGCCGCAGCCTCCGGCTCCATCGACGCCGGCTCCTTTCCAGTCGTCTTCGTGGCCCGCCACGCAGCCTCGTCGACTCGGCTCATGCGGCTCCGTCGATGCGCCCCCGCCCACGGCACCCAAGCATCTGCCCTGACGCGCGCCACCCATTCCGACACCCACCTCCGAGGCCCTGCAGCGACACCAGTTCCGGCACGCACCTCCGAGCCTTCGCCGAGCATCTTGTGTTCATTTGTTTTTTTTGTCAGCAGATCTGTCTCTGTGTAATGTGTGATTGATTGTCTTGAAGATTGTCGTTGGAGATTGTTGCAGATCTGGAGCTCTTCTAGATTGTTGAGGCATATGACATTGTATTATATTTCTATATAATGTGTGATTAATTGTTGAGGCATGTATAAAGTTTGTGTGATAATGCTCCTCTTCCCGTCATCTCGACTGACATATGAAATTAAAAAAACTAAGACTTTCTGGTTGTAAAAGCGTGCTGTGGTTTGAAAAATGAAAAAAGGAACTAAAGATGTCGGGTGCAGCAGTGCCTGGCATCTTTATGACAATAAGGACGTCGGGAATTGGAAGTTGACGGCTATAAATCGTTTACACAATAAAAGTGTCAGGTTTCGATGGCTTTAAGTCTTTAAAGTCGTTGGGACCGACAACTATATTTGATAAGAACGTCGAGAATAATTCGTCGGCTATGACCGTCGGTTAACCGACATTCATATTCTACGTACGTCGGTTTCAGTTGTTTACCAACACCTATATAACCAACATTTCTTTACCCGATTCTTATAGTGAATTGTCCTATCGCCGTAAGCTACCCACTTGGCGGAGTGAGGTAGGTCTGCGATGTCTTCACTGTGACGCGATTAGGCGTAGAGGTACCTGACAGTAGGCGTGTGCCACGTCATGTGCCTGAGGAAGACGCATGTCATCAATGCGCGATAGAACAGGAAGTGCTGACCTTTACTCATCAAGACTCACAACCCATTGCAGGTCGTGGGGCACATGCCAGCTCTGGAGCCCTTCTCGGTAAAAGCAAGGGCCCGAAACCGAAGGACGTATGGCAGCTACAGAGTCCTTCTCAGTGGGAGCAAGGACCCGTAGCTAGAGGACGCGTGGTAGCTCTGGAGCCTTCCTCGGTGGGAGCAAGGGTACGGAGCCGGAGGACGCAAGACAGCTCCAGAGTCCATCTTAGAAGGGAGGTCGGGTTCAGAGCTTTTTTTAACTTGTACGCGGGAGTACTCGGTCTGCACGGTACTGACACTGGTGCCCAGGCCCACCTCGGGAGAGATTTATTTTTCTCTTTTTAGTAATTCATGATAGGATCGGTTGAGTCTTACATACTTCACAAATGAGAGTTGGAACACGAGATGTGTTCTTATAGAGTACAACTATTAAACCATAATCATTCACTGTAATATTTTCATGTTGAACAGTTGCGATATCCAAGCTCGACTGACTCGATCCTAAGGACCATCAAATTTGGACTACGTTTTCGTCGATGTTATCCATCATGATCCAATTAGAATCAAATCCATAGACTGGTTCTAAGTTCAACTGGACTAACATGCCCATTGTAAAAACCCTAAATTTTAGAGGATTATCCCAGCTAGGAGACCCAAGTTTAGAAAAGAAATCACAATAGCAAGTGCAAAAAAAATCAAATTAGTGTCAAACCTATTGGAGGGAATTCAAAAATTTAAACTTAGCTATTGTTCAAACTTGAACAATATACAAATCTGAGTTGACCATTAGATTCCTAATATTTCAAAATAGTCTCCCTGCAAATTTTCATAATTTTTTAAGCATGTTTACTATTTTATTCAATGGCTACATTGAATTCCACTCAAATTCGAATTCAAGTTTGGATTCGAATGAAACTTTAGTTAAATCAATAATCTGAACTCAGAATTAAATTCTCCATATTTAATTTGGACTTTCCACAAATATCTAACAGTTTTTGGATGAATCTAGGTGGGAGAAATTCACTGTCCAGTAAAGATAAGGATGAAAGCAGTAGGACCCACCTGTCATGGTCTTCTCCTCTGTTTTTCTTTGTTTCATCACAGAGCGACACCTCACAGCATACAAAATCCACACACCTGCCTGTGTGCTTGCTTCATGTCTTGGTTGTGAAGCCAGCTAAGCTGCATATAAAGGGAGAGCTGATCCTTTCACTTGCTCACGGTGCAACACAGCAGCAAGCTTTCTCGTCCTCTGTTTTTCTTCTTCCCAGCAACCATCTCACATGTACTCCCTTGCAGCAGTTGTTTCTGGCCGAGTCTCACCTCCCTGTAAGAAGCAAAAAAGATGCACAAAGTTCTGCTCATCATTCTCCCCCGTCCAGCTCACTGTTTCCTCACTCGTGCGCTCATTATTTTGAAGTCTTCCGGCGATGATTTCCGGCCGCCATGGAGGTCGCCCTCTGCTCCACCCTCATACGATACATCCGTCATCTCAGCTCGACCCTTGGAGATAAAAGGTGGGCCAACTCACATAGAGGCTACTCACAAAGTTTCAGACCAAGCCATAGCTCATAGCTCGCTACTTTCAAATTTTACCGAAGCTAGTTCATACCTAGGTCACTAGGTCGTCGATTTAATTTCATTTATAGGTGCAACCATTTTCTAATTCGTTCATGAATGTTGTTCACCACCTCATGGCACACCTCAATCACATTTCAGTAGCATCCATCAAGGAATTGATGAGTTCCACAAGTTTTCCCCACCACCTTCTAAAATGGCGTTGTTCCCCGTCGAGAGCCAACCTTCGGCCAATTTATCCACAATTTTGATCCATAATCATATTCTCCTTGTTTACAAGGTTAATTTGGTGAAAGTCCAGTTCGATTTGGTGCAAAAATAAGTGAAATCAAGCTCACCCTAGGTGTTTCAGCCGTTGGTCGAGCGCCCCTGCTGGAGGTTGAAGACAACCCTGCCAGTGGGGCTCACGGTTAAATGAGTTAGACCATTTTCTATATGCAGATTCTCTGTTGAACATAGAAAATCTATATCTCTTCAACTACTTGTCCAAAAATTCCCAAATAAATTTTATTAGAACTAGGATGATCTATAATTTCAAGTGGTGCACTTGGATCTGTATGAAAATCCCTAATTGGACCTCAATAATTCCATGAAGAAAAATTCTATTGGGAATAATTCCGGACTCTAAATTCATTCAAAAATTACCAAACTTTTCCATATCCTTCCACATAATTCCCTTGAGTTCCAGTAAAAGTTTCAGGTCCACTTGAATTGATTTGAATAGCCAAATTATGTTTTCAATCTGTATGTACCTGAAAATTTCAAAATGTCCAGAAACTTTTCCTGCAAATTGTCCAAACTTGTAAATTCAATATATCACAGTAGAATGCTTAGAAAATTATGAAACCAAATTTTTTGAGTCACTCTTGACCCCCTCTAAACAGAACACCAACTTTTGCCCATGTTAAAGTCCCAGATTGCCCATGAAAATTCTGGGAATAGTTTATCTAAATTGAAATTTTAGACAATAAAGACTTCCATGTATTGATCCCAATTTTGGCCAAAAACTCACTCATAGTACCTAGTGTCCTCTGTAAAATTTTCAGAACCAGTGGTCATTATTTAATCTACTTAATTGTGTTTCCGTTAAGCTATGTAATAATATCACTATTGAATCCACTTGCATTATTCTTTGCAGATTGAATAGTTGCCGAGCTCGAGGAGACCCCAGAGCCACTGGAAGTCATCAAACTGAAGACTAACTTTAATTTGGTCTCACAATCAGGCAAGCTCCGGTTTGCATTTAATAGCGTTTTAAACTTTGATTTGTATCATACTATATGGGTTAGCATGTATGTGCATTAAGTCTAAATTTTCTTGAAGTATCCCACTTGCATGAGCAGAACACCCATGAGATCAGGGTAGTTGGTTAAGTACCTAATGTGTCCATGCTATGCTTAATGTTATAATTGTTTCGGTAGAAGTCGAGTAGTTGGAATCTACTCACGAGTTCAGGAATTGGGTTCACACGGGATTGGTCGAGTGAGAGATTCATCATTTGGTTAAATATGAGACCGGGCATGGAGTAGGAGCAACAAGACATATAGGGGTCTGTGAGCTGTAGTTGTGTCTGTGTCAGTCAAGGACCGATCCGTGTGCGGCCTTGTTGAGCAAGTTTGAATGTATTGAAGGGATACTGGATATATGAGATACAGTAAACCGATGTAACTTGTCCACCTTAGCATCGAGGCATACCCCACAACCTTATAGGTGCGGGTTGAGAGCAGCAAGGTGTAAACCTGCCAGCGGGTACGTTGTACTCCGTGTGGGGGACTCCTGCTCGTAGCGGTGGGACCTGTTCAGCGTGTAGGTAGCGTGTGAAAAGTTGTCGCATACAACATAAGTGGAGTGTGCCTTCGCACCTCCGAGTGCGGGTGTATGTGTCGTGCTATTCGAGTATCTCTGCAGGTGTATATCGATTCGAGTTGCCATCCCTCGCGGTTATTGAGTACCGCTTGTTCACTGAGTCGTGACGTAGTTAATTATTTGGAGCTAAATAAATTTGAATCATGCTTTATAGAATAATTATATATTGATACTTGTATGTTTAGAACATGTTGATCACTAAATTTTAGATTCATGAAGCCTTAATTTGCTGCTAAAAGCTGAAAATAGGGACTAACATTTAGGCGAGTTTTTTATTGCAAACTGATGCCCTATATTATTTATACTCTGCATATAGAGTTTTATGCTTAGTGGAGACGGTTAAATCTTGCTGAGCCTTCGTGCTCACGGTTGCTATTTTAAATTTTTACTGCAGATGATGACATTTATGATGAAGGGTTCACCGCTGAGGCGTTGCCCCCGTCGGGGTACACGGTCGAGTGGGAACCCTGCACGCTGCCATGATGTTTTTTGTGTGTTGCTAGTATGATTCCGTTCTAAGGCTGAATGAAACGACTTTTGCATAGCTTAGGCATAAGTGTCGAGAGCTATGAACTTATCTTCCATTGTAGTGTATTTTAATGTATATTATTTGTAAAAGACAAGGTTTGTATAACACTATGTTGTTTTGTGTAATATGATGTACCTTTTTATGTACGTTGTTGGGTGCCGCATCGCACGAAAGACGACACCACCCTTAATTGAGATTCCTGAAAAGTCGGGACTTCGGTCCCCACACCCATCTTCAAAAGTGTTCCCAATAAGAACTTACATTTCTCAAATGGAGGGAACCATAAAATTATTAAGTGAACATGGAGTCAAAATTATTCCAAGATTATAAGCCCATAAAAGTATATGTTGTTTACAGCAAATATCCTACCACGTGCCTTCTGCTGCTTCGAGATCCGTGCTGCCCACGTGTTAACCGTCGAGGCGGGTATGCAGGCTCCAATATGTGGATACTGTATCCATATAATTTTTTCACGGTGTTTCTAACTTCATTATAGCATTGAGTGACTAGTAAGATCAGTACTGCTCCACACTATGCTGTGTTGCGGCTTTTGATCCCAGCGCATGCCGTCTAGTTTTCTTTAGAAATGACAAGATGTTGCTGTTATGACTGATCTTCTTCCTATCATCACCTAGAACGATGTGAGCATCCTACAAAAAGAAATCAACGAATAATCATTTCAATTACTCCGTTCATCTCCAAAATTTTATCATCTTTTGGTTCAAAAATAAACTAAAAGATGTCAATTTTTGGGACAGAGGAAATACGATCTAAAAAGGAAACATATACACTGTCATTGACATCTTTCGGTAAAGTTATCAGATCCGCCGTTTTGTAATCTACACAAGTGAAATGTACCTCTGCTCTCAAAGAAGATTGCCTTCCTATGGCTCTCGGGTTTTCGTCAACACTTGCTGCTGTCATGTGTTCTTTCCCTAATAAGAATTGTAATACATCAAGAGCAATAGATAAAAGGACATACTCCCTCGGTCTCAAGAATATTATCGCTTTGTAATTCATTTTTAAACTGCAAAGCGATAACTTTTTAAAACGGCAGGAGTATGTAGTACTACGTATGTGGTGATTTGTTTGTTTCAGTACAAATATGAACATACCGGTGGCTGACTGGTCATCGTATGGCCTTAAAGTAGCTCCAGATACTGTTGGCCCAACAGTCTTCAGAAGTTCCTCTTTACTGTTAAGAAGAGTACAAACATCATAAAATGGGCTCAGTTAAAAAATCAGAAAATGGTTCAGACTATTCATAAACATGATATACTAAAATGTTCGAAAATAACAAACCTAGGGTCTGCCCCATTGTCCTTGTTTTGCTTTTGAATACCTGTTGGAAACACGAACTATAATGTGTCAGTAACACAACCCAAGCTGTAAACCGGTTAATTTCGATAGGATTAAGAATACTACGGCTATAAATAAAATGTAAAATATTCAGAAACAAGCTGTGCAATCCTTCATTGCTACTTGGTACCGAGAGGCAGAATAATCATGGTTGGGCCGGGTCGGTCACATATTATTGATTTGATGCAAATAATTAATTATTACAAATAAGTAGTGACATGCAGTTTTGAGATGTAGTAGTAGGTACTGTACTATATACCATCGTATTGTTAGGGGTGATCTCGATTCAACCGGGTATCCCATGTAGGTCTCCCGTAAGAAACGGGTGTGGGGCAACAACCCACGACCGAGTCCCTCTCAACCACGCGCGATACGTTCGGGAGTGTAACGGACTTAGTCTGTTGGCCTCACCTCGTAGACGTTATAAGTCCCAGGGGGACCTCAGGGCGTGGGAGACATGCGTGCACACATGTTCTCAAAGGCCTCCGCCACACCTAATCGTAATTTGGCTCCGCCGTCATCGCCTGCGCCTCCGTCGTCTTCCACTCGTCGAGCTCTCTACTGCACTACACCGACGCCTGTCTCCATTGGCAGGCACTTGAGCCCAATGTCGTCAAGTGCCCCCTCTGAAGGTAAACGCCGCCTCTCACTTCGATCTCCTAATCCTAGTCTATAGATCAATTGCTAGATTGATTGATTGTTTAGTCGGTTAGAAGCTTTGTTCATGTTGATTAAACCTAAGACCTTCCGATTAGATGTTGATGACAATGATCCTAAGGATAATCAGAAACAACACGTATAAATTGTAACATTACTGTCCCTCTTGGGATGAATACGTGATAAATGCAGCTGAGCTAATTTCCTTTTCAGTCTCTGTAATTTCACGTTGCAGTTGCTATTATGGAACACATATGTAAATGAATCAGCGGTAGAACTCATTAATTCGCATTTCGCAAGCAGAAATAAGGAAACTTACATTCTGAGATGTAACGACGATGATATTGAATGGCTTCCGGGTCCGCTCGTACGGTCAAAAGCTTCAATGAAATTGCATACTGCTCGCATGTCAAAAGCCTCTGGTGCCACGAACAAGCCATGGAAAAATTCAGTGAACATCTAACGCATTATCTCACAGTTGCGGAACATAGATACCAGCTCGCAGATTTGGGGAATTAGAAAAGAATTTGAGCTAAAAACTACTGAGTACTGACTACTCCTTTTCATCTACTTTGTGGTCCTTAGGACTGCTCCAAGTTGGAAACTACTATCTGAAAATGAAAATTGTATTTTGGTAAAAAAAATACTGAAACCTGTTTCAAGAAGTTGAGCTTTCGTTCCATCTCAGTGATTTCAGTCTTCTCCTCCATCTTGTTCTCAAGCTTGGACGAAACAGTCCCCAAGTGATCAATCACAGCTACAACCGCGTCACAAATGTAACTCTTTGTACTCTGCAGGATCCTTCATGGATACGAAAAATAAGAACGTGCTAATCAGTTCCATGCAAGAAAGAAGCGTGCTGTCTTAAACAGGGAAAAGCAGTGTGAGACGTAGCTAAATAAGCTCTGCGCTGCACTTACAGCTGCTTCTTCTCGGTGTTGAGGAACGCCTTCTCGCAGCAGTCCGCCGCCTCGTTCAGCTGGGACCTCAGATCCTTGAGCTCCTGCGCGGCCAAGAACGCCGACCCGTAAGCTTATTAGTACAAGCACGCGACTCAACCAGCACAGGAGCGGCCGAGGCCGAGCAACACTGACGAGCCGCCCCACGTACTCTTAGCGCGCCGTCGAAGCTCTCCGCGCCGGGCGCGCCGAGCAGCGACGACGAGCGGTCGAATGGCACGGCCGCGCTGCTCGTCGACGCCGGCGCCGATTGCTGCTGCGGCCCCGCCTCGCCGGCCTCTGCATCCATCTCCCTCCGTCGCCCTGCGCCCCTGCCGCCGTGGCCACAACACCAAGAAACGCCTGAAAGACGAGGACGGTAGCACTGTAGCAGCGGTATGGCAACGTGCTTCGACTCGCGACGAGCTGCACTGAAACTGCTTATTATGCTGACGCGCGGGTGGAGCGAGAGCGTTCGGATGCAAACGCGCGGGAGCAAGGGGACAACCGAATCAGACGGTCGCGTGAGCTCCCCTCGTCGCGAGGCGGGCTCGTCGGCGTGGCGCGGGGCATGATGAAAAACGCGGTAAAACAAAAAAAAATGACGGGGGGACACGGAGACGCGCGAGAACGCGACGGACGGGGCTTTCTTGCGGGGGCGCGTGCCGCTCCGAGGACCGTGATATTCGGTCGCTTGGAGGGCGCGGCGCCGTGTGCTGTTCCCCTGGCTCGTCACGGGCGTACGAGGCTGCAGGTGGTGCCGGTTACTTATTAGATTCCCCAGTCTATTGTCCTGTTCCATTTCAAGTACGGCTTCACCCTGATTAAGGAATCTGGAGTTTGTTTAGTGCCTTTGATCTCCATCACCGACCGGAGTCCGCTGACGCTTTCTCTTTTGTCGCCACCGGCCGGTTCACGGCTTCGCATGTGACTCTGACGGAGCAACATGTCACGGTGGCAAAATGGTGAGGGGCAATCTGCAAACCAGGCATGCGATGTTGCGTTCGTGGACCAGAGAGCTCCGGTGGGGCAGCCGGAGACCAAACCGTTCTTCCGTTCCTCCAATCCTCCACACGCATCCATCGCTCGTACAGTACCGTGCCTCTCACTTCCGATCCGTCTCGCTCTCGCAAGAAATTCTCAGCGCGGACGCAACAAGGATGGCATGTGCCCTCGCGGTTGCTTATGCTCAGCCGGCGGCAGCTCTCCGGCCGCCGTGTGGTAGGGAGAACCTAGCCGGGCATCTGAGATTCCCTGCAGGTAACTGTGCTCGAGTGGTTCGCCATGCTCCGCAGGGTACTGTTCTTCCCATCTTCTTTTTTTCGATAAAGCCAGAGGCCACTGGAATGCTTGTTGCTGATGACCTCTGCAACGCGTAGAGCAGTCACGGCGAGGAGTCGCACTGTCGTTGCAAGGTTTGCGCGAGACGACGGTTCGGAGCCGTCGTCCGAGAGCGTTGTGAAATACGTCACGAGTTCTGTGAGTTTCTTTGCTCTGGGCTATACTTCCTCCGTCCCGAAAAGATTGTCGCTTTGTAGTTTAAAAATAAACTATAAAGTGACAAGTTTTCCGAGACGGAAGGAGTATAACATAGTAGCTATTTTTTTTTTTTTGCCCGTTTAAAGCTTGGATGTTGAGCTTTAGAAGCACGACGAGAATATCTCTTTCTCTCAGGGATAGTTTATCTGGTTAATTAATGGTTGAGACCTGGTTCAGAAGCTGAATGTGTTGCCACTCGCCACATGGTCTTCAGTGTGCACTCCAGTACTGCTCCCTCCGTCCCCAAAAATTTATCATCTTTTAGTTTATTTGAAATAAAAGATGGTAAATATTTAGAGATGGAGGGAGTACTCTCTAATCATATCCGGTTTCTTCAGGTTTGGACAGTAGTTGGTTGGGGGCACTGTACTGACATTACAGAGAAGAAAACTTTAACAAACATTATCACTTTTGATGCCAAAGAATGAGTCGAGTAGTAACCTCAGTCTCATGCATTGTTCAGTTTTTCTAGAAAATGGATTGCATTCCAGCCTTTCGCATCTTTTGTTTTAAGGCATCAGCCTTTCGCATCTTCTGATGCATAACATATAAACGTTATGCTGTCCAATGTATCAAGTGTAATTTTCCAGGTCTTTTCTCAGCATCTATTCGGAATAAAGTAATCTCAGCAAACTTTTCTTTTTCTTTTTCTCCCTTACAAAAAATCCAAACAGCTGGATACTCCTGAAGACATCTTTGCTCTAGCTGGCATAGGCTTTGCAGCAGTGGCGGCACTGTGGGCTTCAGTAAATCTTATAGAGGTGAGTCCTGATCCCACCTAAATAAGGTACTTTACGAGGTAGATAGATTAATACGATTCATGTGTTTATTTCTTTACCTCCAGGTCATTGATAAGCTCCCAGTTCTTCCTCTTCTTTTCGAATTGATTGGGATACCAGTTGCATGGGTAAGATTTAGTACAGAACCTCTAGAGTTCGACTACATATTTATCCCTTTTCCCACATTTTGTATATACTATCACAATCATATGTTTCTCCAAACCTCACTATTTATTTTGACATGTTCAGTTGTTCATCTACAATAATCTCCTCTTCAAGCCCGACAGGTAATTACACACCCAAATTGTTTTCCAATCTCTGTATGGCTCTAATATGGCAAATTTACGCAGTGGGGGGGGGGGGGGTAAAACGTGATCCATATTAAGTGGTGTAGCAATTTTACAATATGATTCATAATAAGTCGTGAAAAGTTCTAAGTTTTTTTTGTTATTGCTTTTAAAATCTCAATACTTTTGTATTGCTGACGTGTACAAAATTTGTTCAAATGAGTTTGCAGGGAAGAGTTTCTGAAGAACGTCAAAAACTCAGTATCTCGAATCTTTGGTCAGTAACTATTGAGGCAACATATTCCGTCATTGGTTATCTTTAGGCCAGGCGAAATGTAATATTACCTGTAAGCATACGACGTGAGCAATGAGTGTCGCCATTCTTCACTCTAGAAGCACTGTGAGCGATGACGTGTATAACCATTCTCCTGCAGTACTGCGGTAGTGCCCAACATGTTCTTCATTATCCAGGAAAAGAATGAGAAAGAGTTGAACTTTAACCCCTTGTATGTGCAAAATAAGTGCAATCCCCTGATCCATTCCAGACCTGAACATTTTGTGCTAACAATTTCATATTCATTCAAGGATGGACAAATTATACATCCAGAAACGGAAATTGCTGAAGCAACAATGTGAAGCAAGGTCAAAGATGCGGTGTCAAACTAAGAACCGATTACAACCAGTATCTAAGCAGAAAGGAATTAATGTAGTGTGGCTACAGATATCAGATCATATGGAAGTTGAAGAAAACATCTGAAAACCAAAAGTAGGTGGGATGGCCTTGCCACCTCATGGCCACCTGACAATACACCCTGCTTCAACTTTGCAATGTTACTACACAAGTTTTCTGTAGTAACTGGTCAGTGGTAAACAACACATACAGAATAATCTTCATATCAGTTATGAGCATGACGATCGGTGAAAATTCAAGAGGGAAATAGGAAAAAGTGGTAAAGAACACATGATGTTATACTGAATAATCTCACCTTAGCATTCATGAGTTATGACTAACTAACTATTCAGCATTACACTTATTCTGGCCAATAAGAATAGACTGGAACTCTCTAAAATCTAAAATCTAACTATCCAGTATCCAGCATTACACATGATGTTTCTGGTCAGACTGTTACGAGGTGCAAACATGATTCTCTTGATCATTGCTACTCCCGAATACAAACATGGGTCACCTGAGTTATCAGGCTTCAGATTTTTGTCCAAATGTCCAGTAACAGTGTTTCCAGCAACAGGTTGACTGCTGGAACTCTGCGGAGATGTTTTTACAACAGCAGGTACATCTACTTTCAAATACGGTACCTGAGAAACACCATTTACCTCCCGAGATGGCCAGATGCTTCTGGTTTGATAGCCATTGAATACCTTTCCTCTGCAGTCAGCGCACAACATTCAGGATTAAACTCATCCTAATCTTCTAAAGCGAACAAAAAAAATGCATGTGACAACAATATGCAAGCGATATAGCGTTCTAGGATTAATAGTTTCTCAATTGACAGACAACACTGAAGCAAGCACTATAAAGAAGCGTATAAATGAGACAACAAGTCACAACTCAAATTCTTAGGTCAGTCAACACAAAATTAATTAAAATTAGTCAATTCTGAAGATGCAAGTATAGTTTAAAGTAATAGAATATGGTCATGTGCAATGATTTTATGGTAGGAATTAGCATGAAAAATTGGAACGGTGTACCTTTCATTCTTCCACATGTCACAAGTTTACGGAGGCAATCACGGAACTCTGTAAGCACACATCTTTCTTGTTCCGCATAAAGCTCAGATCTATTCTGATTGGTAGGTACTGTCTCCTGAGAAACATCATTTTGAGAAGTAGTAAACATCGTATCTTGTTCATCACACATTAGTGCTAATGTGCCAGGAGACATAGGCCTATTAGACTTCTGATCATCAGCACAATTAGGTCTGTTTTCATCTTGAAGAGCTTTGTCCGTATGAGTTCCTCTGCATGAGGTGTCATTGATCAATGTTTTTTTGTCTGTATCTTGATTATTTTCTTCTCTATCATGGTTCGTCGACGTTCCGGAACCTGCCTTGTCGCCTTCCTTCTTTGCTGCCTTTTCTTCCTTGGTTTTCTGTCCTGTTTGAGAAATTCCAAGTAGAATTGCAGAAAAAAATGAAGCATTGTTTGTTTCATCAGGAAATTGACAAACAGTAACGTGACCATGTCGTGCAATGTATAGCAAATTTAAGAGCCTAGAGTTAACAGTAGCACAGCTTAGAAAAGTCCTGTAAGTATCTTACATTTTCCTTTTGTGGAGGGTTGAAGCATTAACACTTACATACCCTATATCTTATCTTATCCTCTAGTTGTTTTCTTCAAAAGAAATTTGACACACCACTTCACCAGTATCTAAATTTGAGGCTCAAGAAAAGAAAAGAAAAGAAAAAACTGTATGTAACCTTGAAAAGTAAATATCGAAACAAAGAGCTTCTGATCTATATGACTTGAATGAGCATCATAATGATAAGCCATGAATAAAGACTAGATATTTAGCCACACTGAACTGATAAACATGCAGATGGTAAATCCAACATAATGAAATGAAAAGGAGGAATACCTGCATATGCCTTTGCAGCTTCTCCTGATACCACCACCAAAATCTTACAGAGCTCCTTTATATCATCTGCTTGAACAATATCTGCTAAAAGGGGTCTGAAGTAGGGTGATATTAACAGATCATAAGAAACAGATACAATAGACATTCTGGGAAGATGTTGCATAGCTGGCAGTTACCTGTATGTAACTTTAAAAGGCCCCGGAGTAGGAGAATGCACCGACTGGCTTATTGGGACTGAACCATCAGGCGTTGCATTCTTCTGATAAATAGACTGATTAAAGTACAGCATAGGAGTATTACAACTAGTATTATCAGGATGCCATATTAATTGCGGCTATAAGCATGTTTATTTTTCTCATAGTTAAAAGATAGCTTTTATTTGCAATTCTGCTTGCAAATAAGCTGTACTTTCTCACAAAAATGATTATACCTCAGTAATCGACCTCTTTTGCCTAATAGATGAAATGCATAAAACTTGTCAGACAGTCTATGGCCTATGAAGGTGAAGAGGGTAGATTCCATTTGCATTGAGTTATCATGGTAGGAAGGCAGTAATAAGGAAAAATTAATATCCTTTACAACCACAACTATCAAAAGTGTTCATTTAACAACTAGGTCTCAATGAAACAGGCCTTAATAATCCACATACATAGTGGTAAGCACGACATAGCATTCACACTCTTAGTCCTAGTGACAAGACAAAGCACCTCAGCTTACTTTGAAGTCAACAATTCAACAGCACAAAAGCTATACACAAATCAATAACAAGGAGAAAACAATGCATTGTCAAAATGATAGAGTGACCATTACCTGAGGTAGGTGGCAATTCTTGTTCACTACATGTTCCCTATTTGAATGTTCAAGTGAAGGATCTATGTGTTTCCTCTTCCTTGATGCAGAAGGAGAAGGGAACCCTATAACTCCAATAGCGCCATTTACTGCAGCATTTGCTGCCTGCTGCATGTGAACGACATTTTTTTGATCCCCTTGGAAAATAACTTTTCTTTCTTCGCTCCCTTCAAAATTCTTGCAATCCATACACTTGCAATTCTCAGAGCATAGTATATTAGCTTGGAAGCACTCACAGTACTTCTTGAGGCAACCTGACTTCTTGCAGTGGCACCCTTTATTATGCTTCCCTACTAAAGGGATATCCCCAGACGCCTCCTGGCAATTTCATGGACTAATATCAATCACAGGTCATAAAGTGCATTTAACATGGTCCAGGTAAGAAAATGCAATAATGAAAATGTGTCCATGTTAGACGGTTCACAATTAAAATTTGGATAAGGGTGGGGGTCAAAGGTTAGATGAATAGAATAATCGTTTTCTGAAAGTACTTTTAGTTCTAAGTTATTAATTACAAATAACAAGAGAAATATGCACCTGCACTTCGCCACTTCCTATCGTTATTCTTATCTGAACCGCGAAAGGGGGTTTAGTCAAGTGGTGAGGTATCCTCAGTAACAATCCTCAAGTCTTGGGTTCGACTCCCCGTGGGAGCGAATTTCAGGCAGAGGTCAGAAAATTCTCTCAACCGTTCCATAGCTGAAGCACAAGTCTAAGGACCAGCCCATGTCGTTGGTCCTTCTCACATGAGCTATGGGCTGCTGTGTAAGGGTGGGGCAGGGGTTAGTGGGCTTTTTGGGCCTGAGTGAGGTCGTCTTCTTAAAAAAATGTCCGGAGGCTGTCTTAACCCCCGCAGGTCCAGATTTTTTTATCTGAATCCAAAACACTTCATCCTTTCACATTTCTAGACATTAATAGCCTCCCATGCACATCTTTTATCATGATAACTATGTACATGTTCATAATAATAAAACAATAATGGTACAAAAGTACTTTGATGGCAAATCTATTAATACTATTCTCTGGTGCTGAAATCTAGTGTTTGATACACAGATAACCAAACTATGAAAGTTTCACTAAATGCATTCTAGGTTTGATACAAGTATTTGAATAAGATTTAGGCCTGAAAACATACATTGTTTTGATTTGCATGCGGGCTGCTCCCAATCTTAGGCCTAAATGCATCTGGATTACGCTCCAGGATAGCATCAATAGCTTCACGTCTGGCAACATCATTCTCAGAATTATTGAAACAGTTGGTGCAGTTGCATCCATCACAATAAGCCCCAGAAGCGAAGCATTCACAGTACCTGTCATAAAAAAAAAAGCACATTCAGATGGACAGCATCGGTACGAGCAAGGTGTATAGTTGGGAAAAAATTAAAACAGCCAAAAAAACATTTCACATTTTAAAAAGGGTGGGGGCGTAACTATTGATACGAAGGTCCAAACAATGGCAAACTGTACGACATGGATTTGTAGGGGTCACCTGAGACTAAAAAAAAAGGTTTAAAGATGGTACGAAGAACTGAATAAGTGAATAGTGCTGGAAAGATTTTTCAGGTTATATGTAATAGTTTTACTTTAATTATCCAACATACATGAGAAAACCTAGATGATGAAACATTGAACAACATCAGCATTTTCTCATATGTCTTTATGGTGTCACATAGTAACACCTTCTAACTCCAAAGTCTAATTTTTATACGAGTGAGCTATAGCTCGGTAGCTCCTGCTGAAAACATGGAAAACTTCAGAAATAAGGTCATAGCTCAAACAAATTGTGCATCTATAACGCCATGTATTATTTTGACTAACTACAAATGACTCTTCACATCTTTCACAGTATGTCAAAGATGTTATGCACTGCTAAAAGGGGAACAGTGTCCTTATTGATAGAACTCCCTTTGTTGTTGCACTTTTCCCTCAAGCTAATAAGGATTAAATCGACTTACAACTTCAAACATCTGGAATTCCTGCAGTTGCAGCACTTCTTCTTCGTCGGGGTGCCATCTTTGCCTTCATAGTGCTTTGCCCGCGGATTCGGAGACTGTGGCTTCCTACATTACTCCCCAAACATATTTAGAATAGAGTGTCACAGAGAAGTTACAAAGAAATAAAGAAAAATAAAAGTAGGGAAATGTTGATAACGGGATCATCTGGATCATTGCTAAAAAATGCTGGAAATACAAATCTAAAAGTAAAGAAGTTCATCTAAGGCACATGAAAGACGAGAGCAACATCGTGGTGACGCTAATGCAAACATGAAACTACAAGTCAACTGCATAAATCTGGACTCACTCGTTGATAAATGAGGCCCAAAATTACCAGACAGTGAGGTTAATTTCAACACTTTAAGGATAGTTATGAATTTCAGAGAGGGACACTCACAAGGCAACAGCTACTGGGGGCCGTGGCACTGGTTGCACCAGCGCCGGGCGAAGCTGCGGTATGGGCACCGCCACTGCCATCCGTGGCAGAGGCACATGTCCCACCACCTGATGCGGGCGAAGGACCGGCATGCCCCGGTGCTGCAGCTGCTGCGGTACGCCCAGCGGCAACGCAGCTCTCGTGTGCTGCTGATGCGGGAACCCCGCGTGAACCGCTCTTGGCTGCAGAGCCCTGGACACGGCGGCGGCCGCGGCCGCCGCCATCGCGGGGTTCCCGGCCATCGCCGCCGAGTTGAAGTCGAGCTGCCTCACCAGCTTCTTAATCGGGGGCTGCATGGACACGGCGGGCATAGGCGGTCTCTGGGGCGGTCCGCCGCCGCTCGGCTGCTTCCCCGCCATCCGCTCAAGCCCGAAGCTACAAGATCAAAAAGTCCGCGCTCACCGGTAACGGCCGCCGAATTCGCGGGCGCCGCGGGTCCCCGCAGCGAGATCGTGGAATCCGGCGCCAGATCGGAAGGGTCGGAGGGCGGGCCGCGGGGCCGCCGAGAGCTCCGGCGCGCGTTGGCGGCGGAGGGGAATGGCGGATTTTGAGAGAGCTGGGGTGGACAGTGGATTTTCCGTCTAGCTCCTCGCCTCCTCCTGCTCTCTCTGCTGCCCTCTTCTCTCTCTCTCTTCCCCTCTCTCGCCTCTTTCTCTCTCCCACTCTTCTCTTCCGGAATCAAAATTCATATTCTACGGCCCGATCCGCGCGTCAGGACGGTATCGGACGGTCGACCGGGGCTAGAGCTCATCGTGCGGCTCGAATTCATAGATGTGAGCTTGTTTGACGGCTCGCCGTCCGATTCGACGGGTGTCGAATTACTGGACTTGTCACAAAATGGACGGACGCGCTCGCTGCGTCTCTTTCCTGACGTGCGGACCATATTGGTTGAGCGCTAGATGGGCTGCGTAGTCAGTGAGATGGGGCAGCGCGATGTGGAGGCGCCAGTGTAGCCGTCGTACAATGGGATTGTGCGGTCATTTCTAGAGTTCTTTATTATAAGAAAAGATCTTTAACGTGTAATCTCCCAATTATTTCTCAATGACAGTGGGTTTACATAGAGGATGGCCAGTCTGTCAGTTTTATCAATTTCTTCATCGCGAAAATGGATGGGAAACAAATTTTGTGCATACCGGATGCAAAACGGCGTCTGTGCATACCCCTCTAAGATTACGACACATGTCCAATCACAAATTTCAAAGCATCGATCCTCGTACGCGCGACTCAGCTTGCTTTCATCCCTGCACGACCCAGCTTCATTTCTTCACCCTCGGCTCCGCTTCCATTCCTTGACCTCGGCTCCGCTTTGTTTCCAAGTCACGACAACAACGTCCCCTCCACCCCTTGTCGGTGCAATGGACGAGATCGAGAACCTTGTCAGTCATCAGCGCCTCAAAGTCTTTGGTCGCCGTCCTTCCAGCCGCACGCCCCCCTTCCCCTCCTCGCGCTTTCATCCCCGTCTTCTCCTCCTCATCCTCACCCCCTCCCCCCACCACTACCTCCAAGATCTTCGTGCTCCCGACGTTCACCTCTTGCTCGAGCTCTATCGCCGTTTCCATCAGCTCCATGACACTGCTAGATCTGGTGGTTCATCATCCCCTTCATTTTCTTTTTTTCTGTATTTGATGAGCCATTGGATCTGTGGTGGGTGAAAAATACCTGGATTCCAGTGTGACATGGGGCGAATGGAGCCAGCCACCACTCGAATAATTTAGCTATGGTATTCAGGTAGGATCTCAAAAGTAAAGGAACATTGAACTATGCTTTTACGAAGCTGATAAGGTTCGGACACTTGAGCTTCGAAGGCATGAAGAAGTTTGAGGCTTCATAGAAGTGAGGTCTAAGGGTCGCGATTTTGCGTATAAGGTCTTCAAAGCATATGATGCTATGGTCGCCGCGATAGCCTATTTTCAGAAAAGGCACACACAAAAATCAGTTTACAATGCATACAATTTTGATCAATTTTATTTTTTGTCATCGAATGCTGGTTCTGCATAATGGGCTGACAATTTAAATGAAAGTATCAGCTCACACCAAAATATTACAAATAAGGAATATTAATTTAACAAACACTACTGATTTAGGGACTAAAGGTATTCAAGTTTCAGATACATTGATAGCTGTAATTTACTTCAAATAGCCTACCACATCGAAATGGTGAAAGATACTACAAAATGATACCTTTGCAATGAGATCGTTGCTGGTCAGTGGAAAGGCTCCTTGTCAATGAATCCACGATCCTTCATGTAAATAAGCTGATTCACATTCTTTAGAATTGAGAACCTATGATCACACATGAGTTAATTACCATAAAGAGCAAACTGAGAAAACAACAGAGCATGTGCATGACGAAGATGAGTTTCGAGAAAATTTGTTCCATCATTCGTGACACAGGGAAGCGGATGGAGAAGATGAGCTTGGAGTTGAGCGCCTCGGCGGCCGGTCGCTTGCGGTCCTGTGGGGTGTCCTCATCCGCAGGAAGTCATTCTTCTTGACGCACGTCCTCAACTGCAGTGTCATAATCCCAGGGAGAGGCGCGCGGGCGGCCTGTGGGCCAGACGCCACGAAGAGCTTGGGGAGAGGTGCCGCGTCGGGCCTAGGGGGGGCGGGAGACGCCAGGAGGGCTGGTTGCGGGGTGACGCCGGGAGGAAGACGGAGGAGGGTCACAAATCAGAACCAACACAGAGGAAGCCGAGCCACGCACCTGCGTTATTCTTTTCTTAACTCAGGAAGCTTTAAGATTGGTGTTACGCCACGTGTAAAACATCGGAACGGGTATGCAGAAAAAAATTCCAACTCATCATGTCACCCAGCTAGAATGGGACGTTGTCCAGGGAAAATAAGACGGGCCAAACTTCTGGGAAAGTTAGGTTTGGGCCCAAGAATGGTATCCAGTTTTATTTTCTTTTTCTATTTTAAGTATGAATTTCTACTGAATTTTGAATTTTTTTCACGCATGCACACAATATGATGCAAAATTTTATAAAAAAATATTTAGTAAAATTCACTTTCATGCATATAGGAATATATTAGACAATGTTTTCCCTCTTTTTTTTCTAAAAAAAATCGCTTGTGTTACAGTATGTTATTGATTTTTTGATTCAGGGGATAGGGAAAAAATATGTTGGGAAAATGCACTAATTCTCTTTACGACCTGAGTTTTATACTTCTCTACTTAAAAACTATCTCTGTCCACACTGATGTTTTGCATGTACTAACTTGGAGAGCGATTACTATTGGATACCCTGACAATAAACTAAACATGGTTAGTGGATCATCTTCGATTTCAGGGCATCCAAATCCAAGATTATTAACTGGAGTTTCTATACTATATATCGCAGTCACAGGTGACATTAGTTCACTATCCAACCCTAATAATATTAAATATCACAACAATAGGTGATATGAGTCGACTGTTCAACACCGCAACCGTCATATACGGAGCCTTTCAAATTCAGGCTTTCAGTATAGTACTAAACCACCGGTTCACTATCATCTTCAGTGGCGGACCCAGACCTCAAGCATAGGGAGGCTGAAAGGTTGACTCTTAAGAAGGAAAAAAAGAAAAAAAATGTGTAAATAGCTAGCTTTTGATTCAAACTTCAGACCCCCAAATTGACAATTAGACACACTAGCCAACTGTTCTACAAAGGTTTTGTTCATATTAATGGTTTTTTCTCACTAAATATCTACTTTCATCATAGGGGGCTTAAGGGGGGCTCCATTGTTAGATGGCCAGTAGGGGGGTGAAAGCATCTAGGCCCCCATGAGGTATGGTTTCGGTGATTAATGACAACCATTGGATTTTACTAATGAATTTGTGGATGCAAGGTCTCCCATATCACTCAATCAAATGAAATCTATATGTCATTGGAGACTACTAAACAATCAATTTATGAGATCAATCAATGTTGTGAAGATAAGAAGTAAAAGCTCTTATGTCAAAGTCATTCAATCATAATTGATGACACTTAATGCTTGACAACCATCAGAAGTACATTTCCAACAAATGTCTAAGAGGTCAATCGAGCAAAGTTCAAAAGAATCACTTAGAAACAACTCGAAGCAAACAAAATCAACTCACCAGATCAACCGATGTTTCCAGAGAACAACACATCGGTCGAGTTGGTTCAGCAGAAGAAGAAGATCTCAGAACAAAGTACTCACCGGATCATCCGATGTTAAGGGCTAAGCTACATCGGTCCATCAGTACAGTTTGCAATATCCTTGGACCAAGTGTAGCACCAGATTATCCGATGTACAGAAATATACACATCGGTCAATCACTCTAGTAAGCATCAAGTTTGAGCCAATTCTGGAGGAAGAGCCACCAGATCATCCGATGAGAAGACAAGTGCAACATCGGGCTAACAACGGTCATATCTGACACAATGACGTCAGCTAAAGTGAACTTGACCGATGATAACTAAAGGGGAGACATCGGACCATCCGGTGTTCGCAGAAAAGTTCTGTCAGCCTACTTTTCCAACGGCTATTTCGTGGAGGCTGACTATAAATACCCCTAAACCTATCATTTCGACAAGTCTTGATCACCAGACTTACTCTAAGCATTCACAAGCATTCAAGACAAAGAGCCATCACTTCTACATCATTTAGACTACCTACACATCAAGAGATAGGCTAGAACTAGCTAGAGAGAGAGCTTGTGTGCCTCCATTCTTGGTGACTGGAATCTCTAGGGTAGTGAGAGCTTCAAGGGAGTGTCCCTTGGTGTGTGTAATTGAGAGAGACTTCTGGAGCTTGCCAAGAGGATTGTGGAAGCCCGGAGGACCAAAGTTGTACAAGGCTTGAGCTCCACATTGCCGAGGTTGGCAAACGGAGAGGAATAGTGAAGATCCCTAGTCTCGGTGACTTGGGTGTGGCTAAACCCTTTGGTGGGTGCCACAACGTAGATGTAGGAAGATCTTGACGATCTTGTCGAACCACGAGATAAATCCTCGTGTCTCCTCGGGAGTTTGCATCCTCTTCCTCTCCCTTACGTTTATGCATTTTATACACCGCGAAGTTCCTATTTACTTGAATGCATAGATAGTTTACGTAGGGAATTAGGTCTTTAGGAATTAAGTTTTATTGCTCAGATTTTTTAAAAAGAAGCCCAATTCACCCCCCTCGTGGGCATTCGATCCTTACATGGGGGGGGGGGGGGGGGGCTGGAGCCCCCCCCCCCCACACACACACACACGCGGTGGATCTGCCCCTGGTCATCTTCCTCCTCCCAATCCACATTCTTGCCCTCCTCGTTGTACGTCCAACTGCACCACGTGAAGTACACGAAGTTCACCAAGCCATAGCACGTGAGCAACCATCAAAAATAGTCGTAGTGTCCGGTGTCCAAGTCATCCCCGAGCCAGCCTGTCTTCCCTCCGCGTGTGCTCGCAACCTGGACCAATTTGACGATGAGGGCACTGACTAGGCTGCCCATGCCACTAGCCATGCTCAACAGCGCCATGCTGAAGTTGCAAATGCTCTTGGACAGCTCCTTGTAAAAGAACTTGATCTCACCGATGACACCGAATGGCTCGGTGAGCCCCAAGAGCGTGTACTGTGGCACCAGGCAGAATGCAGACATGGTGACCCCACACAGTGATCGTCGATGCCATGTGACCTCCACCACGGCGAGCACGGTTGTCACCGCGGTCACGAGGAGCAGGCCCCCGACGATGCGCTGCTTCATGGTGAGCCCGAGCGAGTTGCCCGTGTACCGCCGCGCCACCGGTACGATCAACTTGTCGTGGCTAGCGGAACACAGCGACATGGTCGCCATGTTGAACAGCGAGAAGGAACTTCTAGGGACTTTGAAATTGCGCACGTCGAGACGCCGGTTCATCATGTCGGCCTGCTTCACGGAAACATGTCTATGGCGAGGAATATGGTGGACGATCGGATCGGCAGGATGCGGATCACAGACTTGAGCTGTTCTACTTGATCCAATGTGCACAACTTCTTTGTGTTGTTGTCGTGCTGCTCCGAGGCCAGGCATGCCTTGTTCAAGAACCTGAATTGTTTACGCGTTGAGACCATGCAACCTGAATTAAGCAATGCTGTCATCGAGCAAGGAATGTTGATTCACGTTTAGAGCAATACCTTAGATGGTCGGTGGGCACGGTAAGCTTGCAATCCACGAGGTGATGGTACACGCCATCACTGGTGCTCACTGGCAACCGTGTCCGTCTGTTCTTGATCGCAGCCATGACGACATCGCCTATCCCACTCAGCATCTTCTTGCCACTCTTCTCCTTGATATACAGCCTCGAGCCGAGAAGGAAACTCACCGTGGAAAGCAGCATGAGGCACATGAGCATTACGAACCCAACTCTCCACCCGACGTTATCATGCACGTAGGCGATGACCATGACGACAACCATGAAGGCCACGCTAGCCAACCCGTAGTAGGCGTTGAAGTAGGCCTGCACAATCATGGATCACCTCTCCTTGGGGTGCCTCGAGAACTGGTCCGCGCCGAACGCCATCGAGCACGGCCGCACGCCACCTGCACTGAGAGACAGGAACACAAAGCCAACGAGAAGCCATACGAGGTGCATCACCCCGGGCGGCGCACATTCCTCGCCACGGTTGCACGGAGGCGGAAGCGCTCCAAGTATCGTTGCGCTAAGCAATAAGAAGATAATGCCTTGCGAGTATAAAAATGGAACCAGATAGGATCGATCATTCATTAAGTTCTCCTTGTCCTTTGAAAGAGAATGAGACAATAAAGCTAATAAGTATTGTATTTAATCATTGCATATATACTTACAATTAGGCTTGAGATGGAGCCTAACGCGACGACCTTGAACCATCCAAGGTACATGTCGGCTACCAAGGCCCCAGGAATAGGCGCGAAGTTCCCTACTGCATTCCAAACGAGTAGCATCGTTTTGGAACCGACGTTGCTCAAATGGTACTGATTGGTCAGGTACGTTAATCATATTTGCGTTGAGTCCAAATCTTGCAACCTTCTTCAGCATCTCATTTATTGCGCATCCATAAAAAAGGGAAAAAAGACAAGGTTAGCATAAAAGGATGCAAATACAGAGACTCAAATAAACAAAAATGAGGCCCAAAATGATTAGGTTAGTCTCAAGTCACCAGATATTAGGTCAGCAGATGGGCCAGTCGTAGTGGGACAAAAATGATGGATTGTAATTCTATTAGTGCACAACTTTTATATACAATCCAAAATCAGGCCCAAGACGAGTATAGTGCCTTCTTCAACCTCTTGCACTCAGAATTTCTCTTCCATGGATCCAAAATTGGGGGGGGGGGGGGGGGGGGGGGCTTGAGCCCCCCTGACTCCCGTTGGATCTGCCACTAGCACCGACGCGCATGTTGTCCAGTCCTTAACATAAATAAATCATACAACAAAATAAGATAATGACCACATAATAGGAAATAAGTGAATGTGAGTATACCACTAAAACAATATAAAAGGAGAATTTTGGGATAATGGCAAGAAATCTATAAATAAAGACACAAACAAAGAGGTCCCTTTCCACTGGAAACTCGTGAACAAATTTTTCAAGACTCCATGAGACACAATCCACACAGAAAACACGTTTTGTACCTAAAAAAAGAAGATCCCACAAATGACCAAATGATTTTTCCTTCTGGCAGTGCATTCCTCGAACCTCATTACACGGTTGGTGCTATAAACCTCTTCGAAAGCCTATGGGCAAGGGGGGACAAGACCTCTGACGCGAAAGAAGGCAAACTTAGAAAACCCTACATGTGAAGTAGGATAAAATCCAAACAAATTTTTTTGAAACAAGAAATCCCTACATATTACGCAATTAAAGAACACTAAAAAAAGTCCAGCAACCGTTCCATGAGTGTTCTTCACTAACAAAAAAAAAATAACTATTCGGTATGACCCTTCTTTCCTTTGAAAACAAACGGTGAAACTTCAGGACTAAAGAAACTTGAACAAGTGTAGTAGATGCTGCCAGCGAGAAGAAACATGGCAACTATGCCTACATATGACGGCCTTCCCAAAGAGCTCTTGACCAACAAACACAAGAAAGGATTCCAATACCACCATAAACCGCCCAAAAAGATGAAGGGAAAATGGGCCTCTAAAGCCAAAACCAGGAACCCTTAAAGGTACTACAATAAAAAATAGAGGCCATCGGTGGGTGATCCTGGCCAGTTTAGAGAAAAAAAAACAATCTTTTTGACCGGGGACTCCAACACCGAGCACTTTAAACCCATACCAAAATACGCCGAAAACCTAGATAAATAAAAAAACCTAAATCCAACACCACAACAAACATGCACGCGAGTGCAGCAACCATGGAAGAAAAAAAATTGAAGAACCAAAACACCACAATGCACCACAGAAAGTGTGCCAAAAAGTCGTAATCAAAATCAAAACCAGCAATCTACGGAACACGAACAGTCGAAATGAGAACAAAAGACTTTATTTGCGCCTAGATTTCCTAATAGAGGGGGCGGGGGAGTCGGGTTGCTTACTGAGGGAGGCGTGGCGGATGAAGGCGAAGGAGAGACCTGCCGCAGCTCGAGGGAGTGAGAAGTGGGAACGATGCACAACCACCGAGCCCTCTTGTAATTGCAGAGTTGTCATGGAGTGATGGCAGTAAAGTAGTTTTTCCAACTGCGACAGCGATAGGAGGACCGTCCATGGTTCAGATTGGCCGATTCAGGCCGTCGATTGGGAGACCACCGACGGTCGGGCATGACTAGATGACTCAATGCGGGGTCTGGTATGTCACGCCCCGTGCTCCCAACTTCCTCGATACATGCCCTTGTTCCATGATGCGGCTTCCCTCCTCCCATGCCTGCTCCCACAACGTGTCTCATTCTTATTTGTCAACGTTGTCCTCTCAAACAACACAGCAGACGGTGGCTACTGAGAGCAGAAAAAGTGGAAGGAGGAAAAACACGATTGAGCTCCCGTGGGGTGCGTTTTTGTGATGATCCACTGTGGGACAAGGTCGATCGTCATAGCCCCTACAACCCCAGCCAGGCCAGAATGCATGTGTTGTTGTTCTGTTGCTGTTTGATTACCTCCACTACGCTACAAGGACATGGATTTAGACGGTGGGGCTAGCCAGAGCCAGAGACCGCGGGGAACAGGGGTAACATCTGTGGTGGTGCCGGTGCCCTCGGCTACCTAGTTGTGGGGCGCCGTGCGGTTCGTGCGTTGATGAGTCGTTTGTCAGAGGGGTGTGCCCCGTGCCTTTTGCAAAGATCTTTCAGCGACATGGCTAAACGGCGTGGCTATAGTAGGGTCGTGAGGGTGGATGACAGGTGATATGAGTTGACTGTTCAACACCGCAAGCGTCATACACAAAGCCTTTAAAATTCAGGCTTTCTGTTCAGTACAACACCACCGGTTCACTGTCATCTTCCTCTTCCCAATTCACGTGTTTGCCCTCCTCACCGTACGTCCATCTGCACCACGTGAAGTACACGAAATTCACAAGCCATAGAACGCACCACGTGAAGTGCACAAAGTTCATCAAGTCATATAACATGAGCAGCCAGTAAAAGTAGTCGTAGTGCCCGACGTCCAAGTCGTCCCCGTGCTAGCCCGTCTTCCTTTCGCGTGTGCTCGCAACCTGGACCAATTTTACGATGAGGGCACTAACCAGGCTGCCCATGCCACTGGTCATGCTCAGCAGCGCCATGCTAAAGCTGCCCATGCTCTTGGGCACCTCCTTGTAAAATAACTCGATCTCGCCGATGACGTCGAACGCCTCGACGAGCCCCAAGAGCGCGTACTGCGGCACCAGGCAAAACGCAAACATGGTGACCCTGTGCAGTGCTCGTGGACTCCGTGTTCCCTCCACCACGGTGGACATGGTTGTCGCCGCGGTCGCGAGGAGCAGCCCCGGTTGATGCGCTGCTTCATGGTGAGCCCGAGCGAGTTGCCCGTGTAAGCCGTGCCACCGGTACGATCAACTTGTCGTAGCTGGCAGAACACAGTGACATGGTCGCCATGTTGAACCGCGATAAGTAACCGCTAGCGACTTTGAAATCGCGCACATCGAGACACTAATTCATCATGTCGGCCTGCTTCCCGACGAAGCTCGGGCTGATGGCTATGGCGAGGAAGATGGTGGATGACCAAATCGAGATGATGCGGATCACCGACTTGAGTTGTTATACTTGATCCACTGTGCACAACTTCTTCGTGTTGTTGTCGTGCTGCTCCGAGGCTAGGCATGCCTTGTTCAAGAACCTGAATTGTTTACGTGTTCACACCACGCAACCTGAATTAAGCAATGCTGCCGTCGAGCAAGGAATGTTGACTCACGTTTAGAGCAATACCTTAGATGGTCGGAGGGCACGGTAAGCTTGCAATCCACGAGGTGATGGTACACTCCATCACTGGTGTTCACCGGCAACTGCGTCTGTCTGTTCTTGATCGCAGCCATGACGGCGTCGCCTATCCCGCTCAACATCTTCTTGCCACTCTTCTCCTTGATATACAGCCTCGAGCCAAGAAGGAAACTCACTGTGGAAAGCGGCATGAGGCACATCAACACGACCAAACCAACTCTCCATGCGATGTTATCCTGCACGTAGACGATGACCGTGACGGCAACCATGAAGGTCACACTGACCGACCCGTAGTAGGCGTTGAAGTAGGCCTGCACGATCCTGGACCGCCTCTCCTTGGAGTGCCTCGAGAACTGGTCCGTGTCGAATGCAATCGAGCACAACCGCACGCCACCTGCGCCGAGAGACAGGAACACGAAGCCAACCATAAGCCACACGAGGTGCATCCCCCGGGCGGTGTGCCTTCCTCGCCGCGGTTGCACAAAGGCGGAAACGCTCCAGGCGTCGTTGCGCTCAACCATAAGAAGATAATGCCTTGCGAGTATAAAAATGGAACCAGATAGGATCGATCATTCATTAAGTTCTCCTCGTTCGTTGAAAGAGAACGAGACAATAAAGCTAATAAGTATTGTATTTAATCATTGCATATATACTTACAATCAGGCTTGAGATGGAGCCTAACGCGACGGCCGTGAACCGTCTGAGGTACATGTCGGCTACCATGGCCCCGGGAATAGGCGCGAGTTCCCTACTGCATTCCAAACGAGTAGCATCGTTTAGGAACCGATGTTGCTCAAATGGTAGTGATTGGTCAAGTACGAAATCATATTTGCGTTAAGTCCAAATCCTGCAACCTTTTCCAGCATCTCATTTATTATGCATCCATAAAAAGGGGAAAAAAGACAAGGTTAGCATGAAAGGATGCAGATACAGAGACTCAAATAAACAATTGCCTTGAGCTGATTGGAAAACATGCACGCCAAAGCAACAACTTTAACCGAAGAACATGAGCATTACTCCCAGCGTAAGTTTTCTGAAATTCGCTTCTGCAAAGCAATCATCAGCTCCAGAAAAGCAAACTTACACATGATAAAAGGGAGTTCTCTAAAGCCGCCCTTGCCCTTGAAGCGTTGTTCCTCTGCATCAGGCTCAGCAACAGGGGACTGATCCATGATGCAGCTGAAGGATTCGGCTAGAAAGCAACTACATACATCTTTGTACCCTGGCGCCAGAATTACACTATAAATAGCTCCAGCAGGTAGGTCACATGGCCAACACACCTATTAGCTCCCGGTGAGCGACGATAGGAATCTTGGAAAGTTATCTTTTCTTCTCCAATACATTGTAGTAGATGGAGTGTCACTGTCGTTCTGAAAGTTATCTTTTCTTCTCCAATATATTGTAGTAGATGGAGTGTCACTGTCGTTCTGTTCACTGGATACTTCAGTAAGGCTGAGTCCAACGATGATAGCGATATGGTAGTACACATCTTTCCTTTTCTGTCATTCCCAAGCTCGTAAGCAGCTACCGAAAAGCAACAAACTCCAACCTAGGACGGAAATCCCGAACAACAAAAATTTCCCACCTATCGCAAGAGTGCCTTCGCACGAAAGTCACCAGGCGCGTACGCTCCTGCGCGCGAAAGCACGTGCGCACCTCGCTCGAGTCCTGCATGCGCGGCTGCACCCCGTCCTCGATACACACGAAGACGTGTTGGGTCAGTCCGGCACGTCACATACTCTTTAACCAGGACTACCCGAACCTGATATTGGGTGGTCTTTCAGTGGTGCCTTTTCAAGGCGGTAACCAAATGTCGACCGTTCTACACTAGCAGTATAAGGGCGGGAAGACTGACAAAGTAGAGGTTTAGTTCGCTATTTGCTACTGTCTAATCTAGTGTGCTTGCTTACGTGTGCTTTCTTTCTACTCTAGTGTGCTGAGCTGCTTCTCCTTCTGCTCGCCCCGGTCTTTGATCAAAGGTCTGGTATCCACACCGACTAGTGGCGGATCCAGACACAAAATATAGAAGGGGCTGAATCATACTTAAGTTGTTTTCGCCACGGCGTCAACGCCGTGTGTGGTGTTGGGAGCGAAAAGATTGATTGCGCTAGTGTACGCCAACAATGCAAAAAAAAATTGCATATCATGGCTTAAGCCTCTCTTCGTCGTTGTAATTTATTGACATACTTACACGCATGCAAGCTGGCTTCTTGTTTGGAGGAAAGAGATAGCCTTGGTCAAGGCTGGTCTCTCGTACGGTAGAATCGGCTGCATAACAGCAAACACATATATTATCAGAAACTAGACTATCTATATTTTGCTCCTACACATTACATATTTGCAGAGTTAAATGCAAAAGTGAAACCAACAACAATACGACCACAGTGAACAAATGGACCCGACCATGACCACAGTTAACATAGCAAAGCGCATCCACAAAATCAATTAGCCTACCTCCTCGGAGACGATGCAGAGTCGGCCATCAGCCACTCAGCCATGCCATGCTCAACGAAGGTCCTGATAGTGTACCCTGCCACATTCCATCCGCCAACGATCACGTACCTACAGCCGGCAACACACCAAACAACACATAATAATTCCATTTACCGTACGCACTCACTGTCGACATGTGCCTTGTCGCCGCAACACCACCCACACGCGCGCTTGCAGCCTGCTCCTAATCGCTCGCCAGCCCTAGCCGAAGCTTCTGACTTGCCCATCGCCACAGTTGCCGCACAACACGCTCAGGGCCAAGCAGTCTCAAGTCACCAGAGATCAGGTCAACAGATGGGCCAATCGTAGTGGGCCAAAAATGATGGATTGTAATTCTATTAGGGCACAGTTTTGATATACAATCCAAAATCAGGCCCAGCACGAGTACAATGCCTTCTTCAACCTCTAACACTCAAATTTTCTCTTCCATGGCTCCAAAATCAAGGGGGGGGGGGGGCTCGAGCCCCCCTGACCCCCGTTGGATCTGCCCCTGGCATCAACGCGCATGTTGTCCAGTCCTTCACATAAATAAATCATACAACAAAATAAGATAATAAACATATAATAAGAAATAAGTGAATGTGAGTATACCACTAAAATATATAAAAAGAGAGTTTTGAGATAATGGCAAAAAATTATAAATAAAGACACAAACAAAGATGCCCCTTTCCACTGAAAACTCGTGAACAAATTTTTTGAGACTCTATGAGACACAATTCACACAGAAAACATGTTTTGTACCTAAAAAAAGAAGATCCCACAAATGACCAAATGATTTTTCCTTCTGGCAGTGCATTCCTCGAACCCCATTACAAGGTTGCTGCTATAAACCTCTTTGAAACCCTATAGGCAAAGGGGAACAAATACCTCTGACGCAAAAGCGGGCAAACTTTGAAAACCCTACATGTGAAGTAGGATAAAATCCCTACAGATTTTTTTTGAAACAAAAAAATCTCTACAGATTACACAATTAAAGAACACTAAAAAAAGACCAACAACCGTTCCGTGAGTGTTCTTCACTGACAAAAAAACAACTATTCGATATGGCCTTCTTTCCTTTGAAAACAAATGGTGAAACTTCAAGACTACATGGAAACCATGCCTACAGATGACGACCTTACCAAAGTGCTTTCAACCAACAAACAAAAGAAAGGATTCCAGTACCACCATAAACCACACACAAAGACGAAGGCAAAATAAGCCTCTAAAGCCAAAACCAGGAACCCTCAAAGGTACTACAATAAAAAACAGAGGCCATCAGTCGGTGATCCTGGCCAGTTTAGAGGAAAAAAAGGACAATCTTTTTGACCGAGGCTCCAACACGTAGCACTTTAAACCCATACCAAAATACGCCGAAGACCTAGATAAACAAAAAAACCTAAATCCAACACCATGACAAACATGCACGAGAATGCAGCAACCATGGAAGAAAAAAAATTGAAGAACCAAAACACCACAACGCACCATAGAAAGCGTGCAAAAAAGTCGTAATCAAAATTAAAACCAGCGATCCGCGGAACACAAACAGTCGAAACGAGAATAGAGGACCTTATCTGCGCCTAGATTTCCATATAGAGGGGGTGGGGGAGTCGGGTTGCCTACCGAGGGAGGCATGGTGGATGAAGGCGAAGGAGAGGCCTGTCGCACCCTGAGGGAGTGGGAAGTGGGAACGCTGCGCAACCATCGAGCCCTCTTGTACTTGCGGAGTTGTTATGGAGCGAGGTCAGTAAAGTAGTTTTTCCAACCACGACAGCGGTAGGAGGACCGTCCACGATTCACATTGGCCGACCCGGGCTGTCGATAGGGAGACCACGAACGGTCAGGCGTGACCAGGTGACTCGGTGCGGGGTCTAATATGTCACACCCTATGCTCTTGACTTCCTCGGTGCACACCTCTGTTCCATGATGCGGCTTCCCTCCTCCCATGCTTGCTCCCACAACGTGTCTCGTTTTTATTTGTCCACGTTGTCCTCTCAAACGACACAGCAGACAGTGGCTACGGGGAGCAGAAAAAGTGCAAGGATGCAAAACACAATCGAGTTGTTGTGGGTGCGTTTTTGTGATGATCCACTACGGGACAGGGTCGATCGTCACAACCCCTACAACCCCAACCAGGCCGGAATGCAGGTGCTGCTGTTCTGTTGCTGTTTGATTACCTCCACCGTGCTACAAGGACATGGATTTAGACGACGGGGCTAGCCAGAGCCAGAGATGGTGGGAACATGGGTAACATGCACAGTGGTGCTGGTGCCCTAGGCTACCTAGCTGTGGGGTGTCGTGCGGTTCGTGCGTTGACGAGTCGTTCGTCGGAGGGTGGCGCCCCGAGCCTTTTGCAAAGCTCTTTCCGTGACATGGTTGAACGACGTGGCTATCGTAGGGCCGCGGGGGTGGATGACATGTGATATGAGTTGATTGTTCAACACCGCAAGCGTCATACATGGAGCCTTTCAAATTTAGGCTTTCAGTTTAGTACTAAACCACCGGTTCACTGTCATCTTCCTCTTCCCAATCCACGTTATTGACCTCCTTGTCGTACGTCCAGCTGCACCACGTGAAGTACACGAAGTTCACCAAGCCATAGAACATGAGCAGCCAGTAAAAGTACTCGTAGTGCTCGGCGTCCAAGTCATCCCCGAGCTAGCCCGTCTTCCCTCCGTGTGTGCTCGCAACCTAGACCAATTTGACGATGAGGGCACTGACCAGGCTGCCCATGCCACTGGCCATGCTCAGCAGCGCCATGCTAAAGTTGCCCATGCTCTTGGGCAACTACTTGTAAAAGAACTCGATCTCGCTGATGACATTGAACGCCTCGACGAGCCCCAAGAGCGCGTACTGCGGCACCAGGCAGAACGCAGACATGGTTCACTCGTTGCTGCTCTGGTGAATCTAGTCCATGTCATGGACGACGAACGCAAGCAGTCAAAAGTGGGACCAGTCTATCGGCAAATCTCGTCTTGGCCAAGGACGTGGGTCAAGACTGCTCGCACTCGCGTGGACCTCTATATGGCGCTCTATATTATTTTTTACAATTACCTCTAAAAAGTTATCAACTTTCATGCAGCCCTGGATAAGAACTATAGAAAGTGTGCAGTGAGGGATCTTTATTGGTAGTCAGTCTTTCACTTCCGCATCTCCACTCCTATGCCTTTCTTGGTCGAACCAACCCAACCGGCAATTTCTGACAAGTCTTTCTGCTTGGAGCAAGAAGTGGAATCCAAATCAAGCTTTCTTTATTTTCATTTATGGATAACCAATCCATTTTCCAATATAGTTGGGAGATTTTACCCAAGAAATGGGTGACCTATTATAAGAAATGTATGTGCTTGTTGATAGGCTCTGACTGCAGTCATCGTTCTAAGATCCAGTCTTTTTTTCTTTGAAAATAAATGCTTACCCGACTGTGGGATCTTTCCCTTAGAGTAGCCTAGCCCCTTCGACATCAGACGAGAGAGTTGCGGTTACTGACTCAATCTCGATCGCCACTCTTGAATCCAATCCTAAGAGTGACTCGATCTCGATCGCCACTCTTGGATCCAATCCTAAGAGTGAATGAACTCGCCGGTAAAGAAAGAAAATACTAAAATTGCTAGGTGTGAACGCGATACTCAAACTACTGAACAAAAGTAAAATGTGTAGTTCTCCGCACTCGTTTACCTCTAAATCGGAACTATATATTTTTTCTCTCTTTGTCCTTTATTCTATCATTTTTCTCCTCTTTTCTATTCTTTTTCTCTCTCTTTCTTGCCTCTCTACTTTTCTTTTCAGACCACACTTCGTGTAGTGTGTTGCTGTAGAGACTGGCATTTTAGAGAGCCCTTTACAGGCCCCGCTACGGTGTTGTTCTGGCAGTTTCCGCTAGTAAAGTAACGTCCAGAGGCGTTACAAGTGACCGCTGCGCTCAACCTCAACAAATCTTGTGCGAGTCATGAATAAGAGTGCCACGTAGGTAAATCTCGTCCTCCTCCATGACGATGTGTGTGCTATGTGGCATTTCGTCCAGATCCGGGATGATCAGTGGGTTACATTTGTAATTTTTTTATTCCGTAGGTTATTATTAATAATTTCATTTTAATTCGTATAATAATAATAAAAATTCCCAAAAGAGGAGACACGACGTCAGGATTGAACTGCTTTCTGTTTTTCTTTCTTACTTTCCAACCATACCAAGCTCCCACCTTTGACTCGGCACAGGCCCGTACGACAAGGGTCCCGCTTAATTACAATATAGCACTTGCGCTCAGAAAGGCTCGTACGTTTCATGTGTCAGCACTTGCGCGCGGATAGGCAAACTGCTGCGGGCTCTGACGCGGAAGGCGTGAGAGCAGTGGCCCGGCGACCCTTCCCAAGGTGGTTTCAATAAAGCCAAATCAAGGTGCTTGGCAACCAAAGACAGATCGAGGAGGCCTATAGCACTGGCGGTGTGACGGGTTGACGCCCTGGTTCAATCCAATTACGACCCTCCAATGTGCTCGCCTTCTACATTTCTCACCGGATCTTCATTTTTTTTACGTTTGCCTTATATTACTGTCACCTACTACCAGGTAAATTTGGCCATCCAATATTCAAATAGCAGCTTCCATTTTGACATTTAATCCCGACTGAAACACTTCCAACTTCTATTAGAAATAGTAAAGAATGCATATTAAAACAAACCAAGGAAATAAAATTAGACAGATTGTGATGCTCGTAGGTTTACAAAACTACTGCCTTAGATTGAATTGTCTGGTCTCATCCATGGGCTCACCATCATTGCTTTTGCTAGCTCTAATATGGTACGCCAACTCGGGCCTTCTAACTTAAAGTACTCCCTCTGTCCCAAAAAAGTTATCGCTTTGTAGTTCATTTTTGAACTACAAAGCGACAATCTTTTTGGAACGGAGGGAGTACATAGAGACACTGGAAGCTGTTATGTATGTCCCATATAGCCCACTTGAAATGGAATCGATGCAACCCCTTTTTAGAGTTCAACGTTGCAAGCATTTGCAACAATGTTCCACTGAAGGTCCGGGAACCTTTCTTTCCTTGACTGCTAATTGGTTTCGAGGGAACATCTGACCATTTTGCAGTACCGATTAGGAAATTAAGCTACCAAACTGCTGCCACCCAATCATTTGTCGCCAGGTTGATATACAACGCCCAGATAGCGCAGCCTCTCTGTATTCTTCCAATACAGATCCTTTATGCCTCTCAGTTCATTTCTGTTAGAAGTTTGGATCTTGATTATCACTGAAAGTGAATAGCTGGTTCCTCAGACTGAAACCATTGAATCAACTTTCTTCTGAAATTAACATCATTCAGCTTCTGTGCTCACTTCATAGTGCTGCCTAATTTTACAGTTAGAACACAAAATCGTACCTACAACCTTCGAACAAGAAAGTTTCTTAGTTAGCAGCACCAGAGCCAACTTCATCCTCCCCAGCAGCAGAATTGTCATCACGACATTCTATCCTTGATGTTTCCTGTTCTATCTTCGTAAAAGGTTCTTCAGGGAGGCTCTTTTCAGAGCTACCGGTTGTGGTATTGATATCTGTACATATATCAAATATAGATGCAGCTTCTTGTTTGCTTATGTTTGTCTCGCCTTCACAATCTAAGGAAGATGGCCCATATGTATTTTCGGCCAGCAAGGATCCCTGATCCTGTATGTCTTCTTTACTCGTGAGATTGATCCCTGCATCATCAACAACATTTATTTCAACGTCTTCATCGTCAGAGGCTGATACACCGCAAAGGTCTGTATGTATTGTTTCAACATCTGCTTCCCGAGAAGATCCAAGTGATTCCACCCAACTACTAGATGCCAAGAGAGTATCCCTCCTTACAATGTTAAATAAAATACCATTCTCAGTCTTTTCAGGCTGCAACAAATCACCTTCAGAAACTACAATACTTGTTGAAAGACCAAATGGAGATCTAGGGGCGGTAGTATCATGAGAATAACCTGAATTGTCAAATCTCCTATCAGAGACTTCTCTACTGAATGCATGAGCAACCAAGGTACTAGTATTTGGTATCACAAGATCAGTTCCGTCATCCCTTGATGGAACTGTTATATATTCGTTGTCAATATCAAGATTATGAACAAAGCTAATGAATTGGTTGGCTGAGGCTGTCCTCATAAGAGGGCCACCACTTCTCGTCCATGAGTTTAAATCTGCACTCTCAGATTCACTGTCACTGTCATGTGCATTTCGCTGATGAAAATGGCTTCTGCTAGATGATCCAGCAATCCCTCCAGATCCTTGATGATTTGTATGAGTTGGTGATATAAGCATTTCATCAAGAGAACCAGTTGAATTTTCCCTTGCTATGAGATTCCAGGAGGGAATCCTCCTAGATGGGCAGAGCCTGATTGTAGGACCACGTCCTTGTGAAGCAGACGCTCTTTCCGCGCTCCTCCTTAGCCTGCGCAAGTGGTTCAGGAGGGCAACACATTCATCCAGTGCAAGTTCGGTAGCACAATTTGCCCTGATAGCTGATAGCTTTTCCCAGGTGCATCTCCTACCTTGGTTTGCAGCCTTCTGAAGCTCAGAATAAGATGGGTTCTGTATCATCTTGGAATACTGATGATCAAAAGAAAAATCATTACCACGTGAAGTGTAAAGAATGTATATTTGGACGAAATAAAGTTTAGATAATTTGTACAAAGGGGGGACTGGATTATGAGACAGGAGACCTGGGCAAGAGTGGCTGGCATAACGACTGTGACATCACCCTCCCAATCTTGAGCAAATAATTTAGCTAATCCACCTAGAGGAAATCCAAGCTCCAGAACTTGGTTGCACCTATGTTTAACTTCCATCTCAGCAAGTTCAGCAAGCTACATACAAAAGAAAGAGGGAAAGAAAGCATAACACACATATAAGTACATCCTCACATGATAGCTAGACAATAGTTTGGTAAGATGAACTGTTTGGTTTTGGTCAGAAACTTTATATGATATTTGCAGCGAAAAACTCTAATTACATTTTGCTAAGTCTAGGTAGCTTCACATTGTAAGCGAAAATAAGCCAATAATCATGAAAAAAACATAAAATTGGGAAAAAATGTTTGACGTACCTTGGCAGCAAAGCTACCTCCATAAGCCCTCACGACTTCCTTTAGTCTCAGCAATGGAGCTATGTGAGGATTGGCTTGGCTTACTATGAAATGATTCACGTTGAATAGTTCCTTCAACTGCTTTATGGGCAAATCACTTTCTAAGCTCCCATCTCTCCAGCGCCGCGTTGGAACACCAGTACGTTCCTCTATGCCCGATATGAATGGAGCATGGAAAGGAATGATTTCACCGAATCTATCTTTTGCCATCAATTCTTGGGCCTCAAAAAGCCCAGGAAAGGCACAGGAAGCAGTTACGGCACTCCATATAAGAACATGGGGCGATGTCAAATAGTTCAAGCACCGAGGCGGCTCGTGCTTCCTTGGAGAGCACACAGTGACAACAAGAATTCGGCCAGTCATGTCATAAGCTTCTTGAAATGTCAAATTGCTGGTCAGATTCCTCAAAAGCACCTGTAAGTGCCTAATGTCATGAACAGCTCCGTGTGTAAAAATTCTTTTAACCACTGGGAATATGCCACCCATCTGGTCAAAGAATTTCAAGGAATGCCACTCCTCAAAAAAGCTCTCCAGCTCAGGCCATGATCTTGTTGCAACTATAGAACATATTATGGAGCCAACACTTGATCCTGAAATTATCCTAGGCAGAAGTTTATGTTCCACCAAGGTTTTCACCACTCCCACATGAAAGCATCCTAGTGAAGCACCTCCACTTAGCAGCAAGGCCGTTCTGCCAAAGGCATGCCTTGTCTCATGCATAAATGCAAGTTTCTCTTCAAGAGGCAGCTCATCTGAATCAGAATCACAAACCATTTTCAGCTGAGTAGATACCTCCTCAATGTACTCCTTTATGAGTCTAGGTACCTAGAAAGAAAGAATATAGCATGTGAAGATACATTGAAACCATAGTGTCGTATGGTAAATTAACTCGATGCAAAAGAAAAAAAGAAACCATGACTAAAAACCGTGTGATCAAGACATGAGCACCATATGCATTTATAACTGCAGGCTCACTTAACATAGATTGATGGTTGCAGGCTTAATCAGCTGCAGCCCTCATATTTCAAATATCTGGTTGCGCTTTATAATCAAAATGGAACATGATAGATCTTGATTACTCGTCCAACTTTACGATTATATTCAAGATTCATCAATGAAATAACTTCATTTGCATAATTCAAGCAATATTATAATTGGGAACTGACTGTCCCCGAATTAATGGTAACTCGCTCATATCCCAAATTGCGCATAAACTTTTAAAGAAGATGCACCTCTTCCTTATACTAAAATTGGTCTCCTGTTAATTCAGACAAACTACTACTCCAATAAGCTCGGGTGGCATTCAAATGGCAGACGATGACGTACCTGCAGCCTTCCCTTGTGGAGCTCCGGGTTGCACATGTTGCCAAGGTTCCTGAGCAGGTCGGCACGCATGCAGAAGACGATGTCCCTGAGCGACCCCTCCTGGCGCCGGTGCCTTAGCTCGCGGAGTTTGTTGCGGACGAGTTCCTCGTCGTAGAGATCGGCGTCGGAGGCGCGGTGGTGGGTGGTCTCTCGCTCCAGCATCCGCGCCGCGTGCGCCCACTCCTCGTAGGTGAGCGCGGCGCGCATCATGTTCCGCCAGAACTTGCGGCGGTACGCGGACTGCACCCGCGCCCGCAGCCCGGCCCTGCCGCGCCGCCCCCGCAGCAGGAGAGCGACGGCGCAGACGGCGAGCAGGATCCCGCGGGTGTTGTCCCGCGGGTGCAGCCACGCCGCCGCCAGGGGCATCGCCGCGCGCAGCGCGGCGGCGAGGCGGCGCCGCAGCCGCGCAAAGGAGCCGCACAGCAGCACGCGCAGCGCGACGGCGCGGCCCAGCGCCGTGGAGGGGCCGATGGAGAACACCCCCACCGGGGCATCGCTTGTGATGGCGTCCATACCAACCGGGCCGGTCGCTCCCTCACGGCGAAAAGGTGCGCAGGGAACTGGATCGAGGTTCGGAGCAGAGCAGATTCGGACGAAAGGCGGGCGGGGAAGGCGTGTCGTGTCTTGCTTGGCTACAGTTTTCTACGCGCGCGGAGCATGGGCGAATGACGTGTTGGAGTTTGGCTAGTCGGAGGAGGAAGAGGAGGTCAGCCGGCAGCGACAGCGAGGTGGGGGGTCACAAACGGACGGCGAGTCGTGGCGCGCGTCTCGCGTCGGGACAAAGGGAGGCGTCAGCGTCCAAATCAGGCAAGCCGGGCGAGGAGATTAAGATGGAGATAACTACTTCCGCTCCGAGAAACGCTTTCTAATTTGTATTATGAGTTAAAAAAAACCCTAAAACGTATTATTCATACATTTATATACTGAGATCATAACAAACTAAATTTTTATATAAAAACTATTTTTTATAAAAACCTCAAGGTCAAAAAGTCATACCAAACATACCCTAACAATAACTCGCCACTCGCGGGCACCCAAGGCACGGTCCCTGCCGGGATCAGGATCACCTGACTTAGGTGATTTTACTGCAAACTTACAGTAAAACTCAATCCACCCGTTGATTTGAGATCTGAGCGCTGCTGCTGATCAGACTAAAATAGCCTAGTCAGTGGAGCTCACAGGTAAAAATAAAAAATATTTTTTCTCCTTGCCTGCTTGCTACGTGAGACAGAATTTGGGTATAAAGGATGCAGACTTCAAACATCACAATAAATCAAGCGCGTATATCAATATTGAAAAAAAAATTATTGAGAAATCAACAAATGATTTTGAAAAATATTTGGCAATCAATTACTTCACACGATCGTTGACGACAATATTTATATATATATTATTATTACAAAATCAGTGTTGATATAATAACAAAATTAGTTACCAGTTCTTTTTGTTTCGCGAAGTACAAGTATTGATGCTAATACTAAAAAGGTCTTGTTGTAGTTTGATAATGATATCAATAACTATTGATCAATGGTGTTAACTGAACGTAGATGCTTTCCTTTTTGTAAATTTGAGATGAACTCAAGAACATTTTATTATAGTTGCCTATGTTGTTTACGCCCAGCTTTCAAAAAACATGTTGTTTGCGTCAGCTTGGATTAATAGTCCTTCCATTCTAATTTACTGACTTTCCAGACATCTCTGTAAAAATTAAGGAAGATGAGAAATAATGATTTTACTCTCTCACTAATCACTCCTAACCTTAACTTTTTAGAGGATCGTGCTTAAAGGAATGAAGTGGAGATTTTATGAGACGAAAGAGTAGAGATGAAATACTTTTCATTTAACTTAGATAGTCAAATAATAAAATATATTTCCGTTTAACTTAGAGAGTCAAATAAATCAGAACAATATTTTTTCCTATGTAGAGTTTATCGAGACCAAGCAGGCAAGGAGAAAAAATATTTTATTTTTACCTACGTAAGCTCCATTGACTGGGCTATTCTAGTTTGATCACCAGCAACCTCAGATCTCAAACCAACAGGTGGATTGAGTTTTACTGCACGTTCGAACTGCCAGGTCCAACACGAGGCAGATACTGCAATGATTTCAGGCCATCGTGGAGAAATGGGGAAAACGGCCGTAACTAAAGCACGGGAATGCGTGCCCGCGGGCCGTGCTTCGGCGGAGCAACTGACTTTTTCCAGGGCAAAGGTTACTCTGCTGCCGAGTGCCGATGTGTCGTGTCACGCAGAATGTGTGAACAGGTGAAATATTCTGTTCGCCCTATCAAAACTTGATGGGCCACAGTTTCCTTAGAAAAAACATTGATGGTCGCTTCGCTTCGACTACTACGGTATCCATATGCAATGCAACATTCACCGCCTATTTTGCCTCCGGCAATATTAGGCCGGCGGAAGCCTTGTACAGTAGTATCTGTAAAAGGTTCCAGCAACAATTACATCACTATTGCAGTAAAAAAAAAGAATACACTTGAAACACAACTCTACCTACCTATATAGTACATCCTTAGTTACAGTTCGCTAGTGAAGTATGCTACTCTTTATTATAGCAACGATAATGCGTCCGATGGCCACATTCAGCCTTTGAAGAATCTTCTCCAGGACTGCCAAGGAAGAAATCCACCTACGAAAGAAACAGGGCACACGCTAAATCACACAAAAAAAAAATCGCATGCCAAGGGGCTAATTAAGGTCTTCTGAATTTGGCATCGCAAAGCTAGAGTGGAGCCGGAGCTAGCACGTACCGCACCCTTGGCATCGGACGTAATAATCGTTCTTAGGTACAAGGCCGGAGCCTCCGCAGACTTCACATTTCTTTTGCGCAATCTGGATAATTAGGAAACAGCTGTCATCGAAAGAATCGAGGTAAAACAACGATGGACTGATATAAATTCAGCGAGTAAGACCGTTCAGGATAATCAGCGAGTTATTACAAGGCTACAGTTACTAAGAAACTTTTAGGCGATCAGCGCCCAGAGGCCAGAGATGAACTAAGTAAAGAAGAAATTAAGTCTTACGATTCTTTTGCTGAACTCGATTCCCGCAACAAGGAACGGCGTGGCCCCAGCTGCGCATGAACAACGGCGGGAAGCCGATGCTGTCAGGCACATGAACTGGAGGAGGAACTGACGATACGCAGCTCACTCGATACATGGAACGCACGGAAGGTAATGGTATGGACCGACCTACAGCGCCGACGACAATCTGCCAGGTGACCTGCGGCGGCGGGAGCGCGGCGTCGGCTGCCGCCGAGACAGCGGCCGCAGCGGAAGCCCCGTCAACGGCGGCGCGAACGCCGGTGGCGCCGCCTCGACGACCGGCGGGAGCGGGAGCCCGCCTGCACCCGCTGACGCGCGGGAACTGCCCGCTGCGACCGCCGCTCGGCAGAGGGCCGCTGCTGCGCGGAAGGCGAGCCGGATACGCGCCGGCCTGCATCGCCACGGGCTTTGTTGCTGCTGCTGCGCGACACGGCCGGGCGCGAGTGCTAGGTGGAGGTCGGCCAAGCGGAAGTTCGTACGGATTTTGCGGTGGGAACTGGCCTACAACCTGACGGGCGGGGGAGACTATGCCACGCGCCGCTCTGACGTCCACGATAAATATAGTTCATTCGACCGGAGTGATTTAGTTCAGACCCCACGCTCTGACTACACATTCAGCCGATACACTGAATAAAGTAAAAAGCGATCAACGACATAATAATTTTACCTCGACCATCAAAGAAAAGTGCCAGCCTAAACACATCTAGTTTTGTCAAAACCAAGATACTGTTCAGTCGAACCTTATGACTCGTTTTGCAATGCGGACAGCAAGAATGCAGATGTGCGCGTTAGATGGTGGCCATGCTCCTCGAGTCCTCGGTGACGACTGAAGGACACCCACTATCTTTGTTACACAAGTATTTAAATTTCATATACATGGAAACATTGCTCTGACTGGCGTATCGTGGAAAAAACGAAGTTGGTGCTTTTGTTAAGTTTCAAAACAAATAACCCAAGTTCTTGGACTTCCGAAAAAAAAAACAACTCAACTTCTTGACCTACTCGTTATGTTTGGTTTCATTTTTTGAGTCTCTATTACCTGGTGGGCATGACTTTCTTATAAATTGTGATCTGGATAATCTGCTTACTTGAAAGAATGTGTTTGTAAACCTGTTTTTTCTTATTGAATTATCCGTAAAATGACTGGTATGCCTTGAAGCTTATGACAACTCATTTCTATCAATTGTACTTGCAATACTATTAGTCTGCTTTGCATATCAGCCAATCGCACTCTATATCTGATTCAGGCGATAATCGAAGTGTTGATTTTGCCTCGCTCCTATCTGTTTCAGTTATGTGAACCTGTTATAAGTAGGAGACAATTGTCTTTTTATTTTTCTGCGTGACGAAGCACGGGCATTATAATACGTTTAAATTCATACAACTAAACACACAAAATATTACAATGTAAATGAATTGCATTGTTGACTGTCAAAAAGCTGAATAAAAAAAAGTTGATGAGGGTAGTTTGCTGGATTATAACAATCTCGTCTTGTGAATGGATTGTTAAAAACTGAAACAAAAATAGCTCGTCTGGATCCAAGCTAGACGATCCAAATAGGCGCTAAAATAGATTAAATTAGCTGCGTTCAAGAAGAACTCATGTGTATTACGCTAACAACAACAGTGGTGTAGAATAATTACGGTCGGTATTCTAAGACAACTTGACTGTTTTCAATGCCATATGCAGCATCCGAGCCCCACGCTTTCTTTTTCTTTTAATAAAGAACAGGCACGATTTCTTTCTTCGTCGCACGCATTGACCACTTGGGAGAGACCGTAGTCACGTTAACTTGAAGTTGAAACATCTAAGCAGGACGAAATTTAGTAAGGCGACAGCGACAAGTGAGGCTAGTTCCTTCCTGAAAATGCCGAATTTCGTATGACGGGTGGGGGCCTCGAGGACAGCGACGGGAGGCGGCGTCGGTCATCAGATCATTCTGCTTCTGCAACAGTAGGACGAGAAGCAATGGATGGTCGCTCGCTTTGTCCTAACGGCTGACGCCGAAAGGATGCAGTGACCTACTGCATCTGCCTATCTAGCAACTTTTCTCGTCTTGCAATTGCAACTGTCGTCACAAGACAGGACAGTTCTCAGCTATGAAATGAGATGTAGTACGAAAGATTTGGAGGTCTGCGAGTGCGATATCCAAAGCTTGATCTCTCTGATGCTTATAGGCACAGACATGGCACTGGAAAGCTCGATGCAGACAGGGAATTTTGCGATACGAGACTTTCAAAAGTAGAGATGACCCAGAAGAAAGCATGAGTGTCGTAATGCTGATGAGCTGAAGCCTGGACATGGAAAGCAACTCGGCAGCGAAACTCATCAGGAACGGCACACACAGATCGCCACGGCGAGGAGAGGACGGTTTTATTTGATCCGATGATTTATTATTATATTGAACTCCACTTCCACGGTATTGTTATACATCGGACCAGAGCCCGGACAGAGAGACAAGGAGAACTCCTACGGTACCGAGTTGCGGCCGCGCCAACGTGCGCCGGTCGGAGCCGCCAAAGAGCCCGCTACATCGAGGTGGGCCCGTACGGGTTAGCCCCAGACCGTCCCGTTCGAAACGGGCCCCCGGCGACGACGCACGCACCGCTGCTCGGCCGCGCCACAGCCTTCTCCTCCTCCTCCTCCGGCAGGCGCTGGCTACTGGATCTCAGGCTCCCGCGGCGCCTCCACGGACTCCGGGACGATGTGCTCCGGCGGGTGGCACCCGGCGACGAAGTCCATGAGGTCCTTGCCGGCGGACTCGTCGGCGCCCGCGGGCGGCGGCGAGATCCGGAGCAGCACGGCGATTGCCACGAGGAAGAAGCCCGTGGAGACGAGCAGGGGCCAGAAGAAGGAGACCACGGCGCCGACCCTGGGCCCGATGACGGAGATCGAGACGACGGCCGCGGCCACGAACGCCACCGCGGCAGCCGCCTTCAGCCGGTTCTCCCACATTATCTCCCCGAGCTTCCCCTTCGTCTCCATCGCCGGATCGGCGGGGTGGAGAGAATAAGAGATCTAGTGGGAGGGGAAGCTTCTGGAGCGAGCTAGGGGTTCGAGCGTTTCGCTCTCGGCGTAGGACGGCGGGGGAGAAATCGAAGATGACGGGTAGTAAGTGAGGAAAGGGATGGTGGGAAGCGTGGGGTTATATCAGCCTGCGGAGATTCGCCGTGCCGCCGCCTCCAGCCAAGGTTGGTGTGCTCCATTGGGTATGTTTTTTTCTTGCGGCGCCAGCCTCAGGGAGTGGTGCGGACTGCGGATGGAATGCCCGCCTTTTCTTCTGTCAGTACCAAAATGCCCCCACTCTCACTAGCGGCTTGGGTGCTTGGTTTTTGGTGTTGAAGTAAATCTAGTGGTTCAATATGGGTTAAGATGTCTATTATTTGCGCGCTAATGGTCATTGTTTGAAACCGTTAGAGTAGACATAATACATGAGCGGAAATATTTTAAAAGAGAGAATAAAAACCACTCAATTCTTTCGCAAATATCAATAAACTAAATTGGTCGTCGCCCTCCTACTTCGTGTGTGCCTAGCCGTCATCAATGGGATGGTAGTTATTATACTTTCTCACCCTCTTCTCTTCTAGATGCACATCTGCGATACCACCTCGAGTAGGTTTGCATCGACTTACGATCACCTTCATCATTGTCAAACGACTCCTGGCTCTCTATGTCGCCAGAGCGCAAGAGGGATTGTGTGCTCGAGGGCTTGGCTGCGCTTCATGAGGATTGAGAGCGAGAGAGTTGGAAGCGTGTCGGGGAAGATGATCAAGCGGAGCGGGGTTTCCGCGTCGGTGGGCACATGAGCAACGTGATTGGTGGATTTTTAGTGGGATGAGTTGCTAAAAATTCCAACACTATTGGACAAATAGAAGTACACATGATTGCTAATGTTATTTAAGTATTAGAGTACATTATCAGACGTTTATATAAAAAGTCTTAACTTATAAAACAACAAGTTTACGAGTTTAGCTGAGACTCATAGATGCATTGAGCGCTTGTCCATAAATCCCAGCATCCGATGTAATTATTCAAAATTAGTTGTTGAACTACAAATCTTTAAGAGTTGTCTATGTATTGAAACGTCGCATACCCAAATCTTTCCGAAGCTCCATGGTCTCTATCTCGTTAGCTCACATAGAGCCCAGAGAGCATGAGAAACAAGAATATCCATAATTATTTGGTATTCTCGTACTACTTCATCTCAAGTGGAAAGGGCACTTTGGGGAATATTGTCATGACTTATATATACGCGCTTGGATTATGTGCTACTTGGATTGTATGGGCCCGCTTGGCAGTACAGGTCGTGTCGTGGGACAACAGTGTATATGCGCTCAGCTCACGTGCCAGGCACTCGGCGCAGTAGCAGTTCGCCCTGTGGCTTTCCGGTCCCCGAGATGAGTCTGATTTCCGTGAGGAACAAACGTATGACGGACGCTCCATGCACCAACTCGGAACGGTCGAGCGTACGTTTGTTTTGCAGCGTCATCCGTTTCTGCCTAAGTTCAACTTTTATTGAAACGTAAAACCGTAATGATCCCACCAAGTCCAGAGAACAGTAAAAAAATATATCGTTGATCATTTATAGAGACATACAGTACAAAGGACCACTCGATTTAGAGGCCACTTACACTTCTAATACAATGTTCTTATTCAATTATTCTCATGTTGTGCTGTAAACAATACAAGGAAACTCTCACAATACATTCGACTTGACTAAAGTAAGACAACTGGGAAATGACGACGACGAACTAATTTAACGTTTTCGGAGATTCACTCCCACATGGAAGAAACACACACACACACACAACTGATTGATGCATGGACCTGATGCACGAAACCTACAGGAGGCCAGAATGCAGGACCGAGATATTGTTTCATTTGCCGTTGTTGGCGGTGGCCTCGCCTGAGTTGAGCATGTCCCAGGCCTCTATCCAGGTGACCATGGCGTCGGCGAGCTTGGTGAAGTATGGGTCGACCTTGCCGAGCTTCTCCTTGACCTGTTGCGAGAGCGCAACGTAGCACTTCTGCACGGTGTCGCAGTCCTTGGGCAGCACCACGGCCTGGAAGAAGGGGATGATGTCCTCCTGCCAGAAGATGCCCTTGTACTCCTTCTTTAGGTTCACGAACGGGTTGCTGGCCTTGCTGTGCCAGATGTAGGGCAGCCCGGTCTTCACGCCCAGCCCTAGGTGGTCGCAGATCACCTGCACATGTGTATACGTGTGCAATGCCATCAAAATAGATCATCATTTATTTGTTTTCGCGACTACTATTAGCTGTGATCTATTAGTACAACGACACGACACCGACTGTGCATTGTAGTTACCTTGACACACCATCCGGCCCACATGTCGTCGTAGCGTCCGATGGGCTGGCCGTCGCCCATGAGGCCGAAGTACATGGCCGGGCCGATGAGGTCGCGGTCGAAGCCGAGGTTCATGCCGCACATGGGGAAGAGGGTGCCCTTGGGGATGGTCATCACGGCGTTGACGTACCTCTGGTTCCGCTCCCGGGGCTTCACCAGCTGCGTGGGCGCGTCGTAGTCGGGGATGTTCAGCCAGAGACCGTGCGACACGGCGGTCGGCGCGCCCTCCCGTAGGCTGAACGGGTACCCGCGCACGAAGTCGGCGCCCTCGGCGTAGGGGTCGTACAGGGTGTTGAAGAAGAGCGGCGTGGACGGGCAGAGCAGGTTCTTGATGTGCTGCGCCAGCGCGTCGATGTCTTTACCCGTGGGGTCCTTGGCCACCTGCACGTACACAAACAAATCCATCCACTCGGATCATTACACTACTCACTCGCGAGTCGCGAGAAGGAAATTGGTGAGAGTGGGAACAGGAGGAGGAACTAAGAAACTCACGAAGCAGTCGTCGTCGATGGTGTAGATGTACCTCTTCTTGGACACCATGTACCCGAAACAGCGGCACGCGGAGTCCTTGAAGGAGATGCAGGACGCCCTGGGCCCGAGGATCCGGTTGATGTCGTTGCGGTTGTAGAGCTCGTAGTCGAACCCCTCGGGCACCTTGATCGTCTTGGTCGGGTCGCCGTCCTGGACGATGATGAGGTGGTACGGCTGGAAGAAGGGCCGCCACATCTCCAGGAAGTCCAGGTTCCGGATCGTCGGGATCACGATGTCCAGTTCGTCCTTGAGTGGCGCCGCCATCGCGGACCGGCGGCGATGGAACCGAGTCGAGGCTGGATCGGACCAAAGCAGAGCAACGGCGCGCGGCTCCGGCTCGGTGGGGAGGGCGGTGAGAATGGTGTAGGACAGCGTGGAGGAGGCCGGCGCTGTGTTTTATAACACGTCAGCCGGCCATGGAAGGCGCGCCCTGATTTACGATGGCCGTGTAGTGGTGCGCGTGAATGGCGGATCGGCGACCCTGGTGGTTGAGTGCTTGCCGGTGAAAGCAACGGCTGGCTTTGCTTCAGTTAGCTGCCGGGTTAGGAGCCGTTGGATCGGGATCCGACGGCAATATCTGTCGAGCCGTTTTGGTTTTGCAATCTGCATGCGTTCGCTTTGCTTTGCAAAAAGGTAGTTTGCACGTTGCGTGCATCGAGCTCGTCCACCACTACTTTCTCTTACTCTCCAGTCTACTGTGTTGTATACCTAGTACGTAAACGAAGGGGCTCAGGAGACCGTTGCGTGTCACTGACTTAGTTGATTAGGGGAATGGAATTTGTATTTGAATGGTAAATGGTTCAAATTTGCAGGCCTTTGGTTAATTTTACGGTGTATAATGGCTCCCATTAGGTGTCTGGTTTCAAAAATGGAATGATGCAATATTGTGTCTGGATGCCTATATGTGAGTGATCACACGCTTTCTCCAGTTTTTTTTTCGCATTTGTTCATTTCTTTCCTCTTTTTTTATTCTCGCTTTCAGAAATATCTTTTCTTCCTTTTGTATTCCAAGATCCACACGCGACACCATCACTCCATCACGTGGTGAGCAAGAGCCAACTGGTTCGTCCCTGTATCGCGTGCAGCCTGACTGCCTGAGCAAACGGTATTATACTTCACCCATTGAGTCAACCAAATCATCATCAAACCACCGCATCTCATTCACTGCTGATTCTTCAAAACAAATACGTATATCCACAATGTACTCCCTCCGTCCCCATGAACTTGTCGCTTTATAGTTCAAAAATGAACTACAAAGCGACAAGTTCATGGGGACGGAGGGAGTAATTTTTACCCTTTTCAAAATCACAAACCATAGGATGAATTTCATCTTTTCTGAATGAGTGATGTATATGCATATAAATATAATTATAGCACACTTCAGCCTACCCGACTATTGTTTGAGGCAATTTTATGCCTACCCTTACTGTCACATTCAATTAGGGTAAAAAATACAAACAATCCTACGCAAGAGTGGAACAATCCTACGACTATCAGATGAACATCAACACCTGATAAAGGGTATGTTTGGATTGTTGCCAATACTTACCAAAATTTAGTAGTTGACCATAAAATATGAGTGTATTTGGATTGAAACCAAAATTTAACAAGCCAATGGACTAATATGTTGTGCTAGTTCATTTTCTTTACCAATATTAGCCAAGTTTTGGATGGCCAAATCCCTCGCCAAAATTTGGCAACACCAAACTTTGAAAAGGTAAGCGAGAAACAATCTAAACAGGCCCAAAATCATTCATGGTATTTCCCCAGCGTTGAAACATCCCATAACCTCATGAAAGTATAGAAATGTTGCTAAACATAAAGCACTCTAACACTAATAAAGGACAGACCCAGTGCGGAAGCTCCGACGCGAGGTGGGTCTGGGGAAGGATTACATGAGCCCAGTCTTACCCCGCAATATGCAGTGCGGAGAGACGGCGTCGAACTCAGGACCTCTTGGCACCAGTGGGATGACTTCATCACTGTGCCAGGCCCAGCACTCGGACACTAATCTTCCACAAAATCTCTGTCCTCTTCATCAGAGTCATCTTCCTCTCTTGCTTGTTCCACATATTCATCAAGTGATGCAACAGGGAAGATGTCACCTTCTCGACTTCTATCAGCTATTTTGGGGACTGATGGCCCATTCTCCCCACCCTTGCCTTTGTCTTTGTTCATCTGCCAGGAAATATTAACCATATGGGTTATTCATGAGCAGAGTTTTCATAACAGGAATCACATATTTGCAGCGTAAAAAGGTAAAGGAACAAGTCCACATAACCCATAACCCCTCAAGTATTAAGGTTTGTCTACTCAACTCCCTGAAATTACGAAAAATCAGGTATTGTATGCCCTAAGTATTGAGAAACATCTAAATAACCCCCAGGGCAGTCTTAGAGGTAAATAGAACATCGAAAACTGAAGTCTCAATTCCAGTAATGTACCACAATAATTGTAATCATACCCTCATCAACTTTGAAGATGAAATGCCTCAAAAGTCAAGAAAAAAACACAACACATGCGTACGTTTTTTTCACCAAACTAGCAATCTATATACAAAAAAAAAAGATTCTGATTTATTTCAGGATACATCAATTTTTTTAGGTTACCTCATAATTTCTTATTACAACATTTCAACCAGCGTTCAGGAAGGCATTCTGAGGCGTTCGCCTCTGCACGTCCCAGAGCTCCGCGCCAAGGGTCCACCTTGCCTCGAGGTTTAGGCGGCCGCAAGGCGCGGGAGGGGGGGGGGGGGGGGGGGGGGCGCTCGTGGAGTTGTGGCTGAGAGGCGAGCACCAACACAGGCCTCGAGGAGAAGATGCGCTGGGCTGCCAGAAGGGCGCAGGTGCAGGTGGACTGGGGAAAATCAGACGGCGCAGGTGCAAGTGGACGAGGGAAAAATCAACCGAAAACATCATAAATATGCGTATAGTGATATAGTACTGTAACTTTAAAAAAATTACAACCCATCACCACTAAAGTGCAGAACGCCTAGGCTCACTGCCCACCTAGCACCTTTTGGAACCTTTATTTCATTAACTTCTCAATATATGAAAATGGAAGCCTAGAATTTTGTAATTGTCCATATATACATACTGTGATTGTAAGGAGAACAGGCAAGCACACGACAACCGAATACTATTATGCTGGAAGAGTTGCATAGTACTAGTACTCACAATTCGAAGAAGGGTGCGTCTTTCCCTCTCCCTAGCACCCCTGATGGCCTAAAGAAATAACAGTCATCATTACAAACATACATTTCTTGATGTTTGTAACAGCAAGATTCTTCCAAGTTTAATAACACAAACAAACCTCGTCTAGCGCCTTGCGCTCAGTCTCTTCTTCATTAGCATCCCTATAACACATACCAAATAGGTCAGATTTCAGACGTTAAACAGCTACCGCAGCATATTGCAACCAAATTATGAACAAGGGTCACCTTCCCACAAGATCGTTCACATGAGTGCAGCATTTGGCACATATCCCAAGGTTCTTAGAGCAATCTGCATTGAGCAGAGGCATACAAATTCGGTGAGAATACATTAATCCAACATATTCACTACTAGATCGATAGGCATAAAACGATTGGGCACCCAGATTTCACCTCTGCAGACGTTGTGATAAGCCTGCCGGACGTTTCGCTTACTGCACTTCTGGCTGCCAAACCAAATCAACAATCAGCATAACCTTCTAGATGTTCAGTGCAGTTGCTAAGGTAAACACGCAGAGGGAAAGAGAGCTACCATTTGGCGGGCTCGACGATTGGCTTGTACTTTCCGTACCTGCAAAAGAACACGAACGTATCGGACCAAGAGCTACTAAAACAGTCGGAACCACTCTAATTGAGACAAGGGACAAGGGAATTGATGCGACGTGAACTCCAGACCTGCGCTTCCAGTCGATCTGGCTCCGGCAGCGCTGGCAGACGCCGGTGATCTCCGACAGAGGCCGGAACCTTCCTCCGGGCTCCTGCGACGGCGAGGGTTTCCAACGGTGAAACTCCGAGGATCGAATGAAAAGCAGGGAAGGGGGGAGGCGGCGAGATTACGGTCTCGTTGATCTTCTTGCCCAGGTTGGGCTTCCACGCGTAGCTATTCTGGTGCTTCGGGGGTCCCTGCCTCGACATCTCTGATGAACTCCGATATCTTACTCTCCTCCGGTCCTCCGCTTCGCGCCGCCGGGGAAAAGCTTCACCTCGCACGGTTTGCCCTTAAAACCTAGCTACGGCGGATGCACGACGGGGTTCCATCCTATCCGTCCGATTGAAAAATATGATCTACGTGCAACGGGCCCAAACTCACAATGATGGAGATGGAGCGTACCTGGACTGGGCCCATGAACCCGCCAGCTACAGTCACAGCCACAGCAACGCAGGTTGCAAGGACGACGAGACCGGCGATCGAAACCCCCACCGGGGACGGCGAGCAGCCGAACGCGCTGCCTCGCGAGTTAGCAAGGGGGGTTCGCCATGCGGAGGAAGCTGCTGCAGTTCCAGTCTCTCCTCGCCCAGCACGCCCTACGCGCGGCCCCAAAACCCAGGCCCCAATCCCAACCCCTCCACAGCCATCTCCTCCACTCCCCCTCCGCGCCAGCATCCGCGTCGCCCTACCAGTCGGCCCAGCTCCTATGGAGCCGCATCGCAGGTGCCACCGTCGCTGGTGGTCTCCCGAGGAGCGCTGCGGCCGTCGCGGCGGCCGCACGGACCACCGCGTCCCGGTGGTTGGCAGCCGCGCGTGGCTCAAGCTCGCTCGACTTCTTCTCGCTGCAGCGGCGGAGGAATTCGTGGTCTGGGTGGCCCTCCGCCGCGTCGGCCTTCGCCCACGGCGCCCCCTGGTGAGGTTTAAGGTTTGGCTCGATTTGACAAGGGGCAATGCTTTCGTCCATTTTGTGACTTTGTCTTATGTTTTCTCCGGAAGGGCACACTGGATGGAGTCCCCTGACGGGGTGGTGTGGATGCTTATTGGCGCGAACGTGGCCGTTTTCATGCTGTGGCGTGTGGCTGATCCGGGTTTCATGAGGAGGCATTTCATGGTAAGTTAAGTGATCAATCAGGGAATTCTGCATTAAAACGGCAGTCATTACTTAACGTTATAGCAATGAGCAGATTTCTCTGGATAATTTCAAGAGTGGACGGCTGCACACATTACTCACGAGTGCTTTCAGCCATGCAGAGACTGATCACCTCTTTAGCAATATGATTGGGCTCTACTTCTTTGGGACAAGTGTAAGTTTCATGCCCATTCTTTGTTTTACAGCTAGATAGAAAGAGCTATATACTTCATCTTCCAGGTCCCAACATGGAATTATTATGCTGAAGTCTGAGAGTATTTAGCAAATGGAAAATCAATGCACTATTTGTAACCAAAGTTTATGTACACCCTACATTGTGTGTTCTTAATCCCAATAAGTAAAAAAGGAGTAGTGGAAGGCACACTTAGCACCAATTGAGAAGTGGTATCAGTATCACTTAAATGATCATTTCCTTCATGTTATATTATCTTAGTAAGTACTCAGTTTCGGCGCATGATCACACAAAATACATAAAAACATAACCTCTGTTTGCATAAATTCCCTCTGCCATGTTTTATTCATTCCATCCACTTCTCCAGCTGAAGAATATTATGTTCTTAGTCAAAGTGTGTGAACTGATGTTTCTTGCGAAGAGGATACCTGAGTTAACTAGCCTTTTCCAACTTCAGTGGTCATTTATTTCGTTCGGATTAGTCTTCCATGACTTCGAATCAGTATAGTAAACTCATGATAGACTGCATGGAAATTAGCAATTCATGTGCCAGAATCTTAGTTTATTCGTATTTTGTTACTCTTATCTTCTTTCTTATTAATCCATTTCTAAAATAAAGAAAATGTAGAATCTTATTTTATTTGTATTTTTTTTACTCTCATCTTATTTTCTATTACTTCTCTTCAAAAGTTGTTGGGTTTCATTCTAGCCGACCCCAACTTGTTTGGGACAAAAGCTTGGTTGTTGTTGTTGTTATTGTTGTTGTAGTATTAAGCGTGATGATATCTTACAACCAAGCTACTAGTTCTTATTTTTATTGTTCGAATTGAGAACCTCCTATCAAATGTATTACCTGGTTTTACAAAAAAAAAATTAGTTTGAGTCAAAAGAATATGTATACAAAGCAAGCCACCCAATAGGGTTACCAATGCCAATTAGGGGTAAGGGCTTAATGCTGGAACCTGTGCTAATGCTTGGTGCATGTCCTGTGAAGCGGTGGGCCAGTATTGAGAATTGCTGAACATCTCTATCAGATATAGTATGTCATTAAAACCTAATATAGCATATTAAGCTTCCCATTATTTGAATTGGATATGATCCATGCTGTGCAGTGAGCTAGGCATTCTTTAGTTTTCCTCCAATAATATCGAGTTTTTCATCTCTTAACTTTTTTAGTAAATCTGTCACCTCTTACTGGTGATGTTGAATTTCATTTTGCTATTTTTCTTTCTGAAGCTTTGCTGATTTTATTTGTGTTCAGATTGCTAGCATGTTTGGTCCTGCTTTCCTACTGAAGTTATACGTAGCAGGAGCACTTACTGGATCAACATTCTTCTTGCTTGAGAAGGCTTTTCTATCTCCCAGAAAAAGGGTAAGAACTCATTGCTGTATTGGATTTATAAATCCAGGGTTAGGGTTCTAATTCATGGTGAAGTTGTCCAATTACAGACATTACTGAATCAATAAAATCCTATGAATGAAGTTTGGGTTCTCAAGCTATCCATTCTGATACTTAGCTTGAAAAGGATGGACACTATTTTTCCTTGCTAGCTACTTGGAAGGAAAAGCAACCCACTTCTTGTGTTTGACCCTCTTCTAGGACCTAAAACCCTTGCATGGAATTTCAGTTTTTGTTTAGCTTTGTGATAACCTGCTTCTACCCTTTTCTGTTTGGTTTTTTTCTTCCTCTTTTCCTCTCCCTTTCCCCCCTCTTTTTCCTTTCTGTCTTCCTTTATTTTTGCCTGTCTTTTTTGTTTGGATATTGTCGGTTTCATCTCTAGCCTTCCCAACTTGCTTGGGACTAAAAGTCTTTGTTGTTGTTTGTGATAACCTGCTGACATATGCTATTGTCCTCTTGCAGGGTTATGTAGGATGGGATTCTTCAAGAACTCCTGGACTTGTATGTGATTTCCTGTTCCAACAATATAGTTTTAACTTTTTATTCATGTTCACACTCAAAGGAAACTACATTATGTTTATACTTTTACATGAGATAGTTAAATCTTCTAAAGATAACTGGCCTGGCCGATTCTAGCACCCAAACTATGCACCATTTATCTAAGAAGTAGATAGGCCAAGTAAGATGATGTGGGAATTAAATCCAATGTAACATGTGGCCACGTTATGGGCAATTGGGCATTATTGATGGTATTGTGCATGCTTGAGGTTATTGATGGTGTTGAACGTAACTTACTGCATGCTCAATATCTCTACTTCTGTTCATGTCAATCAGGGTGCAAGTGCTGCAGCTAATGCAATTATCCTTCTGGAGATTTTTCTGTATCCCAAGAGACTACTCTACCTTTACTTTCTCATTCCTATTCCAGCTGCAATTATGGTGAGATGCTTTCCATTTTTCTTCAAAAAAATACATTTTCACATTCAGTTTCTTAGAGCAAAAGTTCTGTGTTTCTTATGTAGGGGGCTGTTTTGATCGGTGCTGATTTATTGAGAGTCAAAAAGGTATGGGTTATGCCTCTAAATATGACCTTTTATTTTGTTTTGATGTGTAGTAAGTAGATGTTTAGCATATGATTGTTTTTGGTGCCACTTTATTGTTTGTGCACATCACTCACCAGTTTGACAATTTCAAGGGTGCCAATTTATTTCTTGTCAGCAGAAACTTGTGGAGTTAATCCCCACCAGGGTCGCAACACTGCCTGCTATCCTCCGGATCTGTAGTGTTCCAATATTAGAGACTTATGTATTATTTGATATGGTGTGGCGATCCTACAATGGGGTGTGTGCAAGGTAGACGTGGTAGATGTTAGGAAGTGTTAGAGCAACGGGCATAGCAAACAGGATGAGGTGAGCGGTAGCTGTCCTCACTAGACGGAAGGACAATCTCATCACAAAGGAAGTTTATTTCTTCCTCGACGATCTGAACCTAGGATGCTCAGCCGCCTTTATAGACTTGGGGCCTTCAAACTAAATAATCAAGCAACAAAGCAACTAACAAGGGAAGCAAATCAATAACAAACCAATTAGTTCCAAACATATCTTCTCCCACACGATTCTTTCCTGTGTGCTGGATCACCTGTGGCTACGAGATGATTCGGTTGCCAGCATACTGTAGACCCACACTTCTTATGTTGGTAATATCGTCCAAGAAAGGAGTCCGCGACATATTTTTATATGTGCACATTAGAATTGAAGCCTTGAATCTAATTTGGGGTAAAGATAAATAAGCAAATACTTATAAATTCATGAAATGGCACATATACTTTCAAGAAACGATTTGCGTAGTTTTCTATCACCATGGATTCTGCCCAGAGGCGTGAATGATAGTGAGAACAATACTGAGTGCAGGAGATGTTTGTATGCTGCATGTTCAGTGTAGTTGATTACATGGCATTATGGCATCCAGCCATATGGGAAGGTTGCTGGTTGTAGGGGATGGTTATGACTTGCATGGTCTATGCGATTTCTTCAGAATACAACATTAAATCAAAGAACGGTCTGACCTACTAGATAAAAGGCCATATTCATTGTGTTTAGTTGGCATTTTATTGAGTGTGTTTCTTAGGATGTACTTATTGGTTTAGGAACTTTTCTGCTCAAGCATTGGATGTGTATTTTGAAATGGAAAAGCATATACCTTTGTTACTTATTTTGATGGTCACTACTATGATCTGTTATGCAATCAACTTATGCCTACTGGCACATCCATCATCCATGAAGAGTTGGAAGATATCATGATCTTAGAACTCTATTTTCAGGCTCATACTATTTTTGTACAATATTTGACGATCTAGAGACATCCATGAATTATTTGTTTGTCACCCTATTCTGCCCTGAAGTGGGGCTAACTGATTTCTTTCCTTTTTTTAGGGGCAAAGTCATGTATCAGGTTCTGCTCATTTAGGGGGTGCACTAGTTGCTGCTCTTGTGTGGGCTCGAATCAGGAAAGGCTGGATCTGATCTTTTAGCTACTTATATGCACCGAAAGTGCAAAGTCAATCATCTATGCCCACCTTATGGTCCCTTGAGTTGAAATTTGATATCTCGTGCTATTTGATAAAAAAAAAAAATCGTAGGCTTGAAGGATGACAATTCGAACATGCTACTTATTGTCCTAGATAATACTAGTATGGCAGATATTGTTAGCTTTGTCTGAAGCCAGTCTCAGTCGGCAGGTAAGTAATGGAGATTATGATGGGGCTACCTGTGCTGCTAGAAAGCAGGGTACTTCTAATTTATTATCCTTGTTTAAGGAAGTTCCCCCACTTGTCTTTGCCCATTTGTCATGCGTGCAGTCGGAAGATGCTAAGTTCTGCAGTTGCATCATCACTGAGCGTGATAGCGCGCACCATTGCAAACGGTACCCGGGTAGCGTTTGCAAGATAGAATCGTGGCGTACCGTCGCAGTGTAGTGCGCGCCCGTTGATGCTCAGTATCACTTGTACTCGGTGCCCACTCCAGTCTTATGATTCTAGTAATCTCCAGCTAGTCTCGTGTGCGGTTAATTACCCCGCGTCCGAGTAGGAGATTGGGCAAAACTGCGGTGTTTCCACCATTGCGCTGCCACTATCATCGTAAAATTATCCGCGGTCCCGGCAGCTGGCGCCGATTCCATCGGGCTCCGAGGATTCGCCGTTTGCCACGTTCTAGTCGAGGGTATAATCTGTTGGCCTGATGCATCGAGGACACGCACCAGCCTCTGCCTCGTCGCAATCATCTGACGAGATGGTGAGGTACGGTCGCGTGTTACACATTGTTAGCGTGGCCCATTCTTTCGGAAGTACTGTAGGGTGGGAGAGCACAGTAGTACCCTGCTTGGTGGGGTGACTTCAGCGTTGTCCCTTTAGCTCGATCCAGAGGCGCTGAATGTGACGAGAAACGCCAGGAGGAGGGACTGCAAGACAAGTCTGCGGCTGGCCCTCTGTCCACATGCACGCATACATAGGGGAGCCGCTGTGTGTACGCCTACGTACGCGCGTCGCGATCCTCGTACGGTATGGCCGTATATATCATACGAGTGATGAAACGTGACGTCTGCTGCCTGTGCCCCCGCGCACCGCACATGGCCGGCCGCGGCGCTGCGCGGTTCAGCCGTTTCTGGTACTGAATATGCCTGCCTCTTTTTTTTTAAAAAAAAACGATTAAAAATTGGATCAATTTAGGAGGAATTATATGTTTTTATATTAAGAAGAAAATAGACACATGAATTCACTTTCAAAATGATTTGAACTTAAATGGTCAGGGTGTACACGCCTTAACTAACTTAGCTAGGTTCAGTTACTTTGTGTCGCGCGCGTCTTCAGCATGACGAAAAGGGATCGATCCAGCATGTCGTGGAGCTGGATTAGTCAACTCGGGTCGCGGATTTGAATTGTGTCCGTCAGGATTTGAACTCGAGACGTCTAGCTCTGATATCTTGTTAAGCTAGTATGCGCTGATCAGCTGCTCTCAAAAGCTTAAACTAATGAGCGATGATAGACAATTCATTTATATTTCAGTAAGAATGAAGGTAAATATTTATTAAAAAAACAATATCAAAATTCAAAATACTGATAAACAGCTTTTCGGCCAAAAGCTTAAAAACTCCATCCCAAACAAATAGGTCCTTAGTAGGCCCATCACACACAGACACACACATGACAACCTAAATGTTGGCAACTAATCATGTAACAGTGGGACACAGTGAATCAAGGAAGAATGATCCAGCGAGGCGCACCAAAACGCATGATCAAACGGTACAGCCTACGTAGCAGGGTACCTATTCATCCGCGGCATAGGCCACTTCCCTACGGCGCGGATCCCAGCCCAAAAGAAATCCATGCATGCAGCTACTGTAGAAAGGTACCTTAGCCAACTTGCATGCTCCCACTGTCAATGTCAAGTACCTACAGCCGCCCAAAGGTCCGCCCAAACGCCACACTGTTGTTCATCAATTGTAAATAAAATAAACCAAACATAAACAACCTAGTCTATCGCAAAAACCTAAATATGTAGGTGCTCCATAACCAGCATGCGGATGAAATCATCGAGCGTGCTATCGATCAAACACATCAAGGCCTTAATTAGGCGCATCCTTTTGCAGCACAAAAGCCTAGTGACAGGCAGTCAGTTCGTCGCTGCTAGTTGTTGCAACTCCAAGTTAAGTATGCAAAAAGGATATGATCGACGACGGGACGATGGTGTATGGACCATATCGCTTAATGGGAGGCACGCAGGGACGCAGCATCTTTCATCATCAGACGAGGGACCATTCATGCGTGTCCAAAGATATGGACAGCACACGGCACACATGCAAGATGCTACTTAGATCCCATGCATGCATGCAAACCCTAGCTAGCTACAGGCCTATGCAGGGTCGCTTTACTTAGGGGCAGCCAGCCTCAACTGTCCGGACGAGGCCGCCGCCCGGTAGCCCCACACCCCCGGCCGCGCCGCGCGCTGCTGGTCTTAGTAAAAGACTGATCCATCAGCCCCACGACCTCGCCACACCCCTCTCCGATCTGGCGATCTCCTGTACCCATAGCTAGCCGTGGCTTCAATGGTCCATTGCTGAATGCTCTCTCAGATCATGTGGGCTGTGGCTTGTCTTTGCGCAGACGTTCCTGTCTGTCTTGTCCATGGAGACAAACCGGGGGAAATGTTTCGAAGGTTTCCTAGCTAGGCTCTTTGCAAGAAACATGTTTTCCTCCGTCTCTAGACGACCTAAGCATCTAATACTAACAGCATATGCTGCTGCTAGTAGTAGCAGTAGTAGGAAGCTGAAGCGTCGTGTTCATGAGCACGGGGAGATGGACTGCCAGCTTGTTGCCAGTGCGGAAAAGAAGGGCCGCCCCTTTGAGATTTTGGTTCAGCTTTAGCAAAGATGCACGGAAAAAGGTCTCCATGCATGATAGGCCACCCGTATATAACAGGAGATAGATGGTGACTCTAAGTACAAACGCCATTGTTCTTTTGGCCAAAGTAGACAGGATGGCACGCAGTACCGACTACCGACCCGATTGTGTAGTCCCAGATTAATAATTAATTAATCCGTAAAAGACGACTTAATAACCACGTTCAGATCTCATGAAGGAGCATAAAAAAGCGACATGCGTGTATGCATCTTGTCTACCTAGGCTAGAACTAGCTAGCAGCTAGAGCTAAGCGTAGGCGGCTACTTGTGCATTAGGTGGTGGGTCTGCGCCAACAAATGAGCGCATCATGCATGTCGCATTCTTTTGTTTTATTTGGCGGTGTCAGTGCTGATTGGGTGGTGAAGGATGATGTGTATGGAAGCGTTTGTGCGACTCAAGAGTTTGATTGAATGTCTACGTCCCGGGAATTCCCCTCTTACTTCGTACCTTTACCATTTTAGAACACACGAGTTAATTGGCGATAAACCAAGAGGAATTATATTTTCCAAATCCTATTAGACTGAATAATCTTCTTCTCTGATAATTTCCTATATCAAATGAAGTTCCTTTTTTTATTCCTTTACAAACGTATATAGACGCGAAGGTGTGAAGTCCCTCTTTAGGTAATTATACGTTTGTAATTAGATCAACAAAAAACTCTGAGTTCAGAGTCAATAAAATTCCCATATATCAAAAATAAGATCAGTGTTTCTGGGCCATCATTTAGTTATGTTTGTCCTGGACTCCTTGCTTTTGGTAAAATGTTTTTTCGAGAATTAATATGTCTCTGAGCATGTTTTTGATTAGGTAGAAGAAGATGTTACATTCGGATGATCCTTTCTTATGAAAACATCACTCCACAACAGGCCTCAAAGTTGACTTGACACAGACGCCAAGGGCAACACAACACACCAGAAACGATCTAGCACCAACACACTAGACAACTACTCACTCACAAATTCTCACAAGGGGTGAAATTCATGTATGCTTTTTCCTATTTTACGAGTATATGCAGGAAATTTTGTCATTCCCTATATGCGTTTTATTTCTAGGCCATCATACTCATCAATGACAACAGCAACAAAAGTTGCTCCCAGGTTATTTTTTGCATACGGAATGTTTTCATTCCACTTCCGATACCACTAATGTGGTCAGAGATCAACATCCTTACAAAGTTTAAAATTGGATAGGAGAATCTTTCCCTCTGTCTGAATGACCTGGCAATCTTTGCCTCAATGGATCCAAAAGATGGTAGCATCGTATACTTTCTCCCTCAACCGCATTAGTCATTGTTGTTGATGTCCTTACATAGATTTTAAGATGTGTCTATGTTATAGTTCCGAGATGTTGGATCTTGTGGCGATTCCAATTAATGTTAGCATTTGCTTTGACAGTTTTGGTTGGAGGAATTGACTTCGAATTTGATGGATTTTGCATCCATCCAACGAAGCATTGCCATGAATAGCGTAGGAGGTAAGAGTTGGAAACAATGAGAACAAGACCTAGATGCAATTCCTATTAATTTGCTTTTCTTTCAAATTAACTTATTTGCATAATAAAAAATCTTCTAAATATTGTCAATAGATATAAATATAATCATACATATTAGTATGCATTAAAATATCAATCTCATGGCTTGACATCATGTTACTGAACTCATATACATTGTTAACCTAATTTTGAAGTTTGTATATTTTGAAATACATGAGTGCATTATATTATGAAACAGAGTGAGCATTATTATTCTCTTCAAATATACCAGTCTTTTATTGTAAATGAAATTATATATTTTTATAGAAAATTATAGATAATTAGACTCAACGCTATGTGCTACTTCTCGATATATAGCCATATTCATCCCCCTCATGCAACAATGACACAAACAAGGTTGGTTTGTCTCAAAAATGTAGCGAGGACAAGTGAACGATGATATATTGAAATAATTTGTGAACTCTTACTGATATTGTAAAATAGCAAGATTGATTAGCAAACTAGATACATTATGTTGTCATAGACATTTATGACACTTCTATGAACAACCCCTTCTTCATAACCCCCTAAACGATTTAGTGAAGTTTATATGCAATGAGTAGGATAAATGGTGCATATTAGCCCAACTGGGAAGGTCGCTTGTAATTGCGTTCATGCCCACTAGCATTGGATTCCAGCTCGACGTGGATGCTTATCTCCTCTTTCTGAATGAATTGGCAGTGCTCCTTCCTATGGCGCTCGGGTCATATCTTTCATTTTATATGTGCCGAGTATGATAAAATGAGTACACTATGCACACGTATGTAATATATACTTTATTCATGTTTTATATATAATTTTGAAACTTCTACAGTCTCGGGGGGAGTTGAGGGTGATATATTTATATCTCGTTTTTCTTTTTAAATAATTGGGAGTATGAGATGTATCATACCTCAACCCAATGGTGGCATTATTCCCACCTAAATACACACAACTTTTTTTATAGAAGTATTTAACTGAATTATATAATAAAAATAAAGACACTAAAAATAGCTAGTATATGCGTTTTATTACCGTTCATATTTTATCTCATATGGTATTGATGTTTCATATCTAACTCAATTGCAATTGAGCAAAGAGTGGATATATGCAGCGTTGATATTGGACTTTTCTCTTTTAGTCATTGTTCGGATAAGGGTGCATTCATTGGGAGTTATATCTTTTAATTTTTTTCGTAATATTCCTTAAAAAAAAACTATCTCTTTATATGCTAGCTAGCTTGTCCCTAAACACAAGTCCTCTCTACCATGGTTTTCCCAACAAAAGTTTTGGCTTTGGCTCCTGTGCATATATGTAAAATACTAAAACTGTTGTCTACTATGCATATATGTAAGAATGAACTAGATCGGAAAGGAACATTGAGTGCACATATATAAAAATCTGCAGTGCTGGAATAATATTGAAATAGCGTAATAAAGCTCAACATAACCTGTCAAAGGTTGTAATAAAAAGAAAAAATTGTACTATTCTTATACAAGCCAGCAAACATTAATAATACTCCTTTTTGCATTAAAAGAAGTAAATGCTGTATTCTCACACACAAGCGCTGCAAGCCTCACAAAATGTATCTTGATATTTCTGAATTAAAACTACAAGCATAAGTTTCCCTTAAAAAGCACTTAACCCAGTACCAAACTTGTACCAGCCAGATTGTACTTTTGGAGACTTTGGGAGAGCATTATTATTCCTAACCTGGATCGAAGAGTTTCAGTGTCAAGCAAGCTACCCTCCAGACTGGTCATGGAAAGCCCTCGCCGAGCTCAAGGACAGGCGGCTCTGCGAGCCAAGGTTATCTACCTGGAACTGCTGATCAGCTTCTGACGAGTAGAACACCGGTTGATGCGGTCCTGGAGCCAAGGAAAGCAAGGACGGGAACGACGAGTGTTGAGCAGCAGCGGCCGCCGCAGCCGCCGCTACATGCGGCGAGCCGGTGCCGCTGTCATGCACGTGATTGTTATTCCATGCCTCGCCAATGTAGTTGTGATACGCCATTGCGCTGTTGATCATGCCCAACGAGTTATTCAGTCCCATAAAGCGGTGGTAGCCACCGGGGATTAACCTCCCCAAGTAGTGCGCCCCGCTCCCGTCGGCGTCGGCCTCGCCGTGGCCGGTCCTGGCTCTCTCGCTGGCGGCGAGCGCCGCCGCCGCCGCCATGTGGCCGAACTTCTCCTCGTGCACCAGCGGCATCTGCGACGGCAGTTGGTGGCCCATCATGAGGTCCTGATGCGGCGGGAACTGGAGCGGGGGCAGCTTGTCGATCTCGTGGCGCGCGGCGTTGAGAAGCCAGTCGACGACCTTGCTGGGCTGGTTAAGCCCGAGGCGGTCCTGCAAATCGTAGAGCTGTATGGCCGTGGGCACGGAGAGGCGCACACGCCGGTCGCGGAGCCCCTTGACGGTCTTCACCTTGCTGTGGCGGTCCTTCCCGCCGAAGACGCGCGAGACACGGACGATGCGCGACTCCGTCTGCGCCGACCATTGCCGCGACGTCGCAACGGCGGCGTGGTTCCTGGCTTGCTCCTCGTCCGCCGCCTGACGGTTGTTGCCGCTTATCATCTTAACGCGGCGGAGCTCGTCATCGGGGTGTTATTCATTCGCTGCACCTAGACCATTAGTATACCATCAATATAATTAGCACGTTAATTATAACATCGCATGCAAGCAGTATCAGATTGGCATGAAACGGCGCGCCATGATTGGGTACTGTGCGTGGCAGGGTCGTCGACCGGTTAATTTGTGCCACTGAACCACTGTTCTATTGGGGAACGGGGAAAGCACCGCAGCTTTATTCGCTCCATTGGACAGCAAGGTGGCGCTATATGGACAGGTATGAAACAGTGCAGGTGAGGGCAGCAGCAATCTGTGGATCGGTGCGCGCGGCAGTAGCAGTGGCAGCGGCACTATGTATACCATGATGCGTTTGTGCGAGGGATGATTCCATGATTGAATGGTCTCCACATCTTTGCCTTGCTTTTGCAGCCAAAACCATGAATACATCGTACATGGATTAACTTCTTTTGTCGTTGTGGGAATAGAATAGTAGAAGACCAAAACACGGAAATACAAGAAGAAAATTGAAAGAAAAAAGTTATACAAAGAAATTTGATGGCGAATGAGAGGAAAGGCTGCAAAGTTTCTTATCGACATGAGGATCAATTTAGCAAATTGTACTACGGGTTTGGGACATCAAGGTAGCTCTAAACAAGACTTCAGTGGGTTCTTTGAAAGAACAATTAAGGTTCAGATCCAAACCATCCTAGGTTGTTCTTCCAAAAAGAAGATCATAAAACCGAAAGAAGACGAAGATCATCAGGCTGGGGATCTACTGCTGACAACTTGGTTTTAGAGAAAGCTTTCAAAAGAGGGAAATAATTTCAACTAGCACTTTAAAATTCTAGACATGCAATGGAATTGTTTAATGAGGAACGCAGTGAATAAATATGCTCAGATCTGGGGCATAATATTCTAATCAACGACCGTAACAAGTATTCAAAATGAAATTGAAAGGGAGAAAACAAATAGAGGCCATTTTTTATTAATCTTCAAATCCGCAAAATAAATTAACCATCAAGAATTGACGAATCAAGCAACCAAGAATGCCTTGACAGATGTTTGAAGTTCAGAAACACTTACAAGATCTAAAAAATTAGGCAACAAAAATGTCCAATTCCTCCGAATGAACTGAATCTCCCCTTGTGCCGGCCACCAGCTGCAATCAGATCTCGCCGCCGCCAAGCTCTATCACCCACTCCTGCCCGCTGGCGCCCGAACCCCGATTGCCCCGGCGGCGTAAACCCTAGCCAGCAGCTAGATGCTAGGGAACACAGCAGCAACTAGCACTGGGAGATGCATGAATGAGAAGGATGTGGAAGAAGCCGACCTGCGACTCAAGTTTGTGGTGTATATACGGGGCCGCATAAATGATCCGCGTCGCTGTCGCATCCTCGTCCTTTTACCACCACTATGCGCTGCACCAGCTGCCGCTGCTCCCCGTCTCGCTTCACTCTCGGTAGCAACGGCTGACCTGGACCATGCAGGTAGCTAGTGCAGCTGAGCTGATAAGCTAAGCTCCATGACAAATACGTACCGTTGTATAAGTGTACACGTACGCGTACCCCATTGTCTTTAGTGCCTATACTTAGGTTACTGCCACTCTCTGATAGTACTAGGTAGAAGTAGAGGGATATATATTGTTTAGCAGGCATAAAATATGCGTGCTGCTTGACCATTGACATATGGCCAAATGGAAGCATTGTTACATGTGCAACTTTTTGGTGTTCAACTAGCTAGTTAAATAACCTTTGTTTGATTTGTGCACAACTGCGTTGTTTAACCTGAGTTTTCTCCATATTTTGAATACAAGTGGTAATTGTACAGAATTATTTGTAATTTTTTGAAATTTTGTCATGCTTGTCTAATTAGCTTTATTTATTGAACGTGTTCTTTTATTTATTTTTTTTCAAACTCAGTTTTAGGGTTATAAGTGCCCTTATAAGAGTCTTACACTGTATTTGCTAGTCTCATGGGAAGACAACTTGGAAATTTCGAGTTGTTTACACTATATATTACGTGCGCTCATTCCATATTGGACCAAAATATACAGACTTTACAGATCTTTCAACAACAAATCTAGGAGAGACTCTAGTTATTCTTGGGAGTTGGGACCATCCTTCTTTTGGGCACCGAATTGCAGGACCACTCTTACTTTTTACCCATGCAGCTCAGTGAGAGACACAAATCTGGATTTCGTACCAAAAGGGGATGAAAATTACGCTAAAAATTGCTTTCATGGAAAAAGGGAAAGTAATTTGGTGTCATTACGTTTCATAAGCTAAAAAATTGTAACAAATATGTGTGTGTGTGTGTGTGTGTGTGTGTTTTACCTCCTCTTGTGTCCTAACACAAAACCTTAGATTTTTTAAAACTTACATATACATATAGTGGATAAAACATATATACAATTAATATTATGCAAGTGCTATGTGTTGGGAAAAAAATGCAGGTGCTTAGGTAGTGACTGTGTGCAAGAGGTGATGCAAACCATGATGGGTGAAACCTTGACATGGAAGAAGAGACAAGCCATGGTGACTAGTAGGAGTTCTCAGTGGAACAATTGTGATAAAACATTACTCGTCCTTTCAAGGTGCAAGATCTCATGAGTGGCGGGTTCTCGTGACAAGGTTCCACATCCAAGAGTGTGAATTTGCTGATAAAGTGAGATACATTGTACTCCCTGTCAACTAAAGATCTCAATTTTTTCTTAACAAAGATACATTGTTTCTGTTCATGGTGCGTGGTTATATTTTTCCCTTGGATTTATATTTCTCGTTGGAAACTTTGTATGCATATAAGAAGTGCAAGGTACGCGCGCGTAGGGCTCAACCTATATAGGTCTAGTGTGGCGTGCATCCATCAGATCAGAATAGTGTCCCTGCTGCTTTATGGTCTGGCAAGAATGCTCTATAGTCTACACAGCTAGCACTCATTGATACCTACTCGCTTCAAGACCAAATCATACACCACGTCTACTTAAGCTTTTCCAAGAATTATACACTTTTTAACAGTGGGTTCCGCTTGCTAACAGTGGCATTAAACCGGTTCAAAATTACTGAACCAAGTTATATTGTCAGTAAAGCTGGGGTATGTTTCTTCATGTTCCAATGTGATTTTTCATCATCAATATGATATGACTCCCAACGTGATTTATTGCCCCATCAAGAACTAAAACTCTCAGTAGGTACTCAACGTTGCGATCACACCATCCAAAAAGCAGAAAATCCACACCGTTAACGGCGACAAGGGGGTGATGATTCCCACGCACTGCATTATTGTCATTTGGTGTTTCCTTCGCTCCCAACAAGAGAGCTTTCGTTTCGATCATTTATGTCGAGAGACCAAGCTTGCTCTGAGCGATCCTCATCTCTTTTCACTACTGGGCGGACATTCAGGCTGCATCACTGCCTCACTGAACATAATGCCCAGAAATGATGCATATGCTTGTCTGACATCACGTTCACGTAAAGTCGATATTGATTCTTGCGTGAGGCAGATTTGTGCAGAGAGTATCTTACCATGTCTCTCTTGGTGCCTAGCTCGCTGGAGGCTAGCAGCTCGCACTCTCATTATACTCCTTTATTCCAAATTACTTGTCACTCTAATTCATTTTTGAATCAGAGAGTAAGAAGTAATTTGAGATGGAAGAAGTAGTATATCCTTATTCTCACCGGTATTCGTGCATGTAATCATGTCGATAAGCACCCCTCCTTTTGATGCATGCAGAGCCTGCAATGACCAGCTAGACGGACAGCGTTCCATCAGATTCAGATACTAGTACTACTAGTGAACAAGACGCATCTAGTGACACGAGCTCGCTGGTCATCACAACGCCATGATAGGGTGGTTCCTTGGGACAACTCACCGTCCAGAGGTCCCCTGGACAGCAATACTAGTTATGGAAAAGGGAGACATGCATGTATGTACACCAGCTGCTGTACATAAATGTTGGGAAACAATGTATGGTGGATTTGCGCGTGTGGGATTCACTCTCGCCTGCGCAGTAAAATGGTCGGAACCACACTGCCGGCCCGCATCCCGCAGAGGAAAGAATTAATCGGACATGCTGCATGCATGTTTACCATGTTTTGCCGCGTGTTCGTAGCATACGGCTGCAGTCCAATCCAAAAAAGAGAGTTTGGGGTTGGAGGGGGGACGACGTTTCATTTCAGGGAAATTCCTCTTACGAGTAATACTTGTTGCGTCTTGCCCCTCACCAGTCACCATCTGATACGATCCCGTTCCACGGAGCGAGAGACACGCTAGAAGACATGCAAGCAGTGGCAACTGGCAAGGCTGCCGTGCCGGGACATGCATGCGGACGCTCCTGCCCTTGCCAGTGTGGCTGCCTGCTGCCCCTGTTTCATGACCACACATGCTCCCCCGGCCATCTTCTTTTTGAGCTCGTCTGATCACCAGTGGCCGCCCAGTAATTGCATGCTTCACCTCAACGCACCGCACTGCCGAGAGAGAGAGAGAGAGAGAGAGAGAGAGAGCAGCTGGGTCGTAGCTAGAAAAGGAGGTTCGTGGTCCAGTGTTTGGGGAGAGGAGGAAATACTGTAGCTGGAGGCAGGCAGGCAGGGCAGGCATCGCTGGGGACAGGCGCTGGCCACTAGCGAGAAGGGACGACAGTGAATGAGTGAAAAGTGGGGAAGGCCGCCTCCCTTAAGTTTGCATCGTCCGCGCAGCGCTGCCTTGGTGCAGCAGCAGCTGCAACGGAAATGCATGCATGCTTGCATGTTACAGGACAGGCAATGAGGCAAGGCAGGTGGCATGTGGCTCCCAAACTTCTGCTTCCAACCCCATCCACTGGTATATAGATCCAGCCACCGAGTCGCATACGAATTGAAAGAGATCCGCGACAACAGCACGCAGAGTAGATGGAGGAGGATCCACCATGACCATGGCTGTAGACTGCAGTGCACCGCTGGTATATACGCATAGGCCGGACCAGTGATTCACCGACGACTCGTCGATCGTCGTCAGCGCGTTTAATACTACGTAATATGCTGTTGGTTCATCCACCACCGGCTGACGCGCCAGCATGTAACAGTAGATTGGATCTTGCATGTGACGAACTCGTTCGGCCGTCCGCGTGAATAATGCCGCCTGACTGCAGCCAGCCAGCCGGCCAGTGGCCTACGGCGGACCGTATGCATGCATGGTTGCCGTCAGGGATGTGGCATCGGCTGCTCTGCTGTACCCTGCGAATTCGTGATGGGGCTTCTGCGAGGAAATGAAAGCAGCGGGCAGCGCATTCATTCTGTCGACATGTGTAGGTGTGTCTTCTTGGACTTCAATTCCGCGGCGACATTATCCATTCTGCACAACAATTGTTGAATTATCTAGTAGTAACAGCAGTTACTACTAGCTTTGAAGTCGGACCCATGCAACATGCAAATGGGGGGATGCAAAACAGTTGTTTCAGCTCTCAGCACATTCTGGTTGTTCCTTGTAAAGCAAATGGTAGTGCAGGAACATACTCCTCTGTTCCAAAAAGTTTGTCGTTTTGTAGTTCAAAAATGAACTACAAAACGACAAACTTTTCGGGACGGAAAGAGTACATGCATATGCGCCCGGTGCCCGGGGGCCGGTGTCGGTGCTGGGGCCGGGGCCGAGACATCATTTGGATCCGTCTCCTGGAGCTGTCTATCCCCCGTCCAACAAACGCATGGCCAGGAACCGCGCATCTGGTCTGGAGAGCGCGATGCACGGAGGAGACCCGTCCAGACGCATACGTACATGGTCGAGAACATCAGCAAACCTGCAAAATGGGCCACGTGGCTATCATATCGATCGATCAACTCCTCTGCTGCTTTCATATTTTATTTGCCGAGACGACGCTCTTCGCACGTTGTCGTGCACGGAGAGAGGAAGCAGCAGCCACATCAACCGAGAAAAACACAAGCTGCAGGAGCAGGACGCGCGGCGCCTGGAACGTGGCGCATGCAAGGCACATCTCTTGCGTACGAACGTGGCGAATGAACGCCGGCCGTGTATGGATTGTTGCATGCGCGACCGCGCCGAGGCGACGTCACACGCATGGACGTACGCGTATGGACGGTTGCTGAGGGCTCGCGCTTGCCGAGCGTGGCTTCAACGATGGAGTCGCCCTATAAGGAGCGTCACGGCACGGCTACCGCGCCCAAACGAAGACGGACCTGAGCGAGGCACGTCGGCGGAGTCAAGCGGCAGGCCGCGCCGGCAAGGCAAGCGCGCGACGTGTCGCGTTTGCGCGGCCGCACAAAACCGATCAATCAGCACGACGCGCTTTTCGATCGGTGGCTGTCGTGCCGTCCTTCCTTTCCCTTCCGTCGTCGTCGCGTTTGGTTTGGTTTTGTTCTCCGCCTGTCACGCTTACCGTGCAAGGTTCTTAATTGTTTTTCTTGATAGCTAGGCACTGACCGATAGCGAAATCTTAGCTACGAATGATCAATCGCACGACGCTGACAGGCGACAGCACCCGACGACAGGCTCGTCGTCGCCTGGCGCGTGACGTGTGAAAAAGTTTGGTGCACGGTCGTGATCCGTATCATCAGTCACCGTGTAGTTGTACATTGTTGCACGGTGTACGTACGTAGTCATTGATTCTGGAACTGCAGTGGTGATGAAACGGAGGCAAAGCGCAGACACGTCTGGACGGTTTTGAATCTTCACGAACAAGGACGCGAGAAGGCCTGGCCCTCTTAATTGGTAACAGTGTCAGTGAGCCGTGGCCCCAAATGCAGCGACTCTTGGAGCAGGGCAGCACAGTGAGATTCCTGTTTCCTGTGTGAATTTTTTTGATTAACAGGGGACAGAGTGCTGTTCCCTGTTCCAGAGCAACATGCATGTCAAAGTTGGCCGTGGTCCTTAGCCCGTCACCTAATGTTGTGATTCTAAGCTCTACCAGCAAAAGTTCAATGCCAGACAATGGAAAGCAAATCAAGCGTTATAGTCCATCATGAGACCCCCCAACTCCGAATAGGAAATCGTGTAGTACGGAGTATAGGTTAACATCATCCGACAGCACGAACCCGCAACACAGGAAAGCAAGGGATCAAGGCATGCCATGCAGTCACCTTTACATGAACCGTCAAAGCTTACCTGGCGTGTTACCCGGTCAAATCGACAGAACAAAACTTATTAGCTACAGGTCTTAAACATCCCTATTAAAAAAACTAGAGGTGCGAGTAAGGCTCATCTGATCGTAATAATTTTGCAGCTGTACAGAAGATGTGCCCGTTAGAGCAGAACCTTTGAGTCTTCCATTAAAACATACCAGCAGTATCAGGTACCTAGAGTTTCGGAATACAAGGTACATTTCGCGAACTCCCCAAATGTAACATTATTATTGCCGCCATCTCCTTTTACAATAGGACTTTTTCAGAACAAAAAGTGAAAAGGGTAATCACCAGCAGAAATGATGACAGATCAGGTTCTACTTGAGCCCAATAAACATGTGACACCTCGTAGATTAACCTGCACCAAAAAAAGTAAACTTCGTTACAACAATACCATATCACTGAATGATCATCAGACATGAATTCCAAAGAAGTCTGCTGAAGCTAGCTGAAGGCCGAATCCCATATAGTAGCCTCAAAGAGAAATGCTAAGTATCATTTACATTCCAGAAACAGGTATACAACCTGCACCATTCAATTCCAGACAACTTACTGCTGAAATGTGCAAAAACTTCCAAGACAAAATAGAACTATTAACCGTTACTGAAGTGCTGCTATTAGTCATTCTAATTGGGCAGGTACGGACAGAATAATAGTCATGAAATCAACTGATATAACACATCTGACATGGAAAGCAAGAAGAAAAGATCCCCCAAAAGCGTGAAATACATAGCAAAGTCACCGAACAATAAATCAATGACAGTCATTAATAAATAATCATTTTTCTTCAGTTCAAATGATGAGTTTCCATGAAAATATGACATATTCTACTAAAATTGCCAAACTATGAAGGCGGAGTCTATAAGGATCTCAGCCATTATATCCAGCTTTTTCAGAGTAGAGAGGCGCACGCAAATCCAATAATATTCTACCACACCAGCGTGAGGATTCCTCAATGCTGCCGCCCAAGCGCTGCCATGAACCACAATCAGTCCCAGGGCCAAATTACAACAACCAGTCACAAAAAGAACCTTAAGGCTTAATCCCTAACTGATTTGCCACAATATAAGCTGCTCAATGAGCCCTCATCAGAGCGGCTTGAGCTTCCCACCCCTACCCCAACCCATCGATGCATACCTCCATCACCGGCAACCGCCGTAGTCATGTGCTTGGGATGAGAGGCAAGAAATCAAGGTGGATACTTTCGGAAGAAGATTAAAGTTTTAAGTTATGAGGTCAAGCTTTGGAACTTTCAAATTGAAACTTATATTTATGTGCGAGAAGTTTGAGCTTGCTAGTTGGAAGGTAAAAGTTTGATTCAATTTGAAACTGATAGTGAATATAATCAAGCCGAAAGAAAATTCCTCCAAGTTGGGAATGTGCCATCGTAGTGGGAAAATGATCAGGCTAAGATCTGCTAGGTGCCAATTTTCTTTTACATTCACCATTTAGTAGCATAAAATCACCTCAGCAGTCCTCAGCAGAAAAATTATGGCAACAGTATCTTTATGCATAGTACAGACCTTTGTTAGATCTCACGAGCCTAAATCCAAATATTATGAAGCAACTGCTAGGGATAACCTAGATATCAGGTTGAAACCGACACAATAAGGAAAAGAAACATGAATCAGCTCTTTCCTTCAAAAGAAAAGAAATACTACATTACGCTTCTAATCCACAGCTCAGATTGCACTAATAGCAACATAAGCATAAAGACTACTAACCACAACCACAAATGAGAAAAAAACATAAATCTGCACTTCTTAAATCGATAACAATATTACTAACTGATCACTGGTACTCACTAGGCAGCCCACAAAGAGACTGGAAAGCTCTCGAGTATGTTCTAATAGGCAACAAACTCATGAAAATTTACTCATTCGATGTTGAAAGTTCATGTTAAGTGCTAGAATCTTTAACAGACATGCAATAAGCCACAATTTTTCTTGATCCCAGTTCAAATAGTAAATATAAGATAAATAACATAGTTTGTAAAAAAAATGGTACATCAAACTTAAGAGTTTTATAAGATTGACTACTTTAAAATCTTAAAGATTACTCCTATAGATAATACAAGCATGAGTAGAATTGATTTGAGATAACTTGACCGCACATTATATTTGAAGCAACGACCGATAAAAATCACGCCAAAAACAAGTTTATAAATTAACTATTCAAAGGGGCTTATTAACAACTGGTATAGCAACAATTGGCAGAATCGCACTCCACTTTAGTTTCAGGTCATGCTCCACTGATCATCACGTTGAATGACTTTTCTGCGACGGTAATTGTAGCAACCTATATTCCTAATTCTAATCGCTATTGTGCATTGTTCACTGGTTATGAAAAGTGATTTTAGACTTTGACAGCCAGAAAGAACACGTAGATTCAAAGAACGACTAGATCCATATGGCAATGAATATGAATTGAAGCATTCATAGGTTGACATTACTAGAAGCAGCGACGAAACCCTAGCTCGAAGCTCAAATCTAAGAACAGTATGATACATCACCTTCACCTCTCACCTGGCTCACTTCTGGTATCCGCCGCCGATGGTGTTATCATCCTCCTCGACGGTGGTCTTGACGTATGGCTGGGGGAAATCCTTGATGGGGTCGAACTGCTTGGCGGCCATGTAGCGCTCGAGGTCGGGCTTGCGGAGCAGCGTGCGCCTAACCGGCGGGCGGTCCCGACGGCGGTCGCGAGTGTAGTACTTGATGTCGTAGACGGTCTCCGGGTCGGAGGTGGGCACGATGGCCCTGTCGCGGTCGTCGCGCAAGGTGGCCGGGCACTTGAGGCGGTACTCGAGCGCGTCCGGGACAGCGCCGCGGTACTCGGGCGAGGCGCAGGGGCCCGTGAACTCCCACGGCTTCTTGAGGAACCTGCGGAGCCCCTGGAACAGAGACTTGCCGGCGCCGGCGGCGGAGGAGGCCATGGGGATCGCGGTGGGGAGATCGACGGAGAGGGGAAAAGGGCAGATCGGCAGCTGCGGCCTGCGGGAAGGGGACGGGTGCAGTGCATGCGCAGCGAGACGGCGCTGGAAATAGCAATCTGGGCCTGGGTAACGTGGGCCGCAGCGACACGCAAATCACCTGGGCCGTCAGACGTTGCAAATGACAATAGGACTGAAGATCACGGCAACGCACCCAGCCCATGAGGCTCCGACCCACGTGAGTCCAGGAGATGGGGCCCGACGCTGGATTTTTTTTCCCGAAATACGTATATTTCGGACGAAATTTTTATAGCTGTGTGATTTTATTTTTATTTTTTAAAAGGCGTACGACGGGGTGACTCTTCCAAATATATGTTTTCATCACCAATCTCAACGTATAGGATGATAACCTAAACCAGGCCCTGAAGAACTTCAGATGGTGGAGCTGGAGCCATTCAAGAGATAAAGAAGATTTCAAGCCACACAACCTGAGCTGAGGAAGTATGGAAGCGGCGGCGGCGGCGGCGGCTGTAGCCCGGTCGTCTGAGTGCGCGTCCACCGGCGGACTGCTCACCGGTAACGTTCGCTCACCTCACCTATCGCTCCTATTTTCTTTGCTCTGCCGCTCCCCGTTGCACTCGCTGTCCACCACACCACAGCTCTCCTAGCTAGTTGAGCTAGCAGGTACTGTCACCGTATACCAGGTGACCAGGTCCAACATACCATGGTCGACTAATTAAATGTCAAAATAACCTCGCGCTAATTAATCGGTCTCCCGATCTTGAAAAATAACTGTCCTTTTGCTTGTAAACAAACTTCATAGCGGGCGTGGGACGCATTCGAGGGATATTATATTTTTTTATTATTACAGCAAGATCCAAGTAAAGTTTCATGGGATAACATCTTTAGAATTTGACTGATTGTGTGCGTAACTCGATAGGTAGTTTTTATCACAATAAACTTATATACCACAAACAAAGCACAACTTTTTCTTTAAAAAGATAGATAATCTTCTAATTGTCAGGATCTCATCGGCAGTAGTATGGAAATATCTCCGAGAAGACCTACTTTTTGTCTTAAGAAATCCACGCCTTGCAATCCGAAGCAGTCTCACATTTGGATTGCACAACCTTAAAAAAAAAAAAAGCAGAGGAGCTTTCTGAATCATATCTGGCAGGAAAGTCCTGCGTACGAAGTGCTTTCCATCATTAGTCAAAGAGTGCTACCACCACTAATACTAGTATACTACTAGTATTTCTCGGGATTTTTTCTGAAGCACCTTCCGCACCAGTAGTACTTATACCAATTCGAAGTGCTCAACTGCACCTGTCTCCTTCAACGCAACCAGGAAGAAGATCGCTGCTGCTACCCCACACGCGATCTTGGAAGGCAGGGGACGTCTCCGCTGGAGCCGCGAGAAGCAGCTGTTCCACGGCCTGGCTGAAGCGACCACCACCGAGAACTCGAGACCACGGAACACTGCAGGTCCAAGTCCTGCCATGGAACGGTTCAAATATTAACATGATCTCTACAGAGAAAGCGAAAGGTATTTGACCCTAATAATAATGTTAATGACCTGTGAGCTCATCGATTGTTTTTTCTTTTCTTGTTTGGTATAGGTTTGTTTAGCGCGGCGTAGAAGGGCGGACATCCAGTCGGACACGTACGTGCTGCTGGAGCCCGGCATGGACGAGCAGTTCATGTCCAGGGAGGAGCTGGAGGCCAGGCTGAAGCGGTGGCTGGAGAACTGGCCGGGGGAAGACGGGTTGCCGCCGGACCTCGCCAGGTTCGACGCGGTGGACGAGGCCGTCTCGTACCTCGTCAGGTCCGTCTGCGAGCTCGAGATCGACGGCGAGGCCGGTTCCCTGCAGTGGTACAAGGTCGAGCTGGAATAGTCGCGTGTCGTACTGTCTACTGTCGTGTCAGCTTCTGTTACCCATTGTTGTGCGATTGTGGCGCAAGAAAAGATTTTTTTCCCTCAATGGAGATGTAAGAAAGGAGAACTGCTTGTGATTGTTGAAAATGGATGGTTAGCCGGTGCGAATGCACGCCCGGTCCCCTTCCGTTTCCCTCAGAACGGTTTGAGTTTCATGTCAGAACGGAACGGGCCGGGACGGTCTGTCGTCCTTGACTCCTTCGGCGAGCGAGAGACCCCGGCACCACGGCATCCCGTTCCAATTCCGTGCTCTGACCATCCCTATCCAACCCAGCCCGCCGGCGATTTCCGCGGATTCCCTCTCCTCCCATCCCGGTCGCCGTCGCTCCCCTCTGGTTGACTTGACTTTCCAGCTTCCACACCCCTCCACTGTCCGACAACCCCAATATTCCGGTATCATTTCCCTCCGTCTCTCTCTCTCTCTGTCTCTCCGCTGTCCTCTCTTCCTAGCGCTCGCTCTCGGGGGTACGCCCGGCGGCGGAGTAGCAGCTCTCCTGTGGCGGTGGTGAGTCACTGTTTCTTCCTTCGTAAGGGGTAGCTGCAGGGCTCCTTGTCATGTGCTTCGTTTGTGTTGGCTGATATTCTTGCTTATGCTTGATCATGCTACTGCACAAGATTTTTTTCTCTTGCTTGGATAAACAGCTTCTTGTTCACAATTGATTGATGTTTTTCTAAAGAACAAAAAAAAACGTAAGGAAATGACTGGCCAAATAAAGGATAAACTCTTTAGTCCCTGTCAGCTTTAACTGTGTTATTACCTTTATTCACTGTTTTTTTTTCTGTTCCTACGCTACCCTTTCTAATGATTCTGTGGTTATGCTTTACAAGTTCGGAAGGTTTGCTGTTTGAAATATCATGTTGTTCTGTTTCCGCAAAGCAGTTTTTGTTTGCATCTGTTTGGCACGATATGATGTTTCATTTTTTTTCTTACCTCAATCTTTAGATCCCTGTTGAAATACCAATCCTGTGAATTAGGGGCTTGACTTGATTTTTGTGATGAACATATGAAGCAGGGAAGGAAAGCGGCCTTGTCTGATTTTGTTGAGGACGGCAAATATATAGTCCATACATGATGGCTGCAGAGTTAGTTAAACAGTGTTCAAACATCACTCTGGGAGAAGAGAGTGAGATAAGTGATATTAAACATGCGCTTAAGGGATTGAGAAAGAAGATCCTCAGTTTGGATTTCGACAACTCCATACATGTCCATGATCCACAGGACTCATTTGAGTACTTGGAAGTGTTGTGCAAAATCAGACAACTTTCTGAAAAGTTAAGAAGCTTAGACCCTGGTGGAGAAGCCAAACAACTGGGTGAACTCACTGTATATGCTGATGACCTTTCTGAAATGGCAATGGCAAGGCTTGAAGAGGAATTTGTTTATCTTCTTACCCATTACAAGCAACCATTACAACATGAGCATCTCTCCTTTCGCTCTACGGAGGATGGCAGTGCGGAAGACTTTTCAAGCAGTTCATTCAGCGAGGAACATACAGATGGAAAGACAACACAAAGTGATGCCAGTGGAGAATCAGAATGTTTCGTGGGTGATCTGATTCAACCTGGTGCGCTCTCAGCTGTTAAGGCAATTGCTAAATTCATGTTCCTGAATGGATATGATAAGGAGTGTTTCCAGGCTTATATAAACACACAGCAGAATGCAATAGATCAGTACTTTGCATCTCTTCACCTGGACAAGCTGAGCATAGAAGAACTTATGAACACTAAGTGGAATAAGCTGAGCTCATTAATAAGGAGATGGAACCGAGCAATGAAGCTTTTTGTTCCAGTATATCTTGCAAGTGAGAGGCGCCTATGCTATCACGTCTTTGGTGAACTTTCAGATTCTACTGCAGAGATGTGCTTCTATGAGATTTCATTTAATCCACTTATGCATCTTCTGAGCTTCTATGAATCAGTGGCAATTGGTCCTCCTGAAACAGAGAAGCTTTTTCGTTTACTTGACATGTATGACGTCCTAGATGATCTGCTCCCCAAAGTAGAATCCTTGTTTGAAGCGGGATTTGACAACATGCTTTTGAATGAGTACCATGAAGTCCTATTCCAACTGGGAGAATCGGCAAAGAAATCTTTTGCAGAGTTCAAACGTGCCATTCAATCATACATTTCATCCAGTGGTGTGGCTCGTGGAGTAGTTCATCCGCTTACAAAGTATGTTATGAACTACATAAGGACTCTAACAGTATACAGCAAAACTCTTGATTCACTTCTCAAGGACACCGATCGAAAATATCAGCATATTGCTTCTGACATTCAGTTGGTAGCGAACTCCTTTCCCCATTTCACAGTGACAGCTTTGCATCTACAATCAGTTGTTGCTGCTTTGGAGACAACTCTTGAAGCTGGGTCTAGATTATACAAAGATGATCGATTGCAGAACATATTTATGATGAACAACATCCACTACATGGTCCAGAAAGTGAAGAACTCAGACCTTAAAAGTTTTATTGGTGATGACTGGATCCGGTTGCACAATAGGAAGTTTCAGCAGCAAGCGATGAGGTACGAGAGGGCATCTTGGAATAGTGTCCTCTCTTACCTCAGTGATGATGGGTTGTGTGCTGCTGGAGATTCTGCTTCTCATAAAACCATTAGGGAGAAGTTCAAGAATTTTAACCAGTCCTTTGAAGAAGTCTATCGAGTTCAGACAGCATGGTCTGTCCCAGATGTCCAACTTCGTGATGATGTCAGAATCTCGATATCACTGAAAGTTATACAGGCCTATAGGACATTCATGGGAAGGTATTCAAGCCACCTTGATAGAACGAAGCACCGCGATCGTTACATAAAGTACAATCCAGAGGATTTGGAGGCACTTTTGCTGGATCTTTTTGAAGGTACTCCTAAGTCATTGTAGCACTCTTTCGAGTATGAAGCTTCAAAGTTTTTTTCTCGCTGAGATGCCTCAGCTAGCTGTACGACTGTACGTTTTGGCTTTGTATGACAATGGCACAGTTGAACGATTTAAAGTTAATTTCTTACAGTGCTCAACTTGTACTATGTGTGTTTTTTCATGGCACTTGCTGCTTGGAGTTTCACAACTTACTAAGTTGAGGTTGTTTAGGAGTACCAATATATTGTTGCCAAAACTTTTTGTACCAGTGTAAAGTTTAGTATTTTGTTACGAATGCATTAATTCAGCATTTACGGACACAAATTAATTAACCAAGCTCACATATGTACTGTACATGATCAAGTCATGCTCCCTATATAAAAAAACATTCAGTAACTTTGTTCCTGGATGAACACAAAATTTGCAATTCAATCAGAAAAAAAAAAGGACAGAGAAATGGAAGAACACACATGCAGCTACGACGCCGGTGTCAAAAAAATCCCTTCATCAGTTTCTACGTCCTCGCATTAGCAATAACCAATCTCACACTACCGGATCACTTATTCTGGCCGGCGGGCCCTCCAGCTCGCGGGTCGTCGTCGTCCTTCTTGAGGTCGGACGGCGGCAGGAAGTAGTCCGCGGTGAGCCCGTGCACGTTGAAATCGGCCTCCTCCACCGTCCACGTCTCCTCCAGCTTCCGCTTGTGGTTGACGGAGCCCTCGCCGTAGCGGAACAGCGTGACGGCGGTGTGGCCGCCGTGCGCGATGTTGATGCCGTCAATGTGGCGGTAGTCGGAGATGACGGACTCCATGCTGGTCTCCCAGAAGATGTTCTCGCTGCGGCGCGCGCCCTTTCCAGACTTCATGCGGAGCAGGTGCGAGTCCTCGAGCTGGATGAGCAGCCCCGTGCGCTGGCTGAAGTAGCCCCACACCGTGTGGTGGATGATGTCGAACGCCGCCGCGCTCCGCGCCCGCAGCGTCGCGGCGCCGGCCTCCAGCTTCAGGATGAAGCACTCCTCGCCGCCGATGATCTTCTCGCCGATGCAGACCGCGTCGGAGAAGAGGTTGGCTATCGACCGGGGATCAAGGCCCTGCGGTGAGGACAATAATGCGCATACAAAGCACGATCGACAAAATGAATTCATCTGGCTAGCTGAACGCATCACACTGCGCGGCCAGCCAAACAGTGACTCGTCACAATGCGCGGCCAAATGATGTACCTGGAGGGAGCGCCGGAGGGGACGCGGCGGGCCGCGGGAGACGTGGGAGTGCTCGGCAGCGGACTGGCGCCACGCGACCTTGCCGTCGCTGCCGGCACTCATCTTGTGGCCGGCCATGATGAGCTCGAAGAACCAGACCTCGGGGCTCTTCTGCCAGAGCACGAAGCCGCCGACCTCGGCGCGGCCCTGCGCGGCGTTGACGGCCTGGTCGCCGAGGTGGAACTCGGACGCGCACATGCGCACCTTCCCCACGGCGTACATGCTCTGCACCCCCTGCAGCGCCGCCTGCCCGCCCGTTGCCGCGATGTACTGCTGGATGATGTACTTGGCCGTCGACGCTTGCTTCATGATTCATCAACGCAGCGAATCGAAACGCATCAAGAATCAAATCAATCGATAGTACTTCCCGAGAGCATTGCACGCGCGCGCACTAGAGAGAAGTCGCGGTGGCTTACAATGGAGGAGTCGCGGATGGAGCGGCTGAAGGCGCGGTCGTGGGGCACGGGGCAGGGGATGAGCGGCGAGCCGACGACGTTGAGGAAGAGCTGGAGCTCCGCGCTGGCGGAGGCGGGCCCGTCGACGGTGGCGCGGTCGAAGGCCTGGGCCTTGAGCCAGGCGCGCATGTTGGCGCCCCCGGCGCCGCGGCGCTTGTCGGCGCCGGGGGCGTTGATGAGCATCTCATCGGGGATGGGCACCTCAAGCACGGTGTCCAGGGAGTCGTCGCGGTCAAGGTTCGGGCACAGCTTCCTCATGACACGCCCGCCGCGCCGCGCCGCGCATCAACGCCGCCGATCCGGTCGAGAGGCGGACAAGCGCGTGGGTGTAACGACAGAGCTAACCAAGCTAAGCGCGCGTGTCTGCCGGGGACGACGGAGGAGTGAGAGGGAGAAAGGAGCGGGAGAAGGGAAGGCCAGGAACACGAACGAACATGTAGACGGTGGCGGCATGCATTGGACGCGAGGAATATGTGGATCGCGCAAACAACGGTGGTCGGGTTTAGGAGCTAGTGCTCGAGCGAGGCTAGAGGTGCGCGGGAACTAGAGGTGATAAACGCGTGCCTCCTGCCGTGCTACTTGACGCGCTGACTGACCGCCATGGCCATGCGTTGAGTTCAGAACAGCAGCAAGCAGGAGGAGCTTACCGCATATTCGGCCTTGGTAACTGCAAAGATCGGCATATACTAGTCCAGTCAGCCCACCAACGGCCTGGGTTTCAGCAGCCCAATGAGCCTCGTCAGCATATGTTTTTTTTTCCTTTCGCGGGTCAATCATCACCTCTGTTTTTTTTTTCAATTGCCACGGGTTAGGTCACACAGAGAACTGAGCGACGACAATTTGCATCCGGAGGAGTATGCGTGTTAAACATCAATGCAACGCAGCAGCAATTCGAAGTTCAGGTAATGAAATCAAACTCAAATCATGTTCACGAGGGAAAGTAGAACAAAATAGTAGAAGAGAACTACGACCAACATCACAGTTAACACAAGATGACAAGAACGTTTAATTTGATCACAGAGAGGAGACACGGCACACTTTCCTGACGCTGCTGCTGGTCTGGTCTGCCTTCGGAGCAAGCAGCCAAGCACTCAGCGCACCAGGAAAGCTAGAGCGGAGGCGACTGCGAGGAGGACAGCGTGGCGGCCACCGGCCATCGCGGCGGCCGCGCCGACGGTGCTCGGGGTGGGGCCGAACGCGCTGACCGGTGTCGTGAAGCTCCCTCCCATGCTGGGCGTGGCCGGGTTGCTCGTGGAGCCCGGAGACGACGCGCCGGGGGAGGATGGTGTGGTGGTGTTCGTGCTGCTCGTCCCCGCTTCACTGCACGAGCGACGAAAACAGGTCGAGATCAGAAACACTTCAGACCCGTGTGCTATCTATCGTCTCGATCGTTCATACAAGTATGGAAAAAGGGGGGAGAAACATGGTTAATTACCTCGCGTTTGCAGGGTATTTGCACGTCCCAGAGCCTGCAACCGTTAGGAAGTTAGAACGGGAAGACGATTCCATCATCATACAAAATAACAATCGCACGTGAGGGCGATGGGAAAATGTTGGTACTCGGGTCCGTGTCGGTGAGGCTGGCCGTGCCGCCGAAGTCGCAGGTGGCCCCGCTGTTCCGCTGGTAGTAGCTGTTGGCGGCGTAGGAGCAGTGCGCGCGCACGCTGACGGGGCTGTAGCACGGCCCGCTCTGGGCCACGGCGCCGCAGTCCGCGCCGTGCCCGCACGCGTAGTCCAGCGTCTTCTGCAGCGCCGCGTCGGTCGCGTCCGGTCGGCAGACGCACCACGCCCCCTCTGCATGCACACGAATTAAAACACGCACATGCAGATGTTTTCAAGCAACTGATGACAAGCTCTTTGTGCAAGGGATGTGCGTGCCGCGATCATCAAAGACGAAAACGAGGACGCCTCACCTGATCCTCTGAGCGTCATGGCCGCCAGGAGCAGCAAGAAGAAGAAGAACAGTGGAGTCGCCGTCATTGCAACCAACTTCGGTTCAGAGTGTGTGTAAGGATGTTCTGGGCCTCCGCGTCTTCTCTAGCTAGCTCGCCTTTGGTTCGGCACTCCTACCAGCTTAGTGCCTGGTGTGGTGTGACTCTGCTCCTCTTTATTTGCAGGTCGCCGAAAGTTGCGTGAATCATTTTCATTTTCTGCGACCATACTGCACCTCTTCTTGCCTTTGGGCGTAGCTTCTTTTTCGGCTGCTTTGGGGCTGGGACGACGAGTCATCAACCGCCAAAGTAAGGCGCACAAAGATGTACATGTGCGGACGTACGTGCCCTTGTGGTTGCGGTTTGATGGGGCTCTGCTTTGAATTGGCGCGACTGGTAGTGCTAACCAGATAGTCCACGGTAGTGGCCGAGCCTTTTGAATCCTCATTGGAGAAGCAAAGCTGTGCATACGGACAGATGGCAGACACTTTGTGTTTGTGGAGAACGTGTAAACGATTTCCTCCGCGTCAGTCGGCTGAAAACGGTCTGCCATTCTCTCAGTTGGCTGCAAAATGCAAAACTAGGGGATGAGATGCACAGCCGCCGGCGACCTTAGAGCGAGGCCCGCTGAGAGCTTAGCAAACGAATTCCTCACATTCTCACATACTCCCTCCAGTCCCAAATAAATGTCATTAGAACACATTTTTACAGTTCTTTTTAGTTCAATTTTCTTATCTAAAACGACAAATAAAAAAGACAGGAGGGAGTACGTGTGAGTACGACTGCAAAACATTGACCACCACTTGATCAGCATCAATACTCCTCAACGAATGAACATCACTGACAATTGTAATGATCTGTGTTGTTCAGATTCAGTATCAAGTAACTCCATCATTTCTCATGATAACAGCAAACCTGACTGCCAAGGAAACGATGATAAAACCATCAAACACGATGTACTTAAAAAAAAACTCATCATTTCAAAGGTTCTCAAGAGAAAGAGCACAGGAATGCTCATTTCAGTACACAATGCAAGACTGGATCACAAGCATCCTAGCACACAAGCCTCAACATTCAACACAGAAGACGCACCATAACAACGAAGACCTCAAGGAGCAAACGCACAGACACAGATCGGCTTATTCCACAGACCACCTGGGCGACCATTTCAAGCAGATGGCTTCATCAGCGCTGCGACCTTCTGGGCTGATGGCCTCTCCATCAGGCCAGTCCACCAAGCCTTCACATGCGGATACGCATCCAAGACAGATGCGTGGGGTGTAGCAAACAAGCCCAAGGTTATAGATATGTGGTTAAGGTCGGCAAGACTGATGAAGTCTCCAGCCAGGTACTTGCACTTGGACAGCCGCGCCTCGTACACCTCCAGCACCTTCTTCAGCTTCTCAAGGTTCTCCTCGACAACTTTTTGGTCACAGGTTCCCCCAAACATAGGCTTAATAAGAACCTCATACAGAATGGGTCTCAGCGAGGAGCTGTACTGGTGGGCTTCCACCTCAAGCCACACATCCACCATGGCTGCCTGTTTGAGGTCCCCCTCCTTCAACAGTTCTGGATTGTTCTTGCGGCATGCATACTTGCAGATTGCACGTGATTCTAACAGAGAGGAGAAATACAAACAAAGTTAGACAAGCAACAACATTGGTAGATGCTCAAGATTCTAGGGGAAAGAATTCAAATGTTTTGCCCCCTTTGAATATATTGATCTAAAGCTTCCTGGCATGCAATAAATAGATAAACCTTAACATGCTCATAGCTTGATTAGATATAAAATGGACACTAAATATCTTGATGATTGGAGAGATTACCAATAGTACTCCCAAGTCCTAACCTCAATGTGCTTGCTTGAACAAAGTTTACTGAAATCACTCACCATATTGTACCCACAAGGTGGGACAGAATAAGTTGATAAAAAATCAGGTGAATCTTACTATTCATGTTATGCATGATGACTACTCATTTTGTCCTGCGCATGCCTTAGTGCAATTACTTAGTTAAACTTAAGATGACATTTTTGGCAAGGAAACACACATGACATGGAAATGATATGTGTATGTTGTGTCCTTAAATCCTTTCTTTCTATGCAGAAAATGATGTAAAAAACTTCAATCAGCCATAATTATATAGTCCCCACAGCATAAGTCAGACATTTTGCAATCAGAGAATTTTTTTTATCCCGTGTGAAAACAGTTCTAGACTTCATCTAGTGAAGAATCCCTGAGCAGACACAAAAGCTGGGATACCAACTTCACACATGTTCAAGTAGCAGCCAACAATAAACAGAAGTAATTTCCGTTAAAAAAAGTTTAACGTACTAATAACAACCCTCCTTATAATTACAAGGAAAAAATGTGAAGGACATCTAAAAGATTGTATCATACCAAAGACGTACAAGTCACCATCTTGCAAAGCTGGAACCTGACCAAACGGCTGCAAAGCAACAAACATAAAAGCATATCAAGAGTCAGGACTGTGAGCATCAACAATCAGATTTTAAGGTTGTGATGCAACTGCTCTACATGGTTGCCGGTTGTCATTTCAAATGAGCTCCATAATACTTATTCCTTGCGTATATCCTTTTATTTTTAATAGACAGTAGTAAACAAGCACTTGTGACATGGCTGCATAAAACTCTGCTGAATCCAGTAGTGCCAGAAAAAACTCGATCAGCCTAGAAGGAACTAAGTGACACCTAATTAAAAAGAAATCGGCACCAGCTAAGAGGAATTAGGCACTTTATCACCTAAGTTAGGCTCAGTTCCTAATCCAGCAGTAAACCATTAAAATAAACGCCATTAAATTCTTGGGTTCATTTTTTACCTTCGTCTAAACCTCCCATTAACCCCTGCCCTTAACTCCCTCTTGCATGCCGTCCTTGACCAGATCAAAACGACACGACAAATGAGGAACCATGAAGCACATGAACCCAACAACATTTGGCCAATGAAGGACCAACCAGACCAAGCAGACATCCAAATAACACTATCTTATTATTCGCACACCATATCGAGTTGCAGAAATCTAATCGAGTACATCCAGCCCAAATGTGTGCTACAGTTAAATGGATCTGGCGGAATGAGGAGCGTGAGGGTGATCTGCGGTGCCCGTGTGGCCAAACAGTTGGTCGATCTAAATCGCAACTTAAATTTACGGAACGCATGAAATTCGAAGAACAGAGGTGTTGCCTTGTTAAACTAAACCCTGGTGCCCCCCTACGAAACCCGATCCATGAATCCCTATTAACCCTCCCAAAATATGCCTCTGACGTCGATGACGGACGGGGAGAACGGATCACCGCGTTTTTGCATCTCCAGGCGGAAAAATGGAGAGATCGATCGATCAATCCCTCTGACGTCGTTGATGACGGGGAGAACGGATCACCGCATCTTCGCATCTCCAGGCGGAGAAACGGAGAGATCGATCGATCGATCGAGAGGTGTGGGAAGGGGGTGAACCGTACGTTGCGGGCGAGGTGGTCGGGGCTCTTGTGCTCGCCGGTGGCGAAGTTGATGGGCACGATCTCGTACTCGACGCCGGCCTCCTCCAGCGCCGCCACGCACCTCGTCACGTTCCACGACAGCGTCGCGCCGTACAGCTTCATCGGAGCCATGGCCAGTCTGTCTTCTGCCCCTCCGTTTCCAGGTGCTCGCTCTCAGTCTGCGCAGAGTGGGAAGCGGCGCACCGCGTTTATTAATAGGCGATGAGCGGATGCGGATGACCGTGATGGTGGAGCGGGAGCAGGTTGGTAGGTGTAGTAGGAGTATAGCTGTGTAGTGGGTCAATGGCCGGCCCGCGTGACTCGACGCTTCGTGTCTACTCCGGATTATTCTTTTCTTTTTTCGAAAGCTCCGGCAGTGCCGGCGTATATTATTGATTTCTTTTCTCGAAACGGGTAGGAGTAGCAAGGAGTTGTTTCCGTGCAGCGGCTGACGCAAGCGATTACGTTTGCCACCGACGCCGTGTCAAGGTTCGCATTTTGCTGGAGCCTGGAGCAGCAGGGTGCAGGGTGTTCTGGAACCTTCTTTGTTTCCTATTGGCTCACCCGCTCATGTATCGGTATTCTAGACTGACTGTCCAGGCAACCTGAGATCTCAGGGTTCAAAGCAAACATGCCTTATATACTGATAATTTTTTTTTACGGAACAATGGATACCGTATACAGTAGTAGTATTACTGATGATTTTCACAAGGCTGAATATAGCGTTGGGAAAAAGACGAGACCAAGGATGCTATGGCCCAGCTTCGGAACAACCTGCTTGTCTGTTAGCTCGGCCCATGGCCCAACAAACAAATCATAGCCGCCCAGTTCTGCGGTGCAGGGCCTTCCTTGCTTCGTGTCCAAGTCCAGGTCCAGAGCGAAGCCTGTCCGGGGAGCTTGGCGGCTGCTCGTGTCGCGGCACAGCTCTCCCTCTCCGGATGGGGCGTCTGCGCACGTGCTGCCGTCTCCGCCGCCTCCTTGAGCCGCCGCCGCTGCTACCACCACGGAGCCGCCCTCTGGCGCGCGGGCCCGACGGAGCCGCCGCGGCCTACTGTTCCCCCTTCCACAAGAGGCGGCTATCGTCGGCCTCGTCCTCCGTGGCCGTCACGCCGCACGACGCCCGCGACTCGGGCCTCGGCGTCGGCGGCTCGGCCTACTACGCCTGGATCCGCGCGGCGGCTGAGGCGGCCCCGGCGCCCGCGCCGCCGCAGGAGGAGGAGGACGATGGCCCCGAACGCTACATCCCCGTCAAGGCCTACTTTCTCTCCACCAGGTAAAGCGTGCCGTAGGTGTTCGATGATTTCCTTGCGAGCGTACGTTGTGCGCTTTCTGATGGTGAGAACGTCCAGTCGGTGTTCGATGATTTCTCTGCGAGTAAAATTATGTGATTTCTGTGGCAGCATTGACATGAAGAGCATGCAGGCGGAGCACGGCAATGACATCGTACCTCCTTCGACCCGTTCACTCAACTACATCGCTCTTCGCTATCCGGAGTTCCCTCCTGAGATTATGGTTAGTGCTTCATAGCATTACTTGTTTCAAGGCGAAGAGATTCTAGAAAGTAGAAACAACTAAATCTTATACTCCCTCCTTCCCATAACAGATGTCGTTAAGGCATCAACCTGTAGTTTTTTAGTTGTTTTCTTTGTCCAAAACGAAATCTATTGTGGGATAGAGGGAGTATCATCTTCGGGACATCTAATAGTACCAAGTGGCTGGAATGCAAACGTTTTATTATAATATCATGGCTTTTGCTGCTGGAGAAATAATTAAAAGAAAATCTTGATTTTTGCATGATATATGTGTAGGACATTGGAGTTAAGGACAACAGATTTTGCTATCGCTATGTGGTTGTGTTCCAATATGGTTCAGCTGTGCTTTTCAACATTGCTGATCACGAAGCGGAATATTATCTTGATATAATTAGGAAGCATGCTTCGGGATGGCTTCCAGAGACGAGAAAAGATGGTATGTTCATGTGATTCACTCCTTTGCCCATTTTGATTATCTTATAGAGTATAGACAGATAAGTTACATTTGCTGTGTTTTTAGTTGTCTCTGTCTACTGTCCAATGATAATATCTGCATGAATGGCAAGTAGTCCAGTTGCCTTCTATGATATTCAGATCTGCTGCTTGACGATGATCATTGAACTTAGAGTAAAGTATTCCATTGCGCCTTGAATGCCAAACATTTAATGATCCAACTAATGCATTACATCACCTAGATGCACCATTTTTTATCCTTTGTTAATAGATTGCTAAGGCTTTCCTTTCACTGGGAGTGAAATGTGGATATGTTGTACTGTCCTGCTTAGTTCCTTGTGAAAATTTTGAGCATGACCTGTATTATGATGACATATGTTTTTGCCATGAACAGATTATGCAGTGGTTGAGAAGCCCTCCCTGTCAACATGGATGAAAGGAGGTCTTGATTATATAGCTCTTAAGAGTTTGGACACAGATGGGATTCGCATCATTTCGAGTGTTCTTGGTCAAAGTATCGCCCTTGATCATTATATTCGGCAGGTACTGAAATTGAGCAAAATTAGAGAACTTTTGCCCTGTTGCTGTATCATTGAAGTTTTCTTCTTTAAGTTTAAAACTTTTAAGACACTATCTTAGGTTGATGACATGGTTGAGGAATTCACTGAAATCAATCGTGTCATGGAGAAGACTGGTAATTTCACCATGAAAAGGAAGAAACTCTTTCAACTTGTGGGCAAGGCTAACTCTAATCTTGCAGATGTTATCATCAGACTTGGTCTTTTTGACAGGTACATCTTGTACACTCAAATACCATATTTCTCTTTTAGGAATTAGGATCACCGTCTCTTATGCATCATATATCTAGTTAAAATATTATACCTCATAATTGTTCTCTCTGAGTGATTTAAGAAGTCAATCCCGTGCGCATGATTGTGCTATAGGATGTAAAGTGTGTATGAGTGTATCAAGATGCTTGGCAGTGTACGATCTTCTCCTTTGAAGAAAATCGACCATACTCTATGTATGAGTGTATCAAGGAAGTTTATATTGTTAGTTCTTCAGGTCTTTGAAGAAAGATTAAATTGACTTCACTATGTCTCAGTGCTCTGTGTGCTTAAGGCTTTGCGCTTGCTATCCTGGATTATTACGTATTCTTCCTTGCACCTTTGTCCTTTGCATAGCACCCACGTTCCTGCATCACTATGTTGCATTTGTAAATGCCATCTTGATTCTGGAAATACACAAGTTTACATACTCTTCCCCAGGTCAGAAATTGCTTGGAAAAATGCAAATTATGCACAAATTCTGGAGTATCTTAGGGAGGAATATGAACTGAATCAGCGTTTTGGAAGTCTTGACTTCAAACTGAAATTTGTGGAGGTAAGTGAATTATTCATTCGTCTATAGTGAAATCTGATTTTGTTCCTTCTAAGTTTAGTTTGTGCTTACAAATTATTGTTTTAACAGCACAATATTCATTTTCTTCAAGAAGTCCTCCAAAATAGACGGTCAGATTTGCTGGAGTGGGGTGTCATAATACTGCTGACCATTGAGATTGTCATCTCGCTATATGAAATTGTGAAAGATTCTGACATGATCTCTTGAGGACTCTCTATCCAATAGATCTTTGTCGTGTTAAGCCACCCTCAAATTACAACTTATCATCTGGTTATGCTTACTCCAGGCTATTCCTCTCCATTTCTCCACCCCTATTGATCTCTAACCTTAGATGAAAGCAGGTGGGGGCATGTTCCTACTTCCTACCGTAGCTTACCATCCAGAGTACTCCAACATTCTGAGCGTCACATCATTGAGGTTTTCTAACCTATGATTCCATCTTACTGCAAATAAAAGTTAGTTCCTCCAATTTCCAAAGCCCAAACAATTTCAGGGCTGTCAGGGCTTTTAAATTTAAACAGCGAATTAGTTTTCAATGCAGTTTCAGGCACCTGTACTCGATACATGCTCCTGGCGACAGCAACAGGTGGCAGGTTTTAATATTTTGTGGGACTGTATTAGGTCGTTTTCTTTTCTTTTCTTTTTTTGATAAAGTTGAAATCATTTTGTATGACGCCTATTGCGTTATTTGTAGCATGTTGCACGCCTTTACTTGTACCCTTACTGTCATTTTTTTTGTAGAAATGTTTTGCGTGGGAAAGCTTCCCTTTGGCTTTAGCATTGATATTTCAAATATTTCATGGACAGGGAAAATGTAAATGGTTCTGAACTACCATAAGAATATACACATCTTGTGTTATCAGATCACATGATCAACTGTATGACCAGTGCCCAAACCGGAAGTGTTTCATTTTCAGATTTTTCTGTGTACAAGATTGATTGCCAGTGGTTATGCCTTAAAACAACGACCCCATGTGTGTGTTCTAAATCTGCATCATCATTTCTGTGGCGAATGCAGTGTAGGAAATTATTCTTAGTTCATTTTTCATTTTTGATCTGATGAACAAGATTGTACTTACTGTGCTGGACTGTGCTTACGTGAATGTGAAATTACTCGGTGGCCAGACCGTTGCCTTCGATTAGATGAAATTGACATGCGACGTATGCAGCCGAAACAAAGCTGGAGCGTTTCTCGTAAAAAAATGCGGTTTGCATGACTTGTGCCAACACGTCGTCAAGTCGCCGAATGCGTGACCGGAATTTAAACCGCGGTTATTTTCGTGCGATTCATCTGCTTCAAATTTGTTTACCTACTCCAGAACAGAACAGAGGAATGTGCAAATATGGTGTTTCCCACTGAAACGTGAAATCAACGTCGCGCGCCCGGCCATGCCTGCCGCGACGGGTGCTCGAGCTCGTCTAATATGGGTTGAAAGGACGAACCCCGTCAATGGATTTGGATTCATCCAGTTAGTCAGTAGTTAGACGAGCCACGTGTATTCAAACCCTATTTTTGGTAAGCACAAGACATATTCTCCAAACTGTCACAGAATGGATACCTACTGATGTTCTGTCCAGTTTATTTGAATGCCAGCAATCGAATCTGGCAATTTATAACAGTAGGCTTGCTCAGTCCAACCGCCTTAGCAAGTACGCCACTTGAACCTCCTTGGTTAGCGGCATGATTTTGTTGCTGTACAGTTCGGCCACCAAGCTGGGTCTGATCTTGTACACCGGCGGGGCACCGTTGTCCTCAGCGCCAAAGTTCTCTTGTCCAAAGATTTCGGCCTTGGCTTCCACCCTGTTTTCAATAGCAAGCTCCACGGTTTCATAGGTGAGTAGGTCCATTAGCTGATCACGGTCCTGAAGTTCATGAACGCAAAAGAGAAGTGAGGAATTAGCGGTTTCCAATGGGGTCAAATTGGCATAGTCGATCTGAAATTCTGCAAGTAAAAAGGAATGACATGGACAGCCCATAGCAAAACAGAAGGCCACAAACCTGGGCAATTATTGCAGGCATGTAAGATTCAGGGGATTCTTGAAACTTGGCCTCTGCTACAAACTTCCCATAGTGGATTCTTTTAGAGAGGGCCTGCATGATGGTACAAGTACAAGGAACAAAGAGTAATCACCAAATTTGCACATAATGATAATTAACCAATGGGCACCAGCTCAGTAGAAAATCAATGGCATCTAACAGATCACGGCAATAGAAAAATCTTGTAGGAGCAGGTACAATTTCGACCTCGTCACTAGTATATACTCCCTCTGGTTTGAAATTATCGATGTTCGCTACTGCAAATTTAAAACCGGAGGGAGTATTTTTTTAAGTGAATAAATGCTGCAGTAGGGTAAAACACAATAAACTAGTTGAGTTGACGACAATGAGATGTGGTGTGTCAAAAAAAAAGACAAGTGAACCCAAAGTACTGAAGTGTAGTGGTGGATTTGAATGTCCGTGTATAGCATATGTACCTGCAAGCAGATTGTGTCACAAAGAGCACTGGATCCATAATTGCCATCGTTTCCTTCTTTCACTAATCTTGGAAGAAGTTTGTCAAAATACATTTTCCAAATCTCTTTGTTAATATTGATTGAATCAGCAATAGGATGCAGAACCTATGCAAAATATAAAGCAAAAAATAAGAATCCAGCTGAAATTTAGTAGAATATAAATTTACCTGAAGCAAGAGTCTACCCCAACATGCTTGGGACAAAGGCTTGGTTGTTGTTGTTGTTGTTGTATGCAGATGGATTGTGACAGAGATTCATGGATATTAAACTATCTTATGACTAATTGGAGCCAAATTCTACATCATTATCAGTGCTATTCCCGTAATAAGATAATGAACAATATATATGCTTCTGTCTTCACCCTTTGCTCCATCTAGACTCAGGGAGGGGGGGGGGGGGTGCTTTTACTCAGGGGGTGAGCATATGGTGAAGATGAGTAGGATATTTTTCTGGTGAAATAAGAAAAAGAAAATATGGTCCCATGGTTTTCCAACTCAATGCAATATAGACAGTAGTAGTTATAAGGCTCATTCCATGATAAAATCAACTGTGCCAATATCTGACACTGAACCAATGTAATGGAAAATTCTGTAGTAAAATAGGAATCTTGTGGTCACTTATATATCTTGGTTCTCTCTGCTTGCATTGCATGCTGCTCATGAATAGAGCACAGCTAAATACGTGAGCTGTATGTGCCTTATAGGCCATATGCTAAATAATCCTCACCAGAAGCATGAAAAAAATTATCTACCGTCATAAAGAAGTTTGGGAAATGATATATTGGCTTGTAAATGGTGAATCGTGTCGAGTTTCCTATTGACAAAAGAAACTACAAAATCTAAGAGGAGAAGCATTTTAAAACATAAGAATATACATTACATTCGGGTATTGGATTGGTGGCAACAGTGGCTCAGTCAGATCTTCTGGAAAGAATGGGTGCTCATCTGGGCTCCTGTATCTCCCAACCTACATTAAACATTTCATATTATAACTTTCCATATAACATGATCAATTACTTTGTTAGTTTGAAGCTAGATCCACCTGTGCATGCAACTTTTCAGTTTCTCTAACGATATACTCAACCAATGAGCCTTCAAAACCATCCATGGGAAAAGCACTACTGTCATATGTATTAGCATTGTAACGGAACTGAGCTCGCTCCAAGAGGCTGAATATGATGCTGTCTTCTTGTCTAATCAAAGAGTGTCTAATGCCGTCCAAGGTCAGTATTTCGCTTTGATCTACCCTCTCTTCCCTAGTAAAAGTGCATAATCAAGAAAGAGATAGCATGGTCAGTTCCTCTGGTATAACATATAATTGACTTTCAAAAAAGGTGTAACATAGATAAGTTAAATCTTTCTGCAAAAGACTGCCACAATAAATTGACAGTTAATAGTTCTACAAGTCAATTCCTCAATATTACACATATGTCTCTGGAATGTTTCATCGGAAGTCAGCAAACCTTCATCATCGCAAAGAAACTACCGCATATCTGTCTTTCACAGAAAAGAAAGTTCTACTCAGTTCTTCAGAGCCTATCATGGGTGGAAAGCTCAGAAAGCCTTCTCCACAAATTTCCACAGTCTAGTTAGTTACTGCAACAAGGCATCGCCTACAGCACAGCTTTTGAACTCATCACGACTTCCAAGTCAACTCTGCCACCACAAGGTCAAGTTTACACAGGTTGTCAAGCAAAAGGTGTAGTATAAACAACTCCATCTTCTTTTTTGACACAATAATCAACTCCACGTTGATGGGAAACATTTCAAGCAAAGACTTGTCAATTTATTTTAGGATACCCATTCAAGCAGTGCCAAAAATTTATCCTCCAACGCTCTCAACTTGGACGTCCAAGTTCACAAGGATAGAAGAATCCTGGTCTGATTCAGAAGTTCTAATCACAGAAATGGGAATCCTAAACCGCAAATCACATACTCCTTCCGTCACCCAAATATCACCGGTTAGTCGTAATTGAGAATCAACGCAAATTCAATCCCAGGATCGGCAATGGAACACAACCTGGCCGACAGGCGGACGCATGATGAACCCAACCGCAGGCGGCGCGACCTAGCTCGCACGGATGCAACAACTGGTTGCATCAAATGCTTTGTCGCTGGAAGCAAGGGAACCCGACCCAACCAAACTATACGTACTTGGTGACGGGGGTGACGCTGACGGAGTTGTTGCCCGCTCGCAGCGCCACGGCCTTGGCCGCCGGCGCCGGGCCGAAGCCGACGCGGCTCCGTCCCTGCGACGGACCTCCCCGGTGGTGCGCGCGGGCGGGCAATGCCGCCGCGGCCTTGGAAACCACCTTGAGCTCCATCGCGCAGCTGCCAGCCACCGCGGGGACGGAAACGGCAGGCAGAGCAGACAATGGAAATTCAGCACATCTCAGATTCAGAGGTGGGTGAGGACCGAGGAGGTGCCCCGGTACGTGAAAAAGTGTCGTGCGGACGGCGGACGCGGGGGTAGGTGGTTGGGTTGGGCCCGGGTTTGATTGCGGCGGGGGAGACCGCGAGGGGTTCGGTGGCTCGGTGCTGGTTTGGTGAGGTGGTAGGCGGCCGAGCGGACGGGACGTGGTGATTGCCTGCTGCGTGGCGCAGGCCGGGTGGCCGTTCCACGGCAGGCCAGTGGGCTCGAGTTTTGAGCAGACGGTCGCGGGCTCGTGGCTGTTCTTTTTTTTTTTGATAATGATAACGGCCAGTGTATTGATCAGAAGTCGGGACTCACCGGAGCAGTGGCTGCTTGGAACGGAAAAGGTGCTTGGAGCCTATCCTGATCATTGCCAAATTTACGACGTGATGTTTGGACAACTTCGAAACGCTAGTACTTTCTCCAAAATTTATTTTCTATATTGCGCGTTGTATTGACTATTTCAATTTAGCAGTATGAAAGAAATTTATTGAGCGTTTTAGGCTGCAGCATGACTGCATTTGCATTTCAACATCTGCAACAGCAATTCTCCTGGAATATTTCCCGGCTTCGGTAGTTTCCACGAAAGCAAAGTCGAAACGATTGAACGCGTAGCCTTCTCATATTTAACTCAACAAAGTATGCAATTTTTCTCACAAGGAAACAGAATCACAGAAGATCCGGAAGAACTATACACAGGAGATCTACAAGAGACCTATGTTTCTTAAGTTACTCTCTTTTTTTTTTACATTTATCGACAATATAACATGAAAGTAACTAGCTGTAACTTTTACCAAGCATGTGTTAATTGATTGGTGCTGGTAAAATTGTGGTCTCCAATCTGCCAGGGCAGAGGGCCGCACATTGAAGATTACTGCAGATGCAGCATTTTCCTGACAAATTTCACTACAAATCACTTCATTATCTTGTAGTTCATATGCCATTTGGGATCCAGAGCATAGTCGGTGGGGGTTCACCATGAATGGTGGGGCACTACATAAACACAGATAAGCTCGCAGGTCTAGCTGATAATATCGTATAAAAAAATGACAACACATGACTGTCATTTTAAGTTATATACCTCATCCTTCAACTGTTGCTATCATCATCATTTTCATCACCAGTGTCTTCATAACGTGGCTGGTCGTACTTCTCCCGGAGCTGCTTGATAGGGATGAAGTCCCCGGCTGTGTTCTCACCATAAAATAGAAATTCAATGTAGGGATGATCAAACCTTCCCTACAGTACAAAAGAAGGAAACAATATTAGTTCAGTTCTGACAAAGTAAGGGAGTTGAGCAACCAAGCTTATGAGGAACAGATGCTCACTTTCTCTGATTCTTCAGCTGCTAAAAGATTTTCTTCTGCAACTGAAATTAAAAAAGAACACGTATGAAAATGGTATATTGTTAAAAAGGGTAAAAGGGAATGTGCCGTTGATAATGGAAAATACAAAAGGGGTCATATCTAATGTAAAAAGGTCTTAAGGTGCTAACATGCTAATGCACATTTGTGACCATTCGATATATCACCAAAGACTAAGATTAGGGGAGGTGGAGGTGCAATAAAGACAAATATAGGGGTTCTTTTTCAAGATCATTTATTGCAGATGGAATGCACCTTCCACCCCCTCTAATCTTCGTTGATGATAGATTGGATGACCACAAATGTGCATTAGCATGTTAGCACCATAAGCCCCTTCACACTTGTCCCCAATACAAAATAACATGTATCCTTTTTTTCAACATTCGCTGATTAGTTTATACTCATTAAATTATCGAATTGACAACACATCTGGAATGGACCAACTCAAATGCATGTATTACACAACCAATATCAACTGAGGAAAAAAGGGAAACAATACCATATGCAACAAGTAGCTCTGGATCAACATATACATCAACCAGGACCTGAAACATTGAATAGTACATTACATACCATGTCAAAGTGTCAAAAGAGCATGTACTGAAACTGATACTGAAGCCATCAGCGAGCAACAGACCTAAGCAGAAATAGTGCATTTCACATATATCAATGTTGTCATATTAATTATTTGTCAACGATGAATAAGTAGAAAAAGGAACTATGACCATCAGAGGGAGTGTCAGCAAGTTCAGAAGCTATATGCTTAAATTTCTAATGCTAGGTTCTACAATCATGGATACCAGATATTGTATGAGCATGTCAATTATGATAAGGTCAGCAAACAATTAAGGGAATCTCTGGAGTGTTATCTATAAAACTATATAACATGATATTATCATTCTAGTAACCTCAAGCTGCAGCAGCTTACTGTGAACATGACAACATTCAAATAAAACTTGCAGGTGCTACTAGGAGAAAGTACCGAAAATCTGAGATCTTCTGACTTCTGTGAACCGTGGTTATGAGAAAAATAAAATAGGATGTAGAAATTACCTGATAAAAAGGTTGATTTGGACCTTTAGACAGCTTCTCTACATTTGCTGTCTCCATCCATGACTTGGACTCACAGCATACAGGATCCATGCCACATATCACACCTCTATATCCTTCAATAGGTGAACAGAATGGTACAAAATTAGGTCAAGATAAACCACAGTATCTTCTACTGAAGTGAATATTGAATAAACTTGCTGAACTAAAAATTTAAGCTCAACAGCAAATAGGGACCAATAAAGCCATATATAAGCCATTCAAATGAATAAAAATGTATAAAAACTACAATGCCTATGTATATAGCTGAAAAAATATCTATTTGCTACATCAGTGGTTCTGATCAGTCCAATCTCAAAGTGCACAATGTCTATTTGCTATTTCCAGCAGATATCAACCAATCCCAAACTGAGAGAACGGAAGCACGGGCTCCGAAAGATACTGGAGTTTTGAACATTGATAGCATAATCCGGTCACCTATCGTTACAATAAGGGAAACCAGGAAAACATGCAGAACGTTTTTTATAGTCCTTTACTGTGTTCCAGTAACTTCTAAAAACATAATGTGCTTATCATGAGATTACGTGTAGCATCATAGCATAAGACGAACTATTTAGATAGTATGGAATTACTCACCATGTACCTTGTGCCGTACTTTCTGCCCTAGTCGAAAGGCATATTTCACATTTTGATAAGCAAGAGCCTTAGCAGATACTGCAAGAGACTCGGCCTATGTGACATTAAAAGTCGAGTGTTAAGGTATTGAACATAATATTCACAGAACTAATGCATCTTAGCTTCAATACCTCTAGTTTGGTAATCTCATCACGTAGACCAGCTGCCAAAGCATAGTTTTCGCTGTCAATAGCTTTCTGCAAGTCTGCTCTGCAACAAAAGAAAAAAGCTAAGCTACCTTCCAAATGGATCAACTTTGGTGGTAAATAGACATTTCCCCCTATCATATTTGTGCTAAGATACATGATAGATAATCAAATGGACCACCAGAATATGTGCCTTCTTCACTAAAATGAATGGATGTGAGAAAATGTGCAAGTGCAAGTACTTCCACGCTCCAATTTTATTGTAAAAAAGAGCGTGCCCAGAGCTGAAAGCTCCCAAGCTCCAATCTTAATGTCGTGGAAAAGATTGAAATGTTAACAATACCGTGCACGTAAAAGGTTCAGAGCTTTGTCCTGAGCTTCATTCTTCGATGAACCTCTTTTAGCTTCACGTTGCTTGATTATTCCTGTCTCGATCTAAAAAAGGGTAATTATTTCTTTCAGAAAGCTCTCTTCCTATTTATTCACTGAAAAGATAAAGACGGGTTGTTACATTACCTCGGTAAGTTTTTCCCTCAATTGCTTTGCCACATCAAATTGTTCTATATTCAATGCATACTGGTGAAATCAAAGGAATTAACAGTGAGGCTGGACTTGCATATGGAAATAACAAAAAAATTGCATAAAAGTGTGATGATGGTAGAACTGATTTTAAATAAATTAGCAATATGATAACAATTGATCAGAGAAACAATAGCTATATGACAACTAACTATCAGCTGCAAGGTAGCTTCCAATTCACAACAGAATACTACTCACCTGTATCCGGGTCTGCAAATCCATCTGGAAGTAGAAAATCAAGATGTCTTCATTAGCAGCCTCACTGCGCTCCAGCCTAGCATCGTTGGTACGCCCGTCACCTCCAAACAACCATTTAGCATTAGTTTTTATTGTGGTCTTCATTCTTCTGCTATTGATCCTCATGTGCAGTTTACCCACACGCCAATGGCGTAAGCATGCACCATAGCTTACTGAATATGCCTCAAAAGTCAGCTGGAGATCATTCCTTGTAACACAAGTTATTCTGCAGTTTGTTCCGTGGGGTGAGGAAACAGAACTGAATATTGAGATGCCTTGCATTGTATGGGCTTTAAGACTTGGAGTCTTGGAACAGTTTTATTGCCACGATCACGGCGGTGCAAAATCCAAATCACTGGAGTACACGGGTGGTCAATGGCATCTCCCACTCTGGCAAAGCGCAAACTGAAATTATAACATCAACAAGTAACTGCTTAAATGTAGCAAGACACTTTCTCACCTAATACTTGCAACTTTGGTCTCAGACTCTCAGTACTGGCCTACTGGGGATTGTAACTTTATATAAGTGGTTCGAGACACCCTACTATATGTTACAGGAATGAAGACTCGTTACAAGAATGGCCTTAAAAACTACTCCCTCTATCCTTAAAAGGATGTCGTTTTTTGAACTAAATTTAGCGTTAAAACGACATCCGGATGGAGGTAGTGGTCTCTATACTCGGAAAAAAATATATTAGACAGAAATCTACAATCCTCAACCAACCTTGGCGGAATTCACAATGATGCGGTTCAAAAAATCAGGGTAGGGAGTCCATTAGATAACAAAAAGGAGAACCGGCGGAAAAGCGATTGGGAGGCAGGGTCAGCAACCGGAGGTCGCGGCGCGACGAGGTAGGGAACGAAGGCGAGGTAGGGAGCAGCGCACCGGCGTTGTTGTCTGGTCGGGGTTCGAGCAGTTGCTGATACGGTGGCTGTGGCTAGAGAATGACGGCTGCCTGCTCGCGGTCGCGGCTCGCCTTACCTGAACCACTCGTACTCGCTGGTCGTCCTCTGCCTCCTGAAATGAAACTGACGAGGAAGAGGTCCAGTGATGGGCTCCAAAGCTACTCTCACATTCTTGGGCTCAAAATCGTAGTGCACAAACGGCCCAGGTACTGTATAATCTAGTCAAAGGACACACACACTGAAACCATTAGTCCTCCCGCTGTTTGGGAAAGAAAAGAACAGAAAGCCGCAAAAGAAACGGCTGCAGCACAGCAGTCAGCAGCAGGGTCATTCAGCTTCAGATCAACACACCCATATTTTCAGAAAATAAAAACGAAGTTACAGAACATCGTGGTCATCTTCAGATGTAGAGATAGGTCCTCAGACCGTGCTATGCTTATACCATAATCCAAAAACATCACATATTCACATGACGCTTATCAACCAATATAGAAAATCGAACCATCCTCCAGAACGCAAAGAACTCCAGCGATCATATAATTCAGAAAAATACCCGCTGGTTGAACCGTGGAATGCTTTGCTCCAAAACAGAAGAGAGGGGAAAAAAAATAGAGCCAATCTTCTGAACCAGTTCTGGATGGCCTTTGAGCCTGTTCGCCTCTCCGGTGTCCCGCCCGCCGTCCGATGGTTTTGTCGATTAATATGGACCGTTCAAATGGGAACTTTCAGTTCCTACTGTAGTTTTGTTTCCTTGGTGCCTGCAACCGCTTCCCCTAACCCCGCCGCCGTCTTCGCTCGACGTTGGCTGCCGCCGTCGCCCCGACCCCATTGCACGCCCGGGTGAGGGGTGACCCGTCGAAGGTGAGCTATGCGGCTACTGAAAGCAGAGGAGTTGTTCCGAAAGGTTCTGGAGGGCGGGTCGAAGAAAAAGCCGGCTCGACTGCTCGGGCTCGACGTCGGTAGCAAGTACGTCGGGCTGGCTGTTTCCGATGAGGCGAACAGGATTGCTTTGCCTCTGAGGTAAGCGCTTCTAGCAATTGGTGCCTGCCGCCCTATGTCGCTAGTATTAGTGCAATGTTTCAGAAATTTTGCATTCATTCTCTTATTAAGATTGGACTTGTTCGTCATTGCTTATTCTTGAGTTAATCAGGTAAATGTACTGAATGACTTTTTCAGTGTCTTGAGTCGGACAAAGAATAATATCAACTTGATGGCAGATGATTTCAAAACATTGGTATGTTGAGCGTCCCTGTTCACCATCAGATCTCGTATCTATTGCAGATATGTCAAAAGTTTATCTTAGCGAAATTATTGAGTGTTTAGTATGCTGTAATGAATTATTGTGCATCTGACCATCATTGTTCTAAGTATTGTATCAAAGTTGTTTTCACAAATTGTCAGATTTCAAACTTTACCCAAGAGGGAAGTGGGAGATAAGTCCCCAGTGGCAGTAATTTGTTTAGGCTTATTTACTACTGCTCCTCTCTTTTCCTGATGTTGTTAGGCCATAACAGCCAGCCCAAAGTTGTGCTAACTACCGTGTCCTAATGACATCAAAATTCAAAATGAAACCAGACGGAGTAGATCGATTTCTTAAAAAGTTTTTCCCAAAATGTTCAACTGTGAGATCATCCAACAAGAGAGGAAGTCACAGATAATATATCCACATTCTATGTCTCTACCTGGTCTTTGTACTGATAATTTATATTTGTTATCCAATGGAAAATGTGTATCTATTTTGAAATACATCCACAAACATGTCAGAAGTGATTTACAGCAGAATGGGACAATTATGTTTTGATGCTGTAAAATTCTATGCATAGATCACTCATGTTAATTTACTAGGTCATAGTTTTTCATATGTTACTTGTTAACTTGCTCCCATTCTTCTTCAGCTTTGACCTTAGTTCAAATGTTAAAATTTGTTTTCCGGAATAGGTTTCAAAGTACTCCCTTGCTGGGTTCGTTGTGGGCTATCCGTTCAACCTTCATGGTCAACCAAGTCCAAATGTAAAGTGACCATGCTCTTCTACAGTTTACCCCCGTTCCATGTTACGTTTTGTAATGTTTTCTTTTCCACAAAGCAGGCAGTTCATGTAAGGCTTCTTGCTGGAGAACTTTCTAAAACAGGGAAACTTGATAATCAGTTCTACACGTATTGGGATGAAAATTTCACCTCAAAGGTGAATTCCGTTTTCATCGATGGGCATCCTTGCTTAATATGAGAAACTGAGTTAGTGTAGCCGTGCAACATGCAGTTTTCTTCTGATTATTGTGTTCATTGCAGTATTGTTCATTCACCCATAGCACACCTTTTACTCTCATTTGATTGTTTAGTGGAGTGTTTTTTATTGATTATGTCGTTATCTTCTCTACAGTGTGTAGAAGCCCTTTTACATCCCCTGAATCTAAAAAATCAGGATGAGGTCAAAACGATGACAGATAAATTTGCTGCCGTTTGCATACTTCAGGTACGCACTCTGAATACCTGTGTTACTTTTTATTACTGTCGTGCTCTAGGAAGAAACTTTTAATTATCATTACGTGTATCATGCATTCATGCTTTCAAATCATGAAAGAAACTATGTAGTTCATCAGGTGACATTTAAGATGATCCTTTTATGGACAGGGTTATCTTGATAATATGAACAGAAAATTGAGATCCGAAGACAAGTCTGAAGCATAAGGTCACACCTAAGGTCCATTTAAACTTAACCAGAAGATCAGAGAGTAGGCTTCGGGTAGGTTTGTGCAGAGTTTGTAGGTCCGTTTTATTTATGTAGATTGATGTGCGTGTGCGCCTCAATATTCTGCAGGCTTGCAGTCTTCTCTTCAGTTCCCTGCTTGATGCAACCATGCGAGTGGGCCCGTATGCATTCATCGTGATGTAAATGGAGCTCCGGTGCTTTCCGTGTCATCTCGTGGTTCCTTTTTGCTGCAGAGCTAACTGCCGAGACATCAACAACTCACTATACCTGACGCGAGCAGATTTAATGCTTGGCTGCTCAGGAACAAATCGTCATAGCTGACGCTAAACTATTTTGTACTGGAATACGATTTTGAAGCATCGAGAACATGCTGTTTTTAGCCTCCTCGTCAGGCCACTATCAGCTGACGAAATTATTCCCATTAGTACACCAGATAATGCAATTGCGATCGTACCGTGACCCTCGTTTGCCACTGGTGCTGCCTAGTCCCGTTCTCTACTATAATTTCCATGTGGCACAACATTACGCGTGGTTGATTATTTTCCCGGTAAGATGTCATGTCGAATCGGTTCGCAGAATCACGTTGCTGCACTGCACCAAAGGGTCTATCATTTTCTCTCCAAAAGGGCGACTTGATCTATGAAACTTATCCACCTGCGTAGGCGTGTCTAGGTGCATGCTGTTAACACTTTGGTGGGCTGGTTGCAAACTTACGGTGCTCACGACCAGTTTAGGTCTCTAGGCATGAACCGTAACGGATGGACATTGCGGTTCTGATGCTTGTTTCCAGAAAGGAATCGAGGGACAGCGTAAGAAAACTTTTTGCGATGATTTTGTCGGCGGATAAGATCTCCGTTGCCCGTACACAAGGTACCTAAGTAGGAGTACGATTGTAGCAACCAAGTTAGGCTGACGATGGATTCTCTCGAGATAGGTTACTTCAGTGCTTGCTATTATTCTGGAAGAAGAGAAGGCGAAATTCGAAGCAGCAACAAGCAGTGCAGAACAAATGGGCGAGAGACCCGGTCCAGCCACTTGTTAGATGACGAGCTCTCACGTAAGTCGCATCGCACTCGCAAGCTGGAAGATCAGAAGCAGTGGTGAGCAGGGCACGTAATCGCGAACGATTCCAGTGGTTCTCGCCTCACCCCGGTTGCTGCTGCGTGCAAGGTCAACGCCGCTGGCGCCAGAGCTTAGCTGTGGCTTCGAGCAAAAGACATTTCGGGAGCCAAGGAACGACAGGTCAGGAGCACAGGAAGTCAGCCACGGATCGTACTTTTTTCCCCCGTTTCATAATAAGCCGTGGATGAGACGCCGTGGCTTCAAGGTAAAGGAGACGGCTGGTTTACGACAGTTTGATGCGATCGGCAAAGCGTGCGCGCGGCGTAGCAGGTGCCGCCGGCGCCGGACCGGCGGTTTTCGACGAGTTCCGCGCGCGGTCGAATGAATCAGCTGTGTTTCTCTCGGCGATTTGTTGAACGGATAAGCCGCCCAGCATGGTGCGCCGTAAGTCTCACACAACTCGTTCGCGTCGATCGACTTTGTTTGAGGGGACAGTGGACTTTGACCAAACAGACAGTCTGCTGGCAGAGGAATGTCTTGTGCACAGGGCGCAAATTGAAGCAGGATTTCGGTCAATTTTAAGATGATTCGCTGACCGATTGGTCAGTACTAGCAGAATTCGGCAACGAGAGAAATCCAAGGCACGAGTTTAGCGCAAATCGTGTGTGCGTCAGGGCAAGTACATCATAATCTTGCATTGAACCCCTGTTTCGGCGTCGCTCTCCAGGGTGCCGCGCTGCCGGCCGGGTGCCGGGTGAGGACGGTGACGACCCATGCATGCATCTATTCTACTGGCAGTTAGGTTGCACTGCGCAGTGGCGCGCGCGCGCACGGCCGGGAGACGGCGGACGGCGACGTACGCCTGCGCCCTGTGCGCGGCCGCGCGGTCACATGGTCGCCCACGTGAACTGGTGAACATGCTAGCCACAGATAGAGCGGCGATGCATCGGTCGGCAGTGCAGTGTGCTAGTACAGCTACGAGCGTAGCGGGCGTAGCCGGGTAGGCGGCGGTAGGAGCGGCACCGTGTCGTGGCTGGTTTCGGCAAAGCAGTCAAGCAGGGGTGCGCCGTGCGCGCCGCGCCTAGGAGTTTGGGCGCCGTGCTCCGGTTGGACGCATGGAGCATGGTCACGGTGCTTGATATGCGCACGGTCGGGCTTCCTTCAATTCTTATCTGTGCCGTGTGGGATTCGGTCCGCAAGCGGCCCCAACATAGCCTACGCTGCTACACAGTAGACACGGATCATGGTCCTCATGGAAGGACAAAATCTACTCGCGCGAGGCTATACGCTTGATGGTCAAGTCGAGGAGAATCAAGCAGACCGGAGCTAGGGTGTAATTTCAGGGCTCAAGGAGAATCGTCAGCAGTGCTGGCCGACACATTCCAGCATCTCTCTCTCCTTGTTAACGCGCATCCTCGAATGTGTAGGCAATGGCAACGAAACAACAAGGACATATATGAGCTCATGAGCATCACGTATGACTGACTATATGTGGCAATGCAATGCAAAGCCTCCTTCCTCCTTTCATTATTTTTTTTTAAAAAAAAAAAGAGCAACACACCATCTTTTTTTTTAGAAAAGCCGAGAGCAACACACCATCACTTCATTGTTCTATCCACACAGCGTCCCTCTCCAAATACAGTCCTACAGCGTTAAAAATTCCAAAGCAGCCGAATATGCACTACCGGATATTGTGCGGTGTTTTGTCCGGTCTACAAAAACCAAAAAGCGTATACACGTAGAGTCACCTCAAGACGTAACGATCGTGTCGCTCCTTGATGAAACACTCCAAGACAGACTCGATAATGACGGGCTGACAGTATATTAGGTAGCAGTAAAAGCTGGCCTTCCACTGGATATAACCAACTAGTTCTACTAGTTGAGTACAGACGGCAATGCTTGATGTTCTGCAGAGAAAGCCGAAAAATTCGCGTGCCTAAAATAAGCGGTAACCTCCGATCCTCTCTGGTCTAGCAAGACAACTAGTACTTCTCTCAGCCCGCAGTTCACCAGAAAGCAGTCATCAGACATGGCCATGGGGCTTTTTGCAGCGCCTGTCTCTCAGCCACCCTGAAATCAACTCACTGATGTCACCCAAAGCCACGATTAGGGACAGCACGTACGCACTAATAATGGCATCCCAAGAAAATCCCTAAAAGCAAGTGCAAAAGACCCCCCCCCCCCTCTCTACCCGCCGGCCACAAAGTCAAGCTACGAGCATACGTTAACTGTCCCTCGCAGACTAAACACCGTTGATTGCTTCAGTCGATTGGACTAACCATCTACACACTAGTTGTCCCTCGCAGACTAAACACTACCGTTGATTGCACCAGTCTTTTGGAACTTGGACTAATTAACCAGCTTGAAGAACATTATTGTGGTCACGTTGCTGTCCATCTCGATGTTCATTTGTGCATGCATACATCAGCCGATTGGTACGAAAGGCGGAGACGGGATTAACATTTGTTCCTCGCTTGCCTGATTTGCTCCTTGCTTGCCGATCGAGAACTCGACGCGCCAACGAACCGCACAGATTTGACGGTTGTTGGACCTGAACCCGGAGCAGTCCAAGCAATTTTTCTTCCGATCCGGTGGATCTGACGCCGCACCTCTCCATCTAGAGCGTTCGTTCGACCCCGTCGGGCGTCGGATCCGCAGTTGCTTTCGTGATGGAGCACAAGGTATCAATCAGGTGCATGACACTGCTGCTCTGGAGCCGATGTCTGCTTGGACTGCTGGCCCTTAATGACCATTGCTATCAAAATTCTGGATACTTCTCTTAGAGGCATGCCATTTTTTTTATGCAGTAAAATTTGATTGCAGTTGGTTACATATTTGTAACTGGCAACTTCTAATGGATCGTGTATTTTGTTTTGTAACTATAATTCAAATGTTAGAACAGATGATTTTGGTTTCAATCACATACTGTGGGTATACAGTGGTCGTCGTGGAGTCCATTGCTGGGTCTGTGATAGCAAAGCAAGAAAGTATGGTTGAAACAACTTATCGTTGTTAGTTTGTTTCCTTCTCTCTGTGACCTGAAATTGAAACAAATCCACATTTTCTGTTCAGGCTCAACAATGAACAAAGGGCTGCCATTGCTGACTACTTTCGGGTCTATAAGGTGTTACTTCTTCATTTGTGGCACCAGATACCTTCTGCCTCTCAAGTCAATTTAACATTATGAATCTATCTCAGGGTGGTGAAAGTACATCAAAGAAAATATCCTTGACTGGGCCGGTCCTCCATCCTTTCCTTGCGTATGTATTAATTGCATTGTCAATTTTTATGTCCATCCAACATAAATTGGAATAACTAAGTAGCTGACATGATAACTTCCTCTTCCTGCAGACGGTCATACACTGATGTTCTCAAAAGTTTCTTTGAAGACAAGTTGCTACCGAGCCAACAACTCTTTGCATCGGAGGAGAGATGCCAGAAGATACTTGATCTGATCCCTGATGAAAGTAAGAAAAAAATTGTTAGCCAACATTATGCTTTTTGAATCACTTTTATGCTCCATGTTATACACTATCAATCTGAAATGCATTTTATTTCTAGATGTTGCTACTGAGCTCCATGACAAATGGCAAGGAAACAGGCGATCATCTATTTCAAAGGAAGATGTGAACGCAGCCAGATGGGACCAATTGAAGACAACCCTACAATCAGGAAAGAACAAGGTATCAATCAGGTGCATAACAAAGGCCTAGCTAGCTTAGCCGAGCATGCATTGTCTAGTACGTCCAGCCTCAACGCCCTCGCTGCTCAACTGAAATTATTCCTCGCACGTCACCTTTCGTTTCGTTTGGTCGTTCTGCTCTGTTGACGAAATGAAGTGTAAACGTACGTACGTCGGTACGTAGATGACATAAACTATACCAATAATATATCATTATATCCAACATATGCTCTGAAGAGGGGCAGCAAATTGAACAGAGATTAAGCTTCAGTGCATCTATAGTCAATTGGAGAGGAATCCCTCTTGTCCCGTACTTGCGCGGCAACAAAGCTCCCTCCAGACAAAGATGATTATCGATTTAACTTTGCTTATCAAATCATAGTTATATCATTATTGTTAATTTGGTTTAGGAGGTTGGAGATTCCCCCCCTAGCTGACGAGACGGTACAGCCATCGCATATTTTTGTAGACAAGTTAGAGGCAAACGCCCTGTCCCATCTTATTGTAGTGACACCGAGGAATATCTACCCGAGCTCATATTGCCAAATTAGAGCATCCATGTAAGAAGTCAAGGTGACGAGACCTGCATGATTGCTTCTAATTGCCACCAAGATTGCATCATTTGGGGAGAAAAGATTATGCGAAAAGTCAATTTCAATGTCTCGCCATCCAAAATTTCTGCTACTGATTCGTTCTTCTCACGCATCGCACTCGGCGAACATAGCATATCTTTGCCTCACATGTCGCAATTAAAGTTTCAGGCAGGCAGCTATTTTTAGCACCTCATATGTATCACGCGTACCACTAAAGCATATTATATCTTCTAAACTATGTTGTATATACTTTAGACTTCCAATATGTGCACTCACAATTTTTTTCAGTATATTTTTTAATACACTTTACAAAATAGGGTTTTAGAGCTTGATCATGTCTCTGTTAAACACCTAAGCCGAACCCTAATGTTCAATTAGGCCTAAGCACCCCACCTCAAAATTAACACTTACGACTGTGGATGGCCTTAGTACTTCAGAGGTGAGCTCTAGAGCAGGAGCTGCACCTAGAATATGCTCTAGACTTTGACTTGAAGTGCACGGACCATCCAACAGACATCAGGTGCAGTGGTGGGAATTGCAACTTGGTCATCCATCGGGAAGGACGGTATGGCTGGACCTTATCCTGCATCATGTTGTTGCATGCTGCTAGATATAGAGAGTATATAGATATCGTCGCCTTGTCTTCTCTTGATATAAACTAGTACTGGCATATTTTTGGAGTATTTTTATTTACTTCGGATTCCTTCCTCTGGCTTTAATTCGATTGGGGGAATTAAATAAGCAGTCATCAATATATCACCAATTAGGCATGTTTCCTGTCAGGAATTAGTACAATTGAATAGCTGTTTCTTTGTAATTGATAGAGAAGGTCCAGCTAGGCTCCTATAAGACAAGGTTGTTTGTTTACTTTTTTAGCTTTTTTTAGAAAAGATGCCCCCTCTGAGAGTAGAGTATTTGGTGCATGCTCCAGTGATCTTTTGAGTTTGGTACTGTTGTATTCCCTCCATCCTCAAATACATATTACTTCTTAATTCAAATATAAATTAAAAAGTAACAAGTATTTGAAAACGGGAGAGTGTACATGTACGTGAAACCAAAGGAAAAAAAAAAGGTAGCTTCGTTCCTCATCGACACGTCCGTGATGTAGTTATTTTACTTTTTTTCTGAGGCGCTGGCACGACCGCGAAGAACGACATTGAAGCAACTGGGAAGATTAGACCGCCGTTCTCTACCCGTCCTTGAAAAAATAATTATAAGAGCCCATGGAAAGGTCAGAGGTCAGAGCTAGCTAGCCTTCGTGCATGCGAAGAGTGCGCTACGCCTCGACGGCATCCATGTTCCATGACTTTCCTGTTCCTTGCGGAAGTAAGTGTACATGCATGCATGCATGCATCATTGGATGGATCGCCCGTGATTTGTGTTGGGTGGAAGCATGCGAGATGCCATGCGGCTTTAGGACGTTCCGGTTATCCTCGCCCCACGCACGCAAACGTGCGTGCACTGCGGCCTTCTTGTGACGCCGGCCGCCGGGAGTGCGTCGCACGGCTCCGGCGTCAGCACCGTACCTGCCAGCCGCGTACACACACCCGGCCGCATGTGCCCAGCTAGCAGTCCATCCAAGGCCGCGCGCGGACGCGGGGGTCGAGCTCCAGCTCAAGCTAGCGTACACGCGCGCCTACCACTCGGACCCGCGATTCGCGCGTAAGCGGGGCGGCTCTGTAACGGCGCTGCCGCCGCGCGCTCGACGGCGCGAGTTAGCAGCTAAGCTGTGTGCCGGCTGTGTTTTTACGTTGCTCACCTTGCTCTTCTCGTCTGGTGCGGCGCGCGCGCGGAAGAGGCAGCTATCTGAAAGGATCATCGGGGTTTCGTGGCAGTCTAATCTGAAGCAGAAGCTAATTTAGAATGCGACGAATTTACCGATCGTGTCACCAGGTCAATCCGTCACAAATAGGAGATGATGGCCAGCCTGCGTATCTATCTAACAGTGTGGGACTAATCTAGTCCAGCGCTTGCATTTTATTTTTAAGACGTGCTAATTATGCATTCCTCAAAAGATCCATACGTGCGGATCGATGAATCATACCGTGTCTCGCTGGCTAAATAACAGAACTGACTAAAACCGTTTGGGTCCAGCCCGGCAAACTATTTTTTTCCTCTCTAGAAGTGGTCGTTGGTCCCATTTAGCAACGATCTATGGAGCGCGTTTTTAATGAGAGTAATTAGTTGCGAAATATTGTGCTGGCTGCGCTTCAAGTGAATTTAGTCTGTACTTAAATATCTGAAATATTCGCAACTTTAAATTCGATATTATGAGCCTTGAAAACGTTGGAGAAACGGATTTCAAGTAGTCATGATATGACGTGCACGGCCACTCAATCAATCTTGTTTCACTTTTCATCCACTTAATTGGTTTCATAGTAACAGCGACAAAGAAAATTTGCATGCTCTCTCAAAAAATTCAATATTCTCTGCGGAAATTCCCATGTAAATGCCTCCTCATTCCATCCATGTACAAGTGGTGGTTTACAGGAAGAGAAATGCCAATTTTCCATTCGGTCCCCATCACCCTATAGCCTAGCCAGCTGATATACACAAACTCTGCTGCTGTGGTGCGCAGTGGCGTGCAGCTGATATACACTACGACAGCAGCTAGCTGCATCCTTCCCAGTCACCACATTTCCATTCCCGTCTCGGGTTAATTGCATCGATCGCGTTACTCTCTGCCAGATTGGAGGCGATTAGTTTAAATCTAGGAGCTTAATTGCCTCCCACCTGTCGGCCAATTAACCATTCCCGATGGAGGCAACCAGCTTGGCGCAGCGCACGGGACAAACAGACCAGCCCCGTGCGTCGTTAACCCCTATGGCCCCTGCCGGGCGCGCCGGCAGGGGAGTCGCATCGCCGTCCGACGTGGCGGACAGCGCGGGCCCACGTGCTCCCGCCGGGCTCGGGCAGTGACGCCCGCGTGGGCCACGCGCTGCCGGGCTCGAGGCCCCCGACGTGCATGGCGCCCCCGCCCGTCCTCGCGGGCTATAAAAACCGCGCCCCTGCAACGGCCTCCTCCCCTCACACTGCAAACCAGAAAACGCAAAGCCAGCAAGGAACGGCAAGCAGCCCCGTCCGTGCCAGGCAGAAACACCAGCTAGTCCCTTCCATTTTCGGTCTGTCTCTCGATCGGCGCATGGCTCCGACGGCGGCGGAGGCGGCGAGGGTGACGACGGCGCTCGGTGTGGCGGCGTGCGAGCGGGACGCGGAGAAGCTGGAGTTCATCGAGGAGATGACCAAGGGGTTCGACGCCGAGCAGGTGCGCGTGCTGGCGGAGATCCTGGAGCGGAACAACGGCGCCGAGTACCTCCGGCGGCACGGCATGGAGGGGCGCACGGACCGGGAGGCGTTCAAGGCGCGGGTGCCCGTGGTCACCTACGAGGACCTCCGCCCGGAGATCGAGCGCATCGCCAACGGTGACCGCTCCAACATCATATCCTCCCACACCATCACGGAGTTCTTGACCAGGTACAGATGCCTAGATAGATAGTCTTTTGGTTTGATTGCCGACTACTTCGTCTACTCTGTTACAATTTTTCTAGCTTGTTGGTCGTCCTCTTATTTTTAATCGCTTGACGTTGGCTCAATGGTGCAACTGCTCATGCAAGGATTAACAACGTACGTTTGGTTAATAACTAATCGGCCAGTGAATTGACGTTTGGCTTAATTAAATGTGTGGGTGCAGCTCGGGGACGTCGGCCGGGGAGCGGAAGCTAATGCCGACGGTTGAGGACGAGATCAACAGGCGGCAGATGCTCTATAGCCTCCTCATGCCTGTCATGAACTTGTGGGTCATCTCTCTCTCTCTCTCTCTGCTGGCTCTCTGATCGATTTCCTTCACCTTAATTAGCTTCTACACACTGCCTAGTTTATTTTTTGTCTGCATTCTTCCTTCCCCTTGTTTCAATCAATTTAATTTGCCCGTTTTGACCCAGCCGAGGCGATAGGGTTAAGCGAGCTAACCGTTTTCGGCAGCAATTTATCAAGAGCTGATGAGCTGGTGCATGCATTCTATATTTAGCTAGGGCGCATAAGCTAACCAACTAACAAAACCTAGCAATACCTGCTTGGTGGGAAACGGCCGGTTTCCACATCTTTCTGTAGGCTTCGACATCGATCGATCGATCATATAAAGGTCCTTAACCACCATGCCATCTCGGTGGCAGAAGCAGAACTGTATGAAAAAACGAAACAAAAATAGAGAGGGAATACAAATGCTGGGAGGGAGGAAGTCATGCGTTTCTAGCTTCCGGCCTGACCTCAAATGGTTTGGCTAACAAACCTGGCCACTTGCTGGAGGCGTGGCTAGCTAATCATTCAGACCAAGCCTAAAAAATATGCGTTTGTATCTTAGACGCCAGAGATGCCTTGTGCGTTTCTCTACGTTCTAGGCGCCAAGATTCCTTTTTATTATTTTACGATATCCAACGTTGTGTAATCTGGAATAAGCCCTGTGCGTGGTGGCAGCTCGAAGTTTCCGTTGCATACGTAACCTGCTGGAAGTTGGAGAGAAACAACGCGACAAACGCAGTGCCTTTTTGCACTGAAATATGCCGAGTGGGAGATTTAGAACCAATCAACTTGCACGAGCACACGTATGTATGGATGAAGTTAGTTATATGTCGTCCCGGCCAAAAAGACGTGATACTACAGTATCATATTAGTAGTATATATTATTGACTGAAAAAAAGGCGCAATAACGACTGATGAATTAACGGAGGCATATGGATGATCAGGTATGTGCCCGGGCTGGACAAGGGGAAGGGCCTCTACTTCCTCTTCATCAAGTCGGAGACCAAGACGCCCGGCGGCCTCCCGGCGCGTCCGGTGCTGACCAGCTACTACAAGAGCGACATCTTCAAGCACCGCCCCTACGACCCCTACAACGTGTACACCAGCCCGAACGCCGCCATCCTCTGCACCGACTCGTTCCAGTCCATGTACGCGCAGATGCTGTGCGGCCTGCTGGCCCGCACCGAGGTGCTCCGCGTGGGCGCCGTCTTCGCGTCCGGCCTGCTCCGCGCCATCCGCTTCCTGCAGCTCCACTGGAAGGAGCTGGCGAACGACATCCGGACGGGCACCCTGAGCGCCAAGATCACGGAGCCGTCCATCAGGGACGCCGTGGCCGAGGTCCTGCAGGCGCCCAACGCCGAGCTCGCCGACTTCGTGGAGGCCGAGTGCGCCAAGGACAGCTGGGAGCGCATCGTCACCAGGGTGTGGCCCAACACCAAGTACCTGGACGTGATCGTGACGGGGGCCATGGCGCAGTACATCCCGACGCTCAAGTACTACAGCGGCGGGCTGCCCATGGCGTGCACCATGTACGCGTCGTCCGAGTGCTACTTCGGCCTGAACCTGCGGCCCATGTGCGACCCCTCGGAGGTGTCGTACACCATCATGCCCAACATGGGCTACTTCGAACTGCTGCCGCACGACCCGGAAGCCAAGCCGCTGTCCAAGGACGACCCGCCGCCGCGGCTGGTGGACCTGGCGGACGCCGAGGTGGGCAGGGAGTACGAGCTGGTGATCACCACCTACGCGGGGCTCTGCCGCTACCGCGTCGGCGACATCCTGCACGTCACCGGGTTCCACAACGCGGCGCCGCAGTTCCGGTTCGTGCGCCGCAAGAACGTGCTCCTCAGCATCGACTCGGACAAGACGGACGAGGCGGAGTTGCAGGCCGCCGTGGAGCGCGCGTCCAGGCTGCTGGCGCCCTACGGCGCGGGCATCGTGGAGTACACCAGCCAGGCGGACGCGACCACCATCCCGGGCCACTACGTCGTGTACTGGGAGCTCATGGTGCGGGATCAGGAGGGCGGGGCGGCGTGGCCCGAGGCGGGCGTGTTCGAGCGCTGCTGCCTCGAGATGGAGGAGGCGCTCAACGCGGTGTACCGGCAGGGCCGGAACGGCGACGCCATAGGGCCGCTGGAGATCAGGGTGGTGCGCGGCGGCACGTTCGAGGAGGTGATGGACTACGCCATCTCGCGCGGCGCCTCCATCAACCAGTACAAGGCGCCCAGGTGCGTCTCGTTCGGACCCATCATCGAGCTGCTCAACTCTAGGGTGCTGTCCAAGCACTTCAGCCCGGCGTGCCCCAGGTACAGCCCACACAAGAAGTGACCAACTCAGAACTGCACAGGACTCGTCAGGCCCAGATTGAGCTAGTCCCAGCTGCTGCTTATACTTTAATTTATGCGATGTGTTTCTGCAACTGGCTTGCAAGGTAGAGGCCAACTGCCTGCATCTTTGGAATTAGATCCTGACACTTCACTGCTAGTTACAGACTTGTGTGAAGCCATTTCTCGATTGGAAGTGGCGTGTTTGTAATTGTAACTTGGCAACCTCATTCTTGGCCGAATATCATAATAGTAAGCCTTTTCTCCAGTGTGATTGAGCTTGCATGTGTACGTTTTCTGCGCTCGTGATGAGGTTTGAGGTGTGAAAATCTGGTCCAATTGGTCCTCAACTCATTCAAGCAAGGGAAACTCCAGAACCAGAACCCATTTAGAAAAAAACACCAGAAAATCTAAAACTGGTCGGATTTTTCGACATGGAGAAATGCATGCGCGACGCCTTGTAGCGGGGCATACTGCATACATATGGCAAAAAGGCATACCAGAAGAATAGTTTTGATCACAAATCCACTTGGGAGTTGGGAAGCACACAGAAATATAAGCACTGGATCCGGATGACTTAAATCCAGGCTTTCTCTTCAGAGACATTCCAAAAGAAAAAGACAAAGATTCACCTAACAATAATATCATTGGTCTGTAGTTAGCAAGAAAGAACTTTCTTTCTGGTCCTGCACCCGTCTCCTCTCTAAAGAACACCACGAGCTAAGAGGGTGAGATATTTGCTTGGGCAGAAGCAGTACCATCCAACTTAGCTTGTCTTATTCGTTGAGGTGTTTTCCACAGGCAGCAACATGCAACACTAATTTTGTTTTTGGTATTAACCCTGAAAACCCATCCTCACACAATGCTAGGGGCTGCGAACAAACAAAATTCTACATCCTGCTAAATTGGACAACCCCATAGCAGCAGGAAAGACAATAATACTATCCTCCAAACTACAGAACTTATGATTCTACAACAATACCCTGAAGGAGATCAGGCTCTGCATTCAGAGGCAAGCTGAGAACTTCCAAAGGCTGGCAGAGTATTTTGTCAGTGCTGCGACGGTCAACATCTTGCATCATTATTTTCGCTAGTAGAGCTTTGTGGCTCCAGGAACTTGATTGGTATTTGTGACATCTGTGGCTGATGCTTCCTGACCTGTCCACGATGCGAATGTGTATGATGACATATGATTCACCCAACATCACGAACTATAATTTAAAATTTGAAGATTTTGAGCACCTTGACACCAGCCATTGATAACAACTTGTGAGAGGCAACATAAACATAATCTGAGTTGTCAATCCTTTTCTCTACGAAATAGATGACTTCAGATACCCCTGACTGTAAGAAAGATGAACATGATCTTAGAATTCAACTGATAATTACTCAGGCAGCTTCCTAGTTAGATTAAATTGTGTGTTGATTGTTATATTAGATTGCGAAGTGAACTGAACTCCCATGTCAAACTAGTAAACCTTTGTTGTTGAACAGCTGTGTCTGTGTAACCTTGGTTAGATTGACCAAACAAGATTTAACTGGGGAATGCACTTCAAACCTAGGTGAATTTTAGTGCATACATGGTAAGAAAACCTGCTGATGTAGTTTTTTTCTCAAGGTCGTAACAAAAAAGAGTCCCGAGACATTAGTTAGAGGATAGACATAATAAACGACAGACATAAACTGTAATGCTACATTATATAATGCTACAGAGACAGACCTGAATAATAATCTTGGCACATTCATTGCATGGGAACATGGTGACATATAGTTTCTGTGAGAGAAATGAAGAATTATAAGACCAATAAACTTTCTAAAGAAGGTGAATATAGTGCACAATGACATAGTAGATCAGAAAGATCAAACCTGCCCAGCTGCTGAGGCATGATTTGTATTTAGAATTGCATTAACTTCAGCATGAACAACATAACTGCCAGGATTAAGATCATTTTGATGATTAGATTTACATCCAGATCTACTAGATGTAGGAATATATTTTTTGATGAAAAGTGGCAGTGGTGCTGCCTATCCATTAAAGTAGGAGAAAAGTTCGGAAATTACAAAGAGGACAAACAAAAGGAAAAGAAAACCGAAAGGAAAAGACTTTGCAACTTATGTTGCGACCCTATAAAAACAGAGATAGATCACTGAGATCAACCATGCGGAAGGGGGTATATTCCCCATTGAAATCTCCTTTCGCTAGCCTGAACTAGATGTAGGAATATATTGATTCCTCATTATATGAGAGATTCGGGATGCACACTTAGGCAATGAAACTGAGGGTTCAAGAATAAAGGAGAAGGAAACAAAGCACAAATGAGCACACCATCTGATTCAGGCTGCATTTCAGTTGAGGGGGCATGAGTCATCCTCACCATGTTATGATAATTTCATTAATCATGTTCATTGCTCATCTTGAAGACCATCTAACTACCCTATACCTTTACCCACAAAAGTTGTGATCCCTTATCATAATTAGGTTCAAGGCAGGAAAAATTTAATGTTTTAGGGTCAAAGTTGTGCTTATGGTTTTTTTTCTGCCGATAAAGAAGGTCAAACTACTTTGTCATTAATGAGCTATGATATATTCCTGCATGCCAAGAAAACAGGCGTGTGTCAACAAAGAAAAATAATAATGGCAAGTAAATTTCATTACTTACGGAAATTTCGTCTCCAATGGATTACCATTTGCAGATTTCTGCAGTGGAAATAAGTTAGTAAAATAGTATTCTAACTGGAAAGCGAGAGTGAAACTATTATCATGAAATAGACATTTAGAAATTGACAGGGTTATGAACATGAGCAGGTAGTAGGAAATTTCAACTGTACACTTCCAATAACTGAACTGATCTTTTATCTTTTATCCTTGGATGCCAATGACTGGCAGAAAGAGTACCTTTGCCCAAGGAAGTTTGTCGTCAGAACAACCTCTAGGGAATCCATTATAGCCAATTCCTGGTCATGGGAAAGCTGAGTTACATTATCAAAGATAAGATGCATAGCTACTGCAGTTGTCCAGGCACAATTAATCTTTTGTAAATGGGCAGACAAAAACGAGTTTTGCCATAAATCAGCAGGAAAAAAACGAGTTGATGGAGAACTAAGCTGAAAATTGAAATGAACCAAGACAGGCTTTATTAATCTACCACAAAAATGTCAGATACAAATCAAGGATTATTAAAATAATTAGTGCTGTCTTGTTGCTGAAACAACTGCAGACAGCTTATTTGAATAAAACTGAAAAGAAAACTGGACAAAGGTATCGACAGTGCAGCTAGAGTGCAGCGGATAGAAATTTTAGAACACTAAGGTTTCAACAGGAATGTAGCACAGGGCGACTCATTCAGACATCTATAATTTAAAATTTTGGTAAATTCGCTAGCAACCAGAGGGTTCCTGTGTCCCATTCATTCAACGCTGAATTTTTGACAATTTTTTAAAACATTGCAACATGTAGAATTTGCTAATGGGGATGCCAGAACCCCTGGACACAAAATCTTTACTCTTAAATTTTTTTAGTAAGCATGATGAGTTGATGATTCGAGTGCACCTGGCACTCTCATGGGAGAAAACAAATACATACTTCAACAACTGGATTATGGAGAAGACCTGAAATTCTCTATAGTTGTTTGCAACTTGTTTTAGTACATTTATATGCCCACTGCAGAGAAAGTATCGATTAATGTCAGCCTCACCTAGGATTATCCCCTCTTGGCTGACCAAGCATGCTCCAACCTGAATGGAATGGATGACACACATATCAAATCGTATATACAGTACAGCTGATAACAAATTTTGTTGCATTAACTTCCATGCTGAAATATACAGCTGATAATAAATTATGTTACATTAACTGCCATGCTGACACAGGTGATGTTTGAGACAAGCAACTTATTCCTCTGCTTTTATAATACATCAAGCAGAAGCGGCAAGAAAAATTGAGACTGGAAGCAGTGTGCCATCAAATCAATGTCCATGCAGTCAGATAATTTGGTACATTATTCCTATGAAATTTGAAGCACTATAAAGGTTTGTTTAGCTTGGAAAGATTGGCTGCATGGTTCAAACGACAGATGGAAAAAATCTCTATAGAATAAGAAGATCACGTCATTACTAAATCTGGTAATCTGCTACTCACATGAGTGGCCAAGGATCAAAAGAGTCATTTAATTATATATGGACACTCCTTAGCTGGAAGTGCTGCCTACTAGGAGAGCTGGAGGTACTGCCTACTAAGAGAGGTTCCACAAAAGATGTGACTAAAATCCTACGGTAAATGTGGTCCATTTGATCAGGTATATAAAAGCATTCCATCCTAATTCTAGTTAGTACATCGCTTGCCTGCCACGGTCTGAACTATAAACAGATGTACGAGTATACAAATTTCACTTAGGATTTTCCACAAACAGCTTTAGCGCAAATGTATATCCAATCTTAGTTTACCTGCCGGTTAGGATCCTTGGATCGTTCCGCCGAAAGGAACGCGATCGCCATGAAGTAGTCGTCCCAGGAGATGTACCTGCAAATAAACAAATGCCACGAATCCGACACGTGAGACTCCGCGAGCGTAGTTCAGCCACGGATCGCCGAGGCAGGGTGACGAGGACGGACCCTTCTCTCTTGGCAGGGTCGAAGGGAGACTGCGCCGGCGGGCGCTCGGACTCAGCTGCGGATCCGTTAACAGCGAGCGTCTGATTCTGGGGCCCGGGGGAGGATGTCCTGCGGGAGGACAGGAAGCGCAGAGCGGCCGCGGCAGCAACAGCGCCAGCGGCCGCCGAGATGGACGCTATCGCGAGATCCCTCGTCGAGGCCATCGCGCTCAGGGGCAGGAAAGGGGCGCGCACTGGCGGTGTAGGGTACGCTGCCTGGATCCCCGGAGGTTGGTGCCTTGGTGATTGGGTTCGGGACGCGGAAGCGCGGGAAAATTTGGTGCTCCACCTTCCTTCCTCCCGCGCGCGCGGAGAAGACCACGTCGTTGACAATTCTTATGGGCTTGGTGGGCTTCGTGGGCTATTGGGCGTCGTATGTTATGGACACGGCTTGCAGATTCACGTATTCGTCCTAAATCAAATAAAAAAATGTCACCTATGCAAAAGTACGCTCTAGAAGAGGAATTGGAAGGAGAGAAATCACGTCCGTATGTTACAGTCAGAATTTAGTTTCGTAGACCGGGAATAATTTCCAGCGAACTAGTCCAGATATGTTTTTGTACACTGCACTATGGTCTAAAGTTTGTTTCTAAGGCTCCTTTTGACAGAGATTCACGATGCTGATTCTCAGACAGAATCAGCGGAGTTGTGTCAAACACTATATTTCAGGAGAAGTGATTCTTAACTGATTCTGAGAAGTGATTCTCTGAAATGAACTAAGAGACTGAGAGGTGAAAAAAGTAGTTTCTGCTGATTCTGTGAAGTGATTCTCAATCCTGATTCTAAGAGTTCATTCTAGAAAATCATTGAGAATCACTTTCAGTCACAGAATCACTTCATCAGAGAATCAGAAGTGAATTTGAAGAATCAGAAGCTGTGAGTTGTACCAAAGAGGACCTAAGTACAACCATCTTAACCGGTAGCTGATCCAACAAATGCATATAAGTTTAAAAAAAATCTTACATATCATACTCAACCGTTCTTTCTATATTTTTCTTAGGCTGACCCAACATAAGGACGTAAAAATCGCCACTGATTCTTTTTACGTCTGGACAGGAGTCCACACGTACGGTACTGAAAAGTGATTGTCTCGAGCAGAAAGACTCAAAACATCTTGTGCTTCCGCGTCAGCGCCCCAAAACAACACGCTCGTATGCAAAAACACCACTCCCCCCGGCGTTCACACGCAAGAACACCTCGCCAGCCCACGCACATGCACACCAAGTTGCTAGCTGCAAAGTGTTCGGTAGCCACATCAAGGGGACCGATGTTTGGATACCTACCAGCGGTAAACACAAAATTGGTGGCAGATTGAATTATCCAATAGTTTATGGCCTTGAGTTCTAGATGGGTTTATGCGTTGGAGTCAGCCTTACACGCCACTGGATACATTCTAACGAAAAAAATAAGAAAAAAATGATGGCTCGTGGGAATGATGGCACAACAATGTTGCTCTATTTTGAGTCACCACACGTTCAAAATGAGTCAAAATTCGATATCTTTTTCACAGCTTTAGCTAAAATTTCATGTATTTTAGCTTGATAAGCAGGCCAAACATATATGACATCGACCCGACCCTCTGATCTTAATGATATCGTCCTACTCCTTCAGATCTTTTTGTCATCGATCAGTTCAAAAATAAACTAGCCAGTGACAAATAAAAAGATCCGAAAGAAGTACTATCTAAAACTCGTGCTATCAATGATGATTCAAAGATCAAGAGTATCTTTAAAACCTAGAACTCAAAATAAATAATCTCGTGGAAAAAGTCTACGTAACCCCCAAATTACGGTACGGTGACTACTTAACCCCCTCAACTTTAAAACGGATCATTTAGCGTCACAAACTTTGTAAAACCATCTAAATAACCCCTTAATCTAGTTTTGTATGGTGGTTTTGCTATAATAACAGTTAGGATGGCAATTTTACCCCTATCAATTATTTTCTCTCTTTTGAAATGTTTAATTATCTAAATATGGTAATTATGTAACCAGCAAATCTCTCAATTGTTTGTAAAGAAAGGTCTTATCTTTATTGTACTATGAGCAGATCCATACTAAGGATTGAAAATGAAGTTCAAGAGATGATAGTAGTAAGATTCAACTGAAAGCAACACTCTAAAAATAAAGAAAAAAAAATTATTAGGAACATAAACGTCATCTTAACTATTACCCATAGCAACAACAACTATAAAACTAAGTTAGGGAGTTATTTAGACGATTTTATAAATATTAGAGTGCTAAATAACCGATTTTAAAGTTGAGAGAGTTAAATAATCACTATACCTTAACTTAGGGGGTTATTTATACTTTTTTCTAATCTCGCCAAGTCCAAATGTTCTCTCACTTGCACACCCTTGCGCCGCTAAAGCCTTCATTTACTCGCACTCCTTGCTTGCTGACCTCATCATAACAAGACACAAGAGGAACTATAAGTCCACAACAGCTTTCAAACCTTAACATGCTTCACCATGTTTGGCGATAATTCCTACTGATCCATCAGCAGCTTCATCAACACCGCCGACGTCAGCGCCCATAGCGCGGATGCAACCATTTCCATCTCATCCGTGGGCCACGCGACTCCAATCTGTGGGGGTCCATGTCGTCCCGGCCTTCGCTTGGTTCGGTGGTTTCATCTTTCAGCGCTGCCGTGGTCAGTCTTGTGGCCCCACTCGTCAGCCACCAGCATTTTTCGGTACAATACACAAAGCCGCCATTTTGTTTTGCGCTTTGTCTCAGTAGTCAGTACCAGGAGAACGCTGGCGAGAGACGCCCATCTAACGGGGCCGAACCGTCGACTGCTCCGATCATGACGTCGGCAGCTGCGGCGGAGCCGCCGCCGAAGAAGCGGAAGCTCGTCGCCGCCCAGTCCCCAAGCCCATCATCCACTCCGGCGCCGGCGCCGGCGCAGCCTCAGTCCCCAACTCCACCTCCGCCCGCGGCACCTCCCGAAACCCTAGCCGACACGGCGCCCTCCTCCGCTGCACCTACGCCGGAGGGGACGTCCCTGTCGCCCGAAGAGGTCACACAAAAGCGCCGCAACCGGGAGGAGCTGTGCAGGGTCTACGAGTGCTACCGTCGTATCCGCAGCTACATAGACCGCAAGGACGCGGCCCTCCTGCCCCATCTCGAGCAGGACTACCTCCTCCTCATCTCCGCCTCTCGAGGTGCCTAAACTACCATTCTCTCCTCCCTGTATCGTGAAGCAGTGCAGTAGAACTGGGAATTAAGTTGGTAGTTAGCTAATTTTGTGAGTTGCTGTAACCCGGGTATGCTTGATATCAGTCCGCACCTGAATCTAGGTTGGTTTACTGGGTAGCCTTGACGAATGGTAAAATCCTGAGTACATTTTCCTTATTCCTTTTGTTGTCATAGGTTGCCATGCTTTTGTTAGTTTATACAAGGATTATTAGGATGTTAACAGCTAGCGAGTTCATACATAAAAGGTAAAGCAGATCGAGTCATATAAGTTGTTATGAATACAAGACGACATACATCGGATTTGGTATGCTAACTTATTCCCTTTGTTATGTTCTTCAGTTAATTTGCAACTAACTAAATGCTCTTGGCTCTCTTGTTAACTCCAACAGTTATGCATCCCATCAAGTCAATGTTATTGATAAAAACTGGAGTAAGTTGACATCTTCATCGTGTGAACCATTAATGTTAAGCAAAGTGTCATTCATAATTAAAGTCTTCGTTATTTCCGGGACTGTAAGAGTTTATCCTAAAAATTTGTGCTACATTGTGAATTCCCAAATTTTCTTCCCGTTGCAATTGTATTTTTTAGCTTCTTGGTAAATAACTAGGAAAAAACATTCAAAGTACACCCAGGAGCTGAGAGGGTGAATATACCTATTGTGGCAGCCGTGTTTTCCTCTCATTTAAGGAATATAATTCCAGCATTCAGAAAGGCGTCCTGAGGCGTCTGCCTACACGCGCCTCGGTGCTCCGCACGAGCGACCCGCCACGCCTGGTGGGGCGGTGCTCCATTGAGGTGGAGGGCGGGGCCGATCTGCCGGTCCATAGGCACCGTGGTGGAAGAAATCACAGGGACGCTGTGGACCGTGGCAGATCTGTGCTGTGGAGGAAGCGATAGCGGCATGCAGAGTCGATCTGCGACGTGGAGGAAGGGGTGGTGGCGGGGGGAGCCGATCTGCACCTGTGGAGGAAGGGGTGGCGGCGGGGGGGGGGGGGATCTGTGTTGTGGACAAAGGAGTGGAATTGTGTCCGGGAGGAATTGCAGGGCATGGGTGTGGAGACAGGCTGCTGGGCTGGGCTGGAAACCTGGAACCGGGCTAAGGGACGGAGGAGGGCGAAAGTGGGCTGAAGAAAATCAGCCCGAAACTGCACAAACATGCATATACTTCTGTATTTTTATTTTTTTATAATCCATCACTGCTACAGTACCTAACGCCTAGGCACCGCCTAGGCACGCTTAGTCTCTAGGCGGAGAGTCACCGTCCGCCTAGCGTCTTTTGGAACCTTGTATAATTCCCTACATGCCATGTGACAGATTAAAGGCTTCAAGTCTTTCATCACAACCCACTTTGATTAACACAGAGTCATATTAATAGATAGAATTGCTAAAGTATAATTACACTTGATTCCCGTAAGCAATCATTTGGCCATATTTAAAACCATCCTTATATTTTTTCTTGTCTATCCATACAGGTTCAGCAAGTTCACAACGTTTTCTGTCTTTGTTGATCCCTCGATTTTCATCATACTGTCCTACTGCACTTGAGGCAGCAGCTAAAGTTTCCATCAACATGTACAAACTGAATATTGCCATCGTAACAAGAGGGGAGGATGTGAACAATTTTGCATACCAGACAACTAGGGATTGTATCGTTGGCTTAACTGACATATGCCTTGCAGCATCTTCCGAAGCACCCAAGTCACCTGTTCTCACAGGAATATGCTCTGCAGTTTATATGACTGTTCTAGCCTTCTTCATTTCAACCTTTGACAGGAAGGATATATATCATGTAGGCTCTAGAAAACTTCCAATGCTTCAGGATCCTGTGAAGCTGTTAGAGTCTTTAAGGGAGTCAAATGATACCAACCTATCAGCATTTGATTATTTATTTGAACTGAGAGCACTTTGCTTGCTATGCACATTTCTTTTATCCCCAGAGAATGTGCTAGAAACCAGTTTTGCGCTACTTGCTTCTGGAGAAACTGATGATGTGAAAGGAGGACTGTACTTTTTAAATCAGCTGACCAGCCGTCTGAATATTGATGTTGCAAATGATTCTCTGGCTGATAAGATTGATGGACAGTGTTCAGGAATGGAAATAAATGTGTCTGCCACTCAAAATGTTGTTAAATCAAAGCACTTTTCTGATGGCAATGTTCTTTTAAGAAATTCTATGGTAGAGTCAAATGAATGTTACATGACAATGGTACGTTCTGTTATTTATTTTTCATGTTGAATTCTTCACCTTTCCATTAGTTTTTTTTTTCATACGGATTGTATTCCACCTCCAAAACCACAAGGTGGCTGGAGATCCAGAATTCCAGACTTCCATTAGATTTTTTGCCAAACTACAATTTTTGTTTGATAAAGCCTGCGATGTAACCTCCTCTTCATTTTAAATTTATTTTTCAGTTAATTTATATTGCATCAGCAGTTCATGTGCCTGTATCGTAGTTTACTTGTATTTTGTTTACTCTTATCTCGCTTGCCCTTTTTCCACTTTTCTTTTTTAATAAAATAAAGTTGGTTGGATTTCATATCTAGTCTACCCCATCGTGCTTCGGACCAGTGGCGAAACTAGATCACAAGTTAAGGTGGTGCCTGTATCAAATTTATGCTTAAATTCCAACCAAATAGCTGCTCATAATAAGCATCTTAGTAGTAATTATTTTGCTTTACCTGGTGCCAGTGCACCAGGGTAGTATAACCTGGCTTCGCCAGTGCTTCGGACAAAGGCTTTGATGTTTTTATTGTTAATTTATATTGCAATAAAATCTTGGCTTTCCTTGCAGGCTATTTCTAGACATCCATCTTTAAGATGTTGGATTTTATTAAGGTATAAAAAATTATGTGATTCCTGTGAGCCTGCTGTGGTTTCGGAGGTATCTTCTTGTTTGAAAGTTTTGGGCTCTTTGTCAGAACTTGCTGAGGATAGTGTTGACATGGACACTGAATCATCAATGCTGGAGAAACCTGACAAAAGTATCAAAGAAAATATGCAATCAGATGAACTAATTTCTTCATCTGAGCAGGAAGTACTTTCAAAAAATGACAGCACTGGTACCTATGTTCAAAAGTCTTCACAGAGCAAGAATGTGGTGGTTCATGCTGATGATAATATATCTGAGAAACAGAGAGATGCGAAAATCGATAAACTGTTTGATATTTATGGTGCTTCTGGCTCAAGGGATGTGATTTCAGTTTCTAAGGAACTTTGGGTCGGTTCACTGGGAAATAGAGCTACAGAGGCATTAATCAGATCTAAGTTTGAGGAATTTGGACCATTAGGAAATATTTTATTTTATCCATCGAAGGATTTTGCCATGGTTGAGTTTAGAAATGCAGTACATGCTGTTCATGCATGTGGAAATATGCAGGGTTCCTCTATTTGGGGTGGTTTTCTTCAAATTAGGTATTTAGACAGACTTATAGGCAGTAAGGGATTTATTGGTGATGTAGCTATTGGTGAAAGCCGTCACATTTATATTGCTAAACTCAAGAGCCAAAAAGACAAAGATGAGGTGTTTGATCAGTTGAAGGCTGCAGGCTTGAATAGGCCATGTGGATGTACTGACATCTCCAGCGAAAATGCTTTGCTTCTAGAATTTGAAACGGCGGTTGATGCAGCTACTGCAAACTATGTTAGGCGCCAAACTTATGCAAATATTTATTCTAAAGATAATACACCTGGTCATCAGCTTTTGGTGCAAAATATTGACAACTCAGTCCCTGATATGGAGTTTATCAATGCCTTCACTCGATATGGAGAGGTCATTAGGTGGCAATTCGATGCGCCTAATGGCAACTGCTTGATAACTTACAGATCACGTGATGCTGCTGCCTATGCGAAATCACAATTGCATGGTGCAAGATTTGGGATAAAGTCGATTACTGTTGAATCAAAGTCATGCACTGGAGGATCCTTTCATGATCAAACAGTGTCGTCGGTTGCTCCAATGATAGGCCAGACTCCTGACAACAGCATTCACCACGATATCAGGCAAGCTCTCCTGCCCACCCCCACAGTTGTTTAATGGATGAAATATTGGTTGCATTCATTGCTATTTTATTTCGTGGAGGTGATTTGACTCATGCTAAATTAGGATTTCTCTTATTATGACAAATTTTCTATCTCTGATCAATGCACTCCAAGAATCACACGATGTGTAAGAACATGTGGGATCAGTTGCATCTGTGTGAATGTCTGTTGGTTTTAATAGGAAATAAGATAGGAAATAGGACACCATTATAAACTCACCAATTCTGTATAAGCTGAAGAAGTCAGTTTTTCTGCATATACCGCTGATCTATTACATACGACTTTCCTGTTTGATCAGCATTGTTGTCCTGCTTATCTGAATTGAAATGTTGTGGAGATGCACCATTTGAACTAACCATACAAAAAATGGTCCAGGATGCTTTTTGTAATTCAGTGTTAACATCAATATTGTATTTTGAGGATTCAGCCATTTATCTAGCCTGCCCCCAACGTTCATAGGACAAAGGATTTGTGGTTGTCGTCGGCCATTTATTATTCATGTGAACTTTTTAAAGGAGATATAGCTGATGTTCTTACGAAAATAATAAACAAGCAGAATATGGCCAGGCACAACTGTCCTTTGATTAAAGTGCTGCAGGTGCACAGAAATTGCACCTTAGGCTTTACTCGCATCACAAATCGTTCGATTAAGGTGTGCAGGGAAAGAAGTAACATGGTCATGCCTCCAATGTCATTCTTCTTTTTTATGTGGCCCCTATACATCTAGCTTGACAACCATATAGCCGTATAACATTTTGTTTTTATAGCATGCCATTATATTGCCTAGGCCCTAGATAGAAGCTTAAACGCTTTGTAAGGCCCCCTATATTACTTTCATGTGCCAGCGTCTTACCAACAACAACAAATCCTTTGTCCCAAGCAAGTTGGGCTCGGCTAGAAATGAAATCAACAATTTTTAAATTTTAAAAAGAAAAGTAGAAAAGAAAGAAAAAATAAGGTGAGAGTAACAAAATACAAATAAACTAAGGCTCTGAAATTTATTTATTTGACAAAAATGAAGTAATAAAAAATGTGCCAGCCTCTTACCATTTGAAAAAATATCAAAATGTTGCACTGCTTGTTATAAGCTACTGCTGCAAGGTCATTACTTACTTGAGCTTACAAACATTAACACACTTTCATGCCATTTTAATTATTTGCTTGATAAAATGTGATTATGGATACAACATTATGTTCCTACAACTCCTACATACCCCAAAGGCAAAAAATTGTCACTCATCACTCATTCCTTGATGGAAATTTCTGCAGGTATCCTGTTGTTTCTGGATATCATTCAGGCTACGGAGCACCAGGGGATCAGCCTTTATATGGCAAGTCCAGTATTTTTTAGCGGAACATGAACTTTGCAACGGTTGTGCGTGATTGGTTTCTAATGTAACAGCATCTTCCTTGGCGTGCAGGTCCGTCACCTCCAAATTTGAAACAAGTGTGGCGGCATCAGGAAATGGAGTCAAATAGAGCCCCACAAGGGTTTCTTCCCTGTCCACCTGTTTCCGCACACCGTGGTTCTCTAATGCCACCACCACCTATTCAAACCTCTTTTGTTCGTCCTGTATATCCTGGTCCAAGAAGTCCCTGGGAAAACACGACCCCAAATCCACCACCCTTCAGTCATGTTTCTCCTCGCATGATGCCTGGAAGTAACTTCGGTGCCAGTCCATCTGGTCCTTTTCCTTTCATGCCCTCTTCTGTTACCCCGCTAGCACAACTTCCTGCAAGTTCAGCACAGCATTCTGATACAATGCCACCACCAGAACATCTAACAAAGTCAGCTCCCCCACCATTTACACCTCCACCACTACCTATTTCCCAACCACCCTCTGTGCCACCACCCCCAAGTTCTCCGCCTCCTTTGCAATCTACTTCTGACTCTTCTGTCTCGAAAAGGTCTTGTTCTCATCCTCGATGGCAGGGTTCTCTTTCAAAAAGTGGCTTGCATTATTGTAAAATCTATGCAAGTAGAGTAGAACTGGATGCCTGTAGATATGGGAATGCTGTTTCTGAACCGACAGAGTAAGGATACATAAATTGATTAGACATAATATATTTGTGTGTACGACAAATATGGTAGTATCTTAATTTTTTTTTTTGAACACCCCCAGATGGCCTTCAAAGTTAGATGTGACAAAGCGGACAGATTTGCAGCATGTGAAGACAACCTTCTCTAATTCTCCACCAAGCAAAGTAAGGTTCTAAGACATTATATTTCTGGTGCTAAACGTCTTGATACCTGCATGTATCATGCTCGAAGTTACTTTTGGTATCACAAAACTTGTAGTCTTATAAGGTGCATATATTTGACACCTGGCTCAGCACTCTGTTTTATAGAAAGGTTCAGATCAACACATGCAAAGGGCCCTGTTTGAACCTGTTACTGAATGAACTGTCATTCCGATGAGTTTGAAGAATTGCTTCATATGAAAAACTACGACGCTAAAGTGGTAGAGCGGTCCGGCCGCTTAAGGCGTCCCGCCGCCTTGCTTTGGAGGGTAAGGCGACAGCGGCAGGGGGATCCAACGACGTGGGAGCAGGGGGAGCCGGCGGCACAGGAGCAGAGGAAGTCGGCGGCGCTCAGATCCGGCGGCAGGAGGCCGGCGGATCTCGGTGGTGGGGGCGCGGCGGGAGCAGGGAAGGCGGCGGCAGCGCTCCCAAGGGACGCGGCGGCGGCCGAAGCCGGGGAAGGCAGCGCCGATCTGAGGAGGGAGAGGTTGGGTGCGGTGCCAATCTGATCTGAGGAGGGAGCGGGTGGGGATGTGATGCCGGGTGGGGTGCGGGCGTGCGGCGGCTGTAGGGATGAGGCTGCTGGTTAGGATTTCAAAGGGGTTGCTGATTAGGATTTCAAAGGGAGGAGGCTGCTGATTAGAGTTTCGAGGCTTCTGGATGGGCTGGGCTGGAAGTCTTGAGTGGCTAAAAACAGAAAGAAAAAAATGGACAGAAATTTGCTGTATTTTTTATTTTTACAGCTAATAACTATTTTGATTTTCCTATTTTTATATAATATTAAGGCGCCGCCTCGCCTTACACCTTACCGCTTAAAAGGTAAAAAGGAGGCCCGTCGCCTTAAGTCGCCTTACCGCCTTAAGAACTATGAGCTCTACTCTAGCATTAATATGTAGAATGTGCGAATTGAAACCCTTGTTGGCTTCGTGACATCCACCTCCACAAATTCATGTCACAGAGATCCTCAGGTTGAGAAAGTGTTATCATTCAACAAAGAAAAATACTTATTCTCTTTCAGGAACTTATGTTTTGTGTTACCCAGTTATCTGATACACAACTCTGACACATGCTTATTCTGTGTAATAAATTCGAAAACACAAAAAAAAATGGACGTTCCTGCTATGAAAATGTAGTAACTATTAACTACAAATAACAACTATTGCGGAAGCATGAAGCAATACTTCCGTCTGTTGGTGGTGGAAGTTTTTAAAGTTACATGCTAAAATAACACCCGATCGTGGGGAATAACCATATGCTATGTGCATGCAGTGGACTGTGGACATCTGAGAATTCCATGCTAATCAATTTGTAGAACACTTTGGTTGCATTTTAAGATGTTCAGAGATATATGGTCAGTCTATTTTTTGGGTGCAACAGTTTAATCACTCAGTCCTCCATGAATGTGGTTGATATACTACCTCTGGTCTTTTTTTTTTTTTTACCTTGATGTTATGAGAACTGAGTTTCTCTCTTCCAACGACATTATAAAATCGGAGGGAGTACTAGTTGAGTCATATCCTATGCAGTACTGCAAGACAATGTTCTATTGTTGAGTATTCCAGCATGCGCCATTCAAACAATAGTCGCATGCCACTTCCATCCTTGAGGTTTTATAGGTTGCTTAATTTGTCTTGATTAAATAGAAAGCATTTTCCTATCTGAAAGTTAGATATTATATTTCAGAGGAAAACATACTTGCACTTTTCACCATGGAAAAAAAAGTTTGATTTTTTCTCCTCCTTTGCAGAGAGAAGTCTGCCGGCTATTGCCTTGCTCAAATGGGGATCAAAAAGGGGTATGATCTTATCTCTACTGGTCACTCCACTTGAATATAGTCATTTTCCTTTTTTAACATCTATTGCACGAGGTACTTCTTAACTATCTTTGGTCCTGCATATGAAGTGACTAATGGCATAGTCACGTGGTTAATCCTTAAGCAAAAGCAAATGAAATTTTCTTGCCCTGTCCCATTGTACCTTCAGAAGCTATACCCTCCAGAATGGCATTAACACAAGGGTTATATCACTCAGAGTATATTAGTTCTTTTGCAAAAAAGAGGGTATATTAGTTCTTGTGTCAAGGAACATGATGCATCGTAGTTAAAGCTTGGAACCCCTATACATCATGCAAAAACATAATTGTTTCAGGCTGCTTTGTTCAAGAACTAATGCTCAAGTAATTAACTGAAATGCTAGTGTATTTTGCAGCTCAGGGATTTTATATCCTATCTGAAACAGAGAGAATGCGCGGGCGTGATAAAGATTCCTCCTGTGAAACCCATGTGGTCACGGCTTCTATTTATCCTTCCTCCCACAGCTAACGTGTGTGATATCCTGGCCCTTCCCCCTCATCCTGCCGACTGTCTGATTGCCCTAATTTTGCCAAAGGAGACAAACGTTGAAGCTACATGACAGTTTTGTCTATTCTAGGGATAATTTGTGAGCTATGCACCCTGTAGCAGTTGTGGAAATTGTGAGTGAATGTTTTTTTTTTTTGAAGAAAACTGTGCATAATTGTTGGGTACTATCCGTTGTTGCAATTATCATAGGATGATCCGGGTTAGTTTCCGTTAACTGTGACTGCAATCCTTGTGTCCAAATCTAGCTGTACGGCGGAAGCTTGTGCGGCGCCAGGTTCTGCCGGGCACCACAAGATAAACAATCTCCAATCTCGTATTGGAGCGAACTGGGACTTGTTATCCGCACTTGTCTTATAGAAGATCAAAGTAACAAGGATCTTTCTTCTCTAACCGATGCCAGCTGCCTGCGTGCTCCGCCATGTCAGCACAGCCCTCCCATTGTTGCCGATCCCTCACGTGACCGGCACGACGAGCCTACCCATGTCCCGTTTGGTCGCCACTACGGACCTGAACCAGACATAGTTTGTCTAGTTAAAAAGGTAGATGTTGTCTTTTAGGTGTTGGTTTTGTAATACATTCACTAGTTTTTTTATTTGACATTGGTTAGTTAAAAAATGAACTAGCCAACATCAAATAAAAAAGGAACTGAGGAGGTATATTTCATCTTCCATCCATGTCATAAGTTAGGAAAAACACATTTTTTAATTCATTTTCTTACAGTTCAAAAGCTAGCATTTGCACATTTTGTTTTAATTTTTAAACAATAAATAATAAAATTTTAGACAAACACGATAATTTTCTAGTGGATCGGCGTGTTTGCGCCGACATACGGTCCTGTCAAATGCAGCAGTTCTAGCCCGTGACGGATTGAGTTATAGCAGGCCATGAGCCCAGATACCACGGAAGTTTCGATCAAACGGTTCCATGCTGTCGGCCAGCAACGGTGGTCCAGAGTGTGTCACAAGGTTTGCGAAAGGCCGTAAAGTTACGCGATCACGTCCGTAGTTCGCCGCCCCGTTCTGGCTTGTAGCGACGACATATGAAGGCGAATGCGTCGACGCTCACTTGGCTAACTCTGCTCGTGTGCCGAGTGGTGCTTGTGGTAGCAGCATCACGTTGAACCATTTGGTATGTGCTTGCAAGTTTCCTCTTCCAACTACTCGAGTCTATTGATAAGCAGGAATCAACACGCCCTCCAGAACACACGAACAATATTCGAAGCACACACATTAAACGGTATATAAAGCGAGTGTTACTGGCGCGCACGCTGACCGACAAACAAACAGAGCAGATTACGCGACAGAATGGAAATCAAAGCAAAGCTACTAACGAACAAAGAGAGCAGATTACTCGTGGCAGGAGGACGAGCTATGACGTAGGAAGTGATCCACTAGACAGGGACGGTCTAGTCCTGGGTCATCATGCGGCGGAAGTCGTGGAAGTCGAGCTTGCCGTCGCCGTCGTCGTCGTAGGCGCGTATCATGGCCTCGCACTCGGCCACGGACGGCTCGTCACCGAGCTGGCTGAGCACGCGCTGCAGCCCGCGCGGCGTGATCCGGCCGGACCCCTTCACGGCCTCGAACGCCTCGAACGCGCGGCGCAGGTCCTCGCGCTCTTCCTCCTCACCGCACTTGCTCTCAATGATCCGCACGAAATCGTCGAACCCGAGCGTCAGGTCCGCCAGGTCGCCGCCGCCGTCCAGCACACGGCTGCCGCCGTCGCCCATGGACGCGAAGAACTCGCCCAGCTCCCGCCCCGAGATGCGGCCGTCCATGTCGCGGTCGAAGTGGCGGAAGATCTCGCGGAGCTCTGCCATGCGGTCGCGCCCGCGGGACGTGACTGACGACGATGCGGACGCGGATGTGGACGACGACGACAGCGACCGCGCGCTGGTGCCGCCGCCAGTCGGTGAGTCCGGCGGCGAGGGCGCCGTTGCCTTGCACTGGCCGCAGAACAGGCCGGTCGGCAGGCTCAGCTTGAAGTTGCGCTTCGGGGACAGGCGCTTCGACGGCTGGGAGACTTCCATGCTCGCCATTGAAGGCTCCTTGCTAGCTGAAGTGGATAGATTAATTCTCTCTACGTGCAGACCGAAGCTTTGCTGGCTAGCCAGTGAACACTGCGCTTGTGGATGGACACACGACACGACACATTGAGGCTGGGTGGCCACGTATTTGTAGGAGAGGAAGAACGGAAAGGCGAGAAGGAAGGTCCGATCCACAGCGCGGTAATTTACGGCATTCAGTGAGGGGAACCGGGGAAGTTTCACGGCTCTGTTTTTTTTTTTCTCTTGCTTTCTATCCGAAAGCGGACGCATCCATTCTCCAATGGTCTATTATAAATTGACAACTGCTTATGTACTCTCTGTCTCCAAAAATGTATTACGTTTTAGTGAAATTTTGAATTAAAACGTGATAACTTTTTGAAAATAGAGACATCATTGTCGAGTTTGCAATAGTGAGAAAAATGAAATCATTTCAGGCTTTCAGTTCTGATTTGGTTTTGGTAGAGCAAAATATGCAAAAGCAACATTTGCACTGCAACTTTAACTTCTGGCTCATAAATTCAATCTTTTTTAGCGATACCAACGGTGACGGCTTTTTTTGGCGCTACAATTAAATTTGAAGTAGAATGGATATCTCTGGAGCCCAAGCTAGTATACCGATTCGTTCCACATTACTAGGTTCGGTTCTCGTCTCTTCAGTGATTAAAACACACGTTCGTTCTTAATTTCACACGGATGCCAAATGCGAGCTTCGGCTAGTGGCATCGACGATCAATTCTGAACTGATCCTACAACAGCATTGCCCCTCTAATTAGTGGTTGTCGTCCGCTGATTAGTTGTCGCAACATCTCAATCACACTACAATGTCCATGCATTATTCCAATTACGAAGCCGCCCACTTACGATTAAATTATCTCGCTCTCTAAATGCTGCGTACGTACCACATGTTTAACTCATTGCTGATGCACGGCCGGCTCGGCTCAAACAAGCCCTCGATTGCGTCGCCGTTTCGAACCCGTCCCCGTCCTGCATGCGTGCAAATCACCGGTGGCCGCGTTTTGTCTCATCGTCCGCGCGCCACCGATCCGACACCAGAACCACATTACTCCGGGGGCTTTTCTATTAAGCTGCAGAAAAGTGAGTAAAGAAGCGGACAAGTGCTACCTCACTGGCGGGCCGTCACCGGTGGCGCTGCCTGGCACAAAGGGCCGGCGAGTGGCGGCGGGACTCACGTCAGGGCGAGGGGGCTCGGTGCGCGCGCGCCGGAGGAAGCTTCGCACCGGCTTCGTTCCGGAATAAAAGATGCTGGGCATGCACGGACGCGACGGCTGACGCCCGCGGCCCGCCCGCAAAAATGCGCGGTTACTTACTCGATCCACTTCGCCTTTCCGTCGCGCTCGATCGATGAAAAGTTCACTGAATCCGTCACCGATCACTAGCTATAGTGAGAGTTACCTGTAGCATGTTGGCCAGATGGCCGGGCCGGTCCTGGAAAAGGACGTGCGAAAGGTAGGTGGAAATTGATCCAAGGCTTCCGGTGAGGCTTAGTTAAACGAGGAGAAAGTTTCGCGCTCTCACGGCCTCCGCTTTTGGAGGCCGTGATGCCTTTGGAAGGGCCACGCGCATGGCAGGCTGAAACTGCATTCACCAGTCGTTCCTTCGATTGATGATCGGGGGCACGGCGTGCTGCCTGCTCTGCTGCTGGTGGTCCAGAAAGCGTCAGGACTGAGACCTAATGGGCGCAGAGCCGCAGACTACAGAGCGGATGCGACGTCTAGCAATCATGGTCAACTTGTGGTAAGATCTGGCTATTTAGGTTGTGTTTGGTTTGAGGACAATGTAGGATGGATTGAGTTCATCCCATTTTTTAGGATGGGACGATCCCATTTTTCGTTTGTCTATAGGGATAGGATGATTCCCATTTTTTGTTTGATTAGAGGGATAAAGTGGGATGAGAATAAACGGCTTCTTGCTCATCCGTTAGCTGCTGGTTACTCTGGCATTTTGTCAAACACCTTGAAGCTGTCACGGCTGCCGCCCCTAATCACCCTGAAGAGGTCCACACCCATGGTGTCCACGATGTTGTACGCCGCGAGGCCGTGCTTCCGCATCATCGGCCTGAAGAGGTCCACACCCATGGTGTCCACCTGCTCAAGACCATTCCTATAAAAGCAGGCACGCCTTCCTCCTGCCACGCCCACCACCACACCACTTGAGCACCAGCAGAAAGCATCGGAAAAGGCAAAGAAGAAGCAGAGAGATGGCGGGTGAGAAGAAGCAGCAGGGTCTCCAGCTGCTGGACTTCTGGGTGAGCCCGTTCGGGCAGCTGTGCCGCATCCCGCTCGACGAGAAGGGCCTGCCGTACGAGTACCTGGAGCAGGACCTGCGCAACAAGAGCGAGCTCCTCCTCCGCTCCAACCCGGTGCACAAGAAGATCCCCGTGCTCCTCCACGACGGCCGCCCCGTCTGCGAGTCCCTCATCATGGTCCAGTACATCGACGAGGCCTTCCCCTCCGCCACGCCGCCGCTGCTGCCCTCCGACGACCCCTACGCGCGCGCGCGCAGACCCGCTTATGGGCCGACTTCGTCGACAAGAAGGTCTACGACTGCGGCACCCGCCTGTGGAAGCTCAAGGGGGAGCCGCAGTGGGAGGCGCGCAAGGAGATGGTCGAGATTCTCAAGACGCTGGCTCGGCGACGGGCCCTACTTCGGCGGCCTGACGTGCCGGGAGTTGGCAGAGGGAGCGCGGGTGGGCGACTGAGGCTGACGCAGTAGAAGTGGGATGGATTGATCCGCTCGACTTCGGCCGGACGAGTTCGTCCCGGATTTAGAGCGAATATTCCATTTCGAGATGGCTCTACCCCTCGTCTTCAAACCAAACAACATTAGAAGTGGGTTCACCTCATTCCGTCCCACTTTATCCTACCAACCAAACAGACCCTTATAGATGGCAAAGGGTTGGTCAACTTGACACACTTTACCCACAGAAAACAGGTATTGCCATATTCTCCAATCCAACGAAAATGTAAGAAGTTCCTGGGTATCGTGGGAGGACTTTGACTAGCATTTCCCTCCAGGATCACGGGCACTTTGGGCCCGTTGGGTTTTGGCGTTACCACGTTGTCATGCCCGCAAGCGTTTTCCTTAGACGGGCCGAACCAGTCCTGCTCCGTGCGGCCCGTAAAGGCCCACTGCAGTTAAGAGCTCTTGAGATGTTGGATCCAAGTCGCCCGAACCCGGCCGTGTCAACCGCACGCACTGGCATCCGATCCTCCGCAACATTCCAACCTCGTTCTTCCACTCGGATTAGGCTCCATTGTTCCATACATACAGAAACCGCGAACAGAGCAGCACAGCGCACGCCGCCGGGCGCCAGTCGTCTGCGCGACCTAGATCGTGCTGTTCCGGGTCGATCGCGCGCAAAACGTCGTCGTTCTTCCAGCAGCAGCACCAGGAGGAGATGGAGATGTCGAGTACGTGCAACGTCTCTTCGCCATGTGCCAAGGGCTGCGGCTTCTTGGGACCGGACACCCTGAACATGTGCTCCGTCTGCTACATGAAGAACCTCCTCGCTACCGTACGTCCCGGTTGAGGTGGCCTCGACAAGGATAATACAACCGCCAGCCATGATGCTCGCGGAGATAAGATTAGGGAGTGGGCAGAGCGGGTCAGGCAGGCGGCAAAAAACCCGTACTACGCTACGCGAACAGCTGCACGGAATGCTTCAAGATGGGACCGACGATGCGGTTCGAGTGCCGGTGCGGCTGGGCCTACGACTGCATCAACCACCGGAACTCGGAGGATCACCACTGTTCGTTGGACTACCAGCGCACCGGCCGCATCTCCATCCGCCGCAACAACCCGCTCATCGAGGCTGACAAGCTGCGCGACAGGATCATATGCATGTTCATCATGTCTAATTCCTCCCTCGATGACATATGTGGCTGGTGTGTGTATAAATATTACTGTATTACTCCTTCCGTCCCAAAATGTTTGTCGCTTTGTAGTTCATTTTTGAACTACAAAGCGACAAACATTTTAGGACGGAGGAAGTAATTGTGAGGGCTGGACATTCAGTTAGCCATGACCGAGATAAAAAACGAAGCTTCGGTTAACCGACAAATTCGTTCGGTTTATACGGTTAATCCGAATAAACTGGACTTAGGGGCGAGGCGAGCTGGCAGCTCGGAGCGGCGGCGGGGACCCGGGGCAGGCTTGTGGCCTGCAAGAGCTACGACGGCGCAACGGAGAGAAGCGTGCGCCGGGAAAGTAGCGGCGGTGAGGAGCGGGCGGCAGGGCGAGCTAGCGGCCTGGAGCAGCTACGTTGGGCGCGAGGAGCAGGCCGCTGGGACGTTCCGTGGCGCCGTAACAGGGAGCAGCGGGCGGGGGCGGCCACAGCTGGACAGGACTAGCTTGCCGGTCAGCGCACGAGCCGCGGCGGACGTCGGGGTGTCGGGGTCGGAGAGCGAATGGCGGCCGGGAGCGCTCGCTGGACAGGGGTGCTGTCGGTACCCTAAAAACCATACACCCCCTGAGGTTACAAAGATCTCAAGGGAAGGACATCAACTCAAATTGAAGACCCTTGGGGGCCCACTCGCCAGACGTGACCGGACCCGCTTCTCCAACATGGTTAACCTCTAGGTTGCCACGTGTACTGTCAGCCCAGAGCTATTACCCGCAAGGGTGAAGCTCCGGGCCAAGTACTGAAACGGCACCTCCGGAGGTAGCCCCCGACCGAGAGAAGCTCCGGACATGACACGTGCCAGGTCACCCCGGAGCTTCCCGCTTCTCCCAAGCAAGCTCCGGAGCTGCCACGTGTCCATACGTCGGAGCTAAACCGCTTCAAATCCCCGGGAGACGTTGTAACGGCTCCGGATCTCCAAAGGACAGCTGCAGACTTCAAGACCCGATTAATTATCATTAATTCCACATTAATGACACTTAATCGGATGATATTAACACCTGTAACGGCACTGTCGGAGCCGTTACAGGGTTATTAGCAACAATTAATCTCGCGTATCAATACTAGTAACCGCCAGGGCCACATGTCGGGCCAGGCTGACTTGTAACGGTTTGTCCTTGTGCTATAAAAGGACAAACCGACGATACACGGGAGAGAGAACTCTAGAACACTCTGAGGCTCACAAGTTAATACAACACACATACACACCCCCGTGGAGTAGGGTATTACGCTCAGGCGGCCCGAACCACGTAAACCACCGTGTCACTCGTGTCCAAATCGCATTTCACTTTCTTAGATCTCCGCGCGCCCAGACCGAACCACAAACTCCTTCAAACACTTCTCATAGTGTTAGGGGATCTGCCGACTCCAACAGTCGACAGTTGGCGCGCCAGGTAGGGGCGCCTGAGATCTTCAAGAATGGTGAATTCAGCAGCTGGATCATCCAACGGGCAACCTGCTGCTCAGACTGTCGGAGGCAATCCCTCCAACATGCAACCACCGGCAGGAGCCTCAGTTCCAGCGGGAGTCACACTCCCACCACCACCATCTTCTCCGGCAAGACATGCCGAAAGACATGATGGTGCACCGGCGTCACATTCTGCGCCGGCAAGTCGTGACAACCCAGAACACGCGCTCCATGCAGCGCGTGCTCTCCTTCAGCGACCACCACCTCCGGATGCATCTCAAGGTGCCATGGAGCAATGGAGAGCTGATATTGAGCATTTGGTCGCAGCAGCGGCCGAACGCCTCAACAATCAGGGTCCACCTCCTTCAGGGCGGGCCCCGTCGCAGCGACGAACGTTGTCTGGAAGACTTGGTCCACATGTCTCCAACAACCGAAGAAGAGCTGCGTCACAGCAAGTGACGTCGTTGCCCTCTGGGGCACGACGTGCCCATACTGCATCTCGGCTTTCGACACACGACCTCTGCACCCCGTGTGCAGCCAAGCGGCGACACCGACATTCCCGTCAAAGTCGTCCAAATTGGTTCCGATGTCACTCAAACTACCCGCATATCGGGTGGCTTGAACGACAAATAGGAACTCGCGCTCATCACTTTCCTCCGGGCTAATGTTGACGTGTTTGCCTGGCAACCGTCACAAATGCCTGGGATCCCCAGGGAAGTGATTGAGCACAATCTGAAGATTTACCCCGACGCTCGGCCTGTACACCAGAAACCTCGGAAGCAATCTGTAGAGCGACAGAACTTCATCCGACAAGAAGTGAAGAAGTTGCTCGAAGCCGGATTCATCCGAGAAGTCTACCATCCAAAATGGCTGGCAAACCCAGTCGTTGTGCCAAAGGCCGGCGGGAAACTTCGGATGTGCATCGACTACACCACACTGAATAAGGCATGTCCAAAAGATCCATTCCCACTACCTAGAATAGACCAGATAGTGGATTCCACCTCTGGGTGTGAGTTGCTGTGTTTTCTAGACGCATATTCGGGATATCATCAAATCCGGATGTCTAGGGAAGATGAAGAACATACTTCATTCATCACAGTGGATGGATTGTATTGTTACACAGCCATGCCTTTTGGTCTCAAGAATGCAGCTTCAACTTTTGTACGAGCAATGTACAAAACTTTCGAAGAACTCATCAGAGACATAGTGGAGGTGTACGTTGATGACATTGTGGTCAAAGTCAAAAACAAGGAGTCCCTCTTGGATACCTTGCAGGCTGTCTTCGACAAGCTGCGGGCCACCCGCACGAAGCTAAACCCAGACAAGTGCGTCTTCGGGGTTAGTTCCGGAAAGCTTCTTGGTTTCCCGGTAAGTCACCGGGGTATAGAGGCTAATCCGGCGAAGATAAAAGCCATCGAAGACATGCGGCCACCAACCCGCATCAAAGACGTCCAAAAATTAACTGGATGTCTAGCAGCCCTCAGTCGATTCATTTCAAGACTGGCGGAAAGGGCACTTCCCTTCTTCAAGTTACTGAGGAAGTCCGGACCATTCCAATGGTCTGAAGAGGCAGAGAAGGCATTCCAGGAGCTGAAACAGTTCCTCACCACTCTACCAGTCTTGGTAGCTCCGAACTCTGGTGAGCCTTTATTGCTTTATATTTCAGCAGCTGACGAAGTCGTCAGTATGGTTCTGGTTGCGGAGAGACCGGAACTGCCCAATACTCAGGAATCCAGATCCCTTCGGGAGGATCCGGAGGTTCCCGAAAGCAGGTCTGGGTCCCAGCTCCCAGACTTGAATCCTCAAGAAGTCACTTCAGAGGACCCAGATCCTTCCGATAGGATCCAGGTCATTCCTGAAGAAGCTCCGAGTTCCTCCACCCAGAACCCGGAGGTCCTCGAATATAGTTTGGACCCCTCCGACAGGGTCCGGATCAATGGAGAGGAAGCTCCGGACCCCTCCGGGAGGGTCCGGACCGTTCAACGCCCAGTATACTTCATCAGTGAAGTGTTACATGATGCCAAGACTCGATACCTAGAGGTACATAAGATGCTCTACGCAGTTCTTATTGCCTCAAGGAAGCTTCGACACTATTTCCAAGCTCACAAAGTCTCGGTGGTAACCTCATATCCACTTCGAGCGATTCTGCATAATCCCAATTCAACTGGGAATATTGCAAAGTGGGCAGCGGAACTGGCTGAATTCGACCTCGAATTCATTCCAAGACAAGCAATCAAGAGTCAAGCGTTGGCAGATTTCGTGGCAGAATGGACTCCCTCTCCATCAAACTCTGGGGGCCCCAGCGAGCAGAAGAAGGAACCACAAGTTCCGGCCTTCACTAAGCCTCACTGGACCCTTTACTTCGACGGCTCCATGCAAAAGCAGGGAGCCGGAGCTGGAGTCCTTCTCCTCACACCAACCGGGGAGAAGGTAAGATACATGGTGCACCTTGATTTCAAGGCAACCAACAACATGGCGGAGTACGAAGCACTCATATATGGATTAAAGGTGGCACTATCCTTTGGTGTCAAGCAGTTGCTGGTCAAAGGAGATTCACAACTTGTTATCAAACAGGTGAAGGGTGAATGCTCCTGCAATAATCTCCAGCTGGCTGCTTATCTCCTTGAAGTCCAGAGGCTTCAGAAGGACTTCGAAGTCCTAGACCTTCACCATGTTCAGCGTGCTCACAACGCTGAAGCTGACAAACTCTCGACCAAGGCGTCAACCGGAGCTCCGGCTCCTGACGGAACCTTTGTCCGGAGGATGTCAAAACCCACAGTTCAGCCTGCCGAGCTGAACGAAGGGGGCGAGATCAGCATCCCGAAGCTGACGGTCCCGATGGCCCTGTTACCATGGCAGCCATCAAGGGTCGTAGGTGCTGCCGGAAGCTCCGAGCAACCCAGCACGCAAGACTCAAATGCTCAAGTCAGTTCCGATGCATGGATCTCGGAGATCCGGAACTACTTGAAAGACAACATCCTTCCTGACGATGATGTATCCGCTGACCGGGTAGTCAGATTGGCTAAAAGATACACGTTGGTAGAAGGGGATCTCTACCGGCGCGGTGCCAACGGCATCCTAATGCGGTGCATCACAAGGGAAGAAGGCTGCGAGCTCCTCGCAGAAATCCATGGAGGCGAGTGTGGGAACCACGCGTCTTCCCGCACGCTGGTCGGAAAAGCCTTTCGGCACGGCTTCTACTGGCCAACAGCGCTCCAGGATGCTACTGAGCTAGTGAAGAAATGCAAAGCATGCCAATTTCATGCAAAGCAAATTCATACACCTGCTCAGCCCTTACAAATGATACCTCCTACGTGGCCTTTCGCCGTGTGGGGGATGGACATCTTGGGACCCTTCCCAAGAGCCGTCGGAGGTTACAAGTTCCTGTATGTCGCCATCGACAAGTTCACCAAGTGGCCGGAAGCTACTCCTGTTGTGACGATCAACAAACAATCTGCAATCAATTTTCTACAATCTATCGTGAGCAGATTCGGAGTCCCAAATAAGATCATCACTGATAATGGGACTCAGTTCACAAGCTCCTCATTTCAAGGATATTGCGAAGACCTCGGCATACAAGTTTGCTACGCCTCCGTAGCTCATCCTGCCAGCAATGGGCAAGCCGAGAGAGCAAACGCAGAAATCCTTAAAGGACTAAAAACGCGCACTTATGAGCGTTTGAAAAAGCACGGAGCTAATTGGATCGAGGAGCTTCCGCCCACTCTATGGGCTAACAGGACTTCTCCAAGTCGGGCAACCGGAGAAACACCCTTCTTCCTGGTGTACGGAGCAGAAGCGATCCTTCCTCCGGAGATCACCCTGGGTTCCCTCCGAGTCCGGACCTTCGACGAAGCCGCGCAGGACCAGCTCCGGCGTGAAGACCTAGACCTCCTCGAGGAGGGAAGGTGCCAAGCAGCTGTTCGGAATGCCCGATACCGCCAAGCTCTACGGCGCTATCATCAGCGGCATGTACATAACCGACAGCTCGAGGAAGGCGATCTGGTGCTACGGAGAATACTATCCAGAGAAGGGCAAAACAAACTCTCCCCCGGCTGGGAAGGACCCTTCCGAGTGATCAAAGTATCCCGTCCCGGAAGCGTTCGCTTGGCTACCGAGGATGGGACACCTCTCCCAAATCCTTGGAACATCGAGCACCTCCGTAAGTTCTACACTTAATTCCACGGAGGTGAGTCTTAAGTAACTTGAAGTGTATGTTATAGAGTCATTGTACAGAGTCGGGTAATTCCTCCGGGAGAGCAGCCGGACCTTTCCTGAAAGGTTTGAAAAGCTCATGCAACACTTGATACAGTCTCCGGACTAGAAGTGTAGCTAATTACCCTGGGTTAAACGAGAAACCAAACACACTTAGCCTGGTTCCGTACCCTAAGAGTGTACTCGTTTCCCATGTACCCCGGACCTATAATGAAAGACATCTTCATGTGAAATAGACTCCACGTGCATTCATTTTTGCATAGGCTCGACATTTTTATTTTTCTCTTTCTTGTCTATAACAGAAACGTGCAATTCTTAAGAAGTTCTAGTTTAACCGATTTATGTACGATTTGAGTTGAATTGTCGGATTTTTTAGATTTAAATGTCGTCTGTGGCCAACTCGCCTGAAAGCCGCCAAGCCATTCTAGGGCCGGAGTGCGCTATCGACTTAGCCTGGTCAAGCACCCTAAGTACGCCACTCTACCTACACCCCGGCAGGCCAAAGTAAGGTGGGTCCATGGACAATTAGATCTAAAAGAAAAGACAATTCACCCAATCATACTAAAAATCGTGTTCAACTTGAAATTCTCTTGAGAACCGTAAGCCGCAACGAAGTTATAGATAAGGAACGAATTTTACTGTTTTTCTTGGCCTAAGTGTGCAGGAAGAATAAACCCAACATTGATGGAGAAAAATCGGAGTTAACCAAGCTCCGACTCCCACCGGCGTTAACTTGAAGATGGTGAGAAGACTCTATCACTAGAGTCTGTTGCCAGCAAGCCAGGCGTGGCAAGGGTCATTGCCGGAGCTACTAAGCTCCGACACCTTGAAGTATTAACTATCGACACTCAACGTGTTGGTAGAGGCTATTGCCGGAGCTACTAAGCTCCGACAATGGGCAACGCCGGAGCTTCTAAGCTCCGACGACTTCAAGGGACCTTCACTATCGAAAACTTCGGACCTAAACTATACGAGTTCGAAGCAAATCTGTCTTCAACAAAAATCAACATCCTTTTGGTACATGTCCACAATCAAATTGTGCACATATACCAGGGGGCCAAGTGAAGACAAAGATGTTGAAGACAAAAAAATGAAATTCACGAAAAATTGGGGATTTCATTTCATCAGAAGACCGGAGATTACATCTGGAGACAAAGGATTACAAAATTGAGGAAGAAGAGAAGATACAAATAAAGGCTAAGAAAGATAGTCCTAGACCCTATGGAAGAACTCAGCGACCTTCTGGGCGACCTCCGACACGCTGGCTCGGGTAGCTTCGCCTTCTCCTTCAACTGGGCCTTCAAGCACCGGGTCCAGAGGGAATCGGGGGTTCCGGCTAGTGTAGCACGTCAACACATATTCTGTGACGTTCCTAGCCAGGGATTGCCCCTCGACCTCCAACTGGTCCGCGATGACGTCGCCCACCTTGGAGAGCTTGCTGCCCGCAGCGCCCAACGCTTGCAGCGCAAGGTCCGGCTCCGGCTCCGGATCATCCGGAAGCACGGGGCTGAAACCCATCGGCGCTAGCGCGTCGTCGGCCTTGCTCAGGAACTCCCAAATTTGCAGGGAGTCCGTCTTCCTCAGGCCCTTCATCTCTTCCAAGGACCTCCGGGCCGCCGCCAGCTCCGAATTCTCGCGGGAGAGGCGCTCAACTTCTTTGGCGTTTTGCTGAATCTTCGCAGCAACCCGCTTTTCGAGTCTTCCGAGCTCCTCCTCCCGGAGGTGGATCTTGTTCCGGCGGTCGACCAGGTCTTTCTCCCTAGCCTCTATTTTCTTCTCCCGGGCGATGAGGGCACACTCATACTCGTAGAGTTCCTGCCCTCGCACCCAGGTCTTCTCCTCCTCTTCGAGGCAGCGCTCTTCCAATTTTTTAGCGCGCTCCTCGAGGCCCTTGTCCGCCAGAGCTGTCTTCTCGGCGAGCTCTTCTTCACGTCGCAAGACGTCATCCCGTAGCTCCAGGAGTTTTTGCTCCTCATCCTCGAGCCGCTTTTCCCTTCCCTCAAGCGCCTCTCGGCGCTTGATGAGTGCGGTACTGATGGCTTCGAGTTGATCGTACCGGGCGTTGGCCGCATCATTGGCAGCTTTAGCTTGGTCGTGGTACTCCCGGGATTGGGCGTCGAGGTTGTGAGTCATGCTCTCCCTCTCGTCCAGCATCTCACCCCAGAGCTCCAAGCGGACCTTCTCCCGCTTGATCCATTCCTTGTCCGCAGCAATCCTCGACTGCGCCAGCTTGGTCTCGAATTGGAGTCTATTACGCCACCTCCTCAGGGTTTGGCGCTCCTCTTCAAGAACCTTGCTGTCGTGGAAGAAGGCTAGTTGGACTTGGCGCAGACTGGAGCAAGCGTTGTCGATGGACATCGACAGCGAGATGGGCTCCGGACCTTCTGGGGTCTCCTCCGCTGGTTCCAGCGGGTCTTCATTTACAAAAATTGGGTCCCACTCTGCGAGAGCGGAACCCCGAGCTTCCAAGGCACTAGGGCCCTCCTCCGGGATGGCCTCAGTCGCCACTGAAGAAGGTCCCGCCACCAAATCTTCATTCGCCCCCTCAGGCTGGGGGCCGGCGACTTCGTTCAGGCACTCTGGCTCCGCCACGGGTACCATCGACGTCGTCGCCTCCAATGGCTCCGGCCGGGACGCTTCTTCTGAGGGGAGCTCAAGCTCCCCTGCCTCCACCACCACCGGCTCTGCAGCCGGCGCTCCAATAACTACCGGCCTTGCGACCGGAGCTTCAGAAGTAACCGGCTCAATTGCCGGAACCACTTCAACTTCCGGCTCGCACGCCGGGGCTTCAGCTGCCTCCGGCTCGACCGCCGAAGCTCCAGCATTTTCCGGCTCTGAAGCCGGGACCGCTACTTCCTCCGGCTCGACAGCCGGAGCATCTACTTCTGCAGCACCAGGGCCCGGAGCTTCAACCTCCGGAGCGGGTGCCGCTGGCGCATCTTCAATCCTGTGGTCCGGCGCTACCATGGGAACTTCTGGAGACGACTCGAGGTCCATGACCACGACAGCCGGCGCCGGAGCTGTCGCAGCCTCCGCCTGAGGCGGCACCGGGGCTGGAGCAGAAGCCCTCGCAGCCTCAGACACTGTGGCTGAGGGCGGAGCTTCACTCCCCTTCTTGGGAACGCTGCAGATGAAGAATGAAGAAATTGAGCAAACAGATGCTATAATTAAAAGTTAATTGAGGTAAGCAAGAAAAATTACCTTGGGAGGTTCACGCACCAGCTTGCGCGAAACCTCTTTCCCGGACGTTCCGGGCTGGCCACGGTCGGCGTAGGAGCTCCGGGAGGACTCCCAGGACTTGCCGTAGCCGCGGGCGTTTCCCGGGTCGGAGCTCTCCTTGACCGGGAGGAACTCCTAGACCTGGAGGCCCTCACCGCTTCTCGAACCGGAGTCGCCTGTCCGGAGCTGGCACCTCCGAAGGGACCCATCACGGGGACAGCCGTACTCCGGGAGGATCCCACCGCCGGAACAGTAGCGCTCCGAAAAGACCCCACCACGGGGACAGACGCTACAGCAGCGGAGGACCCTCCTTCCTGAGGACGGGGAACTGGCGGGGAAGTAGCAAGCCCGACGGACCTCCCGTCAGCATGACGCAACTTCCTCTTCCGGCTCTCTGGCTCCTCCGCCAGCTCCTTGCCCTTGCCGGTGACCTCAGCTCTTGGCTGAGAGACAGGGGCGGAGCCGCCTTCCGACAACCCGGGGATCGCCAACGAGGCGGTCGATCTTCTCTCAACGACGCCAAGGTCGTCAAGCGCGGGCATCTTCCGCCGGAGCTCCCTGCAGAACTCAACTTCCTCGTTCAGGGGGAGGAAAGCCGGTGGCGGAGTCAAGTACGCTCCGTCTACATCGATGCCGTGCTGGAATTTCTTGAGGTGAAACTCCAAGGACTTCCCCACCATGCTGGACTTCAACCCGGTTTCAACCCGGTCTTCGTCCATCACGCTGTTGAGGGCCCAGGCGAGCTTCTCCCTCCTCTTCAGCGGTGCCCACCTGTTGAACAGGAAGTTGCAGAACACCGCCTGGGGAGTCAATCCTCCCTCCACACATTGGCGGATCCTTGATAGGACGGGATCGAAGGCTGCCGCCAGCACCGGAACTTCGCTCCACACTGACGTGTCAATGCCAGGCAGACCTTCTGGCAGCTCCAACCGCTCGTGCTCCTCCACCCGGACAACTACCCAATCTTTCTTCCAGTCATCCCACTTCCCGGAAGGGAACGACCGGAGGTACTTGAACGGGCACTTCTTGCGCTTCACAAAGTAGTAGAAGCCAAGGTACTCGTCACTTCGGCCGGTGGTTTGGACGGTGAAGAAAGTGCGGAAGAGCTCGATGCAGGGAGGAATGCCCACCCACATCTCGCAGAAGTGGACAAAGATGGACACAAGGAGAAGGGAGTGAGGGCCAAGGTGGTATAGCTGTAGACCGTAGAAGTCCAGCAGCATCAAAAAGAAGGAAGAAAATGGTGGGATCAACCCCACCATGGCATACGATGAAAAGTATACCATTTCGCCGGAGTGCTCCTTTTTAAAGGGAAGCTCTCCTCCGGTGCGGATTGAACGGTTGAAGAAGTCCGACGACCACCCCATGAGGGTTCGGACCTTCTTCAGATCGCTCTCCGTCTTCAAACGACTCTCACGCAGACCCAACTCCATCGCAGCACAGCTAGGCGAGAGAAGAAAAGCAAAGCACGAGTTGGGAGTTTGAGCGCAAGAACAGATGGAAAGCGTAAAGAACTCCCGACGGTGCGCTTTCCTTCTTAAGTAAGCCCTCGCAACGCTTGGATGGAAACTGCAGGGGAGTTAAGCATACTACTCAAGAATTCGACCCAGCCGATGACAAGAGGGCCCGGGACCACCCTGACGATCAAGTCGAGGCTCTTACCCAGGCGAACAGTTGTCATCACGAGGCGGGAAACCCAAAGGCGGCGGACTGACAAGGCGCGCGGAACCGATACGGTTTCCGTATCGGGAACCGACGACCTTCAATTGCGAGAGATCCGCACGTCAAAGATCTTATCTGCCGCCTGAGGTGCGCCACGCGTCGGGACTCAACCATAAAGCCCCGCCAAAGGCACCTCCGAAGACTCTTGAAGACCCAGTTCAAGAGTCACAAGTATGGACCCACCTCCGGCGGAACGACTCCATCCCGTTGGCCTTCCCCGGAGGTAGGTCCAGGGGGCCACTGTCGGTACCCTAAAAACCATACACCCCCTGAGGTTACAAAGATCTCAAGGGAAGGACATCAACTCAAATTGAAGACCCTTGGGGGCCCACTCGCCAGACGTGACCGGACCCGCTTCTCCAACATGGTTAACCTCTAGGTTGCCACGTGTACTGTCAGCCCAGAGCTATTACCCGCAAGGGTGAAGCTCCGGGCCAAGTACTGAAACGGCACCTCCGGAGGTAGCCCCCGACCGAGAGAAGCTCCGGACATGACACGTGCCAGGTCACCCCGGAGCTTCCCGCTTCTCCCAAGCAAGCTCCGGAGCTGCCACGTGTCCATACGTCGGAGCTAAACCGCTTCAAATCCCCGGGAGACGTTGTAACGGCTCCGGATCTCCAAAGGACAGCTGCAGACTTCAAGACCCGATTAATTATCATTAATTCCACATTAATGACACTTAATCGGATGATATTAACACCTGTAACGGCACTGTCGGAGCCGTTACAGGGTTATTAGCAACAATTAATCTCGCGTATCAATACTAGTAACCGCCAGGGCCACATGTCGGGCCAGGCTGACTTGTAACGGTTTGTCCTTGTGCTATAAAAGGACAAACCGACGATACACGGGAGAGAGAACTCTAGAACACTCTGAGGCTCACAAGTTAATACAACACACATACACACCCCCGTGGAGTAGGGTATTACGCTCAGGCGGCCCGAACCACGTAAACCACCGTGTCACTCGTGTCCAAATCGCATTTCACTTTCTTAGATCTCCGCGCGCCCAGACCGAACCACAAACTCCTTCAAACACTTCTCATAGTGTTAGGGGATCTGCCGACTCCAACAGTCGACAGGTGCATTCTGAGGCGTCGAGGCTCAGGCATCGGCGGTGGAGTGGGCTCAGGCATCGGGGCTCAGAAGTGGGCGGGCGGCGGTAGCGCGAAGGGTGGCGGCGGCGAGCGGGGCGGTGGGGTGGAGCCGTGAGGGTAGCGAGTCACGTGCTAAGTGAGGAGATGAAGCTAATGGACCGGGCTGACCTGGTTAGACCATCCGCACCAGCCTACTCTAAATCATACTCTATACACTATTCTCCTTCAGCTTTTACAGTACGTACTCTAAATTACATTGCGAAACAGTGTATCCAGTATGCTTTACAGCGTGCCACTGCGGATGGTCTTAGAGATGAGGTAATTGGGCTGAGCCAGTCGAAATCTGATATTGGGCTAAATTACAATTAACCGAAAAAATAAAACAGAAACCAAAAAAATAAATGGCTTTTCTCAAATTGGTAACCGAAATTTGGACGAGCATCCTCTAGCTTAGCCTATTTACTGCAAGGGTGTGCAGTACGTACTTAGCCTCACTTGGCCACACTTGAGGCAAAGGTGCTCTAGGAAAGAAGACATGAATGTCGTTGAATACATGAGAACGATAGATGTATGTGTATTGCAAGAACGTGCAGAAAATTGGTTAAGTGATCCTCATCCCCAAAATATATTTATGTTTATCAATTCCAATTAATTTGATTTCGATTAAATCGGTTTTAATTTTTCGGTTTTTTTACCCACTCTAAACGCGTTCACTACACTCCTTATCAGGTCCTTGCAGTGGTGCACTGTGCCCAAGATGCCCCTTGTTATGAGAAACACAAAAGCCATACAAAAATAAAATATCTACGAAGTAGTGTTAAGTAGATCAGATATTTATATCATAGATTGTCTGCTAAGTTAGATATTAGTATTACATGTTGTCATATGTATCAATCTCATATCTTCTATATAAACTGATCGAGATACACAATTCCAGTCATCACATCAACCCATTACAAAATCAGTTCTCTCAAGTAGAGTCAAATGCGCCGTAGTTAAATTTAGGTGACGTCATACTCCCTTTATTCTTAATTATTTATTATTTGTAATAATATTTTTAATTCAACTTAAAATTTTATAATAAAAATCAAATAATTGGAATAGAGGAAGTACTATATAACAATGTAAATTCCAATCGAAACAATAGTGAAATAAAAAGGTTGCAAAAAAATCAACATCGAGCAGGTAGAGTCGAATGTTCGATTAACAAGAATATTTTAGACATTTTCAACATGTTTCAAACTAGTTATTTTATACTCCAAAACCTACTTTTATTATACATATTTTCATGGTTCATGTTTTTAATCTCAATATATTATACTAAGTCATATGATTATTTAATAGCTGTCATGATTCTCATCATCTAAATCTAAGTCATGTGCACTCTATTCTTGAGAGACATCGTAACACGAGTCATTATCAAACTCATCTCGTGTGACGTCTCCTCATCTGCTATAAGAGAACCGCACAATCCACCTCAAAACCTTGACAAAAAATGTGCAAACATAACTCATTTTAGTAATAAAATATAGAGATATGTATGCAGTAAAAGAAAAAAATAAAACTATATCTTGGGATTTGGAAAGGTGAAATATCATATATTATTAAAAGAAGCATTACAATAATAGCACAAATAGTTGAAATAGCAAGGTCAACATGATATCCTAATAAATGCGACTCGAGTAATATTACACAATTACAAAAAACCAACCGAAGAGTAAGAGAACAATATTGTCTTTCAGCCAAACATTTTCGTCGTGATAGATTATGATGATAAAGTTCGAAATAGGAGACATTATTAGTGAAATAAATAGCAAAATTCAAGATACAATTGTGAAACCATAAGAAGAAGCATAAGAGATATAGAGGGCCAACAACGTGATATTACCGACGGACGATCTCTTCATGCAGTCAAAGTTGTAGGGAACAAGAGTAACATCGATTGAAGAAGCATATTAATTTCATACTGTTTGAGTTTTTTTTTCTCGTCTTACCATCTTTCATTGATTTTTCTCATACCAATTGTTTGTGCTCGCGCATTTCTGACATCTCGTGTTAGCGCGTTATTTGCTTTGTACATTGTGAATTTTTCTCACAATGTTAAACATGAAAAGTTGGAATTTGTTTATCATTTTTCTCTGTACCCCCATGTATTTGATTCTCATTATCATATACTATAATGATAAGTTTTAACGGAATGAGCTACCTGCATGCAAAATTATTCGATCTTTGTTTCGTTTTTGTTACCGATGTCATGTTAATTAAGTCGCAAATAGTAGACTCTCCACTTCAAGTCGCCATTCTAACCATTTTCGTCCCTTTATTTGTTCTTATTTTAATGATATTATAAGTTTTAAATATCATTAAAATCAACATTAAATATAATGTCTTCGAATTTGGAAAGGTGAAACCACAAACTATAAAATTTGTCATCATAATAAAGTATATAGACGTGTACTTTCATTTGAATGATCGTAGGTTGGCAGCAAACAATAGACACGATAATCCATTATCAACCATAAAACTTTGCCACATATTACAAAAATAATAGAACAAAGTAAAGGTGGTGTATACTTGTGTCCAAAAAAGAAGTGCAACATCTTGCTCGTCGAGTATTGAATAAGGAAGCACAAAATATATCTTCCAAAAGCACACTTTACTCATTTTGGTAGAAAAGCTCGGTTCAGAGATAATATGGAAGGCTTGGAACAAGACGTTCTATAGATAATGCATGTTTATATTGTATGTCACACAGTTTAAAATTTATGCACATAGGAGCATAGCAGATTTAAACCAATAAATTAAAAATTAATCTAGTACTACAAGAAATATGTGACAATACATAATACATGATGGAGTTAGATGCAAGTGTTGCCTCAAATAAATGCACTAGAACAAATGATAGTCAACTTAAAACAGATATGTAACCCAAGGATGCGACTTCCTCCTCCCATTCATACTGGTGTCAAAGCAGTATAATTAATTTACCATGACTGGTTTATTATGCATAATCCTCCCATACCATAATTTACCATGCATAAAAAGGAGCATATTTAACCATATATGAGAAGCGCCTTAATTAACCATCCATGGGAAGCACCATGATCAATCACACAAAAAACTTCAATCTGAAGCCAATGGGTCTTACGATCCGCGAGACAGTCATTGACGAACAAGGGGAAATCGAGCCAGGTTTCGGGATGCTTCGAGATGTTCTTCACAAACACCACCACCTGGTTTGTCACACCCTAGCCACCGGCCCGCCCTCCCCCTCCCCTAGCCCAAACGGGAGGAACGACGACGCGATATTTGAGAGCTCCACCACAACGTTAGCGTTTGACAACATCAATATGCCAGTCCTCATCCATGCCACCGACCTACGCTAGGTCGCTCAGGATCCCTGAGATCCTTGGTGAAGGAACCCCTTCCTCGTCCGCCGCTCAGCATGCGCCTCTGCCTGCTCCTCCTCCTCATTGGCCTCAGTCGACGGCGATGCCCCAAAAGCGGTGTGTGAGTGTCTCAGTCAGCTCAGAGATGTCATCCTTGACGCCGCGTCTCGAAGTGTTCGGGGCTGCTCGGCATCAGCGCCGGCGGTGTCGGAGGTGCGCGCGCGTGGCGGATTCCTATCGCCGGATGTGACCGCAAAATCACATTCGTCTTCGGGGTGGACGGAGGATAGCTCCTCGATGTCAGCATCGGCGGTGTCGGAGGCGCGCGCGAAGCGGATTCTTGTCGCCAGATGTGATCGTAGAATCGCCTTCGTCTTCGGGGTAGACGGAGGATAGGGTGGCTGCAATGGAGCGTGTGAGACATGACATCGCGGCGTGCTCTTGCCGTGCGCGCGTGGTCGGGGGCCGCGGAGCAGTGGAGCAGGCGATAACTGGGGTAGAGTTCGCTTAACAGGGGATGTGAGGGCTGGCGAAAATAGGATCATATCAGTGCGTGTTTGGTACAGATGCATATGGATAAACAATTTAACGCCCATGCTCGTGTTTACATCGCCAGCGCAGTTCATGACCAACGACCATCCATGGTTAACAAGGCCTAGGTTGATTTGAAGTTAGGGCACCAAACCTTTTAGTACTGTTCATCGGTTCATTTCCTTCCTTTTAAAAAATATATATGCAAAAAGGTAGAAATGGAAAACAACGTTTAGTAACAGATCTGCTCATATATTTTTGTTTTGTGTGAATAAATGTTCTGTGAAGTATTGTTAGTTAAAATGTAAATGTTGAATGAGGTCATTAGTTTTGTTACATTTGTTATAATTGATCCAACTATAATTACAAACAATGATCTGTTTGATTTTAGAGGGATGCGTACATACTATACGCTCCTTTCGATCCACACCTTGCACCTAGTTGTAAATACGAAGATCATGCTAAGGTTCAAGAATCGGGCTTAAATACACACGTTCCAGTACAAAGAACATAACAACCATCAGAGTTGCGCTCAAATAGACATAGGGGTTTCATTTTTGTCACATCTCTCCATTTGTCACTCTCGTTCCAGTCTACACTCTCCGGTACTAGACAGATCACAAATTTCAAATTTCCGGGCCTTGATAGCGCCCGATGATTTTTAAGGGTGTGTTTGGTTCGAGGGATATAGTGGGACGGGACAGGACGATCCCACTTTGCTGTTGTTTGGTTTGGAGACATGTGTGATGGAGTCATCCCTCAAAAGAGAATATTCCACCCAGATGCGGGATGGAACCATCCCAGCAAAAACATGGGGACGGATCCGTCCTACCTCCGTGGAGACAGGCGCGCGACTTCCAGAAGTACTCATACTCACATGTCCTTGTCCCATCCTTTCATTCAAACAAGAGACGGGACCATTCCGTCCCACACCATCCCACAAAACAAACAAGAAACAGAGATCGTCCCATCCCTCTAGACAAACAGAAAACGGGACCATCCCATCCCTAAAAAATGGGATGGATCCATCCCATCCCACTTTGACTCCTAACCAAACACATCCTAAAGTGCTGCAGTTGGGAAGTGAAACGACTATTTTTTTTATAGGTAGCTTAACGCGCAATGATATCAAACGTTCCCTTCAGCGAGAAAACTTTACAGCCATCAACGTCGGCTGACATACGCATACTTTGGAGAGCCGATGAACATTAGCCGCCCCGCGCGCAAGTTGGCCGGCTCAAACGACTGGTACTCCGTACTCAATCCAATCCCCGAAACCGTGGACAAATGCCGCGGTTTGCAGCAAAAAAACACACAAATCCTGACTATTTCCGTCTAGTGGCCGACTAATAAAAACGGCAGGTCTACACTCTGTGACGAGGAGAAAGCGAAACAGAGTTAAGCAAAGCAGAGCAAGTCACTTCCCTCCAAAACCAGAACAGAACCTGGATTTGGTCCGCACACTGTATTACAATACTCGAAGCAGCTCGGTGGGAACATCGAAGAGAGCATCATATCCATCATTGTGCTCGTCACTGCCCGGCGCACGCCGACGTGGCCATCGCGTTGACATTGCTCTATAAAACCCGGGAGCCTTACGGACCTCTGACTCGGCAAGCCACACAAAGAGCGATACGCTAGATCGTAACGTCTGCGCTCGTCTTTCTCTCGGGGCTCGGGGGATCGATCGAAAGGGAAGGAAACCAGGTCCAAGCAGCGCCCTGCGCGGATGAAGAAGCCGCGGTGCGGCGGCGGGTACCTTGGCGCGCCGATACGGGCGCTGTCGCGGGCGTGCGACCTCTACGTGCGCGGCATGTCCGGCGTGGCGCGCCACGTGCCGTCGGGGGCCGCCGGCGCCGTGGGCCGCGGCGGGTACGGCAGGTCGGCCTCGACGTCGTCCATGCTCATCCTGCGCACCAGCTCGGACCGCGCCGAGGACCTCGTCCGTGCCGCCGCGCGGCAGGGCAGGCGCGTCGCGCCCGCGGAAGTCGCCGACGCGAAGAAGAGCGCCGGCCTGATCGGCGCGGCGGCGCCGGGCAGCAAGGTCGTCCCCGAGCGGAAGACTGGTGGCGCGGCGGCCATGGAGACCATCGCCGAGGACGCGCCGTGCGAGTTCGGAGCCTGCGTCTTGCCTCCATCGTCGAGGAGACGAGGCGCGGCGGCGAGTGGCCTGACCACGCGGACCGGCGGGTTCGGCACCATCAAGGCGGGGAGCGAGGTCTTCGGCTCTTCGCACGCTAAGCCATGCGTGCGTGCTACTCTCGTGGCTGTATAGAATTAGTCTTTTAGCGTTACTAGTGTATGATGGCTACGGAAAATATTACTGTACTATCAGCTCTGTATATTAACAAAACTATGTTGTGCGATGCGATTACCCAGTATTTTCAGCTCGTATGAAATGATATGTGTGCGCGCTTGCTAGCACAACTTAACGAATGGTAGAACGTTTCGGTGTCACTGTGAGTTTGTGACGGGCGACTCTCACAGAAAGATCCAGCGAGAACACTACTATACTAGTTACTCCTCCTAATCCAAGATATGTGTGCAAAATGACCATGTGTTGACTCTTCAGCTAGAGAGTGGATAATTGAAGAAAAAAAAGGTAAGAAAAAAACCAGTACTCCCTCCATCCCCATGAACTTGTCGTTTTGTAGTACAAAAATGAACTACAAAGCGACAAGCGGATGGAGTACAATTAATAAGAGCAAGATAGTAATAAAGAAACATCAAACACACCATTTTAAACCCGCAGAGCAACTTTTGTACAGAACGTGGGTGCTAAAACGACTTATACTTACTTTTCAAAATATAGCTAATATGTATTGGAAGGGTTATTGCCGAAAAGCCACGTTATTGTGCAGTCGCCACCTGTCAGAAAATGATGATGGCTAAGCTAATGCAGGTTATGTATGTTACTGAAATATTACTATAGAAATACTAATGTCCAGTGATGTAGTGTTGAAAGATGACCCCTTTGCTTGGACATTAAGCGTCTGCTACGCGTGTGAATCTTCGTGTTCCGGAAGCTACCAAATTCAGACACGGCCGACGCATCTGGTGGCAAATGAAGTGAGGTTTCTTTGATTCTGGAAAACGGCCATCGCAGGTGGCGAGTTTATTCTTGCACGCTCCTTCTGCTTTTCTCCGCGCGTGCGCGACATTTCTCACCGCTGAGCTCGGCCTCGATTTTTTTTTTATGATTCTCATGGTAGAAGAACGGCGCTGCTTTTGTTTAGAGCGAGCGCTCGTCATTGTTAGTGACGGCTTTGCGTTTACTTACCAATGATAGTTGTGGAACGGGCTGGAGTGTTTTTGTCACTAACGTCCCTGTCCGTGCTTTGCTTGCAGACGCGCTCTTAGCTCAAGCAATTGGTAACTTACGTCTGTGCGGACTTATTATGGATGTCGAGGTTATCAGGTGTGTTGATTTACAGCGGTTTTTCCACCTCATCATTTATAGAAATGTGATATTTTTTCTCGCTCAAGTGACCAAACACGTCAGTGTTCCGCAGTGGCACCGCGGCGCGGAGGAGATCGTCGTTTGTGGGCCGACGGTGCAGTGACGAGCAGGACGCTGCACGCGTGGTGGCACACTCGCAAAATCAGTTCCACGCGTTCGTGGAAACAACACGCCACCGTGTGATCCACGGCCCAGGGCCCAGACATCGTATCAGGCCCCTGGGCCCCTTGATGACTGGTCGATCTTCCGCGCTCATCCGTCCGTCGAGTCGGGATCCGACGGGCCCGCAACGGCACGTCTCTTGCAGCTGCACAGACCGCCACACGGCACACACCGCTCCACTCGCTCCAGCCTCCAGTGGCGCTCCCATTCGCAATCACGGCGCCATCCCTTCCCGGCAATCCTACGCCCTCCTACCCGGACTTCCGTCGCCGCATTAGACCTCGGCTCGTCGCTCCCGCGCGGTCCTCGTCGGCCTCCATCTATGTCCGGCGGCGGCGGGTGGTCGACTCTCTCTTCGCGGGGATTCGGGTACCTTTCTCGCGGAAATTTTATTCGCTGATCGCCTCATCACCGGTTCAGATCCGTTTCGTTGAGACTCCCGGACGGATTCGGCTCTTCGGAATCGGCACGTGCTGATCTCCTATCCAGGAGAGATGCGGATTCGATTTCTTTTTGTTGCTCCTCCCTGCTTTTTTCCTCCCCACCACAACCACAACACGGTCGGAGAAACAAAAATGCCGAGTCGGAACCGATTGTTTGTCTCCCGTGCTATGTTATGATTCATAAGTCGCGCGTATTTAGTTCGCAGAGGAAACCACGAACCTTTACTTGCCCTGATTTTCGCACTTTCTCGCGGATCGTGGTTTGAGCGGATTTTCTCCATCTCGTAGATCGGAGTCGAGCGGCATGGCGAGCCGCGTCGGCGACCCGGTGGCCAGGACCAACAGCGACGGCGGCGGCAGCAAGGACGCGGGCAGCTTCGAGTGCAACATCTGCCTGGACCTGGCGCAGGACCCGGTCGTCACGCTCTGCGGCCACCTCTACTGCTGGCCCTGCCTCTACGAGTGGTTCCAAGTCCACGCGCACTCCCTGGAGTGCCCCGTCTGCAAGGCCGTCGTCGAGCAGGAGAAGCTCGTCCCGCTCTACGGCCGCGGGGACGCCTCCACCGCGCCCCGGGCGAGGTCCGTGGCCGGTCTGGAGATCCCGAGCAGGCCGACCGGGCAGCGGCCGTCCACCGCGCAGCCGCCTGAACACAACAATTACCCGCACCAGAACCCGTGGTTCGCGGGCGCTGGTGGCGCCCCAGTGGCTGGTGGTCGGTGGGGGAATTACACTTTCTCCGCCGCTATTGGAGGGCTGTTCCCGTTGCTGAGCTTCCAGGTGCATGGCTTCCCGCAGGCGACGCCATATGGGCCTGCTGCGGGGTTTCCTTACGGCTATGGCCATTCTTTCCATGGGTGGCATGGCCATGGCTTCCCGCCTGAGGTGCCGCAGGGACAGCAGATTGATTCATACTTGAAGATCCTGCTACTGCTGGTTGGTGTGATTACAATTGCCAGCTTGATCGTATTTTAGTCTTTTATATGATGTGTGGATGGGGATACTGTCGACCCTTGTTTATGTGCGCGTTGTTGCTAGGCTGTTGCATCATCTTAGATAGCTCCCATGGTTTAATGTCAGTGTGGAGATCAGTAGTTAAATGATGCCATCTTTAATACTATCTGTGATAATGGATGGCAGCTGGTGTTTTCGCTATGTAAAGCTGCCATTGAAGTTCAGTTGAAAAGGTTGTGCATCTGCCTTCAAATGTGATCATGTTTATCTAGTGAAGTTTGCAAAATTATTTCTGTTATCTTCTGTATTTATTCCTTTACAAGTTTTCGTTGTTTTTCATTTACTGTATTGATTATGAATTATTTGTTATACATAAATCCTTAATCCATGTAATCTATGCAATGTCGGTTTGAGTTTAACACTGAACTGAATGGAAATTCCAACAGAAACCCTGAATCCCTGATTTTGTTACTGGTATTCTTATACTAGAGCCTATTTAGTTTACACAGGGAAAACCAGAAAACTTATGTTACTCTGTATATATGCTGCACATCCTGTCTGAACTCTGTATAAGTATGACCTTTCGTTTATATTCAGACTACTCCCTCCGGTTTTTAACTGATGGCACCATGATTGCTTTCTTAGTTCAAAAATGAACTAGAGATGTTGTCCTAACATCATCAATAAAAACCAGAGGGATTTGATGTGTGGAAGTAGGATGAACATGGGACGCGACTAACACTAACTTGCCCTCTTTAGGTTGTCTGCAGCGGCAATGCTGTAAAGCATACTTGATATGTGTAAATTTAGAGTAGATACAATAAAAGTAGAAGAATAGTGTATAGAGTATGCTTTAGAGGAAATGATTGTGGATAGCTTTAAAGGCTTTAAGAATAAATGATTAATCTGACAATAGTCAATCTCCCTATGACATCCTCGGATTAGCACTAGATTCCTAATTCAACATGACAATTTAACATATTTATTTCCTAAGATGTAACTGGATTGGATTCCTACTAGGATCAGTATTAAAGTTTTAATCCAAATTAAGAGCAAGCAACAATATGACTCATACTCAAATTCCAAACTGACCACGACTCAAACACCTTTATTAGTTGTAGTGGACGCCTCCTTCCTTCTATACGGTGTTGCTTTCCAAAACAGGCGTCCACCACACTTTCTCCCTCTTATGGAAACAACTCGTCCGTCCGAAGTTGGAAATATGGATAATCGGCTTTGAAATATTCAGAGTTTTCTATATTAGTATATTACCTCTACAGAGTTGAAATCTTCTGCATAACTGCATGTGCAGTAGCATAAACTGACATGTTGACTCAGTAGGGTATGCGGTAGCAGGAATGTTTAGTTGGTCTAGCACGGACTATCTAAATAGGTTGAGGCACAACTCTTCCTCGCACTATTGGAAACTCTGAGAATAAATGATACGTCTTCTTGCTTTATTTCATAAACTAACCAGCATTATATACCCGGTCTCCCTATTACGGATCAGGACTAGAGTCCTAATCCAAAAGGACAACTTAACAGATTTACTTTTCTAAGATATGACTGAATTGGACTCTTCGGATCAGGATTAGAGTTCTAATCCAGCTGAAGTTTCTATTAAGAACAAGCAACACTACGATTACTCAAACTCTAACTGATCACGACTCGAACACCTTTATTGGTTGTTGTGGACGCCTCATTTCTTCTACGGTATTGCTTTCCAAAAAAGACTTCCAGAACAGATTAGCTTGTTGAAGCTCAGCTCTGAGGTATAGACCCTAACACGTCTTGAAGTTGCACTAAGACGCCTGTTACAGATAATTAGGTAGTGATGATTTATGCCGCTGGCAATCTATGTTCTGAACTTGTAATACTGTCTGCTGTACAGAATGCGAGAAAAAATTATTCATCTTGTTGTTCTGATGTTTTTTCCTGCAGCATCTGGGAGGCACGACTCCAAAAAAATATGGTTATTTTTTATCCATAGATAACCTTTTTCCTGCAGCATTTCATACTAAAGTTTTGAAAACCACAGTTTTTAAAAATCTATGCTGTGAACTTGTAAACATGTTAAATAATGTTAAAACTCAACAATCACATGATGAATAAATTATTCTCTATATTCGTGTTTCCAATTATCTATCTATTTGATTGAATACTGCCACATCATCCGCAAGTGACAGAGATTCCAGTAGTGTATGATGTGCTAAAATGTTCTGAGCCAAATTTCCCGTTTACACGATGATCTGAGAATGTATGTCTCTATGGTTGAAAGCATGAATAATCAGTCAGTTCTACTCCCTTTTGTGTCATTTAAACCACTGGTGTTTTGCAAAACTTTTCATTGTGCCACTTTGAGCAAACATGTCCACATTGATGATCGGAACGGAGTCCACCACTGCATGCGTGTGACCTTCAAATGTGCTGGACTTCATTCCCCTTCTAACCTCTGCAATAGGTTGTCTTTGGTCAGAATTCTATTTCTAAGTGACGATCATGGTCACCAGCTTTGAGGAATCAATAAGTGTTTCTGACATAATTTTAGCATAAATTTTGCAACGGAGAAAGACATTTCACACATCTGAACAGAACCAATCGGTGCATTCTCAAGCACAGGACACATAATCCTTTCACGGAAGGAGTAGTCTCAGAGTTGTGTAAAGACTACCATTTGCCACATAACTCATTCCCCGAGGTAAGTCTATCTCATTTGAAACCACACACACATGGTTTCACAAAATGTGGACGCACCTAATTGCATTCTCATCCGGCCTACGCAGCGAACGTGTTGGAGTTGGAGTGCTTAATGCGGCGTAGTATAGACTAGACTAGTAGAGGCATATGGGGGACCTCGACACCTGCAAACAAACTAGTGCAGCGAAGCCGCCTGTCCGAGCAGAGGAGAACTCAGGTGAGACACTCTGCTTCCTCCGCTTGTGTGTTCTTCTCGTCAACGGATCACCTAAACCATCAGAGGAGATGATTTCCGCCTATTTTTGACTCGCCCCATCGCACGCAGACGCGATGATGTACGTAAGCCGATCGTACACCTGAGTTGATTCCACCAGTTTCCAGGGCACGCAGGCGGCAGCACCACGGGGGAAGTCGGGTAAGTGTGGGGTCGAGTTTTGGAATTTCGTGACTCGTGAGGTCTATCCACAATAGCGGCGGCGGTCACCAACCAAGCCCTGGTCCACGTGGCGCGCAACAAGCCATGGCTCTAGCTCTGCTGATGTCAGACCGTTCATGCAGTCAACACAGCAGAGAACTTGGACCCCAACATTGACCCATGCCATGCGTACAAAAGGTGGCGAGCCTGCGTGTCGTGTCGGATCCTAGTCCCATTGCGTGTACGTTCGTATCGAGGTGCATCTCGTCCTTGCTCTGCACACCGCAGTAGGGAGAGTTTGAGGGGGACATGGCTCCGGCGGCAGTAGCGGTGGCGGTGACCGGCCGCAAAAATTGGTCGGCCGAATGCAAGAACCTGTGGCGCGTCGCGGGCCCCGTGATCCTGACCGAGATCTTCCAGTTCGGGCTCGGCTTCGTCACCGTGGCCTTCGTCGGCCACATCGGCAAGGTCGAGCTCGCCGCCGTCTCCATCGTCAACGGCGTCGTCGAGGGCCTCGCCTTTGGCCTCCTGGTAACCAACTACAACTAGCAACAGTCGTTTTATATTCTATCGCGTCGCGTCTTCGCGTCTCTTTGATCTGACGAGTTGTGGTTTCACGTCTCTTCTGCGTGCGTGCGTGCGTGTGCGCGCGCCGCAGCTTGGCATGGGAAGCGCGCTGGAGACGCTGTGCGGCCAGGCGGTGGGCGCCGGGCAGACCAACATGCTGGGTGTGTACATGCAGCGCTCCTGGATCATCTGCCTCGCCACGTCGCTCGTCCTGCTCCCGCTCTACGTGTACACTTCCCCGGTCCTACGCCTGCTCCGCCAGTCCGCGGCCATCTCGGCGGTGTCGGGTCGGTACGCGCGCTGGTGCGTGCCGCAGCTCTTCGCGTACGCCCTCAACTTCCCCATCCAGAAGTTCTACCAGGCGCAGAGCCGGGTCTGGGTCATGACGGCCATCTCCGGGACCGTGCTGGGCGTGCACGCGCTGCTCAACTGGGTCGTCGTGACGCGGCTCGGGCACGGGCTGCTCGGCGCCGCCTTCGTCGGCAACGTGTCCTGGTGGCTGCTCAACGCGGCGCAGCTCGTGCACATCGTCGGCGGGTGGTTCCCGGAGGCGTGGACGGGGTTCTCGCGCAATGCGTTCGCCAGCCTCGGCGGATTCGTCAGGCTCTCCATCGCGTCGGCCGTCATGCTGTGGTCCGTATTATAGCCTCCCTTTTCCCCGATTCTTCAGTGCGGCGAGACGTGACAAACATGTTAACCTGAAACTCTCTTTGTTTTGTACAGCTTAGAGATGTGGTATTTTACGGCAGTGCTCATTCTGGTGGGATGCCTGAAGGACCCGGAGATTCAAGTTGGGGCGATTTCCATATGGTTAGTGCCAATTTTTCTTTTTCGTCTTTTAGAGTTCTCTGCATCCTCAAATAACATTTTTGTTTTCTTTTCTCGTGTGATTATAGTATGAATTATCAGCTTTGGACACTGATGGTCGCTGTTGGTTTCAACGCCGCAGTGAGGTGTTATCCAGTATCCCTTTTCCTCCTTTTTTTTCCCAGTTACGATAAGTTTGTGAGCCCTCAAATGTTCGCACAACTGACGTGCACAACTCTTTCTCTGCCTGTCTCATTTGTATGTGATCAGTGTTCGAGTGTCCAATGAGCTTGGCGCGAACCATCCAAAGGCGGCAAGATTCTCCGTCGTTGTCGCCACTACCACATCGGCCGCAATCGGGCTGGTCTTCACGGCCATGGCGCTGGCGGCGAGGAAGCAGATGCCACGGCTCTTCACAGGCGACGAACTGGTGGTCAAGGAGACTGCCAAATTGGGGTATCTCCTGGCCGCCACCATATTCATCAACAGCATCCAACCGGTCTTGTCAGGTGCTGAAGCGCATATCTTTGTGGAAAAGCATGGATCTGATTACAATTTCTTTGTTTCGAGAAGATACTGATGAAACACTACCATCCTATGTTGTTGGGTTTAGGTGTGGCGATTGGTGCTGGATGGCAGTCCTTGGTGGCATTCGTCAATATCGGCAGCTACTACCTCGTTGGTCTGCCCCTTGGAGCTGTTTTCGGGTTCAAGCTGAAGCTCAATACGACAGTAAGGGGAACATGGATGATCTGATTTTGCTGTTCCATTATTTTATTCAATGTAAAATGTGTTGATTTTGTCTGTAATATGCAGGGGATCTGGGCTGGGATGGTGATCGGAACAGTGTTACAGACTGTCATTCTGTTTGTAATCCTCGCCAGGACCAGATGGCAGAAAGAGGTAAAGCTAGTAGCTCGCATCAAAGTACTGCTTGCAACTCTGAAAAAATACCTTTAATATCTATAACTTTAGTGAAAATTGATCTAAAATCGTAAGTTAAGAACATGAGTAGAGTATACACCAGCTGCCTCATCTCAAATTTCTAAAACATTTGGTGCAGGCTACACTCGCAGAGGAGAGGATACGGACCTGGGGAGGAGACATCGACTTGCCTTCCATTCAAGAAGAGACAAAATGAAGGAAAAAGATCGTTCCGCCTGTTGGACAATAGAGATGAGGGTAGAATAAAGAAGACAATATTGAACATGTTCAAATGAAAGAAAATTCATGATGGGGCATTGAAAATTGTTGCGGGTGTGATATTTTCGATTATATTGTATTACTCTCTTCATCTAAAAAATATTTGTCACTCTCTAGTTCATTTTTGAACTAGAAATCGACAAACATTTTAAGATGCATGGAGTACTTGCTAAAAGAGATAATGAGAATTCAAAAGCCTATTTTGAAAAGAAAAAAGAAAATAAGAAGCCTACGCGAACTAAGGGCACGTGGGAGACGTGTTTTTTGACGTTGTCAAAATGTTGGGTTATACTAATTGTGACTCTTTGTATACAATCGCACTACACATGACAATGCAACCAAGCTCGTCGAATTAGCTGCGCACCGCCGATCCTTTTGCCGCACGCGAAGACGTCGACACGCCAGAGCAAGCGAACGCTCAACTAGTCTCGGCAGGATGTATACGCATCTGAGTGCGAGAACGTAATAATGGGCGTCTTGACCACAGTGCATTGCCGCACCAACCCGATCACCCGACAGGGTTAGTGCATGCGCTTCGGGTGGGCATCCCTCATGCGATGATTTACACCATCATCATACGTACTACTCATGTGCCTAACCGCGTCGGACCCGCCCAACGTCGCTATTTTGGAAACCGACGAACTTATAATCTGTTTTGTGTGCCCGCAACCGCGTCGCTATAAATTACTGTATTAATTAGCCTCGAGGCACTCCCCACTACAACGATTTGATTGTGCTGGACCTCGAGGCACAGGAAACCGGTTTTGCAAGCAGCGTCAGAGAAACGGTCGAGACAATGACACATCTTGATCTTGAACGAGGCCAGAGAGGGCATCACTAGACAAAAGCAACCAAAGCGAAGCCGCAAAAGGAAACAATAGCATCCGGTGTCGACACCTCCATGGATAACACTGTCGTTTCTCATCCTCTAGCCTCCTGATCCGACTTCAACTTGGTGGTCGTGGGTAATGTCACGATGCATTTCATTCAGCTGGAGAGGTTGATCAGCGCCTCACATTTCGCTCAGGCCGGTGGTGGCGACTAGGCGGGCCAGAGGCAAGCGAGGCGTGATGAGATAAGGCAGTCTCCTGTTGCCGCCGCGGAGGTGCGCGAAGAGATTAAACAGACTCACCATCCCGACGACGATGATCAATTGGTGGAGAATAAAGTAAGTTGTTGGAATCTCTAAATACAATTATATTATTGATATTGAACTACTTTGAAATGTCTATATTAAATATGCCTAAGTAAATTTCTTAAAATATGAATGGTATCTAAGAAACATTTGACTCTACTTCATACGATTGATTTTGCAAAGAATTGATGTAACAAATGTATTGCATTGTGTCTCTTGATGGTATATAGACTACATGAGATTGATACATATGTTAGTATGTAATATTAATATCAAACTTAGACAATATACTCTAATATATATAGTAATCTATGATATAAATATCTAGTCTATCAAACTACTTTTTAGATATTTTTTGTGCAATATTCTTGTTTCTCTATTATTTTCAATTGAATTGTATCGTTTGGCCGTAGTGTTTCTTTTCGAAAAAAATCTATTTTACTGCTCTCAAGTATGAGCTTTGTTCACTTAACCTCTAAAGATTTTTGTTTGAATTATATCTGAACTATTTAGATTAGTTCAATTCAGTCTCATTGAATTTTTTTATTTCTCTTTACTTGGGTTATTTTTTTGAATTTAAATTTTGTAGGATGGTTGGTAATATCATAAACTATGTTAGAAAAAATAATTTTATAACTTTTATAAACTTTTTTCATGCATTATTTTTTGTCCCAGGGGAGTTTTATTTACATGATTAAAAATACAAAAAACACATAAAATTTTAAAAATATTTTTAATGCATTGTATGTTGTAACATATAATCTCATAGATTTTTAACATCAGAAATGATATTTACAAAGAAAACAAAAGGAAACAGCACTAGGGGATGTATTGAATGGGTAATTGCTACTATGCAATCTGACTTGTGGTGCAATCATCCACCCCCAATAATTGGATGTCTATCCTAGGGTGGTTGTGCATTTTCACTTAACTCTCATTATCGTGAGAAACACAGGTAGAGGTGGTTAACTAAAAATGCAATCACCGTATGATGGATATCCAATAGTTGGGAAAGATGATTGTATGACTGCATTATAAATCAGATTGCATACTAGTCATTACCGTATTGAATGATGTAAATAGTTTGTGAGATAACATGAATCAAAATTTTGTAAAACGGAGATAACATTTACATTCCTTTATTGCAATGTGGTCGTTGCATGCTGCACCCGATTTGTATAGGTAGCGATGTGGCAGTTCCATGCTACATCTGATTCGTAATACTAGTGAGCTAAGATGATTTCTTCTATGTGCATTATCATAGCAAAATTGCACTTGCAGAGAAATGACATATTTTACTAACCATGTCATGCATGTTTCAATTGCTTCTGCAGGATTTTGCGGTCCTGATGTTGCTCATCGGCTTCGGTTGCTACAATAGTACAATAAGTCTCATCACAGGCGGCTCCAAACCTATTATCATAAACGGCTTTTAAAACCACCTGAAATAAAGAGCATGTGATAATCCGCAATTTCACAGGCAGAGAAGTGATACCGTCCGTGAAGACACATTATCGTAGGCGGTTTTTACTTAGGCTAGCCGCCTGTGAAGACACATTATCATAGATGGTTCTTTACTTAGGCTAGCCGCCTGTGAAGAAATTTTATCACAGGCGGGTCTTGCAGCATATACAACCGCCCGTGATAAATGACTTATTATAGGCGAGTATTGAAGCATAACTAACCGCCTATGATAATGGTGTTATTACAGATGGACGTTTACCTACATCAGCCGTCTGTGAAGACCTTTTAACGCAGCCGGTTTCTACCGTAACAGTCACCGCCTGTGAAAATCAGGTTATCACAGACGATTCTTTACTTGTATATAGCCGCCTGTGATAATTGTTTTTCACAGTCATGTCTAGCCGTTGGTTAATAACCGCTTGTGATAAGGTATAACCTATGCAGAACTACTGCTGTTATTTCTAATTTCCGGGTCAATTCAATATAATCACAGAACAAAAAACAACAATATCATCACAGAACAAAAGTCAACAATATTATCATCACAGAAGTCAATTTCACTAAAACAATATACATATGTCCAAGTTACAGATACAATTCATCTCAAAGTTTACAAGTTTTCACTAAAAACTGTTTCTATTGGCATAGTCGCAAAGTTCTGGCACATCAGCTGCTGCACAATTCTCATCAAAGAACTTCCCTTTTTTGTGCAAAATTTTACGACGAATGAACTGACAGAGTTCAGCAGCAATCCTGTCGGCTCCTCCACTAGGAATACTTCTACAAACCGGTCATTCTTCGTTCAGATTCTTCGTGTGCTGCAATATAACACATAACAAGGTTTAGAATGTATTGGTTCGAACAATCTCAAAGTATAGATCAAAGTGAGAGTATACACGGATTTATTTGGTATTTTTGGAGCAGTTGTACTATAAGAAATTGAATTTTGAAGTTGGAATCAAAATATAAAAATAATGTTTCTGGTAATATTAAACGGCAGAGAATATAAGCATTAAACTATGCTAGTTACAATGAAAATGAAACACAAAAGTAAGAAAATAAGGTATCAACATTAAGGATAACTTACATCCTCACGATTCACTCTATATACGCCGGCGGTCCGAAGATGCTCGCATACATAATACCCGCATAAGACACTCCCAACATGCTGCTTCGGACAAGCATAATACGTTTTAATGTCCAATGCATTCGTATTAGGAGGTCTCTAACCGTCAAGCTGTTCCGCGTAAAACCGCCAAGCGCTATAATACAAGAAATGTCATATAAAACTTGTCAACACATTCTAAATGTGTGTAAATTAAAATTATTGAATAAACGTACAATTTTAAAATGGAAAGGAAATCTTTGTAACGATCTGGTGAGAAATCGGCCGAGTCCAAGACTGTTGCCATTCCCTGCATTAGCTTGATGAAGATCATTATGTAGTGATTACTGCAAACATACAAACACACGTGTTAACAATTACCAATAATTGCTATTTCAATGTCATGTGTCGAACTTACTCGAAGTGGTACGGAGCCTTTACGAAGTCCTTGCCGTCTCTGACAAAGTTAAACATCGCATGTCCTATATAAGCTACAACTTCTGTCCTTCTATCCTTCTTAAGTTTTGCAATTAATTTTTCAAAATCTTTTTTTTTCATGTGTTTGTACTGTCCTGAGTCTCGATTCGTCTGAACGTCAAATAGCAACTTTGCAATCCTAGTAGGGGCAAGGATATCTGTCTTGCGCTCCAACTTTTCATTATCCATGTTTTGCATCCTATTGAAGAAGTCTAGAATTGTTATAATCTCATGGAATGCGTATGCGTGTAGTAAAAAAAGCAAATACAAAATATTAGAGCACTTACAAGCACCAGACGAGGAGCAGGTTGATTTCGAGCATGCCCTGATGGAAAAGGGAATGCAGCTCTTCAAATAAAATGACTCGTTTATCTACTTCAGTGCTCCAGAATGCTTCGTTTGGAATATGAAATGTGACACAATTAAGACCATATTTTGTGCTGGCATATGTACCACTCATGCATTCTTCTGAGCTGGACGGGTTGTTTGCTAAGTTGTACGGATGTCATGAATGGCTTTCCATTCTCAAATTTAGGAGGAACATCCTCAAGCTTGTATATTGGGACTACTGGTTTAACTAAAGTCGTCCGCCGATTATACATGACATTGTCTTCTTCCCACATCTCGATATCTCCTAATGATGGCTCATAAGAAGAACGAGATGCACTCGATTTTATAATATTTTCCTTCATAGTTTCCAAATATTTTGACACTTCCAATGAAGGTTTCTTATTTTCGTATGGGGTAACTTTGATAGGCACTGATGATCGAGGAGTAGTCGTCGGAAGTTGGACACTGGCTTGTTGTTGAACCTGTTGTTCAACTGATTGCTCTTTACTCCCAGCAGTTGGCTCTAGTACTACTTCAAGTTGTTGCTCAACTGGTTGCTCTTTACTAGCAACATCTTGCTCTGGTACTGCTTGAAGCTGTTGTCCAACTTGTTGCTCTTGGATATCATCCTTGCTGAGACATAGGGGGAGTGGATCTTCCTGGACTGGGAGTGCATCTTCATGCACTTTCGCCTTAGAAGATGGGGTTGCAGTATTTGGAGATGCGACGGGGGTATAAATTGGCACATCGTCCAACACGATATCGCGTCGGTGCCAAAGGATTAATTGGTTGATAGCCTGCCCCAGAGTTGTGATCCCCTCAGGTGTGACGTGGTCTATTTCATAATCTTCATAATCGTTATCAATGATCTGAAGAACTTGCACCACAGCATAATACAACGGAAGTGGATTCCCGTCGAAGTCACGATCAGGCTTTGCCATAGCAGTGGCAACCTATTTGGTTTTGTTCCCTGCTCTGCCTATCAGGACAAGAAGACGACAAGATTTGTCGTTAGCAATATCATCGACAGGGAACTTATGGGTTGACCCTGAGCCTGACACGGAACCAACGCTGCTAGGGTCGGCAGTTGGAGATACTAATTGCTCCTTTTGCACTGGAACTATCACTGTACTCGGTGCCACTAATTGTCCTGATTGTCTAAGTTGTTCCATTATTTCTTGCATATTTTCTTTGACCTTTTGAGCAATCGTTTCATCAAGTGTTTTCTTAAACTTCTCACGTCTTCTATATGTATCTTTATCTTTAGGGAAACCATCTAGCCAAGACATTTGAGAAGAGACTGCTCGAACCCGTCCGCTGTGTTCAGGGTTTCCTAAGATAGCTGTAAGTTGGTCATTCTCCCTCTTCGGCTTGAAGAGACCCTTCTGTTGCTTTTAAATTACTTCTTTTATTTTATCCTCTACTTCATTCAGAGAGTCGGGCTTTTCAAGTTTGCCCTCGCTGGTCAAACCTGACCGAGCAAAGACCCAGTGTTGAGTTCGCTCATCGCACCCTTCTAATGGGTGAGGATTGCCCTTACTGGTAACTTCGTCTAATATCTTATTCCATTTCTGGACATTGGGGCCATATCTGGCAGACCCCAAGCGATGATGGTATTTGTTTTTTTTTTGCAAGCTCTGACCTAGTTGCACTTAGAGCTTTAGCATCAGGTGTGCTCTTTTGACGAACAAACTCTTGCTACTGAGCTTGTGTGATTTTTCCCATCTTCCTCGGGCTAGGAAACTTATCGGCCTTAACATAAGCATTCATTTCACTCTTCCAGCATCAAAACTTCTTGCCGCAAGAGACTAATGTTGCTTTCTTTACAGCTTCTTCTGTGCCTTTCGGGAACTTGAATTGTTTCTTTATCTTTTCCCACAACTCATTCTTGGTCTGCTCGGGTAATTTCCTCCAATTCTCGGTTGTGATCGGCACAACCTCCCTAACAAGAAAACCGCATGCATTACGGTACTTGGTAACTGAATCCAGCGGTTCTTGGGGAAGCCCACCTAGATCGACCCTTGTTATGTACATGATGCGGTCCAATAGAACCTTATTGGGACCTCGTTGCCCTCGTTTCCGCTTGAGTGAAGCTGAGGATTCATCCATTGGAGAACCTTCTGCGGTTTTAGGAGCCGATGTCACCTCATTGTCTTCGCGATTAATCTAGGTAGAAAAAAATTATAAGACTTCGTATACTTGACAACCAACATTAACTTGAACTGCTGAAGTTAAGATTCGTGATCCATACCTCGTCGGCAGGATCATATTTCGGGTCTAGATCCACTGAAGTCTTTTTAATTTTTATATTCGGAAAAGGATCTCATGGACTGTGATAGGAGCCTGAACTACTGGAGTCAGTAAACTCCATATATTCTTCTTTGTTGTTACTACCAGGACCAATCTTCTTAGGGCTTTCCATGCTAGATCTAATAAGACAAAAAATCTAATAAATGGCATATTAACTCTACATGAAGTGTTGCATGAAGAAAAAGATGGAAGCATTCTAGGATTTGATAAGGCATTCTAGGGTTTAAGGCGACTGACCAAAAGGTTCCTATACATTGTGAGGGTGACAAGCATGTTAAAGTTGATCACCAGCAATGGCAATTTTATCTTTTTATTCTAAATAGGCTAGCTTCGTTCAGAGTGGCGACCACGTTCTTGAGGTTTACTAGGCGGCGCCTAGCTCCGGACCTATAACTGATCAAGCAAGGGACAAAAAACAAATCCTCCAGCCTTTATCTAGTATCAAGAATCGCAAAGTGTGGCACTTGGATTTGGATGGTGAGGTGAGGCGAGGCGAGGCGAGGTAGCTGCAGGCGAGAAGAGACACTCTTTTTCAGCGATCATCTCTACAACCGTGGGATTTGCACGGTAAAAAGAGATAAAAGACCCACATTCTCAAACGAATCAGGAATCCGGAAACATTCGCCAAAATCTAATCCCGGTGTGCCCGGCCGCACCAAATGGGCTCATCATGGCAGCGGGTTCAGCCATCATGAAAGACATTACGTACCCCACATATGATGGCACCAAACCCTAACCAAGGATGCCTACCATTTTCCAATTCCTGAACCCTAACCAAACATATGCAAGGCGACGGCGAGGGCGGGGAGGGAGGTGGCACGGCGAAGGAGGACGGAAGGTTGAAGGGTTTAGGGTTTACCTTGAAGATCGGCGGCGACGGCAATGGCTTCGCTCGGCGTACCTGGAAGTGACGAGGGCAAAGCTCGGCGGCGACGGCGAAGCTCAGCGGCGTATCTGGAAGTGACGAGGGCGAACACTTGGTGGCAAACAAAATTTTGGCAGCCTAACGGCGTCTAAGTGTTTCGCCCGGGTTAGGTTTTTCCAACGCTGTCGAGGGGTATATATAGACTCCCATTTTCTCAAGCGGATTTTAAGTACCGACCGCCTGAGAAGATTTTTACCTCAGGCGGGTTTTACTTACCAACCGTCTGAGAAGATACAATTATCTCAGACGGTTGGCTAGTAACACCTGCCTGAGATAAACATCTTCTCAGACGGTTATTAATTACCAACCGCCTATGAAGATATTTACTTCTTTTTAATTAATATGTGTTCATAATTTGATGAACGCCTACATAAAGACCCCTCACCAACCGTCTGTGAAGACGTGTCGATGACCGTGCGCGACCTTCTTTTCCCCGAGGCGTGACCTTTCAATGCGTGGTAAACCAACCGCTCCATCTTCCACTCCGCGCGGCCTTAAAGACGCGCTATCACCCGTTAGTTCTCCACAAGCGCATCACTCACTTTGAATCCTCTTGTTTTTTTCGTCTTCCTCCGCTTCGACGACCCAACACCACTATGGCCGACCTTCCGCCGCCAAGCCCTCCGAGGGAGCCACATTACAAGAAACTATGTTGCAGCTCCCCTGAGAAGATGAACACCGAGCAGTGCCTCCTCATGGCGCGAGAGGCGTACAACAATACGTCTCGCTCCATGAGTGCCTTGGGGCTGGATACCCTTCCAGAGTATACTGGAATGGGTACCTTGGGCCACTACCTCTACGGCTTCACGGGGGTGGCTGATCGTCTCGACATTCTATTCGCGACGATGGCCCAGGTTCTTGGCCCCGAGGGCCATAGAACGCTGGTGGAGGCGACGGCTAGCAACCTCGGGGGTGGAGAGCCGGTGCAGCCGGTGCAACCGGCCCTGTCTCCTGTTGCACCGATGCCGGAGTCACCGCCGGAGGACGAGGAGGAGGAGGAGGAGGAGGAGTAAGAGTAGGAGTAGGATTTAATTAGTTTTTCTCTTTGTTGTTTTTAGTTGCTTTTGTTTTGTAAATATTGTTAATGAATGAAATCGATCTTTATTCATCTATGTGATTGAATATTACTTGTGTATCTTGTGTGTTCTTGTATGTTCTTGTGTAAATATTGTGCATCTTGTGTGTTCTTTTGTGAGATGTGTGATTGAATATTGTTAATGAATGAGTATTTTGTGTGTTCTTCAACTGTGTGAAAGAATGAATGTGTAGTGTGTTCATCGTTAATTAACTACACAATATGGAAAGAGCATGGTGAGTTAGATACACATGATGTAGATAAAGATGATGAGAGAGGCTCAGATGATGATAATGTTCATATCGATGATGGTAATGACAATCAAGCTGGTGATGATGATGATGAGTTCGATTGTGAGGAGATGTTGCGTCACATTGAACCATATGTATTGACTTTTATGGGAGCAAGCAAAGGTTTAAGTAAAATGGAGACATTGCAGAATGCGGTGACATAGCTTTTATATGATGAATCAAACGGTTGTGATAAAGAGTTTACTATATTGCGTGCAGTCTTAGAACTACTAAAGTTGAAAGCTACGCACGGATGGTCTAGTTGTAGTTTCTCTGATATTTTGAATCTTCTGGCAGAAATTCTTTCAAATCCAAATAAACTTCCCAGAAGCACTTATAAAGCAAAGAAACTTCTTTGCCTGATGGCACTATTTGTGACAAAAATACACGCTTGTATGAACCATTGTATTCTGTATCGCAAAGAGCATGAGCTCGCAACTAGATGCCCCATTTGTGGTGTCAGTAGATATAAGAAGGACTACAATTACCAGTATGTTACCAACATGAAAAAGACCCAAAAGAATAAGAAGTTTATTATTGGTCCTGAAGGTGACGATGATGATACTTCTGGCGATATAGACGGGAAGAATAAGAGAAAAATTCCTGCCTTGGTGATGTGGTACCTTCCGGTAATTGATCGCTTGAAGTGTTTGTTCTCAAACTCTAGGGAGGCTGAACTTATGCATTGACATTCTGAGCAACGCAAGAAGAATTAAAAACATATACGACACCCTAGTGATGCAACGCAGTGGAAAAATTTTGATATTCAGTATCCAAAATTTGCGAAGGAAATCAGAAATGTGAGGTTTGCCTTGGGTACAGATGGAATGAATCCGTTTGGTGAAAAAAGGAGCATACACAACACATGGCTCGTGGTCTTAACGATGTACAACCTACCGACGTGGTTGTGTCACAAAAGGAAATATATCTTATTATCTATTCTTATCCAAGGTCCGAAACAACCTGGCATCGAAATTGATGTGTTCTTGGAACCTTTAATGGAAGATATGGCGAAATTGTGGAATGAAGTGGTACGTGCATGAGATGAGTACAAGCGGGAGTATTTCACGCTAAGAGCAATGATATTCGTTACCGTGCATGATTATCCCGGACTGTTTACATTATCGGGACAAATGAAAGGGAAGAAATGTTGCGTTAGGTGTGTGGATAGAACTGGATTTGTATACCTCACTTCATCCAGAAAGACGGTGTACATGAGACATCGACGGTTCTTGACAGATACACACAAGTATAGGAAGATGAAAGAACAATTTGATAACAAAATCGAAAAAGATACTGCACCGAAACCTTACAGTGGAAAACTTGCGTTTGAAATGATCAAGAACATTCGTATTACTTCCGGTAAGGGAAAAAATATTAAAGGAATTAAGAGAAAGAAAAGTACATCTTCGGATGATACAACTGACATGGATTTCAAGAAACAATCAATTTTTTTCAAGTATCTTCCGTATTGGAAGAATCTGGAATTTTTTCATAGTATTGATTTGATGCACGTTACAAAGAATGTATTTGACAACATCATTGGGACCTTGACGGACATGCCGAGGAAAACAAAGGACGGATTAAATTCACGTATGGACCTAGTAAATCTTGATTTGAGACCAGAGCTTCATCTAGTAGAAAAGATGAACGGGAAGCATTACCTTCCCCCAGCCAGCTACAACTTGATGCTAGAAGAGAAAAAAGCAATTTGTGAATACTTGCGTGGGATCAAAGTGCCCACGAGTTTCTCATCCAATATCCGCAAACTAGTCTCGATGAATGACTTGTCTTTATTCGGTTATAGTTCTCACGACTGTCACATGATGATGACAGTTTTCCTTGCCATTGCAATAAGAGTAATCAAACCTGAGCATATAAAAGTTGTCATCACACGTTTGTGTTACTTCTTCAATGCAATATCGCAAAAGGTGATAGCACGTGAAGATTTAGACTATATGAAAACATACATCGTCGATACAATGTGCAACCTTGAGATGTGTTTCCCACCATCATTTTTTGATATGCAAGTACACCTAATCATACATCTTGTTGATCAGATAAAAGCATTGGGGCCACTATATTTACATCATATGTTTTTGTTGGAGAGATATTTAGGAGTATTAAAAGGTTATGTGCGGAACCGTGCTCACCCAGAGGGTTCACTTATGGAAGGATACACCACTGAAGAAGTGATTGAGGGTTGCGCTGATTACATCAAAGATGGAAAATCGATAGATGTGCCTATACCGGTACATGAGGGTAGACTACGTGGGAGAGGCAAAGTGGGTAAGAAAACTTTTATTGTTCATGATTACAAGAATGTACACCGTGTACATTTGGTGTACTACAACAGCTCGCAATAGCTAAGCCGTACATCGAGGAACACCAAATTGAGCTTCGTGATAAAAACCAAGACCGCACAGAGGACTGGATCATGAAAGAGCACAGAAGATGTTTCACTGATTGGTTAATGGACAAAAATATATCATACGGAAACACTATAGAAGAGGCAACAATGAAGAAGTTAGCTTCTGGCCCATCTGCTTTGGTGACATCATGGCAAGCATATGACATCAATGGTTACATATTTTACACTAAAGAAAAAGACGGTAAGAGTGTTGTACAAAATAGTGGTGTTCGTATTGAGGCTTATGATTCACAAGGGCAGAAGACCACATACTTCAGGTTCATAGAGGAAATATGGGAACTCGATTGTGGCGAAAGAATGGTAATGCCGGTATTTAAGTGACAATGGGTCAAACATCCTGATGGTTTGAAAGTGGACAATTACGGTCTGACACTGGTAGACTTAAATAAAGTGAGTTACAAAGATGACCTGTGGGTTCTCGCCGATAATGTTGCACAAGTTTTTTATGTTCAAAATCTAGAAACTGAGAAGTTGCACGTAGTTGTTTCTGGAAAGCAAAATATTATTGGAGTTGAGAATGTAGGAGATAATGAAGAGGAATATAATCAGTATGAAGAGATATACCTTTTCACCAAACCAAAAAACATCAAGCGCGTAGAGAGAAACATTAAAAAGAATTTGAAACCCTATATGCGAGAAGATGTCAATGCTGGAAAAAATGTATATAGCAATGTGAGATGATATATATTGTATATATTTGTATCTTCTGAAATCAACTTAGAACAATGTTGGTATATGGATTGTGTCCTTTTGCATTTGTGTACATATGCGTTTGGACTCAATAATTTGGAAGTTTGGAAGTTTGGTCTTTCAGATAATGATGTCTCGGGCGTGTAGCCGATTGAAGGAGAAGCGCTTGGCGTGGCGCAAGAACCATCCCCATGTATGTACATATGGCACACCGGTCGCATGGTTGTATATACATATGTATCTGCAATGGACTGATGAACTTAACTGTAGTTTGTTTTTCCGTCTTGTTTGTTTTTGGTATTTTGAATTTCTCCGCGTAGGGTTTCTCTGCGAAGTCTGAATCAAAAGATTTATTGAAGTGGCAGTACATTGTCTCCGGTAAAGAAGGGGTAAGTCATGAAGAACAAGCACAATATGAGTTTAACCATCGTCCTCCTATTAATAAATTTCTTTTGCAGACTGAATGGGAAGATGGTTACTACCCCCTGACAATCTCCTTCTCTGAGGAATATCCCTTGGTGCCTCCAAGATGCGCCTTTCCAATTGGGTTCTTCCACCCAAATATCCATCGTTCGGGAGCACTCTGCATCGGGATTCTTGATCAAGAGACTGTAAGATAGACCTATTTTGTTCATGTAATTATTACTTATAATTGTTGTCGAACTTATTTGAACTGATTTCTTATATTTCTTAAATTATATTTCGTAGGGGTGGTGCAGTGCTTTTACAATCAAAACTATACTACTTGAAGTTCAGCGTTTGCTGCATCAGCCAAATGTGCCTGATGTTGAAAATGATTGCTATAATCTACTTATCAAGGTTAGATGACGCTTTGACTTAGTGACCAATGTAGGTTATTCATTCCTCTTTCGACATTTGTTAATTTAAATAATGTTAATATTTTCAGGATCCTGCGGAATATAAGAGACGTGTTCGGGAGCAAGCAGGATGGTACAATTTAGATTGATTGATGGGAGCTTTATCGTCGATCTACAATGAATGTAGCATGATTTTTGTTCAGTGTGTAAAGAAATTATCTTTGAACAATTGTAAAGCCTCTAATGGTGTATTATCACAATTAATCCAACCTCACTAGTGATCGAGCATTTCCTATAATGCATTATTGTACTAGTATCCGCTCATTTGTGTTTTTTTCTTGATACAATTTTCTCTGCAATGACTACATACGGTTGTGATAATTGCAACGACTATATCCCTGTAATTTCAATGAAAACCGCTTGTTATAATTGAACAACTACATACAGTTCTTAAACAATGACCGCCGCTGAAAATACATGATCTTCTCAGGCCGTTGTTAATTAAGAACCGTTTGTGAGGTTCATTACATTACATTACAGACGGTTATTAATTAAGAACCGCCTATGAAGATCATGTATTTACCTAGACAATTGTTTCTTAAAATTCGTCTGTGAAGTTTATTGCATTACAGGCGGTTCTTAATTAAGAACCGTCTATGAAGATCATATATTTTCACAGGCGGTTGTTCTTTAAAATCCGCCTGTGTTGTTCTTTCATCACAGACGATTATTATATCATTCGTCATCACAGTTGCATATTTTTAAGGAACGTCTATGTTTGAAAAATTTGAGGCACCTGTAAAAATGCTTTTTGTAGTAGTGAAATGCAGTTTTTTGGACCATGCCATTCTGTCGTGGAGCTCTACTTACCGTCATCCTGGCAATCATCGTCGCTTGTCTAATCATATGGATTATTTTTGTCAGAAATAAATAGATCGCCAATAAAATAGCATGCAACGAATGGCCCCACAATTAAGTAGTCAGTCAAACGGTGTGAGTGTGGTGATGACTCACCGTGCGTGAACTATCAAACTTTTGTACTATAACCAGTTCTTGTAGAGTGCGGAGTTTCAAGTTGGGGCAATTTTCATCTGGTTAGTGCCAATTTTTCTTCCTCGTCTTCTCAAGTTATATGCATCTTCAAATAACATTTTTTTCTCTTATCGTGTGATTATAGTACTCCCTCCGTCATAAAAAGTTTGTCGTTTTGTAGTTCATTTTTAACTACAAAGTGATAAACATTTTTGGACCGAGGGAGTACACTACAAGAATCGGGCAAAGAAGTGTCGGCCAAACTATAATCGTCGGTCCCGACGTTTTAAATCAATTTATATTCGTCGATTTAGCTAAGCCGACAATTATATGTTTATAGCCGTCGGCTAGGCGATGACGGCCGACGGCTTCAAATATGGTCGTAGGTTTCAGCACAGGGGCCAACGACTTTAATTATGGGCATCGGCTTAATGCCACGCGGACGACGGCCTTAGCGCGGGCCCCGCTGCACGAAAAAACTATTTTCCCGCCGATCTGTAAGGTCGTCGACCCAGACAAAAGAGTCGACGGCTTTAAAGCGGACCCCACCCTGCTACGCTATGGTCCTCAGCTTTAGTGCTCTGGCCAACAACCATAAAGTGGGCCCCGCGGACCTCAACTATGACCGTCGGTGCTGTGTAACCGACGATTTTAGAGCCATTAACATCGTGCACCGCGGAAAAATCTAACACTCCACGCGCGCCGCTCCGTTGCTATCTCCGCGCCGCCGCCCGCGTCCCCGATTCGCCGCCCCGCCACCGGCGTCGCTGCAGCGCGCCCCGCGCCGCCGCCTGTGCCTCGCCGCCTCCCGGCGCCCCGACCCCGGCCGCGCGCCCCACCCTTGGCTGCCGCGCCCCGCCCCTGGCCGCCGCGCCCCGGCTGCCGCGCCCCGCCCCCGGCTGCAGTGCCCCCACCGGCTGCCGCACCCAGTCCACACGTCTCCGCCTTCACTCTTTCGGCTCATCGGATAAGGTTAAACCTTAAACCTGTCTATAAATTAAGTTTTTGAATTATGATAAGTGTGGCATTAAGTTTTTGATTTGATTAGTGTATGAATTGCTATATCATTACTTGTGTAAGTTTATATTGTGTTTTATCCATATATGTGTATGTTAACTTGATTATCATAGATGTTAGTTATTTAAGTTCGATTATGTTTATTTTAATTTTTTATTGTTTATGTATTATATGTATATACAATGTTATTAAATATAGGTGAATAGGATCGACTAGACCATTAATTGTCGATTAGTGCGATTAGTCGGCCGTAGTCGAACTCTAGTCGATTAGGAAACAAAGCCGGGTGACGATCGTAAGGCGATGGGTGACGATTAGTCGTTCATTAACATATATTTATTTGATGCAGTTTTAAAATGGGTGATGATCGTAAGGCGATGTATGATGGATGGAGTTCAACTGGTGCACACACTAATGAATGGGGTCATATCGCAAATGCTTTTCTGAGCCATGCATTTGCTAGTGGTGCTCGTGTTGCGAAGTGTCCGTGTATGAAGTGTTGGAATCGTCGATGTCTGGATAAGTCTGAAGTGGAGTTGCATCTTTGCAAGCACGGATTTATGCCCAACTATCTGGTGTGGCATGAGCATGAGTTTGTTTTCATTGTTTGAAATAGGTTGCATCTAACTTTGGTTGATACTAATTGTTGGTTTTATGCAGGGTATATTTAAATTGGAGGAAGGTGTGGCACCAGCATATGCGAGGTCCATTTTCGAGACCTCAGCGAGAAAGCTCACGAAGGACTCCTTCTCTAATGCACGGATCAAGGCTGTGACCGTGTATTACAAGACCGGATTGCGTCAGCCCATGACAAACAAGCGAGCAACTACAATTTATCTGCAGAAGCATGAGTACATGGAGAGCAGTGTAGATTGGATCTATGTAGATCCGACATCTTGGGAATGGCTATGCGAATATTAGGCATCGAAGGAGTTCAAACATATCTCAAGAAGAAACTGAAGCAACCGAAAGAGCAAGCCTGTACTACAACGTTATGTGGCAGATGGACATGTGCAGATGGCACAACGAATGGTATGAACTATCACACTCACTTGTAAATTGCTTCAAAAAATTGCATTGATTGAACTGATGTTATATTCTGATGTTGCAGGAAGCTGAAACCGGTGTCACACCTTCTTTTGTTGAGGTTTACCTCAGGGGGCACAAAGGCACAGATCCGGCTCGCCCGGAGCAGTTGTGTGACGAGGCGGCAACAAAAAAATGGTAAGTGTGTTGACTGCTTTCTATCCATGAACTAAATTTATATTTAATGACTCTTAGTTATGAACTTAATTTAATGTTGCAGGCAAAATATGTTGAGTGTCTTAAGAAAAAGCATGGGGATGAGGTAGATTATTTAAGAGCGCCGTTGGATGCGGGTGCGGCATACGAAGCCGGCGGAGGCGTACCGCATGGGAGGTACGTGTAAAGTTAATGATTGTTTAAAGCTTAATTACTATTGATTCATCACATTCGTGATTTTTGTAGACTTGGATTAGGCGACGGTTATGTGGAGCGCGACGCTATGTGGGACGACGGTCTTCTACTTCCAGTTCAAGTCGATCGCGTGTTGCAGATGAGGTATTGCAAGAGAAGTTAAGATGGTACGAGGAGAAAGTGGAACAACAATAGCAGCAAATAGAACAAATACAGATGCAGCAGCAGCAGCAGATGCAGCAACAGATGCAGTATCTGTATATGGCGCAGATAACTTGTAATCTTAACAATTGAATTGTTTATTCGTTTCCGTACTCTTCTACTTAAGATTTCACAAATAATTTCCTTTCTGTAGTTCTTGGGGCAAGACAACACTGGAACTCAGTTTAATATGTCACAACAGTCTCAGTTCGAGATGATGTCGCACGTAAATTACTGTTTTACTTAAGTAGCTATACTTGTTACCATATTTGTGTTAAAGTCAGTAATTGATATTCTTAAATTATGCAGTTCTTCCTTCAGGTGGCTTTGGATCGCAGTTCGGTATGCCTCGTCCAATGCAGCCCAATCAACAAGTTGGCTCTTTTTCTTCACAGGTATAACCGCATTTCTTATTAATTCGACTGATTGTACGAAATATTAATCATATTTGTCTCAAGGTTCCTAGAGTGGTCAAGTCTATCCTCCACAACAGGGATTCATGTCAATGTTGGCCCCTGGATTGCAACCTTATCCAGGTGTTCTCCCATCATTGCCCTTCGCTTCGGGGCATAGTCAACCATCAACACCTCCGGGCGCCGCATCGGTATGATTACTAAATCATTACCTCTAATGATAGCGTAGCTTAATTTTAACAATACTTAGCTATTTATTTAATGACATAGTTGGTAATACCTTCAAATTAATTACACATGTGAGTTGGGCATTTTGTGAATTTTAGAAAGATTGAGACATATGAATTGTAACTATTAATGCAAAGTTAATTTTTATTTGTTTCTCGTAGGGTTCCGCTTATGGTTGCGATGATTTCCTCAATTTCAACGTCGGAGGTGCAAGTGGTGGAGGTTCCAAAAATGATATGCAAGCGGGGTACACTTCACAATGGTTGTGTTTTCGATGCGTCTTCTCTTGAACTAATTTGGCTTGAACGTGTTGATACGTTAAGTTAGTTGTATGACTATGTGAAGAATGTGATATATTTGTTGCATTGTGTGGAATTATGGATTATATGTGCTGTATATAAATTGTGGACTATATAGATGTGCAAAATCTGATATATATATATATATATATATATATATATATATATATATATATATATATATTGCTATATACATATGATGTGATATATGTGCTGTATGAACCGGAGGCTTCCCACCCGGAGAGGGAGGGAAAGCAGCCGGGAATTAAAAAAAAGGCCAGTATGGCCATCGGTTCCTGGTGACCGGCGGTCATAAGTTTCGTAAATACGTCGGTGTGGTGACGAAACCGACGGCCATAAGTCCACGGTGGCGCCTACGTGTCGCAAATAAGGTCGTCGGTGCCGATAGCTTTAAGGAATTATAGTTGTCGGGGATAATGGACCGACGGCCTTAAAAAGTTATGACTGTCGGTCTGCCACCACCGACGGCCATATAGGGCCTACGGAGTAAATGCGTCGGGGTAGGCCGCCCGACGTCTTTAATGCTCTAAAGCTGTTGGTCGCGACGTCTTTAATGCTTTAAGAACGTCGAGTTGGTGTCGTTGGATATGGCCGTTGGCAGGCTGACGAGTTTACACTAAGGTCGTCGGCTACATTGTCTTACCGACGGGCCATAAGGCCGACACTTATTTGCGCGTTTCCTGTATTGGTATGAATTACCAGCTTTGGACACTGATGGTTGCTGTTGATTTCAACGTTGCAGTGAGGTGTTATCCAGTTTTCCTTCTGTCCCAAAAAATTTGTCGCTTTGTTGTTTAAAAATGAACTGCAAAGTGACAAACATTGTGAGACGAAAAGAGTATCTCTTTTGCTCTTTTTTTTTCTCCGGTTACGATAAGTTTGTGAGCTCTCAAATGTTTGCACAACTGACGTGCACGACTCTTTCTGTCTGCCTCATTTGTATGTGATCAGCATTCGAGTGTCCAACGAGCTTGGTGCGAACCATGCAAAGGCGGCCAGGTTCTCAGTCGTCATCGTCACGACCACATAGGCCGCCATCGGGCTGGTCTTCACGGCCGTGGCTCTGGCAGCTAGGAAGCAGATGTCACAACTCTTCACAAGCGACAAACTGGTGGTCAAGGAGACTGCAAAATTGGGGTATCTCCTGGCCGCCACCATATTAGTCAATAGCATCCAACCGGTCTTGTCAGGTGCTGAAGCGCACATCTTTGTGGAAAAGCTTGATCTGATTACAATTTTTTGTTCGAGAAAGTACTGATGAAACGCTACCATCCTATGTTGTTGGGTTCAGGTGTAGCGATCGGTGCTGGGTGGCAGTCCTTGGTGGCTTTCGTTAATATCGGCAGCTACTACCTCGTTGGTCTGCCCCTTGGAGCTGTCTTCGGGTTCAAGCTGAAGCTCAACACAACAGTAAGACAAACCTGGATGATTTGATTTTGTTGTTCCATTATTTTATTTAATGTAAAATGTGCTGATTTTGTCTGTGATGCAGGGGATTTGGGCAGGGATGGTGATCGGAACAGTGTTACAGACCATCATTCTGTTTGTAATCCTCGCCAGGATCAGATGGCAGAAAGAGGTAAAGCTAGTAGCTCGCTCAAAGTACTGCTTGCGACCCTGAAAAATACCTTTAATATCTATAACTTTACTGAAAATTGATCTAAAACCGTAAGTTAAGAACGTGGGTAGAGTATACACCAGTTGCCTCATCTTCAAAATTCTGAAACATTTGGTGCAGGCTACGCTCGCAGAGGAGAGGATACAAACCTGGGCAGGAGACATTGACTTGCCTTCCATTCAAGAAGAGACAAAATGAAGCAAAAATATTGTTTCGGCTGTTGGACAATAGAGATGAGGGTAGAATAAAGAAGACAACATTGAACATGTTCAAATGAAGAGAAATTCATGATGGATTGAGAATTGTTGCGGGTGTGATATTTTCGGTTATGTTGTATTACTCTCTTCATCTCAAAAATACTTGTCACTCTCTAGTTCATTTTTGAATTAAAGATCAACAAATTTTTTAAGATGCATAGAGTAATTGCTAAAAGAGATAATGAGAATTCAAAAGCCTGTTTTGAAAAGAAAAAAGAAAATAAGAAGCCTGCGCGAACTAAGGGCACGTGGGAGACGTGATTTTTGTGCTTTTTGACGTTGTCGAAATGTTGGGTTATACTAATTGTGACTATTCGTATACAATCGCACTACACATGGCAACGCACCCAAACTCGTTGAGTTAGCTGCGCATCGTCGATCCCTTCGTCGCACGCGGAGACGCCGACACGTCAGAGCAAGCGAACGCTCAACTAGTCTCAGCGGGATGTATACGCATCTCAGTACGATAACATAATGACAAGCGTCTTGACCACAGTGCACCACCGCACCGACCCGATCACCCGACTGGGGTAGTGCATGGGCTTCGGGTGGGCGTCCCTCATGCGACGATTTACACCATCATCATACATACTACTTGTGTGTCTAACCGTGTTGGACCTGCCTAGCACCGTTGATTTGTAAACCGACAGACTTAGAATATGTTTCGTGTGCCCATAGCCGCGTCGCTATAAATTACTGTATTAATTAGCCTCGGGGCACTCCCCACTGTAACGATTTGATCGTGCTGGACCTCGAGGCACAGGAAATCGGTTTTGCAAGCAGCCTTAGAGAAACAGTCAAAGCAACACACATCTTGATCTTAAACGAGGTCAGAGAGGGCACCACTAGATGAAATCAACATAAGCAAAGCCGCAAAAGGAAACAATAGCACCCGGTGTTGACACCTCTAGGGATAACGCCGCCATTTCTCATCCTCTGGCCTCCTGATGCGACTCCAACTTGGTGGCCGTGGGTAACGTCACCCAGCATGTTGTTCAGCTGGAGAGGTTGATCAGCGCCGCACACTCGCTCAGGCCGACGGTGGCGACCAGGCGGGCCAAGGGCAAGCGAGACGTGACGAGATAAGGCAGTCTCATGTTGCCGCCGCGGAGGTGCGCATAGAGAACAGGCAGGCTCACCGTGCCGACGACGATGATCAATTGTTGGAGAATAAAGTGAGCTGTTGGAATCTCTAATATAATTATATTATTTTGAATTAGTTTGAAATGTTTATATTAAATATGCCTAAGTAAATCCTTAAAATATGAATGTTGTCTGAGAAACATTTGACTCTACTTCATCCGATTGATTTTGTAAAGAATTGATGTAACAAATGTTTTGCATTGTGTCTCTTGATGGTATATAGACTACACGAGATTGATACATATGTTAGTATGTAATACTAATATCAAACTTAGATAACATACTCTAATATATATAGTAATCTATGATATAAATATCTAGTCTATCAAACTACTTTTTAGATATTTTTTGTGCAATATTCTTGTTTCTCTATTATTTTCAATTGAATTGTATCGTTAGGTCGTAGTGTTTCTTTTTATAAAAAAATCTATTTTACTACTCTCAAGTATGAGTTTTGTTCACTTAACCTCTAAAGATTTTTTTGTTCAGATTATCTCTGAACTATTTAGATTAGTTCAATTCACTCTCAATGAATTTTTTATTTATCTTTACTTGGATTATGTTTGAATTTAAATTTTGTAGGATGGTTGATAATATCATAAACTATGTTAGAAAAATTATTTTTAAAACTTTATAAACTTTTTACATGCATTATTTTTTTGTCCCAAGGGAGTTTTATTTACATGATTTAAAAATACAAAAACACATAAAAAATTGAAAATATTTTTAATGTGTTGTATGTTGTAACATATAATCTCATAGATTTTTAAATTCAGAAATAGTATTTACAAAGAGAACAAAAGGAAACAACACTAGGGGATGTATTGGGTAATGGCTATTATGCAATCTGACTTGTGGTGCAATCATGCAATCATCCATACTCAACCATCGGATGTCTATCCTAGGGTGATTGTGCATTTTTACTTAACTCTCATTCATGTGAGAAACACAGGCGGAGGAGGTTAACTAAAAAATGCAATCACCCTAGGATGGATATCCAATAGATGGAAAAAGGTGATTGCAGGATTACACTATAAATCATATTCCATACTAGTCATTGCTGAATTGAATGATGTAAATAGTTTGTGAGATAACCTGAATCAAAATTTTGTAAAGCGAAGATAACATTTACATTTCTTTATTGTTACGTAGTCGTTGCATGCTGCACCCGGGTAGTGACGTGGCAGTTCCATGCTGCACCTGACTCGTAATACTAGTGGGCTAAGCTGATTTCTTCTATGTGCATTATCGTAGCACAGTTTCACTTGTAGAATAACAACATCTTTTACTAAGCATGCCATGCATATTTCAATTGCTTTTGCAGGATTTCGCGGTCCTGATGTTGCTCATCGGCATCATAGTTGCTACAAATGCAGTTATCTTGACCATGCTAATCCGTCGTGCAACTCTACTGATCGCCATCATAGCAATCATCGTCGCTTGTCTAAACATAAAGATTATTGCTGTTAGAAATAAATATATCGTCAAGAAAATAGCGTGCATCGAGGGGTACCCCAGTTAGGTAGTTAGTCAAATGGTGTGAGTGCGGTGATGCCTTACCGTGTGTGATCTATCAAATATTTTGTATTATAGCCAGTTCTTGTAGAGTGCGGAGTTTCAAGTTGGGGTGATTTCTATATGGTTAGTGCCAATTATTCTTCCTCGTCTTCTAGAGTTCTCTGCATCCTCAAATTACATTTTTCTTTTCTTTTATCTTGTGATACTAGTATGAATTATCAGCTTTGGAGACTGATGATGGTTGCTGTTGGTTTCAACACTGCAATGAGGTGTTATCGAGTATCCTTTCGCTTCTTTTTTTTGTGCAGTTAGGATTAGTTTGTGAGCTCTGTTCGCACAACTGATGTGCACGACTCTTTCCGTCTGTCACTTATATATGCGAGTAGTAAAGCAAACGGTGCGACTTGTGATGGCTCAGAGCGGTGCACCGAGCGTGCACCATCAAACTCCTGCTTCTATGCATGGTCTTTTCTTTGTATATCTTGTCCCTAATCTCCCGAAGGGATTTAACATGTTGTAAATGGAATGACGGCAATTAGAACTTAGCGTGTGCGTTAACCCGGGTGTCTCGGCGTGCGTACCATGATCAGACCAGGAGGATGGTGGCAGACTCGGCTATAGGAGGCAGCCTAGGGCTACAGGAGGCAGACTAGGGCACTAGTAGAAGCAACAGCTAGCTGTTGCAAGGCTGCAACCGTGCAGCTCTTTTTGTCTTTATTCCATTCTTTCTTTATATCGGCGAAAAAGCTGTGGGATTGGTAGGGCAACGACAACCAGTACACCACGACGGCACGACGGGCGACCTCCCGCTGCGTGTTTTGTTTACTAAGAGCAAGGATAATGGAGTAGCCGGTTGCAGGCTGTAACTCAATGCCATGTCACTTTAGAGTCAACAGTTTAGCCTTCTTATATAATAGACTAGCTATTAGATTGACTGTAAAGTGATTGGAATAAATGCCCTGTTTTGCCTACCCCCAATCGCATGCAGCCACATAGGTAGAGTCACCTCGTAAATGCCGCTGCGCCTGGCTACTATTCTGGAGCCAGCAACTCTCTCTCTCTTCTTTACTCCCTCGTCCACGTAAGCAATATGCTGATGTGGATTCTTTTGAGCCAGCTGACTAGGCTCTATTATACTTGCTCTAAGTACTGTACTACTAGTGCTTCCTACTTAATACTCCCTCTGTACTCATAAACTTATTGTTTTGTAGTTCATTTTTGAATTATAAAGCGACAAGTTTATGAGGGACGAAGGGAGTACTTATAGTTGCCAAAATTGTTTGTTCCCGAGACATTTACTGTAATAATTACCGATTACAGTCCCGGCGAACCGGAGGGAAAAGTCGCCACCGTCGCGTTACATGGAGTGAGAGAGAGATGGCGGGACCCGGGCGTCGGGCGTGCACATCATCAGGATCAGAGTACTAAAGCTGTTGCAACGCAGCAACACGCAGCTCCTTTTCTTCCTCTTTTTTCTTTCGTGTCTTCTTCGTGGACTATGGTCTCGTTTTACTTGGACCACAGTTTCAAACTTTAAATTTTTCTTCATTCCAATTTTCGCTGCCGATTGGAAGTGAGAGATGGATGAACACCGGACAGAGTCGTCCCCTGCTGGGCGCTGGGTGTGTACCTCAACTTCTTCCGAAAACGTTTCCGGCTGCTGAGAGTGTTCGTTCCCATAACCCGTTCGACAACAGACGCGAAATTCTGACACTAACATATGCGAAATTCACTCTAACGTTAATCTTCCTGTAGAATTCACTCTAACGTTAAACTTCCTGTAGAGGATCACGTTTCGTGTATCGTGAAAGTCGTGGGATCCTGCGTTTTCACTGCACAGACCGCCCGGCGCTTGGACGTGCTTGCGGGCCATGGGGACAAAAAAGTAACCGCTCTGTACTGGCTTGCAGGTCATGAGGATCAGAGCAAGTTGTTGTAACGCTCTTGTCTCCCTCTTTTCTTTTCTGACTGTAGTGTACGGTGGTCCTTTAACTACCGTATAAATTTTAACTCCATTTTAGCTGCAGATGGAGAGACCGAGATGAGGCAACAGAGCGCAAGAGACGGTCGCCATCAGCCTGCCACATTCAGTTGCCGCCGAACTCTGCTTGGTCTTTTTTTTTTTTACCATCAATCAATGGCAACGTTCCTCGCTTTTTTTTTTTAAAGACTCCACGTTGTCCAGCGGGTAGTGGGTACCAGACTGCAACTCTTTCCTGCTCCGCTAGTACAACGAAAGCAGAATAGAAACAGAGCATCTGCATGTATCTTGATCAACAAAATGTTGAACACGCCCCCCCCTATCATCTATATATCACCTCCTCCTCTTCGAGTTCCCTTCCCTCCTGCTTCTGGACACCCAATCTTCCTCTCGTCTACACCATAGCCCTCACCTCCATGGATAACCTTCCTATTCCTCTATCCTCTGCATCCCCCTGGTACCTAAGAATCCCTGGTAACCTCACCGTGATCGTTGGTAACATCACCGATGCGGCCGCGCTGCAGCAGTTGATCACGGCCCGCCACCTCGCTCTGGCCGCTTGTGACGACCAGACTGGCCACGGCGACCACGGGCTGGCGAGCCGCGGCGAGAGCAGGCAGGCGCTGGTTGCTGCCACGGTGGTGCACGGAGACAACAACCAGGCTCATGGTGCTGTCGGTGATCAGGTGACGATGGGGAAGAAGGTTAACCTCACTCGAAAAATGGGCATATCTTTCTTCTTCCAATCTTTAAACAAAGGTTCCGATGTCGAGCAGGTTGGCGGATCAAACTAGGGCAAAGTCACCTTCATGGATCTAGAGAAAGGTGCTGTAGTTCGTGACAAGTCAGGCTCAGCGTGGGAAGATGAGCCCATCGACCCCATGTACTGCATGAGCGTGAGTGTCCTGTTACTGATCCTCCACCCATAATCGTTTACAATCGCTGTGTCTGGGCTAAGCAGTTCTCCGTGCATTTTCGCTTGCTAGCGTCGTGCTTCGATGCGCATTATCTTAGCACTATTGCGGACAAACAATGTCTTGTTAACTTTTACTTACCATCATTTTTCAATCGTTTTGCAGAACTTCGCCATCCTAATGATGCTCTGCCTCTTCGTACTTGTTACGGCTGTGTTTTTCTCGTTGATGCCAGTCCTTTATGCAGTTGTGCCTATCGCCTTCGTGGCAGCTATCGTGATATTGCTGACGAGGTTTATCGTAGAGGTCCGAGACGAACACATTGCCAGGCGGAAGGCGGCTAACTAAGGAGCTTAGAATTAAGTAGTTATGCAAACTTTGTGAGTGTGTTATGTCTTAGTGTTGCATACGTATCGTTCGTGCGTCGTGTTGTATCAATCTTCTGGTATGTGCTATGGTCTAGTCTTGCGTGTGTTGCCCTTTATGATGTCGAAACGGTTTACCAGGTTCTAGACTGTACCGATGCTTTTTTTATCACTTTGCATCTCAAATTCAGTGCGGCTGGTAGCGCGTGATAGAACACAAAACGTGCGGCGGGCTGCGTGTGGGCCGCATGTTCGACGTCGATGTACACGACACATGTCAGTCTTTGTTCACAGGATTATATTCTGCAACACCAACAACATTTTTGTCGATTTGGAACGGTTCGACCAAGCGTACAACGCAGGTAACTAGGAAGCGTCAGCAACCATTGTAAAACTTTGGACGGCTGATTGCCAAGCTAAGGCATGTTATCGACTCATAAATCTCACGATTATCAATAGTTTAGTGACAAAAAATATTGTATCGCTACCAGATTAGGCCCTTCTTAGGGTCTCGATCGTTCATTGATATTTATCTGTAGTACTTAGCCCGCGCATTATTGATGTATGAATAAGAGACAATTCATTCTCGATCTGGGGATTGACCGTGTAGATCATTACTCAAAACTTATCCATTGCAATGTTACTTGGAAATTCCGCGCATGATTGTTCTTAGCTCGTGGACCCGTGAATTCTTCGAGCAGCGACCATGGAGGATGCTTTGGATTATCAACGTGTGTATCAGTCATGCCAACGCTAAGCCAAGTTCACATATTGTTTAGGTTTGGAACCTACTTGAAGTCTCTGACTAAGAATTGAATGCTAATGTGTATTAGTACTAATTATTCTTCCAATGGTTGACAACGTGTATCGTGACATAAACGGTAACATATTTCAATTGCAAGATCCGATGTATAGCTCGTTGAAAGCAACACATGCTATCCTAAAAAGTCATAAAAACACTATATATGAAAAATCCTACTTTTGATCGTACTCGTGTTAAGTCGTAGATCTTCACACAACGTAGTATATCGTCTTATACTGATTTCGTGGTTATGGATGGCAATTGGACCCACAGGTACGGGTCCCCGTCGGGTTTGGCACCCGACGGGTGCGGGTTCGGGTGTAATTTTGCACCCGTGGGTCTGACCACGTTTTCTGTTCCGTGACATGATATTTGCTAAATCTATGTTACTGAGACTTATTATGTATTTGTGTTGTGTTGAATATGGTGGTTACAGATTTAGGAATCTCTTATTAACGATACTTATTCTGTTGTTGCAGCTAGATTGTTGTTTTATAAATATTTATTTGTTACCTGTTGTATTCAATCAGATCCGACGGGCACCCGAAACCCGTCCAAAACCCGTCAGGTGCGAGTTCGGGTTCGAAATTCTACCCGCGGGCTTTTTCAATTCGGGTGAGTTTTTAGTCCACCCGACCTGAACCCGACCCATTGCTATCTCTATTCGCAGTTGTTGTATTGTTAATAATTATTGTAGCTGCAGCAGTGTAGGGATAGAATTGTAAATGATACAAAACTTTAGTCCTCATTGGAACGCGGATATTTCCTCAAATCATGTGTGTTGTCTTGTGGAATATAATTGCCCCCTAAGAAATTCTTGTACCATCTTCTGAGATTCCTATGTTCTATAGGGGGCCTTGGTGATTATATCCCAAGACATTTATTTTATTCCCGTGAGTCTTATTATGCTCTAAAACTAATCGTATTTTGCCTTATGGCAAAGGAGGCAAGAAACTAAAAAAAGTTATTTTAGATTTTAACCCAGGTACATGATGTGTTTGAGCGCCATCAATATCATACGGTTTCTTCTCTTCTTCTTTATATGATTTGTATCATACAACTTATAATCTCAGCCAGTACATCATGTACAGAGCCTTCCAACATATGCAGTCGGGGGAGAATATCAACAGACGTATGCACTGCTCGAAGTCCGTGGGCTTTCGAACCCGTGAGTCACTGTGTTTGTCCGATAGGTTTCAACGATGGCTATGGACTGCATTGTTGCTACTTATGGGCCTCTTGGAATCGATAAAGAAAGCTGCCCATCCATTTGACGTTGCTAAAGCCTGCGTGGGTGGATGGTTTGAGATAGACAAGACAACCCCTCGCATCGCAGAACTATTTGCTCTCTAGAGTTATCCCTTTACAAAACTCCTACTTTTTGATTCTCCCTGAGAATTCGTAAAGCCGTATGAAACAGATGTTTTGAACATTCTGGTGTGAATCAGAGAAAATTAATTCTATTTAAAAAACCGTAAATCAGAAAAACCTGCTTCACACCCAAGTTCAAACAGCTTCTCAGCAAGACAAAAATAGAACAGACTCTGAAATTTGTCATGAATTTACCACTGCCACCCGACAAAAGCCGGTATGCCCCAGCCGCGGCCTCCCCGCTTACCGCTTCGTGTGTCCTCGAGAGGTCCTCGGTCCTTCTTCCTCAGAGGCGATCCAGGCGGCGCCCTAGGTTTGGGCGGCGGCGCGCCGAACCTCCCACCGCCGGCCGATTTCGGCCTCCAACGGCGACCGCCGGAGCGCCCACCGCCTTTCCCCGACGAGCGCCCATAAGGTGCGGCGGCGACCAGTGCCCTCTCTTTCTCTTACCTTGCTGCTGTGGTGGTTGTACTCAGATCTGAGTCAATCGCAAGTATAGGCATGTATTATGCCTACTAACTTCGTTTTTTTTTTCGGCAAAAAAAAAACACATGTGCACCCATGTATCGTTTGCCCCTGCTTACAATGCTTCTGAATCGTAGCAGGTGGTCTGCATCGAGCTTCGCAAGATGTCTGGAAACGTGAGTGTGTTTCGTTTGGGGAGAAGAGAAACTCTTTTCTAACCTGTGTAGGTGCTAGATGGTGTAATCAAGCTTATGTCCCTTGTGTGGTGATGTGTAGCCGGTCGGCGTTGACAACACTTCTCGGAGGAAATTTGACAAGGAAGAGTACTTGGAACGAGCTCGACAGCGGGAGCGGCAAGAGAAGGTTATAATGTGTTCTTTTCGTTCTGCCAGGACTCAACAGAATCATGCTTGCACTTCGTTTTTTCTCTTTATGTTGCTGACTTTGCTATGGTTTGTCTGTTGCTGATCAGGAGGAAGCTTGGAAAGGCAAGGGTATCGGGTCCTACTATAGTTCAATTTTTTTAGGAGTGCTATTTCGTGGTCAATGTAGCATATTGAAGTTCTTTGAATTATGGATGCAGACAGAGGCCCTCCTGTGCAAAGACAACCTTTGAAGCACAGAGACTATGAAGTTGATCTTGAGTCTCGCCTTGGCAAGACGCAGGTTTGTGTGATTATTATTCTGTCCACTTCTGTTATCTTATCATTCAAAATCAATTACTATTCTGTCCGGTTTGGCTTACTAACTGTGTTTTCCATTCTCTTCTTTTCCAGGTGGTGACCCCAATTGCACCATTGAGTCAGCAGGTTTGTTCAGAAATCCCATGGGAAATGCCATTTAATGTTCACAGTACTCTTGAATCCTGCTCAAGTGCTCATTGGATCTTAAGTCTGACAAAACATACACTAGAATATAGTTCTTTGTACAACTTGCTCTCTTTTTTCCACAATTGATTGTTTTGATTACAATTTTCTTTACCTGCTTGTTCTGTTCAACCATTGTTGTTTAGAATCATACTATATGTACAGAACTGAACTCCTACGTTCTTTGTTTAGATCATCATAAACATTTTTTGTAAGTTTACCTACTTTTTGATATGTTGGATACCTATGAGTATTTGCTACAAGTCACTTTACCTGAATGTACCATAACACCAAATGCTCTTTAGAGCATTACTATTTCTGCATGTGAATGTGTTTATCAGGAAAAAGTTCCCCCTCACTTTCTGACTTCCTGACAGGCTGGATACTACTGTTCTGTATGTGAATGTGTTGTTAAAGATTCGGCCAACTATTTGGATCATATAAATGGCAAAAAGCGTATGTATTGTGAACTCTAATTTAGACTTATTTGGTGCATCAATTCTCTATTATCGTGATCATGTTTCTTGGTTTGAACATTTGACAGATCAGAGAGCATTGGGCATGTCTATGCGTGTTGAACGGGCATCTCTTGAGCAGGTAGGACATCTGGGCTTCTCTGTTGCATCTGCAATTGAAAGTTAGCAATTTTATCCATATTATAACTTAGTAGCATTCAAACTTGTATTCATGGTACACTGGGCTCCTTTGGCATAGCCTTTGCTTGTGCTAAATCCAACTTAAGGTAGAAGCTTCTGCTTAGTGATTTAACTCCAGCCTTGCTTCCTTGTAAGCATCCGTGGAGTCCAGACATTTGGCAGCAGCTTAGCTCTTTCCTGTGAAAAATGGTGAAGGAAAAGCTGTGCCAAAGAGGCCTGTATTGATTCACATAAGGTTAAGTGTAGATCAGATGCCTGAAGAGCTTGTGAGCGTATGGTTGTGCCAAGTAGCACAAAGACATTTGTCAACTGAAAGCTTTGTTGTCCTATAGAGATTATCTGCCAGGGCTTTTATCTCCCATTTGTTGCTTGTTAAGTAAATTTCTGGACGCAGGTTCAGAAAAGGTTTGAGGCACTTAAGAAGAGGAAGGACCCAAGCACCTTTAGTGAACAAGGTGAGGAAGAAAAATACTGCCTCCGTTTCAAAAAAGTTGTTTCCCTAAGTCAAACTTTTCTACCTTTGGCCAACGATTTCTATAATTTTGTATAGTTTAAGAACATGCCAACTATTTATTTTTTTGACTGGAAGCAGGAGGGGAACCCCTGGAGCCATGTTGTGCTTTTATTAAATTAGTGAGTTAACTGTACATGAGTTGGATGAGTAAAAGAAATAAAACTTGACCTACGACAAACTTAAAACAACCTTTTTGAAACAGAGGGAGTAGCACACATGGTATCGCTGCCTCCTAACTGTCGGAATGAAATCTTTCCATGGACCAACTGGTCTTCAGGGGATATGGAGCATAACAGATTACTATTAAAGTTACCCCATTTATTTATTCTTTCAATATGGAGCATAACACAAATACTAGTAAAGTTACTCCATTTATTATTTTTTCTATATTTCAGATTTGGATGAGAGAATAATGAAACAGCAGCAGGAAGAGGAGGAAAGGAAGAAGCAACGCAGAGAAAAGAAGAAAGAGAAGAAGGTAAGTGCAGTATGCTTGCAGATCACTGCCTTTTGCTGTTCTATGCTTTCCTTTTGAAATGAAAATTACAGTACACAGTAATACACAGTCCCCTGGGCTGTTGTGTTCATTTCGTAATCACTGATATCAAATTGTTTTAGAAAGAATTGGCTGCTCAGCATGAACCTGAGGACATCGACCCTGATATTGCTGCCATGATGGGTTTTGGCGGGTTTGGTTCCTCCAAGAAGTGAAAGCAATTGGCATCCGTTTGGCGATCTGTGTCTGCTAAAGATATAGTTCAACATCGCACGCACCTGAGCTTAGTGATTATCTTGAAAGGCCCATGATAAGAAACCTATGAGTGATGCAAAGATTCAAAAATCAATGCTAAATTTAAATCATGAATTGTAACATTTTTGTAGAACAGTTCAGTCGAATGGACCAACCAAGAGTGATTTCGAAATTCATCGGGAGTGATAGTGGTGTGAGGATGTATGAATCAAGCAATGGAAGAATTATGTGTTCGACTGTCCTTGGATTTTTCTCATATACTCTAGTCTCTAGGGCCTCAATACAATCATCCAATCAGAAACATTACCTTGAATTAGCGGTTCCCTCTATGGCATTTTATATAACGGGTCACCCCTCACCCGCTGAGCAGGCTTAGTTTTCATCGCCTGTGGCTGGAACAGCTGCACACTTTGACTGTCACCCCCTATAGCGGTGAAATCAGCTTTCCAGAAACAGGGTGACCGATTATTATCTGGAATTATCAACATCCGTTTGTTCGTCGGTGCACACTTAATTTTACTTGTTGATCACCACCGCGGTCGACGGCATCGCCTCCTATCCGGCCTGTGACGTCAAGAACATGCTCGGGTTAGGAAAAGCTACAGGGTACAAATCCACATAGCTAACGGATTGCGGCTACGCCACGAGCTCAGCGACAAGTACATCGTCGAGGAAGAAGCTAGAACGATGATGAGCCCACTATCATTGAGGGGAGGTGGGTAGACGGCTCCCGTCCGACTGGGCAAAAGCGATGATCTTACACTGTCAGTTCATTTCTATATCAAAAAAGCATGATAAAATGTATAACACCATCAGAAGCGACCCAGACGTCTAAAAAAAGACACGAGACTCATAGCGGGCACAAAAAAATACTCTCCGTCTCAAAAAACTTATCGTCCCAAAAAACTTGCGGTTTTATAGTTTATTTTTAGACTACAAATCGACAACTTTTGAAGAGATAACTCATGATACAATCACATCTAGCTCAAAGAGCAAGCCAATACTATCACTGAAATAGCTCAAATAAAGCATCAGAAGCCAAAGCTAACACAAACGTACCATGGTCAAATCACCTGCGTTATGTTATTCCACTAAAACAGCTCGAATAAAGCATCAGAAGATAAAGCTAACACACTTTCGAACATTACTCCTACGAACCATCATTTTTACAAGCTGGAAGCTATCGACTATGACAAGTTGAAGCCTTTTGTGGGGCAAGAAAACATAAGTCGGGGACTCCACAACGCATTCCAAAACCGCGCGCTGCACACACAAAATACCACAACCAACTAGTACATAGCATCCCCTCAACAACCCGAAAGGCGGGTTATGAGAAAAGGCAATTTAGCTACAGCTTTGCATTGCCAAAAGACAGCTACCGCTTACAATACCATCAATAGGATATTTAACAGTCAGCCTAAAATCAGCACTGTGTATCCATCATCAGGAAAGATAATCATGTGATGAGGAAACGCCACAGCTTCTTCGCTGATGATGTCTTCTCTTCTTCACCTTCATCATCTGAGTCGTCATCATTTTCATCATTGTCCTCATCTCCATTCAATGGTTCCGTTGCAGCAGACTGCCAAGGCAAAAACACAGTAATGCATAGTGTATACGCAGTGAAAATACTTGAAGCAAAATGTCATGTATGATTGAATGAGAATAATTTTTACTTAATGTGGCGCCTAAAGATTGTTAGAAATTCCACTAGAAGTCTAGAAATAGCTTGATGCTACCATTTCTGTAATTTAACAGTAACACACACTAAAAACACTGAATGCAAAAACAAAAACTCACTGCAAGTACTCTACTAAAAAAACAAATCCAAAAGCTAACAATTGCCACTAATTCTGCATATTTGCAATGTAAAGTCTTCAAAACATGATCTGTCACAGGTTCAAACATATTGGACAGTAAACATTTATCAGCTTTAACAGAAAATTAGATGAACCCATTTATAAATATGTCCACATATGCATCCAAAGTAAATATTAGAGTAAGGGAGGATGCAGCGAGGAATGAGTAGCTACCACTGATATCTCCGAAGGCTCATCCTGCTCAGGAAAATCTGAAGCATCTGCTTTGCCATTTATGACAAATGCATCATCTGATGACGCCAGATCTGTTGAATTTAGTAGTCCTTTGTTTTCGTGTTCATGATCTTTGCTGTTTCCAGGTAAAAGTACCGGGACTGCATCATGTTCATTCTTAGAAAACTTCTCTTCTAGAACCGATGGACTGCATGCATGAACATTACATAGTAAGATTAATAACTCCCAAAAATTTAGCTTAAAACTGAAACGGTTGTCGAAGAGGTTACCAATTGGTCTGAATAGTGCTTTTTTGGTGCTTTCGCTTCGGCTCTAAAATTTCACACTGATCCTGGGAGAGTGTATTGTTAGGCCTCTTTCTCCCAACTTTTGCACCACCAAAATCTTGTGGTATTTCTTCAGCACCATCCTCTAGCTGATCTGCAAATAATTCACTAGATCTACCCCCCGAACGTGGAGTAGCTAATCTCCAGTCTTTGAGATCTTGCAGCTTTGTACGTACACCATTTTCAACAGGGCTATCATTATCATGATCAGCACTCTTCTCTGGAGAGCGTTTAAATATAACCTGAGCACATTTTCTAACCCAAGTAATTGGAGATGAGGCTGAAGGGGAAACTTCTAATTTCTTTTCGAAGTGATTTTTTGGTGATGAAACCTTTTTGGGACTAGCATTATGATCCTCGTCAATAGACAGGAGAAAACCATTCTCTTTCACCCTATCCACACGCCCAACCTTTGACTTCTCACACTCTCTCATATACAGCTGCCTGTTCTCAGATTCAATCTTCAGCTCTTCTAACTCATTAAGCTGCTGAATCTGCTTTGTAATTGCTTCTCGATCTGAATGAAGCAGCTTTCTCTGCTCTTGCAGCTTCTCCCGTTGCGTGTTAAGAGCATCAATGGTGTTCTTTATTTCAGACAGCTCTTGCTCTCTTCGCTCACGCTCCAAAGTAGTCTCTTTCCTCTCATCCTCAAGTTTCTGCAATTCAAGCCTAACATGTTCGAGTTTCGAGCTTATTGCTGCCTTTTCAGAATTCATGTACTCAAGTTCCTTGCATTTTTTGTTCTTAAATTCTTCTTCCTTTTCCTTTAGATATGAGTCTATCTCCATCCGCCTTGCCTCAGCAGAATTATATAACTCTGTTTTCTGGATATCAATGTCCCTCTTAAGATCTTCCCTTTCTTGCTGTATCCTGCAAAGCCAACTAGCATGCTCTTGCTGCATCTTACTCATGAATTCCTCATGTTCACGAGCAAGGGATTCAGAATTATTTTTGAACTGAATACGGAGATTTTCCTTCTCTTGTTTTATGATATCAAGTTCAGTTTTGAGATGCTCAGCTATTAGACTTCGCTCTTCAGCTATTCTGTCAGCTTCCTTCTGTAGTTCCTCCTTTTTCTCGTCAATAAGCTCCCATTCAATTTCAAATCTTTCTTTTTCTGCATGCAATCTCTCAGCATCAATCATTATTTCCACTTTCTGAGCTCTTAGACTTTCAATTTCTTCTTTAAGTTTCATCTGCAAATTTAGCAAATCTTCTCTCTCGTTCTGGGTTATTGCTAGATCCTCCTGGGCATGAATCGCTTCTCGCTTCTCTTCTTCAAAGAAAGATTTTTCTTTCTCCAAATCTAATTTCGACTTAAGAATTTCCTCCTTTTCTGTTTGCAATTCACTGACCAGAGCTTCTCTCTGAGACGAGAGTTTTCGCTCTTTCTCCTCCAGCTCATTTGATCTCTTCGATAAAGACACTTCCTTATTTGTTAACTCAGCAAGTTGAAGATTAACATTTTGTTCCCTTTGGGCCACAGCACACTCCTGCTCATTGAGAGCAGTTTCTCTCTGATCCAAAAATGTCTTCCTAGCATCAATTTCTTCCTCAAAAGACTTGAGTTTATTCTCCATCTCATAGTCAAATTCATGCTTTCTCCTAGCCAAGATGACTTCTTGCTCCTGCCTCAGCCTTTCTATCTCAGTCTACAAAACACATTATTAGGATGATTTAAGTGGGAAGTCAAGACAAATTATGCACATATTAACTATATCAACATAGGAAACTCCTACCCGTTCTTTGCTAGCGATGGTCTCTTGGAAAATCAATAATTCACTTTCGCGTTTGTCAAGTTGGGATTCCTTCTGAAGTACAGCCTACAAAGCAAAACAATTTTGTGTCATAGGCAGAAGTTCAGTGAAATTGATGAAAGAATGTAAGGAAACAATACGTACTTCTTCCCGAGAAAATATTGATTGCATTTTCAGATCCAGCTTATTTTTCTCTTCCTGAAGAACTTTCCTCTCACTTTCAAGATTCAACTTGTCCTCCTTTAACCTTTTCTCCATCTTAGTTATGTGTGCTAGCCTCTCAAGGATGTTTTCATCCCTCTGATTAAGAATTGCCTGTTCTTTCAATAATTCCTGCTCCTTTTCATGCAAAATTCTCTTCGTATCATCCAACGATTTCCTCTGAAGACTAATCTCATTTTCTTTTGATTCTTTCCTGCAATAACATATTTGAGCTAGAGAAATCACAGAAAAACATATACAACAACAACCAAACATTTGTCCCAAGCACGTTCGGGTCGGCTAGATATGAAACCCAACAAATTTTTCATGGAAATGAAACAGAAAACATATTTAAAAAACACTTCAAATAAAAAGATCAGATATTGCAGTTCAGTAAAAAATAGCTGATGATCAAATTAATTCTGAAATCAAACTAAACTATGTTAGCTTGGAAAGCGGCCTTCACAAGAAAATTTGGGTACATACTCAAGTTCCCAAGAATTACGGTATCTTCTAATCTCATTTTCACGATCTTCGATGTCCTGTAGAATTCTCATGGAGGCATTGCGAGCCCGAATGGACTCTGTTTCCAAAGACTTCGCTGCAAGAAGCTTCTCTTCTGCTTCATCAAACTTTTTTTGGGCGGCCTCAATCATTTGAAGTGCTTCAGCCAGTTTAGCTTCGTATGAAACCTTTATTTCAGCTGCTTCCACACGCATATCATGCAGTGCCCTTTCAAGCTACATTAAGCAACAAGTAGTACAACTTAAGCATATATCTATGACATGAGCGGAGTTTAATTTGAAAGTCTGCAAACCTAATCAGATAGCTGATGCAGTAATAATTTGCTAGAAGCCTACAGACTTCCTTACGCTACACAGTAAAGACTATATGATATAACAAACATATTATGCGAGAAACACAGAATAGATCCATTTGGCAGGAGGAGGACAACTTCACTGTCACAATATCGATTGAAAGTTCCCAGACGTTATTACTTCATTACCTTCCACATTAAAAATAACATCAACATCTTCAAGTACTATTTATGAAATCATGAAGGAATGGCATCAATATGCCATTTGTGCAAATCATCAAGGAAGGACATTGATATCAATACTAATTCTAGGATCGGAATACCACTTTTTATCTTTGACCATTTCACTTAGGTGTATTTGTTTTTTGACCATAAACTGCCCGGGAATAAACCAATGGGTAACATGAGGTTTTTATGTACAATTTATGCTAAAACAGTGGACACCAAATGATATGAATGGAATCTTACATTCACAACACACTCTTTCTGAATGCCTAAGCTTTTCTTGAGATTTTCTTCCCTCTTTCTTGCTTCAGATAAAGCAGACTGTTGGGCAGCTCGTTCACGCTTGAGCATGATCTCAGTGGCCACTGAAGAAGCTTTCAGTTTTTCATGTTCAGATTCCAACTCCTTCCGGTTCAACAAAACAAGTCCGAAATTATGCTGACAATCATAAATCTGCAGAAAGGGTATTGCACATAATTAAATAAAAAGGAAAAACTAATAGCAGTTTCCAGTAAACCAATATAGCATACAACAACACACTAGGTGTGAAATATTCTGGGATCACTACATGAACAGATGAGTCACATTTGCCATGGGGAAACATCATAAGCATACCAATTATCAAGAAAATATATGTGCCTGTTGACAACAATAAGTGTGGTGGTAGGTTGCAAATGACGAGCAATTAGTGTAGTTTGTTGTCTTGTAGAGGTGCCAGGTGAGCTTTGGCTCTAACTTCAGCCATGGCAGCAAAGAAACACACCTGATGTATGGTTCGTGTATGCACCAAATATACAATAAAACACAATGGCAAAATTTCCTCTCACCTCAGTCCTCATTTGGCACTATAAACTACTAAATCTACAAAATTTGAAAACGCAAGACATACAGCTAGACACCGTAGGCAACCGGGGGAAACAGACGAGGAACAGCAAGTTATAAGCAGTTCCAGCAAAAGCAGCTACGAAACTCAAATGGGCATTCCGAAAACAGCGCTATAACAATCAATCGGGAAAACAAAGGCTCCTGCGAGCAGAGACCAACATGTAATCTTCCCTCCCGCAAAATCAACCGGGCGGACCGAATCTCTGTCATTGCTTTCCTAAAGAAATGACGCCAAAGAAATTACGCGGTCGCAGAATCGAGATTTCTTGACCAGACAGCTCAGCTCACTAATTGTTCTTCTCTCCTCCCAAGAAAGAACCCGCCAAGGACCTACTCCGGCACACAGAGAACCACCGCAGCAAGCCAATAAAGCAAAACACGGCGCATCCGCCGCACGAGAAGGAGAGGGAGGGACTACCTCCTTCTCGAGCCGGGAGATGTACGCGATGAGCGTCGCCTTGTCGCGGCGCCTGACGGCGTCCTCGTCGAACCCTGCATCGCGCAGCTTCCTCCAGATCGCCTCGTCCCCCGCGAAGCCGCCGGGTCCGGCTCCGACTCCGGCGGACCGTGGGCTCGCCATGTCCGGTGACCCGCCCGCCAGAACCCGTACTAGCAGATCCTGACGGCGCCGCCGCGGTCACGCGTCCCTCGCGGGAGCTCAGTGCTTTCCGGCGTGGTGAGGGGAGGTCTTCTCTCTCTCTTCCCCCCTTCTGTTTCTCGCCCCTCCTCTTTTCGTTTCCTCGCTTTCCTTCGTGCGCGGCTGCCGCTGCGGCGCGTTGGGTTTTTACTCGTGTTCGGTGGGAGGGAGGGTTCGCTTTGACGGGCGGTGAGCTGAGACGGAGGTGGTCCTGTGTGGCGTGGAACGGTGGAATGCCACATTGATTATTGGCGGATTCTCTGATTTATTTTCTGTTTATGGGACCAAAGCCAACTGTGATGAACTGTATCGTATCATTTCCTTTTGTATAAGTATGAAATAGAGGCAGCTTTTCTTTAGGGCAGCTTTTGTTTGAGAAGCTATTGGCATGATGGCAATAGATTAGCCATAGAGAGGAATTTGTCCAGTATTATTATAATCGCGGAAGAAATCAATTCATTTAAGCAACAAGGTTTTCGTATCAAAATATTCTATAAAAATGTTATTTTGATTGTCTAGTTGTTTCATTTTATTTAAATTATGTCATCACACTTTTTATTTGGTTTACAAATAAGTTTTTCTAAGTGTTAAGTATGGCTAATGGTTCTCTGTCTTCATGATATGAAAAGAAAAACAACGATAAGAACACTCAAAAAATGGTATATATATTTTCCCATTTTCTATTCACTGATATCAACTACATACTGTCATCATCCTATATTATTTGTCATCCTGGCATTCTCAAATCTTACCAAAATGCTTGTCATTCACATTTCTCTCTTCCCAATACACATTTATCTCTCTTCTCTTCGACTTTTGTGCAACAGAAATTTTGTTCATCTCTTAGATTCTTGTGACCGAAGTTAAAACAAGAAGTAAATTAGGGCCGAGTACTTCATGGTGTATGAATTTTACTGAATCGGTAGTAGACTAGTACTAGTGTGTGGTCGTCTTGGTTTCGGCACCCTAACCCTTGGCCTGATTCACAGAAGCATCCCATGGAGGAAACGAACTCAGCAGTCAGCAACAGCCACAGATGTACTGTACAATCGAGTAAGTAAACACGACAACAGTATAGACAATAGAGGGCGCCGGCTCACTGGCCAGTGAGATCGTATAATGCAGGAGGTTGATATTGCGGCGGCTAGCGTCATTTTCTCCGGTCCCACGCTTCAAAAAAGGTCCCGCAATACATGTTACAATCCCTTGCCCCGCAAGCGAAAGACCGCTCCAGGACATGCGGGTCCAGCATCCACGTACGTACCCCGCGTGGAAGCGGCAGAGCTGGGTGTGTTTCGACGTGGCGGTGGCGGTCGCCGCATTTGAGCTGTGAATGTGATGGCGGAAGTTCTTGGCCGGTGCGGCACCCACTGCCAGCGGATATGAATTGGAATTTTGGGTGGCAAGTGCAGCTAACTAGTGGGGCCAGTGGGCGTGGGGCCCACCTGTCAGCTGCAGTAACTGCAGTGCAGTTACTGCAGAGAATTTGAGTCCAGCAGAGGTGCTTCGGTCCGGGAGTGGCGGCGTCCGGGCCCCGGCCGCCAGCATCCAATGTGGGATTTGACTTTGACGGCTGCGACCAGAGCCCACGGGCTCGCGGCAACTCGTCCTTTTCAATCGGCACGCCGTTTCGTGATCGAAATAAACCAAACGAATAGCGGTCCGTAGATATGCAGTATCCACGCTTCTCAGGAAACAGATATGTATACACATACACACATTATTTTTGCATCACCTATGTTCACCTGGGCACCTGACGGACGGCTACTAGGAAGCAGCCACGTAACGCGTCACCGAAGTGATGAGTATTTGAGCACTGAGATAACCAAATGTTTTGTTACGTACTACACTCTTCGTGATTCGATTGACAACTGATGAGTATTTGAGCACTGATATAACCAAATGTTACAGAGTTTCTCCACATCAGAAGCGCCCGGTAAAGGCGACTGACTATCCTTTGAGATGAATTTCCGCTCCTCGACTTATCGGGCCTTGTAAAGCGTGGAACGCGCGAGTTCGCACCGTGGTCCATGAGAGCCCAAACCTTGTAAACCCTCACCGACCATGATAGCCCACACATCAGCACTGTCCCTTCATACAGAGCTCTCCTGCTTTGCTCGCTCCTCTCATCCCCTGCAGGCTGCAGCGCAGCACAACCGCCTCGCTCTAGGTTTTCCCCCGGCGCCCTGCAGAACGAAACCGAACGCCGCCGCGCTGCCAAAGCTAATCCGGGCGCGGCGCAACGGACGAGGCCGTTGGGGATGATGAAGAGATGGTGGCGAAGTCGAGGAAGGAAAATGAAGCGGCGGCAGGGAGCGCCGCCGATGGGGGCGTTGGCAAAGGCAAACGTAAACGCAATGCCAATGGCAAAGGCAAGGGCAAGGGTAAAGCCAAAGGCTAAATGAGGAAGGAGGTGCTTGTAGACGCCTCCAAGGTGCTTGAGGAGTTTCGCGCCATCGATGTCAAGGGTTCGCTTCCTTTCTCTTTGCTTGCTGTTACGACACTTAGAAGCTGCGATTGGGGGCCGTTTGAGCGAAGTGAAGTGGTGTGCCGGTGCGCATACGCCATTATGTGACCTCTGACTGTAATTTGCACTTTTTTGCATCGTTTGACCCCTTTGTTTGCTGTTTCTCCTTTAATACCGTTAGAATAGGCAATTCAAATTCTAGTACATCTTTGGATCGTGTGCTGCATTCAAGCATGTTAGTTATTTTCGTTAGTGTTTCTGATAACCAACAGCGTTGCTGTTTCTAGCTTGACAGCTGATCTCCGGTTCCTTGTTACGGTCGTAGCATGTATTGTACAACAGTAACATTTCTCATTCAGCTGTGTTTATAACCATATGTTTCGTAATTACCGTCACGAGGTCTGTGCACCTGTGTCCATGTTCGGCAACTCAAAATTAATGTTTAACACAAAGTCCAGTCCCTAGGTTTGGGTTTGAACTAAAGCTTTACATCCACAGCCGTGGATGCTAGTGTGTGTTTTGTTTATTGTACGTTTTGGATTTTTAATTTTTTTGTAGCACGTGCATAGGACTCATGGTCCATTGTTCTCTTTTGTACTGTTATGATGTGAGCTAAACAAGGTACTAACTATAAAATGCCACCTTGCAGTGCACACATTTGAGTCTGGTTTGTCCAATCTAGAGCGAGGTTCAATTCATAATATGTGTGTAGACATGGGCATGAAATCCAAAAGTCCTGGGTGAGTAAGATAACCAGAAGTTCAGAAGTCATTACGAAGACTTGTTACAGCAAAGAAGTTATAACGAATCTATGGATGTGTTTGGTGCATCTTTCTAATTTGTGATTGTGATGTTATCCTTGCAGTACTTTGCTATGTATAATACTTATTGTGAATTTTATTTGTTGACTACAGGTCTAAGGAGCAGAGACGTCTTTCTGTTCACAAAATAGAAAAGAAAAAGGGATCTGTTCACAAAATAGAAAAGAAAAAGGGATATGTTCACAAAATAGAAAAGAAAAAGGGACCTGTTCACAAAATAGAAAAGAAAAGGGATCTCACATGGAAGAAGGGCCCAGCTACCTTGGATTTTCTGAAGAGGCAAGACATGTTTTGCAGGAGTTATTTACTCATTATCCTCCTGGCGATGCCGATTTAAATAGTGATGCTGCCAGGAATTCTAGTGATAAGGCTGCAAACATTAGACGAAAAGATAGTGCATTCTGCAAACTAGCAATGCACAAGCCTGAAATAGCAAAGAAGAATGAGATGCTTACTTCTAAAATCAATGGATCCCCAAAATTGAGGAAGGTTGTATATCCTGGCTCTAATCTTATATTTCTTTTCTTTGCATTTGTAAACGATAAGGTACCGAGACCGGTCATGTGGTGGGCACTAGAGAAACACAAAGTCCCAACAAAGTACATTAACCTTATCAAGGATATGTACGATAATGTGGTGACAAGTGTGCGCGTAAGAGATAGTGAGACCGACACTTTTCCTATCACAATAAGGTTACACCAAAGATCAGCCTTAAGTCTTTACATCTTTTCCTTAGTGATGGATGAGGTGTCGAAGGATATACAAGGGGATATCCCTTGGTGTATGCTCTTTGCTGATGATGTAGTGTTGGTAGATGAAACTAGGGATGGTGTTGATAGAAAATTGGAGCTATGGAGGCAGACCTTAGAGTCTAAGGGGTTTAGACTTAGTAGAACCAAGATCGAGTATATGAGATGCGACTTTAGTGATGTCGGGTGCGAGGATGGTAATGTTAGTTTACAAGGACAAGTAGTACTTAGGAGGGACACATTTCGATATTTAGGATCAATGTTACAAAGCAATGGTGATATTGACGAAGATGTTTGCCACAGGATCAAGATCGGGTGGATGAAGTGACGACAAGCATCTGGAATCTTATGTGATAAGAAAGTTCCACAAAAATTCAAAGGAAAATTCTATAGGACGGTGATCAGACATGCGATGCTGTATGGAGCAGAATGTTGGCCAACTAAAAAGCAACATGTCCAACAAATGAGTGTTGCGGAGATGCGCATGCTACGGTGGATGTGCGGTCACACAAGAAGAGACAAAATTAGGAACGAAGTAATACGTGATAGGGTAGGGGTGACACCGATTGAGGAGAAGCTAGTCCAACATCGCCTACGGTGGTTTGGGCATATCCAGCGGAGACCCCCAGAAGCACCGGTTAACAGTGGGATTATAAAGAGTGGAGAAAATTTTAGGAGGGGTAGAGGTCGACCAAGGTTGACATGGCAGGAGGCGGTGAAACGAGATTTAAAGGAGTGAGACATACCTAGAGATTTGGCTCATGATAAGACTGCATGAAAATTAGCAATTCATGTGCCAGAATCTCAGTTTATTCGGAATTTGTTACTCTTATCTTCTTTCTTATTAACCCGTTTCTAGAATAAATAAAATGTAGATTTATTTACTCTTTTTTTTTACTTTCATCTTATTTTCTATTATTTTTTTTCAAAATTGTTGGGTTTCATTTCTAGCCGACCCCAACTTGTTTGGGACAAAGGCTTGGTTGTTGTTGTTGTTGTGCATTTGTAAACGACTGCAATTTGTTAATCGAGCCATATGAGGTTAACTATAATTTGATAGCTGAAATATCTACTTTTGTATATGATACAGATTGCTGAGAATAGATCCAAACTTCCTATTTCGTCCTTCAAGGATGTCATATCTTCAATGCTGGAAAATCACCAGGTATTGTTTCTATTCCAAATTTCCGTTTATTTCAATTTTTTATGTCTAGTATGTAATGTTGCAACTGCAAAAGGGTAGGGTAATCGAGCTGAGAAATATAGCTGTATCCTAGCCTCAGCATTTTTTTACATGGATTAATGTGGGTGCTAAATTTTGTCTTTTTCTCCCTGTTGCGGGTAAAGCCGACATCAAAATGATCTAAACACTCAGTTTGTTTGATGTTGGTTTATTGATTAATTACTAAATCAGAGGATATGTTTTTTGGGGAATCATTGGTTTATAGATCCCTTCCTTCTTCCAAGGACACAAGATGAGAGAAAGAGAGCAGCCGCTGCGAAAGTTGAACTTGTTTCATTGTATGGTGGGTTCGGTGACCAGCTTGCTCCTGTGGCAGCATTTGATTGTTGGAGACGCGCCAAAGATAGGGGCCAAGAATCTCAGTTTTGTGAAAAGTATTTTGTCTCATCGAACTCCATGAATATGCTATCAAACTTGAGGAAACAACTTCAGAATGAACTGTCTCAAAGAGGGTTTATTCCAGCAGATACATCTGCTTGCAGCTTGAACTCTAAAGATCCAGGTATTTGAGCTATTTTCCTTTCTTGTATGTGAACTATGTACTTGTGTGAACACTAGGCATTTAGTTATTTGTGCAGATTATACTTTTGATTTTAAGACATCATGCTCCTAAGAAGTGTGCATGGGATTTTGCTTAAAATTTTCCCTGTGTAATTTATCATGAATCTTACATATCAGGGATTTATTATTTATATATTCGTCTTCCATTAAATTATTGGACACGAGTGCCACAGTTAGCTCATAGATATATATGTTGGGTTAGTATATTCAGATATGATCATGTTTCTTCACTTCTCAAAGTCGGGCATTCTAACTTAAACAGAGCTGATAGTAATTTAACACATCAATTAAAAGTTTAATGTGTCAATTTATTTTCTTTCCTTATTTCTGTAGCCTTTTATCATTTTCATTTTAAGAAACTATGCTCTTAACACATTTTCAGATTTCTATGCTAACTTATTACCAAAAGCTCGTATAACCTCGTTATTTTTGTATGTTTATTTGAAATTTTCAATTCCACTTAAGTAACTTGCAACTCTGTCAGGTATCATACGTGCTGTTCTTATGGCTGGTGCTTACCCAATGGTAGGGAGATTGCTCCCTCCCAAAAATGCTAAAAGGGCAGCAGTGGAAACAGCTAGTGGGGCCAAAGTTCGCCTACATCCACATTCCTCTAACTATAACCTATCATCTAGTAAACTTCCTGGGAATCAACTAGTGATATATGATGAGATTACTCGAGGCGACTATGGAATGTATATTAACAACTGTTGCGTTGTTGGGCTGCATCCTTTGCTTCTGCTAGCCACAGAGATGGTTGTTGCTCCACCCAATGATAGTGATGAAGTGGAAGAGATTACGTCATCTCCTGATAGCACTGTCTCAGTTTTTGTTGATCGATGCTTTCGATTTGAGGTTGTGGCACTAGATGTTGCTCAAATATATTGTTTAAGAAAATGTCTAGCATCTGCTATTATTTTCAAAGTAAGATCATTATGTCTTAGATATTGCCTTTTTCTCATATGCCCTCTGTTTTGTGTTCTATTTCTATATTTTGTTCTATGTTTCTCAACTATACTGGTTAAGCATCTAGCATCTGTTATCATTTCAAAGTAAGATCATTATGTCTTGGATATTGCCTTTCTTTCAATTGCTCTTGTTTTATGATGCTCAAATGTACTGGTTAAGAGAACATCTAGCATCTGCTATCTTTTCGAAGTAAGATTATTATGTCTTGGATATCGCGTTTTTCTTGCTTGCTCTCTGTTTTATGTTCTATGTTATCAAATATGCCATGTACTTTGTGTAAGGCACATTAACAAACTTATCATAAAACTTGCTCTGCATTGTTTCCCTACAATCTGTCATGGTATTTTATAGTAACATGTTGATTTTCACGAGCATAGGAAATTAGAGAAGTACACAAAAGAATAAATATACCTTTTCTATCATCCTGATTTTTTGTGGTCCATTTAGTTAAAGCTTGTGGACCATTTGTCTCTTGTGTGCACCGTTCTTGATCCCTTTAAACTACTTAAATATTGTTAGCCGTTACATTTCGTGTTTTTGATAAAATATGTTTCCGGCAGGTGAAAAATCCAAAAGATGTTTTCCAGTCCGCTCTTGGAGCATCCATGTATGCCATCGCTTGCATACTTTCATGTGATGGCTTGCCTGCTGAGGTTCGATCCAATGGCCTTTCTCAAAACCAAGCTTCTGACCAAAATTCAGTGGAAGCAAGCATATTATCGGGAGTGGGTTATATCCCACCTGGTAGTTTCCTCATGTCTTTGTTAAAAGATAAACCGCATGATGCAACTCCCCAGAAGTCATCTAATCGCCCAGGGGGTGCTTTCAGGGACAGTCAACCATCCATGCCCGCAGTTGGTACATCCGATCAATCACAGGTACCATCTGGCCCATCTAAAAAAAATCGCCTATCTCAAAAACTACGGGCTTTGAAAAAACTGCGTGATGCCCAGTGACCATGGCTTAGAAGGTACTCCCTCTATCCCCAAAGGTTTGTCGCTTTGTAGTTCATTTTTGAACTACGAAGCGACAAACTTTGGGGATGGAGGGAGTAGCTTTTTGCATGTCCTTCACGTGCTTGATCTACCGGTCTGATCAAGGAAAAAAGGATGACTTCGGCTAGAATGTAACAAATGTGTAGTGTTCCATGGTAGAAAGTGAGGCAAACATGAAGAGATAATGACATAGGAATGTATTCATCCTCCAGGAGATTAGCAAGCAACGGTTTTGCATGTGTCCTACTGGGCATCGCACATAGTATTCGAGTGTTAAAAGATGAATTTATCAGCTTTAATAGTTCCCCAGGAAAGGCTGGAATGCTGGATCATGGAAGCTGCTATGTGCGGTGCACAGGAGGCCGTTATTTTATTTGGTCACCAGAAATATTTATATTTAGATTACCTGCGCGGTAGAGGTTGAAGAGAGAACTGTGCCCTGCGTTGCATGTATTATGTACTATTTTCTTTCTTAAAGATTGGCACCTTCTAATTTATTTTTTATTAGAAAGTGATAATCTTTTGAGAAAGGAGGGAGTAACTGTTTTGTATACTTAACCAACAGCGTGATGCAAACTGTCTTGCTACCGAGAGAATTATGTCACATTTTTAGATTTTGTAATTTGCTAGTGGATTGTGCTATGCTGTCAATCTGTCATAGCGCAGCAGGGTAGTAGTAGTACCAACAAATGATAAGGGGAAGGTTGTCTTGCCAAAATTGTGCTCGTAGCACGTGTTGGGACGGACAACAGCGGCATCACGGCCATGGCGGACGGTACCATCTGCGTACGTGTGGTACTGGTACATAAAGTCCGGCTTGATGTGGCATGGTTATCTCATCGCACAGCTGGCAGATAACACTGCTTTTAATGCTCCCTTGTCGTTGTTGTACTAAATGATTTGATCAAATGTCTGGCCTTTGCTGACTGTTGTGTTTTGCGTACGGCACTGGGTGACGTCTTTTGCGGTGTCAAGTGGGCCGATCCTAGGCCCTTGTCCGTCGAGGTGAAGGTTGCTGTGATCTTTGATGTGATTCGCGGCCTTCCAGTTCCAAGAAACGGGGTAATAGTGCAGCACGATATTGACATTTGAAGATCTGTACTTAAATTTAAATAGAATCTGCGGCGTGTTTGAATTTTGAATTGTGCCCTGAAAGTGTTTTAAGCGTTTTGTTCAGAAGAGAAAACGAGAAAAGGCGAAGATCGTCCAAATTCCAGTGTAGAACTGTGAGCTGCTTGGACCTTTTACATTTGAGATGTTAGGGCAGTTATTGTCTAGTAGTAGTATAAAAATGGAATCGGCAAAAAAGTATGTGCATTATTGCCCCCCACGGACATAAAATAATTGACGTCAGGTGCTGCGAGTCCCCACCATTAGTATTAGTGTGAGCGACTCCGGACTCCAAAATGTAAGTCTCGGTCAACTCTAAAATGGCCTCAATTGGCCGCATATTATTATACAGTTATTAGTACTCTCTCTGTCTTAAAAAATACTTTATTTCAGAATCTGTTCAAACCTCTATTTGATCAATAACTTTCATAGATCTGATCAACTTTTATAACATTTAAATTACTTATTCCGTTCCAAAAATGTTGTTGCTTTATAGTTTATTTTTAAACTAAAAAGTGACATTTTTTTTTGAAACGAAGGGAGTATATATTACCAAAACCGTGATGCGCCTCCGGTGCGGTGACGGAAGGCGGTCGCATCACCCATCGCCGAGGCCCAACACGGCGCGCGTGACGCAGCGGCTTCCGTCAAGCGACGGTGATGTCACCCACTTGCGCCGAGTTGCGCTTAAGCAAGACAGCCACGCTTAATTAACGCCCGGACTAACCACCGCCTGAACCGTATTTTTTTAATTCTAGACTACATAGAGGAACGCGACGGCGACAGCCTTTGCTCCGTTAGAGAACTGGCCCAAACTGCCTGACGTTGGAGACTATTTGGGGCCATCTTGACTCCAGTATAAAACTGCATACGATTTCAGTGTTACGACAGCACTCACTAACCCTCTTGCAAACATCGTTGTTTTCTTACGGTCAACCTTATGGAATCACTAAATTGGGCTAGTTGTCTAGCTTGCCAAATCAAGGCCTCGTCCCACTTTTGCAAGGAAATTTGAGGATTGATGACACGGACCCGGGCACCCGGCGCGTCAAAACTCGATTAATAATAAGAGGAAGAAAATAAACAAAGGTCGCTAGCAGAAAGAGGTTTACTGATTCAGACCCGCAGTTCACTTTTCATCCGCCGAACTAAAGACCAACATGGAAAAAGAACCTAAAGGAGCGATCGAATAATATTATTATAAGTTTATACTAAAAATAAAATTGATAGAATTCAAGCAACACGAAACTAGTACACGGTCCATGGAATCCGTTTTCGCAACTTGTTTCAAAATTTACATATTAAAAAATCGTCGCAAAATTCAACAAATCTTAGTTTAACCGTCAATTCGCTTTAGATTTAGACTGCGGATTTTCCGTGGAAAGGTCCAGTGGGGACTGGCCCAGGCGGGAGCATCTGCCTGCCGTATGCCGAGCTCACGCCCTGCTGTGGACGTCACCATGGTCGGGCGTCACGTCGCGACGACCACAAGGAAGCTCCTTCTTTCCCCCGCAACTTTTACACCGCAACACCTCAACTTTCACGCAATTTAATACTAGTAGTAGTCGAGAAGAAGAGCCGTCTAATCGCAGCAGGTGACGGTCTTGTGAACGGGGACGCAGCACAGCAAGCGGCAGCCCCAGCAGTCCCGTCGGATGCTCTGTTTTTCCTCGTCTTCTTCCCGGATCCACTCGTTTTTCTCCCTCCCCTCCTCGCTTTCCTCGCAACTCCCTCCCCTTCGTCCACGATTCCATTTGACCGCTGCGGCTCGACGATTTCTCACGTCCGGTTTCGTCGACGCGACTCAGACTCTGCCCGTGCCACTTGGATCGGAGGGTTGGCTGGCTTCCCTGAGATCCGGGACCCGAACCGGCAGGCAGGGCGGGGGAGAGTTGGCCTCCCTGATGAGATTTACTGCGAGTTCCCTGCAGTTTGGGGCCGACGCGGATCTGCTTGGAGCCAACCAAAGGGCCAGCGCCGAATCGGGCTGTTCGGTCGGGCGACGCCGGAAAGCTTCCACCGTCGCTGCCGAAATCGCGTGACGTGTGGTCCGGGACACAAGTAGGCGGTTCGTGCCTGTTGCTTGGCTGAGTGGGGAGCTGTCGCCAGCGGCCATGGAGCCCTCGTCGTCCATCACGTTCGCGTCCTCGTCGTCGTACCTGTCCAACGGGTCCAGCCCCTGCTCCGGGCTGCCGCCTGGGGAGGGGTGGGGTGGAGGTGCTGCCAGAGGCGGCGGCGGCAGCAGCGTGGAGGCGGTGAGCCTGAACCGGCTCAGCAGCAACCTCGAGCGGCTGCTCCTCGACCCGGACCTCGACTGCAGCGACGCCGACGTCCAAGTGCCCGACGGCGGGCCGCCCGTCCCCATCCACCGCTGCATCCTCGCCGCGCGCAGTCCCTTCTTCTACGACCTGTTCGCCGCGCGCGGCCGCGGTGGGGCCGCCACCGGCACCGGAGGGGCAGGGGAAGGAGGTGGCGGTGGGAGGCCGCGTTATAAGATGGAGGACCTCGTCCCCGGGGTCTGCGTGGGGCGCGAGGCTTTCCAGGCGTTCCTGGGGTACCTGTACACAGGCAAGCTCCGTCCGGCGGCGCCAGACGTTGTGTCCTGTGCCGACCTTGTGTGCCCGCACGACTCGTGCCCGCCGGTCATCAGGTTTGCCGTTGAGCTCATGTACGCGGCGTGCACTTTTAAGATCCCTGAACTCGTCTCGCTATTCCAGGTGAGAGGCAAAACATTTCTCGTCTCTTTTCCTTGCAGCTGGGGACTATGAAGTGTTGGATTCATGATTTTGTTTTCCTACTTGAATATTGTGTAATCTTTTGACTATGAACAGTAATGAAATCAATAGATTTGGCCACTTAGAGCATAGCAAAAGATGCAAGGCACATGATGCTGAAAGTGAGGCTATACATCAGAAGTTATTGTTTCACTGTAGCTTATTAAACCTTTTAAAATCAGTATAGCTTTCCTGTTTTGCCTTACGTGATGCAGTTGGTTAACTTGGTCTTCTTCTCCAGCGCCGACTTGTTAACTTTGTGGACAAGATTCTAGTGGAAGATGTCATTCCTATTCTGCAAGTTGCTTCCCACTCAGAGCTAACTCAAGTGCTTGACAAATGCATTCAGAGGATTGCGAGATCAGACCTTGATGATATATCTTTGGATAAGGAGCTCCCTCCAGAAGTTGTTGATCAGATAAAAAAGATTCGCAAAATATCTGAAACAGCCAATGGTGACTCTACCATTTCAGATCCCGTGCATGAGAAAAGAGTCAAGAGAATCCATAGGGCACTGGATTCTGATGATGTCGAGCTTGTGAAGTTGCTTCTGAATGAGTCTGGTATCACATTAGATGATGCCAATGCATTGCACTATGCCGCTTCCTACTGTGATTCTAAAGTTGTCTCAGAGCTCTTGGACTTGGGTCTGACTAATTTGAATTTGAAGAATAGCCGTGGGTACACACCGCTCCACTTGGCTGCTATGAGGAGAGAACCAGCTATCATCATGTGTCTCCTAAACAAAGGTGCAAATGTGTCACAACTGACAGCTGATGGCCGGAGTGCAGTTAGTATTTGTCGGAGGTTAACAAGAGCAAAAGACTTCAATACAAAGATGGAGCAGGGTCAAGAGTCAAATAAAGATAGGCTATGCATAGATATTCTAGAGAGGGAGACGATGCGAAATCCTATGGCAGTGGAAGATGCTGTCACCTCACCTTTATTGGCCGATGATCTTTGCATGAAGCTTTTCTACTTGGAAAACAGAGGTGAACTCACACATGCTTGGTGTAACAGCTCTTATTGATTGGTGGTTAACAATTTATAAATGTTTAAGGTGGGGGAAGTGGAAACTGATTCAGGCTATCTTCTAGTCAAATGACACGTGTCCCCGACATTTCCTTTCAAATAATTAAAAACATGACAGGAGAAAAGAACACATAGACACCTAGAACCTCCAAAATCTCTTTTATTCTTGTTTTTTCAAATGAAAATGTTAAACACAACGTTTTTGAGGCGTCGCCTAGGCGGCGCCTAGGCGTCCAGTCGTTCCGGCATGAACGCCAGACTTGCTCGCCTCGCCTGGAGCGGTCTAGGCGCCTGCCTGGGACGACAAGGTGTCCATGGATGTCCAGGCGACCGGTTCAGGCGTCTGCTAGTGGCGCCGGACGAGCCAGGGAGAGGTGCCAGGTGCGCCGAAGGGGAAGGGGGAGGGGGAAGGGGTGATAGAAGACGCAGGCCGTTGTGCTTGGAGATGATGCAGTGGGGCGGATGTGCGCGGCCGTTGGAGCACCGGCGGCGGCGAAGATGGGCGCAGGGGCTTCCCCATCGACAATAGAAGAAGAGGAACCGCACTGGACGGATGGATCGGGAATATAAAACATGAACGGCTGGATTGAACTGTTTTGGAAAAACCCTAGAGTTGAAACGTTATTGGGCCTTTGGGCCTTATAACGTTACCCTAACCCAGCTGCCGGTACCCCTGTCTCCCCTCCGCCTCCCCTCCGCGACTGCGCCGTCACCCTCCCAATCTTCGCCTGCGCCGTCGCCCTCCTCGTTAAGACTCCTCCTCAGATGTCCATCACCCGTCGCAGGTGCCCGTTGTGTCATCCTCCCCTCCTCCTGTGCCTCACCTGGGGTAACCTGCAGCACTCGCCTGGAGCTCGCCTAGGCGCCTAGGCGGGCGCCTAGACGTCCAAGCGCTCTTTTAAAACACTGGTTAAACACATATGGCTAGACAACTGGAGTCCTGAACACATCAAAGCTTAACTACTTATGAGCCACCCTTTGACATTTCGAATTATTTGGCCTGAGGAAATGATCTTATTCATCTATACAGCTTTATTCTTATTGGGTAATGAAAAAATCACTCTTAAGGTTTGGAAACTGGGAATAGCTTAGACTTTCAATCTTTTGTCTCATTTATGATGCACAAGGACGAATATAATCTAATCTTCTGTCCCGCTGTAACTGGGATTAAACATTCTTGTTAACTTTGTTTTATGTTTAACCTTTGAAGATGATCAAACTTTAGTGAACTTCACTACCCTGTCGATCATGACGTTTTAAGTATTATCTCTGCAGTTGCATTTGCTAGATTATTCTTTCCTGTTGAAGCCAAGGTTGCCATGCAAATTGCACAAGCAGACACCACAGAAGAATTCGGAGGTATTATTGCAGCAAGTACTTCTGGTAAACTGAGGGAAGTTGATCTAAACGAGACACCAGTAACACAAAACAAAAGGCTCCTTTCACGGGTGGATGCGCTGACGAAAACAGGTGAGATTTCAAGCATTTAACCTAACCATTTAACAAGAAAGCTCCCATACCAATATACCATCACCTGAAAATTTTGTTCTAATGCCTGTGATGCTTGCAGTTGAGCTTGGCCGTCGATATTTCCCCAACTGTTCTCAGGTGCTGGACAAATTCCTGGAAGATGACCTGCCCGACGACCTCGAGACCTACTACCTCCAGAAGGGCACCCCCGACGAGCAGGAGGTGAAGCGGATGCGCATCAGCGAGATCAAGGTGGACGTGGAGAAGGCGTACAGCAAGGACAAGGCCGACAACAGCATGTTCTCACCGCCTCAGAAGGTCGCGAAGAAGTGACAAAAGTTTTGCAATTGCAGTTATCGTCACGACAGCTCGTGGGAGCCGATAATAGATACAGTACTGTTTGTATGTATAGTGCTTACAACGGCGTAAGTAAAATCATAGTATATGTTGTAATGTGTGCCTAGACATGTCAGACACACTAAAAGGTGAACCGATGGTTCATAGAGGGTTTCAGAGCAGCAGCAGCTCACGTTTACTTGTTTGGGATGACTGTAACTGCGCACAGACAGCTAGTATTTCATTTACTATGTGAGCTTTTCATGGTGGTGGTTTCTATCGAGGTTGTAGTAGAACATGGATCCTCAATTATAAATGATTACCTTATTATTACTGGCATCATCGGTATGGAGGGTTACACGAGTTGGGTGCGCCCATGATCAAGTGTTGTTTCACGCGGCAGCTCGGTTGGTCTTCTGAACGTCCGGGGACGCACCACCGGTGCTCGATGTCCAGGTCCAACCCGCGCGCGCCGACCTCCTGCCGATTCGGCCTCGGCTTTGCCAGTCGGCGCCGAATCCCACATGCGCGCGAGCGACCGCGCGTTCTCAGGCCCCAGGGCATGTACTAGAGTGGTATAGACGTCCCGTTTTCACGTGCAAAGTCGACCAGCCCATTACCCCCTCCCAGCGTCCCAGTGCGAGGGGCGCGCGTGGTCCATCCGGGCGCGGCTACCAGTGGCGCTCGTCTCATACATAGCTGTCGGCCTTTACGGGCACTCCCGTAGTCCCGTGCCGTGCTCATCTCGACTTGGGCCTCGAAGCATCAATGGGTTTGGTCCAGTGGTCATCAGGGCCGGCATCTGGCACGGCTCGTTTTGGTGTGCACGCAGCACGCTAGTACAACGGTACTTATCCCTAGTACCGTACTCCAGCGGACAGAGCCTGCGTCTCGCTCAAAGGTTTAGAGACGACACACGTCGACGAGAACGACTGACATCCAGTCAATACAATCGTGTAACTAGCTCATCGATACCATACGATATTCATATTACAGTCGTTTTATTTTTCACTTGAGTTTTCGACAACTTAAATTGACAAATAACCCCGCTGGTAATCACTTAAGTTGCCTCACATACGTAATCTGATCAACGACATTTCTAAACACTACGTTACAAGAACGATGACGTTGTTGTACTAATCATAGCGACTCCCCTAACGTGTGTCCATTGCAAATAAATAAAAAAACAATTGGGTGCCACATCATTAACGCCATCCCATCACTGGCCATCAGCATCATATCCCAGGTACAGAACCTCATGCACCCGCAGCTCATTTTCAAGCACGAATTTATTTCTCTTTCTTTTTTCGTGTCAAGACACAGAAGCCCTCCTCACTCTGATTGGCCACCATCACTGTTCCGGTCCTCTTCTTCCACTCGTCCCCTTCTCCCTTCCGTCTCGCAACAGGCGAGGCGGACAACTCGTCGTGGAAGCCGAAATATATCCGGCGCCGATCCCAACCCAGCCCGACGCGTTCCATACCAACGCGACCAACCGCGCCGCGCCACTTCCCACCCTGCCGTAACCGCGCCGCGCGAGGTATACCTAAGAGCAAGGATAATGGAGTAGCTGGTTGCAGGCTGTAACTCAATGCCATGTCACTTTAGAGTCAACAGTTTAGCCTTCTTATATAATAGACTAGCTATTAGATTGACTGTAAAGTGATTGGAATAAATGCCCTGTTTTGCCTACCCCCAATCGCATGCAGCCACATAGGTAGAGTCACCTCGTAAATGCCGCTGCGCCTGGCTACTATTCTGGAGCCAGCAACTCTCTCTCTCTTCTTTACTCCCTCGTCCACGTAAGCAATATGCTGATGTGGATTCTTTTGAGCCAGCTGACTAGGCTCTATTATACTTGCTCTAATGCCTCTCCGCCACCCCTCTTCCTTCCTTCCCTCCCTGCCCCGCCCCCCTGCTGTGTTGGCGCTTCTCGATTTCCGTGTTTGATCCTCTTTTCGCCGCCAACGATCGTGGAGCGGGGCTGCGGCTTCGAGGTGGGTTATTGGTTCGGGTTTTGATCTCGGCTCGCGCCCCCTTTCGTGATGATGGTGGTGCCGTGTCGAAGGCGGCGCGGCGACCGGCGAGGCGAGGCGGGCAGGGCGGAGTTGTGGCTGCCATATGGATGCGTGTTTCGTGTGCTCGTCCTGGGTTTTATTCTGACTGATTTTTCCGGGCTCCGATCGTATCGGTCCATGTACTCAATGCGGTGTGGGGAGGTTACGCTTCTCCTGCTTCGTTTTCCCAGCGTGAGGACGTTGGTCGAAGCGTTCGGTTGCCGGGGGCACGCGACGGCCTGATGCTCCCGTTTTTTCCTTTTGATCTTCGCGACCCGTGAGGGAATTGATTCCGTGGCCCTATTGGTCGCATTGTGCAGGAGGTTTTGCTTTCGCTGTGTTTCCTCGCTGTGGCCCCTGGTCAGTTGGATTCCGCCGCGAAAAGTTGCCTCCTCGTGCGCACTCTTTTTTGCTCTTCGACGGTTAAATGATCTCCCTCATCAATACACTGTAGTGCCCCCGTCATCGATGCTGTTTTCTTGTGGGAGAGAAGGGAATATCAAATATTCTCTGCTACCTTCGTGTGGATTTTATTTCATTATTTTGTGTACGGGTGTTGACCATGTTGTTTGTTCGGATTGTTTGTCTGGTGCCACGTCATGTGTCCGGTGATGCTCTCACTTAGCTTGTATCAAAATGGCTTGCAAATACACAAGTTGTTTTTGCTTTTGATGGATGCTAGTATACTAGAATTCATTTCGCACAACGTGGGCTGTTATGTTTAGAGGACTAGTAGCTGATCGTTCGGCTAGTTCCTTAGCTTCAACCTAACATATGTCCGGTTGTTTGGGCTCACATTTGGCTAGTTGGCTTTAGTTGAATGTCATCTTATTTTATTACGTCAAACAATGGCAACGCTAATTCCATTAATCATTTCCCTTCGGGAATACGTTTTTGTTTAGATTACAACTCTCAACTTGTTAGTGAAATTAGTATTTGCTTGGGGGTCTGGTATGCCATTTTCTACTTGTGAGCAAACATGGTTCCAGTGTCAGGCTATAAAACATCCATAGCTTGTCTAGTGGTTTGTCCAAATAGGTTTGTATGGGTTCCCACTACGCATTTAATTGTTGGATCTGTATGGTTTCCCATTACACATTTAAAACATCAATCGCACAAGTCATGGATGATTATCCTATTATTCTGTAGCAATGGCCCATTTCCTTGTTCATGTTCTACTACTTTCATGTGGGCAACTTGATTAATCAAAGTTTTTATTGATATCCAGTGGTCGTCATTTATTACACTTCTTCTCCATGGTTGAAAGTGTGCCTCACTATTTGTGTTGTCCCTTTCATTAGGTTGCTTGAGTGTTCAAGAGATGGATCTATCCACGACTTCAGTACTGGCCGCTAAGGACTACAAGTACAAAGCAGAATCACTTGTTAAGGATTACCTTCTTGCAGATTCTTATGTACCATTCACTGCTGTACTTGGTGGGATCCTTATGTGCAAGATGGTACTGTTTCCTCCTCTTATCTGTTGACATTTGACATTCATGATCAGCCTACCTATGAATTTATTATGCTCACATGGCTCATTTATTAGATGAAAGAAAAATATCGGTGTAAGTTTTGGTATACAATTTGTTTTCCCCTTAAAAGTTTGGTATCCGTAAGCAGAGGACTATGGATGAGCTTAGCTTCAGATAAATATTTCACAGCCTATTCAGTACTCAAAAGAATAATTAGCGATATAAAACTATTGATATAGAAGTAAAATAAGACTGTCGGTGTGTCTGAGACTGTTGAAATTATCAACAGTTTGCTTGGTTTTAAGACGTCCAGTCTTATTATGAGCCTTTTACGTCCATGAATTCAGTATAATTTAATTTGAAGCGGAGTATGTTATATGGTTAAGCTTACTTAAATGTGAATCTTATCAATTGTTTCCTACCTGTGAAGTAGCATCACAACCTATTGTGTGGTTAACTGGTTATTGTTTTACTTTTGTTATAGTATGTTAGCTGTGTTGACAAATGCTCAGCTTTGTAATTTGGGTTCACTACTGAATCAGCTCTTGGCGCCATAGTAAAATTTTGGGCGCCTTGTCATCAGGTTAGGTGGTGGGTAGTACTAGAGAGTCAAGTGGGTAGCAGTGGTTGCAATTGAATTGATAGTAGAGGTATGTCCTATAGTATATCAGTATGGCCGGTGCAGCCTGTAGTAGCTGAGGTATGGCAACAGTACCAAAATATATCTTTGTACTATACTTTCGTGTATATATAATCATATGGAGGCTTCCCTCCTTTAGCAGTTCAGCTGCACAAACTTCAGTGTTCACTACTCTGATTCTGAGCTCTGTCCAGATCGTTGTTGTGTGAGTGTGCACGCTGTGAAAGAAGAAGAGGATGAGGAAGAATCCGGTGTTGCCGATTGAGCCAACAGGCTGAAGTTTATCACATTTGGTCCAACATTGCGTTTTCTTTTCTAGAGTAATCCAATAAACTTCAGGATGCCTAACAAACATGCTATGGATCGAAAGTTTCAACCTAATCAATATTTTTCTGAGTAGTGATCCATAGAAAATTAGATACTCTACTGCAACATACTCCCTCCGGTGTACAAAAAATTGTCGTTTTGGACATGTTCTCGCATACCAAGGAAGAATTAAATAGATTTCTTTCTTTTATAATACAACTCTTCTTAGTGGTCCGAGTGGCCTTCTTCACGTTTTTCCAGCCAATCTGATGCAAGTTTGATTCCAAGGTACACGCTACCCCATTTTTTACACTATTTTCCATGGCATGCAGTGTAAAACGACAATTTTTTATGCACTCTTGGATCTAGTGTAGAACGACAATATTTTGTACACCGGAGGGAGTAAGTAGATAATAAACACGCACTACTGTCATCTGTAAACTCATGAGCTTAATTCCTCTCCATCATCTAGTTATTTTCTTCTCCGTGTTTTGGCTAACTAACATTTTTTCTTCTTAGGTCTATGACATGACACACTTAATCAGCTCATTCTGCTACAAGGGTTATGGTTCACTTTCAAAACTTCAAAAGCTTGAATGGAACAACAGGTGAACCTGTTTGCGTGCAAAAGTTTTTGTATCAAATTGTACCAAGTTTGTCAAGACTGTCACTCATCACCCGTTTTTTACCTTGTTAGGGGCATGTCAACTGTGCATGCAGTATTCATCACAGTGATGTCAGTATACCTGGTATTCTTCTCCAACCTATTCTCTGATCAACTGGATGGACCAGTCACTTTTCGGAGTTCGAATCTGTCCAATTTTACGCTGGGGGTAAAAGATGTTTATATCGAGTCCCATTCAACAATAGTATCTGTTAACATACAGTTTCTATTTTTTTCTCTCTTTTGTTTTGTCACATATTTCCTGATTTTGTGCAGGTTTCTGTTGGGTACTTTATCACTGACCTTGCTATGATATTCTGGGCTTATCCTTCCCTTGGTGGAATGGAATATGTAAGTGAATATGTGTTGTCAACTAGCATTTTGACCCCTATATTTATTTCCTTTCTACCCCTCTGTTCATAAACATATGATATTTTTGGCATGGCACAAGTTGTTAGAAATGACTTTGGCTACTAAAATTGACCTCAATAAAATTGAGGGGCCGTGCAGATATAGTATATGGAAGTATTTTTCATGATGAACCTATTACTTAACTTGCTTAAGCAAAGATAGTGGCTGCACTTTATCCAAAACAACATACTTATGCAAAGGGAGTAGGTTGCTATTATTGATTGAATATTTGATATTAACCGCTTTTACTGTTGTATACTTTATTGACTGCTGGTTGACTATTGTCAGGTTCTTCACCATATGCTGTCACTTATTTCCATAGTCTATTCTATGTACTCCGGTGAAGCACAATTATACACGTTCATGGTTCTCATCTCTGAAACAACCACACCTGGAGTCAACCTCCGATGGTATTTGATCAAATGAATGCCCAATGCCCAGCAGCATTTTTTTTCCCTAAAGTTTTGCCATGTTGTTCTTTGGATCTTTCTGACCAGCTCTGTCAACTTCTGTCATCAAGGTTTCTTGATATTGCTGGGATGAAAAGATCCAAAGCTTATCTTATCAATGGGGTTACAATGTTTGTTGCATGGCTGGTAAGATTACTACATTTTAAATGTTGTTGCAGATTAAAATCATAATTACCTACCAGTCATCGGAAAGTACTTAATTATACTTCAAGTAATGCAAGAATGAGCAGGCAAATTGTAAAGGGAGATCTGAATTTTGAGCTTCATTAGTTAAGGACAGAAGGTTGTTTCATTCACACATCAGAAAAATATCTTGCTTCCATAGAGAAATTAGTCAGCTCTTAGGAGGGACGGGGAGACCAGTAGGTGATTCCCAACTCTCTTGTGCTGAGTACATGTGAGAAGGGAAATATGAATGCTTGCAAGCAGTAACACGCTAACAGTCTTGTTTAACTTAACTGCTGTCCTAAATTTAAATCTCTCATGTTGTGAACATTTGTTTAATGCAGGTGGCAAGGATAATTCTGTTCGTCTACTTGTTTTACCACATCTATTTCCATTATGTCCAGGTACTTTTTATATTAAGGGTACACATTAGTGTTCACTTGGTGCTTTTGGAACTAAATTTACCATGTTTATCAACAGTAACTGTTCTTGTTTATCGACAGGTCAAGCACTTGCATACCTTCAGCTGCATTCTGATATTTGCTGTGCCCACCATACTACTTGCCATGAACATAATGTGGTTCGCCAAGATATTGAGAGGCCTTAAAAAGACGCTAGCCAAGAGGCAGTGAAAAGAAGAATGGTAGATGCAAAGCTCGTGGACATCTGCAGTCATCCCTTCGTACAGTCACTTTACAGTACAAAATCTCGAGTAAACCCGTTACCACAAGCTAAAGGCCGTGTAAATGATTTAGAAATACAATTACGCCCAAAAATTTTCCTGGATATTCGACCTTGTACATATGAGTCCGGTTATGGCCGAGTATATTCTTTCTATGAATCAGGCACTTCTCGACAGTTTAGGTAGTGATCATCAGACAGACCTAGAACTAGAAAGGATGAGATTCTGCGCTTCTACTTGCACGTTTAATATTCATTCCTTATTGTTCTGACTTCAGAAATGTAGTGGTACATGCTCTATGAGAAAGATGGTTGCTGGTGCTTATGTAGCTCTACCATTTGTGCCCCGTTTTGATTATTGATTTGCAATCTCTTTTTGTGTATGACGAGATTGGTAATCTTCTTCTTGTGTGTGTGTGTGTGTATGACAAGATTGACAGTCTTATAGTATTCATGTGTCGTTTTGATTATTGATTGCAAAAGTCAGGTAATTTTCATTGTGCATATGATTTAAATAAGATAACTGAAAGCACTGATGTTCTGCGTTTAGATTGGGCTGATTTGATCTGTTTGGGCTCTGTAGGTTGTGTTCAGCTCATGCTTATCAAAATATTTTGATTTCATGTCTCCATCTGCACGCAGAATCAGCGGAGCTTATTATATCAGCAGCAACCACGAGTAGAGTGTGGATTTTTTTTATTAATATATGATTTTTAAACGTTTTTAATATAAACAACACATAAAAAAATTCAAAACTGACCTACCTTCGTCCTTGGCATGAAGGAAATTCAAATTTCGTCCGTGTCATGGACGAAATTCGTTTTAAGCTGACGCAAGTATGCTATATTGAGTTTTGGACCTCATTTTATGAAGCTTTAGAGCAAGAATTTGCAGATTTCTCTATAATACAAAATGTAGAGTAGATTGTTTATGCAATGAGAAACATATTGTATTAGTATTCGGAATAAAAAATTATTGAATATTGAATCGTGTAATATGATCACAATTGTTCAATTTTTGTGATCGTAATACTAACTTCGAAAATCAATATCTTTCAATTCAATGGACGAAATATATTAGAAACTCATTCATTAGATTCATCAAAACTAACACTACAATTAATTATATAACCATTTGTATCAACTGTACTCCTAAATATTTCAAAACTGAGGTTCAAAACTCAATAAAACATACTTGTCTCAGCTTAAAATGAATTCCATTCTTGGCACGAAATTTGAATTAAGGTGGATCAGTTTTTATTTTTTTATTTTGTGTGTTGTTTATATTAAAAACATTTAAAAATCGTGTATTAATAAAAAAATCGCAGGGTGCGTGCGCGATCTGTGAACACTGAACAGTGTGAGCTCAGATCACAAACAAACGTAGCCACCTTGGCAAGGTCCCTTGCCAGCTTCTTCGACGTGTGCGCGAGCTAGTCCCGCTCCTTGATAACTTGGCCTTCGCGAAGGAATCACGAGCGAGGAAATCAACCGGTTCAGAGAAAGAGAATGAGAACGGATGAACTTTCAGTTGACGCCAGCAAGCAGGCGGGGAGGCGAGGTTTACGACAGTACGAGCTCTCACGTTGTCGTTGAATGCGGCGCGGAGGCGCGCGGCGTCGTCGCAAAGATCCTGCTCGAGCTCGGTGGCCCTGTCCCGCGAGCTCGGCGGCGAGGCGGTCCCTCTCGAACAGCCTCTGCCGGAGCCGCGCCGCCTCGACCTCGAGCCGGGAGGCGCTGCTCGTACGGGTCCGGCGGCAGCACGGCCGCGATGGCGTCCGACAGGCCAGGCTCCGGCTCCACGGCCGGCCCTGGCGCCGGCGTGGAGGTGGCGGTGGGCATGAGGGTCTGCGTCGTCATTGGAGGTGCCGAGGTGGAGGAGGGACGGAGAGCGCGGGATAGCGGTGGCGGTGTGGCGAGATCCGATGCCGGGACCGGGAGCTGGGATAACATTGCGGGGAGGCGTGGGTGCTGCGCGCGCGACGAGTGGTGTGCACGTTGCTTTGCTTGGCTTCGCTTGGATTTGAACGCGCGCCGCACGCACAGGAGTTTGGCTTGGCCCTTACTCGTTTGGATAGGAATAGAGCTACTTCAACAAAGTAGATTGGAGAGTATTAAAATAAAAAAATTAGTTTATTTTCCACTTGTCTTAACTCTCTTCGGGCTTGCAACCTGGGTGGCCGGGACGACGAGGCGCCAAATTCGGTGGCGGTGGCCGTGGAATGGCGTGCCCGCCGCCTCTCGTCGAGAATACGGCTTCAGTGCTCCCAACTTGGTGCTCCCGAGTGTACTCCCGTGACGTGGCGTGATTCTATTAGTTCGCTATGAGGTGACTGGACCCCACATGAAAAAGTTAAACCAATAAAAATGTGTCACCTAATGGGAGTACATACGGGAGCACTGAATGGAAGCACCAAAGCCGCATTCTCTCGTCGAACGCGTTGGAGCAGACGGTGCGGCATGTGTTTTTATCTTCGCTGACCAACTGAAAGCCTTGTGACACTTCAGACGATGACGATTGTTTAAAAGAGTGATCCTCTGTCTCTAAATATTTGTTGATTTTTTAATCATTTTATATTAGAAAACGATAAGTATTTAAAGACGGAAGGAGTACTTATATTTTTTATTCGAAAAAGTATTTATTTTGTAGAAACAAAGTATCTATATGCATCCGAGTCGGCCTCGTCAGATTGTCTGATGCAGTGATGTGGCCTCTGGGCTCGACATCGGCCCACGCAATCGTATAGCGGTATAGATGGCCAATGGCCCCGGCCCATTTGGCCATGCATACGCCGTCGCATCCGGAACCAAGCCTGTAGTCGGTTCAACGGCTCCGTGAGCCTTGGGGCTCCACCGCCTTCTCCGTTCTCAACTCCAGCAAACCGCACCGCCTAAACCCTAAACGCCCTCCTCCGGAATCTCGCCGACTCGCCGCCGCGCCATGGCGGCGGCGCCGCCGGAGCCGGATTCCTCACAGGATCCCCGGGCCGCCTCCTCTGCCGTGGTCGCCGCCGCACTCGCAGGCGGCCCCAACCCGTGCTGCGCAAAGGTAAGCGGACCCCTTTCTATTCTAACCCTCACGCCACATTCTGTTTCGTTCTCGCGTGCCTTCCGGTTCCTGATGTGATTGTTTCTTTGTTCCATTTTTTGGGGCGTCTCCACAGCTGTGGAAGAAATACCAGAAGGTCGATCACAGCCGTAATTTGCTGCGGGAGGCTGTGAAACTCCTGGAGATCGAGACCAAGAAGTTGCGGGAGGAGAACTCGAAGCTCAGCGAAGGTATGGTCTTCGTTACTAGTGAACTGCTTTCGTTGATATTGTTCATTTTACTGTAGAACCAGAAATAGGAAGAATGATCATCTGAGTATCCAGGGACAATGCATATGCTTACTTGCCACGTTTCATTTTTTATTGATTATGGAGCACATTTTGCTGAATGCCTCGATTAAACATTCGTTGTCATGATGTACATTTGAAGATAAATAATCTGGCCTTAACATAGTTCACTTGTAGTCTCAAGAATTCACACAGAATCTTGCCACTGGCTCCGTCCAGTTAGAGCAAACCTTTTTTCCTTATAAAACTACCGCTATGAAGAATCTAACGTTCTAAATTCTAATCTGATAGCATGCTAGTAGCATGCTAGTAGGATTTTATAGAAGGTGCCTGTCACAGATAAGATGCCCCTTTCAAAGTATGTCTTATTTCTCTTCAATGTTTCTTGTATTAGTTAACCTCTTATACAAGCATATTATACTTTAAAACACTTTAACATTGATGTCACCTACCCAAAGATTTATGTTATTCTTGATGAACAGTTTTATTTGCCCCTGCATCTTCAAACTGTTTCTTATGGCTATAATGTTTTGTTATATCTGCCTTTTTGTTTTAAAAAGTGTGCAAGAAGGAACGTCTCCGAGGTGATTCAGCAGTGTCAGCTCGGGAGATTGAGTCTGATGCCAGAGAGCTACTAGAGAAAGAGGTGATTGAATTGAAGGCACAAAACTCAAATCTGCAGCAAACACAAAATATGTGCAAAAATGATAATGAGCTTCTTCGCATTTCAGAATTGGAGGAAGAAAATAGGAGGCTCAAACAGGTTTTAGGAGAAGAAAGAAAAAAGATGACCATGGAGAAGAAAACTGTTGATGAAGAACAGAGGAAGGCTGTAGAAATGCAAAAGATATTGAGGTCAGAAACACAGAAGTCCGAAGAGTATAGAAGGGTAGCTGATACAGAAAGGAAAGTAGCCAGTGATTGGAGAGCATCATGTGAAAGGTTGAGGAGTGAAGTAAATGAAGTCAGAGCACAGCTGACTGCTCAAATTCAGAAGACAGAGGTCGCGCTTAAAAGTGTTGAAGCAGAGAAGCAGAAGCTATCCAGAGAAAAGAAACGTGCTGATTCAGAGAAATCATTAGCTGAAAAGAACAAAGCACTAATTGAAGTTGAGAGGAAAAAGGTAATAGAGGAGAAGAAACGTGCTGATAATTTGTCTGCAAAGTTAGAGGAGCAGAAGAAACATAATGAGGATTTACGAAATAGCATTCAAGTTGAAAGAAAGAATGCAGTAGAAGAGAAAAAACGAGCAGAGAATCTGTTCCAAAAGCTGGAAGAGCGAAAACAGAATGAGTGCTTGCAGAGAAAGCCAAATGAACTTGGTGCCGTCGGAGATGTAGTTTCATCTGGCAAATGTAGGCGGCAGCTTGTTGATAGAGCTTCTGAAAGTGCAAATGTAAAGCTTCTCAAAGAAAAGCTTAAACTTAAGAAAGAGCAACTAAAGCATGCAAACAATGTGTCGAAGCTAGATAAAGAGAAAAATGTTATGATAAGAAGAGAATTTCAGCGCATTAAACAAGACTGGATGCAGCTGCTGAGCCGATTTAACATGCTTGATGACCATCTTTCTGGTGGTATTGAAGGTATTCATGCCTTAACAGAGGTCTGTATCCTGGATGCTACTTATTACTTTCATCACCTATATTTATGAAGGTAATTTTTTGGGTAAAATAGTAACATGCTTAGGAATATCCTGACAGTATAGTAGTAGACTACTAGTAGTAATTCTGTTCTACGAATAGAAACAATGATTCTGTCTTCATCGTATTTGTGTTCTGGAATTTCAGCATGACTCCTCTTATAATGCTAATAAAAAGTACTTGACGTGTTAATGAAAATTGGAAACATTGGGGACACTCATTTCATTATAAAATGTTAATCAGACAAATTATATATGAACCATGAAATTGCTATAACTAGGTTTCCTCTATAACAACTTGATAGAGAAGCTAATACAAATAAACAGTTGTAATTCATGAAGTATGATTCTACTGGGTATGACCAATATGCTTTATTCTGCCTGCTGTTATGTTTGTGTACTCTTTAGAGTTCATTTCATGTTTTCCGCCTATCCGTACATACTGATGTGATTGTCGATGTTTTCATATTTGCAGTTGAAGCAACATCCACAGATGCATGGTTTTCAACAAAGGCTGCTTCCTAATGATCCAGTTCCTGCCCCATATCTTGGGTTGCAAGCTGGGATGGTTCCATTCGGCTCTTCTATTCCAAGAGAGTACACTTCGTATCAGTTACCCAGAGAAAGCTGCACAAGACCAGTCTCAGGTACTAGTTCTGAATTAGGGCCTCCTCTTGGTAGCTCTATCAGAAAAAAGTCAAAAAGTCACAACAGATCATCATTTCCCACATCCATATCTGATGAAAAGTTAATGGGCTCACAGGGCAAGGATATTCTACTTGTGTCCTCATCAGCAGATATCAGAGAAAAACATAATTCAATTCCCCATAAAGAAATAAATGATATGACGAGGCAAGATAATAGAGCTTCGGCACAAGAAGCATTGAAGTCGTCTTTATCTTGTGGTACAGATGTTACAGATAGAAAACTTGCTGGTGCTAGGAAGAGAAAAAGAACCAAACAGTCGCTAGAGTTTAGTGCTTGCCTTTCCTCTAAATCAAAGGTCCATGCTGCCACGTTGAGTGACACTTTAGCATATAAGGATGATATTTCAGTTCTGCAGCATGGAAATAATGTCATACCGTGTGTCACTGAAGGTGACATGGAAAATCATAGGAGGAAAAATCTAGCTGTCGCTGATAAATCTGCATCCTTTGGTTGCCCTGCTAAAGTGCCTGTTCCTGGTAGAGGAAATGCTTGTGCAAGTAGCAGAATTTCTTCATTGCTCTCCTTTGAAGAAAAGATCAATGAAAACTTCTTGAAGTTGCTCAGTTTAGACAATGATGTGGACGAGGAAAAGTACAGACAGGCAATGGAGAATCCTCTTTCACCTAACCTGCCCATTATTCGACCCCGGCGAACTAAAGTCCATACACATGAAGAACCCCACAATCACAATTCTGTTGGTGAAACCATCACTGGTTGTCCCACCTCAGGATCTAATGCCATTGATTTCAGGACGAGCACCAAGATATTGGAAGTTAAAAGGCCCACACTTCAGAAATTGACCCAAAATGATATTCAGCTTGATCCGTCTTCTAATAGAATGGAATGTTGTAACAGTTTTAAAATTATTTCTGCAAATAATAAATCTGATGCAACAGTAAATGTTTCTTGCAGTGCTGAATTCGTTGGTGTACCAACTGGTACCTCATTGGGTTGCCTTTTACTTGAGGATAATGTCCAAAATACTTTAGCATCTTCTGCTGTGGAGTCAGCCACTACAAATGCATCAGTGTTCCCACAAAGTTTTTGCAGTAATAATCCCAATTCCAATTTGCACTCGTGCAAGGAAGTGCCTGATAAAAGCAGCACACATCAGATTTGTTATAGACAATTAGATCCTGGACTACAAACTATTTCTGGGACAAGTGAAGCAAAAGGGACCAAGCTTGGTCCAGACTCAAATAGTATCCTCGCGCATCATTGTGAATCCCAAAAGACTCCAGTGCACTTAATTGGATTTATGAGAATGAAAAGAAACAGCATGCAAAACATATTTCGATATTGGGAGAAACTTACTTCTGAAGCAGGAAAGGTTTCTATGGAAGCTTCCATTGATCGTCCATTACTTGAAAGAGTTTCAAATGAACAATTGCTACATATAGAGTAAGTATGCTTGCGTTGTCTCTTATCTGTAATCTTTGCAGGCACACAAAATTGTTGTTATCACAAGTTATCATGAAAACTAAATGCTGTGCTTTGTTTTGCAGTGAGAAAGTTTCCCTCATTTTTTCCCTTTTGTTGTGGGGTATTAGATTCACTGCAGAACCTTTTGTGAATGGAAATTATGCCTCATCAGCTTTTTCCTTGAGTGGTATGGTTTCTAAAGCTTCTTCATATGTTAACTACTTTCTTTATGTCCATTAACCTTATATTACGTTCTATTGTTTTGTCCAAAACAATTTTTATTTCTTTGTTTAGGTATTTCTTATTTCCTCATTGTTACATACACACGCACACACACACATATGATTTGCTCCATTGCACGGACTGTGGAATTCAATGTCCCCGTATTGCCTTTTACCATAAGGACTACCCATGTTTGTCCCTAATATTAATATTACCACTGACTTATTATATGCCAAAATTGTCTTCTGGATTATTTTATTTAATATGTCACTTCCTTACAGCGAAGTCTTATATGGAAACAAGCTGGACTTTTCTGCAAAGGGATCATCTGAATGTTCTTGTCTCCTTAATTGAAGATTTCCTCATGAACAAGGAAGTTGTGGTGTGTGAAAAAATGGGACAGGAGGCTTCTGATGCAAACAAATACCATAATCTAGATGGTGATTCTGATATACTGTTATATTCGAAGCCAGCGACAACAGATCAACTTATCTCTGCTTGCATTCTGTTAGGTTCAATTTGTGTGGAAATTGACAGAGTGGATATTATTTTAGAGGTTTCTTACAAAATTGTTCACATGGGTAAAAGTAATCTTTCATGGACTTTGTTGGCTCTCCACGTCTTTAACTCAGTATGTGGTGATAAGTATCTCTTTCCAAAGAGTGGCAGTTTTCTTGTGGTAGCTATAAGATTGGTTGTCCTGCTTCTTGAGAGCAAAGATGCTTCTCCATGCCTCTTGTCATCATATATGCAGAGAAATATGCCAACAATACCCTCCTGTGAAGATTGCCTGTTCAATGTAGTTACAGTTTCCGTAGATGGTTTTATCTCTTCTCTTCTGGATGAGCTTGATTTCTGTTCTCTGCTGTGGAACAATCGTGCCAACTCAAATGAAACCATTACAAGGTGTAGCACTCATTTGGGATCAAGTGGACTGGAGATCAACTGTTTTGAACCTTGCGGTATCTTCAAGCAAGGAAAGCTTGCTGAGGATAGTCATAACTGTCCTGGGAGGATCAACCTGTGCTACTTCACGGAGCTAATTTCTTTGCTTGAGCTCTTTGGGATTTATATGGTATAAGCAACTTTTTTATCTCTATTTTTAGTTAAGTGTCCTTGATAGCTTCTTTTTTCCACAAAGTGTCAACACATGCATACAGTGTGGACCAGGCAACAATTTTGATGCCTGAATTACATGTTTAGGATTATATTAAGCTAACCACTAATTCAAATTAATCATGCATGCTGGACATTACAGTCATCCATGCCTACTGTTTCCTTATCAACTCATAATCAAGAATCCTTTGACAATTGAGTATTGCTGTTTAAGTTGTGTGATTTTTATGGTGTGGGATATTGGATAATTCAACGTAGTTAGGAACATCTGCATGCTGAACACCCAGAATCAATAATTCATTGACAATTGAGAATTGCTGTTTTAAGTTTCTTTATGTGGAACATTGCTTTAGTCAAAAAGTTGTTCCTATCATCATGCTAATTTTTGTTGTGATACTTATGGTCCAAACTTTTTAAACAATTCTTGCATTGATTCATTGTTTTTATTCATTTTTAGAGCTGTGATTGGACATACAACAATGTTGTTGTCCGTCTTCTGGAGATTTTGGAATCGTGCACGTGTGAGGAGTATGCAGCTGCCTTGTTGGTACTTGTTGGTCAACTTGGAAGGTTTGCCCTTTCACCCCTTTCCCTCTCAAAAATATATTATCAAATTCAGGGTACAAGATAGCTACTGTTTTTTCTACCCTTTATCCAACTGTTCAGGCTGGTTTAAGAGTTGACCGTATTTTAGCTGTGGTATCCTTAAAAACTTCCCCGACAATTAAAGTTGGTTCTCACTAACACATGATTGCAGTCGCCTTCCCGCTTCACCTGATGTGGGCTGTAAAAAATGATTAATAACAAATGAAAACAGGTCTAGATATCGTTGGCAGTCGTAGCCTTGGGAATTTCCTCTCAAATCATTTAGGTGGCACATGCTGATTTTTTCCACTACCACTTATGGACAAAGGTAATAGTATAGATATAACACTGTATCTAAGTGCACCCTCCAAAACTGTTTTCTGGACAAAATGATTTTCTGTTGAATCTCCAGCCTTCATTTATCCATGGTAGAATAGAACAAAATAAACGGGTCCCTGGTTTGACTGTGTGTTTTAGAAGTTATGAGTGCGGATGTGGATTTTGCCTTCTAAGGATCAGGCACGCATTCATAAAGTTGGTTTTGCAGTTCTGATATGTATCTTAGAAGTCCCAAGATTTCTGTGTTGTATTCTAAGTTTATTCTAAGATTCCTTTTGAGTTACTGAGCTTTTTGACAAAATTTCTTTCTGTTTCATAGGTTCTTCATTGATGATGTTGGTTACGAGCAGAGAGCAGTTAGTGAGCTGAGGAACAAATTATCGCTGGGGACAAGTTTTACAAAATCAAGGAGTGTGACTGTTCAGTTTTCTGCCATCGGTGCATTGCTTGTCCTCCTTCCGCTGCCATTTGACGAAGTTGTTGCTACACAAAGCAGGCCACTATCAGGTCCCTTTGTTTTGCAAGCAAGTCAGATTTCTGATTGGTTTTTTCAGTTAAGCAGGGAACACCAATCTTTAGCTCGTTCCTTTTTTAGCTGACAGATATTTTGTTGTTGCGTTCATGGTTTGGTCTTCCATGGACCCCCAGAAATGCATTTCAATTTTGATCTGTCCACCAAAGGCGTACTCCTGGTCCCGCAACGTGATGTTGGATTACTCCGTTGCAAGGTATTAGAGGCGGATGTTTCTTTTCAACGTAGAAGGTGATGAAATTGTCTGTAGGTCATGATTTGTCGTCAACATCATGATATCATAACATTTCTACAAAAGCAGTTAAGGAGCATTTGGAGATATCTACAAATGCAGAAGCTGGGTATGTTGAGTTTGTTCCAAGAACTACGTTTTTCAGTGGAAATCTGAATCAAACACAACACGGACATTGTCTAACTGGTAAGCGGTGCTACAATTTGTAGGTTTGTAATAGCATCAATTGGCAAGCTTATGTGCTATGTTTCTGATCGGACGGATCTGAAGAGGCTGCAAGGTCACATCCAACTGGTGAATTGGTCTGAGAATATGTTATGACTGACAAGGTTTTTTTCAAATTTTGATTGAAGTAGCCTAGTCTTTGCCGCAAGTGCTGTTTTGCCTATGTGCTAGCTAAGTTGTCATCCCATCTACCACCGCCTCTGCCTCATCTAGTCATCAATCTTATCCGGGTAATTACATTACTTGTTCCGTCATAATTACCTCCGAGACATGACCAGCTGGTGTAGTTCCCGACTCATACCCCTTAGAAGCACGCTCATGTGCCACCCACTCTCTCTTGTAGTACTATAGCTTTCATTCCGTCTTCAGGCTCCTGTAATTCTAGCTCCATATCCTCCAAATCGTCATCATTCATAGCATCCCCGTGTCCTCTACACCTACCTCGACCAACAACTCTAGCCCTTCATCGGCCAACAGGATTAGTGCCAAACTTCACAATCAGCCAATCCCGGCATCCGCACTTCGATACGTCATGTACCCCATCACCACATTCAGTATAGTTCATGACCTAAGAGGCCACAAACATCACACAACATCGGGAGTTTCTCGTACTGGACCGTGCGCACTCTCATCCTTCAGCGTGATTGGCACTTCTCGTACCTGAGATTTGTCCAGCGCTAGAAAAACCCGAGCTCTGAGATATGTCGATGGGTTAATAATCCCTTCATTCACGATCACAGTGACGCCGCATCTCGTAAACGATTCAGCCTCCAGATAACAGTGGGTAAAAACGACCCTTGCGGGACAGGATGCCCTGCGCCCTGAGTAGAGGTGGGTGGGAATTGGGCCGGGCCAGTTTCGGGCGGCACGAAGTCGGCCCGGCACGAAGGAAACTCGGGCCGGGCCGGCCAAACACGGACTTTTGGGCCGTGCCGTGCCTTATATTGGACATAGTGGACGGCACGACCCAGCACGGCAGCCCAACACCGGCCCGAATTTAGCCCAGCACCACAAAGTGTTGTACTGTATTTGTTATCGAAAAATTTTAGGCTGTTTTAACCAAGTCAAGTACAAGACCAGCAGGACATGTAGGAAGGCCCAAGAGTCAAGTTTTTGTTGCAGCCGAGGAGTCTAAGTTTATAAATAGATCTATGGTTCAATGGCTTGGCGAGGTGAGATAATTCTAAGGAGGTGGTGCTGCACCAGGCGCTCTGCGCTCCCACTGGGCTGCTATGGGCCCTTACTGGGCTGGCAGGCTGCACACGCACAGTTACTGTATTATGGGGTTGTGCAAGTCTTTTCTATTTACATTCAATTTTGAAACTTCAAACATATATAACTTCCTCAAATTAGGTCTAAATTCAATGAATATTTTTTATATATTCTTCAAAAAATATTATCTTCCACCTGAAATAATTATTTTCAAACTTAGATAGATAATTTTGGTATGTTTAAGTAAACCTCAAAATAATTCCTATGCACATATTGTTCAATTTTTTTATATCTCTTCAAAATAATTTGATCTTCAACTGAAATTTGGTATGTGTGTTCATATTATCTGTATGGATTTTTTACAATTTTTTGGAGCATTACAACATGTGAAAGTTCAAATTGACCTTCATTTCATTCAAATGCTCATAACATATGAGATATTATTTAAAATTTGAACACACAATTTCTCAAAAAATCACAGAGGTTCTTATAGTGATTTAAAAACTTTGACACAAAATTCATGTCCAAATTCATTTTTGTTTTTGAGATACAAAAAAGACAAAATTCATTTTACTTTGTTTTTTTATTCCTTGCAATATATTAATATTTTGAATCTCAAATTTTGTAATAACATATATTTTAACTCTCTTAACATTAAATAATTATTTCATATTTTTTAAGTTTTTTTTGTCAATGTATTATAAATAATTGCTCTCAAATCAATTTTAAATGGTGCTGGGCCATGCCTGCTGCTCCTGCTGGGCTGCTAGGCTGCCGCTCTTGCTGGGCCGTTGCTCCTGCTGGGCTGCTGACCTTTTTTGATTTTTAAATAACTGCTGCTTTGATGTTGGGCTTTTTTCCAATTTTTAACTTACTGCTGCTGGGCTGATGGGCCGGATTTGGGCCCGTCGTGCCTCGGACCGTATCTGGGTCGGGTTTTTTTACTGCCGGCACGACTGGCCCGGTCCGTTCGACCCGTCATGCTTCCGGGCTTCGTACCGTTTTGACCCGAAGCACGAATGGGCCGTACTGGGCGGCCCGATTTCCCGAGCCATATACGCTCTGGCCCGAACCGAGCGAACAGGCCAGGCACCGCCGTGCTGATCCCGCACCGCGCGACACCTTTCCGGCACACACCCACCGGATGCATTGCTGCGACTGCGAGTCCGCTCAAAACGGTCGCGCGAAGACCTAGACCACAAACCCACAAGGGTGGCAAAAGCCACCAGCCGCCGCCCAACCTCCGCTCCTCCCTCTACAGGAAAAAAAAAACACTCCGTTCCATTCAAAACGCCGGCACCGACACGCGCTCGCCCACGGTGGAGTCCGCGCGTCCGTCCACCGTCCCACGTGCCGCCGACCATCCGAAGCGAGTCCTTGAACGGCGTGGCGGGGGTGCGTTGGGTATACCGGTCATTGGACCACGCACACGCCTCGCTTTCCGCCTGCCCCCGCGCAGTGGACAGCAGCAGCCAGTCACTACCCACCCGACGTGCGTCGCGGTCGCGGACGCGTGCCGAGCTGGGGTTTCACCGTCCACGTCCTGCTGCCTGGTTCTTCACGTCCCGGTTTCAATTCAACCCGCAGGTCCCTTGACGCGCTCGGCCCAGGTGTGGTACGACTCCCCCTTCGTCCGCCCGGCCATCGCTGTCCGGCAAATGGTGATCAGTGATTCAGAAATGTGTAGTGTCGCTGACCGAGTAGGAAGGGCACAACTTAGTACTAGTACAGTATTACGTGTTACGGCACGGGGAAAATCTTGTCTCAGTTTCCGAGCAATTGAAGCTCAGGTGACAACACGCTTGTCCATTTTCCGGCTACCGGCCGGCTCACCTACTTCGTCGTGTAGATTTAGCTAAGCTAGTCCGATCACTGACATCTCCGCCCGGCGAACTGCCACGCGGAACCGAGCACGAAACTCTCAGGCGCTGCACCACCACCGTCCACCGGACCACGTCGCGTGGCCGGCGAACAAAGACAGGCAGCGAAAGCGACACGCGCGGCCCGTAGCTAGCTACTCCATGCCATGCTCTCGCGTAGGGCCGGCCGGGGACACGAAGCCGACAGGGGATTGTCCAAAACGAGAAGGAAACGCAACCCATCCGCCCGCGCGCGTTCGGCCTTTGTTGATTTCCGGACGCACGCACGCCGTCTGCCGTGCCGTCATCCTCCTCACCTCACCAGCGCCGTGCGGATAAGCACGCGGCGGAGAGATCGATCGGCAACAGAGGCCTAGAAAGAAGAAGAAGATGATGATGATGCCCCAACAAACTTTTGGCCCGCACGTACGTACGTGGCGCTCGCTTTTGACTCTGCATCGCGTCGCGTCGCTTCTGGTGGCCGGGGAAAGTGCGCAAGGAAATTCAGAGCCACGCAAATATTGCCTCTTCTCAAGTGCCTTGCTGTACTATGTCAAGTGTTGTTTTGACGTTAACAGCTTTTTAAGCGTTCTGTTGCTGTTGGGTCCAGAAGTCCACTCGTACTTTCACATAGTACTCCCTCCGTCTCAGAAAGTTTGTCGCTTTGTAGTTTATTTTTGAACTACAAAGTGACAAACTTTCTGGGACGGAGGGAGTACATGACACGAGCTATGCGTAATATTCAATCTGGTACGTTACGTACGTAGTCGTCGCTCGCTTTATGCAAAAGATTGCAAAATACGATATGGGTAAAAAAAATTAGGAAACGTACTAGTAGCGACCGAAATTTACTTCATTGCTACCACGGTTCTGATCCGTCAGAAATGAGGAGCTTGGGTGTGGGTGTGGGTGTGGGTGTGGGTGTGGGTGTGCGTGTGTATCGTTAGGAGCTTTTGATGATTAAATCAAGTTCCTCGGAACATATTCGTCAGCAACCATTTCCGTGGCAAAGAATATTCCATTCCGCTCCCCAATAATTGTCTCTCGTGGTGCCACCCATAAAAGTTTACTCCATAACTAAAAACAAAATGAAAAATGGTAGGGGCCCTTGCTAGCTGCACCATCCATTCCGAGAGGAAAGCATTCTGCAAAAACACTTGGCTCCCGTGCACACGCCTCTCAGTTTCCACCCTGAAAACAAAGGCGCGTGAGATGCGTTTGGAGAAGAATCAGCTTTCATTCTAGATGCTGTTCCGGCACAGGAAAGCTTTTTTGGTAAAGGCTGAGCAGAGATGGAATCATGGAGAAAGGCTTATGACATGTTTCAAGGGGCGAACGAACAGGGGGACAACGAGGCTAGGGCTAGCTATAAACAAATGAAGTGAATTAATGGTGCCTGCAGTGATCGGTTATCGAGTAAAATAAAGAAATGACAATATCACAATAGAATCCGAGGCCACCGGGTATACAGAGCATCAAGACCTACACTACTGTCACAGCCCATTAACAAGGCTCCTCTGTTCGTAAACAAAAACAAATGGATTTTGCTGTCCAGCACTGTCCCACTGCTAACCGAGTGCCAAATCCACACTCAATACCACCATCACTGAGACAGCAATCATAGAGGAGAGAGAAACCACAATAATGGGGCAGAGGTTAGCAACCAAACCACAATAAATCAGGGAGAACCTGCTGTCTAAATGAAAGAAAAGCATCAGTAAAAGAGAAAAGGCACATGCACACACAAATAAGAAAAAGGTAAGAGATATAGATAGGTGAGCGTGAGACAGTAACACACAAGCCTCTTCCTACTTCTGCGCATCTCACATCTACCCTCGCTAATGCTAACCCTCTCTTTCTCTCCCAACCTTCGTGCCGAAATGTAAACCCTATTTCCTCAATTTCTACTACTCTTCTGCTGCAATAAATTCGGTATATATATATATTTAGTTTCCATGCTTGCTTTCCTCTTTGGAAGTCGCAAGTCATCTTGTATTTCGGGAGTACTATTTATTTAAGGCAGGAGAGAGAAGAGGGAGACAGAGAGAGGGAGGGAGGGAGGGTCAGAAGTAAGCAGCAGCAGCCGAGGCTTCCTTCCCTCGCACACAGCTCTCAGATCCGAAGCCCGAAGAAAATCGCGCGAAGCCCTAGCCCTAGATGCGCGCCGCCGCTTGCAGCCGGCGTTGCTACTACAGCTGCTTCTAGGGTTCTGCTGAGATGTTGGGCGTCGAGGTAGGCGGCGGCAGCAGCCGCGGTGACGGCGGCGGCGGCGGCGGCGGGCCATCCTCATCCTCTGCCGCAGGTGAGACTCTGAATTTCTCCGTGCGTTTGGTGGGTTCCTCGCGGTGTTTGATCCGAGGTCGCCGGTATGGTTGTTGTTGTTGGTTGTTATTAGTTGCTGTTCCGGCGGATTTAGTTGGTGCTCATGTCTGTTCTTCCGATGCGAATCTTCGGCGGTAGATGGATAATTCTTCCAGTTAGGCGTTTTTGGTTTGATAAGCTCAAGAGAATGGAATTATTCCAATTATTTATATTGTAATACTGCGTTTGTCCATGGTTATTGCTCGTATTTTGGATTACTGGCTGTTCATTGACAATTCTAAGATGATCTGCTTTGTGCTATTTTTTCTACAGAGAATTTTGATGCTGGGCAATATGCCTTCTTCGGGAAGGAGTCCCTTGAGGGGCTCGATCTTGGGTGTTTGGAGGACTGCGACGATGATGGCAATGGCAGTGGACTCTGTGCGCCGGAAGAGGGGCTGTGCCGACTCTCCTCTGTTGGAGAAGAGGTGATGATTCCGGAACCATCCCACTATCTGCGTCGTTCTTTTTTATGCATTTGATTCTCATGTATGTGTTACCCCTTTCTTGATAGCACGTCAGTTTTAAATGGCCCCATGTGATAGTGGAGTATTAGTGCTGGCAGGAATCAGGAATAAGTTCTTGTGGGCCTCGGGGACAATATTTAGTGGAAATGAGGTGCACATCGCTGCCGTTGGAGAAATCAGCCACTTGAGTGGAAAATTATGGTCGATATAGTTACTTGCCATTGGAATTAATAGTTTGGAGTTCACTGAGTTCATTTGGTTGCACAAGAATTATATTGTTTGTATGGAGTTCTGTATGACAGGGATGGAAGAAAATTCTCCTGCACACATCTGTTTTGCGTTGTTAAGTCACTTTCAAACACACTAGAACACTGCAAAGGCCTAAATGTTTAGTTGGATAAAGGATACTTATTATGAATAGTTCATCTGGATAGAGTAATGATACTGAAACTAATAGTGTTAAAGGCAAGCCTATATATTTCCCTTTGTTTGTTGATCCCAAGGTATTTTCTTTTGTAGGACACAATCTGATTTGTTTCAGCATTTTGGGACCAATAGTTGATTGCAAACCATATAACCTTGTTAGACCATTGATTTTGCCCCATTTGTTAATACCCTCTCTGTTCCAAATCATATGATAGTTTAGCCTTCTCAGGTTTTCTACGTCATTCTCAATTCCAAATGCACTTTTCTCTCTTCCTGATACATCTCTATCTCTATATCTCTCCTAGTTTCCTGTGCACCCACGTTTTGACCTTCACTTAATTCCCATGCCTAAAGCTAAAATGTCATATAAAGTTGACTGAGGGAGTACCAGTTAACATGGCACTTTCCGTGGGTGTCCTAGCTTATCTTACTGTTCACAAAATTATATATAATGGTCAAATTCTGAACCAGTATCTGTAAAAGAAAATTTTGCCACCGACCTTTTGAATTGTTAACTTTTGAAGCAAATGTTATACTGGGAAACCCATGCTATTTCCTTCGTGCTTTGCTATCTTCTTTTCATTCTGAACTTGATTTTGTATATTATCTCAGTGTTTTGTGATCCTGCTGTGCTTCACAGATCGACAATTTGAGCAACTTATCAGACATTGATGATCTTGCAAGCACATTTGCTAAGGTATGTGACTTGCTGCTCCAGTGTTCCATTGAAATTTCTCTTTGCAAATTTTACTGTATTTTGCATAGATGTACTGATTACCAGTCCATATGAGATAGAGGCATTTCCGTGTTTTCTTTGCTGAGTATATGCTGCAGCAGCTCCTTAGCAATTTTAAGGGTCCATCATGCCTTAGCGTAATTATGCTATAAGTTATCCCTCATCATTTCAATATTCAATACCTTTTTTCTAGTAACTCTAACTCAACATGTATAGAACAAGTGCAAATGTTTTATTCTTAACTTGAATTCCAAATGTTGAGACTTGAAACTTTTTTTTTCGTTATGGGACCTTTTTGCATAAGCTGAATAGTGTTTGTTGATGCTTTTGCTGTCACCATAATACCACACCAGACACCACAGACGGGCCTAAGAGGAATTTGGTGGCTTTAAAATTTACAAGAAATATGCACCCAAATTTGTGTCAAAAGGCCCCCTGGCTGTGGGGATTGAACATTTTTGGAATAATCAGCTAGAGCTAGGGTTTTTCTGTAACTCTAGATATTCTTGTATATGATTGCATCCACATGAATTGATGTTTCTATCATGGCTGTTTTCTTTTAGATTCCTTTATATTCATGCTTAACTTTATGCTTTCTTTCTTTTATTATCAGTTGAACCGAAGCATTAGTGGAACTAGGAATCCTGGTATTATTGGGGACAGGCGGTCCATTTCAAGAGGAAGTGAGTGTTTTTTCTTTCTTTGTAGCATGTTTGTACTATAGAATCTGATGCTCAAACTCTAGTGGTATCAGAATAACCACTTCATTGTTGAAAATATGTTCTTTCTGCTTTGCATTATAGATAACCTTTCCATATATGGATTTTTTTGTTTGACTTCTTATTGTTAACATGTAGGTCTGTACATATTTAAGTCCTATTTGGTAGAGCTCAAGCTCCAGAAAATCCATGGGTTGAGGAGCTGCTCATATCTAGCTCCACAAATCTTTGGAGCTAGAGCTGTGAATGGAATAATAGATTAATGGTCTCTTGTGTCATTTGTTTCTGTTTTAGACTACAAATAAAAATCTAAGACTATTTATTATATCTTATAAACTCCATGTCCAAGTCCAACATGGATCTCAAAGTTGTAGCTGTACCTAATAGGGCATTAATATTTTTGCTTAGTGTATTTGTAACATGTGCAATAGTGAATCTGAAAGTATCTTTGTCATGTATAATTTTCAACATTTTTATCAAAGGGTCTGTAAGTGTACCGTTTTGTCTGTTTGAGCTATAATATACTTCAAGATAATTGTTTGCCTTATTTCTAATTCATCACTGAACCTTGCAATATCTTTTTCAGGTTCTTTAACGGTTGACTGGACTGAGGATGTAGAGTATTCAAACAGGATGGATCAGGACATACTAGAAAATGAAGAGTTCCAGGAAAGTAAAAGATGGTCATCGCATTCTTCAATTCAGCAAGGGAACTCCAAACTGTTAAGTCGAACATCTTCCTACCCGCAGCAGCCACTTGAGCACCGCTCAAGTGAACCTATTGTTTTGCCAAAAACCTCTTCATTTACCTCCTTCCCACCACCAGCTGGTGGTAGATCACCTTACCCTGCTCAAGGCCTTACACGTCATGGGAGCATTCCATCAATTGGTCTTGGCCTCCAAATGGGTTCTCCAAGTCTGTCACTTTCTGGTTCCCCATATCATATGGTCGGACCATCTCATGGACTACCATATGGTGGGGGCATGCCTCATGGTGCTCTGAACCTGCCTGTAAACAATCCAATGCAAAATGATTGGTCAAACCAAGCTAACCCTTTCGCTAGGGAGCATCTTAACCTATTGCCCAACTTATTACATAAACAAATATCACTTCCTAATAGCCCAATGTCATCACTGCTTTTTTCTCAGCAGCAGCAGAGATTGGCGCATGCCCAATCATCCCATCAGAATTTCATAAATTTGCCTCACCTGTTCTATCCCCATCACTCCCCAGAGATACCAGGCAGGTTTGATTCTGTTGGCAGTGTTCCTTCATCAAGAGACAAGAGATCAAGGTCAGGGAGGGGGAAACACAACATTCACTTCTCTAAGCAACAGTCTGATACTGGTAGCCAGAATGGTGATAACGGAGGTCTGAAGTTCAGATCCAAGTACATGTCATCTGAAGAGATTGAATCTATCTTACGAATGCAGCATTCAGCAAGTCACAGCAGCGATCCTTATGTTGTTGATTATTATCATCAAGCTTCTATGGCAAAAAAAGGTGACACTACTAGGCAAAAGACCAATTTTGCCCCAACATCAATGAAAGACTTGACTTCAAAGTCTCGATCCAGCAGTGATCAGCGCACATATCTTCAAGTTGATGCTCTTGGGAGAGTTTCTTTCTCTTCCATACGTAGGCCGCAGTCTCTTCTTGAAGTTGATCACCCTTGTGCTGATGGCTCTCATGATCAGAAGTCCACTGTGATGCCACTAGAGAAAGAACCAATGCTGGCAGCAAGAGTCACTGTTGAAGATTCCCTCTGCCTTCTCCTTGAGGTTGATGATATTGACCGGCTGATGCAGTCTAGCCAGGAACAGGACAATAATTTCCAACTGAAGCGAAGGCGACAAGTCCTCCTCGAGGGTCTAGCTGCATCACTTCAGTTTGTTGACCCTCTTGGGCCCAGCAAATCTGGTCAGTCATCTGGGTTAGCCACGAAGGATGATATTGCCTTTCTTCGTATTGTTTCTCTTCCGAAAGGACGTAAGTTTTTGGCACGTTACATTCAACTTCTCGTCCCTGGCAGCGAGTTGACCCGGATAGTATGCATGGCAATTTTTCGCCATCTGAGGTTTTTATTTGGGGGTTTGCCATCAGACTCTAGTGCAGCAGAAACCACAGTTGCACTTGCAAAGACTGTTCCGTCCTGTGTGCATCACATGGGACTTGGTGCTCTTAGTGCTTGCCTTGCTGCCATTGTTTGTTCACCTGAACAGCCTCCTCTCCGCCCTCTTGGTAGCTCTGCTGGTGATGGAGCTTCACTAATTATTAAATCAGTACTGGATCGAGCAACCGAATTACTTACTGACCATCATGCTGCAGCTGGCTACACTGTTTCAAACCGAACTCTCTGGCAGGCATCATTTGATGCTTTCTTTGGGCTTCTGACAAAATACTGCCTCAGTAAGTTTGAAAGTATTCTGCAAATGTTTGTCATGCAGACGCCAAGTTCAGTAATTGGCCCAGAAGCTTCCAAAGCTACCAGTAAGGAGATGCCTGTTGAGCTGCTTCGTGCAAGCCTTCCTCATACAAACGAACAGCAACGCCACATGCTACTTGATTTTTCTCAGAGGACCATGCCTGTGGCTGGTTTCAATCCCCCAGGTGCTAATGCCGGACACATCACTTCAGAATCTGTTCCTGGTTAATAAATGTGCAGGAGAGAAAAAAGGGTGAAGGGGGTCAATACTTTTAGACATTGATGTGAATGTCTTTCAGATGGTAATTCTTATCTGAGACATGCATGCCCCCATCATAAGGTGTGAGCTTGGAGAAGTTCCATTGGCCCCAAAACTAGCTTTCACTTCAGGTTGTGACGTAAGTTTAGGTTCCAGATTAATCTCATTGAGCAACTTTCTCCGTTCTGTGGGCCATTTAATATAGCACCCACCTGATGATTATAACGTACTACGCACGTATGTACTTGTATTATTGTAACTCTGCAGTGCTGCACTGGTTGTGGGGGCAGTTTAGTTTTTTTAACATATATATACTCCAGTGAAGAAGACCATAGTGGATGTAGTGTTTAACCAGGGAAGACCTCCAGCGGGCTGGCACATTTGCATCTCTTGGCGCTCTCTAGCAGTGGTTGTACAGGTTCGATTGTCAGGGGCTTTCTACCTGTTCTTTTTTAGGTGTGGAAGGTACCCAGTATCAAGTATGTGGTCTGGTTTTAGTGTCTTGTCTACATGGGATAGGACCATAATGTGTTCAAACTTCAAATTATGGAGTATTTTGGTTAGGCTTCTGGAAAGATATTTTCTTCTGGTTGCCTTCAACCATCTCTCTTTTACTTTTACTTTATACTTTTCTAATGGGTTTTATATCTAGTCTATCTAACGTTATTAGTACAAAGGTTTTGTTGTTGTTGCCTTCAGTCATCAAAGGTTACAAAATAGTGCAAGATCTAGATACCCACAGATATTGTGTAGTGGAGTACTGGAATTGGAAATGTACCATTTCGACATTATTTCTGATTTTATTCAAAGGTGACGGGTCTATTCATTTTCTTTTTTATTAAGCTGTTAAGCAGACATACATTATTTTCTATCTTAATAAAGTTTGCACTAGAGAGTGGGTCGCCCCTTCAGTCCGGTGCAAATTCAAGTGTATTGTTTGTTTATCAGTTTGCTTCCAGCCTGCATCTTATTCGGCTACATTATTGTGCCTTGTGAAGCTGTCTGCCTAGTTCTTTTGGAAGTGTTATGTAATTTGTTAATAACTCCATTTAACAGTGATGATGTGATATTTTTTAGTCTTAACTGGTTAGTCCAATTTCACCAATGAGTAGTTGTTCTATGCTTTCGTTTGGAGTAGCAGTTTTGTTTTGGGATCTGCTGTATGGAGATTAAAAGGGAAATCCGGAAATGGGAAATACAACCTTCCATATAAACGTCTTGATTAATGAAGTCTAATTCTATTAATGACCTGTCTGGACGGTGCCTAAGCACCCTGAACAATAGGTGTGGCGTCGCCACGCTTGCGGCGGTTGAATCTGCCGCCACACTCGCGATGAGTGGTGGTGAAAAATTGAACTAGCCAATTCTCATGAAAACTGCGGCAGGCTAAGCATCGGCGTGAACTTAATAAAGGGCATGCGCACCGCGGGGCGTGGCGAGCTGTGAACTTTGAATGCCACTTTTCACAAGCATGGCAGTGCGGTGTTCTCAACCACCCTTGCCCACCAGTTCTTGACAATGACAAAGATGCAGTACTTAAAAGTCTAGGCTACTCCCTCTGTTTCGTTTTAATTATTGTTAGAACAATTTTTAATAGTTTATTTTTAATTCATTTACTTGTCTGAAACGACATTTATTTCAGAACGGAGGGAGTACTTACACAACACGGTTCCTAAGTAAAGCAACAACAAATTTGAAAATTTCCAAAACAAAGCTGGTACGCGAGCTGGAAAACCGGCCGAACCTCGGTATCACCGCCGGGCCAATGGAATACCCGTACTGCCCCGTCCGCTATCAAGTCCCCGTGGATTTTGCGCTCACACATCAGGGGTAAAACAGGAACACTAAAACCTCTCCCCTCCCTTGCTTCGAACCCATCGCCTCCGCCCCAGCGGCTACACCCCCACGACGACGCGCGATCCGGCGCCGTCCATTCCACCGGACCATGATGCAGAGCTCGCTCGCGCGGCCGCTGCGTCCACCGGTATGGTCCGGCACCGGCAGCCGCGTTCGCAGGGACCCGCGGGGTTCGGTGTCAGTGGTCCGGTGCCAAGCCGAGGCCGCGCCGCCGGTGGGGACGGCCAGGGCGACGGGGCCGTACACCGGGAGGGACCCCGAGGTGAAGAAGCCCGCGTGGCTGCGGCAGCGGGCGGCGCAGGGGGAGAAGTACACGCGGCTGCGGGAGTCGCTCGGCGAGCTCAAGCTCAACACCGTCTGCGTCGAGGCTCAGTGCCCCAACATCGGCGAGGTATGCGTATGCTTGCCTTCGTGTGTCGAGATCGTAGCAGTGGGTTTAGATTGATATGATTCGCGCGCAAGCCTTGGGCCAGATGCGTGAATTTTCTCGCGGTGTCGAGTTTAACGGAAGCGGCGGTTGTGTTTTTGAGCGCAGTGCTGGAACGGAGGGGGAGGGGCCGGCGGGGAAGGCGACGGCATTGCGACGGCGACCATCATGGTGCTGGGAGACACCTGCACGAGAGGGTGTCGATTCTGCGCTGTGAAGACCAGCAACAAGCCTCCGCCACCGGATCCCCTGGAGCCGCTGAACACGGCTCTGGCAGTTGCAAGCTGGGGGTATGATCTTTGGTAACTCTTGCTGATTCGTTATCTGCGGGTTAGAAACTGTTGTCTTCTCAATTTACTGAATGGCTAAACATTAATTGTTAATCGGTAAATGTAATAAAAAGAGACATAGCTGTGCATTTCTTAGTGATGTTGGATGTTAAATATGCATGTGCTATTTATGTTCTATGATTACATGGATGAGTAGATGATCTGAGGCGTGCTGTTTTTTTCCAGAGTAGATTATGTTGTGCTGACCAGTGTCGATAGAGATGACTTACCTGATGGTGGAAGTGGCCATTTTGCTCAGACTGTGAGAGCTTTAAAGGTTTGCTTTGTCTCATACTGTATGTCTTGCTGTGTCTTTGATGGAAGTCAAATTATGGTAAAAGTACCATACTAAGATTTTCTGAATTTTCTGTTCAGGAGCTCAAACCTGGAATACTGGTGGAATGTTTAACCTCAGATTTCCGAGGAGACCTGGATGCTGTTTCATCTTTGGCAAGCTCTGGTCTAGATGTCTTTGCGCACAACATTGAGACAGTGAGGAGTCTGCAGAGGATTGTGAGGGATCCTCGAGCAGGGTAACGTACTTAACTGATTTTATAGCATGAGATTCAGTGTTAATTAGAATACTGTGCAATCTAAACTCTGAAGCACTGTTTATTAAGTTTTCATGAGACACTGACACCTGCGAGGTTATCAGATTACCATCTATTGAATGTTCAAGAACATCTAAGCTCAGACATATTTTTGGACCTCTAGTTATTCAAGATTCTGGTATTCCTGAATACAAAAGCACATTTAAAGTTCACATACTGATTAGACTTGTAGTCATTAAAACTGGAATTCTTGATAGTGAAGCCTAGAGTTCCAAATAAAAATATGTGTCGATCAAGATACTGGTACATGTGGGTGCATGTTCTAGCACCATCAAATGTGCATCAAGTGATGCAAACTCTGAAAATGTCCTGACATGAATTGAGGTTCTCTGGTTGCCTTAGATAGTATTTTGTACCTCCATGTCTAAACAGTCTTGTTTCAAATCTTGATACATCATTTTTACTTCATTTGGCGGAGTATCATAGTGATTTTGTATCTCCTGAATTTATGAGAATGGTCTGCAGAGTCCTGGCTGAAACTGGCCTAATGAAGGCCAATAAACAATGCATGTTTTCTTTCCAGGATTCTGGCACTTTTATCAATTTGACAACATAGCTATACACATGCAGTATCATCAAACTTTTGATCAATCTTAAATGCGTTCTCTGTGGTCTGAGCAACCGTGAATCTAAGCTTCATCCAGTTCCAGCATCCTTAGCAATGCAGGAATTAATTTTCTAGGCTGAATGTCGAAACTTCTGCTGTTAAAGCCATAGCCAGTGCGTAGGCATGTATTATTATGCCCAATATAGAAATAGAGAAATATCTAGATATATTATCTAATTAATGCATATTGTAAGCTTAAATTAAGGGTATATTTTTATAGTTATTTTGATGTGTCTCTGTAGTTGTGTTACTGAGTATTGGTTTTTTTTTTCTTGTATCTGGATTTCCTTTACATGACTATCAATTTCATGAGTGTTTGTGGCACGGTCTATTTCATTCAGGCACTTTTAGAATTGATGGATGTCGGTTTTGATACTAATGTTGATGTCATTATTCATAGAAATTGTGGAAGTTAGTATCTTATGGCAATATCAACCTAACCTTTGTGCTTATGGTCCAGCTAATGAACACTTGAACCACGACCTTTGACTTTGTATATATATCTTCTGTCTGCTCAATTGTACAGGTATGATCAGAGCTTGGCAATTCTGAAGCATGCGAAGAGTTGCAAAGAGGGCATGATTACTAAGTCTTCTATCATGCTCGGTCTTGGTGAGACTGATGAGGAGGTGAAACAAGCTATGATCGACTTAAGGGCCATCGGTGTTGATATCCTTACTCTAGGCCAGTATCTACAGGTTAGCTCAATACCTGCAGCACTTTACTCTCAAGTGTAGATGTCCTGTTCATCCCTTTTTTCCCTGTAAACAATAATATTGAGAACTACTATCTACAGCCAACAGAAAAGCATTTGACAGTACGAGAGTATGTGAATCCTGAGAAGTTTCAATTTTGGAAGGAGTATGGAGAATCGTTGGGTTTCAGTTATGTGGCTAGCGGACCCTTGGTAAGCGCTAAATGTAGCTGGTTGTTTTTCCAGTTTACTCTCTTAACCGGTACAAAATATCGAATACAAATAAGAGACTGTGTGTGCTGCCACTCTGAACAAATGTAGGTGAAGTTCAGCAAATTTGCCCAGCCTTAAAAATTAATAACCAATATTGTAGCTTCACCCCGGTTATGAACTCATTAATGTGGCGCAAGATATGAACTATGCTGTTTGTTGCTGCCGCTCATGTCAGTGATACAAGAACTCACTATCTATTGTGATTTTATCAGGTTCGATCTTCATACCGGGCAGGAGAGCTCTTTGTTCAAAATTTGGTCAGAAATAAGAAAAGCAAGGTCCCTGCCACATCGTAACTAAAATCTTCTGCCATGTCCGTGGGATTATTATACACACTGTTAAGGGCAGCAAAACAAGACGAGACTAGCATAATCATTGCATTGTTTGGAAAGCTGAGGCCCAGATTTAAGTATCTTTTCTCGCCCAGGCGTATTCCGCTTTTGCCTGCTGTAGTTGCCCCTGCTGAATAGAGAAAAACGAGGGTGTCTATTCCTTTTTTGTATCAGTTCCTTGATAGAATCGTGAAAAGCTGTTCGTGAATAGTTGTAGTCCATCTGAAGCTGTCTCTTTGTGGATGATTACTCAATGCTTTATTCATCATTGATCAAAAAGAGAAGAAAGGAAACGAGGGAAAAGTTGGAGCAAAGACGTGTCACACTTTATTCTCATGTCCATGACTTTCAACACCGTATTTGAATCATGTCGAGTAGATGAGCTGCGTAATGTCATTATAAACCTACCAAGCTGCTGGAACTCATGAGATGCTCTGCATCTTCGGCGCTGCGCATCATGCGCTCCTTTGATATAATTTTATGGAGCTATTTGGGAGATGCTCTAAAGATTCCAAACAGCCGTAGCAGTCACTGCTCGCTGCGCCACGCGCGACAAGCGTGCGAACAAACAGAAAGGTTTGGGGAGTGCAGCGTCCCTGCACATGTTGTGTTTGGCCATCGTTTTGCCAATTTGCCTCCGTGCGGTTCAGACATTACAGCCTCTGCTCAGCAGCGCTGCCGCCGCCGAGTTGTGTTTGGCCATCGTTTTGCCAATTTGCCTCCGTGCGGTTCAGACATTACAGCCTCTGCTCAGCAGCGCTGCCGCCGCCGAGTTGTGTTTGGCCATCGTTTTGCCAATTTGCCTCCGTGCGGTTCAGACATTACAGCCTCTGCTCAGCAGCGCTGCCGCCGCCGAGTTGTGTTTGGCCATCGTTTTGCCAATTTGCCTCCGTGCGGTTCAGACATTACAGCCTCTGCTCAGCAGCGCTGCCGCCGCCGAGTTGTGTTTGGCCATCGTTTTGCCAATTTGCCTCCGTGCGGTTCAGACATTACAGCCTCTGCTCAGCAGCGCTGCCGCCGCGTCGGCGCCACGAGTTGTGGTCGGTCGCGGATCCACTGCTGCTGCTATGGACTCCGGCGAAGCCGTCCACCGCGCAGCGACAGGAGTGGGGAGCAAAAGCAGCGTTGCGCCGGTTTTCGTGGTATTGCGCACAAAGCGATTTAGGTTCGTGGTGGGGCGTAAACTGATCTGTTACCTGTTAAGTGGTCCACGGGACCAGTGAAAACTACACCTAAAATGGCAGACCGTCACCTGTAAAGCTCATAACATTGACAGCTGGTGCCCGGGCTGCTTTTTTTTTCTGCGAGACATGAGTTGAATTTGAATTGAAGGTACACAGGTTTGGCCTTTGACCTTGCCTTGTTCCGTCCGTCCGTCCACTAGCAAGGCGAAATCCAAAGGACCACGGCACAATTTACGCGGCAGAAGATCTGGACGGCCGGTGGTGTGGTCCACGACGCGATCAGCTAGTCCGTGACGCGATGCGATCGCAGCCGAGCGTACAAACAGCCAGGTTCCGTGTAGAAAGAAATGCAGCGGCATCCCGTCCCGTGGCTTTCCTTCCTCGCAACGCAAGCGCTTCTCCAGTCCAGCACGGCACGGGACGGCAACGCTCCAAGATTCGGGCCGCAGAGTCCGCGCGCCGAGCCGTGGCGGGTCGCTTGCGCGGCGCCCCACTGCGCGTAGTACGCCGTCCGCCCGCTGGCGTATCCAACAAGATCTGCGGCAGAATCTGGCGCGGTCCGGTTCTGGATGCAGAGGCTGCCCAGGCTCACGGGGTCATCAATCAGCAGGCGAAGCCAAGGACGCAGGAGTCCAGGACTTTGGTGTCACGCAACGCACGTACAGGGCAGCAGCCTACTACCTACACGTAGTACATGGTGGCGTTCGTCGTACTTGCCGACAACCACGACCGGCTGGGTTGTTAAGGCCTCGCGCTGCTTACCAACTCCGTGGCTCTGAATGGCCACGTTTGCCTCCTCACTGCACGCTTCTTCGTTTATGGGTGCGCGCGGCGCGCCGAAGGGTTGGGCCAGGCCAACGGCTCCCTGAGCTGATCCCTAACGGTCTCCCACGCGGCCACGACACATGCTTCGCACTGCACAGCTTCGCTTTAGAGTTTAGATAACCCGAACCGGAACCAAAAGACAGACATTCCTCTGCTCCTGGCCAAATCATTCGTGCCAAAGACATCCAGGAAGAATCTTTAATTAGCCGAGCATCAACGCGCCACCTCCCACCAAACCGAACCAGCAGCGAACAAAACGACGAAGCGCTCGCATGCGCCGGCGTGCAGTGCGATCCCACTGCTCGTTTTGGCTTGCATTATGTTACGATCGGGAGCGGCATGCGCATGCGCCTATAGCCGTTTACTACCTGTGAAAGCCTGTAATGATCTCGCGCCATGAGCACTTGCCGGCAAGGCAACCGGCATGATGGGAAGGAAGGCTTTAGTTTAGCCGGCTGGACGCAATGATCATGATCTCTCGCGGCACCGCCCTTTCGCCTGCTTTTGCTCCATCCATCCTGCTTGTCCGCCCTTCTTTACAGCCGCGTGTTGCACCTTACCCTGCTTAATTGCCGGCCCTCACGTTCGTCCTCTTCTCTTTGTCACCACCACATGTTGACGGCGCGGCGCCGGCGGATTAGAATGGACCAACTCATGGTATCATCAGTGCAGGCAAGTACTGCTACTACTACCAGTGTGTACCACCACCCTTTGTTCGTCTCCGGTGAGCAGAGGCCGCCAAACAAAACCGGGCAAGCGAAAGCAGAGGAGACGGAAGCAAAAGGACGGGGAACTAAAGTGAGCCTCAGCGCTTTGTCAAAGGGGAGGCCATGAGTCCAGAGTGAGTGCGGTACTTTACGAGTTGCAGCTTAAGGATTGTGGACCACCCAGCTATACCAACATTGCCAGTTGCCAGCCTGGTGAGCAGACCAGTTCTGACCCAGGAATGCACAACTGATGCAGTCACTCGTTCTCGTGATCCTCAAATCCTGTGTTAGGTCGCCATCAGTTATCTCTGGCAATGTTTGTCTATTCCTCGATCAAAGTCCAAGTATAAATGGTCACAGATTATGATATTTTTTCTGAAGCTAAACTGAACCCCCCCCCCCCCCCAACATCCAAATCAGAGGTGCAACCTTGCATTTAGGGTTCTGGTTTTGTGCTTTGGATCCATGAAACTTTTTAGCACCAATGATCATTGAGTGCGTGCACCTTTGGAGCGGAGGGTCCATGTGAAAGCATTGCCTGCCGGCGACTACTGAAGCACACCACAGTTTTATACTCCATGGGAGCAGAAACAGCAGTTCTGTTTCTCGAGAAAGTGCAGTCAAAGCGCGAGCGAGTGGCACTGGCATTACATTATCAAAACAGACACGCTTGGTCTTGTGCTCCAAAGCTCGACGTGCCCGGGAAAAGACGAAGGGACCGATGCCCGACGTGCCCGAGATCCTATGCGGTTGCAGATTCTACTGGTGTTCCTGCAGTGACCTGGTCTGCATCAAGACATACAGAACGAAAGAGGAACATTGCGCCTAAAGACCAAATACTTTTCGCCTGGTTTCAGAACTTTGTGTCATTAGCGGATGAAATTGTAGTACAATCATCGCAAATATAAGTAACACGAACAGTGGACCTCAAGTTTCGTTACATCACCGTGGTCCGTGGTGAACGGTGAAAGTACTAGCTTGGGATGGGGAGAAGGAGAAGGCCGGAATCAACGCACCCATCGAGGCTGTAGGGAGCCGAGGTCTCCCAGTCCCCTGACTCTCTCCTCCCAAGTGCGCCCACACTCGGGTGTGTGCTCGACCAGTCTCACACGAACACACGGAAAGAGAGCCGCAGAAGCAGGGCCACAATTAATTACTGCTACTACAGTACAGTACACAACACAAACAGTAGCAGCACTGAGCCGCTGTGACGCTGCATCGAGACGAGCAGCGCGGCACAGCGTAGCGTAGTGTGACTGCGTGAGCAACCGAGGCACCGAGCTGGCGAGAACGATGCGGAGCGTACACCGCTGGACCTGACGGCCTGGCCGGACCCCTCCTACACTAGCCGAAGAGGTTTCCAGGTTTTAAGGGGACGGGTTTTAAGCAGTATTTCTTCCTCGTCTCTTGACGCCTCTCTACTTTTTACACTCGCGAGTTCGCCATCTTTGGGCGGCGCAGTCGCACACTCGCTGCGCAACCATTCGCCGCGGCATAAAGCGCGGAAGCGCCTCCCCTGTCCCTCCCATCACTCCCCTCCCCATCAATGTGCCGAAAGGTTCTATCTTTTGTTCCCATGGGTGGGCTTTCCTAGCTCTTCTTGGCGATTGTTGGTGCCTTTGGGGAGTGGTGCGGGCCGAGGAGTTCTGAGGCGATGGGGTGTCTGCGGGGAGAGGGGCAACGGGGCGCCGCCGTGTTCCTGTATGCGGTGGCGGTTCTTGCGGCGGCGTTGGGTGGCGGCGCCGGCGTCTGCGCTTTCGAGGACGGCACTGCGGTTTACATTGTGACCATGAAGCAGGCGCCGGTGTTCCACAGGCGCCTTGACTCGGAGAGGTTCGGTAGCAGTAGGATTACCAATGCCGGCGGCGGCAGCAGAGGGGACACGCCGTCGAGCAGCGTCCTCACGAAGCCGAGGTGGGCGACGTTTTTTAAGCAGACTTGTCTCATTGTTTTACCATTTTAAATCTGCACTAAATATATGATACGTTTTTTTTTTGCATTTTAGTGCTCTATGATTCAGTTGAACCCTCCCGCATTCCTGGTATTCAAATGATCACAATGTTTCCGGGTTCATATTCTTAATTTGCCGACAGCTCTATTCGCTACTGTAATATTAATATAATAGCTGGTTATATCGTGGGTGGTGTTATATTAACTCATTTTCACCTCGTGATTCGTATGGATGTACATGGATTTTTTTCCTCAAAAAAAGGAATGATGCACATGGAATTTGATGCACCATAGCGCTATATAGTGTACAGAAAAAATGTGGTGTCCTCTTTCCGAAGTAGATGGACCTTGGTCCAAGTTGGAACTTTAGTAGCACTTCTGAACTTATTTTGATGTAAGCAGCGCTGAATAAAATGTTCAGTGTTTGGGGGGATTTCTCATCAGTCCCAGTTAAGTGAGCATTTGCAGGTCGGTTATAGAATTAACATAAGGACCTAATGATTTCCAAATCTGAGCCATTAGGACGCATAGGTTACCTAGATACAAATCATTACAGTTATGAGCACCAACTCAAAGTACCTGGGTAATGTATTTGCTTTCTGGCTAATTATTAAAATCAATTGTATAAGTTTTGCTTATCTATAGCTTCAATTCACATACTTGAATGGGATAACATAAGACTATCTCCCCTTTCATAGTTTCATTTTCTTGGCATATATGCTAACATGAAAGCATGTCTTCCAATTAGTTGCATTTTCCCTATGAAGCCTATGGCATATCTTGAATATGTTTTATTCTCTTACTAATGTTAGTTGTGGTCATGCAGAAATAGTTCACCAAAACCTGTGAATTACGGCTCATATCTTGTTCGGCTTCAAAATTCGTTGTTGAAGAGGACATTAAGAGGAGAGCACTATATAAAGTTGTATAGCTACCACTACTTGATTAATGGTTTCGCTATTGTCATCACTCCTCAGCAGGTATCCCATTTCTTGTAGTTTCTTCTATATGCTACTTTTGAACTTCTAATATCATATATCATGTTCTTTTTTTGATGAAGTAGTATCATGTTGTACCTTTACAGCGCGTTTGGTTGGGGGTAATAGATATAATGAAAGAGAATGGGAGTTTAGAAGGAAACTTAAAGTCTTTTGTTTGTTTGGTGGGGAAGGGATTATTAGTGGGATAGGGAATGAGAGTTTGTAGATGTGTTCCCTCCAATGTATTACCTGGGGGAGGTGTGGTAGTAGGATGGGAGTTGGATAACTAGTAAAAAAAATTAAGTCCTGACTGATCATTATAACTCATGACCCAATTCCTCACATGTCAAACCATAAAACAAACTGTAAAATAGAACTCTCCATTGAATTCTCTTTTTCAGCTCCTACAACAAACCAAACTAGGGATAAAGATTAGAAATCTAACTCCCACTCAACTCTCTCCTCCAACTCCCTTTCTCATTCTCATCAATTGCCAAACACACCGTTAATTACTTGGTGGAACTACCAGATTATTAATATATTGTCTAGATTCACATACTTTTATGTGACTTTAACTGGTTTTCTAATTGCACTGAAAGGCAGACAAGCTATCTAGGAGGAGAGAAGTGGCAAATGTGATGTTGGACTACTCGGTTAGGACTGCAACAACTCATACCCCTGAATTTCTTGAACTGCCAAAAGGAGCCTGGGTTCAAGAAGGTGGTCCACAATGTGCTGGTCAGGGTGTTGTTGTTGGCCTTATCGACACAGGAATAGATCCAACCCACCCCAGCTTCACGGATGATCTATCAACTGACAGTTATCCAGTACCTTCTCACTACTCAGGCATTTGTGAGGTTACAAATGATTTTCCATCTGGATCCTGCAACAGAAAGCTTGTGGGAGCTCGGCATTTTGCAGCATCTGCAATAAGTAGAGGAGTATTTAATGCTTCTCAGGATCTTGCATCACCATCTGATAGCGATGGCCATGGAACGTGAGTAGTGCCTTCTTATTTACATCCTTTTGATGTTACTTCTTATAGACAATTAAATTCGTTTATTGCTAGTCTGTTATTGGGTCTGTCACAGTAGCTCATACTCGGATCTTGTAATCTCTAGTTGTGCAGCCATGTACATGCCTTAGTTGGGTGTATCTTAGGGCCTGTTTAGATAGCATCCAAAGTTTGCCATACTGAAAGTTTGGCCAAGAAAATGGGTGCCAGAAGTTTGGCAAGATTTGGCATGAAAAATGAACTGGAGCCTTGTTGAGCACTGCACAGGCCACAAATTCAGCAATGAAACAAACAATAGCCAACACAATTACAGCACATCGAACTTTTGGCGTGGCAAAATTCTGATGCTAAATTGCTAACCAAACATGCTATTAGTTCTAACCAAATGTGTTAACAATGCAATGAAGAGCTGGAAATTGTATGTGATTACATTCCTTAAATCCTTTCCCCCTCATTCTAAGATTTGTGCCTACAGGCATACAGCATCAATTGCAGCTGGTAATCATGGAATTCCTGTTGTTGTGGCCGGGCACAACTTTGGAAATGCTAGTGGAATGGCTCCTCGTGCACAGTATGATCATTGCTTTTGCTTTAGGAAAATATACTTTTTTCTATTTTCTTAAAATAATGTCATGCTGAAATTTTTCAGCATTGCTGTTTATAAAGCTCTTTACAAAAGCTTTGGAGGTTTTGCTGCTGATGTAGTTGCTGCAATAGATCAGGTAATTGTCTGCCACTGATCTTCTTATTGTCTGTTTGTTGAAGCACATAACTCTGTTCCATCTTACATTATTTACCTTTAAGTGGAGATGAAATAGTGATAATGAGCCAACAAATTTACGGGAGCTAATTAGGCACGAGACAGCAACACCCCACAAAAAAGAGGAAAAAGAAAAAAAATCTAGTTATGTATGAATCCATATTTAAAATGATGTGATAACCAAGTTTATTAATATATTGACTAAAAATTTAACAGCTTTTAGAATTTAGATACATAGCAATGTTTTTTCAATAATGAGCACTTTATTAAGCCCAAGAGTATCAAGATGATACAAAAGAGCCTACACCCTGCTTCTGCATTACTAAGATGCACACATCCACTTAACACAAAATATAAAAACTTACACCACGGCACAATACAAGAAATTATCTCATAACAGTGCCAAAAAAGAAGAGGAGGCGATCCGTAGGTTATGCTGCCGCCCATGTTGGGTAAAGATATGCCTCGCCACCAGCTCCAATCGTGTACACAGCTCCATATAAATGTCTCTGTATTCCATATGTTGTTAAGATGACCAAGAACGGACTAAAGAAGTACACCTGTAAATAACCTGTAGAGGAGATGAATTTTAGCCTTAAATACTAAATCATTTTTACATAGCCAAAGCGACCAAATAATGACAATCGCTCACACCCAAAGATACATAGCAATGTAGAGATTGTAGAGTAGAGTTTCCACGGTAGTCGGTACCTTGAACTTTCAGTATTATATTCCTATAAAATCCCTACAATCTGAAAGACACATTGCACAATTCATAGAAAAACGTACGTTAACATGATTAATTACACATTTGGTCGCATTTGCAGGCAGCTGAAGATAATGTTGACATCATCAGCTTATCCATTACTCCTAATAGGAGGCCTCCTGGGTTGGCTACATTTTTCAATCCAATAGATATGGCACTTTTGTCAGCTGTAAAAGCTGGCATATTTGTGGTGCAAGCTGCCGGAAATACTGGTCCTTCCCCTAAGAGCATTGCTTCCTACAGCCCTTGGATATTTTCTGTAGGAGCTTCTGCACATGACAGGGTATACAGCAACTCTGTTGTACTTGGCAACAATTTTACCATTGCAGGAGTCGGTCTTGCTCGTAAGTTCCTATGGAGTTATTTACTCTAGAAATGTGTTCACATGATGAACTTTATATAACTGTACTTTGTGTTAATTTTTAAATGCAGCCGGAACAGATGGTGATACCATGTATGCTCTAATTGCTGCGCCTCATGCATTAAGAAACAATACAGCAAGTCCTACTGAAATGTCCCTCGGGGAATGCCAAGATTCAAGCCGCCTTGATCAAGATTTGATAAGGGGCAAGATACTAGTGTGCAGCTATTCCATAAGATTTGTACTTGGTCTTTCTTCTGTGAAACAAGCTTTAGATACAGCCAAAAATGTCAGCGCCGCAGGTGTGATATTCTATTTAGACCCATTTGTTCTTGGGTTCCAGTTGAACCCAACTCCAATGCACGTGCCTGGACTTATAATACCATCATCTGATGACTCTAAGGTACAGCGTCCAAGCACTAATGTTGCAGCTCATTTTTATTCCCCTATCCATTCTTTTTGTTCAGATATTTCAGCAATGGTTTTTTTGAAGCTTCATTAGCTCTGTGTTTTATATATGCCACTTATTGCTTCGTATTCACTGCCATATGGTCTGAGGTTAAAGTTGATGCAAACTGATGAATGAATAACTCTGTTCTTGATGGGAACTTGTTCTTGGTAAAGAAACTTGCACATGGAATGCTTTTCCTGTACTGGCTAATTTATCACAATGTTTTCCAGGTATTTCTCACTTATTACAATGATTCTCTCGTGAGAGATGAGACGTCAGACCGTATAGTCAGCTTTGGTGGAGTTGCAAAAATACTAGGGGGTCTGAAGCCAAGCTACGGAAATTCTGCACCGAAAGTGATGTTCTATTCAGCTAGGGGTCCTGACCCTGAGGACAACTCACTGACAAATGCTGATATCTTGAAACCAAATCTGATAGCACCTGGAAGTTCCATTTGGGGTGCATGGAGTTCTCGTGGATTGGATTCTGCTGAATTTGCTGGTAATTTAAATTCAATAAATTGTCTGCCTTACATCCATTTCTTCTGTTCTCCAAACAGTTCATGAGTGACTTGGCTGTTCCCAACTGGAAGATTTGGTCCCCCTACGTCATTGTTGAAAAAAGATTCAAAGGGAACATTAAGAAAACGAGTACATTTTATAGGCTTAGATGGTTAGAAGATAATTGCTTCTGGATTTCTTACACATGAAAACCCATGCCGCCTTTGCACTACAGTCCAGCTGTTGCCTTCACAATAATTTCCAACTATATAGCTTGTGTTTTCATTGATAAATCCTTCAAAATCCTGATTGTTTTCTGATATTCTCTTAATAATTTCCAACTATATAGCTTGTGTTTTCATTGATAAATCCTTCAAATTCCTGATTGTTTTCTGATATTCTCTTTTAGGTGAAAGTTTTGCAATGCTCTCCGGTACAAGTATGGCTGCACCTCATGTAGCTGGCCTTGCTGCTCTAATCAAGCAGAAGTTTCCTTCTTTTAGCCCAGCAGCTATAGGTTCTGCATTGTCTACGACTGCAGCTCTTAGTGACAGACAAGGTACTCCAATCATGGCACAGCGAACGTACAGCAACCCGGATTCAACACAAAATCCAGCTACACCTTTTGACATGGGGAATGGCTTTGTCAATGCTACTGCTGCTTTAGATCCAGGGCTCATATTTGATACCAGTAAGTTTTGCAGTTATGTCCTTTTGGCTGTTTCAGCAAATCATCAAGTAGAACTCAGACACTATCAAGTATTTGGCTATTCGTTAATTGAAATCTAATAGGAGGCCATACATATCAAGGTCCATCATCAATTTTACTTCATCCCGCAAAAAAGCAAGTGCACATTAACAATATTCAACAGGACATTCTAGAGTAACTGAGAAAGAGGAGAATGCCGACTTTTTCGTGTTTTACCTTTTGGAAGTAACAGAGTAGTAAGCATTATGTCGAGTTCAAAAGACAACATATCAACTTAGGCATATCAGCCTTCTTTCCCACGTCACATACATGTACAGTAACATATTAATCGGGGATATTTAGTGCTAGATCATTTTATCATTTTGTGTTTGACACCAAGCATCGTATTGTGCATGCACAGATAAGTATTTGTTTGTTGCTAATGTGTAAATTGTTCTTTCTGAAAAATTACAGGCTATGAAGACTTTTTCTCGTTTCTTTGCGGCATAAACGGGTCTGCCCCAGTAGTGACGAACTACACTGGAAACAACTGCGTGGCATCCACCATGACAGGAGCAGATTTAAACCTACCCTCAATCACCATAGCAATGCTCAACCAGTCAAGAACAGTAACGAGAACGGTGACCAATGTTGCGGCCGATGAGAGCTACAAGGTCAGTTACAGTGCTCCCTATGGAGTTGCAGTTTCTGTCGCACCGACGCAGTTCTTTATCGCAAGTGGGCAGAAGCAACTCGTGACCTTCGTTATGAATGCCACCATGAACAGCTCCGCAGCGAGCTTTGGGAACGTCGGGTTCTATGGTGACAAAGGTCACCGAGCGATCATTCCCTTTTCAGTTATCTCCAAGGTTGCATACAGTTCCTGATGGCTGGCGAGCTGATGCAGTGGATGCTAAGAAGGGCCCGATCGACTGATCCAGCATATGCAGTGATGACTTGACTGAATGGCGCTTACCTTGACTAGAGATTTTTTTGTTGGTTGTGGTGTACATTCTGAAGCATGTTGATGTAAGTAGCTAAATGGTTGACTAGTAACTGTAAGAGAATGTACGAGTCTTCAATGGGAAATCCTTTTGCAGCAGAATGCTGCATAGGGTTGTGTTTGATTCACCCCAGTCGTGATCCTGTACCTCGTTACCAGTTCCCTTCCCTGAATCTCTTGTAGGATCGTCTTGCTCGCTTTCTTGGGGAAATACGTAGTGCAAAACTGCAGGCCGCTTACTAGGTGGAAACATGAAAACTTCAGCGAACAATGCATATAGGAGTTTCAATAAAATTTGAAATTTGACAAATGTGTAGTAGATGAGATGGAGATAGCGCATAGAAACTTTCGCGGTCATTCAAAAATGACAACGGATGCGAAATGACAAGAAAGGCAAGACTATGCACTACTGTCCTTTTTTTTTTTCCATTCTATCATGATTTTATCAGTTTTTTCTCTCAAACGAAAATATGTTCTAATTTTCTGCACATGTTTCTCTCCAGTTCATCTACACATATGCCAAGTTTCACAATTTTATGAAATTTCTATATCCATTTTTTGATGGAGTTTTCGCGTTTCCGCCTGATAAATAGTTTGCACTACATATTTTCCCCTGAACGAAGAGCGTGCTAACGCAAAACAGGATCGCCATCAATTGGTAGCGCACATGCATGGTAAACAATCACCTGACAAACCCTCATCTAGAATAAAACGAGTGGCTAAACTCTGAAGTCTATGATGTATTTAGCTATTTAAATTCGATGCCTGTCACCAATGGGGTGGTGGCACAGTTGGCTAGCGCGTAGGTCTCATAGCTTGTTTGAGTAATCCTGAGGTCGAGAGTTCGAGCCTCTCTCACCCCAATTATGCTAAGTGATGATGAAACGCTCTCGATGACCTCATGGGTCGTCACGACCGTCTGATCAACGGATGATGAGAGCCCTTCTGAGCTTAGCACTTTTTTATTTATTTTTACTTTTTTTGTCCGAAAACGTTGACACAAAAGCACTTGCTCGTTATCCTGAACCCCTCGACCTCCAAAGCCCCAGCCTAGAGTCCAAAACCTCGGCGCCCTCCCGCCTCCGCCTCGACCCGGCGTCGGAGCAGCAGCAACCATGGCGTCCTGCTCCAACTCTTGGCAGCTCTTCCCAGGTATCCTCCTGCTCCCCCAATTTGACATCCATTCTTAGGCGCACGCCTTTCCTCGTAGCAACTCGTCTCATCCGAATTCTGCTGAAACCGCACAGGCATTTCGCCGGCGACGGCCGCTTACGCCTCCGTACCGGCGCCTATTCGCTCCCGCAAGTCCACGGTAACTGCCGGAACGGTTCCAATTGTGAAATTCTACTTGCGTCATTTTGCGCCCCGCGCCTGACTTGCGTTCGTTCGGTGCGTGCGCAGAAGGTTCTCGCTAGTTTGCCTCAACGGAGGAAGCCGCCATTCTGGGGCTTCTCTAGCGTGGCGCGGCGATGCAGGATCAGGTGCGTCAAGGATGACTCGCTCCACTTCAATCCGTCGAAGATCGAACCGCCGCCGTACTCCAGCTACCTCGACTCCACGTCCGGCGAGCTCGAGCCTGCATCGGGCGCACGGGCGAGCATACCTGGGCAAGAGTACTGGCCGGAGGGCACCGCGTCTCGTGTGCGTGCTGCCCGTGCGCCTGCGCCGGTGGGGGAGTCGGATGGGACGCCATCGTTTGGCAAGAAGCCAGGGAGCAGGAGGAGAGGGTACAAGGAGCAGGTCCCGTCAGTGTCGGCAGGAGAGGTTGCGGAGACTGACTACAATGAAGGTCAGACCGTCATGTCTGTCGATGACCCGGACGATGCGTTGGAGGAGACAAAGGATTCGGCAGATGAGTATGTCATTTACGAGACACCGCAGGAAGAGGAGCTGAGCGAGTATGACATGGACAAGATGATGGGGCGGCCACACCCGTTTATTGACCCAGCAAAGGCCATGTTGCTAGGGGAGCCAAAAACAAGCGAAGAGCTCTGGTGGCATTGGAGGAGGAAGAATGACAAGGATGTGTGGTCTAGATGGCAGAGGAGGCGTCCAGATGTCGACACGGTTAGTTTCTTACTTGATCAAGTTTAGTAAATTTCAGCCAGTGATGTTTATTTTTGTTGAGGCTGTATACTTTCTCAACATGATATACTGTAATGTAGGGCCAAAAGTATAATCACCTCGATACCCTCCCGCTGCTGTACTGCTATGAGGATCTGCATTGATATTTGATAGTCTTTGGATGCCTTATTCAGAGCTCAGATAGCACTGACTCTGTGCAGAACAATGCCTCTATGTCCTACCTTGCCATTTTCTTTCTGTATCTGTTCTAAATTTGCTAGCCAAAGTATTCAGTATTTAGAGTTTCAATTACTGTCAAATGTTAGCTAGGATGTTGGCTTTTATCTTGTGTTTCTTCGGTTATTCCAGTTTATATTATGGAAGTGAGGAGTATTAAAGACTGTAAGCATAAGCTTGACTTTATGCCATTGGCGTCCTGGCATGTATATCGCTATATAGGTTTTTGCAGCCTATGTTGTGTGGGTTGAGGCGTTCACTTTTTCTTCTTTGTACTAATTGGTGTCTCAGCTAACTTATGCTTCCAGGACAAATTTGAACATCAATTTCGATGGTAATGCCTGTCCTGTTTATGATAGGTTTTTGCAAAGGCAATGTCGGAGACTGGGCAAATTAAAATTTTTGGGGACCACCCTACGCGTGTAGAAGCTGCTCTGGCCAAGACGAGAAGACATTTGTACAAAGAGGAAAGGTTGACTCAGCTTTACGGCACTAGAAATATATGATTTAAGTCCATATATACTTGTGCACCTTATTTCCTATGTTAATTTGCTCTGCAGTATTTGAGCTGTTAGCATGCAATGCATTCATGTTATCATCATGTAAGCTTTCCAAAACATATTCAACTGCTACTGCATGTCAAAACTCTCAGTTATGACATATTGCAAAAATGTGGAGGCTGTCTTAAACTCTTAGACATGCCTTATTGCCTGCTACGCACTGGTTTTGCATTATATTCTTTGTTACAGAATCAGAAAGATGCTGAGGAACCATTTTCTTTGATTTAACATAGGTAGCTTGTGTTCTTATACTTCTTGCATGCCGCAAACAGGTTAGAAGCAGAGCAAAGGAGACTACAAGAAATAGGGCCAATAGCATACTACTCAGAATGGGTTGAAGCTTATAAAAACAAGGATACATCACGTGAAGCCATACAGATGCACTTTGAGGAAACTGGTGAAGATGAGAATACTCAACTTATAACAATGTTTCAGCAACAGACTGCTGGGGAATACCGTATCATGATGGGCACTGATGTGCGTATTCAGCGGGATCCTTTGGCCATGAGGATGCGCGAAGAACAGATCAAACAAAGTATTTCACTATTTCTTCGCTCAAACTCCTCTCTTTTACTGTGTTGTTTGTCTTGTGGTCATCTTTAAATCCTTTCTTTGTTGCTAGATAATTATATCTTCATTACCTACATTGTTTTGTTCTTTCAACAAGATGCTTTATTTCACTTTGGTGGATGGTAGATTACAAGAAATTCATTACATAATAAGAACTGCTTCCCTGCAACTTGGCGTATAGCTGTATTGTACAAGCTTTGGGGTGATCTGTATAATATTGTCTGCTGAATTAAGTGTACTTTACTTTAACTCACTGCAAAAGACAAAATCTAATTAGGGTAGCATGGGTTAGTGAAGGTTCTTTTCAGAATCATCTTTGTAATAATTGAATGTCGACGCCTTAAAAGTTCAGCTATAGTCTGACTTTATATTTTGCATAGGGCAAAGAAAGTTTCCTAAATGTGCTGTACTGGGGCAATGGGACATATATCAACCAGAAATTAATTCCCAAATTTAAACATGCAGTTTGGGGCGGCGATCCTGTTTATCCAACAATTAACTATGTTCAGGATCCTGACGAAGTGATTGATTACAGAGGTCCGGAATTTCATGAGCCTACCCCTGAAGTTGTACCTTACTTGATGGAGGTATGGGATAAAAATTCTGCTAAACCCATACTTTTTTCTCTGTGCTAGCTAGATGTGTCAGATCCATGTTCACACCTCACAGTGTTATTGTTTTGCAAAGTTGCAAAGCCACAAAGCCTTACTTATTAAAGGGTGTACCCAGTTCGGCTCCCACGCATTGTGGGGTCTGGAGAAGGGTTATTTCTAGAAAGCCTTACTTATTGCTAAGCCAATATGCGCTTGCACATGAAATTTCATTCCTGTGCTGCTAACAGGAGTAATGAAATTCTTATTTGACATATTTCCATCCCCTTCACAGCATGGGATAATGATCACAAAGGAAGAGCTATATGCACGTCTGAATGAAGAGAGGGAAGATGTTAATCAAGATATAACGGTATATGTTAAACTATCCATTTAATTTTAACTGGGGGAATGTGCGGGTAGAGCTAATTCCTCATTACTTATGTTTAATGATGGCAGTATATTCCTGAAGTCAAAGATCCCATGGCTACTGCTGTTGATATAGGAGAGCATTCTGTAAGTGTCCATTTTAAACACTTAATTTTCTTTATAATAACTCTGTTAAGGCTTCTCAAGCCAGTATACCATACAGAAAAGGCAAATAAATAGATTATGAAAGGGCTACGCATTTAAAATATCTCTCATTTCACTAAATTTTCTACTTTTATCCAGTACAATGAAGACAGTGATGATGAGGAGGACGATGCTGACAAAACTGCTGCACAGCCTGAATCACTAGAGGTACACATGGTGCATATACCTTTACTGATTATTGAGTAAAGCATATGGACACTTGGGCTCTTAAAGGTTTCTGGTAATGGCAACTATATGGAAATCTGAGTTCATGTATTTGGCTATGGGAGGTCATATGTGGTCTTGCCCTTACGAGAAACATTATGGCACCAGACTCAGGGACATTGCCGACAAAGAAAGTTGGTTATTGATGATATAGCTATCAAAACTAATTTTATTTCATTACTGATCATTTCTTTAAAAAAAATTCTTAAAAAAAAGGATGAGGACGATGGTGATGGTGCTGAGGAAGTAGAAGAGAATGTGAGCCATAATTGGAGTGTTCTAAAATCTACTGGACAAGCTGAAAAGCCAAAGGTACCTTATCCTGGTCAAAAAAAAAATTGATGTCAACTCTTAGCATTCAAAAATATGATAGCCAGTTACTATGCCTGTCTGTGTTATGTGAATCCATGAAAAATTGTACCATGATCATACATGTGCAGATTATGTAACTTGCTCACATGTTATGTACCATTCATGAAAACAGCAACATGCATTATTTGTACCGTCTTTCCTAGTGTCGAAGAATAATGTTTGTTCCTTTTTGCCTTCCAGGAAAAGTCAAAGAAAGGTGAAATGTCACTAAAAGAAGCCATTGGTGATTCTGCAAACCTAACTGATTTTCTTATGGACTTTGAGGAAGATGAGTAACAATGCATGTTTCTCTATCCTGTACACTACACATGGTAAGTAAAAAGTGAAGCATACTGGAGTACTATTCATGATTACCTTCTTAGTATTTTTTTTATCCAAAATACCTGGAGCTAGTTTCTTTCCAGAAAATCCTTAGATCAACCGACTGACGTACTTCATCAGCTTGGTTGAGTTTAAATACTACATGACAATACAATATTACAGACAGTATAGCAGTACTATTGAATCATACAATTATAAAACTCGACTGAATCATACAATTATTATGAGTAGAGGCACTAAATGAAGCACTGATCGAGTAGTCCTTAATCATTCCTAGGATTGTTTCCAAGGCTTGAAGCTGCATCTCTAATTAGCCTGAGGGATTCGGCAAAGTCATCCAAAAGATCATGTGAATCTGGAAATTGTGCCTCGTCCACTGCTAGATTTACCTTGATAATGTTAACATAACTTTGAAAGTTCACAGTTAGAGCCTACACAAAATAAAAAAAAAAAAAGGTTAGCTTTTCTAGTCTTAGACATATCTTATCCAGACTCTAAGTGAACATAGAGTGGAGAGTTTGGATGACACTTGTTCGTTCTAAATCAGCATTTATTATTTTGCAGTGTTATAAATAGCTTTGTGGGGTTTTGAATGTTTTTCAAACAATTTTGATTCCTAGGAATTTAATTCATTTTGCAATGAAGAACGAACATATCCTAGCAATACTGATGATATACTAGCCAATGTTTCTCTGAAATTTGAGAATGTAACATGTCCTTGCATTTCTGAAATGTCTATTGCATAATCAGATTCTTGAGCACTTACTTCTGGAGGGCCGTAGCCGCTAGGGGCAATGAAGACAACCGGGTGTCCACAGAACTCCACCTGTTCAACTGGGCCAATCATGTTTGAGAACGATATGGTTGTATGAGAGATCATACGATGAAAGGTAGCTGCAGCTGCCTGTTTTGATTCACAAGTTGCACTGCCATTAGAAACAAGAAATCCATAGATTGCTTTTGTGCATGTCTAAAAACTTTACAATCTGCATGCACTTAGTCTTAGGGCAACAAGAAAGATGGTCACTGGCCACTGCCACCAATCAGGATCGTGGCCGCTTTTGTTTTGGGTAACATGTGAGTAGTGGAGAGTCTATCATTTGACATCTCTATTAGCTTAGTTCGGCATATGGAACTATTTTATCCCGGTCGCGGTAAATAGTTGTTTCCACTAGACTACATTTATCTTGTATTCTTAACCGAGATTTTAGTAACCAATGTCTTGCCTGTATGAAATAGTTCCCTAAAAACATGATCGCATAAGTAAAACCAATGTTCTTCAACTATGAAATTGGGTATCAAAATGGCATATATATAATGTACCTTCAATCCGAAGACTTTGAGGATAACTTCTGCAGCTAAATGCGTGAACACCAGTTCAAGTGAGCTCTTTTTCCTGTCCACAATCTTCTTCGCCTTGCGAACATATTGTAGCGGGTCGTCATGCAAACCTATGTGAAACGGGAGGATGATGAAGCCCAGTTCGTTGCCCAACTTCACGTCTTTTTCCTTGCCAGACTCGATCATTTCAACGCATGCCTGCTCGTATTAACAGTAACAGTAAGAACGTAAACTTTGTTACTCTTCAGATTTACGGAACACGGTCGAAACTAAACTGTGTTTTGATCTTGCATCCAGTCGAGTTCTTACATGCAAGCTGGTAGTTGGCCTCAGGTTGACGAGCAGTATCGATCGCACGCGAATCTCCTTGCTAGTGTCAGCGTCACCTGGAAATTAATGGGGATCCAACAATCACAGAGAGAGAGAGAGAAATCAGGCAAGTTGTAACAGAGGACTGTTGCATGGTTGCTATCCGTCACCTGTCTTCCGGAAGTAATATCGCGATAGAGCTGCGTAAGTGACTCCAACCAACACATCGTTCACCGTCTGCGCGAACATGCATGGACAAGTCAATTACTTGAGAGGTGCAGGTGCAACTTGTACTTTGCAACATCAGTACCGGTCCACATAAAGTAAATACTACCTCCTTCCTATGAACTTGTCGCTTTGTAATTTATTTTTAACTACAAAATGACAAACTTTTCAAAACAGAGTGAGTATTTTACAACCAGAAACTTCATTCTTTTTTTGTGAAGTCATTTTCCTAGCCATTAAGACCGATCGCAGCACGGACCGCTATGCCGCATATAGCGGTGGCGACCCGAAAAGCACCCCTGCAGCGGTGCAACATAGCGCACCTGTAAAATAGGTTTCTCTACAATGTTGCGCCACAGTTGAAGATACCGCTATGAAGAGAGAGAAACTCTGACGGTTGCTTCGCGCGGTTGGAAGTTCCCTGCTTCGGGCGCGGGAGGACGAAGGCGGAGCTGAGGGGGCGCTCGGAAACGGTGAGGAGAGAGGGGCCGGCCGGAGACGCTACCGCGGTGAGGACGGAGGGGGCACAGCGGTGGGGAGGGGGCTAGGATCCGCGAGCTCGGCGGCCATGGAGCCGGGATCCGCGAGCTCGGCGGCCATGGAGCCGGGATCCGCGAGCTCGGTGGCCATAGAGCCGGGATCCGCGAGCTCGGCAGCCATGGACGACAGGTGGGGGCGCTGCGGTGGGGAGGGAGCCGGGATCCGCGCCGCTCGGCGGCCATGGACGATGGGAGGGGGCGCGGCGGTGGGGAAGGGCGGCGAGGACGGGAGGGAAGACGTGAGAAAAGACGGAGAGTGCCGGGAATGTACCGGGAGAGAATGACGGGAAGGAAGTCTTTGCCCGGAATGTTCTGGAAGTGTGGGGAGTGGGGAAAGAAATAAGGAAGAAAAAAAATGAAAAAAGAGAGGAAAAATAAAGAAAGGAATAGGAAAATAAATAAAGGGAAAAAAGAAAAATTAGGAGATGGAAAGAACATAAAATATAAATGAAGATGAAATAAAGAAAAATGAAAATGAAGGGGTACTTATAATAGATGATATAAAATAGATGATAGTTGGTATAGAGGTGGAATATAAAGGTGAACCAGCGTTCGGAATGAAACTGTAAAAGAGAAATTTTTAGAGGTAACTGTAAAAGAGGATATAGAGGTAGGATATAGAGGTGAACCACTACGAACGGTCTAATCGATTAGTCTGAGGTGACATTATGCGTGCCTAATTCCGGTCATCATTAATGATTGGAAGCTGTGGTCGTCTGTACTTGATACAAACAATTTAGTGAGACAGCAACGTTGGTAGTTGACAGAAAAAATTGGGGTGTTGTTATTTTTTAGGTGCATAAAATCAGCATCTCGTTTCAACCTACCTCTTGAATCGTCTGATCTAGATCAAATTACTATAACTTATAAATTTTCGTATAGTAAATAAATTAACATTTTCTCTATAGTTCATACATAATCCTACCGAAACAGAAAAACAACTAATCATAAGTGCACACATCTTAAAATGTACAATTAGATATTAGCATTACCGAAAAAATTGCCCCATCGCATTTCAATCAATACTTATCGTAGTAGACCTGCTGTAATAACTACAGTACAGGAGAACGAGGAGGTCTTACGCAGTTCATGGCGTTCTTGACGAACTTGACGTCGTCGAGGCTGAGGCTCCGGTGCACGATGCGCTTGCGCTGGAAGTCCCCGTGGTTCACCCGCTTGAACAGCGTTTGCGGGTCCCTCCAGAAGAGTATCGTCGCGAAGAAACTCGCCACGTCCACGACGGTGTTCCACGCTAGCGCGACGAACGACCACGCCCATGTCGCGAACGCCAGCGCGCCCGCGGACGCCGGGGGCCGAGGGCGCGCCCAGAGCGGGCCGGTGCGCGCGGGCAGCGGCGGCATGGCCGGCAGCCTGGTCGGGTCGGCGGCGCTCCGCGTGCAGGCCATGAGGAGCGTGAGCAGCGACATGCCGTCGCCGAGCGAGTGGTGCACGCGGACCGCGGCGGTGGCCGCTGCCTCGGAGGTGGGGAAGTCGAGGATGTGGAACTCCCAGAGCGGGCGGGACCCGTCCATGGGCGTCGTGGACAGCGACGCCACGTAGTCCTCCACGGCCGTGTCCGGGTCGCGCGCCACCGCCGCGGCGTCCTGCAGCCTCGGGCAGATGATGTGGTCGTCCAGGTTCACCGTGGTAGCAGGCACCCACCGCGGGTTATTGCCGTCCGCGTCCTTCACCTGGATGCTGCGGAACCGCGGGTAGCGCGCGAGCTGCGCCTCGATGCCGGCGCGGACGACGGGGAGGTTCACGGGCGTCCCGACCCCGATCACCACCACGATGTAGAAGTCCTCCACGAGCCTCGCGGAGGGGCTCACGAGCTCTCCCAGCTCCTGAGCGTCGTCGCCGACGGCCACGCCGCCATTGCTCCCCGTCTGCACCGGGGCCGGCCGCCGCTTTCGCAGGGTGCCTGCAGTCGCCGCGTCCATCTGCCGGCCGTCGTTCGATCCTGCTGAGGTGTACTGTGCCAGCAGCGGTGGCGCTTCTGTGCAGGGACACGAGCGCGCTCTGACTGATATATAGGGCCAAACCCTATTTTGTGGCACGCTTATCTGCATCGCTAGCGTCTTCAATGATCATGGGGAGACAGCCAACTACTAACCGAACATGTAAGTTTTGGTTTGATAAAAGCTGACGAATTGGGCTTTTGAAAACAAAAGCTGGCGAAACGACGGCACTACTATCTGTGTCGTCCGGCCGTGGATCGTTAACAGCCACGAGAAGTTTGGTCAAAGCTGTTCCTGTGGCCGACGTGTGTCACAGCGTTTTCAGTTATGTACTAATCAAGACCCTGAAGTTCGGTCAAAGACTTTATTAATTTTTGAAACTAAGCTAAAGTCCGGACTATTTAAGTTTAACCAAATTTATATAAAAAGTATAAAAAAAATTGACATTAAATTGCCGTGTCATTAGATTTTAATTAACTTTAAATAGTTTTTAGACTTTTAGACTATTTCTTTTCAAATGGGACGCGAGCGTTTTTTTATCAAGTATCGGAGTTTTGTTTTGTTTGGATTGTTCAGGATTAATGGACAGGTACAGCTACTCCAGAATTTTGCGTAAAATTATTGAGTAGTACGAATACGAAAGCTTGTGGTCGCGCGGAGAAGTACAAGCCCCTTTCCACATTATAAACAGGCGGTTCTGTGCATGCATGAAGGTCCTGTCGTGTCGTCGTCTGCAACTTGTGGTGAACCGTACAGAGATGCTACCGGTAGCTCCTGCGTTCCAATCTCTTTTAATTGGAAGACGGAATTAGTTCGGTTCGAGAGCCGTATATGATCCTGACTATTATATTAATTGGGGAAGCAGCGCGTTTATTTGACCAGATGGATGATTAGGATCGGCATCTGTTGTGGTTCATTATTGATCACGCGGACGATTGTGGCCACGGATGGGGCAACTAAAATCGAAGGCATACTCGCTGAGTAAGCTTTAATAAGATACCAAACTTAAGTTGCAGTAATTTTGGTACCTCGTCACTCACGAAGAGCATAAAAATGTCGTCTATTATGATTTATGGATATCCCTGTACTGTGTAACTGATGCTACATGTCCATTTTTCCCAGTAAAATTTCCCATTATTTATATCACGTTGATAGCGTAAAAATTATACGTATTTCTTTTGCAGGGTCGAATGCGGAGTTGCCGACCCAATGAATACGTACGGGGATGAGCTTTGAGGAGGCCAGCTTAATTAAGCAAGCACGCTGTAAATAATCTCCATTTTACGGAGCAGGGAGGCAGCTCGATCCTGCACGACCTTCCACGCATCACGGACGTGCCGCTCCTCCGTCAGCGTGCTTCCAATGGCGCACCGGAGCATGTAGATGCCGCCCACCTTGGCTGAGCTCATGTACGGGCCCGCGGTGGTGGCGTTCACCTGCTCAAGGAGCTTCCTGTTGAGCTCGTTGGCCGTCTTCTCGCCGCCGAACTTCTCCGGCGACCGGAGCCGGAAGCACACCAGCGCGAACTGCCTCTCCGCCACCACCTCGAACCGCGCGTCGGCCTTCACCATGTTCTCGAACGTGGCAGCCATGCGGACGTGGGCCCGGACGTGGTCACGCAGGCCCTCGACGCCGTAGCAGCGGAGCACGAGCCACATCTTCAGCGCGCGGAACCGCCGGGTCAGCGTCATGGACCAGTCCTTGTAGTCCACGACGTCGTGCCCCTCCGCCGCCGCGTCCTTGAGGATGTACTCCTGCTCCGTGCCCAGCGCCGCCGTGAGCAGCGACGGCCTCCTCACCCACAGCGCGCAGCAGTCGTTGTTGGCCAGGAGCCACTTGTGAGCGTTCATGCTGAACGAGTCCACGGCCTCGGCGCCGGCCGCCACGTGGCGGAACTCGGGGCACACGAGCGCCGAGCCCGCGTACGCCGCGTCCACGTGGACCCACACGCCGCGCGTCGCGACGACGGCGCAGAGCTCCCGGATCGGGTCGACGGCGGTGGTCTGGGTGGTCCCCACCGTGGCGCAAAGGAACAGCGGGACCAGCCCGGCGTCGACGTCGGCCTGCATGACGGCACCCAGCTCCGCGGGCGAGAGCGCGAACATGTCGTCACGGTACGTCGCGATCTCGCGGCAGTTGTCCCGGTGGATGCCGGCGATACGCGCCGCCTTGCGGAACGCGAAGTGCGTCTGGTCGGAGCAGTAGACGACGAGGTCACCGATCCTCCGGCTGCCGATCTCCGCGAGCTTGCGCTCCCGCGCGGCGACAAGGGCGCAGAGGATGGCCTCGCACGAGGTGCCAAGGAGCGTGCCGCCCCCGCCGCCGCAGAACAGCAGGCTCTCGGGCAGGTGCAGCGCCCTGCCGAGCCAGTCCACGACCACCATCTCGAGCTCCGTGGCGGCCGGCGAAGCGGCCCAGGTGAAAGGCACGGCGTTGATGCCGGCGGCGAGCGCCTCGCCGAGGGCGCCGACGGTGCTGCTCGAGGCCGGGAAGTGCGCGAAGTGTCGGGGGCTCTGCCAGTGCGTCATGCCCGGCAGGATGAGGTCGTGGACATCCTTCAGTGCCTCGGCGAACGCGTCGCGCTCCGGACGCGACGGCGCGTCCGCCGGGAGCTTGGAGCGCAGGAATCCCGGCGTGACACCCGGGTGCACGGGGTAATCTCCCATCTTGGCGTAGTAGTCGGCGATGAAGTCGACGACCTGGTGTCCCAGCCGCCGGAACTCCTCGGCGTCAAGCATCATCCTTGCACGCTGCGGTTGCGTCGTCGTGTCTGTGTCCACCACCGGAACGGCGACGGAGCCGTTCTGTGGGGCGCCAATGTTGATGTGGCAGTGCGAGGGCGGCGCCATGTGCGTGGAAAAAGCGGAGAACGTACTGTACTTATCACTGGAGCTGACGAATTAATGGCTTGATCAGGTCATCTGTTTGTAGTAAGACGAAGATCTGGCAGTATCGACTGATATGAATACACGAACTGCTCTGATAGCTCTTTCTGCCGGTACGGTGGAAGGTTCAGGAACACGCACCACGACGGAATGGTGGTTGATTGGTGGTGGCCTTGGCTAGCGGAGGGCTCAAGCTCCACTATTGCTGCAGGGAGAGCAGCTGATTGATGAACAACCCCGACATATCGTCAGCAACCGCATGCCGCTGATTTGAACTGTGTAACAAGCCGGAAGCCCCATCTGTTTGGCCACGAACCACGCATGACGATCTGATGATGTGCCTGATAAGTGCACGCGGCGTGCGTGCACGGACGCTTTGTGCCCGGGTTGGTAGGCAAGCAACTGACGCCGTGCATCGCTAATTCCAACAGGTCACTGCTGGATCATCCTTTCGTTATGAACCGTGTATCGCGGAGCTGACTGTATATGTACGTACTGCTGATCCGATCAGTTGCGCACCACCACCGGCACAGGCAGACACCGGTCGATTCTTGGACGTGTGCTGCTGGTCGCACGTAACTGCAGACGCATGTACTCCCTCCGTCTCCATGAACTTGTCGCTTTGTAGTTCAAAAATGAACTACAAAGCGACAAGTTCATGGGACGGAGGGAGTACCGACGTCGGCAGGGTTTGTAATGTCGGAGACTCGGATCAGGGACGCGGGCTGAGGGACTCTGCCTCCAACCGGATAATAAGTTCAAAGTCAGGACTCACAGTAACTGTGTTTACTCTCAAATAGTGTCTTTGGCTTCCGTACCGTATTGAATCTCGTGCAGTACTCGAGAAGCGACTGGCCCAAGAGCGTGTTAGTTGTGTCAAAATAAGTTAGTCGTTTATCGTCGAAAAAATATAAGCTAGTCGTACGTAATTCTAAAGAGAGCGTGATAGCTAGCTGACACTGTAGCTGCACGATGGTACCTGTACCTCTATGGATCAACTACCTTCTAGTTCCAATCAATTAGAGCTAATAGGTAACTGACTAGTAACAGATGGTTAATTATTAGTTGTGGTGGGTAGCTTGGAACCTCTGGATAATAAGGTGGCTGGATTGTTAATTGGTCTATTAGTTACTATATATGAACTGGGTTGGATCTGCTAACGAAAAAATTGATAGCTACTGATCAGGTAATTTTTAGTTGGGTCATTAGCTGGCTCAGCTCTATACCCGTGTGCTAATTTTAATAAATAACTAGTATCCGATCAGTTGCGCAGCACCACCGGCACAGGCAGACACCGGTCGATTCTTCGACGTGCTGCTGGTAATGGCACGTACTCCCTCTATCTACAGAAATTTGTCGCTTTGTAGTTCAAAAATAAACTACAAAACAACAAATTTGACGGAAGTAGTACTGCAGACGCATGTACCGACGTCGGCAGGGTTTGTAATGTCGGATCAGGGACGCGAGCTGAGGGACTCTGCCTCCAACCGGATAAGTTCAAAGTCAGGACTCAGTCACTGTGTTTACTCTCAAATAGTGTCTTTGGCTTCTGTACCGTATTGAATCTCGTGCAGTACTCAAGAAGTGACTGGCCCAAGAGCGTGTTAGTTGTGTCAAAATAAGTTACTCGTCCGTAATTCTAGAGAGAGCGTGATAGCTGGTACTGTAGCTACACGATGGTACCTCTATGGATCATCTAGTTCCAATCAATTAGAGCTAATAGGTAACTGACTAGTAACAAATGGTTAATTATTAGTTGCGGTGGGTAGCTTGGAACCTCTGGATAATAAGGTGGCTGGATTGTTAATTGGTCTACTAGTTTCTATGAACTGGGTTGGATCTGCTAACGAAGAAATTGATAGCTGCTGATCAGGTAATATTTAGTTGGGTCATTAGCTGGTTCAGCTCTAAATTAACCTGTGTGCTAATTTTAATAAATATGGCTTTTAGTTGGGTCATTAGCTGGTTCAGCTCTAAATTAACCTCAAGGAGTAACTAGTATCTCTGGTGGATTGAAACATGGCTTTATACTTCTTGATATTTTTTATTAGTGCTACAAACCCTTGAGGTCCCTGTTTAGATGTTAACGTACTTTGGTCTAATCTTGAGCCCTTGTCTATCTTGGGACTAACCAGATAGCTGCCGCCGGCTGGTTGGGAGTGCGCCACGCAGCATCATTATCAGCCGGTCCGGGCACACCGCACATGCACGTACGTTACGGCGACCGCCAGCCGCCACACGCACCGTGCTCGATCGATGCACGCGCCCACGGGGCGTCACCATCGCCGGCCTCGCCGTGCTGGGTACACGGCCAGCGCGCGCGCGCGCGCGCGCTTCGCTTGTGAGCGACACATGCGGCGCCGCGGCAGAGGGTTGCAGGGCGCCAATCCCTCCTGCTGCAGGCAATGGTGACCTGACCAGGGCTGATGCTCGACAGCTAGCTGCATGTACCAAACGCAGTTCAATTGGTTGTTCAAGAATCAGTGGGCTTTTGTTCCATATCTCAACTAGTTTTCGCGTTATTGTGTGTGTCTGACTGTCCGCAAACTGACAACTCAACAATCGTGCAGTTCGCGCAAGTTCACAGCTGCTGCTGCGGCGGTGTCAATCAAGCAATGTTTTGGGAACTGACTCAAAGATATAGCACCACCTCCAATGAAGGCACGACGTCACACGGCTCCGACGTGGAACCAACTTTTTAGAGAGAGGACAAAGTGTGTATGACAGCGACTGTACGAATTGAGATACTCCCTCCTTTACCAAAAGTTTATCTTCTTCTAATAAAAAAATAAGAAGACGGTAAATATTTGAAAGAGAAAGGTACTATCTCCATCTCAAAATATTATCATTAGGACAGTTCCAAAATGAACTAAGTTTTTTTAGGAGTACACGTTTAAAAAACGCTGCCCAAGTTCTCTCTGGACCCAGACGGGCTCGCTAGCCTCGTGACACAGAAACAGGTTTCGCTCATAAACATCAAACTGGGCCAAGCAGATCTGTGAATGAAGCACAACCTTCGGCAACGCCCCCAAGTGACGGATATTAGCATATGGCGCATTCTTGATAAGACTGATAGCCCTTTGCTTATAGGGTTCTGTCCGTGTCCGTGACGTCTCCTCGGCGCTCACGGCCTCATTTAGCCATTTTAGTAGCCTTTTCCTTGTGACCGGCTGCATTCCCCCGTCGCAGATATGCTGCCGGTATGTCCATCTTCAATGGCTCGCGTCGACTATTTCGGTTCCTGTGACGAGTCAATTCAAACGACTTGCTACCATTTTTGCCAAGAAAATTTTTAACGTCTGATTGTTGGCTTGCTACTTAGCATTTCAGAACAATCTATCAGCTTTTGACAGCAGTAGCCGCATCTTTTCGTTTGACAGAATATGGCACTCAACTATGATGGCAAATTTGGCATATGTAGTAAGGCCCCTATAAAATTGCAGGATTTTTTTTCTTAAATTGTGCGTTTTCAAGTGAAATTGAGTTACTTTTTGTGAATTTCATTTATGGTTTCTACGATCTTCCGTTTTTCCCAAAAGGAGGCCTAAAAGCTATGAGAGGAGCATGCACGACAAGACCCAGTAAAAATGCTTGGTATTCACTCTTTAATCAGAGTATAAGATCGACCGGCACTTATTACTAAAACCAGCCTGGACGATCTTTGCAGTGTGATACAAACAAAGGCTACTACACATGGGGCACCATAGCTCAAACTTCTCTGGGAAGTACGCCATATTTCAGAAGCATGATTAGCTATAAAGTTAACATCATAATCAAGAGGTTTTAACACAAAAAGGGCTGCTAGATCACGAAATCTTCTGAGCTTCCCTGAAGTCACAACCAAGGTAAAAGTATGATCAGCTTGAGCAAGCACCGTGCAACACGAAGCTCTGAGTGGAACAGCTCAAGGCTTCTCATCGAAGAGCTTTGCTGCGGATAGCGCATTCCATTCAGTTCCATCCGTGCGACACGTCCATACTTACAGGTATGTGAGTGAAGTCTCCACTATGTTGGGATTAAATAAAATTATTGTTTCCGTCCAATTCTTGCACTGAGAAACGAGTGACTTATATTCATCTCAAGAACATCCCACCATCCTGAAAATAAAGATGAAGGAATGTTCAGTGAAATGCTCCGCCTCAATCCCATAAAGGTTGCATCGGACAGAACTTGAAAAGAGCACGCAAAAAAAAAGGTAAAAAAAAAAGATGTTCTCAGAAACAAGTTATTCTTATAATAATCACAATTGTCATAGTATATACTGTGTTAGAGATAAGAAATAACCAGTGGACATAGATAATGAACATGATAGTGTTGTATACTCACAATATGGTATAATACTTAAAATCCATCTGATCATGTTGGTCAGGTTTTGGCATGTGGAAATGGAGCAGCTACATCATACGTCTCTAAGTATAGCCTTATAGGCAAACAGTCTATTACATAACTGATAAAACATCATTTGTATTCCATAGTTCGGAATACGTCATCGGAAAAGAGCTTGTTCGACTTAATTGCCATAAGTGACCTCTCTAATCCTTTGTGAAGCACCGCATAACTGAACTTCCTATATCTCTACAAACATACCACATTGGCGCATACTTGTTGGAAACAAAAAAAAGTACTAAAAGTGAGCACTGAAACTGTTAGACAATCCTCCAATACAAACAAGAAACCCCATAGTTAGGCATGTTTGGTACATCAGTCATGCCAACACAAAAGCTCAGAGTCTAAACTATTTAGTGCCAGTTCAATGTGTATAACCATCAACCCCAGACCATTCTGCTAATTTTGAGAAGACCTGAAAATTCTGAATTATTTTTGTTACTGCTCCAACCTAGTACGTACAATGCTTCACTTACGCATAAACAATTTGACTAATTCGTATGTAACATCACCCCCAAACCATTATCATTGTTGCTTCTATCAAAACCAATTAGACTATTACTACACTGCAACAGATCCATCAGACAGATTCAGGAAATATGTTTCCCCTACAAAGTTGTAAAATGAATCATCAGTTTGTGCTCTACATTTCAGAAAAATCTTGGAACCAGTGAGCCACACACAGTGACACTTTGGGTATGGAGTATCAAGAAATGGCAAGCATTTCGATCATGATATATGTGGTTTGATTCAAGAGCTCACTAGGAAATCAAGGTTGGTTTCATAAATTACAATGGAGCTCCATCAATATGACGCCATCCTCCAAATGTCGTTTGGTTCATGAAAGACTGTGGAAACCCAGTTGCGCCGATTCATTAGCCAAATGGTTTGCAACTTAAATCAAGGAATATACAATAATTACATTACACTCAACTCAATACATCTTACCTCGCCGTTGTATTCTAGCACTTCCAGTTTGGGCATAATAGTGTCTTGCAAGCAAAACTGTGGTTTTTTTCTTCTAGATACAGTAACTTCGTTTCCTAAAAATGAAATTGTATATTGTTTGGCAGTAATTCATCCCATACTCATATAGGCTGAAGTTGTATTTACCTCCCGAAAGGATAGAAGTCTCTGAAATTGACTCCCTGGTGCTCAGAACGAGTTCATTTCAAGGCAGTACGGCCTTCTCTTGAGAAGCACATTCGCCGCAGTCTGATATGGCTCCTCAAAGGCATCAGAAATCCAGCAGTTAGCTGCTGAACTAGCAACTCCAGCCCCTCCATCCTCCCTCAATGCATCCCCACTTGGTCTGATCGCCACCAGCGTCGCACCCTTCAACAGAGTACCTCCAGGAAGCTCAACGTGGGGCGCATAATACAGTTGCATACTGAGTGCTGGCATGAGTGTCCGGTGCGAGCTCCCTGATGCAGAGACTGGCCGCACCCTCAGCTCCTGCAGCTGCCTCTTGTCCATGGTGAGCACCCCCTGGCCGTCAGTGTCCGTCAGGTTCAAACTGTCCAGGGTTGCGTGATTGGCGATAATAGGCTGGAGCAAGTAATGCCTTGCCGATGCTGCAATAAGGGAGCTGATCGTCCAGACAACGCGAAGCTTGAGCCCTCCATTCGTGTAGAGCGACTCGGGCAGGCCCCCGGATTCTTCAGGCTCTCTGTTGGAATCGGGAGAGGCAGCCGTGCTATCAGCGTCAGTTTCGGGCGCAGTCTCCGGTGACAGCGACTTGGACGACGACACAGACGACGCGCCGAGGATGACGCAGCTGCCTAGGGTGGAGCCGAAGTCGGCCTTCCACTTGAGGAGCACGCCGTCGTCGATGCCGAGCTCGCCTGTGGGCAGCTCGATGTGGAGGCGGCGGAGCTCCGTGAAGGCGCGGAGGACCTCGGAGGGCGAGTGGTGGGAGACGTCCGCGGCGGCAGGCGGCGGCGGGGAGGCGGGCTGCGGCGCCGAGCGCCTGGAGACGGCCGCCGCGGCGGGGGAGAGGATCTGGCCGAGCGCCTGGATGGGCCTGGCGATGCCGCCGAGCAGGAGGCGCGCGATGTGCGCAAGCGCGCCGCGCCCCCGCGCGGGGGCGCCCGCGGGCGCCGCTGCAGCCGCCAACGCCGCGGCGGCCAGGCGCTGCGGGGAGCCCGCGGCGGACGGCTGCGGCAGGTCGTCGGGGATGACGCAGTCGACGCGGACGAAGACGGAGTCGACGAGCGGGACGAGGTCGTGGAAGCGGCGCGAGACGAGGGCGCAGCGGCCCAGCGCCTTGACGTCGCCGATGCGGTTGAGGACGTCGAGCAGCACGGCGTCCGGGAGCCGGTCGAACTGGTCGTCCGCCTCGTCGCCGCAGGCCCACTCCTCTTCGTCCAGCCCCCGCGCTTCCATTTCCATCTCTCCGACCTCACGCCTCCCACCTCGGTCTCTCGCGAGCTCAATCAGGCGCGGCAGCGCAGATCGGGATCCGGGGCGGGGGGTTGGAGCGATGGCTGGTAGTCGGCACGCGCCGCACAGCTGCTGCGCGAGTCCTGCGAGCGGGAGAGGAGCGGGGGTCACGTCTCGTGAAGGTGTGAACGAGGAGCCTGTCAGCCGCGGAGTTGGGTCCACCTCACGTCAGGTATAGCTCGTGCCGTAGTGGGGGTCCAGATCAGCCGATCAGGTCAGGGTCACGGCGGTGTCAGTTTCTGATGCTGGCGTTCGACGCGGAGCGGAGCGACACCGGCTGAGCTGACAGGACGGGGCCCTTCGGATTCCCCTGCAAGTGGGGAGGCGCGGCCGGGCCGGCCGTCCCTCTCCGCGCCGACTGCAACGGCCGGGATCCACGGCCACCACAAACGAACCCTTTGGCTTGGCTTGGCTTGGCTGGCTGTTGACCTCGCACCGGCATCGCGTTGTGGTGGCGTGGAAGCAAACCTGATAAGGATTCGTCAGAGAGCAGAGCAACGCTGCGCCGAGGACCGCGGAGGGCGGCGCCCCGCGAGCCGTCCGATTGGGACGCCGACGGGTACGGCCGATGCGTCCGGTTCTCAGGTGATTTTGACCTGGCACGTGCTACAACCTGCACTCGATTCTTAGGAAGGCCTGCTCCCGATTAAACAAACGCGTTGGTGTCAGAGCAGCAACACCTAGAGGCGGGCAGATCGCAGCAGCGCATGGCGAGTGGGAGATGCGGGCAGAGCATTCAACGCCGGTGAGGTGGTCAGCACCCTGCACGGCGCGCGAGGGAGAGATCTCTGTTAAACTAGTACTACCCGCCTGCCAAACCGACGCTGCCTGCAGCTCGAAACGACCTGGAAACCGGTGCTGCAACTCTCGAGTTTTGTGTTGTGGTGCGGGAGATAGATCGAGCGAGCGAGGAATGCTCGTCACTAGGCGAGCGCGGTGTGCGGAGCGGGGAATGATGCACGGGCTGGGCCTGCCGTGATCGACGGAAGCTTGGGTCTCAAGCGACCGAGGAGGATGAGTAAAGTGGCCTTTGTCTTTAGCAAGATAACCCGGTGCTTTTGCTTCAGCATGATGATCTATACTCGAATCGCTTCTGTGTTTCTGATGCCTGACGCAACGGGCAACGCCACACGAACAGGAAGGAGGATTTTACGCTGCTGTACTTAGTTGGGCCAACTGATCCGCTACCCACATCCACGTGCAGGCAGCGTGGCCACTTGTTGGGCCTTGCAGCCTTGCTTCCTCGGAAGGAATTATATTATTGGGTTTCAATTACTTTCAGACTGACGAACAAATCTTAACAATTACTACTGTACTTCCCCGAAGTGAGGTATCCAGGTCACATGTTCATGTACCAGTGGATTGCATTCCAGTTGCAATGTTTCGCAACGATTTCGGATACAATAAAGACTTCTTCACTCTTCAATCAGAGTTGACTATTGCAAATTCAAAGTAGATGGATGACAGCATGAGGCCAGGCCAGCCAGCTCAATAAATTTCAAGCTGTGTCACTGTATTCGGGCTGTGCACTGATTTCTGGCTCAGAAGGAACCAGGCTTTTCCCAGGTCAGGCCTCTGAACCAGGTAAATGATCCATAGTACTGTAGCTTTTTTCCGGAGAAGCCTAAAACATACGTTCAATATTCAAGTAGTTAAGCAAGACAGACATGATTCGAAACTCATCTACGTTTCCGAAAAGCTACAGTTGACTAAAACGATTACACATTGTACTGCAAAATAATCTTCTTTGCAATCAGCTGATCTATACAAGAAAAAAAGTGTCAATAACATTGAGGATCAGAGCTCAAAATGACCAAAGTATCTTGCTTGTTTTTTCTTTATAAATCTTGATATGGTAGAGACGTCGCCTTGAATGATTATCTCGCCATCTTCCATATAAATAGCACCATCCGCATATCTCAGTTCCTCCAGCCGGTGAGTCACCCATAATGCGGCAACCTCCCCATCAGCAGCTACAGAGTTTCTTACAGCCTTTATCACTCCCATCTGTAAATCAAATAGAACTGTCGCATGGGAATAGCGTACAACTTTCTAGATACATATTAAAAACAGCAAAACGATTCATGAATACAAGTTTTGAATAGAGGATTTCCTATATAAAATTACAGTGAAGTTAGACATAACTTATATAAGACAAGATGACAGGCACCAATAACTGGGCAAGACAGGAGATAAAAAGCAAACAGTCAGAAGGTTACAAATGCACATAGAAGATCCAAATGCAGCAATGAAGCATTAAGAGGATCACAATAGTTTGAAAACCAGAACATGAAGAAGGTTAGTACCTGGTCATGTTCATCTAGGAATGTGGTCAGCTCGTCCAGTAGTAATACTTTGGATGCTTCAGCTAAAGCACCAGCGATTGCAACTCTCTGTTTCTGCCCACCACTCAGAGTCTGGATTGGCCTCTGTTTGGATGAAGTTTTTTTTTATAAATAAAGACATTATACTCAGATTATAATCCAAAAGGTGGATTTCAGCTGCCTACTTGAGAGTAGCTCAACATCCCAACGGCATCCAAAGATTTTGATACTCTTGTTCGGACCTCATCTAATGGAAGGTTGAGCTTTCCAAGACCAAATGCAACATCAGAATCCACAGTAGGCATCACAACCTGCATGCAAAATTCCACTGGACAGAATTCAGCAGGCAGCGAAATATTTGGCGTGATTACTTCAGATTCCAATTGAAAATGTTGATTGACATCATTCTAGGTACAAAACCATTGGCAAAACACAAGATATAACCTGGTGATCCGGATTTTGGAAGACATAGCTGCATGGCCTGTTTATATACACGGTGCCGGCAGATGGATTAAGAAAACCTGCCAAAACCTGGAGAACTGTTAACATTTCTGGTCATATTAAAAAGAAATTAAAAATCAAATTTTCATAGTCTATATTAACAAAAAAGGGGACATGATGAAAGAAGCTAACTACTTTACAAGGGCAAACAAATAAGGCGGCTTGGAAGACCAATTCATGTTCTTGCTGACCTTCCAGAAGACGTATTGTGGATGATGCGATATCTTATCAAAGTTCAACTAATATATTGAAGTTGCTAGCACTATACGCTGGTCCAAAAGAGGTTCAATTTAGCTCTAACTACTGTTCATTTCTCCAATGCACCCATGCCCCTTTCGGGCTTTGTGATGGCGCACCACACTTCAGATGTGATACCCAATCATCACCATAGAGGCAAAGAAAAGGACTCTGATTAATTGTTAGGATGGATGTATTATAAAATATGTACATTTTCTAAATGGATTTGTATGATTCCTGATGGCAACTGAACATTTCTGTCGAGCAATATGTATGTTGTGTCAGTTCAATAATTACGTAAACTGATACACACATTGCAAACTCCTCAAAACACTGCCTAGTACCAGGAGAATTCAAGTTCAATCAAAGAAACAGCAGCACGTTTTAACACTTCTCATAGTGTTCATTTACACATTTCCCCTGAAAAACAGTGACTCATAGTCCGTGAGGATGAGGTGTTAGACCTTGATTCTAGCCCGAATGTCCTTTCCTTTTTCCATTTCCAATCAAAAAGCGAACCAACCATACAGCATTGTGCAATGGACACTGTGGAAGGGATAGCAGACAAGGCCATTCCACGATTTACAGTTCAATGCAAATACGCAATCTATGAAATCATATAGCAGAAGCATGGACTGTCGAATCATAATTCACAAAACCTATTGACATGGAAATGCATGCGTCAGTAATATAGAATTTAAGTTACGAGTAAAATTCTAAGTCTGATAGCGTTACGGATAAAATGGACGCGAGAAACACACAACGCAGTTTCCAAGTTCAGATGAGAAACCTTGAGCAGGGTGGACTTGCCGCAACCATTCGGGCCTAGCAGCATCCAGAGCTGCCCCTTAGGGACGCTGAGGGAACATCCCTTGATCACCGGCAGCACCCGTCCCCGCCGCGTCGTCACCGACAACTCGACTCCGCGGCCTTCGATGGCCGGCGCAGCCGGCGGAGCGGAGGCCAAGGCAAGCACCCGCCTTCTTGGGCGAGGGGGAGCGCCGAGGGTGGTTCGAGGGGCGGAGGAGGAGGACGGGGAGCGGCAGCAGTGGAGAGGGAAGGCGCCTCCGGCGAGGCTGTGCGCCATCTCGGCGACGGCGAGCGGAGAAGGGGAGCCGGCGCTTCTGGGCCGTAATGTAGATAGTCCTAGGCGGACTGGAAACAAAAGGGCCTGATCCGTCGACCTTTAATTGGACTTTGGGCCGTCCAGTCCAATGGCGCGTTTGGTTAAATAGGCCTCTTTGTCAATGCCTCTAAAATATGTAGTTTATTTTTTATTTTTTCACGGTTGCCACTGTTTTTCTATTTGTACGGTTGCTATTAAAAAATTTAAGTTGACATAGACGTCATTAATTTGCATATGTGGCGGTTCTACATGCCTTTTTTATTTTATATATGTAGAGTTTGAAACGACAAACTTTAACTTTTAAGGATGGAAGGAGTATTTTTTATTTTTTAAATAACTAAACCTAACAGCTAAAGGAAAGGCTTCTCAATAACGTTGGTGCCAAGTGGTTTTTATGGCAACGGTGCAATTAGAGGGTCAACCGAATGGCAACGGTGCAATCTTCCCAAATATGTACGGTGCTACATCTACGTGCTGTACTTGGTGAGCCTTGCCACACAAAACTTGTACTTCCACAGTCGTACGTTGCGTAGACGGATAAAGTATTATATGAGTCAGTTTATGACAAGTGGTGACGTATAAACACATTTAAAAACAAATTTACTCGTCCAAACGCAAATTCACTGTGTAATTTATACAACGACCTAAACTTTTACAGACATTGCGAGACAAGTGTTACGTGCAGAGTGCTATCACTTGAAAACAAGTCACGCAAAGAGAACGGGATGAAGCCGAAATCCGTCTCGAAAGAAGTACAGTTGGGCTAGCTTGGAAGAAATACTATGTATCATCGTCTCTTCGTATTCCCTTCACGAGCGATCAGGGATTCAACACCCATCTCTATCGTCGAAGAATCGTGGAAACGATCGGATTGGTTCTGGGCCGCGGTTCAATGCACTTGGTCCACCAGTAGGCAGTACTAGTCCAGTACCCACCAGTAAACATAGCAAGTTTGCCGATCCCGCGCGGCGCGTCGGGCGCACGCAAACGTCCGCCCACGCCGAGCCGCGTCCTCCACGCTCGCGGCGCTGAGCCTAACCCTTCCGGCACGGGGGCCGCGGTGCAGTACACATCGCAGTCTTCGCACTCTGCCCGCCGTGTACTACACCACCAGCCATCCGGCCCCCTCTCCTCGCGTCGTACAGTTGCACACCACGTACGCGCCGCCGCCTATATATATAGGCAGCACCGCTCCGATCGATCGATCGATCCATCGACGCGCCGCCACGCTCACGTGACGACAAGAGAGGAATCGATCTCTCGAGCACGCAGGGGCAGGGCAGGGCCCATGGACATGGATATGGGAGGGCACGACATGGGCGGCATGGGCATGGCTCCGCCACCGGCTGCCGGCGACGGCGGCGGCATGGGCATGCCGATGATGGCGCGGAAGCACTACATGCACATGACCTTCTACTGGGGATGGAAGTCGGAGATCCTCTTCGACGGGTGGCCCGGCGCGCGCGGCGGCATGTACGCGCTGGCGCTCGTCGCCGTCTTCGCGCTCGCGGCCGTCCTGGAGCTCCTGGGCTCCCGCGCGCTGGAGTCCCGCCTCCTCCCCTCCGCGAACCGGCGCCCCGTGGCGGCCGGGGCGGCGCGCGCCGCGGTGCACGCCGTCCGCATGGGCGTGGCGTACGTGCTCATGCTCGCGCTCATGTCGTTCAACGTCGGCGTGCTCCTCGCGGCCGTGGCCGGGCACGCGGCGGGGTACCTGGCGTTCAGGGCAGGACTCTGCGGCGGCGACGGGCGGGCGCAGGTGGAAGACGGGTACAAGGAACAGGCCTCTGCTTGCTACTAGGCCCGGCCCATCTAGATTCTAGAGGCGTGTTGTGAACCCTGATGGCGTCGTGGTGCCGGTGAGCTGTGCATGGTGCATGTGTAACACGCAGATCTGCAATGTTCCTGTGTTGATCAGTTGTGTGACTTCCTTGGCTGTATCGTCTTCAATCCTTACTCGATTTATGGTGTCGCTGAGACCTCCCCGATCTGTTTGCATCTGCAGTTGGCACGTGCATGTAGGCTCTGCTTTCGGGGACTGAACTGTTACCCTTCCAGCTGAAAACTATCCCCGTTCATATATATAAAGATGACAAATTATGCTCGTAATAGGGATAAACGGCTATGAGAGTGAGATATCCTTAAGGTGATAAATGTTGAATAATCCATTGTTCATCTTAGGACTGTGGACTGCGGCCACGGTAGCCAGACATACTCCTTCCATCCGAAAGTTTGTCGCTTTGTAGTTCATTTTTAAACTACAAAGCGACAGATTTTTAGAGACGGAGGGAATACGTGTTTAATTTAATTCTCTCTTTCGTTTTTTTACCATATGGAACACTCCAACCCGAACCACCTATTCTTTTTCATTCCCTTCCGAAGGTTCTCCCCGTTGACATTCTGTTCAGACGACAGGCGTGCAGAATGCTGCAATGACAGATTGCCTTTTTATATAGGGAGAATGAATAAGAAAATGGGTTCGTATTCCTGGCGGTGTAGTCGTACGATCTACGACTCTGGAAACGAAAGGGGAGCTACCTCGAAGCGTTGTTTTGGGATGCTTGAGGAAGCCACTTGTACTTATTCCCACGACCATCAGGCTGGAATGGAATAGCATCATTTGTCATGCCTGTACTGTATACTGTACTACTCTCAGAACCCGTTAACCGGTGATAAGTAGTAAAACAGTAGTACCATTTTTTCATAAAAAATGATATAGAAGTTGGCCTGTATGCGACATTATATTCTGGACGGTCTGTAGTACGTGAAAACGCACAGGATTCTGGAACTCATACACCACTAGTAGTAAAAAGTTGTTTCCAGACATTTTTCATAATGGACAGAGCTGGCTAAACACAAATGTTGGTATGGCAAATCCCAATTCCCAAGGAAACAGATCCTACTTCTGGTTCATGGCGTAAAGCATAGCTGCATCTGTATGCGCCCAAACAAACGCACATATCGGACATTGTTAACCAGAGTACCAGACACTTCAATGTTGACGTCCATGACATTAAGAGGATCATCCAGTTACCAGCGAAAGGGAGAAAAAGATCTCAGTTATAAACGTGTTTTTTTGCAGTACAATATCTATTTTAATGGACTTATGCAGAGTTTGAATAACTGAGAATCCGATAGCCACCTCAGAAAGATATCATAGGGAACAATGACAACTCACGCATCCACCACCCAACACATTAAGTGCGCCAGTGACACTATCATCCTCTGATCGCCAAGAGAACAAGAAAACTAGAGAAGCAAACAATTCCAGCTCTTGTACTGAAATTCAATTTACTCTGGCACTATCCTCCATCCTGACAAAAAACACACAACCACCTTCACCGTAGTCTTGAGCATGGCATTCTTGATACCTGAGAAATAAAGGTAGGAATCACCTCTGGCCGCATGGACTCAACAATATAACCAATTAACCATAACAGCTTCACTTATAACATACTGTGGGATTTAGTGTGCATACAGCTACCATGCTAAGTAATACTGTATTAGCATTATGTTGCACTTTTACAGGGACACTTTTACCATGCTAGTAGTACTACTATATTACAGATGAACATAGATATTCCTTGCCAAGGGATATTACCTTACTCTGGTTTTGGCTCACTGATGAAAGAACCCACACTCTTAAACCAGCGTATTAGGTTGCGGTGATCCTTTACATAAAGCCAAGCTTGCAGAAAAGGGAAAAGCTTCTCATTTATTCCACGAGCTTCAATGTAAAGATGGAATGCATCACGAACCTTTTCATCCAACTCCCTGCCAATTCAAAAATACATATGATCAGTTGAAAGAAATATGTTACAACTAATGTAATCTCTTCTGTATTTATGTCTTATTGGTTTGTGTCCGCATTTTGTATTCAGACAAATTTAACAACAGTGCGTGAACAGTAATTAGTTTATCAACAAGGTTAGTACTGATGAACGTTAAATGACTTGTTCATACTGGAGAACCAATCAACTGAGATCCAAACTGCCAACCAAACATTTAGATGATCTAAGCATCCAGAACAAATAACCAATAACTACAAAGGATTTTGCATGTTTGATTGATTGTAACCCAAAAAAGCAATTTACATGACCTTCACATCACTTTTAGTTGTTTTTCATAGCACACCATGGAGCCAAGAAGGCATACACATTCATCAGCCACTGATTCCTTTATGACATCAGTTACTGCATCATCCATCACTCAAACATTTCGGTCAAACTAATCCGAGCAGTAACCATTATACAGCCACGAGATTCTTGTTTGTGGTATCAAGATTTGTAACTAGCTTAACATGTAAATTTATCAGAAATGCTGGACGCATAAATCATCATGCTACGTAGTCCACTGTGTACAAGTAACTAAAGAAGATAACTGGGATCAAAAGCAGAACAAATGTTCCCATTTGAAGATTGAGTTATGCACATGTTGTTACACCTGAAATTATTTCCCACTAAGTTATGTATATGGAATTTTAACCTTTCAAAAGAACCGAAATGATGCTACATGGGACACAGACCAATGGGTAATACTGATACACAACTACAATAGCTCCTTACACTAAGATACAAGTAATTTTTGGAGGTAGACTAGCCTCTTCCATATATCCTAAGAAACATATGACAGGCACAAACCACTAGCCACCTGAATCGTCGACTACCATCCTTTGCAGGGACGATCATCGAGATACCACCTCTCAATTAAGTGGTGATGCAGGATTTGAGACTCAGTGCCTGACTGTCAGTGAGACAGAGACAAAAATGCCAAACTGACACTAAATTGGAGCGTCATATCCCCAATTATTCCCATTTTTAATACTGTGTTGAACTCAAAACTGCCATCTTTGTTATCAAGTTTTCAAACTTGTGGAGAATAGCAAAAACTTATGTTAATTCAATTCTATGTTCTTCAAACAAAGTACAATTATCTGTGGTTTTGAGATGTATAACGGGCAAATCTTTAGTTTTATGCAATGCAACTAAATATAGAATCTATGGCCTTTTTTACAGTGATACGGTGATACCAATACACAGTGTTCTTTGAAATTTGCCTTGACCATAACTATCTATAATCTATTTTTTTTAAGTTATATACTTCTATTCATCACATTATAGGTTTCCAGATAGTAGTAAATAACATCCCAACCAAATCCTAGTCTGAAGCAGATCAGATCACTCAATAGCTACAGCTTCGAGTTTTACAAGTATTCTTCTACAATCATCATGCATTTGAGAGAACAACTCACTGGAAGATGCGCCCCCGATACTCCCCGCCGCCCTTCGAAGCCATATCCCCATTCCAATCGGCGTTCTTCGAACGGAGGCAGACCGAGTGGATTCCAACGGCGTCCGGGTACAGCCCGCACAGGAATTGCAACGACTTGCCGCTCCCGGGCTTGGATATGTCGACATGGAGGAAAAGCTGCCCGATGGATCCGCTCATCCCGCCGGCGCCGTCAGAGTCGGAGTCGACTTCGGCCTCGGGGGGCAAGATGTTGGCGAGCCTGGCGACGGAGATGGAGATCTCCTCCCCCGCCTCGCCGTACTGGCGGCACAGCACGGGACCCGACGGCTGATCCAGCGCGCCCTTGACGATGGTGTAGGGCTTGGGCGGGCTCATCTTGGGAGGCGGCTGCATCTTGGAGACCTCGTTGTAGTGCTCCTTGAGGGAGCGGAGGATGATGGAGTTCACCGCGGAGGAGGATGCGGCCGCAGTGGCCGCCGCGGACGAGGGCGATGGCGAGGTGGCGAGCGCGCGGCCGCACAGGGCGGCCGCAGCCGGGGCGGCGCGGCGGAGCATCTTGGTGAGCGAGCAGGGGAGAAGCAAGGGTTTAAGGGTTAGTGAACGAAATGGGGAGCAATCAATCACAAGGATTTGCCGATTTGGGGGTTTCGCTGTGAGGGGATTTCGGTGTTCTAGCTGACATGTGGGCCCTTGAGAAATGAATTTGATATTCTTCTATTCTTTTAGTTGTTTTAAATCCATGGTTGAGGTATAGCACTAAGAAAAAAATATTTCTTAGTATTTTTATTGTTCCAATAGCTAGCGGAGAAAAATAGATTACGATATGGATGAACAACTTAAAACTTCGCTTTTGCAACACGCGTTCGGCAGACAGACCAGGTGGCTTCCACACCCATCTAGAAGCAGCCCACGCCCTGGATTGCTCCCCAAGATGAGCCCAATCCCGCGACCAGGAATAAATTGCAGTTGGCCGGCCCAAACCCAGTTCAGATACCCGATCCCTGTCCCCAAATCTATTCGGACCCATGGATTGGCGTTGGGACGACGACGACGCCGGCAGCGGCGACGCCGGCCGGGGCCTGGGCGAGGTCCCCGGCCTCGCCGGAGGATCTGCGGACGAGGGGGCGCAGTGCGCCACGCGCAGGGTGGTGCAGTCGCGCTGCCACACGGAGGAGGTGGAGCCCGGCCGTTTCGTCCGCAAGTGCGAGAAGACCGAGCAGCTCCTCCGCGACTGCGTAGGCAGGTATAACTGCATGTGACTCTCTCCTCTCCGCGATGCGTTCTGCTTTGCCTGCAATAATTTAAGACTAACATGTAGTGGTGGCTATAATTCTTCATCTCGTATGGAGATGAATCGATCGTGACTCTAATCTTAGTATGTGGTGTCACCGCCGTGCGAATTGATTTGCGTGAGGTTAGAGGGGATGACTTGCTACGGGAAACAGGGGATGACCGATTTCACTGAGAACAGAGCATTTTGTGCAGGAGCATTTAAGCCTTTGGCTTTTGATTGATACTTATGTCCTGATGGATTGGTAAAATTTGTCTGCACATCTTGTGTGAAATCAAGTTATCTCTCTGTCGTAGAATTGGGGCCTTTGAGGGATGTGTTTGCAATTCTGGTTGTCAAGACCTATAGGTTAGTGGTTAGTTATACAGTGACCCCCATCCAAACTTGCACCTATTATTCTATGAGCTCACTTGTGACGGTTACTTAGCAACATAGTTGGTGATCGTGGTGCTTAAACTCGAATTCTTTTATGATTTTATGGGCAGCCCAGATATTACTATGCTATATGTTGAATTGAGTTTAGTTAGTGGAATATACAGGCTTGTTAATTGTTCTTTCATGAATTTATGGGCTGTACGGATTTTTATATCATAAAACATCTGGTCCAATTATATTTAACATACTAAATTGATTGCGCCGTTGCTTTTTTTATGTGGTACTACCTCCGGATTTTGACATTGGGGGAGTTTAGCTCTCAATTTCTTCTTATGATGTTTATCAAAAAGAGATCAGTGACTGAATGAATCATAGCTTCTTGTGTTGTCCTTTTTTTATAACTATGTTTTCTTGTCAAACTTGTGGAGCATTACAAGTTCTTCAAATTCAACGTGCAGTTAATCTATTGACAATTCTTACTGATGTCCCTCAATTTTTCTTCATATCTCTTTAGGCCCTCTGAACTGGTGGAATCCAAAACTGAAATAACTGAAGAGGATGTCACGGGTGAAATGACAAACGGCTCGCGTTCTCTAGGTTTTCCATCAAATGAGCCCTTTGCATTTCCGGGACTTCGCAGCGACATAGAAGCCATCGAGAAAGGTTTCTTTGGGAGCCTTGGCAGCGTTATGGATGAAGCTGAAAGGATGACCAACGATTTCTTCAAATCATTTGGTTTTCCCTCTACCCGTGAGAGGGAATCGAGCCTGTTTGCCAGACCACCTGCTGAGAGGCGTATTGAGGAAGGTACTGCGAAGAAGACGAAGGAGAGTGAGTACTCAGAATTTAGCGGCCAGATCACAGATGTCTAAGACGATGCAGTTAGCTGAAGAAGACTGGGATGTGGGAACTATGCTTTACTGAATTTTGTGCTCCGTGAATGATTTCTCTTTAGAACTGTGTAGGCTTTTGTCCCTGGAACGCTTCTTGAAAGTCTTGGATGATGTTTTCACTTAACTGTGTGTCAGTCCATGTTAATTCTGGTTGATCGACCTAATGAAGAGTGGTCAGAACTTTTCTGGCTTACAATAAAATATGATCTGCTTTGTTTCATTAATGTTCGCGGAACGCTTCTGGTTTTCTCGCTGAAAACCGGCAGCATGCGTCTGTTTTGCTTGCACCGCGGCAATGGCTCGCAGGCAGGAAGGTACCGACGAATCGAGCGCATCCGCTGCGCCCACGCCCCGAACGGTTGCTGCGTGCCTGCACGGCGCAGGCCCACCCTTCACCCGAAGCACGTCGGTCCTACGCCGAGCCCGCGTGATCATCGGAAAGTCAAACACTTCGAACGCGCGCTCGGCGCTCCACTCCAGAGTCGGGACGGCGTTCAGCTGCCCCCGCAGTCCACTCCAAAGCTCGGATTGCCACTCCGAGTACGCGCGCGCCCGGCACTTCCCCGCGAGACGCGGCGGCGAGTCCCATTTGCGTCATACTGTACGACGGTGCGCGTCGTGTGTGAGTGTGGCCTGCAGTCTTTTGCCAATGACTTGGCAGGGCGGTGTCAGCGCGCAAACACCAAATCTTGTATGAACACAGATTGATCACAGAGACGAAGCGTATCATCAGCTGGCCGTGTATGTGCAGTTCGTAAATCAGGTACATGTACTTCAAACTCTCTACCAGAACAACCCGATGGCATCGAAGAGTCATCCATTCATGCACGTCTGTACATACAGAGTCCAGTTACAGCCGTAACCCCGCGCAAAAACGTCTGTCACAACCGCTTGGAGTAACCAGAACCAGCACACTTCTTGCAAAGTATCAGACCTGCGTCAGGAATAAAGAAAGTCAGATGCAGAAAGATGTACTACTTCCGTAACTTCAGCTTCACTGTCCTGGACTGTGCAGATCCAACGGATATTATTTGTCTGGGATAAGGGAACTAGATGACCTGCTCCTTTGCATACTCGGCACTCGACTAGTCCACTTTCTACCTTCATTTTGCCGTCACTGCAGAATACACACTTCGTGCCTCCTAGTTACCAACAGAAAAGAACAGACATTAATACGTGCACAAAACGTTATGAACATGACTGCAACTCTGATGTTCCTGAACAAGATTTATGAGATACGCAATCATTAATCCGTCAGTAAAATAAAATCTACTTGTTAAAATTATGAAAAGGTCTTCATCTGTGATCTGTGTGTTGGTGAAGTAATGTAGCACAAAAACACGGAAACCGGCTAGCTAAGGATGCAATCTCACTTAGAACTATGTGGCAAAAGGAACTGACTACACATCTTTATGAGGCAGTCATAAACATCTCACTTAGGACTATGGGGCAGTCATAAATATCTCACTTAGAACCTGCACAGGGACATGCACTATACTTTTAAGCATTTCCCCTTGTTTTGCTGGCTGACATTGGCCGAATTACTTTGGTTACCCACTCCTGACTCCTCAGAGCGGATAAGTACTATTTGCAGTAGTTTCAGACTTTCGGGACAATAACACAGCTACACACATCGGCAGCCTAACTGTCACGCTGTCGGCAAAAGAAGAATATTATGAAAGGGGAACGTGCAAAGTAAGTACCATTTCCAGCGCACCTGTCGCATGACACCGGATCCCCCTGCAACGAGGAAGGAAAGGATTACAGCAGAGCACGCCGTTCAGTAAGAAGATATAACAGGTAGCAGCCGCGACCTTGAGGCCTAGGATGAGGGACAGCGAAATCGCGGAGACGACGGCAGCGGCGATGATGATCGTCTGCGTGTCGACGATTGGCCTGAGCAGGTCGCCGCCGTAGGAGGCGGCCGCGGCGATGTCCCGGGGAGGCGAAGAAGAAACGACGGCGGACGCGACCGGAGAGGAGGGCGCGCCGCCGTGCTGCCGCCTGGAGGGTGAGAAGGATAGAGTGGGAGAGGAGAGGCGGAAGGAGGCGGAGCAGCGGCAGGAGCCGGCGGGGGACAGAAGCGAAGCCATGGCGGAGGGAGAGAGATTGGCGGCGCTAGTGGGCGTTGCCCGGATAAACTATTTTTTCTTCCGAACCCCTATTTTTCTCTTGATTTCAATTATATTCCTTCGATTATTTCGAAGACAGACCAGGACGGATTCAGGGTATGATAACCATGTTTTAGTATCGGTACGGATAAACGGAAGAGTGAAGACGCTCTTCCCTTCCTGCCTGTCAAAGAGGACCCGATAACTTTTTCAAATTGAACTGTATTCTGTGATAATTCTTTCAAATTTAAAATATGTTTACACTATTAATACTCTAAAATAATTTTTGCGAAAGTATGTACATATAATCATAGAGTTTCAAATTACTTGGACATAAGTACTATAAATTTGTGTTTGTGTGTCTCGTATCATAAAAAATTACGTTTGTCCTGATTCATGAAAAATAATTTGGGAGTTAACACATGATTTTTCAAATATGAGGTGATCTTAGCTACCATGCTTGAGGGTCACATATGAAATATAAATATACAAACCTTATGGATATTTTTCAAGACAATATACAATGCACATGTAGCATATTACTAGCAATTACCTAAAATATTAAACAATTATTTTATAGAAAAATTATAACACTAAATATAATTTCACAGTAAATAAAAGTTGTTCACAGGTCCAACTTCCCAGTCATTGTTGCCCAAAAGCCACAAAGACGAGCCCAGCCCAACCCAGAGGCCCCAGACCATCCCGGTCCCGGGCATGTCTCGATCCCCACACGATCTCCGATCTCGGCGTCTGTTCATCCCTCCGAGCACTGAGTCACTGACCGCCTCGTCTGACATCTCCATCCCCTCGAGCTGCGCTCCCGTCCCGAACAGAGGCGCGACAAAGCTCCGCGACGACCACTCCCCGTGACCTTCAGCGATGGCGGAGGAGGCGAAGCACCTGGAGACGCGCGCGGCCGACCGCTCCGTGTGGCTCATGAAGTGCCCCACCGTCGTCTCCCGCGCCTGGCAGGAGGCCGCCACAGGCGCCGCATCTAGCTCCTCCGCGGCCGCCGAGGCCGGCGGCGCCAATCCGAACCCTAACCCGGTCGTCGCCAAGGTCGTCCTCTCCCTCGACCCCCTCCGCGACGACCAGCCTCTCCAGGTAACCGGCAAGCCCCCTCCCCTCTTCAGCCCCTTCATCCCTCTCTCGTACTGTATCGCCATTCGCTGCTATTCGGTGGCTTGGGTCGAGCAATTCATGCCTGATCTGTGGAGTATCCCAGACCGAACCGAACTATGGGAATTGGATGGGTGAGTTTAGCACGCCGCTATCTCATGTTAGGGCGAGGTTCAACATATCTATTGTTGGGTTTCTCTTGATAGCTATGTTGATTTGAGTTGCCAGTCCTCTTAGATGATACCTTATATGGAACATGTACTTTCATTATGTTACCATCATGATAATTTTGACCATCAAAGCAGTCCCAACTGACCCTTGGTAGGATAGAACAACTGATGTTATTTTCTGTATGAGCTATAGAATAAAAAATACATCAGCTGATTTCGTCTTAAGGTCAGGTCAGAACGACTGTTTTTGTCCACTCAGAATAATTTATGATACGACCACTTTAAACCACGCCAGAGGCAGAAGCAGCAAGTTGCAAATTATAGGTGTCTGTTTCCTGTTTCCTTCTGTTACAATTTCACCAACATGTTACACACTGTATGACATGTCACCTTAGATCACCTAGCAGAACTTCATGGATGGTACACGATCCTTTTGAAACTTCACCTCTTTTTTCTTTTCCATTCAACCTGGGTTCTTGGTCTCTATGATAAAGGCAGCTGTTGTCATAGTTTCAGGGACAAAACCGGGGCATTTATTGGCATATAAGAAAATCACCTATTTTAACCTTCTGATCTGAAAATATGTGGAAGGGTTTCATAATGCCCACATCTAACTTTCAATATTGAGTATGCTGTACAAAGACTTACAATGTCATGCTGTTCTTCGGTTGTTAAACATGTTTGTTCGAACTCAGCAGCTGAGATCGCTCGTGTTCTCAATATTTGTGAAAATCTTGGCCCTCGATTTCTATACCTGCACTTGGTGGCACTAGAGTATGAAAAGGTTTAGCTTTGTGCAATTTATCTTTCCTGTTTCAAGAGGCAGAATAAATGTCTCCCCTGTTGTTCATGAATGGGTTCTAGTTATTCAAGTTGAAATTGTACAAGAGCATGCTTTTTCTTTTTCAATGCTATGGTTTATCTCTCGTCATGAACCTAGGTTTCTTACATGGTATTGATGGCATAACAGTTCAAGATGGAGATGACTCAAGCGGACAATGGCAATACGCCAAAGAGTTACTCTCTGAATATGTACAATGATTTTGTGCCGATGTGCATATTTTCTGAATCTAACCAAGGTTAGCACCATCTTCACTTTCTTCATGTAGTTTTTTTTTTCTGTTCCAGTCTGTATTATTTTCGTTATAGGCAATGTTAACCCACTTCTGCTGTCAAGAGTTACAAAGCACTGCTTAGTTTAACTATGAGATTTCTAAATGTAACCTTATATACCCCCTTCAGTAAGAAATACCATAGGTTTCATGTCGAAGTATTTGAATCAAACTTCTTTATACAATCAGATGGACATGTGTTAGATGATATACGTGGACTTGTAAAAAGTTCTTGTGAGATACAGTAACTTAATCAGGTTTAATAAATATACTAATGGTGTATGTGATGTAAATTAGTGATCCAAATTGTGTTTTGAATACTATCAATGTGTAATAAAGTAATACTTTACTGCATCATCTGGAAAGGTTAAATAGTTAGTAATTGCAGGCTACGCAATCTAGCGAACCTCTTTTAACAATTGAGAACCAGCCATTTGAGATATCTTGATGGTTTACAATCTGTTTTGATGCCAATTACATTATCTAGGAGTTTACATATCTAAATGCATACATCCTCATGTGGAACTAAAAATCTGGTCACTGGGACTGGGCTGCTTTCAAAGTCCTTAGGCACAAATCGTCTCTTGTAGCTACTAACTTTTAATGGATATGGTTCTGAACTTCTGATATAATTTGTGCACTTAGGTATTTATTGAATTGTTGATGATGTTTTTATAAGTCCATAGAACAATCCAGTCCTACTATTTCTTGTATTGAAATATTTCCTTCTAGTCTTTAAGCATCCAACCAATACTCTTTGCATGTTTCAGTTTTCATTCTTCTGCCATTTTACTATGTGTGACTTATGCCCTCTAACCCATCACATAGTACCCATCTTCAAAAATAAAGGAGATGTTCAAAGTTGTACTAATTACCGAGAAATTAAGCTCACGAGTCATACTATGAAGCTCTGGGAGAGAGTGATTGAACACCGCTTGAGGAAAGTGACCAATGTCACTAAAAACCAGTTTGATTTTATGCCTGGGAGGTCCACTATGGAGGCGATTTTCTTACTTCGTCAGCTTATGGAGAGGTATAGGGAGCAAAAGAAGGATCTACATATGGTGTTCATTGACTTGGAGAAGGCATACGATAAGGTACCAAGACCGGTCATGTGGTGGGCACTAGAGAAACACAAAGTCCCAACAAAGTACATTAACCTTATCAAGGATATGTACGATAATGTGGTGACAAGTGTGCGTGTAAGAGATAGTGAGACCGACACTTTTTCTATCACAATAGGGTTACACCAAGGATCAACCTTAAGTTCTTACATCTTTTCCTTAGTGATGGATGAGGTGTCGAAGAATATACAAGGGGATATCCCTTGGTGTATGCTCTTTGCTGATGATGTATTGTTGGTAGATGAAACTAGGGATGATGTTGATAGAAAATTGGAGATATGGAGGCAGACCTTAGAATCTAAGGGATTTAGACTTAGTAGAACTAAGACCGAGTATATGAGATGCGACTTTACTGATGTCGGGTGCGAGGATGGTAATGCTAGTTTACAAGGACAAGTAGTACCTAGGAGAGACACATTTCGATATCTAGGATCAATGTTACATTGCGATATTGACGAAGATGTTTGCCACAAGATCAAGATCGGGTGGATGAAGTGGTGACAAGCATCTGGAATCTTATGTGATAAAAAAGTTTCACAAAAATTGAAAGGAAAATTCTATAGGACGGTGATCAGACCTGCGATGCTATATGAAGCAGAATGTTGGCCAACTAAAAGGAAACATATCCAACAAATGAGTGTTGCGGAGATGAGTATGCTACGATGGATGTGCGGTCACACAAGAAGAGACAAAATTAGGAACGAGGTGATACGTGATAGGGTTGGGGTGGAACCGATTGAGGAGAAGCTAGTCCAACATCGCCTACGATGGTTTGGGCATATCCAGCGGAGACCTCCAGAAGCACGGTTAACAGTGGGATTATAAAGAGTAGAGAAAATTTTAGGAGGGGTAGAGTCGACCAAGGTTGACATGGCAGGGGGCGGTGAAACGAGACTTAAAGGAGTGGGAGATAACTAGAGATTTGGCTCATAATAGGACTGCATGGAAATTAGCAATTCATGTGTTAGAATCTTAGTTTATTCGTAATTTGTTACTCTTATCTTCTTTCTTATTAACCTATTTCTAAAATAAATAAAATGTAGAATCTTATTTTATTTGTATTTTTTTTACTTTCACCTTATTTTCTATTACTTTTCTTCAAAATTGTTGGGTTTCATTTCTAGCCGATCCCAACTTGTTTGGGACAAAGGTTGTTGTTGTTGTTATTGTATACTTTGTTTTGTGCATAACCATATAGATCAGAATCAGATACCTCATGTATGAGGTCTGTTATGCACTTCTTGGGCATTAACTTGTCATTTATGCCAATCACAAAGAACTTCAAAGAAAACTGTTACTGAAATTTGGCCATATTGTATCCTGCTGCCTTTTAAAAAAGGTTTGGTGCAAACTGCAGAATATCCTTGATCACACAGCATACGCCATCTGCAACTGATGTTGCAAGAACCATACTTTGTTTCATTTCTCATATCCGGATCAGGAAGGATTTATGTTTCTAGTACTTTTCAAGCTTGTATAGAATGTTTTGTGTGATGTGTAAGCTTATGAGTGACCTTTTGTGTTTGTGCATGTACACTGGATTCCGGAAAAAAAAATAGTGCCTTAGGGCTTAGGGACTTCCCTTCCTATTTCATTTTCTTAAAGAAAAAATGTTGATGAGTGAGTTTGTGACCACTTTTGTCACAGGAAAACTTGCATGTGAAGGGAAAGTCGAGCATAAATTTGACATGAAACCACACAGAGAAAATCTCGCAGAATATGGGAAATTATGCCGTGAGAGGACTTCAAAGTTTATGACTAGAACAAGACAAGTGCAGGTGACCGATTTAGTGATGATTGTTTTTTCTCTTGGTCTGTTTTCCAAGTGTTTTGATAAATTGACCTATTTGGCTTTACTGCTTGTAGGTACTCTCAGATGACAGTGGAATGCGCATGAGACCCATGCCTGGCATGGTTGGCCTGATTCCTTCTTCTGGTCCAACGAAGGTTTGTGGTTTTTATACTAAATTATTTTTCCAGTTTTCTGAAGTTACAATTTCTATTTGACCAAAAGATGTTTCAAGAATTCATATCGGTTAGCTACTTGAGCAAGAACATTGTCAAATTCATTTTCTTAAAATTTGCATTTTCTTGCCTCACATAATATTTTGTTTGTCAGGAGAAGAAAAAGACATTACCAGTGAAACCTTCTGACATGAAAAGAACGCGAAGGGACCGCACCGAAATGGAAAATATCCTATTTAAACTTTTTGAGAGGCAGCCAAATTGGTCACTAAAGCAGCTAATGCAAGAGACAGACCAGCCTGAGGTACTTTTCTCCCCTTTTCCTAATTCTTCTCTAAGGGGGCACTGGTTTCCTACTATAATTAACACATTTCTGGTATCTAAGCAATCACTTAACAATCATCTCTGTTTCACGTTTCGATCCTGTGCAGCAATTTCTGAAGGAGATCCTAAATGATCTCTGTGTCTACAACAAAAGAGGACCAAATCAAGGGACACACGAGCTCAAGCCCGAATACAAGAAGTCTACAGGGGACAATGATGCTACTTGAAGTCTAGGGCACACCTGTGCTAGAACTTCTTGATCCGATTTGCTGGACATAATCTCCTAAAGTCCCAAGTCTTGACCGCTGAGTCCAACCTGTTAATTGCTGCATACAAGTAGTCATTGATGCTTTTGGTTGCCCTGTCACGCAGTTTATATTCATGAGCTGATGTATCTTTTATGCCACTGGCCGCCTTATAAAAAACCAGAGTTTTAGCATGTTCGTTAGGAATGGGGACTGAAATTCTTTATATATATTTCTAGCACTGATGTTCTGGTGCAAAATGCCAGCAACATGATCCCCATGATCAATTAAACAGTACTGGCCTAAGTAAAACTATATTTTACACTTAAATTTCCCTTTCTTGCTTTCATTATGAGTAATGCATACCATGAATGCAGGGATTATTTGTTTCCCAGGAAAATGTGATAAAATGATGTAACTTCAGGAAACCACAAGTTTGAGGAAGTTAGTAATTCCGGTGGTTGGACGCTCGGTCATTGCGCATCTAACCTCTTGTTCCTGCGGCGTAGAGTAGAATGTACCTAGCCATAATTTGTAGTAATTGAGTGGTAGTTAAAGAAGCATGTGACACCATCTAACAACAATCTAGTGCAAAATGCTTATATCCGCGAAGTGTGAGCAAGGCTTCTCCGCTTGATCTTCACGCTCTCTGAAATCTCAGTTGGTTTGTCTAAAGAGAGAATAGATGCACACACTTCCGATTTTGCCCAATCGATCCAGCATTGCCCTGATTCTTGCTCAATTTTTTCCCTTTTGAAATCCTCCCAATAAACACAATAGTAGTTGTCGTGCGAGTCAGCTCAACGAGGCTAACGAGGCACATACGATCTAATGATATGTTTTTTGAAGGCAATGAGAAATACAATGTTGGACAGATCCAATAAATACAGGAAGAAAAGAACAATGTTATGGTCATTCCTACCCTCTTTGATCCTAGGTTCAAAATGATGTTTATATTTTTTGCACGCGCTACTCTGTTTTTCTCCTTTTAAAGAGTTGTTCAAAAAACTCATATTAAGCTTGTTGAACTATACTCTCTCCGTCCCCATGAACTTGTCACTTTGTAGTTCAAAAATGAACTACAAAGCGACAAGTTCATGGAGACGGAGGGAGTACAAAGCTAGCTCGTGCGTATTAAGCATCAGTTCCCTAGTTTAATAAGCCAACTTGAGCTTCCAAGGTTTTTGTACTTATCGTACTCATCATATTTTAAAGTAATATTCTTAACTATTTGCAACATCTTCTAAAAAATTCTTCACTCTATATTACAGTTCATTGGACAATAAATTTGTACTCAATATCATGTACCTCATATTTTTTTATTATTTCATATGACTACTTTTATCATATAATGACTTGAGTGCAAACAATCCTATAGTACACTCGTGCAAAAATCTGTCATGAACCACATGATCTACATCCTATAGTTACTGTATTTATTTTTATATTTAAATTCTCCCATCTGGTAACATAAATATAGTATAAATACCATAATCAGATGTGCGGGTTTAAGTGAAAAATACATTGTGTATAGAATGTAGATCGCGTGACACTGGATGGATTTTTGCACGATTGGACCAGAGGATAACTTACACTCTAGTTGTTCCCGTATATTGTTGTAACGGGTTATGTACTCTACTATATCATTGTACTCTATACACATTCCAAATATTACATGCACTATCTAAAAAAATCATTCAATTTTTTTATTTCCTTTTTTCTTTCCATCTTTTCCTCTATTTTTACCTTTTTCTTCTTTTTTGTCTATTTTTTCTTTCTCTTCCCTTTATCTTCTCCCAAGCCGAGCAAGTTTCTTGTTTTTCCTTTTGTCTTCCTCATTCTTCTACCATTCTTGCACACGAGGGCCGAGCAAAATGGTGGACGCTTGCTACTTGCAACAAGGATGGCGGAGTTACGCAACCAGACCTAGCGTTACATCGCTGCTGGTCATGAGCGCACCTATACCTCCTCCTTTCGAGAACCATGGACGTCACAGAGGTGTCGCTGGTGGAGGAGTTGGAGAAGGAATGAGAGCGGCAGGATCGGTTGCGGGCGACGCAGAAAGTGACGGAGGTGAAGATGGACAACCGCTAGACAACACTTTTAGACATAAATGCGGCAGAGGGGGAGATGGACTACCGCACGACGACTTTGGGTAGGGAGGTGATTCAACTCTTCCTCAATTTGCTTTGATTATTCCACAATTTTTCTTTTGACTTTTTTTTGTTCTTATTCGATTTGATTCATTGTCATTTGTTTCCGTGATTTCAACGCGGATCATCTAAATTGCCTGTTTGCGCACATGATCCAACATTTCGCACGATGCTCTGCACGTCTTACTGTAGTAAATAAGATGATGGCGCACAATATATCACCTCGCGATGCAGGCTAGGCCCCTAACTATGCAGCTGTAAGTGGTTGAGGCTATCCACACTAATGTATTTTAAATGATGGATCTCATCTCTTTTCATTATTCTTTTCAGCATACTCAATTTTTTCAGTATGTTTTCCTGCACTCGTCATGCTCCATAAACATGCTCTATATCAACTATCATCCATTATTTGATATTTTTCTTCATTTTTTAAAAAATTTCCTCTCCTCTCCTACCTTTTTTCTACCTCTTTTCCTTTTAATTTTTTTCCTTTTCCTCTTAAACTGTCATTTTTATTCCTTACTTTTTTATTTTTGCTTCTTTTTATTACATTTTCTTTCATTTTTGTCTTCTCCTATTTTTTCTATTCCTCTTCTCTTTTGAAAGCTTCTGTCAGCCTCTTTTTTATTCGCGCTTGCGGCCCCTTCCTCATTTGCTCTGCTCGACGTCGCTTTCCTCCGAATGTTTTCACAGTCTTCTCCGGCCTCTCGTACGTGCTCTGCCTCCCCAATCACCACCCTCCCTCACCACCCTCATCATGGACCCAATTGTTGCCCTCTTCGCGCTCCACGTCGCCTCCGGGCAGCTGACATCTCCGCCGTCTCGCTAGAGCTCCCACCATCCATTCCGCACACCTCCTCTCTTGGCAGTTGGCACTGCCCTCGTCGTCTTCTCCCATGGTGCCGCTCCATCATCCCGCGCACGTCGTCGTCCTCCCGCACCTGTCGCCCTAGCCGAGTACGCCTCCTTCGCTGAGCGCCTCCAGCCCACTTCGCCTCCATCATCGTCCCCTCCACCAGCTCCTCTCGTCATCTCCTTCTTCTCTTCCTCCGACGTGGCCCTCCTTCTCCTCCTTCGTGTCACAACCCACACGATCAGGGCGCAAACGCGAAACGATCAACACAAAATATGTGGTATGGTTCAATCTCTCTTGTCACTCTCTCCAAATTCAACGATAACTCCGATTTACAACCTACAATTTACAGAGGAGGGCGATAAGAACAATAGAGGAGGAAGAGAGGGGGGGGGCATAAGTGTGAGACAGACAAAACAAAATTCGGTTACGAGTTGGGCCACGCGCTTTATTCCCGCATCAGTTTCATGGGCCGGCTCTCTCCAAAGTAATCGGGCTGTCTTCTTCCCTTTTTACTTGAATTCAAACATTGACATTCGTCGCGCCATTCTTTCCCCGCCGAGTCTTCTCCCGTATCAGTCTGGTCCAGAGAGGCTGTGATACTCTGTTGTCCCACCGAACGCGCGCGAGCAACGATCAACGGGGTCACTACCTCGCTCCAATGGTAAAGTCATATTGGGCTTTCTTGGTGCACTGGCACTAGAGTAGGAAGAAAAACTACTACCTAGTAGCTCAATTTTATCAGCTAGAATGAATAATTTACATGCAAATTAGGCAACGCCTTTCGTATGATACACCAACCTCAAATTATTGCTAGCTTCGCAACTGCCTCGATCGTTCGTAGTGTCTGACGGTTGTAGCAACCGATCAAATCCCATGCAGAATGTAGTATGTTGTTGACACATTTGTACTTCAAAATTGGATGCGTAGGTCACAGAGAAGTTGCGCTGCGGACAGCCTGATATAGAGATGTAAAAAAACCACGAGTGCGGTTCTCGACGGATTTGACATCCATCGGGTGCGAGTGCACATTTGACTCGCGAGTTCGATCTGCACCCAACCTAACATATTGAGAGTGAGTATGCAGGTTTAGCTTTTCACCGGCAGATCACCCATTAGGCACCCGAAATTACCAGCGAAACTCATCTTCTATTCCTCTGTTCATTGTTCACAGCGTGCAGCCCACCTGACCCATTAAATTCTCAACCGAGCCCTACACTAGTTAGGATTCATTCTGCCGCCGCCGCCGCCGCCTCGTGCCTACTCGCGATGGCTTGACCCACGCGCGGGCGCGGCACTTCCTGGTACCCAGTGGTCGCGATAAACCCTCAGTACCAAACAAACTCCGAAAGGCAAGAAACGTGCGGAGAGGACGGGCTCGGCTATCAAGACACGGAGCACGCGTGACTCGAGTCCAATCCTGCGCCTAGCGATTCTCCTCTCAGACGAGCCCCGATCCGGCGGATCGCACAGAAGAAAAGAATGTACAAGTCGCGTCTGCAGGAGCTGTGCCAGAAGCGGCGGTGGGCGCCGCCGGTGTACGAGCACACCCGCGAGGGCCCGGACCACGTGCCGGTCTTCCGCGCCACCGTCGCCGTCAACGGCGCCGAGTTCCGGTCTCCGGAGGAAGGCGCGGGGTCGGCCAAGGAGGCGCACAACCTCGCCGCCATGGCCGCCTTCGAGAGCCTCTCCGCGCTCCCGGCCCCGCCCGTTCCTCCGCCCGGTGAGTTTACTTCTGCCTGCCTTGCCCCTTGCGGTTTCCGGGTAAACTGGAGCGGATGCAGCTTCTGTCGTTACTACTAGGTTGCAATTCGTTGATCTAAAGAACCCCAACCCCAATCTGCATTTCTTTTTATTTTACCCCTTCCATGGCGTGCTTTGCCTGAATGATTGGGTCATAGCATCGGAGCAATTTAGGTACCTTTACTTCGATTGCCCCATCAGTTACATTTTACTGTTTCGATGTTGAGTCTAGGAACTGCATTAAGGTTTAAGCTTGCTTCAGTTGTTTCGGTAGTTCTTGAGATTCATTACTAAGTGAAGAACTGAGCTTATTTCAATTGACGAAATGTTACACGTGAACATTAGTAGTGTTATTACTCCAAGAGAGGAAAATTGTCCTCTGTTTCTTATACCGCTCAGGGTAAGGAGTACAAATCATTCATTTAGGGAGATAGACCCGCCAGCACACTATTTTTTTCTTTCTTTCATGTGGCATTAATGAAAAGTTATTGGTATTGATTTTGCTAGGACGCCATGAAATTCTTGTACAAAGTTACCTTGAAGGTAAAAGTTTGGTGACGGTGTACTCATTCAATTTTTAGAGTAATGTCCCTGAAGTAGTTGCTGATTATATTCTACCCTTTCTACCACCTTAAAGTTCTTTTCAATGTTACGAAAAAAGTTTTTGTGGTGCTCCTCTTTTTTGCACCTTTATTTATTGTGCCCACTTTTTTCTTTGTTTGTTGTAGACACTCAACTTCCTTACAAGACTCAATTGCAAATCTATTGTCAGAAGCAACGCAAGCAGTTGCCTTCGTATCGTCTCATTCAAGAAGGCCAGCCTCATTCACTTCAGTTCAAGTCTATTGTGACTGTAGATGGGCAGGCATTCGAGAGTCCACAATTCTGTCGCACATTGAAGGAGGCCGAAACTGCTGCTGCAAAAGTCGCTTTGATGTCTTTACCTCAAGAAGCAAGCCTACCAAAGCAATCAGCGGTTGGTCTATTTCTTATTCTTCACCACCTTACATATAGAGCATTTAGTTAGTACTGCCTCACCTATTTAGGGTTACTAATCATCCATTTGCGTTTGTCAATTCATCCATTACCATTTGTTTGATAGTCAATGAATAATTTACCTCGTGGGATCAACGAAATAATAATGTAAGAGTGATTTGAAATATACCCAATAATGGTGTCATAAGTGATTCAGTAACACTGGTTTAAATGCCCAATAATTTGGGAGTGCATTGCCTAAAACATCTACCATTGTGAAAAACATGGCAATAGCAGTAATAAGCCCTGAAAATTATCTCCAAACTGCCATGGTGGTCGAAGTGCAGGACTGTGGAATTTGCTACCGCAGGTACCTGCGTGTTGGCCACTTGAAGAATGGTTCATCATAATTTGATAACAGTTTGCTAACAAACATGGTCATACGAGCTTTATTCTGTGATTTTTTTGTTTTGAATGCATAAACCCCTTGACCATTTTTGTAATGTAATATGGTCTCGTTGTGCCAAACAACTAGGCATCTACCTCCGTGGGATCAATCACTCTATGTTTAATATCTTAAACAGTTTGTTCAGCCAAAACAAGTATTCTATGGAATCCGGAAAAGGGTGTACCCAGTGCCGAAGGCTCCTACACATTGTGGGTCTGGGCTCTGGGAAGGGTTATTTCTATGAAATCTGGTAATTTAGTTATATTAATTTCATGAACCCTTCTACCTTTATAGGTTCCAACAATATCATACAAGAATCTTCTACAAGAATTTGCTTATAAAGTTGGATTTCCCTTGCCTCGCTACAATACAACCTCAGATGTCCTAGATCATGCTGGCACATTCAAATCCACTGTGGAAGTTCAGGGTAAAATATTTCAGGGAGAGCCAGGGAGCACTAAGAAGCAAGCAGAGATGAATGCTGCTAAGGTTGCTTTTCAGCATTTCAAAGACGGTAAGTGATTAAATTGAAACAATCACCTTTATACCAGTAACAAACTAGCTCATCGTAGCGAAAATCTGCAAAACATCTGTTCTGTTCATTATTTAGGTAAAAATAAAACTTTTTTTTTTTAGAAATCGTTCTTAGTGAAGTTAGACATAGTTCTGCCTGTTGTCATTGATACCATGGTCCGTTACACCAGCACAACCTCTCTTATATTGTATATTAGATATTTTTCTTAGTGTTCCCCTTGATAAGGCTGGACACAAAACTTAGGTCTTATGGAAGTATGCTTAATGTACCTGTGCAGTGGCCTTATTTTATATCTCTTGTGCAGTTGTGCTATTTTTGTATTCGGGCAATATGTCCTGTGTTGTTTTTAGTATCAATTGACGTTTGACTCCTAGTATTATATTTTTGTCAGTTCTATTTTTGGTATTGCTTTTTAACATTAATTGTAGTGGAATTAATATTAAGGGAAACACCGTTAGAATATCACTGTAGAATTTGCTCGTGGATGAAGATTTTAGGAGATTGTTAAACTTACTAACATCTTCCCTTGTTATGTTTAGTATTAAATCTTGCCATGGCAATAACTTTGTGGATTATATTTTGTCCTTTTTTCTTTAAACGAACAAATACCTGTGCCAATAATTCTCTTTTTCTCCATCAATACACATACTATCTTCTGCAGTACAAGAGATGGAGATTGAAAGATCTGATTTCTTAGTGCCTGGTGTCTCAACAGAAATGCTCAAAAAGGAGAGAGACTTTGATGCCGGTGAGTTTTGCAGCTACTTTCTTTTCTCTGCAAGCCACTATTTCAAGTACTTGCAATGGACACAAACAACTGTAGCATATAATGCTTCTTCAAAACTGATCGTGATTGATATTGTTGTGTAAGAATCGTACTTTCTTAAACGATGAGCCTTCTGTGCGGAACATGGAGCGATTTCAATACTAATGCCCAAATAATATTTGAATTTCATTTGTTAACACTTGAATGATTATGCTTTTTCTACATCTACTGCAATATTTGTAATATATTTTTGCGTGTGTTTAAAGTTTTATGATTGTGAACTTTTGTATTTATAGTTATTTAGATTTGATTCATTTAGCTGTTATCTGATCTCTGCAGCAAATCTTGATTCTCACACAATTGGCTCCATTAACCCCCTTTCTGATGCCAACACAAACCAACCTCTTCATGGAAGCACTCGAGCTGCTGAATTGAAAATGGACAAACCATCGATTCCCAAACACACAAAAGTTCAAGTGATGGGCTCATCTCTGAATGTTGGGCAACCACCCCTTCCAGTGCCAAGCATGGAAGTTGGAGTGAGGGACTCATCTCTGAATGTTAACAAACTGCACCTTCCAGCACCGAGCACAAAGGTAATGGACTCATCTCTGGAACACAACAAACCCCTGCCAGAACCAAGCACAAAGGTAATGGACTCATCTCTGGAACTCAACAAACCCCTGCCAGAACCAAGCACAAAAGTTGAATTGAAAGACTCATTCCCACAATTTGCTGATGAACACTCGCTCATTCCAAAGGCAAGTACAGAAGATGAGGAAAAGGATTCATCTCTGCAAATTGTCAAATACCCGTCCATTTCAGGGCCAAGCACCGAAGATGAAGTGATGGACTCATCACCAGAACAGACATCAACTGTGGATGGTCGCTCACCGCCCATAGCCTCAATCACTACTCCCGGACTTGCTCTGCCAACAACCATTGGCTCTGATGGATGTGGTTGCGACATGTCAACTAACAGAATCGAAGTCTATCCGCGCCACCCTGACATGGTCATACCGGAAGGTGCAACCATGCTCCCCTTCAGCGACAATGAATGGGTGGCTGTGAGCCTTCCTTTCTCCAACAACTGAGGTATGCTGAACTTGTCAACGTGATTTTGCTACTGGCTTCCAGGATCTATTGTGTGTATGCTTGCTCTCTTCGCTGAAAGTCTGAAACTATGCTCTTCTTCCAAAATGTAGGTAACAGGGCAACCGCCTGGGCACATTGAAGCAGTCAACATGAGAGTGGACCAGGACCTGCTGATGTTGTTGGTTGTTACAAGCGTAGTTTATCTCCCATGCTTCGGCAGCATGTAGCCTACTTGGCTAGCAGGACTGCTGTTCGCTTATTAGGCTAGCAAGACTGCTGTTCGCTGTGACACTATTTAGCGTCTCTGATTTGGATATCCATGTGGTGACTAGTATTTGTATCCGGCCGAAGTACTTGTTCGGCTATGTGAGCAGACCTAAGTTATGGTCCTGCCAGGTTCTGACTCCGGAGTAATGAACCAGAATGTTATGGAACCTATTTGATGCATCCGTCCTAGGCAAGAGTTTTTCATATTTCCTGGTTGAATTCCATGTCTGTTTCTATTACGTTCTGATATTCTGCTCAACGAATGCCTTTGGGGATCTTCCTCTTGAGGCACTTGGCATGCTGCATTGCTGCCGAGCTTTTCTAGACTTGCTCTGTTCTGCATGTGTTCTTGTTTGGGAGCCGGACAGAAAAAGAATCCTGTTCATTTGCGTAAACTCTCCTTTCCTGTTGCAACTTGGTCTCGTCTGTCTTTGTTGCTTGGAATTGGCTAGAAATAAATCCAACCATTTTTATTTTTTTAAAAGATAAGTAGAAAAAAATTAGGTGATGGTAACAAAATACAAATAAAATAAAACTCCAAAATTTATTTATTTAAATATGAAATATTAAGAAAGGAAATAGAGTAACAAAATAGACAACAACTACGATTTTGACACGTAAATTGTTAATTTTCATGCAGTTCTATTATGAATCAATTTCTACATATATCTCCTTTCTTTAAGTCTCGCTTCATGCCTCCTACTATATCAATATTGCTCATTCTATACCTCTTCTAATATTTTTTCCCTACATTTTGGAATACAATAGTTCTATATAAAAAAGCTTGACGCTCCGGTCTCCAGTGGAACAAGCCCCAGACTACTCGGATACTCGGATGGGGAATGATTAGAGAAGATTACGCATGTGCCCTTGGAGTAGGATTAGTAATGCCTTAATATGACCGTCTGCCCTCCTACAGCAGTCACGACGCGGTGGTCCCAGAACATTCGCCCCGGCCGGATACGCTTACTCAAAGTCGCGACGACGACACCTCACTCACAGTCACGACTCGCAAGACCACGCTCCGCTGCTCCCTTCACCTCCTCGGAACGCCGCTCCGGCGAGTCTCTCCGCGCGCCGCCGCTCCCTCTCCCTCGGCGTCGCCGGTGCGTGCGTGCGTGCATGCGCGAGGGAGGGGCGGCAAGTGAACCCAGTTGCCAGCTCTCCACCCCCAGCATTCCGGACCAGGCGGCACCAGCACCGCGCGCCACGGCGGCCACCCGTCGCCTCCTCTGCTCCGCCGTAAGAAGAAACCCCCGGCCCCAACTCTACGTCTCTACTCTTCCACCTTGCTACCAAGCTAGCCGACACCGCCACCCGGCCACCGGCTGTTGCTCTCTGCCGCTCTCCTTTTTAGATCAGCTCGTGTACGTACTCTCGGCGCGAGGTGTCGGCGGTGCCGCTTCCATGGGAAATCGGAGCGCACAGTAGTTTCTCGCCGTCGGCTGATTTGGGTCGATTCACCTCGTGCTGGCCTACGGCCGGGTCATTGTTTTATTACGCGGACGGGGATGGGGTTGCTAGTTGCTACTCATGTTGTATTTTTTTCTCATTTCTATACTTCATTTCCGAGGGCTGCTTCATTGAGCCACGACTGATATGCGCCATCCGTTGAGTCTTTTTTTTTTACTTCATTGCTTCAAACTTCGGACCGTGTGAACTGAAACTCATCTATTTGACCTGCTTGAAACGGTTCCCATTCTGTCATATATGATTCACTTCAAATTGTATGGTGATATTTTAGATCTGGTAATGGCATTTGTATGGACACTGATTAGTACCTTGAATGTATTATTTATTCGTACTGTGAAATATTTCTTTTGTGAACCTGTTAGCACGAAGTGACAAGTAAAGTACCACAACAGACATTGTAGAACAGTGTGAAGATACCTTACGTCTCGGAACCTATCTTCTTTGCCCTCAAAAGAAATATGATTGCTCTTTACTTAACACTTGTTTTTTCTTCTTTTTGACCCGCCAATTGATTTTAACTCCCATCATCTCTAACTTTTTGTTTAGGGTCTTGAAATTCATTGGGGGCTTAGACATCAAAGTTCAAGACCAGCAGGCCAACTATTATTAAGATATTTTTAGAAATTTTCAGACATGTTGCGCTCCATTATCTCCTGGGCATGTCTTATGCTGCTATGTTTCGCCTCGATGGGTGATGCAAAGTACGTGAAGTACAAGGATCCAAAGCAGCCTATCAACACTAGAATCAAGGATCTTATTGGCAGGATGACCCTTGCTGAAAAAATTGGCCAAATGACGCAGATAGAGCGTCAGGTTGCATCTGCAGATGTCATGAAAAAGTATTTCATTGGTAAGTTCCGATAAGCTCATGCAAAAGTACACATATATTATAAGAGAGCTCAGAAATGTTTTCTGTATTGTGTACGGGTTGTTTTTTGGGAGATAAAACAAATGAAGCCTATAGCGCATTAGCACTAAAGTATTTTGTTATGCAACCTCTACTTCTAAACATTCTGGGTTTTTCTTATAGGTAGCATCTTAAGTGGTGGTGGAAGCGTTCCTGCACCCCAGGCCAGTCCTGCAATTTGGGTGGACATGGTAAATGGATTCCAGAAAGGTGCCTTGTCAACACGTCTGGGAATTCCTATGATATATGGGATAGACGCTGTTCATGGTAATAACAATGTCTACAACGCCACTTTGTTCCCTCACAACATTGGCCTTGGCGCTACAAGGTATGTCTCTAATAACCTACTTCTACATGCTACAAGTTTGCAACATGACAAACATGCTCGATGCATCTTAGAAGGCTGCATTTTTTATTATAATTTATAAGTTGGTTTAAAAACAGGAAGTTACTGTTTGTTTGCCCTCAGTTTGGCTAAAATGCTCTCGTATAAGCAATTCATAACCATTTTGGCAACAAAACTTGTCTCTTTAACTGGCTGATCTGCGAACATCATCATAAAATGATTAGATATGCCATCATATCTTTATCTTCCTTGTGGTGTTAGGGATCCTGACCTTGTAAGGAGGATTGGTGAAGCAACTGCTCTTGAAGTGCGGGCCACAGGCATTCAATATACTTTTGCTCCATGTATTGCAGTAAGCACATTCACACGATGAATCAATGAATCATGTTGGGAAAAAACTAGTATGATCTTGTTTTCCCAGAAGTTTTATTGATCAGAAAGTGTTCATATAGCTTGGTTTAGGTTTGCAGAGATCCAAGATGGGGTCGATGCTATGAGAGCTACAGTGAAGATCCCAAGGTTGTCCAGCAGATGACAGATATTATTCTTGGTCTGCAAGGAGAGATACCAGTCAATCATACCAAGGGAGTTCCATATATAGCTGGGAAGTAAGATATTCTTTTCTCAGTGATGATAGGACTATGGGAAATAGAAATTCATGTGCCAGAATTTTTGTTTTCTTGTTTTTTTTTTTACTTTTATCTCTCTTCGACTTTTTTTTTAAAAAAAAAAATTGTTAGGTTTCATATCTAGCCTATCCCGACGTGTTTGGGACAAAGGCTTTTGTTGTTGTTGTAGTAGTAGTGATGATAGAATTGTATGATGGATCTAGGCCAGTACGTAAAGCATCTGCATCTACATGAAATAAAAAAAATTGCAACTGATAAGCTAATAGGCCTTGATGGCCCTTCAATCAACGATAGTAGTACCTACTATTTTGTGAAAATCTTCTTGCATGGAAATTAGTTTCAGGAATCAATCAATATTACTATCTTGTGGTGTGGTCGTACACATGAGATGGACTGGTCTGCCGCGGGCGGATCCTGGTGTTGGGATTAGGGTGAGCTCAAAGCACGTGTTAAGATCCAACCCATAGGGGGCAGACCGTCTCTTGTTATAGGAGGGACAGCTTTCGTGACCTTTCTCGGTTCTTAATGTTGTTAGGGATATAATAGTATTATATTAGATGATGTATTAGGGTTTATTTGCATATTTGTCATCCCTGTACATCTATTTATAGAGGCCTCCGGTCTCCTCAATAATACAAGATCCAATATTCATAATATGGTATACAGAGCTTATGTTTTAGATAAACTCTAATTTTGTTTTCCGGTGGTGGCGGCGCTTTGCTGATTGATCCCGCCGCCGCTGGTGGATCTCGTCTCCTCTTGCGCCGCCCCGCCTCGAAGGTCACGGCACCGACGGCCTGCTCGCAGTGGCGACGCGGTGAGCTTCTCCTTCCCGGACGTCCTCCACGTGCCGGTCCCGGCCACCCTGCTGGCCCCGCCGCGCCGCCTCGAAGGTCTCTCGCGCTGGATCTGGCGCTCGTCCCCATCTTTGGGTTTCTTCACGGACGCCTACGACCTCTTCTGCATCTCGCTCGTCACGAAGCTGCTCGGCCGTATCTACTACACCGACCCCACCAAGCCCGACCCGGGGTCGCTGCCGTCCAACGTCGCGGCCACGGTGAATGGCATCGCGCTGTGCGGCACCCTCGCGGGCCAGCTCTTCTTCGGCTGGCTCGGCGACAAGCTTGGCCAGAAGAGCGTCCTGCTCATGGTCATCTGCTCCATCACCTTAGGGCTCTCCTTGAGGTTCTTGACGTTCTTGGATGAGAGGGTGATGCGGATGCGGTTGAGCTGCATGTCCATGGCTCCTTCCATCCCGAGCTAGATCCAATATTCATAATAAATGTAATACCGTGCACCAGCCTTTCCCCAGTGGCTGAGTTTTACTATCTTGCAGTGTGACACAACTTTCAATCTTATCTTTATACCTCGGCTTATGGCGTTTACAGGGATAAAGTTGCTGCTTGTGCTAAACACTTTGTTGGTGATGGTGGAACTCATAGTGGAATCAATGAGAATAACACAATCATTGATGAACTCGGGCTGCTAGGCATTCACATGCCACCATATTATGACTCTGTCATAAAGGGTGTCGCCACTGTTATGGTGTCATACTCAAGCTTGAACGGAGTAAAAATGCATGCCAACCATGATCTAGTCACTGGCTACCTGAAATCCAAACTGCACTTTAGAGTTAGTAACAAGCTGCTACTCTGTTTACATTATATTTTCTGTGATCTAAAACTTACTTTTACGTATGAGTGTTGCAGGGTTTTGTGATATCAGACTGGCTAGGAATAGACCGTATTACCTCACCTCCAGGTGCAAACTATACTTATTCTGTGCAGGCTGGAATAAATGCTGGGATTGATATGGTATGTGGAATTCGTTTTAGAAAATTATTTCTTTTAGTCTTTGATACTTGCTACTGCATACATTGTTATATAATTTCTACTGAAAGTAGTTTTGACTACAGAGGAGAAATTGTCCATGACACTGCTTTTAGTACCAAGTTCTGCTTATTTCTTGTTTATATCATCAGTTCAATACATTTGTTAACATGAATAAACAATTTTATTTGTAGTTCAGCTGTGAATTGAACAAAATTTATAAAAGGTTTTGTTGTTCTTAGATACGTTTGCTTTAGCAATTTTGTCCAGGCACTGCAACTGGAAGTGGGTACCTAACTAATGGCTACTCAGGTGTATAATCAAAATGTTAGATGAAGACTTGTGAACTCCTGATGGCTTCAAATCACACAGCCATTTTTTTTGTTGTTGTAGAAGTATCCACTGGTTTTCCCATGTCAAGGAGGGATTGTCATGGCAAAGAGCCCAGAACTTATGGATTAGTTTGCATAGGCCATAATGCTTAGTCTCAAAATAAATAAAATTACTTTTTCCACCCATTTGTATTTAAAAAATATTGTTTCAACTGATTTCAGGTCATGGTGCCATACAACTACACTGATTACATTGATGATGTGACATCGCTTGTTGACAAGGGTATCATCAACACGAGCAGAATTGATGATGCCGTGAGGCGTATCCTTCGAGTCAAATTTACTATGGGCCTGTTTGAGAACCCTTTAGCTGATCTTAGCTTTGCAGATCAGCTTGGAAAGAAGGTCGGTAAGCTATAGCATGTTGTATAGAAGAGTACTTTAACATTTAGTGCAATGGCTTCTGATGTCACATGTTAATAGAAACACATTTTTTCATGTATCACTTGGTATTCATTCTGGGTCAACCTAGCAACCATGTAAAACCTGAATTTAAACAGGAGCACAGGGAATTGGCTAGGGAAGCTGTCAGGAAATCACTTGTTCTGTTAAAAAACGGAAAGTCTCCCAATCAGCAATTCCTACCTCTCCCAAAGAAAGCTAGAAGGATCCTTGTAGCTGGAAGTCATGCTAACAATTTGGGCTATCAGTGTGGTGGATGGTCAATTCAGTGGATGGGTGGCAGTGGGAACATCACAATTGGTATGTGCATTTTTCTTATTTTATTTTTGTATTGGTGGATACATTCCAGCTTTATGTCAAGAACTATATTAATGTGCATGCTATTTTAGATTATACATGCATATGGGATAAATTGAATTGTAAAGTGAATCTGCCAGCATGTGTTCTAGTTATTTTCCATGTAGCAAGATACACTGCTCCTCAACTGACATTCCTGGCTGGAGGTTTAAAATGGCACTAAATTTGTTATGCACGATGCTCTGTCTTTTCTGTCATATCTTACTGGGATACCTTAAATTGCAGTCTCTACTATATTCTTATTTGTGGTTCAATATTCTATACAGGGACAACAATTTTTGATGCCATCAAGTCTACTGTTGCTGACTCGACAATGGTTGACTACTCGGAGAATCCTGACGATAGCTTCATGAAGCACAATGACTTCTCATTTGCTATTGTTGTTGTTGGCGAGCCACCATATGCTGAAACTGTAGGTGACAGCCGAGACCTCACTATACTAGACCCTGGTCCAGACACGATCAGGACTGTGTGTTCTGCAGTTAAATGTGCAGTGGTTATCGTCTCTGGTCGTCCTGTTGTGATTGAGCCATACGTTCCGCTGATGGAAGCGCTTGTTGCTGCTTGGCTTCCTGGAACGGAAGGTCAGGGTGTTGCCGACGTACTTTTTGGGGATTATGGCTTCACCGGAAAGCTTCCGCGTACCTGGTTCAAGTCTGTGGACCAGCTGCCCATGAATGTGGGAGACTCGCACTATGATCCACTATACCCTTTTGGCTTCGGTTTGACCATAAATTCATCATTGCCAGGGTAAGGAAAATAAATACTCCCTCCTTTCTCAAAAGATTGTCACCTTCTAGTTCATTTTTGTACTAGAAGGTGACAATCTTTTGAGAAAGGAGGGAGTATAAGATAAGGCCGTTTTGAACAATTGTTTCTGTATCGAATCAATTTGAATAGAATGGCAGCAGGGCAGACATTACTGTATTTTTTGCTTCTCACGTGATACTTCGTCTTGTTTATTGCTGCAGGTTCTCCGGTGCTAACAGTCTGGAAGATAAGAAGCAAAGGACGTTATTTGTGGTGCTGTGTTCTCTACTGTCCATGGTACTAATCAGTGACTTGGGATTAGGCGTATTTCGACACCTAGCTGCCATTTCGTAGTCCTCTGTACGATTTACCGTGTGCAATGTTACAATTAATCGTATTACCTTGGAAATTATCTCGTGTTTGGGCTTATTGCCTTGATGCATGATATCTCTGTCCAAATTGCCTTGTTCGGTGTCTCTGCCTTCCCCTGGTCCTGTGTGTTAACATGAGTTCCATCCTTGCTTGCCATTTGCCAAGCATCACCGCTGCGCCACCGGTAGTCCCGGCGCCGAGAAGGTCGCGCTTCAATGCCGTGTTTCCTGATGTCGGAGCAGTGCCGCGGCATGCACTCGCGGTGGTCAGGTAGCTACCAGATGATCTGGAGTTCTGGACGCATAGCGAACAAGACCAGAGTTCACTAGTCACTACCTCCGCACATGGGCTGGGAACTGGGACAAGGTTGGTTAGGCTGGACGCGGTTTCGCGTTTTTCTTTTCTGCCAGATGGCCTGGCCTGCTGGTCTGTATAGACAAGCCAGCTTTCAGGCAGAAAGATCCTCTTGCTTCTGTTATCATGTTTGTCCTGTTGTTTTATGGAGTATTTCATTATTTTGAACCATAATTGCCTTTTTTGGGCATGCACAAATGATTTCGAAATAGTGTGGGTTTTTTATTCGATTTGGGATTACCAGCCTATCAAAACAAACCTAATTTGTTCCTCTGTATCAAAGTTGAGCACAAAATTTAAGGTTATTAAGATGACTGAAAATATAAGTAATTTTATGCAGTTTAGCTCTGGCTCCGTAACTTTTACTCAAACTGCTTCTTGTTACACTTTCAAACTGTTACTCTAATTCTATTTCTGTGTGCACGTATGGTCCAACCGGGTCCGTCCCCCAAGCTCAGCATAGGAAGCTTCCACGTCTAACACTACAGGAATATGTAAATAGGACGTCGGCCATAGAAGTGTCGGTTATCTACAGAAACCGACACTCATATATTAAAAGTGTCGGTTAACCGACACTCTTAGCCGACGAAATATTTTGGACGCATTTAACTTATAAATACGTCAGGGCCGACACCTTTAATCATTATGAGTGTCAGTTTTAAAAAACCGACACACTTAAAGTTATAGGTGTCGGCCTCTGAAACTGACGCTTTTAAACCATTATGAGTGTCGGTTGGAAAAGAACCGACGCACATACGTCTTACACAAAAAAAAAATTCAACTCCCATCTGCGCACAACAGTTATTTCCCCATCCCATCCGACCTCTTCATCCTCTTCGCACTATATTGAATATCATTGCACATTGAACAACAAATTGAACAACTTTTCAATGAACATGTTCAAGTAAATTACAGTTCACAAATTGAGATATACAACTCATCCTCAATATAATTCCCTTCAATTTTTACAAACAAAAATCATCAAAAAACATTCTATCGAGTAAGATCTGCTAAAAAAATATTAACATGAAAGAGGAAGAACGGGGAATATTTGCGGGAGGTTGTCGGAGCCTCGACGCCGGTATCCGCATCCGCTCCGGGAGGCCGCGCCCAACGCGCGTCGGAACCCACCTCGACGCCGGGAGGCCGAGGCCGCGTTGCGATCGGAGACCGCGCCCGGCTCACGTCGGGACCCATGCCGCCTTGCAACCGAGTCGTGGGCGTGGGGGGCCGCTCATCCATGGCACCCGCTCGCTACATGGAGGCGCTGGGCCGCTAGGGCGGAGGCAGCGAGCTTGGCGTCGCCGAGGTGGCGCCGGCACCACGCGCGGGGTCTCCATTCCGGCAGCCTTCAGAGGCGGCGGAGGCAGAGGCCTTGGGGCGGCGGCAGAGGGCGGGTCGGGCGTCCCCGAGGTGGCGCCAGCACAGCGCGTGGGGTCGCCATCTCGACAGCCTTCGGAGGCAGTGGAGGCAGAGGCGTTGGGGGCGGCGGCAGAGGGCAGATCGGGGCGCGCGCGCCGCTAGCGGCGGCTAGGGTTGGAGGTGGGGTGGGGGCTCTCGGGAAGTGGAGGTGGCCAGGCGAGTGGGCTCTAGGGAATTAAATGGGAGGTGGGCAGAGGGTTAAAAATATTTTAAAAGTCGAAGGCGGCAGAAATTTTGGGAGATCGGCGGGAGGCACGCACAGAAATTTTGGGAGGAGGAACGCGCGCGAGTGGCCCGCTCTTAGAAGCGTCGGTTGAGCCGACCCATTTAGTAGGTGCATCGGTGGACCCGACGTATTTATTAAGTGCGTCGGTTTTTTAAATTTGGCCGACACATTTAATTTACAGATGTCGGTTTTTTTAAACCGACACTCTTAGTCGATTTATATGTGTCGGGGCCGACGCCTCTAATTAAACCGACACCTTATTTATATTTTCCTGTAGTGTAAGTACGTGTCAATTTCTGGTTGGCCCAACAAACGACTGAAACTAAAATGAAAAACAGCAGAGTAGTCGTTCCCTTTTTTTCTTTCTTCGTGTCATGAAGGTGGACAGAAATCTGGTGTCAAACAGCTTCCAGAATTATGCAACTCAAGTTTGAACCCCGAACTCTCCGGGTCAAAATTCAGCGCTAGACGAGTCAGCCGGGTTATTAGCCGAGCACGAGGCGAGCATGATCCTCGTGCCGCGCGTAGCCAATCCAACGACAGCCCAGCACGTATACGCAGCGGAGCGGGAAGCACAGCCTGGACCGCGAGCCGACGACGAGTCCGCCCCCCACCCAAATACCCAATCCGTCCCTCCCGTTCCGCGTCTTTCCTGGTCGCGCTAGATCGCAAGCACCCACCAGACCAGCACCAACCCACCACGCATCCTCCTCGGCTCCTCCCTTCGCCTCAAGTCCGTGTCCGGCTGCGCCCCGCTGTCCTCGCGCGTTCCGTCCGTCTGCACGCTTCAAATCCGGCTGCCACCCGCAACCAAAGCACCGTTTACCCACGCCTCTCTCCCAACCCGCACGCCCGCCAACAACTCCTCGTGCTCCGGCCCTCCCTTCGGAGCCCTCTCCGGGGACGCCCCAAGCCGCGTCCCGAATCTAGGGTTCCCCTTTCCCGCCACCGGCCGGATCGCGCGCCCGGAGGGGATCGATGCTGCCGTGCGCGAGGTCGGTGCTGCGGAGGAGGGGCCTGGCGCCCCTTCTTCGCAGATGCAGCGGGGAGGTCGAACGCGCCGCCGGGACGGGAGAGGCCCTCGCCAATGCCAGGTGCACGAGCACGCTGGCTGGGCTCGGCGGCGGCCGATCGCTTGGGACCCGGGGCCGGCGGACCGATCCGCTCCCGCAGGTAGGGGCGGGGCCGATGCCGAGCCCGCAGACGAGGTCTTTCCTCGGGTGCGGCGACGGGGAGGAGGGGAGCGTTCTCTCCAAGGTCTACGAGGAGAGGCGTGTGATGGGGTATGCTAAAGAATCCAGCCGGTCATCTTGTTGGTGTCCCGTTTATTGCTACCTTACATGGGAATCATTGGTGATTCTCATTGTTCTTGTGTGGTCAGGTACTCGCCGGAGCAGATGTTCGCAGTCGTCGCTGCAGTGGACCTCTACGAGGATTTTGTGCCCTGGTGCCAGCGGTCTAGCATTATTAGACGGCATGACGATGGATCATTTGATGCTGAGCTCGAGATCGGATTCAAGTTCCTTGTTGAAAGTTATGTATCCCATGTGGAGATGGAGAAGTTCAAGTATATCAAGGTGAGGATCGTATAGGTATAACATGCTGGTAGGAAGGCACACTAATCTGGAAATAAAACCATAATAGTGAATCAAAGGCAACTGCAGTAGTAGCTCTCTTTCAAGGTTCATTAGTCATAGACATCTGTTCTTTTTTTTTTTCAATTGATCTCGTGGTTACCTGGTATGCCTACCATTGAGCTACTGGCATATTTTATCTATCTGTGACGTCACCGGTAGCATTAGCTGTTTGTTTGTTGTATTGATCTGCAAATGAGTATTACTATTTGAAGGAAGTACTGTTGTGATTTGTTACTTAAGAAATTTGGCTCATTGCTTTCATGATGAACATCTTCTGACGAGTGGTGATAATCCTGGTTTCTGTTTTGGTTCACATAATTCCTTTACCATATTTTTTGTTAAAATATGTATTTATATTTTTGTTGATAATATTCCTTTCTGCAATTCAGAAGGAACATCTTCCTGTTAAATCAAAAAACTCTAAGCTACATCTGGGCTCTTTTGGTACTTGCTAATTGCAGCATTGTGAGGGAACATATATTGTTGTTGGCTGGGATTTACCCTATACCCTGAAAGCTGAAATATTATTAGTGCCTATAAAGATGTTCATAGTTATGATTTCAAACATGTTACTAGATGTCCCATTATCTCCGGTCACTGAAAAGGATCTGTGTTGTAGCCAAGTAGTGCCTTCATATTCTTACCATTTTATTACTCAGTTACCTGTGTGGAGTGGAGCTTATGTTTCAATTGCTTGAATAATCTGCTCAAGTCTCTGTTTAAACAATGCCATGTTTCTTAATGTCTAAATAATAGAATGAAAATTTTCGGATGAAAGTCATTACTTTGGTTCGAGTGTGTGGCTGTGTGCTCACTGTGCCCCAGAAAGTGTTGTTCTAGGTGGCCTGATTATGATTGTAGCCGTAACATCTTGAAGACAGTTCTTATGCTTCGGATTATCAACTGTTTCATGTGGAATATTAGAAAGTGGCGAGGTGTACATGGAAATGTCTGCTTTCAATTTTTTAAATCAGTATCACGGCATTTTTGTATTGCTATATTTATCCTGCGTTCATAATTTTCTCCATGCCTGATGAACCGCATCAGGGTGTTTTACCTCACTGACTGGTGTTGCATTTGTGCAGACGACAGCATCTGAAAGTGGACTTTTCGATCATTTGATAAATGTTTGGGAATTTAAGCCTGGTCCTGTTCCTGGGACATGCGACCTCTATTTCTTAGTTGATTTTAAGTTTCAATCACCATTGTATCGTCAGGTAAGCCTCTTGCAATATTGCACATCAGTTAACTCGTCATGTGGTCTCTTACAGTGCGAATCTTTCCCTTATCAGGTTGCATCAATGTTCTTCAAGGAAGTAGTTTCACGTCTAGTGGGATCATTTAGTGATCGGTGTTTTAGAATATATGGCCCTCCTGTACCAGTGCTGGAAAATACTTACGGACAAGGAAGATGAAAATGATATGATCCAATTTTGAAGGATGTGTCCTTCATGGATCTCATGGTGAGCGAATACAGAGGATTCATTGCAGTCGTCACATAATTCTTCCTTTGATTATGCCATCGCAGTGCTATTAGGGCACTGTCATGCAAAAGCTTAAGTTTCTACGAGGAAATCAGCCGAAATTCATCATCCGACTGTTTCTGAGGTTATTTATTCCCATGTATAACAAGTTCACAAAGAAATGTTCATTTTTACTACTGTTTACTGTCAATCAGGCCTTTTATTTGAGTGATAAATCAGGCCCTGTTGGATGATCTGTTTCATGAAGCATGTCATTCTAGACAACTGTGTACAATAACTTGCCTTGGAAAAAAAGGGGCATCCACACTCCACCGACAGTTTTAACAGAATTCAACAGGAACTGGGCTTGGATTAGCCGGTTAGGGTTAGAGAGTCGGTTCTAGTCCTCTTAATCATTTTTTAGAAAAAAAAACAATTAATTCTCCTATGTTGGATCTCGTTTTTTAACAGCATTCACATTCCAATCTGATGTTCACTAATGAGTGAACTGAATAACCTGTAGAGTTATATGTCATAATATTTCTATTGGAAATGAGCAGAAGCGTTTTTTCCGATCTTCAAAATGAGCAGCTTACACCATGTTTCGGCCTCTCAAATTCAAATAATCTTATTCATTAGACATTCGCAAAGATCGTAGAACAGGAGGAGAAACACGGAGCAGCGAGGAATACACATTTCCAACCTTAACAGTATGTCAGCAACGGCAGCATAATAGTCACGGTTGTTATCGTTTCTGGACGGGCGGTACAGATATAGTACAGGACCTCAACAATATTGTGTAGTGGCACGTTCACGAAAAGAATAACGTTACTAATATGATACTAACATGGTCAGCCGCGCCCGTGCGATTTTCTCCTGCTTCATGTTCCATCGCAGTTTCCAACACCTCACTGGGAACTTGGGGAAATTGCTGCATCTAAGCTGTTGCATCCTTCGCAAGGCCCAGTTCCAACGAGGCCAGCCACGAGGCTCGCCAGCCTCCGCCCCGCGGCGCCCTGCCTGTGCCCGACCGCGTTGACGGAGCACTCGCTCTCCTCGCCGTTAGCTCCCGCGCACCACTCGCCCGGCGTGACGCCGTCGAGGGGGCGCCGCAGCAAGTCCTCATCTATCCTCTGCAGCAGCGCGTCGTCGTCGCTGAACCGCCCGGCGAAGGCCACCCCGCTGCTCACCATGGCGTCGTACCAGAACCGCGGGTCCACGCCCTGCGGCGGCACGACGAACCGGACACTGTGGTTGACGGTGCTGTTCCTGAAGCGCGGCGAGTTAGCCGCGATCGTCTGGAAGTAGAACTCCATGGGGTCCAGCGAGTTGCTGAAGTACATGAGCAGCGTCCGGGCCAGGTTGTCGGGCGCGGCAACGCAGTGCTCCACGAACGCCCGGCTCAGGATCGTCCAGCGGGAACCTGGTCACCATATGCATCAGCAGTTGCCGCACCGGACGGAGCCCATAGCTGAGCTGAGTCTGAAAAATTCTGTTGATTTTCCACCGGGACTGAGAAAAGAGTGTTCTACCTTTGAAGAGCTCAAACGCGTAAGGCTTCTCCCGTTGCCCGGACGAGAAGGAGATCTCGGCGTTCGAGCTCTGGAGTAGATTCTGGTCGAGGACAACCACCTGGTGGGTTTCCGAATCCGGTTTATGCTCGATGAAGCTGAGGTCCCTCGGCACAGAGGAGAAGGCGCGGAGAAGGTCTGCAACGCCCATTAATCGTCAATCACACGATCGCACACAGGAGTACCACAGGAATCGAAATCGGACCAGGCACGCATGACGCAACGCGATGACGGCGGCCGGAACTCACCGTCCTGCGTGACGAGCGGGTAGTCCCCGGCGCCGAGCGTGACGAGCCAGTCCCACTCCGCGCCGACCCTCAGCAGGATGGCCGCGCCGCGCAGCACCGCCGCGACGGAGGACGCGCCGCGGGCGTCGACGGGGTCCCCCTTGCCGACGACGTGCACGTTCCGGCGGAACGCCCGCTCCGACCGGACGTAGCTGGCCAGCCTCGCGCGCTCGTACGCGCCGGCGCCGGCGTCCAGGTGCAGCAGGTACCGGTTCCGCGGGTGGTACACGGCCTTGAGCAGCCGCGTCACGCGGAGGCAGTCCCCGTGCCCGCCGGTGATGTGGTAGGCGAACACCGGCGGGTAGTACCCGGCCCCCCGCCTCGGCACTACCGACGCCCTCGCCGCTGCCGCGGACCCGTCGGCGTCCGGGCTGTAGGGGTCGTCGTCGTACCCGTACCTCGGCCGGCCGAGGAAGGCGCTCGACACGTAGCTGAGGACCAGCAGGCCGGTGGTCGCGGCGGCCAGCGTCGCGAACGCGGACCACGGAGAGCACGCCGAGAGCCGAGGCGCGTGAGCCATTTTGCTCTGTCGTTGGAAGCTCCGGATGAAATCTGTAGCCGTGTGCGACCGTATGATATGATCCGGCGATCGAGATGGTGCCGCATCTACTAATAATTTGCTGGTTTTTTCAACGGCTCAACGCGGTAGCTGGCAGCTGAACTGGATTGGGATCGTGGAGGAGCAAAACATGAGCACTGACGAGACGATTTCTTGTTTTCTGTTGCTGCGCTAATCATAAGCTCCCAACGACGTGCTTCCAAGCTCGGGAGCCGGCCCAAGAAAGGACGGAAGGTACGGAGCTCCGGAAGCTGGGAACAAGGGTCAACGCGAAAAGTGTCGCGCGCTGTGTGAGATGCGGGCCTGCCGTGCCGAAAAGTGCATAGCGGCCTTTCCGACAATTTCTTGCGCGGGCCTGATCACAAGCAGGCTGGAAGCTGGATGTGGGTGGCCGGTCCAAGCGACTCCTTTTGATACTCGCGAGTACAATACAAGTTAACCAGAATAGTTACAACTGTGATTTTTCTATGTCTCTCAAGATATAGTTGTAGTATCTGTTCATATACAAACTCACTCACGTCACAACATACACTAACATAAATACATACATGATCAACTCTACAATTACATAAAGTTTGGAATCACGTCCATAAAGATATCATTAGAATTCGATGTGTGACAGGGATGTCACACTCCCATTGTGACTCCACAAGTGAGATGCATTATCAGAAACATTTTTATAAAGACATAACGTGACATTAACATCGGGTGTACGATGCACATAACGAACCTCGATTGGTAAATAGCCACCGCTCATCTTTACCGTTGAGCCATGAACTCGATCTTCGCCAATTTCTCTATTGAGGAAGAAGACAACATCAATTCCGGTGTTGGTAAATTTTGATGGAGTAATTGTTGACTTTCGATGAAGAAATTGAGTGAAGAACACGTGAGAGAAGTGTGGCTTCAACCACGCTCTCAGAGAAGTTCCAAGTGAATAAACGTCGACCGCCGCAACGAAGCAAAATCTTGGATAGTCACTGAATGTTAGTCACTTTATTCTTACTTGGAAAGAAGACAACAACGAGAATTGGCACTGTACCACGAACACCGTCACAAAACAAATCTTGAATCTCATCAAACATAGTGAACCTGTTGTTTAAACACAATGCACTCCAGAACGACGATCGCCATGACCAGCTTCATGGTGAAGATCCGGAAAACGAAAGCTTAATAGATGCCTCGTTATTCGTAAGACTACTCGCGATCGCGCGCAGCAATCACAATGCGTCATCGTGGTCGGAAGCGCCTGCTCCTTGTGCCCGCGAGCGAGATGGCCGTCGGCCATGGGGAGAGGCGCCACCACGGGAGCGGGTGCCCGGGCCCCCAAGGAGCAGTTTGTCCGAAAATGTTTTTAACTGTGATTTTAGCAGGTACTCAGGCAAACCCAAAGATCAACATCTTTCATGATCAAGCTATTATGTATTCCAACACATTTTCATAAAGTCGGGTCCATTTTTTTGCTCCATCTTGCATTGGGAATTCGGAAACATAATGCTGCTACATAAAAAAACAAGAAAAAAATCCATTCCAAGAGCTCGGTAATGTATCATGTTTTTTTTGTCCATTCCTCGTTCATGAACTGACATGTTGGCAGTGGCGGATCTAGACCGAAATTTTAGGGTAGGCTGAGCTACACTTAGTTCAAAATGTTTCATACATAAATATAAACTTTGAACTAATAAATTTTTTATTGAAACATTTCATCGTACACGTAATATACATGCATTTATATTCAACATTTAACCATTCAAATTAACATTTTTTTACAAATTTTTTGAAGGAACTTAAAGAGGGCTCCACTATATTTTGGGAAGTAGGGGGCTCATGTTGGCATGAACCTACCATACTTGCAGCTGCACCCGCTGCGTATCATCTCAGTAGCCTGTGTGCCATGGCTGTTGAATCCGGCTCCTTTGATTCATCTCTGGACACTTGGCTTGAATATTTCCTACGTTCTTTAAACAGGTGATTTTGTCACGGGACCAATAGACGTTGCAGCTGCAACGATCCTAGTTGAGGACGACAGCTGATCGCCAGATAAAGATCGAACGGTTCCGTGACATACTTCCCGCGATGCAAAACAGGGAAGACAAGTACTAGCATCGAGCGCACATAAAGCTCCTCATCGTCGTCTCCGTGTCTGCCCCCCAGATCTCGCCGCTCCCCGCCATCATTCAGGCCCTCCAGCTCCTGATCCCCGCGTACTGGCAGTCCAAAACCCTAACACTTAGCATCCGTGTCGCTTCCCTGCCGCGCCCGAGGAGGAGGCAGGGCGGCGGCGGAGGAGGAGGAGGCGGAGATGGCCTTCATGGCGGCGCTGGAGGCTGATCTGCGCGCGCTCTCCGCCGAGGCGCGCCGCCGCCACCCCGCTGTCAAAAACGCCGCGGAACACGCCATACTGAAGGTACTTCTCTACGAACCCACCCCTTATTCACAGGCGACCTCGCCGCGGCCGTCCATTTCGCGCCCCTGCCGCTCGCTCGCCCGCTCTGGATCCGTTTTGCGACGGTAGTGGTGACCAACATGTTTAGATGTGATCGGAATGGCTGGTTTGGCTGCGGTGAGCATAGTCCTGGCTTGGTTCCGCGACAACAGCGGGTAGTGAACCCAACTGGTGGTACGGGAGTAGAATTGCCCCGCCTGATGATTTTTGGTGATCTCAAGCGGGATAACTAAGTTTTGGGCTGGTTTTACTTGCTTTTAAGTTTGAACTGCAATGTTTGCTTTGTGGTTAAGTGAGCTTACTGATTAGTGCTCAAACTAGTCTGGCCATTGGGTGGGATACATAACCTTAAGTGTGACGAATGGTTTTGAGCAGAGTTTGAGCGTTAGCTGGGTGATTATTCTGTTGTGTTTTGGGTTCTATCAAGTGGCTCGTGACATTCTCTGGTTGAAGTGGATATCTCAAGCTCAGACCCAATGCACCGTTTCCATAGTTCCGCAAGAAGCTTAAGTACATTATGCCCAAAAGGAATAAACACAATGTATTTCGAGAACTCTACGGGTTTCTCCAAACTTAAGGGTTTATTAACTAAAAGTCCTCAGTTGCCATGTTGGATGGCTTGCACGGATCCCAAACTTGTAGACTCTATCCAATAACGGATTGTTGTCATCATGCCTGGAGCCATTGAGAACCCTCTACTTGTGCGGTTAAGTGTAACTTCATTGTTCAAATCATCAGTGAAAAAATGCCCAAGGATTTTTTGTTGAACACAAATTACCATGGATCAAAATTTTTAGACATTTAGTTAGACTTTTGTTGTACTTCGCCCATGTGGCTATGTTTATGCAGTGACACCCTTTGTTGGAGGTTTGAACTTGCGGGTTGTGAAGCTCCTGCATCCGTCCTGTTTCATAATCATTTTATCTCTGTCAAAATAATTCTATGGAATACCTGTTATTTTCCATAGAATGAATTAAGCATATACATGTAACTCTCCAAAATTATATGTTAAGCTTCTTTAATTTTCATATAGTACCAAGGCTCTCTCTCCCTCTCTCTCTCTCTCTCATAATCATAACACAAAAAAATTCCAATTCTAGCTGCATAATCTGTGGCGGTTGCTTCAGAAGACTTATATTTTCCAGGACAATTTTTTTAATCAGATATGTTAGTTGGCTGGTAGTTATTCTCGGTGGTGTTATGTCTTACATGGTATGAGTAATGTGTTACTTATTCCCTGACAATATATGTGTTTTCAATTCTTCTCGTCTTGAAGCTCCGATCTCTATCTGGCCCAAGTGAAATAGCTCAGAATGAAGATATACCACGGATTTTTCTGATGGCATGCAGTGTTAAGACAGTGAAGCTGAGTGTGATAGGACTATCCTGTCTGCAAAAGCTTATATCACATGGTGCCGTTGCATCATCTGCATTGAAGGAGATACTAGCCACTTTGAAGGATGTGAGCACTTGCCTTCTTGATCGCTTCTTGACCCACATACATCTTACTCTATTTGTTTTGAAAAAATTCAATTTTAATGAACTTACAAATCAAACCTGACGTTTTAACATTGTGGTCTTCTTTGTTGTTTTACTCAGTGTGTATCTTTGATAAAATTGGATTTCCATTATCTTCTTACTCTTAGCTATTGCCTTGAACTAATTGTTTCTGTATTCTGGTGTTTATTTCCCTACAGCATGCAGAAATGACTGATGAGATTGTTCAATTAAAGACTTTGCAAACAATGTTGATCCTCTTTCAATCACATCTGCATCCTGAAAGTGAGGTAGCAATAGCAACTGTCTATGTTACAAATCTTTTCTTTGTATGAAAGTTTTCTTATGTGCTGTGCATTTAGCTATTAGTACATGTTGTAGCTCCTATGCAAACAAAATAACAAATAATGGGCCACTGGGCCAGAAACAACCTCTTGCAGAAATGCAGGGAAAGGCTGCGTACAAAAGACCCAAAGTGGGTCAGGCCCTTCCCTGGACCCTGCGCAAGCGGGAGCTACGTGCACCAGGCTGATTTTTTAATGGGCCATAAACTCAACAAGTCACTGCCTCTTGTTACCACTGATGATTTTGTTGTCTTTCTCATTTGGATAGTTTATATTTTTCATCTGAGTAGCGTCTGTTAGAATTTATTTTTATGAGATTTAATATTTGAAATACAGTTGTTTGGTCCTAGAATGAAATTTGTTGCTCGCAGTGGCAAAATGGCTGTCTCAAAGAGTAACCTTACTAGTAACTAGTAAGGTAGTAATTTTCATGTATTTGAATCATGCATGTTTCTTTATGGGGTTGTTCTCTGAAGCCTAAGTAACGAGCATAATGTCTCAAATGCCTTTTAAAGATCATAAAAATCTTACCATCAGTAGGCTTACCTTATCAGTGCATCATTTTTATTTATCAGGAGAGCATGTCTCAAGCTCTTGGCATATGCCTTTACCTGCTTGAAAGCAGTCGATCTTCTGACAGTGTCCGCAAGTAAGCTCATTGGTTTAATGCCACCTCATCAATTCCTAGTTCCTTATTGTGATATATTAAATCACATATTGTCCAATTTAGTACGGCAGCAGCTACATTTAGACAAGCAGTGGCATTGGTCTTTGATAATGTTACCCGCGTTGAATCCCTTCCCTCCGGTAAAGCAGCTTCATCCAGACTCAGTTCGCGTATTAGCTCTGTTGCTGATAACGTCACTCATAGCTTCAGACACACATTGTAAGTGTCTTATTTCTTCTTTCCTTTTTCTTTGGAAGAATATTGGGAGGATCACTAAATGAGAAAAATGATAAGAGAAAGGAAATCATTTTCTTTGTAGATTAATAGAACTGCAAAATCATTAAATTCGAAGCTTGTCATTATCTATACATATTCTTTACCATTAAAATCTGAAGTTTTCAATGCTAGATTCTGGATAGCTTCACCAAGGTTGACTTTTGCTTCGTTTAAATAGAGGTGACTTGGGCTTGCAGTTGACATGGATGATAATATGACAAACTGTAAAGTTTGTTTTTCTTCTTATAATTTTTTTATTCTTTTTAGATTGAAAAGATAATTTTTGGCCAATTATTTTTTTTGAGGGGATGTACATAAGGGGAGACCCCCACTTTTGCATAGCAGTACAATATAAATAATACTTTTTGTGTCATTTTTTGCATCTTTTTTTTTTCTCTGTTCATGCAGCTTACATTACATGGCAGGTCACTATCAAGTAGCTCTCAAGAGCCTCTCGTTAGGGAGAATCTGAGTGATGTTGGGAAGCTTGGACTCCGCCTGCTTGAAGACCTGACAGCTCTTGCTGCAGGTGGATCTGTATGTGCACATGTCTTCTTTGTTTTTTTCCAGTAAATTGGTATAAATGAAGTGTCCTATATTTTTTTCCATGAAACATTTTTAGTAACTTCCAACTTTATCCTTCTAGGCTACGTGGCTCCATGTTCATTCCCTGCATAGGACATTTGCCCTTGACATACTTGAGTAAGTTTTCCAAGTCACATCTTTTAGGAATGTTGCACAAATTTCTTTTTTTTCTCGGAATAATCTAAGTATTCAAAATGTTATAGCTATCATATCTGAGGTTTTGAAACTAAGTATGGTTTCAAAAATTATTTACTTTGGGCGCTGTTGCTATGTGTTTGTGAAGCTGCTGGGTGGCAATGGTGCTAATCTTGATTGCTGACTTCTATTGTGGCCTTAATTGTGAGAAGAGCATCACAAATACATTGGAATCCTAGAATGTGATTTCAATCTTTCTGACACTTCTTTATAGAGTTATATTCTTCTCTTCTAATCTTTTCCTGCACTTATGACTCTAATAAGTGCAATGGCTTACATTGTCATCACAAATATGGCCCTTGTTCTTACAAGAGGTATCGATGTTTGCATCTGCAAGGGATCTAATTAGTTACAGATGGATGGTTCCATATTCATATAATTTTTTGGATGTATCATGTAATCAATACTTTGTGGTTTCTTACTATTTCATTACTAAAATATTTGATTGTTTCAGATTGAAAATTGACAATAACTTCCATTTGAAATTCGTATTGCCTCGAGCTTTTCTACATCTTTATTGTTTTTTTTTTTTTTGCAATTATGGCCAAAGTTATCCAGTGGAGACCTCCAGAAGCACCGGTTAACAGTGGGATTATAAATAGGAGAGAAAATTTTAGGAGAGGTAGAGGTCGACCAAGGTTGACATGGCATGAGACGGTGAAACGAGACTTAAATGAGTGGGACATACCTAGAGATTTGACTCATGATTGGACTGTGTGGAAATTACCAATTCATGTGCCAGAATCTTAGTTTATTCATATTTTGTTACTCTTATCTTCTTTCTTATTAATCCATTTCTAAAACAAATAAAATGTAGAATATTATTTTATTTGTATTTTTTCTCTCATCTTATTTTCTATTATTTTTCTTCAAAAATTGTTGGGTTTCATTTCTAGCTGACCCAACTTGTTCGGGACAAATGCTTGGTTGTTGTTGCAATTATGGCCAAAGTTCTTGATTGTTGCAAGTTGTGCAAAAAAAAAAAAAAATTGTATCACACAGATAATGCAAGTTTTTTCCCTTTTATTACTTTTTTAATGATATTACAAATTGGTTTTTGTTATGAAATTTCTTGTGACAACTGACAACTTAAATAAATTATTTTGCTCCAAACATTTTTTTTGGTAACTGCTGCATGTTATATCATTCAATCTGATGATACAACATAGGGTTGGGTTAAATGTTACTGATCCTGATGCTCAGCCATAGTTGAGGGTTGAGTCTTGACTGTATGTTGTGCAGAACATACACATACAATAAGCTAAAGCTAAAGCTCATTCAGACATGTTTTGTGCTAGGTTTGCGCTATCCACATATGTTGCTATATTTCGGACGTTGCTATCTTACAAGCAGGTTTGTGTTTCTGGCTTTCTGCGCAACCTTTTACTTTTCTAACTTTTATTTTAAATCATTGTTTGATATGTTCAATCATTTTAAAATATGCCAGGTCTTGCGCCATCAAATTTGTTCGCTTCTTATGACTTCTCTCCGCACGAATGTGGAGGTAGGTGCATTAAAATTACAAGTTTAATTTTAAGTACCTGTAAGTCTGTAACTTTTTTAGGTTGCAGTTTCTTATTTTCATAGCATCACCAGCCACATGCTTCATGTCCAGAAACATGAGCTGCATTTTAATGTATTCAGTATCTATTTACTTGTACAACACTGTCATGTTTTGCATTTTTATATGCTACAAGATTGATGTGTTGCTAGGGCACTTGATTTTTAAAATGTTGCTTGTCATCATACCATGCATTCTGTTTTTTTGATTTTCTAAACTTCATATGCATGGGAACTATCACATTGGGCTCGTGTAGCCTTTTGATCATAGACTGATAGTAGATTGGGAAACACTTAAAATAACTAATCTATTTGAGATGGTCCTTGAAAATTCTTAGCTATCTTACCTTCCTATTTTCATGTACTTTCTTACCTTTAGTCTCTGTTTAGCATTGTGGCAGCTTTCGGAAAGCACCTATTTATTTGATAAAACATCAGCAGAAAACTGCCCCATGCCAGCTTTTGTGGCTGATTTGTTTTCTGATTGTCTTCAGCTTGAAGGTGAAGCAGGGGAACCTTCTTTCCGTCGTTTAGTCCTGCGTCTGGTTTCTCATGTTATCAGGCTCTACAGCTCTTCACTTGTTACGGAAAGTGAGGTACTTATTTGGCCATTCTCATATAAACCACAGTCCCTGTACCCTCATGGATATTTAAGTTACTTAATAAGCTGACTTAAGCCATCTATAATGTGATCAATTGAAACTCCAAATCTACAACTTCTTTGGTAATTGTAGAATTTTTTGTTGATGAATTTTCTTGGGTCAGATTGTGTGCGAGTTACCCTTGTTTGAGTTTGCGTACAAAAAGCTTTTATCCATTTTTATTATACAATGACACAGTTCTCTTGTTTGAGGGAAAAAAAGTAAGCTTAAACATAGCGAGTTTCAGAATCTCCTTCCAAAAAAAAAACGAATTTCAGAATCATGTGTAAACTAAGGAGATAGAACTGAAAGGGGCAAAGCAGGCCTAGAATAGTGGAGATGAGCTAGCCATTGATAAATGTTGCGGTGAAGATCCTGGGGCACCCTGTGCATTTTTTGTTGATGAAGGATGTTTAACTGACTATTATGTTGATTACTGATATATTAGGAGTTAGGATTAAATCATTCCTTGGAGCAGCTACCTAGATTCAATATGCTTGGGAACGCATCATATGTGAATTACTCAGTAGGGATTATATCTGGATGATATAAGCTAATAAGCACTGTAAGCCAGCAATATATTCAAAGAAACATTCCTCTTTTTGTAAGTAATCAGCCTCAGCTTGCAGTGTCCAAACTTGATTTACCAGTAGATATTAAGCGTGCCCATTCTGCTATTTTGAGGTGGTTTCCAGTTTCCACCAACTATTCGCCCTGATATGGTTGACCAAAAAAAAAAAATCATATTTTACTTTATATGTAGGTTTAGAGTTACTAGCTAGTCTTTGTGCAAAACTTCAGAACAGAAAAAATAGACTATGATACGGAATAATAAGTATTCAACTATTCAAGTATTTTATAAGCTGCTTCTGTTTGCAGGTATTCCTTAATATGCTTGTGAAAGTTACCCGCCTGGATTTACCATTATGGCATCAGATACTTGTTCTTGAAATTTTGAGGGTATGTTTTGTTGGCTACAATAGAGATTGATGCTATTTGATGATCATCTTTATGTGCTTGCTGCTACTGTTATTTTTGTTTACCAGGGGTTTTGCGTAGAAGCTCGCACTCTGCGCTTGCTGTTTCAGACATTTGACATGTATGTATTATATCACTGTGTTATTCTTGAAATATTCATTCTTCTGCTGATGAATTGCTTTTTATATGGTTGTGTCCAGAGGTTTGCTTTACTGGTCTTGCAGGATAGAAATTTAAAGTCTAATATTTTTTATGGGCAGTTAGATTCACATTGGAATTCAATTGATGTAACCATATGTGTCTATATATATATATATATATATATATATATATATATATGTTTTTCCCTTCCCTGGAACAGTAGATTTAAGCAATTAAACCAAAAATACCATGAAGCATATAAAAATTGGCGAACACCATGGCAGGTGATTTATCACATCATACATGACATACAAAGATATGTATGTGTTAATATCTGTATTGGAAATATTTTCTTAAAAAACAGTATTGGAAATAGAGTGTAAAATACCTGTACAGGCTCCCTTCACACATAAACCCGTCATGGGGTTTCACTGTTTTCAGTATTTGTATGCAAAAACCTATCAATGAAAAAACTAACGATTTTCATTATTGGTAAGAGCTATCTGTTGAGGATTTCTATGAAGATGCTCCCTATATTTTAGCTTTTACACTGTGGCTTTACCAGATGTTTCTTTTTTACAACTAAATTATACATTACTGCATTGATGCTTTACTTCTCCGGGTATAACCACATATACATTTTTCTTCTATTACAGGAATCCTGCGAATACTAATGTCATGGAAAATATGGTTAGAGCACTTGCTTTAGTGGTAGCTACTATTCAGGTAATTTTCGTTTCCTTGCTAAACAGCAATTTTGTTGTTATAATTAGCTCTGTCAACAAAAGTACTAAAAAAAGTTGTATTGCAAATCAGGACGGTATAGTTTTATAAGAAATGATTGGGATCACATGATGAGTTGATGACTGATGTCTACTCATCTCAATTTCGTTTAGTTGCAATGCCACATAAATACGCTTGATCTTTGTGGAGAGATGAAAATGTTCTCTGTGCTAGATATTGTCATATGTGTTGACTGAATGTGTTAGTTTGAACTCATTATAGTTAAACATCGCCTATCATTAGTCCTTTTAATCTAAATGTTCCTCTTGTAGGCATCAGATTCAAGCGAAGAGACTCTAGCAGCCGTTGCAGGAATGTTCAGTAGTAAAGCTAAAGGTACCCTCTATGGTCGATAAAACGATAATTTGCTTTCCTCTCGTATTTAGTTCACGAACAGATGTTACGTGCTAACTGTTACATACACAGGGATTGAATGGAGTATGGATAATGATGCATCAAATTCTGCTGTTTTGGTTGCTAGCGAGGCACATACCATAACTCTGGCTCTCGAAGGACTATTAGGTGTAGTTTTCACTATTGCCACTTTGACTGATGAGGCTCTAGATGCGGGTGAGGTAAGTAGAAATGATTCTGAAGAAGAAAATGATAAATCTCGAAACATAAAGTTAGTAATTTGTTATTTTCTGTTTCCTTTTAGCTTGAATCACCAAAATGTGAAATGAATGGTATGGCATGTAGTGGACAGTTGGCCATTCTCTGCATGGCTATGGTTAATTCAACATGGTTAACCATCCTAGATTCTCTGTCACTTATTCTGACGAGGTCAGTTGAATCATTAACTTACCTTTCTGTAGGATATGTACCCTTCCCCAGTTCTTACGGTTATGAGTAATGCATTAACAGGTCACAAGGGGAAGCTATAATATTAGAAATATTGAAAGGATACCAGGCATTTACTCAGGTGATCATAGATTCATATTGGTCGGTGATGTACCAAAAAGTTTTGAAAATTACGTTTCTTGAGTGCACTTAGAGAATGCCAGTACCCCTTCCATGATAAGGGCTACTGAATTTCTTATATACTTATGTTTTATCTATTTGCTCCTACTATAGTGAATAAACTTTTTGAGACTCATAATGTGGAGTGCAAACTCTTTCAGGCATGTGGAGTTCTCCGTGCTATAGAGCCCTTGAACTCTTTTCTAGCATCACTGTGCAAGTTTACAATCAATAACTCAAATGAAGCAGAGAAGAAAAGGTATGCCACCTTTATCTGTTTGCTTTAATACTACTGTGGATATAGCCAGATAACATTGTTAGAATAATACATCCTCTACCTAAGGCCACCTTCTCTGCTATGTTCCACTTGCGTCTTTTAGTACGTTGAGTTCTGATGCGTATCATTGTAATATGGTGGATTGGAAGTATTTGTGTAATCATATCTTATAGGCAGTGTTCATTAATCGTCCGACTAATCGTGATTAGTCGCGATCAGTGTTATCAAATCGGCCGACTAATCACGATTAATCGCGATTAGTCGTCCATATCGGTTGTAGCGGCCCGATTAGGGCGAGCGATCGGATCAGGGCGATCAGACTTCTGGTCGGCTGATTAATCGGTCGATCGGGACGATAAGTCATCCGATCTGGGGTTAAAAACGATTAGTTTTCACACCTCTTTGTGCCGCCTCCGCCGCAGAAGATCGCTGCCTCCGCGCTGCCCTGCTGCCTCCGCGCTGCATCTGCCGCCGTCGCGCCGCCTCCGCCGCGCCGCCGCCATGGCTGTTGCCGCTGCGCCGCCGACGGGTTGCCACAGGAGAGGAGATGAGTGGTAGAAAAGAAATTAGGGTTAGGGTTATATACATTAGGGCCCGCTCGGCCCATTTAGGCTAATTTTCTCACCTCTTCCTGCGCCTACGCCTCCGTTCCACCTTCAGCAGCACAGACGCGACGCTGCCGTGCGCGTCCCCACCCTGTCCGCCTCCCATCACTTCCCCTCCCTGTCCGCCTCCCAGCGCTCCCCTGTGCGCCGCCCTGCAGTGCTGCTCTCCTGCCCGCCTCCCTGTTCCAGGAACACGAAGCTCCACCTCCCTGTCCCCTCTATATAAAGAGGGCAATTGTGTACTCTATGGGTCAAGCAAAAAAATAGGTCCTAAAACTACTAAGAGCCTCCAAGTGAGGGTGAGTTAGTGGATCTATCTTGCTAATTTATCTTGCATCCTCTAAAAGGGTGTGCCGAGTGCTGAAAACTTCCACACATTGTGGGTCTGGGGAAGGAAATTTCTAGGCAACTTCCCCCTTGCTTATTTTGCAAGGAGGTTGATTCGAACCACCAACCCACCCTTCTGTTCATGATTTTTTGCAATTATTTTTTACCCCTTCTTATTTCTTTTTATAACTACTATGTCAGCATCTTGCTCTCACCTGGATCAAAGAAGACAGAAACTATAGATCAGCGTGATAGTATTGTTCTCACACCAAAAAATGTGCAGGCAAGTAGGAAACAAGCGGGATATCGCTTACAGTTTTTATGTTCTGCTGCTTTTTCACATATGTATACGTTTGTTTGTTCTGAATCCAGGCACTGAGGACACTCTTTAATGTTGCACATCGGTTACACAATGTCCTTGGTCCTTCTTGGGTCCTGGTAAGTATCTAGTTAGATTAAGTTGCACCATTTTTTTAGATAATTAAGTTATATGAATTGTTATGCTAGATAACTTATACTTGGGAATGTAGGTATTGGAGACCCTTTCAGCACTTGATAGAGCTATTCATTCTCCACATGCTTCAACACAGGTTACAGTCTGCCCCCAATGTGCTCGCTATGTGTGTTGAGAATTTGTGTAATTCAGAGTGAACATACATTTCTTTTTGTTAACTTTGTATACCACAAAAAGCCTCTATGACATTGCTGCTCTAGTGATTGTTCTAGTTTTCTCTCTAAATTTGTCTTACTACTATCACAATTTTGTGAACACTGCCATTTTCTCTCATAGGAAGTATCAACTTCTGTTTCAAGACTTTCGAGGGATACATCTGGACAGTACAGTGACTTCCATATTCTATCTTCTCTAAATTCCCAGGTCAGGATGGAAAATGGAATATTCTTTGGTTCTTCCACACCAGTGTTTTTTTTGTCTTTGCTGTTTTTCATGTCTACCTACATTTGCCATATGCTAAACTGCATTTTGTTTCTTTTGTTTGAGGAAGTTGTTTGAAAGTTCAGCTTTGATGAACATAGCTGCAGTGAAGTCACTTTTGTCTGCATTGCACCAATTGTCAAGTCAGCACATATCAGGAAATTTCCAATTATCAGGCCAGCAGATCGGTTGCATTTCATTTTCAGTGGAGCGCATGACATCTGTACTCGTCAATAATCTACATCGTGGGTGCTTTCTTTGCTTTGAGCATGGATAGGTTCTTTTTTGGCTAACTACTTAAACTTAGTGATGATCTTCTGTGGTCTGTGCTAGAAGTTTGATCAGGTATAGGGAAGATATATTTATTAAATAGCAATGACTTGAGATTGATCACGTATAACACTAGAGAAAATATATATGTTAATCAGTGACAACTTGAGATTGATCATGTATACATACTCACCATGCTTGTGCTAAACAGAAACATTGTTCATCTCACTTTTGGGCATGGCTTTAATTTCATCAAATTCCCATGCAAATCTATAACATCAGTTTTTAGTTCATGAGCATTCTATTACATGAGACATATCATATCATATCAATTTGCCACTGCATTGAATGATTCATGTAATGATATAAATGAATGACCAGTGGATTCAGGAAGATCAGGCTCACAAGAGCTCATGAAGCACTGGTGAAGTATATTTAATGTGAAGCCTATATTATCAGGGCATAGTTCTGTTTCTTTATTAGCTATTTGTTATTTACATGGTTTATCCTTTTTAGGAGTCGAACCAATGTGGGATCAAATTGCTGCTCATCATCTTGAGGTAGCAATGTCTTTCTGGCTTGACTGATAGTTTTCTTTTCTTTTATGTGATGCCATGACAATCTTTTAGTGATGACTGATGACAATTATTGCAGCTTGCCAATTGCTCCAACCCACAATTACGACATATGGCACTGGATTCATTAGATCTGTCAATTTGCTCTGTAGTGGGTTCTGAAAAATTTCAAGGCATCAGTGCAGCACCTCATCAGTTTCAAGAAGGGCAAGTAAGGGCTGAATTAAAATTACTCAGCATTGCTTGTGTGATTTGTCTGACCTTCCTTCCCTTGTTAGTTGGTCAAAGAAAGCGAAACAGTGTCATTTGAGTATGCAGTTTTATCTCCATTGGTGATCCTCTATTCATCCAACAAGCATATTGATGTTCAAATGGGCGCTTTAAAGATTCTTTTGCATGTCGTCGAGGTACTTATTTGTCGTATATGATTTTTGATGTGTGTAACGGGCATGGGGCGTTCCATGGATATCTAGTTGATCAAAATGGACTATTTAGTGTCCATTTTGATCAACTAGAGGAGGACAGAAGTCCATGGATTACTCCACACCCACCCCTGGTGAGACAATATCTTCTATTCTTCTTACCCTTACTGTTTCAGAGGCATGGAGAAAAGTTGTCCTATAGTTGGCCCAGCATCCTTCATATGTTGAGGTATTGTTGCCGTTCATTCATGCAGTGTTTTAAAAGTCACCTGGACGCCAAGGCGCCTGCCTAGGCGACCGGCCATGGCGTCTATGCGGGAGCGCCTGGACGCCTAGGTGGCGACTAGGAGACGCCTTTTAAACGGTGCATTCATGATATGTTTTTATTTAACATTTAGTCTTAGTTGCCTGCATCTATCTTCTTCTAGGGCGGTTACCGATGCATCCGAGAAAGACCTCATCTCCTTAGGCTTTCAGGTAAAATTTCAAATTTGCTTACATGGACAAACCAGGATGCATTTTTGTTTGAACATGTCAATGATACGATGTTCAACCAAAGCTGTTTTAATATGCCACACAAAACACTGTATATGCCCTTTAGGATACTTTAGGCAACTAAAACACTGTTTTTCACTATGCTTGTCACTTTAGTAAAACATAGGTTAACAAATGTTTAATACTTGTTTGTTGGTGTTTTATGCAGTGATATATTGTATTGTATGTCCTAATGCATTTTTTCTAGGATATAAGTCTACTATGCTCTTTAATGATTGCTTCAACACAATTGTTTACTTTACAGAGCATACGTGTAATAATGAATGAAGGACTGGCAACCATCCCTGTACAATGCCTTGATGAGTAAGCCTTTCAAATCTGCTATTTACTTTTTCGAATAATGCTTACCTCTTCCTATTCTTCATTTCTTTTTGTCTTTTCTAATAAATAATAATAATGAGTTTATTATCATATGGGAGGACCTTTTTCCCATGTTTTTTCCTGGTTAATTCAACACAAATAGATCCATGGTTTATGATAGACCTAACATGGTTGTCAGTGAATTCTGGGGACTTTGCATAAGATAAGCAAAATTAGTTGACATGCAATTTTTCCAGATTTTAATGTTTGCTAAACTTGTTGCAGTTTTCTGACACTTTCATATGTCCCCAAATGCAGATGCATTTTGGTAACTGGAGCTTATGGTAGCCAGAAAACTGACATAAACATAAGTTTAACAGCAGTTGGTCTTTTGTGGACTGCTACTGATTTTGTTGTGAAGGGATTAATCAGCAAATCTGTTGAGCAAGCTAATCACATAAATGAAGGTATGTGGTCACTACAAATAATTATACTATCCTCACTATTTTGTATATCACTGATATGTAGCTCCCTTTTGCTTTGCAGAGGCTCAGTCTGTTGCAACAGTAAAAGAGGCAAGCATCAAGCAAATTCCGCCAAAGCAAGCAGTTGATTATAGTAAACTTTTCTTTTCAGTTTTCTCCGTCCTTCGGCAATTGGGTTTAGATGATCGTCCTGAGGTACATTGTCTCGATATCCTATCTGTTATATGCATGAACATCCGTGATTTTGTTGAGAATCTTTTGGGTATCTCATTCAATTATCCCATATAATGATCAGTGATCTTTCTATGGCACCACTACTGTACTGTACTATTCATGATCCATTACCTTCTATGCATGTCATATATCATGAACTGTGCTAACCTTGGCATCCTGTATATGAACCACACACACAATGTACACTTCTCATTCTTACCACGAAGACATTTTAAATTTGTTTCTGCAGGACAAAAAAAAATCTTTGTTTTTAACTTGCCTACTTCCACAAAAATTGAAAGGAAAATTCTATAGGACGGTGATCAGACTTGCGATGCTGAATGGGGCAGAATGTTGGCCAACTAAAAGGCAACATGTCCAACAAATGAGTGTTGTTGGGATGCACATGCTACGGTGGATGTGCGGTCACACAAGAAATGACAAAATTAAGAATGAGGTGATATGTGATAGGGTAAGGGTGGCACCGATTAAGGAGAAGCTAGTCCAACATCGCCTACGGTGGTTTGGGCATATCCAGCGGAGACCTTCAGAAGCACCAGTTAACAGTGGGATTATAAAGAGTAGAGAAGGTAGAGGTTGACCACGGTTGACATGGCAGGAGGCGGTGAAACGAGACTTAAAGGAGTGGGACATACCTAGAGATTTGGCTTATGATAGTACTGCATGAAAATTAGCAATTCATGTGCCAGATTCTTAGTTTATTCGTATTTTGTTACTCTTATCTTCTTTCTTATTAATCCATTTCTAAAATAAATAAAATGTAGAATTATATTTTATTTGTATTTTTTACTCTCATCTTATTTTTATTACTTTTATTCAAAAATTGTTGGGTTTCATTTCTAGCCGACCCCAACTTGTTTGGGACAAAGGCTTGGTTGTTGTTGTTGTTTAACTTGCCTACACCGAAAAGTTTCATTTGATTGTAAGAGCTTATGTAGAAATTTGTGTTAAGTGTTTGTTCATTTCAAGGTTCGGAACTCGGCTGTTAGGACTCTCTTTCAGACTCTCAGTACCCATGGGCAAAAACTTTCCAAAAGTATGTGGGAGGATTGTCTCTGGCTATATGTTTTCCCCATGTTAGAACATGTTTCTCACTTGGTAAGTACTATTGCTGTTAGGTAGCATGCTTTATGTTCCCCATGATTTTTTATGATGATAATTATGATTAACATTTTTCAGGCGTCTACTTCATCCAGTGATGAGTGGCACGGGAAGGAACTAGGAACTCGAGCAGGCAAAGCTGTTCATATGCTTATACATCATAGGTTTATAATTTTTTCCGAAAATTATAAGCAATAGATTTTACCTATTTATTGAATATAAAAACTGTTGCTTTATCAAAAAAATAAGGAATCAATTTCTGTTGACATGGGTAACTTGATCTTGAGGAAGCCTAATTAAATTGATTTAGGGATTCACCAAAAATAAGAAATTTAATAATTTACGATCGTTAACTTGACAAGGGAATAAACTTGGGTGCTAGATTTTAGCTTCTGTTGTTCTCTGTGAGCTTAATGGCTCTGTTATCAACTAGTCTCGATTTCTTTATAAGCTCGTTTTCTTGGTGATTTCCTTTATTTATTCTTCTAATTCATTTCTTTTTCTCCAGTCGAAATACGGCACAAAAACAATGGGATGAAACTATTGTTCTTGTACTAGGTGGTCTAGCACGTCTGTTACGTTCTTTTTTCCCTTTCCTTCAGCAAATGAACAAATTTTCTTCTGGTAAAATCTTCTTGTACTGTTTAGTTTTTACTGTACTTGCGTTGGTCATCAGTTTGCAAACTACTGTAAATTCTATTGTATTTAAAATGTTTCAGGCTGGGTGCTTTTGCTTGATTTCGTAAAAAATGGCGTGTTAAATGATAGCAAGGAGGTTGCTCTCGCTGCAATAAATTGCTTGCAGACGTTTATTGGTTCAAACTGTCCGAAGGTATATTCTGTCTCTCTTCCCTTCCTTTATATCTTCAGCTTTGATTATCTTGTTTGCTCTGCAAACCTTTTTGCTTTGTTCACCATGAATGTACCTGTGCAAATGGTGATACTGAAATCTGAGACTATACACCCGAGGAAGAACTTCTTTTATTATCGTTAGGGAGTATTCTTCTCATGCCACTGCAATTTTTCTTATAGTTGTGCCTTGGAGAAATGCATGTGAATCAGCAGTAATTTGCACAATTAATGGAAGTTCAAAAAATAATTTAATGGGCGTTGACTGAGGGTACTGTTGTGACAGTGACAAGCATATGTAGAAATTCCAATCATCCCCTCGTTTTGCAATTTGTGGTTCTCATGGTTTGAAGTATTTAATTGTCTTAATAAAAATCAGAATTATCAGATCCATGTTGTCCATATCACCAAATACTTAATTGTTTTTACGTATTGGCAATCTATTTATTTTATAAGACTTAGCCCACTAGAAAACAATGTCATTTGATATTTCTGTGGCGAAATAAATCAACTGGTTAACCAGTTTAAAAGTGATGAAAAGTGTTAGGTCATGATCATGTATTTTACTATTTTATATAGGCTCTAGGCATCATTTCCGAGATGCAATCTATTAGTCACCTGATATTTTTATTATTAGACTTGAGAATTGAGACTTACGGTTGTGTTGGCTGCCTCATATGATTTTGCTATGGCTGAACAAGACATATAAAGAACTTCTCAATTCCCACAACTCTTTGAGACTGAAAGCCTACCAGAATTTGCAAATGTACTTCATGTTTTATGGGAAAAAAGATTTATTATTTCTGAAGTTGAAATGGCATGGACATGACATGATCAGTCATATATTTCAAATATTATTTTGAAATGAAGAATCAGAAATTTATGTTTCATAGTTTCATGGTTATGTTTTCAGGGCAATCTAGAATCCTCCCATGTTAAATCTGTTCTTGATATTTACGAACTTGTTCTTCAAACTTCACCAAGTTATAAGAATGACTCAACTGATAAAGTGAAACAAGAGGTTCTCCATGGTCTTGGTAACTTACAAACTTTCCATGTTTTCTTCAGGGCATCAGACGTGACAATTTGCTATTAATCGTGCTTCCTTTATTTGAATGAAAATTGTGCTTCATTAATGCAGGTGATCTTTATGTTCAAGCACAATCTCTTTTTAATGATGACATGTATCTGAGGCTCATGGCTGTTATGCGTCTGATGATTAAGAGTACAATGAATCCCACGTATTATGATAGTGAGCTGGTATGCTTTCATAAATATTATTTTGCTAGAACATTGAGTATAACTATATAAGTTTCTTCTAAATTCTTTATATACCTCATTGTGAGGCTGTCATGTGGAGTTCCTATGATTTTCCAGTAAATAAACTCTTTGAACCATGTTTTACTAGGTGCTTTCTGGTAAGATAAGAGTGGCTCATGAATCTTGACATGAGGTTAGAATAGTCCTCTGGTCTTTAGGTTCTCATAGATAGTCTCAGATCATGTTTTCCCACTTATTGTTTGTTAAATAGTGAGCATGGCATGAGGAAACACCATGAAGTCTTTAGCTTCATTTCTCTCTCCATAATCTTGGACACATTTCTTTTTTGGTGATTCTGGTTTTGTGAACACTAGCTTGAAATTAAACTGTTAAATAAACCTTTAATCTTCATTTTTTCGTACCAAGTCTTGGAACATGTTAGGTAAGTTTGTACTTTAGATTGAGATGGACCTTGTACGAAGTTCTTGTCTAAAGTACCTTTTGTCCTTTAGGGTAGTATCCCTGCAGTACAACGTGGCATATTAGAAATCATTCCTTTGCTACGCCCAACAAATATATTGTCTTCGATGTGGACACCGCTCCTCCTTGAATTGTTATGCTATCTTAAAGGACATGAAGCACCCCTTGAAAAAAATAGTAAACAACTAGAGGGACGGAGCTCTGATGCAATGGTAAATGACGCTGATCGTGCTTTTGGTAAGACATGATGATATCTTTTGTACTATAATAAGTGGCTGATTCTTCTCTTCAGAAATTTATGTCTAGTTTGCTATGTGATTGCAGATGAGCAAAGTCATTTCAATGACAGTGGCACAAAACTGGATAGTATGCTGGACTATGGCTGGGGTATTCTGTTTGTTGAAAAGCTTGTGCCGATCATTGTCAACCTCTTTTTGGAGGCCCCTCCAAATGAACGGTTTAGTGCCTCTCCAGAACTCATTCAGGGTCTTGGAAGGTAATTATTTTACATAGTGTGAAAATTAGAATATAACCGCTCCTCAAGAAGACTGCTTATTACAGATCAGCAAACCTGTTTTAGACCCTTTTGGTGATTTTTCATGTCAGAAAGCTTCATTTATAACATCTGGATTCTATAGAGTGACTATATGAAATTATGATTGTGGCCTTTCTGCATGCTTACTCTGGAATTCCTACTCAGGTGCATGAACACAAGGAGAGACAATCCAAAAGGTACCCTTTGGAGAATTTCTGCTGAATGCTTCAATCTTGTTGTGACTGATGAAGTGAAGCAGGACAATGCCAGTTGTAAAAGTGATGTAAATTCATATCGACTTTCTCGAGCTCGCTTCTGGAAGGAGGTTGCAGATGTGTATGAAACCTTTCTTGTTGGTTCTTGTGGACGCGTGTTGTCATCAGATATTCCTTCAGCTGACTCCATCACAGCTGATGAGACCCTCGAGATGAGTGTCCTGGCTGTCTTTGATGAAGACGTTCTCAAGTTGCAGAAAGATGCTCCAATTGAGGTTAGTTAGCCAATAAGAAGCAACTTCTTTCTAACCTTTTTGTGATTGTTCACAACGTTTCTTTTTATATGATGAGTTGTACCCAACAATTGATAGTTGTTTAAAACTTTGAAATGCCAGAACAGGAATTAGATAATTGTATTGCACGGTGCACACAATGGGTTTACATATGTAGGGGTGCCGGCATAACATGAAAGTCATTTTTTTCCTGACCATGTAAATGATTAACAGAGTCCTCACTGTCATATCTAGTGTGCATAATTACTCTAATCTCATTGTTTCAGGTATTGCAAAGGCTTGTGAACTGTCTTGATCGCTGTGCCTCACGAACAGGATCCCTGCCTCTTCAAACTGTTGGTCTTTTACCTTTACACTGCAGCAGGTTTTCTTTGAGCTGTTTGCAGATGATGTTTTCATTATGCAGGTATGGTAGGCTTTATCATATTTTTTGCTTGCCTTCATTGCACATATGTATAATTAGGAATATGAATTGTGTAGATGGATGAATTACAATGAGGATCAAGGGCCATATATATAGACTGGAGGAGGGAAACCCTAGGACTAGAATATGACACTACGGCCCTTGACCCTCACTGTAATATATCTATTATTCATAACATAATACAGTGTGTGGATCATCTTCAAAATAAGTTGGTAGCAATGACTCATTTGAAGAGGGTTGGGACTTGGGAGTCTTACAAGCATCTAGCTTTTTATCCCCCTTTTGTGGTTGTAGCCTTTACTGCATATAGGCTAACCACTATTAATATCTGTTGTATTGTGTGTAAGTTTATAGAACTAAATGTTAATCTTGTTTCTGTGATTGCAGCTGTACAACAAAGGCCAGCTCTCTTGCTACAGGGTCACAAACTAGCAAAGTTTCTGTTTCCATTCTTATGAAGCGTTGTAAGGTTATATTGGGTCAGTTTTTAGCGGATGAAAATGACACAGGTGCCGTTTGAGATTTATTTTTGCACTCGATCATATTAACCCTGAATCACTGTTATTCGCTCAAAAAACATTCTGCCTTTTATAAGTTGTAAATTGCATTGACCCTATTGTATTGTTGGTGATTGCAGGAGAACATCCTTTGCCTAATGTGAGGATTGAAGAAACAGTTTGTGTTCTTCAAAAGCTTGCTAGACTAATCATAGACATTGACACAGCTAATGCTCTCAGCATACCATCGTATCTGAAAAAAGTTTTGGGGGAAAACAAGTCCCATGGACGGGCCCATTTACTGTGTTTGCTTCCAACGTTCTCTGAGCTTGTTGTCTCCAGGTAAGAATAGGGTTTGCACTTTGTAGTAATGCACACGTACTGTATAACTTTAGGACGTAGCTGATAGCTAGTGTACCATTCTCAGTGCTTGTCATGTCGCTGAGTGGGCCATTAATAAAAGCCATCAACTTTTGCTTCTACATGCTGCGTTAGAAGGGAAAGGAGTAATCTTAGGGACTCATCAATTTGCAGAAAGAAACATCATGAGCATATTCTTTCCATAGTTTTTTTTTTTTTACAAAACTGTGGTTCTATCGCCTGATTGTTACTGTTGGCCACTTGATGCATCTCTTTTGAGCAATCTGTTCTGATATTGTGGGACTTTTTTTTGAGTCAGTTCTTGACAAGTTTTGAGTATCTGCACACAGGTCCATGAATTATTGTATTGATAATTAGCTTCCTGTTGTAATTTTCTCTCATGTTACATACATATTTAACCATAGATTTGATTAGAAGCGCGGATCCAAATTGCTGTGTAAACTTGGGCTTTAACCATCTTGGGGCCATTGCCCAGCTTTATTCTTCTAAAGTATAGTTCCTTCTTAAATGCTGTTTGTCAATAAAAGTGCCAGATTTGTTTAGTAACTCAAAGCAGCATAAATAACAACAACAAAGCCTTTGTCCCAAGCACATTGGGGTTGGCTAGATATGAAACCAAATATAATCAGAATCTATAAAAAACTGGTTTTAGCTTCTGATTTGGAGCGTTCAAAATTTCATATGTTGCAGGTACCTTATTTTGTTAGCTTTCTTTTAAAAAATCATTGTGATGGTACTGCCTAGAGATTGGTTTAAATAGGAGAGTGTAAAGTACTGCTAGGGTACATATATTGTTTATTTGTTAGACAATAGCTTTATAGTTGGCTTTGGGCCTAGTGCCTTAGCGCAGTCATAGAGTCTCTCTAGTTGTGTCCTGGGGGTCGTGGGTTTGAATCAGTCTCCTTACAAAATAAACAAGGGGAATACTGCCTAGAAATTTTCTTCCTCAGATCCTATAATGTTTCAGTACTGGTACACCTTTTAATAGCTTTATAATTGGCTTTGGATTTGTTTGCGACACCAGTTTTGCTTGTTATAGTGCATTTGATATTAACATTTGGTTTTTATTGTCGTTGCTGATCCATCAGAGAAGCAAGGGTACGGGAGCTTGTTCAAGTGCTGCTCAGGCTCATTTCCTCCGAGCTAAGATTACAACATCTGACATAACAACTAAAGATGAAACTCCAGTTTCCCTATATTCTTTTGTTCGATGAAAACCACATAGTTCCAATAGTATTTTTTCTTTACAAATCCTTATGCTGTATATCCACTGCGACAGGCAAATTTAGGTGCTTGTTACATGTATCTATAATTATTTGTATATGTAACTTTTGCTGGGAACATATGGTGGTTATTTCTGTAGTAATTATGTGTATAGCCCGTCCTTATGCCATTTTTTGACGTAGGAAAACCTCTTGAGCTGTGCATGTAAGTTTCTCAACTCCTTGTATTTCCCTCATTAATAAATATATTACAGAACAGAATGATCACCGACAAGAGCAGCTCATGTCCATTTTTGGGGAACTATGGTTGTATAATTGTAAAGTTGCGGCGGTTTCATGTTGAGACCATTTGTTATAGTTTTATGCAACGATCTTCATCAACTCCATTGTATGATCTCGATGTGTGGTCTAATAGTTTTTTTTTGTCAACAATAAAACTAAATGGATTTGAGTTTTTTTGTTTGTCTGAGAATCTGCGCTACAGTTTTGGGTTAAGTTCTTAAGTCCTTTGAGGAATCCTCTTCAAGTCAGACAACAAAAGTTTGGGTTCTCACTCAGCTCAAAGTTAATTGCGTTTCTGTAACATCAAAATATTAAATAGAGATTATATGCATTTTTTTAAAAAAAAAACAAAGAAGTTGAAATGTGCATGTTTCATTAAAGGAAGGGAAAAGTTCTATCCACCTTCGTCAACTATGGTTCGAGTCCAGTTTTCCTCTGTTACAAAATCGGGTATCCAGACTTGTTGTACGGTCGACACTGTTTAATTTTCATACGGTTTTGGATTATGGTTTCATCCAATGTGGCAGTTGGGGCCACATAATCACTTGCCACATCATTGTCTTTCTTCATTCTGTTGAAATTCAAAAGTGTACCTTCACGAGCACAAAAAACCACGAAAATTTTCGTAGTTGTAGAATAGTGCACATATAATAATTTTTTTGGAGTACATAAAGGTAATGTACGTTTAAATTAAAATTCATCAAACATGTATCTCACACTAAAGAAAGATTGTTAAATGAAGCAAGGTGCGAGAAACAACATGGCCATATAAAAATTATATAAAATAGTATGTCTCAAAATATGAATTTAATTGATTTTTTTCATATTTTTACAAATATTTTTGCCTTTAAAAAATCAATCACCATCACAAACAATTATGTTTGATGAATTTTAATTTAGAAACGGGAATACGAACAAACATAATCCCAAAATAAAAATTTGTTTTTCGTAGATTTATTCTTCAATCACAAAAATCATATAATTTTTGGAGCTCTTGGAGGTACACTTTTGAGTTGAAAAGAAAGAGAATGATTTACATATAACATGTGGACCCCACTGCTACATGTGTGCCACATCATACAAACCACCCTTCAAACCCGTCATAGAACGGAAAACAAATGGTATTTGATAGTTTGAAAATTCATTTGAACCGGTTTCGTAATCGAGTGAAAAAATCGAACTATGAGCAATAGTGAAGGGAAGTTGAAAGGACCTTTACGAAAATACTGAAATCGCATGAGGCCCAGCCCAAAAACTCAGCAGTCAGCACTAGACCACCATCGCTCTCTCTCCTCTGTAACCTTGTCGCGACGGCGCCGTCGTGTCCGCCTCAGCACCGAAGCGCGCCAGGCCACCGGGCACCCAGGACGGAGCGGTCCCTGGTGGTCGTCATAATCCTCTTCTTCCTCTCTTCAGTCCTCTACTGGCCGGTATTTGGTTGGCGTGGGGTGGCGGTCCATCCGGACTTGGGACTGATTGATTCCGTTGGTAAGGAACTTAACTTGCTTGTATGAATTTTTAGCGAGTCTAATCCATAGTTTCTTTCTCTCCGCAATTTCGTAAGGATGAGGACTTTATTATACCAAATTATTTAGAGCTTAGCGGCTTTGACATCTGGAATGACTTTTTTTTTCCGAAGGCCCCGGATCCAGCTGAATCTGGAATGACCTTTGGTGTTTTTGTGTTAGGGTAGTCTCATTTCACATTTTGTCCCCCTATATGTAGACTTGCCATGGGTACAAGATTGATGAGGGGCTTAAACCTCGGGAGGCTGTTAGCACGGCAAAGGAACTCAACTGGTGGGTACTTTTTTTCTTCCCAGAAAATGCTCGTTATATATTTACATATGACAACGATGTTGTTTCTTGTAGATTTTTACATGAAGTCACAAGCATGGAGCTCTACTGTTTCCTTTTATGATGTCGATGAGAAGAATGGTATGGATGGCGAGGGTGTCGGTGATTCTACAGGTCCTACGAAGGATAAGCAATGGGAATTCCGTGGTGTGCACCGGGTATCTTTATACATTCCATGAGACAGTTTGTTCATGATTCGGTTTGTAGTGAAATAGTTTGCACTGATTGAATTAGTTCATTCTTCTAGGCAATTATCTGTGGCAAAGTTGGACAGGTGCCAGTGCAGAAAATATTAAGGAATGGACGTACAGTAACCGTGTTTACTGTTGGGACTGGTGGCATGTGGGACCAGAGGATAGAAGGTGGTGACAACTTGCCAATGCCACCTCAGTGGCATCGAATAGCTGTTCATAATGAGCAGCTCGGTGCATTTGCTGTTCAAAAGTTGGTCAAGAAGTACGAGATTCTAGCATAAGATTCTGATCTTTCTCCGCTTGATATGTTATCAGAAACTCAGTTCAGTTTTACTGTGGAGATAATTTTTTATTGATGTCCCTCATTTCAGTGCTTCAGTCTATGTCGAGGGTGATATTGAGACTAGAGTGTACAACGACAACATCAATAATCTAGCGAGAATTATACCAGAAATCTGTGTGCGGAGAGATGGTATGTTAATCTGAATTCAAATGTAAATCCTCCTTCAGTTATCATTTTCCTGCTAATAGCTTGGTCCAAATAATTTTTTGTAAATGAAGTCTACTAACTATACATGGAAATGAATTTTTCCCACTATCTTACCCTAGCTATACACAATACCTCATGATATTGCTTTTATCAATTCTGAATTAATGGCATTGTCTTTCATTTTGGAATTTGCATATGCTTAGTTCATTTCAACTGTATGTATTCATGTCCGAAAGCATTTATCTGTTCAGGGAAGATTAACTTGATTCAGTCTGGGGGAACTGATGTCAGCAAATCATTGGATGAGTTAAGTAAGTTCATTCCATATCTCAGATTCTTTTTTATGATAATTCATATAGGAGATAGTGGTTCAGTTCTTTTTAAGCTTAATATCTAGGCTGCACTGTAATCAAGTAGAGTTGTTTGTCTGCTATTATTTCGATATTTTTGTGTATTGGATAGAAAGAAACGAGAATATAAATGAGGAACTGTATTAAAAAATAACCTCGACCAGTAGGGTAAGACCGCCCCCACGGTCCCATGATCAACCTTCTCACGGTCGAGAAAACCCCCGAACCCCGGCATCACCCTATAGTGTCATGCAGATACTTGGGTTGGACACCATTGACCACGCTGGTGACTACTGCAACTTCCCCTAGGTAGGAGAGGCCAAACCAGCCCATGGCCCGGATACTGGGCATCCAAATTGACATGGTCATGTGTGGTTTCCATTGTATGACTATGAGATTACGTGAAACTGTGGGCACTGATATTTAGAAACTTCTAAAGTTTATGTGTTAACTAACGTTTATAGTTGTAGAAAACTTGTTTATTGTTTGATAAAATTTTATATGTCAATGATATATAGAATTAAGGTTTCAAAACTGTTTAAAACATTTTAACAATGAAGGGGATAATATCTTTGCTGCTATCCACATTCCACAATGAAATTGGGCAGGAGCTCAGTATCCCATATTCCCAGTCGATCTTGAAACCTGGAAATATAAAACCATATAATAGTTTGCAGAAGGACATGCATTCATTCATGTGTAACATGTTCGTTGCCATTGACCAAAGATAATCATAACTTTGGTGGCAGGGGAAGGGCTATTCTAATTGGGATGCAAAGGAATATTGGGAAGCAGATGAAGAGTTGGACGACTCTTGAGTGCTAAGACGTCCATCTCAGGGAGCAAGTTGTGGAAGCGCTTTTGTTAGGTTCCGCAGGATCATGATCGTGGAGATGAAAAAGTGTGCTTCCTTTCTTCTTTTGTTTTCTTTTAAGTTCAGCAGACGGAATGGTCTTCATGGATATTGCAATAAGTTTCAGTTATGAACGTGTTTATAATTTTTTGCTTTTGTTTTATATGATCTGGAGTGAAAGCATTTCTGTTATCAATTTAATTGTATTTAGCTGACGGTTCAGTGCAATGGCTTAAAAAGTAATGTGCAGAAGTGCATTCCATTTTTCTTCAATTTCATTTGAATATCCACAAATTCGGTTTTAACACCCCTATTTGGATACCTGGATAACTAAAGAAAATCATTTGGAGCAAACTTTCAACCACGTAAATGGTACTCCCTCCATCACAAATTACTTATCACTCTTTAGTTCATTTTCTATCTAGTGAGTGAAAGTAATTTGGGATGGAGATAGTATACTACTGCAAGTCTAAACATATGTACTATAAAGATTGAAACCTATTTAAGTCATGTCATTGAGATGTCCGTTGCACCTCTCATCCTCCTATTTGATTTCATAACCTTTTAAAAAAAGATTTACATACCAGGTCGGGAAATTCGCGTTGTAGTTGTATAAGGCCACTCAACATGAGAGTTTCAATTTCAATGAATAAGGTGTCAGATAGTCACAAACTATTTAGGCTTTTTATGGTGGAATCAATCCATTCATGTTTAACTCACAGGCTTGGCAGAGATGTTGTATTTACGGTTGATTATTTTTTAGTGGTCTCCCGTTGATGGGAAACACCTGTGGTAACTTCGTGAGACTCAATATTAGGCGGCCTAATCTTTCGGATGCCCCTGTAGAGATAAGGTATGCATGTGTGTGTTCATAGGTGTGAGTATTTGTACACTTTTGTGTTTGTATTGTATTTCACAAAAAAAATGTAGGCGACGTGATAACATAATTGTTAAGAGAAATGGGAGAGATTTTATCAAGACTTGAAACATTGCGAAGCTGGTAATAGAAGGCGAAGAGTTGTATTTCATACTATATCATCAATGAGACAAAATTGAATTAAATGGTATGAAACACTAGAATAAAATTGGGTATTAAAATGTTTATTTGTTTATCGTTGTTTAATTCAAAAATGAACTAAAAAGTGTCAAATATTTGAAAATAAAAGGAGTAGATGATATGATACTTTTGCTGTAACAATATACAATTCTAAAAACTCTTGTCCGTATCTTCCGTGGATTGTGGATGGAAGAAAAGATATAAGAGTCTGTTTGGACTGCATCTAATGGATGTCTTACCAAAATTTGATAGTTGATGATGAAAGAAATGTGTATTTGGATTGAAGTTAAAATTTGATAATCTTATGTGTTGATTTACTTTATTTTTTCTTGTCAACGTCGCCGTTGGCTAAATTTTAGGCGATAAAATCTTACGCTCAAATTTGGTATTACCAAATTTTAAAAAGTAAACAATGTTAAACAACATGCATTAGTCTAGCCGTGAGAGAAGGCGTGAAGCCCCGTCTCCTCCCCAACCTCATCCGGCCATTCCCTTCAACATCACGCGACAGAGGCGCTTTCAGATCGGGACCCTAGTACTCCCGCGCCCGCCAAAGTCACCTTCCACCGGCGAGGGAAAGCGGAAGGGATCACCGCGCGGCGGAGGACACCCCCCCATCCCGGCAAGATGGTGCTTGCGCAGCTCGGCGGGAGCATCACCCGCGCGCTCGCGCAGATGAGCAACGCGACGGTGATCGACGAGAAGGTGCTCAACGAGTGCCTCAACGAGATCTCGCGCGCGCTCCTGCAGTCCGACGTCCAGTTCAAGATGGTCCGCGACATGCAGACCAACATCAAGCGCATCGTCAACCTCGAGGCGCTTGCGGCCGGGACCAACAAGCGCCGCATCATGCAGCAGGTTGGGTCAAAATCTCGTCAATTGCGCCGATCGGCCGTTTTTTATTTGGGGAAATTATTGATTTCCCCAATTGCTCTGTTGCTGCTGTAGGCCGTCTTCACGGAGCTCTGCAACATGTTGGATCCTGGGAAGCCTTCTTTCACTCCCAAGAAGGGGAAGCCCAGCGTGGTCATGTTCGTTGGTCTGCAAGGTCAGTCATCCTTTTGTCTACTTTGTACCCAATGCTAATGATTGATCGAGTGTTACATGTAACAAACCAAATTTTGGGGTGCCAACTTTTGATAGCTCAAAAAGTTCCTGAATTATCAAAATATTATTAATGGTGTTTGGTCATCGGGCTTTTTTATTCATCCACATGTAGACTTAAGCCATGTGCCATTCTCCAGGTCTTAATTGTTGTCTAGATTATTGATTTTGTAAAAAATAGACTAGTAGAGCTCCTATTACCAGATTAACCCAACAACCGCATTATTCCTGTTTGCATACTTCGGTATGCTGAAAACTTGTTTCATGTATATCTGTAACTGTGTTTTGTTGATGTTAAGTTGTACATGGGTTGATAATTGCGGGAATGACTAGAATGCAAACAGTCCTTTGGTGCAATAATGCAATAACCTCCCATAAGTCACACGATCTAAATCCTACGGTCACTGTATCTTTTCAGTTGAACCCTCCCACCACACAACATAAATTGCAAAAATGAGGTGTGAACATTGTTGCTAGGTGGGAGGGCTAAAGTGCAAAAATGCAGTGATCGTAGGATGGAGATCGTGTGACCTAGGAGAGATTTTTGCATTATTGCACCAGAGGGCTGTTTGCATCCTAGTCTTTCTCGTTAACTGCACGTGTTAATATGGAGATTGTAGGATGGATTCTGGAAAGATGTGGCAAATCTTATGTTGGATTTTAACTTATCAATATGGAGCTATTCATCTTTGTTATATTATACCATACATTATTGTCATGTTCAAAAATAATATCATTCCGGTGTAGGTTCTGGTAAAACCACCACCTGTACAAAATATGCATACTATCATCAGAGGAAAGGATTCAAACCAGCACTGGTCTGTGCTGATACATTTAGGGCTGGTGCTTTTGATCAGTTGAAACAAAATGCAACAAAAGCCAAGATCCCATTCTATGGAAGGTACTTTAACTCTCTGAATGCTTATTATTCACAAATCATATATGCTTGTTTTCCCTTCTAAGAGTCATCTTGCAGTTACATGGAGTCTGATCCAGTAAAAATCGCTGTTGAGGGTGTGGAGAGATTCAAGAAAGAAAATTGTGATCTTATCATTGTAGATACTAGTGGAAGGCACAAACAAGAAGCAGCACTCTTTGAGGAAATGCGTCAAGTTTCGGAAGCAACGGTATCAGCACTTCAAAATTCCTATACCCATACAGCAATTCCGTGGGCCTAGTTATAATTTCTCCTTCGTTATTGTGCTTTTCTGCAGAAACCAGATCTGGTAATATTTGTTATGGACAGTAGCATTGGTCAGGCTGCCTTTGATCAGGCACAAGCATTTAAACAGAGTGTTTCTGTTGGTGCTGTGATAGTTACTAAAATGGATGGCCACGCGAAAGGAGGTGGTGCACTTAGCGCGTTAGTATACTCTTCCTTTGGCTGCTATTCCTTTTAGCTTCTTTCCTTGTTTATGAAGAGTATTGCTGTCAATGAATCTGAAAATTGCTCTCAATTGTCTTGACCTGTGTGACCAACATAACATACATAACTCCTTTGTTTCTTTTCAGAGTGGCGGCAACAAAAAGTCCAGTTATATTTATTGGAACTGGAGAGCACATTGATGAGTTTGAAGTTTTTGATGTGAAACCATTTGTTAGTCGTCTGTTAGGTAAGCAAAAATGTTGGGTGTGCTCCTCTTAATCTGAATATGCCCCCTTTGGTTAACCTTAATTTCCGTAATTGTCAGGCATGGGAGATTGGTCTGGTTTCATGGACAAGATTCATGAGGTTCTACCTACTGACCAACAGCCTGAGCTACTACAGAAACTATCTGAAGGAAGCTTTACTCTCAGACTTATGTACGAGCAGTTCCAGAACCTTCTGAAAATGGGTCCAATTGGCCAGGTTACCTAAATTGATGTAGATCTTTTTAAAATCTGGTTATAGCCATCACCAGTCATGTATTCATAGTTTAGCGTTATGGTCAGTGCCATCTTTTGGTGAAACTTTAAATTTGAGCTACTTGCAGGTCTTTTCTATGTTGCCTGGGTTCAGTTCTGAGTTAATGCCCAAAGGGCATGAGAAGGAAAGCCAGGCTAAGATTAAGCGGTACATGACAATGATGGATTCCATGACTGATGCTGGTCAGTTACTAAGTTGTGACAAGTTTCTTCCCTATATTACTACTGAAGTAATGTCACAAACACTTATCATGTCTGTGTACACAATTTTGTCTCAGAGCTTGACAGCACAAATCCAAAGTTGATGACTGAATCACGGATTATTCGTATTGCCCGGGGGTCTGGCCGGCCGGTCAGGGATGTCATGGACATGCTGGAAGAGTACAAGCGCCTTGCTAAGATCTGGAGCAAGATGAAGGGACTCAAGATACCGAAGAAAGGAGATATGAGTCCACTGGCACGCAACATGAACGTTCAGCATATGGGCAAGGTGCTTCCTCCGCAAATGCTAAAGCAGATAGGTGGCATGGCCGGTTTGCAGTCACTGATGAAACAGATGGGATCCAAGGAAATGAGTGGAATGCTTGGAGGCATGGGTGGCGATCGGTAGATTCACATAACAAGATCACCAAAAGTATGGTTAAGTTGGTGGATCTCGGGGGTCATGCGAAATTAACAACTGTGAGGTTGACGTGCAGAGTTTCTGCTGAGGTGGACATTATAGATTTCCCAGAGGGTACACTTGCACCTGATTGTAAAATTGGTTTTGGTTGATAGTTGATACATGCACAAGCACAGTGTAGCGTAATGTACCTGAAAGCTTAATGTATGAATTGTCTGTTTCCAGTGGTAATAGCCTAATAGGTCATATTATGACGAAATTGTGGTTTATGTACTTTGTTTACAGTGTCCATCTGTCTAGGACAGGCACTGTGTTTTGATTGTAGTTATAGTTCGCGAGGAAAAAATTACATTCGAGTTATATTTCTACAACTCGCACAATTGTATAAAAGTTGATCGATAGTCTTCAATTTTAGCATAGGAATCATTGCTTGCAAAATAATGACCTATTTTTTCACCATTCCCTTTTCAATATCCATGAAATCCTTTTTTTGTCTTAGAGAAGATCTACGCAGCCGAAAATGTCCGTCTATAAAACCGTCTGTGTTAAGTGAAACATTGTGTACTTGGCTATCTGCCTCACATGAGCTATTCGTTCTCTCTCAAAATGATGATGACTTATAACCATCGAAAAGTCCATTTGTATTTGTATACTTTGTTACCAGATGCGTCAATTCGTTTCTGTTCAGTTATTTTTTCCTTTTTACGAGGTCAGTTCTTTGTGCCGTATGGTTGGCAGAGCCGCAGAGGTCACAGCTCACAGGATACAAGTCCAGTCCAAAGCTGTGTGCTACCAGTCATCCATTTCTGGAGTTCTGGCAACGTCATCCATTTTTCGTAGTGCCGTCCACGTCCATAACGTCCAATTTCCGCAACGCCGTGGAAAGAAACAAATCAGCCCAGCCGAACAGAGCGTGGGCAGTGTCAAGGTCAAACGAACCACGGCCAGAATACCCGGTGGTGAGCCACGCAAAGTGCCAAAGCGAGGTCGTCATCCTCGTCCGTCGTCACGCGCTCCTGCCTTGAACGCAATGCAAGTCGCCCCAACCCAACCCCACCACGCCACCAAACCAAACCAACACCTCCACCGACGGCAGGGGCGGGGTCGCCTCGCAACAGCGACACACCGCGGGCTCTCCCTTCGAAAAGACTGATTCACCCCTCACCTTCCCCTGCAGGCTGCAGGGGCAGGGCCACCGGAGCCCGGTGAAAGGACCAAGGGCAAATCCGTCAGTGGGCACCCGGATCAAATCAAACCCCTCCCCCCCAAACCCAACCGGCCGGCTCCTCCTCCTCCTCCATCTCCTGCCCCCCTTCCCTTCCGCCCCAAGTCTCCGCGGCGCTCCATTTAAAACCTCCGCTTCGTCTCCACTCCACCTGGCCATTACTCCCACGCCCAATCCCCCCGCGCCCGCGTCAAACCCTAGGGACCCGCGCCTCCTCCTCAGATCCGTGCAATGGGCGCGGCGCCGTCGACGCCGAGGCTGGCCGCCGCGCCGCCGTCGCCCGGCGCGGCGGAGCAGATGTTCGCCGCGCTGGTCGGCGAGGAGGCGTACCCGGTCTCCTCCGAGTTCTGGAACCAGCTGCTCCAGCTGCCGCTCACCCTGCGGTGGCCGCGCGACCGCGTGCTGCAGGCGTGCCACGCTTTTGGTGAGTGAACACGCCCCCCATCCCTCTCGAGATCCACGCCTGCTGTGGCGCTGATCGCGTCCTCCTCCGTGGCGTGGGGCAATGTGGATCGCCCGATCATGTGGTTTCCGTGTGCGGTAGGAGTTGCAACTTCCGGAGTTGTTAGGTGTCCATTTATGCAGATTGCGAGTTTCACTGGTGTCCAGGCTGGGGATTTGGGATGGTCTAATCGCCGTTCTGAACCTCATGCCTTAATTTTGTTGCGAACTATGCCATGTTGTAATTTCGGAGTTTCTGCGTCCGGGGGACCATGTTTAGTTTACTTGGATAACTTTGGTGACTAAACTATGCATTTCCAGTTTTCGAGTTTCTGTGCGCCCGGGGGTATAAGTTTGTTTACTTTGGTGAGTATACTATGCATTCCCCTCTTCCTCGATGAGAAGCACAATATGACGAAAAGTGATAGTTTAGCTAATCGAGTTCTGAGAGCATTAGGTACTAGCTTTATTTTTATTTTTTTTGGAAATTGCTGTGACTTAGTGTCTAGTTTATTGGTTCTGGACATCATGGTGTCAACTGTCAACTCTGTAAGTCTGTATGGATCGGGACTTTGATGCCATCATTTGTGCCTTTGCGTTGGACTAGGTGCCTAATGTTGTCTATGTGTTTGGCATTGGTGATAATATTGCAAATTCCTCTTTTGGGGTATTACTATGTTAGGTAAAAAAAAAGAACTGAAGTTCTAAACTATTCCAGTTAATGTTATCTGTAAAATCAGAATGTAGCTTTTGCCAGTTTCATTCTGGGCTTGGCCAGTGTGTCGTATCTTATGTAAAATAGCAAACCATTAGATTGCTAGGAGGATGGATGGTCCTAAACTGCGGCACAACTTATGTTGGCAGGATTTTGGTTTTTCAGCTTTGGAAACTTGGTTGGTGATAGAGTGGAATTGTTGCTGAGTATCCTTTTGTTTAGTAATGGTGGGACATTATGAAATAAAAGCTGAATGTTAGTTGGTGTTTAGATGGTTTCTCTATAGCTCCCCCCTTGCATTTCCTTTTGTATCTTCAAAGAAATGCATAAGTATTCATGTAAGTGAAACATCATTGATGATTCTTTGGCTGTCTCGTATTTTTGATTTTGTTGGTTCACTTGACTAGTTGAAGTTTCACCTGTGCAAGTCATCTACAATTGTTGAGCAGCTTTGAATTATACTGAGGGATGCTATCCCGTGTGAGATTTGAATTTCCATGAAAAAGCCTCTTGTTATGGTATGAAGTTGATGAAGTTAGTAGCAATGTCATATCTATAACTGATATTTTTATTTCATTTTATTGTAATGTCAGGACATGCTGAAGAAAAAATTTCGTGTGTGTAACCGTTTGCAAATATTTTACTAGATTATATCAGTGGTAAACTTGTTCACAAGAATGATTTGTTGTTTTTACATTACTTTTTTTTTCTACTCATAATGTGTTGCTTATGTGTCTTAATTATGTGCAAGCAGCCAAAAACAACTACCGAACAAAGCACCTTTCAAAGATTTTGATCCATTTGGTTTGGTGCTTGGAAGAGTGCACATCAACAACCTCTGTATCACATGTCGTATATCGGAAGGTTATCAATGCTGCATATATATCATCCATATTTCTCAAGTTCATCATTGAAAATGCAAAAACCGATAATTGGCAAGAGCTATGCCTTGACATTGACAAGAACGAGAAGGGGATGGAAAATTTTCCTTCAGGTAATTGAATCAAATGTGGTAATAGTATGCCCAGTCTGTTCCAAACCATTTTGTTCTTCTAACTATTTTGAAAAATTCTAGTTTTCATGTAAAGCTTTATTCAGTGGAGTCTTTTCCTTTAAATAAGATCTCTTATATAAGGGAATTTGATGGAGTTCTAATGATCTTTGATGTTTCCTTGATCCTTCAAAAGAACATACTGTGGAGTATTTTCTGATGAAAGGTGTGCTGAACTACATTGGTACTGTAGATGTAAGGTATCTCAATCATTTACTTTTATCTTTTAATGTTTTTCATTGTCACACGTGAGTGCGCGTGTGTTTTACAGTTGATCTGACTGGTTAATTTTTTTCTGTATTAAGTCCGGAGTCATGCTACCTACATCATGAACTTCTGAACCTGATGCTAGTTCTTTTGTCAACTCAATTATGTTCTGGCCCATCTCCAGAACCAAAAGATGTGCATCCATTCATTGATGCAGCTATGCTTCAGGTAAAACTGGAACTTTCCAACACATCATGTTCTCCAATTTATTTTAGACTTTCTTGCGATAAATTTGAACTGAGTCTCCATGTGACATGTTTCCTCTGCAGGACAGTGCCATATTGGTCTCGGTGGTTCAAAAGCTGTTGCTCAATTTTGTAACGCAGCCAAAGTTTCTTCTAAATGATCAGCACTCTGTTTTCTCTGATGATACCATGCCTGGTGTCCTGCAGCAAGTTGGCTCAGCAGCTGGTAAAGTAGACCCTTTTCTTAAGCATCATATCGTTTGTAAGTATCATAGTTCTATGGAAAATCATTTACTCTTTATGTGTTTCTGCAGCGAACATTGTGTTACTGCCATATTATACTATCAACTCCCTTGTAAGCTCAACTCCTGAGGGTGCACGTAGTCAATTGGCGGATAACAGTTTGCTTGTTCTGCTTATTATGATCCACTACCGAAAGTGCATTTCAGTGAATGAGTCCATTACAAGCAATGATACATACACGTTTCATTCAAATTCCAATGACAAGGACACACCAGCTTTTCATGAGAACCCTTACTGCAAGGCATTAAATAATGCGAAGGACATCCAATGTAAGATGCACCTTTACTACTGAAATTGTGGCACTCATGCAGACCTGTAACAGTTGCACAAATTAATTTTTCTGCAGATGATCATGCTGATATTGAAGGGAATGCTCAAAATGGACCTGTTGTCAGATTGTCTTTTGCATCTCTATTTGACGCACTTGGCACGTAAGTAACGGCTCATCTTCTGATGTTTGGGGGTACTGCTTAAAATGAATTAGTACTGCATGCCAAATTGCAAAATAAACCTGCCATTTTCAAAGGTTATGGTAATGTTTTTCCTTGGAGACGAAAACTTTGCGATGATTTGGGTCGTTTGTGGTTTTGGGATGAATTAAAGTGTGATGTCCTCAAATTATGATAAGACTTTGTAAGGTTAAATGAGAGTGTTCTTATCATTTCATTTTTTGTAACTAACATTTTGCATTTATATTTTGCCATTTCTCATGATTTACTATTTAGGGCCTATTATTTGATAATCATATTAAATAATTATCATGTTTATTTTCTTAACTAGAACAAAGCTTCTTGCCCGTGTATGTTATTCACTTCTTCTGTCCTTGCAGATGCTTGAATGATGAGAGTTCGGTTCTGTTGCTCTATTCGTTGGTCCATGGGAACTGTGACTTTCAGGAATATGTTCTGGTTCGAACAGATTTGGATACGTTGGTATGTTTTGTTCTAGATACATTTCTAAACTCTTAATGTTGAAGCAAATGGGCATTTGGGGGATACTTGGGATAAGATCTGGACTAATCAAACAGAATTTTTTTAGTTGTTCTTTTCAAATGAGATAGCACGACATTTAGCATGATTTTGATTATTAGCATCTGCACATTGGCCTTGTTTTCAGTTTCACCTCTTTGACTTCATGAACTAATTTATCCGATCTTTAATGGGACAGGTTGTTCGTTTGTTATTAATACACTCATATATTTATGATGGGAACTGAATCCTGCATTTAGTTCCATACTAGTCCAATAAACCGTAGGTGTAAGGTGTCGCTTTTATAACTTACATTGGCTTACAATTTTTATTCGAAACATCATGATTAACTGGCTGAGTTGCTGTGTACTAAGACTGATCACTGAAGTAATATTTTGAGTCATTTTGCCACGGGCACCTTTTATTGTTGTGTTCATTGAAGTACTCATTCTCTAGTTTCACTCTTACTTGGTGCATACTGAGCGACTCTGTCAATTTTGTTAACAGCTGATGCCTATTTTGGAAATGCTCTACAATGCATCAAAGAAAGCTTCTTCAAATCAGATCTATATGCTGTTGATAATTCTTCTGATCCTCAGTCAAGATTCAACCTTCAATGCTAGTGTACACAAGTTGGTAAGCAACCTAATTTACTTCTTATTTGTTTATTCTAAAATCATTAATGAGTTAATGTGCAAATTCAGATGCTTCCTGCTGTTCCTTGGTACCATGAGCGCCTCATGCATCAAACGTCTTTGGGATCTTTGATGGTTGTGATACTTATTCGGACCATCAAATACAACCTCTCCAAACTGCGAGTAAGTATCTGAATCTTTGTTATTCCCTACAAAAAGGTTGAGACACTTGGTTCTTAATTACCCCATGTGGTAACATTATTGCCATCTTTTTGAAATTTTCTTCTATCTGATGTTACGGTTAATACCATGCATTAACACTATTGCAAAAAAATAGCTATTTAATGAAAAGCTAATTTACACTTGCAGGACGTTTACCTTCACACAAACTGTCTTGCAATTCTCGCCAATATGGCTCCTCATGTGCATAGGCTGAGTGCATATGCATCTCAAAGGCTGGTTAGCCTTTTTGACATGCTTTCTCGCAAGTATGTTGGTTCTATCTCACCTTGCTTGAGTTTAAGTGTGTAATTTTAAATTACACCTAATGTTACTTTGTCTTTTGCTTTTCTAGGTATGTGAAACTAGCTGAGTTAAAAAATGATAAGGCTCTCAAAGTTATATCTGCTCAGATTGAGGCAGACAACTTTGCAGATGACACGGTATTCTATTTTTTTACTGTGTCATTGGCATTGTTTTTTAGGTTTATTTTCTTAGCAATGTATTATTTTGCAGTCCACAGAGCTTCACATATATACTGACTTCTTAAGAATTGTTCTGGAAGTCATCAATGCAATTCTTACATATGCGTTGCCCAGGAATCCTGAGGTATGTTCATATGTGTTCACCAGAAATTCTATTTGTGTGACAAAATGAGTTGCACTGCTTACATCATTTTTCCACAGGTCGTGTATGCTATATTGCACCGGCAAGAGGTTTTTGAACCATTTAAGAACCATCCACGATTCAATGAATTGCTTGAGAACATATACACAGTATGTGCTGTTTATGGTTCATGAGCTCATGGAAGTACAACATGGACAAATTCAAGTATTTATTATCCAGAGTCTAATCTTCTTCCATGTTATGTATGTATAATAGGTATTGGATTTCTTCAATAGTCGAATGGATAAGCAACAAGTAAATGGGGAATGGTCTGTGGATAAGGTGCTTGAAGTCATCAACAATACCTGCCGTTCTTGGCGTGGAAATGGGATGAAGGTACTCGTTCATCTTTCTTATTGGCTGTCGTAAACTGGTCTACTTAATCTTAAAAAACCTGGTAATAGAACTGGCTGACAATATGCAATGCTTTTATCAATTTCAGATGTTTACCCAGCTAAGATTTACATATGAGCAAGAAAGTCATCCTGAGGAATTTTTTATTCCATATGCATGGCGCCTTGTCCTATCGCAGGGGTAACCATTTTCTTTTCTGTCTATAGTTCTCACTTATGAGACCGAATTTACCAACTTGAAGTAATATAAATAGCCAAGTCCTAGGCATGCAGCAGGTGTATTGGAGAAACGTTTATACTCGTAGAGGAAACATCTTGATTTTGATTTATGGCATCTTGTCAAGCTAGTAATAAACTTTCACATGGTATCTTATCAAGTTAGTCATAAACCTAAACGTATTTGGAGCAGCTCCATAGTCAGCCCAACTAAAGACGCAATACATGCCGATCAGACATGATGCTGGAATTTTTTCCATCTTTAATTGCCAACAGCAACAACAAAGCCTTTATCCCAAGCACGTTGGAATAGGCTGGATATGAAACTCATTAATTTTTTAATTGCTAACTACACTTTTTTAATCAGTACTCACTGAGATATGCCGTTTTAAGATGGATGTCTTAGTTCTGATGTCTCCAACTTCAAAAACCCTACTGTAATTTTGTTCTGCTCTATCAAACTTCAATTCACACTTATTGTCCTAACTGCTTCACATGTTTACAACTCACCAGATTCTCTTTCAATCCCGGCGCCATAAATTTGTTCCCTGTGGAGATTCACCTTGATGTAAGTTGCTTTCTTTTCCCGACTTCAAGCTTTTAATATAAGCCAGTTAAGCTTTGATCTTAATTTCAAAACGGTGCTCAGTCATCAAATGACAGCCAATATGTTTTTTCCCATTGACTCTGTTTTCTATATACTATTTCAATGTAATGTAGTGTGCAGAATGGTTACCATTCGTTCTCAATATAACAGTGTTTCTTTCTGCTACGTCAGGATGCACCATCCAGCGGGCAAAAGGTCTAGGAATGATCTGAACCTGAGTTCTGATTAGAACACAAGTCAAAATTTTGTTCCATTGCAGAAAAGAGATTGTTGTATAATGTATATATATATAGGTGGCATATACCAGATCATCGAACATTTATATCCGCCGATATGACTGTTCTCATAATGTAATGTCTCAGGTAGGAGATGGAGGGATTGCAGTAGCTGGTACGGATTCAATTTTTTTGTTAGTACAGGGCAGGGGAATGTGTAGGGTATACCCAGTTCGTTCATAAGTTATTGTTGTATTTTATTAAGTTGAAATATATTGTAACAACCTTCACCTACTTTGTACTGTAAGTGTTGCCTTCTTGCTGTGCCGCAGCTTCTGCTTCCTGTTTTGCCGGGTGCTCCGATTCTGACCTGTAATACTAATTTGATTAAGGTTTTAGCCGTACCATACAGCTAGCTTCAAATTGTACCACAAACATTTGCATGGCATTTCGTTGAGATGCATGTGAATTTTGCTTGAACTGGATCTTTTTCTAACTTCGAACCATTTTAGTGCTAACTCTGACCCATTTGCATGTTAAAATTAAAATATTCAGATCTATAGACTGATGTTCGGAAGCTTTTGATTCACAGATCTTTCTGGAAGCAGGCAGTGGTACTAATCAAAGCAACAGAACCGTACCGCTTGGATGAAACTCACGTGCGACAGCCCAAACATCCCCCAGTCACCAAGTCTATGCTTAATTCGGAATGAAAATGAGGCCATTGAGAAGATGAATTACGGAGGGGACGTTCTTGGGCTCGACGTCGCTCTCGAACTCGTGCGCTGATGGCGGCGACGCGAAGCGAGCGGCGCGGAGATTCGCCCTCTTCCGCCGCCTGCATCGCTCGCCGCTTCGGAGCGCGATGCACTGCCTGCTGTCCCCCTGCGGTACCTGGACTCATGTTGGAGCTGAGAATGAATCCTGAAACGGGCCGAAATGTGGATGATTTCGGCCCATCGATAGCCACTTCGTTATCGGGCCTGGGCAGCACATCCTCACCTTGCGCACTGTCGTAACCGAGGCCTCACCGTCACTGGCGCTTTGACGCTAGTACTCATATGTGGAGTCACACAACGGAATGCAATGTTCCTCCTGATGTTTCTGATGAATTCTAGATGTACTCCCTTCATCTTCGAAAATTTGTCGGCTTGTTAGTTCAAAAATGAACTAATAACAATAGATTTTTAAAAGTGATGGGAGTACATTTGATTGAGCCTCAAGGTAGGATGACAAGATCATTTAGGATATTATAGATGAGCTCATACATCGTAGTATTTTAAATTGGCAAAAAAAATTTGAAGCCTAAGACGTTATTTAAATTGTCGTTGAGAGATTAAATCTCAAGCATATCGTTCTTTAAGATGCAACTGTTACGATTCTTCTCGGTTCTTACCCTCAGGATGCAACTGTTACGATTCTTCTCGAGTGTTTTGTGTAATTGATTATGCCGTTCTACTCCGGGCTCACAAGAAACGGCCTTCTGTAACCCGTGCACCATTCCACAGACCAAAAAACTGTCGTTTCCAGTGTGTGCAAACCTTGGATCACATCAACACGCGCGAGAGCACGAGCACAACCATGAAAATCCATGCTAGAATCACATAAATGATGAGGAGATCTGGCTACCCAAATCTCGACTGAACTCTACTCTATGCAAATAATTACATCTCTTTTTCGAAAGTTCCAAATAATTACAACTTGAAATACAACGAAACCATACTCCTACATTTTATGAGCTCTCTCTTCACATGTACGTTTAATTACTGAATGACTAGCATCATCTTCAGGCTCCAGCTCTAAGTCTCTAACAATGAAGTTCAGGCGCCGGCGGGACCTCTGCAGAACAAGCAATTTGTTTCCGAGTATTGCCTTCGCGTTCTCCCAACACCACTCTGCCGCCAGTTGAAGGCCTTCACGGCATTGCCACATCTTTGATTATGAGTCTGCATACGATCATGCATGTACTTTAGTGAACATGCATACATTGTGGACAAAGTTAAGACATAACTCCTGCGCTGAATGTTCCATTGCTAGGTTCTCACAACAAAGAGAGCCCTTCTAATTAAATCACGGGCAACGAGTTATATGTACTCTAGGAAATCTAGCTAGAATGCATGCTGGCAACAAATAATTGAACAAACAATAATTTGAAAGTTCATTAATTACCTGCTTGCCGTATTTACTTGTGCCGTTATATGACTTGTTCAATGAGTGAGTATAGAATATCACACCCAAAATGCACCGAAACCAAATTTGTTATCTAATCTTGCGTACTTCGTATTGTTGACAAAAATATCATCATGCATATATAGTACAAAAGGCAACAAGAAAGGCAGATAGCCTGATTCATCGACGCCATCTTTTTCTGCTACCTCAACTAAGTGAGATTTTGGGTATCCCTTTTAATTGAAATATCTAATATATATACATGTGAACATCTGATGAAAAAACAAATATTAATTGCTCAAATAGAAGAAGATATATTTCAAATTAAAACAACATCAAGTAATTAATGTCTAACAGAATTATTCCGGTAAGAAAGAACAAAGCCGATCGGGGCTAATTGTCGAGATCACCTGTGGTCAGCGCGTGCAGTGCACACCGTCCACGTTGTGGGTGTGAGCCCGGCATTAGCAAGGGTGAAACCCAGTCGAAGAAAACAAACAAACCCAACAAGCGAAATAATAAGTTGGTGAAAATAACTCTCTGATATCCTTCATAGATATCTTGTTCGTCAAAGAAGTTAAATCCTTCATAAACCTCTTTTACTTAGAAAATAAGAAGGGCTTTCAACTGACACAACCTTTATTGAGGAATATTTATGAGCATTATTAAGATTTGATCCCTAGTGGGATTGGTGAAACTCAACTTTTAGTACCACACTTGGGCTCATCGTTCGTAATTTAGCACCCCCCACATAACATCTCACGCTATTTTTGACTTTTACTTTAACACAAACAAATAATCATAGATTAATGTAGTTCTTCTTCTCTCCAAAGCTTTAGACAGAGAAAAGTTTATCTATGAATCAAAAGGCCGGATCTAAAGTTGAATCAATAAGGTACATATCGGAACTATACATCGTTTTGAAGCAACGGAACTATGGATTTATCAAAAGTCAACAAAATAAGTGCCATGAAGTTAAAAGAAAAGAGAGAGAGTTGTAGAAAAAGAAACAAGAGGAGGGGTTATTATTTTCACTCGCCTATGAGGCAACGACTGCCAAAAAATAGCATGCACTAATCTGTTGCTAGTCACTATATCAACAAATATATATCTGGTGTTGAGGATGTGAGAGCAACAAAACCGTGGAGAGAACCTAGATAGCAAAATATAAGGCAACACACAACACCTTCATTTTCGAATTAACAAGCGACAAGTATTTGAGGACAGAGGAAGCACGACCTAACAGCTACTTCACCTGATCTATAAAAGCCCTCACATGCTGATACAGAAACTCAACGACGAGCGAGATATGTGGTGTGAGGAAAGTAAGAGCACACTTCAATTTAGAGTGCTCCGACTAGCGGCTGAAACTGCGCAGCACGATCTGAATCTTATGCACCCACATTAAGTTGCCAATGCATTCTTCATCAGCTGAAGCCTGAAGGAGGTGAAGAAAACAAGATCAGATCATGCTGGCAGCTTCAGCTGCTAATGGTACACATACACCACACCTAGCAGCCCTGGCCGCCGATCATGAATTCATGATATGTTCGTAGGCGTGCAGTGTGGGTGGGTGGAGTGGGTTAGGGCAGGAGGTCCTCATATATAGAACCGTTGAGAGACACAGGAAAAATTTAATAAGGTACTTATTTGCTTAATGGCAAAGATATTAAAGTTACCTACACTGTGGTCCTATGAGCTCGCAGAGGAATCTATCGAAAATCTGGTCTTGTGTCTTGCACGCCATATAGATGCTTATGCTCACCGTACCACTAGCTGAAGCAGCTAGTAGGTAGCTCAGCCTAGCTAGGGTTTTCATGCAATTGTATATGTCTCTGCACCTGGACACTTTTTGTGCTGGGATTAGCCGGCCGGGGCGTGCTGCTTGACAACGCACAAGCTAGGTCAAGTTGGCCGTTGAAACGGTGACCGGCCGGAGTAACGGGACCATGCATGCTGGTCCCGTGAACCACGCGAGGCCCGCTGCTCTGTGAGTCGGTCTCAGGCTTGTGATCAGCTAGAAGCTTTGCACCATGGTACGTATAGTGGATGTGTAAACTTTTGGTATTGATTCGTTGTGTAGATCGACGGCCGGCAAGAGTCCACTAATTGTTTGGTTTGATGATGAGAGTTTGGCGCGGTTCGGTTGGTTCGACTTATTGCTTGCTGGCTGTGTTTTTCGAAGTGTGGCAATGCATCATCGTAGTACCGTTTTCTCGGATCGAGATAGACTGAAAGAAATGTGTGGCGCGCATAAAATACGGTCAAATGGGCCGCCGGTACTTTACCGGCATCCGGTACGCATAGAGCACCGCGATCTGTAAATTAAATTTTCTATCTGCTAAATGATGATCAGCTGTAAGCTAGGCTTCCATCCAATCAGTTTCCACCTATTTTTCCACACTTAGTAACAATTCCCTCCGTTCCTAAAAAATTTTCGCGTTGTAATTTAAAAGTGAACTATAAAATGACAAATTTTTGAAGATAGAAGGAGTATTACTCGCAGCTACCTTCTTCGTTTTAATATATTTCTCATTAAGTCTGGCTCTGGAAGGGAAAAATTGAGGTACAAAATATATTGAAAAATAAGAAAACAAACAATTTAATAAAAAAATAAAATGCTAGAATGGTAAGTGAATTAAGACGGATCGAGTATCTATCTGTTTCTATTCCATTGCCCATCCATCCTTGATAATTTGCGGGAGCTAGCCGCCTGTCGGCCTGCAAGCTATCTGCCGCCGGTGCCGGACGCGCATGGGATATCTAACGAGATTCCACACTGTCGAACGCGCGGCACGGCCGTCCGGGTCCACACGGCCCAGCCGGCAGCAGCGCGCGGCGAGCAACGACGACGACCGGACGACACGTCAAGGTGGCTCCGCAGCACACAGCAACGCGGGTGCCCACGCCCAGCTCCGCAAGAGCGCGAAAGCCCGTCGCAAAAATACACATCATCTCGAACTACGTACGCAAGAGCGCGGATCGAGGAGACGACGAACGCGCGGGAGGGAGCAATGCGTTAGGGTGGTCAGCGATCTAGCGGACGGAGGCGTGCACATGCGAGCACGCGCGCGTGCCGCGGTTCATGTGCGCGCATGCATGCATCCGTCCGTGGTCGGTGGTCCAGTCCGCCTTCGAATCGCAGGCGTACAAACCAGCACTACCAAAAAAAAAGGTTATCAAGCGAACATAATCAAATGTCCATTCTACAGCACTCGTACGTTAATACTAGTCACTGACAAGTGGATCGTTCCCAGTTCGGAGCTGAAAGGCAGAGGGATCGTCTGTCACTGACAAATTGATGTAATGTGCAGCACACCGATGCCAAATTTCCTGTGGTCGAACTACAAACACATTACTCCCTCTGTACTCAAATATTTATCACATCTTAGTGCAAAAAGGAACTAAGAAAGTGACGAGTATTTGGAGACGGAAGAAGTATTTGTCAAGTGAAGAAAAAAAGCTTAAACGAGCAAGATATTTTGCTAGTTACACACTATCAGCAACTGCTAAAATGAGCTAATAGCGATCCAGTTATAAACACGAATCTGTGAACAAAGTGTGCGGTGGAAAACCTCCACCCTGTGTGCGAGTGGGAAGGCCAGAAGGGCCTGTTGTAAGTCTCTAGCAGATTAGCAGCACAAAGGAGGTTAGGCCATGATTACACCAAAAACTTAATAAAAACACAGAATCATGTCTCCCTCCAACTCAACTGGATCCGAGCTTTAGAGGCAAAGAAACCATGGTACAGTGCTACCAAAAGAAATCCGAGACAAGGAGCGTGACTTTGGAATAAGAGATATGTAAAAAGCTAGCCATATTAAAACCATTTAACATATGCCGAAAGTTTTGGTTGGTTGAAAGAAATGCCCTAGCCCATCATAATATATTTAAAAGGCGACCCTAGGATCTCTGCTGTCTTCTGTGGAAATAGGAGGAATTTTGTAGCAACCAAGCACACGACTAGCAGGAACAAAATAACGTTTTTAAGGTCTATATCTAAAAGGGACCATGTCTCATGTCAAAAACATGGCTTGGCATAGAAACTTCATTTTATTGGTAGGGCAAAAAAGATGACAAGATGAATATGGACTCAACTGTAGTGCAAATATGCTATTTTATAATTTAGAAAGAGCAAAAAGAAAAATGGTGCCCATATGTGGTAGCTGCTCCCTTACTACTTACTAGTCAGCTTCGATTATTATTGCATAAACTTCATAATCTAAAATATATTGTTATACAAAAGCCACCACTAGTAATTTACTCTTTTCCAAGTCTCTTAATAAAAGCAAGTAAATGGAACAGGTCACGAACTACCGAAGAATGTGGAAACTGAAACAACCATGAATCCCACCGAAATTATTACTCCAGTCAGCACCACTATTGAAGATATAAGCATCAAGGATCGTTTAGTATCTAGTGAAAATATAAAAAAACTTGAACATGGGACTCAAGACAGGGTTGGAGAAAGCCCCACAGTTAGTTCCAGCTCAATGTTGGATGAAAATCCAGAGGGGTCAGATGGGGAAGAACCAACAAGACATGAAAATGCACAGATCAGTGGTAATCTGGCTTACAAAGATTCAAATGAAATATTAGAAAAAGAGACGCATTGTAGTGTCGACAATTGAGGATCAACTGATGGCAATGCAAGAAGAAATTACATCATCAACTGAATCTATTGCCAGTACCTATCATGATGCTGATGATTCTGAGATTAAGGAAGTTGTTATAGAAGATAAGCCTGGACGAAAGTACAAACCATCATATGTGCAACCACTAGATGCCAAATATATAGAGACATCCAAGGGTTATACCACAGAAATACCACAAGAGAAGGAAGAAATCAGTGTGAACATCAAAACTACAACAATAGAGCATATGCTTGTAAGTGATGAGGTAATTGAGGAAGATAATCCAGCATATAGTGCAAGTGAAGTTGAACAAGAACCGGAGAAACAAGAACTAAATGTGAGGGTAGTTTCATCAAGAAAGATTTCAGGTTCTGTTACTGCAACAGCGGAGCATAATGGCATTGAAAGAACATACATGAAAGAAGGGATTGTTGACAATACTGTAGCAGTTCGTAATCTAGCGGAAATTTTTTACTGCAAGAAGGAACGTGAGTTATATGATGGTCAACTGACAGTTGGTCCTTTGGGGGGCAATGGTAATTTGGCATGCTTGTCTTCATCATATCATCTTGTTACTGTTAACGAAGGAAAGGAAAAAAGAGTAAATGGAATACTACAGTGTGATAAAGATACAGCAAAAGAAATTCAAAAACAAGATACTGTAGAAATAATGCAGGAGGATTAGGCCAACATATTAATGCACAGGTAACACCAAAGGAGGGAGGAGACCTATGCAACCTACCAATGATCACGCTATCAACTCTGGTTGTATTACTAGAAGATTTTGAAAACTTGGGATGCATTAAACCTGATAGCTCAGGTAGTAATGAAGGGACTATTGCCTCCACACATGGCACAAGGATCATAGATACACGAGACAATATAGTCAGATCACAAGGAGATCAGTCTCAGTGACAACTTCTTGAAGAATACAAGTTGTGAAAGTTGAGACTGGTGAGACTCCCAGAACTTGTATGCAATTGGCGGAGGATAGCTTAAAGATAGGCGACATCTCAATCGATGACCCCAACCATGAGAAAGCAGGTGTGAGCCCCACCCCCATAGGTTTTACTAGCATCCAACCAGGAAGGAGACACAACAACCACTGTACCTGTAGGCTTTACTGCTGAAGATAACCAGGAGGTCACAGGTATTGATAAGGCTACAGAGAACTAATATCCTCTTCAGATGTCAACTCCCGTTAGAGAATCAAGTGAAGCGACTTCATTTCCTCAGAAGGAGGACACCATTGGCTCTTTCAGTAATTCTACTGAAGACAAGCCCGTGACTGACATCTCTGAGGTGCAATGTAAATCTGAAGCTGAAAAAAAAAATCTGAGAAGAGCCCACTTTTGAGGCCCAGGGAATCATCAGGAGAGGACTTCAGAGTGCCAAATCACTCAGCAGGAAAAATAAAACCATTTCAGAACTTACTGACGGAGAGCAGAACTGGTATTCTATCTTCATTGAAGGAACGACAATGAATCCCAGATAACAACAATGTCTTGGTTTGGTTAGTTCTCCAAGAAGCAAAGGAAAACAGATGACAGGATCTTCCCTTTTCACCAACTGTATGTGTTGTGCCACTGATGTTTGCTCCATGTGTGCCCATTTTCTTTCTCCTTTTTTTTTCAGAAGTCTTCAGTGCTTGGTCAATTACTTTGTCCAACAGCTTGGTGATTGAGTTGGTGCAGTGAATTCAGATACCAAAATTATATTTGATTAGTAATTTGCACAACTGTTGTCTTCTTTAGAAGTATTCCATGAACTCTGTAGAACTTGTTTAAATATTATGAGTAAACTTCACAAAACAACAACTATTTGCGATGTTTCAAGTGCAATTTCAGAGAAGTACAACTGTTCTTACTCTTTGTTTCAGAAAACTAATTTTTGTGGTTGGTCCCATCAGTCAGCCTCACACATGAGAAAGGATCACTGTGAGGCTAACAAATGAGACCATGCACAAAAGTTGTAGTTGTGTTATAGTTTTTTTGAAGCCATCACCGAAAGTTGTAGTTTCCTGATACAACAACATAGATAATTGTACTTTTGTGAAATCTACCAAATATTATTGGTCAATAATAACAGTTAAAAACAGCGTGATTCAAAACGGTGTACACGATAATCCTAGAAGATATCGGTGTCCACGAAATTTCTATAATGTGACAATAAACATTGGCATATTCAAATAGATGCAAATAATGTCCTACACGTAGATACCCTGGTCAAATATCAGCCCAAGTGCATCTAATAACCGTCAGCAGACAAATCCTTGCTGGACAGTGAGATCAACGCAATGGGAAACTGATTGAGTTCGTGCATTTGAGCGCCGCGGAGAAGGATCCGGAAGCGCAAGCTGGCGCAGCCGCGTTCCGGGAAGAGGAGGGGTTCGCGGCGAGGGGAAAACAAGAGGAATTTGTTTGGGAGGGCGGGAGGGAAGCTAACCGGGGCTGCGGGACAGGAGATGGAGACGGGGCACGAGCGGTCGCCGCCACGCGCCGCGGCCATGGAACTCGCAACGGCTCTCGGGGCCTCTCGCCGCCTTCGAACTCGCAACGCGCAGCCGCCGCGTCTCGCCGGAGGCATCAGAGTCAATAATGCCGCGTCGCGTGCTCCGATGGACACTGTTTTAGATGAGGCCCCCGCCTGCCGCCGCTGTCATTATATTGCGGAAAGGGTAAGAGGTTGTGCTTGTGCCCGAGTGTTCTACCGGATATTGCACTCAATACTCCCCATTCCCTCTCTAATATAATAGCGATAACTCTGCTGAGGAGCGCAAATTTGTGCGGCCAATCTTCTTGTGAAGTTCTTGCTTAACGCGTGTAATTTCAGCGGATCCGAATATTAATACTTCGTCCGGCCGCTAACAGCCCGCAAAAGTAAAGCTTAGATACAAATAGCCATGTCTGAAATTATTACACCAATCACCACCACCCCTGTTTACATCCAGGTGAGTGATCATTAACACAGGAGGGGGGATGGATCTAGAGAGAGAGGCCACCGGACTCCTCGTCCTCGTCGAGGTCAGAGGTGTAGACGGTGTAGAGCGACCAGATGAGGCCGAAGACTCCCAGGAGGATCCACCCGAGCAGGTTGTTGCTCAGCCCGAGGCTCAACCCGGTGCCCTCCGTCGACATCCGCTCGTCCACCAGCGCCAGCGCGGGCGCCGCGGTCGTCACCGCGGCGAGCACCAGCGACGCGCCGGCGCCCTTGATGATGACGCTCGCGGCGGCCGGGTCCTTGGAAGAAGAGTAGCTGCACCGCATCACCCTCTCGCTCCTCCTCGCCCTCAGCTGAGGAAGCCCTGCGCGCACTTAATTGCCGAGTTCGTCGCGGTTAGAGTTAGACTCTCTCTGCCATCGACGACGCGTAGCGCAGCCAGCGCGCGCGCTTGCATGGACGCGTCTAATCATTCACGCGACTAAAACAGAACAAGCGATCCAGTGAGAGAAAGCAAGTGATGTGCCGCGCGGTGCGTACCTAGAGCGTTGTTTGGCCTGGCGATCGCGGCGCCGGCGACGATGGAGGCCGTGGCGGCGGCGCCGAGGGTGGCCATTACCGCTGAATCTGGACCTCTCGCTCACTGCTTGGCCTGCTGGTGCTCGAGAGGCGGTGTCTTGCTCGTGTGGCTCGCGTGCGCTAGTTGCCTGCGTTTCCCCTTTTAAGGCTGTACACCGAATTATCACGAACCGATGTGGCTGCAAATCGTCTTCCGCCACTGGGATTGGGCGACGCGCGGGATTGGCAATCCTCGCACCCGTATCCTATCCGCTCGCGACCAGTGGGCTTGTGCCACCTGGACCCGTCGAGTTCTGTCGTGCAGGTGAATGGACATTTGGACATGGAATCAATTTAGGGTCCATGAATGTTACAAGAACTCTAATACCCGCTTGGGTCCATGATTTCACTAATACTCTAGAAAGAAAAAGTCTATTTTACTACTTTTAAGTATCAGCTTTTTTCACTTAACCTTCTAAAGATTTTTTTCAGTTTATCTTTGAACTATTTAGATTAGTTCAATTCACCATGTGCTGAAATTTCTCTTTTTTGTTTCTCTTTGTATAGGTTATATTTGAAGTTAAAATTTTGTGAGATGGTAGCTGAATCACAATCTGTGCAAGAAAAATAATTTTATAATTTTTTATAAACTTTTTTCATGTATTATTTCATCTTCCAAATGTGACTTGTTTACATACTTTAAAAATACAAAAAAAATATTTTTCTAATGTCTATTCTGTTGTAGCATATAATGCCATAAAATTTCACCTTCAGAAATAATGTTTACAAAGAGAAACAAAAAAGAAAAAAATATCTGGAGATGAATTGAATCATTGTAAATAGTTTGAGGGGTAAAGTGAACCAAAATTTTCTTTAGGCAGTTAAGTGAACGACGCTGATACTTGAAAGTAGTAAATATAGGTGGCCAACGGGTCGCGTCGGGTCGGCTCGGCCCAAGCCCGGACGGCCCGGAACAAAACCGGGCCGTGCCGAGCTGGCCCGCAGGCCGGAGGTACAAGCCCGAGCATGGCCCGAATTCATTTTAAGTGTGTCAGGTCGTGCCGGTCCGTGACCCATTTTAGTTAAAAATACACTAAAAACAACGAAAAATCATCATTCGGATCTAAACGGACCGTGTCGGATCGGGTCTAAATGGGTTGTGCCAAGAAGCCCGACGGACTGGTGGTCAAGGCCCGAACACGGTCTGCACCGAGGTTCGGGCCAACCCGGGTCTGATTTTTCGGGTCGTGCTTTTTTTGCGAGCTTTCCTGCCAGCCCATATAGCCTGTCTCATATGGCCACCTATAGTAGTAAAATGGATTTTTTTCCTACTTTAGAATATCATTTCATTTCAGCCGTAGGTGACCGATCAACGCTTGATAAAGTTTTGCACACGGCTTCGGCGACAGATCAAAGACACGTGCACGCAACACGCGGGTTCTTAAACCGTCGTTTCACCGTGCACAGTAACACGCGGAATTCACCGTGTCGTAGGTAGTCGAGTGTCCGTACACATGAAGGACTTCAACGGGCTCGCCCCGGCCCCGCGTCGCTTACCGGTCAAACCAGCCGCGCGCGCGTAACGACTATTCTTTCTTTCGAAACGTATATAAGCGCAGCGCAGGTGCGAGCGCATGGCACCAACCGCGCACAGCAGGCGCCGGCGCCCGAGCAGTAACATCACGTGAGAGCGCGAGCGTTCGCGCACAGCTAGCCATGGATCCGTTCTTCTTCGATCTGCAAGACGTCATCGTCGTAGACGTCGACGACTACCTGACGAGCCTCGGCGGCGGCGTGACCCTCCCGCCGGCGCAGGGCAGCGCCTTCACGGCGTACCAGCAGCATCAGGGCAGCGCGGCGACGACCTCGCTGGAGTCGTCTTCGTCTCTGATGATGATGACGAGCCGCCGCCGCTGCGGACGGTACGACAGCTCCAGCGCTGGAGCGAACGCGCACCGGAGGATGTTCGCATACCTGAGACGCATTGGTGACGCCGCCGCCACGGCGGCGGGGAACGCGGTGGTGGACGCGTATCCGGAGCCGGCGGCGGACGGAGACGACGCCTCGTTGACGCAGGCGCCGCGCGGCAGCAGCTCGCGGTTCCGGCACATGACGCGCGAGCGGCTGCGGCGGGAGCGGCTCAGCCAGGGCTTCGCCGACCTCCGCGCCCTCCTGCCCCCCGGCGCATCAAAAGTATAATCCCATTAATTAATTATCTCACGATCGAGATGCATGCGTGCAATGAGCTTGCATTGCCTGCCCGTGCAAATTATTAACCTTGCAGCAGCAGGGTGGCAAGAACGACACCGTTAGCGCGGCGGCCGGCTACATCGTGGAGCTGGAGAGGAGGAAGCAGCGGCTCTGCGCGAGGAACGAGGAGCTGCTGGAGCAGGCGGCGCGGACGGCGAGATCACCAGGCTCAGGCATGGTGGTGAAGGTGCGAGCCGAGAGTGAACAACATCCGTCGGTGGCGGTTGATGTGTTCGAGACGGTGCTCCGGCGGCTCAAGGCCATGGAGGAGCTGCGGGTGACGGGGATCCGATCGTGCTTCCGTGACGGCGGCGGGATGTGGATGAACGTCGGGGTGGACTGCGAGGTACAGTAATCCCAGATCCGTGTCGCTTTCAGAGTACGTACGTTTGTTGGATACAAATGGACAAGGTAAATTACAGGTTCTTCAAACCCACGCTCAGTTTTGGCATAGTAACTGCTAAAACATCGACGATCCAACTGGAGATGCATACTTGTTGCCTGGCATATGCCTGCTTTTTTTTTTTGTTCCGATCCCAAATGATCAATATGTATGACTGGTTTTGATGTACTCCCTCCGTCCCCATGAACTTGTCGCTTTGTAGTTCAAAAATGAACTACAAAGCGACAAGTTCATGGGGACGGAGGGAGTATCTTGTATGAATTGAAGGTATCAGCCTTTGATGTGGACAAGGCAATAACAAATGCCTTGACGGAGCTTGAGGAGAAGGCATTCGGCGCGCATGTTCCCAGAATCAGTAGGCCGGCGTTCAGTTGTCAAGTTGTGAGGGACGTGCCCAGATGTGTTTAGTTTTGCCCGGAAGTGCTGAGATGAATGAATCTTCTTTTTAGAGGAAAACAAAATTTGTAGTGGTAGGTACTCCCTCCGTCCCTATGAACTTGTCGTTTTGTAGTTCATTTTTGAACTACAAAGCGACAAATTTATGGGGACGGAGGGAGTATATAGATAGCGCTAGTGCTTTTCCAACTCAGCCACCGCATTCTTCAACAACAACAAAAATGTTTGTGCCGGGTTCCGCTTCGCCGGCCCGCCCGATCGCTGGTGGCTAATTGAGGTTGATAGCGTAAGCAACAATATTAACTTGGAGAAAAATAACGGCCGGGACCGGAGAGCGATCGAGTTGCATGCCCCAACACAGTGGGAGAGAGAGAGACCACTTTGCAAAATCACGTACCACCGGGAAAGAGTGTGGCAGTATGATACTGGTAAGACAAATTTTGTTTCAAGGATGTTTGTACAATTGTAGTACAATTATGTCAGTACCTTCTTCCTATTTACAAATAGGATATCATGCAAACATCTCACATCACAAAAAATAAATAAAATCGATCATACAATGAGCTGGCGTGTGTGCCACACTGTAGATAATTCTGGGCCTAAGAAAACCGGATTCCCTGTATGTACCAAAGGATGACTCAAATGTTTGCCATGACGCTGCAAAACTAAAACAACTTATTGTGCCAAAAATATTCAGTCGCATCGCCCGCGCTGGCTTTCATGAACAGTGTGACTCTAGCGGGCAGCCACGCGGAAATCTCCATATTGTGGTACTTCTGTCACGTGTTCACTCGCTCTGTTCTACCAATGAAGCAGCTCTCTTTCTCGCAACTTCATATCAAGTTCTTGTTTTGACGGTAGCTTCCAGTCACCCTTCATAGCAGCAGACCACCATGCCTTCAGCTCATCCTAGACAATTACGGAAGTCATCATATACATAAGCTGCTACTACTTTAACTTCTGATTGAAGGGACTGAGACTCGTACATAGGTATTTCTGGATAACACATACAAGCCCTACGTATGAGAAAATGAAACCTTTCTTGGGAAAACCACGTACTCCCTCCATCCCAAAAAACGTGTCGCTTCAATCAGAAAGGCGATTCCTGAGGAAGTACGACAAACTTTTTGGTACGGAGGAAGTACTTAATATGGTGTAAATGGTGATAATGAGATTGACTTAAAAGAACTCCATTACCTCATGGAAGTCATGGTTCGATACAAAACGTGAATCTACTTGACAGGTTGAATTTCTTATGGTTACAGAAAGGTGATTCCTGTCCAATGCCCCTGTAAGATAAGTCCATATCACTTCCTCTCATTATTTACAACTTCTATTTCCCTTATATGACGAAAAATTAACACATAATTCTGCAAGCACATACTAAATTAAGAGTAATTGTGTAGGTATTTACCATTAAGGCGGGCAACATGATATCCAGTGCCTCCCAATGCTTCTTCCCATTTGCCAAATCTTAGTCGCACAAAAAATCCATCTAAGCTAGTTTCCATGACCGGTGATCTCAACCATCTGTCATGACTCATGAATAACCAATTTAAAATGGATGGAGCATCAGCGTTAAAGTTTTTAGGATACACTGATTCAATCAATAGAGACATAACGAGCCCTTTTACAATACTTGGAGTCATAGCAAGTAGTGTAACCAATTATAACTTGAGGTATCAAAATCTGGTACCACAGATACCAAAATCTGGTACCACAAAATTTATAATTTTGGTACTGCTTTGTTCATTTACAAGGACAGCAAAAAAAAATCATAGATGAAACACGTACTATATATTATCAAAACATGTACCTACAGATATTGACCATATATATTTTATATCAAATGTTCCATGAAATAATTTTACATAATATCCTTGCTTACTTGAGGGGATATTATGGAAGACCTTAATGCAACTACGCCAGACGTGTTATTTATAGAAATTCGGAAATATTTAAACAGTAGAATTCAAATGTGATCCCCAAAATCTTTTGGAGTACCTTATGATATCAGAACGAGACAAGTGAAGCCTCTGTAAGGCTCCAAAAACAACACTTGATTCATCAACGAGAACATTGGACACAATGCCATAAGGTACAATCTGCTTGTTATTTGGCGGACTCACGATGAAATCTGAGGTACCTTCCCTTATCTCTACTCTCTTTGCATCAACATCTTCATCCGATGTGTTTGTTTTAAAAATATCATGAGGAACGACAGACTTTCCAGCTGTGCTAGCTCCATCATGCCGATGCTCACGCTTAGACACAAAAGTTCCTTTTGATTCTTCATTACTTCCTGCACACAATTGTTCCTTTCCTTTATCACCTGTACACAAAATTATCTTTCCATTTCCACTAGAAGATTTATGAGTATCCTGTCTGATCACTAGTTCATCATGACTGCTGTCACTAATAACGAAAGAGTTTGTTGTGTGATTATTTTGTCTGTGAATTCCATGTTCAGAAGTGGAAGCCAACTGTACTGCAGATGTTGTTGCATGTCGAAGTGCGTCCAACCTCTTTGCAAAAACAGATGCCATCGTTTCAGATTGCTTAGGTTCCTCAGGAGGCATTTCTGGACGTTTACTGCTAGTCGCTTTGTCGCTACTTCCCTTGCCGGTAAAGCATTGTGCATCATTTACTTCCTTCTCCACATTAAAATTCTGAAGAGATGGACAATGCAAATTATTATCCACACCCATTGGGTTGACAGCACATACGTCACTTGCTAAATCACATGGTGTCACATCCATCCATTTCATTGATTTTTTTGGCAAAAGCCGACTTACCCACAAGCTCTTGGCACCACCCCTATTTCCTGTTGCCGTATTTGAACAGCCTGCAGGGCACTCATCTCGCTTCTCTTCAGCAGATCTGGCACAAGAGTTGGGCAATTTTAGATGTCTTTCTTCTCTCATTGGGATACTAAACTGGTTATGAAAAATCCCCCTACTGGCACCAGAAACCATTTGAGGGCTGTCAGCAGTTAATGTCCCAGTAGTCACATATCTGCCCATGACAATCTGTTTGTTCAATACAGAATTTCTACCATTTAAATCCAGGGTAGTTCCATTTGGTACATGTTCAGTCCTTTTGCTTTCTGGTTGATGACAGATATTCCTTGAATTTACCAGAACATTATGCTTATACAAAGATTGAAAAAGAGAATTAAAACCCAGAGGCTGCACAGGAATACCACTGCTGCTTTGAAGTGGAAGGGGAGGTGCTGCAGATTCCTCCATTGCACACGTCTGATCAAGTGGAACAGCAGTAGTTTCATCAAGCGTGATTAAGCCCTTCGTGAGCGATGACATCCAGTTAAAGAAAGAGATACCACATTGCTGTAATATTCCAGAGCAAGAACTCTCATTGTCTTTCCTTCTATATCTTTTATTTCTAGAAGACATGTTGGCTACAGAACACTCCATGTGCTTCCGCTTCGGGGCTTTTGTACTTGGACAGCTTTCTATGCTCTCATTGCTTTCATCACTCTCTTTTGTATTGCTAACACAATTGCTATTATTGTAAATAATTTTTTCTTTGCCCTTCTCAGTTCTTCTGACACTAATGTCGGAAGCTGACTCACATCTTGCAACAGCATTCACACCAGATCCTGACTCTCCTCTCTCAACAACATGCTCATCCTTATGGCCTTCCTGAAGGACCCGATCTTGGCGCCTGTCATGAGAATGAACTTCTAGGGTGTGAATATCCTTGCTATCGTTGCCCGGATATTGAACATTTCTTCTGCAAACAGAACCTGCCAACTTGCCAGGTACATTTCCTGCATCATGCAAATCTCCTAATGGAGAAGTTGGCATAGCCTTCTCTGTTTTTTCTGGCAAAACAGAGGCGTTCTGACTAACTGCTTTCAGTAATCGAGCACGCCAGGCATTAGCTGCCCAAGATCTTTCATTACACGCAGTGGTTGCAGATCTGACTTGATTTAATAAAATACTAGGCATGATTTGTTTCTTGGAAGCTGAACCTGTAAAGTGTCGTGACAAAAATGTTGTCATGAAGAAAACAATTAGGCATGTCTTAATTGATTTATCGAAACACTAAATATTACTGTGGGGAGTATCATCTTGTGGGACAACTATTCGTTTCTACCTCATCCAGATTATCCAGACAGCAGTTTTCAGACCCTTCTTTCCCTTCGTCCATGACATTGATCCCTTCATCACAATATTTTTAAGTCGCCTAGTCGACCCTAGTCACCTAAGGGGCGATTAGGGCGGCTAATTGACCTTAGTTGATGCCTAGTCACCCTCCAGTTGTGGCAGTACCAAGTTGATATAGCGCACATGGAGCGGAGGCGGCACACAAGAGGTGGTAACGACGCGACGCACAAGGAAGGGGTGTCCAAGCGAAGCCAGACGGCGGCGGCGGGCGTCAGCGAAGGTTGGAGGTGTCGGGCGTCGAGCGGTGGCGGAGGCTGGAAGCAAGCGGCGACGGAGGTTGGAGTGGGGAGGTGACGCAGTCGGGCGGATTGGCATCAGGCTGGGCTGGGCCGTGGAAGTCCAGTGGACATCAACTGTCGGATGAGATCCGACGATCCTCCTTTCAGACTGAGTTATATAAAACCAACCTCCCTCCTAACCCTAACCGAAACCAATTTCTTCTTTCTCTTCTCACAACTATCGAGCGGGACGCAGTAGCTAGGCAACCAAGCAACATAGACTCCTGCGATAGCAACGACTGTGGGGACGTCAGTGGCCAGGAGACAGCAGCCGGCAATAGTAGTCCAGCAAGTCGCCTGGTCGCCAGAGCCCCCTAGTCGCCCGACCGGAACTACTAGTTGGACGACTAGGTTTCTAGTTGCCCTGATCGGGTCGACAGACCTATCGGGCTCACCTGGGCGATAAGGACAACTAATCGCGATTAGTTGGGCGACTTAAAAACATGGTTCATCATCAAGAAAGTAATCACCAAGGAAATGGACATTGGATGATACAAAAGAAAGAAACTTTTAGCTTTTTGGTTCTATTTGGACTATGAGGTACCAACTTCCAAGTTATTCCATACATGAACATTTTGTAAAAAAAAAAGGACGTACCCAATGTTTAAAGCTCCCACAAAGTGTGGAGTCTGGAGGAGAAAATTTCTAGCAGCTTTCCCCTTGCTTAAATTGTAGAAATAAACTATAAAAGTTCCATACATGAACATCAGCTTCAAGGTATTCCATAGTCCATACATGAACATTTTGTTATAGAAGAAATAAACTATAAAAGTTCAATGTGACTGAGTTCCCTAGCAAGCCTTGAAAAGAGGAGACTCTTAGTGTTGTACCATATATGTGATCTGTTCTTATTCAATTAACCCAGTGCTTTTTATGTTTGTTTTATCATACTTTTCTAAGCAGCTAACTGGACCATCAAAGAGTCAGCAAGTGCAGTATGTTGAAGGATACGATATTATCTTCAGTTAGTTTAGATATATCTTGTAGATAAGCAAACTTATGGTCCAAGTTTCTGTTGTAATCTCTAATCTGAGCCGAAAGATGTTATCGGTTACCTCTGTAACTTATCCGACAACAACTATATAAAGAGCAGAGCCGCCCATATTGAGATGTGCTGAATGGCAAAACCTATTCAGTATTTTCTACACAGGAAAACATCAACAAACTTCCTTCAAACTACTACCTTACTGAATTGCATTCTGTACTCTGCACTTACTTGAATCTTGCTCTTGTGGTCTCATTGACGTGGATTGTAGGGCATCAACGTTTGCTATATTATTTGGACTAGCCATGGTTATTCTCACTGAACTGTTACTGCACGTTTGTAGTTGTGATGGCATTTTTTCCGACACGCCTGGGATGGCATCCACGTTATCGTTATCACCACTCTTCACAGCAGCCCCACTTTGTTGAGGTGAAGATATTAGTATATTCAAGGTATCTGCATTCCAACGAAGAGAAGCCTTTCTTGTGCTTAGGCTGGATGCCGCAATTTTAATGCTCAAACCCTCATCCGGAGACCACACCAGCTCAGAGAGAGGGCTCATCCTGAATTTTTGGACTGCATTTACACCTGCACGTGAATGTACACAACAGGGCTTCAGCAGACTTTCGATATAAGGAAGTGTAAACAAAAAAAAAATACGATGTGAGAGGATGTGAGCAGAAGGTATGATGATCTCCGCAGCAGTATTTTCCGTTGCAGGTTGCAAAGGAATATCTTAATTAAGCATACGTCAAGACACATGGCTGACGAGACATCCATGAGCCATTTGGCTATTTCTTTATTTATGTAAAAAGGTAGTGACCACCAAGTGGCTGATTATTTATGGATACTGACCCATGCAAGAAACGAACTATATAAGACCATCCGCAGTGGTTCACTATAAAGCTTACTGAACTGTAAATATAGAGTAGATTACTGGAAGTATAGAGTAAGTGTCTAGAGAGAAATGCTGGAAGTATAGAGTATATACTGGAAGTATAGAGGGATATAGTAAGTTTTAGAGGGAACCGCTGCGGATGGTCTAAGGTACTACTAGATCCAGAAACTTTTGTTATCCTATTCAGTTCTCCAAAAGGAAACACACGTAACCCACCTAGAAATGGAAATCACCAACCCAAGTGCCCTCAGCTTTGTATGATAGCGGAATAAACAAATTTAAAGGAAGACATCAGCAAGGAAACAAAAAAAAAAACAAGAGGGGCTCGCAAGTAATGATCTCTGATATAAAATCCACACCTCTGGGGGCAGCGAATGCGTACCATCCCAACTCACTGCATTCGCTCCATCCGCCGCCTCGTCCCGGTTCTTCCTACAGCGCCGCCGCCGCCGCCGCCCGGCGCGAAGAAGCGATAACGGGCCAGCACCGTGAAACACGAGCAGTGATCTAGGAGGCGGTGGAGGAATTAATTCAGCAGGCGGCGAAGGGATGCCACGGGAGCGCGCCCGGCCCGGCGAATGACCTGGAGCGGATAATCTGAGAGAGGCGGCGGCGGCGGCGGAGGAGGAGGAAGTAGCATGGCCTATTGGCATCACACAACAGCGGAGAGGGGCAACGAACGAGTGAAGGAAGATTTTGTTGATGCCTGCGGATGCGGGCGGGGAGGGGCGCGGGAACCTGAGGCGGAGGCCGCTCCACGTAGAGGCGGCGCGGGACACAGGCGCCGCGCCGCGTTGGGCCGGTCCTACGGACTCCGCTGCCCGGGGGGCCCCGAAGCGGCGCTGCGAAGGGGGGACCGGACGGTCATATCATGTCATGGCTCGCCGCGGCGCCGCTCTGGTGGCCAAACCAAAGGTCGCCGGATGGAATGGCATCTGGGAGCGGCCGCCGGCCTTCCACGACCACGAGCTGCGCGCGCCTCTCGTCTCATGGTAGGGCAGCGACGCGGGATGTCAATAGGAAAGATGATGGGACGGCGACGGACGGAGAGGATAGACATGAGTAAACCGACACCGACTCGCAGCTGACTTGCCTTTTCCGGAACCCAAGAGCCATACCTTTCCACTAAACAAGGGTATTGTTTTGACCGATTCGTCAAATGTGGTGGAAGCGGAGGAGCAACCAAGTCGGACTCGTCCTTCCACCGACACCGACGTGGACTCAGAACGATGTGTGCGTCGCTATAAATTGCGGAGCCGCAGGGCAGCTCGCCCAACATCGAGGCATCGATTGCTACGTTGCTGTGGAACTCGACTCGATCGAGGCCCAGTCGGCGAGGCAATGACAATGGCACAGATTGATCTCGAGCAACAAGGCCAGAGAGGTGATCAGGCAGCCGAAGCGAAGCCGCAGGAGGCAGCAGCCGGTGTGGAGCCAGCTGCTAGGGGGTCGAAAGAAGAAGGCGGCGTCACTTTCATCGATCTAGAGAAAGGTCCTGAGAGAGGCCCGACGTGCGAAGATGAGCCTTCCTATGCCATCGACTGTATGTTGGTAAGTCATGCTGCAATCTTCTTCCATGTGCATTATATATCATGGCACAATTGCACAGAAACGATGCCTAGCTTGTTCATGCACCACTACTGACCACCATGTTTCGATCGTTTTGCAGAATTGTGCCGACTTCATATTGTTTTGCGTCTTCGTAGTTGTCACGAGTGTATCTGTCCTGTGCATGCCCGCCCGTCGTGCAGCGGCAGTGACCGCGGTCATGGCGGCCATCGTCATATCGCTAGCCATAGTCATGGTCGGGGTTAGACATAAATATATGGACAAGCAAGAGGCGGGCAATGAAGGAGAAGACCAAACGGCGGCGTGAGTGAGATACTGAGATGCATTAGAGTTTTAGTCCATCTGTATAGTCGTTTCTGGTGTATCTGGGTGTGGGTATGTAGCTGGTGTGAATGTGTACATACATTGGACAAATACTCCCTCCTTCCCTTATTAAATGTCGTTAAGACAGGCAGGTGTAGTTATTTTTTAGTTGTTTTTGTTGTCTGAAACAACATTTATTATCGGACAGAGGGAGTACTAAATTTGTACCCGATAGAGGCTTAAAAAAAGTTAGGATGTCAGATATTGTTGTAATTATTTCAAAGGAATTTCACAGACTTGTATGCATAGAAGCATGTTGTAATAAAAAAAGAAGCATATTGTCATGAAAGATGTGTATGCCACAAAGAGGGCCTTGATCTAGCTCAGGCTGACCCAAAACTTTGAAAGTGAGGAAAGTACTTGGAAATGACCTAACAGGCCAGTACCTGAAAAAGGGGCTGCAAATTTGCACACAGTCAAAATGTCCGTGCTTCATTATCTTTGAGCGTAGCTATCTAACCCCGGTGCTGCAAAGTAACATCACGCTTCTCTTTTTCACAAACACTTCACGATTCACATACACATCATCAAGAGCAAACACAACAAAGTTCAACAAGACCACAGCAATGTGCTACGAGGCTGTTGTATATCTGTTTGGCTTGTTAACTGCAGTCATGTGCCCTCTTACAACAGAGAACATACACGATGCATCCTTTCTTTCCCATTTGTCAAATTTGAGGCCATGAACGTTAGAGTTGGCACCATGGATTACAACAGACATTATTATGGATTTTATACAGACGTCATCATTGCCCGTTGGCACGGCGATACAAATGTTCCAGAAATTCCCCACTGACCGTTCCACTTGCTAAATTAGTATATTCTCCCATTTGTGGTGAAAGCAAGTTTGTATTGATTCCCTGGTTCACTGCTGGATTTGGACGGCTATACAGCCAAGGCTTCAATGCAGTCGAGTCTGACATTCCATTTGAATAAACATCCAATGTGGAAAGATGCCCATCCCTCATCCTATGCAGAGCATTTTGTATGTTGTAGGACCCTCGGTAACCATCGTAATAATCGGTCAAGTTAGACTGGCCATAACTACTTACAGAAGCCATCTCAGAGCCTGTATCAGTGCCATTTGAAGCAAATGGCAATCCGAATGTATGGTATTCGTGGAGGGGAGAACCTGTCATACTCCCACTGCCTTGCGCTTCATCAAGCAAGTCATTTATGATATCAAGGTGAGGAAATTCTTCTACCACCGATCCCTGCTGCTGGTATGAAACAGAATCTGCAGGCATCTCCCTCTGGAACTGCACATACTGCATTCCTTCTAATCTGCTTTGCTCCGGTCCACTGCTGCTCCCTTGCTTATATGAAATATCTTTCCAGGTGGGCACACGTGAATAGCAATTGGTCATTTGCTGGTTACGTGTATCATCTCTCCGCATCTGTCTGTTAACATCACTGTTACCTTTCCATGGGTGCCAGTTGTCCAGAGCTTCTGACTTGCTAAGCCTAGGCATGAAACCTTGCTGACCTGATAACTGATCATTCATTTCAACAGGAGGCACCATGATAGATGTTGCCAAAGCATATGTTGTTGGTGCCTGTGAAACTGCAACACTTGAGAGTTTAGAAGTTGATTGCTCAAGACTTGCTGAGCTTGTATCCATACTACCCATACCAAGGATAGCATTTTGGTAAGCCTGTGTTGCATAACTTGGGGCGGAGGGGGAAGGCTCATCGCTTGGTTGTCCAGACACAGTCATTGTGCGCGGAAACAATGGAGAGACTTGAATTGTGGGTGTAGGTGGTACAGTGGATCCTGGTGCCTGGAACAGCAGAGCATTTGAAGGCCCCGATGTTGGCATAGGAGTTTGTGGTATAGGTGTGATCGCAACCCTCTCGGGAAGGGTATCTTCTTGATCCTTTGAAATGGTTGCAGAAGGAATCTGTCGTGATACTGAGTTATGAGGGGCAACTTTATCAATCTGAGGTGCAGATGGTTTTGGAGGAGTTGGGGTGGCTTTAGCTACTTTGTCAATCTGTGAGGAAGACGGTTTTGGGGTAGCTGGAGCAGATTTTGCAACTGTATCAGCCTGTGGCAAAGGTGACTTGGGAGGAGTTGGGGTGGCTTTAGCTACTTTGTCAATCTGTGAGGAAAACGGTTTTGGGGTAGCTGGAGCAGATTTTGCAACTGTATCAGCCTGTGGCAAAGGTGACTTGGGAGGAGTTGGAACAGCCTTATCAACTAGCAGCGAACTTGAGGGCACAGCTCCATCATTTTTCAGTCTTGAATTTGATGCATCTTTACTGCATTCAAGTTTACTTGGAGTGGGAGTTACAGTATGAACTGATTTTGTGCTTATGGTGGAGGATACCGGTGCTGGAACAGTTCCATTACTGGCATCACTAGTACCTACAGGGACGGCCTTTCGGCGTGGTGCATTAATATCTGCATCAGAAATAGTTACCGACGATCGCTCTGGACACTTCAGAACCTGAGCCTTTTCCAAGGAATCAGATGAAGATGCTTCGGGTGAACCAGCAACCACCTCAGAAGCTGCCTTTTTCTCCAAATGGACCTTGAGTAATTCCCTGCCCTCAATTTCTTTCTGAAACAAGCATAAATGGACACAGACTATCAATTTTAACACGATACAGAATAGCTGTTTGATGAAGTGCTACAGAATACAATGAATGACCAGACATCTACCAAGTAATATGCTGCAGACATGGTCATCAAAATTAGTTACACTATCTTGATGTATGTGTCTACATTGTATTCACAGATCTACATTGTATAAAAGAAAAAGTGAAAGAACCGATACTCAACCAATAGAAGCATTATAAACATGTAATAGATGTTGAGTCAAAAAAAATATATCCAGAAATCAGAATATCATAGCAAAAGCTCTGGTGTTTGCCCCTGAAATTGAATTATGTAGCAATTCAAACCCCGGAGCATTGTTTTTGTAGCATTGTAGAATGTGTGGCAACCCACCGCCTCTCACAGCTCCTATGCAATGTGGATGTGGTGTAACTAAACCCTGTGACATCCCGTGGTGACACCCTCCCAACACCTAGGCATCGCCACACAAAAAAAAAAAGGCTCTGAAGCATTGAATTATGTAGTGATTGCTTATCTGCAAAGAAATGTTTCGTTGACATTCCCCAAAACAGTCTTGAATTTCAAGAACTTACTCCTCAGCCTACCCCAACGTGTTTAGGACAAAGGCTTTGTTGATGTTGTTGTTGTTTTACTACATTGACTTGTTACAATAAAAATCTAACCCAGAGACCTAGGCATGAAGTTATGGTTTCCAGAAAAATGTATTTCAATTCTAAAATTATAAATTGAAAACCACCAGACAAGATATAGTAAGTATACTAGTAACACAAATTTAGTTCCAAAGCATCAAAGCTGAGATAAAAGCTTAAATCACATAAAGAGACAGAGGAGATGCACCAAGGCAGATATGTCCTAAACTATGGTTTGAAAATTAAATAATAATCAAACCATGATTAGAACTGATACATATTGAGAAGAGTAGCTTCACCTCATGTAGCTTTTGCCCAAGCCTGTGAAGCCTATCCTTTAAGGTGAGTAGAGAGGTCTCCTGGTCACTATTTGGAGATGGGCCACAACGAGATTGATTACGGTCTGTACAACTTGAAATTGAAAGAAGATAATCTTCATCTCGGACAGCATTCATCTTGCTAATGACCCTTTTGCGCCGAACTCTACATCTATACATAATCTTAGATTTATAACAAATCCAAGCTGCCTAGAGAAATAATGCAAGCTTAAGACGAAATGCAAACTGACCTATTGGGCGATACGTGACCTGTACTATCTAGCAGGTTATTTATTTTTCCTCGTATACTGTTGACAGTAGCAGTCACAGATGATACCAATGACTCAATCTCCAAAGTTGAATCCTTGTTCACAGTCTTGTCGTTTTCCAGCTCAATGCCAACATCACTCATTGCATTCGCAGGTACTGTGCTCTTGTCAAAGATGTCAGTTTGGCATACCTCACCTGATCCGTTTAAATTGTCCAACACATCTGAAGCACATTCTTTGGAGTTTTCAACTTTCATAGCCAAGTGGCCTGCCTGTATAGGGTCCTGCTTACCATGATTTGTATTTCCATCTCGACCCTTTTCTGGAAACTTTGAATCAGATATTTCCTCTCTTTCCTTGTCCTTAACCTTTCGATTGTTCTTCTTTTGTTTTGACTGAAAATTTTAGTGTAACAGAAAAAAATTAACATCTGAAATAATAGTAAAGAAACAAAGGCAGCAGAACATTAGCAAAAGAGAAACCAATAAAGAAGAAACTCACACTATCCCTCAAAAAAACTCAAACTAATCATAGTATTCAATCTGTACTATAGTATTTTAATACAGGTTATATCCTCACATGCACAGCTTCTCGGTTTCTAGCATACTTAATGCAGCAGCACGAGGGAATTTACAGGAAACAAACAGAAATCCATTACAATTAATCAATGGTCGATGATTAATACTAATCCTAACAACTCATTCACCATACATGAAGTCCTCTTCTGTGGCCATGTTAATTTAACTGAAGCAATAGCAAATATGAACTCTTCCTAAAAGAACCAAAATAAATGATGATGTGGCAATAGACTATAGAAATGTTAAAACCCGAACTTAGTAATTGAACAGGGGTCCCTGAGCAGAATTCAGATTTGCTTAAAATAGGTCGATTCAATTATTCAAGTCCTAAGAAATGTTAGCACCCATTCATCAACAAATACCAGTTTTTTTAAGGTTAAATACTTAGTTTATTGTTATTTCTTCCAAACCTCCTAGTGAGAAAAATTATTGTCTCCATCAGTTCCCACCAGGGAGACAGTATGAAAACATGTCGGGTGTGTTTTGATTGTGTCCCTGATAGCCTTGCCAAATAATTGGTGGACCTTTTACGTCACCAGCCATCACCCATGTATTGCCAAAACATGTTTGGAAGCAGCAATGCAGCCTGGGAGGCAATATAATTGGCGGTCATCCAAACAAGAACACATGCACCAGTTAACACCGATTTTAGCTGGGCAGCTACAGGCTACAAATCAAACGAACCCATAATAGAGCAGACATTGAAACTAAAGTTAAGCTTGAAGCTCCAGAAAACAACTATGAAACTTGGCATACATCAAGCAAACTAGACAAGAGTATAACATGGAGAACAAATGAAGAATCCATACATTCAAGAAGTTGGATGATCTTCAAATTAATAAACTATTCCAGCAAACCACAGCGAGAGGAAAGATTTGACCATGTCACCAAGCTCCCAAAACCCAACCACATGCAATTGAGCAATTCTACGCAAAGAAATGCAGAGAATATCATGGAAGCACGAAATTGCAGTAAGAACAAAACCTGTTTTTTCTTTGCACGCTTATCACCGTGCTTCCCCTTCATCTCATTTTCAAGGAGTTCCTCTTCGCGAATAAGCTCCTCTTGTCTCTTCAAAGCAACAGCTTCTTGATAGGCAACCTCAATCCCACTAATATAGAACCAGAATGCAAGAAAGCAAACCATAAGAAAGTAATTTACGCAAATGTCAATATATTGGAGGGTGCCATTATATTTCCGAGCAGAATACATAATATATTTTATTTTATGTATGAAAAATACTTTTATTATGATAAAGAACTTAAAGAACATACTTAGACCCGAACCAGTGGGAATCCATTGAACAACTTCAATAAGGTCTAAGCAGGAGACGGTACGAGTACGACAAGAAACATATTTAAAAAGACACAAATTAACATTCCATAAATAACATGGAGATAACAAGATAGCCAAAATAAATATAATTATACCTAAATATATGAGACAGCACAAATACTTCAAGTATCTTCCGACCAATCTCAGTTAGGCGCTTTTCTTCACGTTCAATAGAAACTTTGTTAACTTCCCCAGAACCACCATCCTAGAAGGATGCAAATAATGTAAAAAACAATCAGACAAAGCAAACACTAATGTTGCAGTAAGACCATCATGATATGAGTCGTCTGGAGAATAAAATCCAACTAGAAAATCAAGGGACCCATAAATCCTACTCCCTTTGATTTTTTTTATTATATGCCATTGGTTAGCTGAAAAATGAGCAAATTAATGTTATGCATTAAATATGGGAGAGAGTACTACAATACCTACCTTGGCACGGCTCTGGGAACATTTGTCATCCTTTGGTGACAGAGGTTGACAAGACAAGGGCTCTAAAGCAGCTCTCTCAAGCATAGCTATGAAATCACCAGCCAAAACAAACATGTCCATGTCAACATGGATCATAGGTGTTGATAGCTCCTCCACAGCCATTGATTTTACCGCCCCTTTATTGCCTTTACTATGGTGCTGAAGCGACTTCAAACCCGTATAGAGAGCATCCATAACTAGTGTTGAGGTGACTTCTTTCTCGACAAAAAAACGCTTCACCATTATTTTCAATATGGTGTCACTCTTCTCACTGGACATGCGCTGTCTTGTGGTTGGGTCAATTGCAAGCCAGAAAGCATGGAAACTGTAACATACAGAAATATCAACATGCATTACAGATTATTCCGGAGGAAAATTGTAAGTATTAAACCATCCATGGGGCATGATGTTCAAAAGGCCAATTGTCAAACCTGGACCACCTCGTTTTGTCCTCAATGAGCTTGATAAGTTTACTTTTGCGATCTTCAACAACACGTCGGTAAATTTGCTCTATATTTGTCATGTAGACACGGAGCAACTCTCGTCGGTAAGGCCGGTCAAGGCAACGGAACGGTCGGTCTGCTTTCTCTCTCCAGTATTGAAAAAAAAAAGATAATTATAGATTGTTTTGTAATCAATTCATGAGAACCAGTATAGAAGCATAACCAGACACTGACTGAAGTATAATTCTCAAATTCAACTTAGCACATAACAGATAGACATAAGAATAAACAAAGACAGAAGCTAAAGTTGAAAAATAAATAGTTAAGAGGAGAGCCTCTAATATAAGGAATGCCAGGTGAAAGAATTACATGCTTAAAAAAGGGTGTACCCGCTGCCAAGTGCCAAAAGCTCCCTCTCAGAAGCAATAAGCAGTTGCAGCTTCTAGAGTAACAAAGTTACCATATTTAACAGGATGAGAATTGAGAGCGCAAAAGATTAAATTTGAATTACCAGGGAGAGCACAAATACTCTCAACGAGATCAACTCAATTAAGAATGAAACATGTACAATAAATCAATGATGACTGGTGCTTCAAAAATATGGAAATAACAAGTTTTGAAGACTATGCATGGAATGTTTCGCTGCACGAGGTGCAGCTTTTTTTCAACCATATAGACACTGGAAGAGTAAATGGCGTACCCAGTACCTAACGCTCCCACACATTGTGAGGTCTAGGGAACGGTTATTTCTAGACAACCTTACCCCTGGTTTTGCAAAGAGGCTGGTTCGAATCCAAGACCTCAGGACATAAGTGGAGAAACAAGACCTCATTTTACGATGGAAGAGTAGAAAAAAAAAACATAATGTTTTGATCTCCAAAAGTGACAAACTAACTACCTGATCACTTGCACTTGTGCTATAATTTCAAGAACATCATCAACAAGAAAACCATCTTGAATCTTTGACAGCTCCATAAACTTTTTCCATCCCCAATCATGTTCCTTCTTCCAGAATTTGTGCAACGTGTCTGCAAAGTTACTTAGTCAACCTTTGAAGCTGGATGTTTAGCATGAAAGGGGGAAAAACACCAGTTCAGCTGACCTGAATATTTGATTTTCTTAGGATCGAGATTGCCCACAGCTATAGTAAACTGTGCAAAATGGCTCCAACCTAAAGTGTCAAGGCCATGATCAGGAAAAATAAAATATAAGTGGGCAAAAAATAGTTAAGTTAGTAATGCCAAACCTGGGAGGAGTTTTTCATGATTAGCAACACAAAGAAACAATGACAAATGATTGGATACATCACATCCTTGAGGGTAAACTAGAATATACCTGCAAATATTAACATTTGCAGATGAGCAAGTGATCAACTTATAAGATGAGCATCTGATTAAGTAATTACACATTCCAAAATGGCCTGGTCAACAAAACATGGGAACATGGTACAATGATAGCATGGCATGTGAATGAACCATCAATTAACAGCTTTAAAGAGACTAAGTGGCTTGAGGGGCTTGGGAATATGAGTAGAATGCAGAAGAACTAGGGAGTAAAAAGTGAATTAAAGGCGTCCTGCAGACTCTGACTTTGAGTCTTAAAGTGGTAAAAACAAAACTAATCATTCCTAGGACACATGCAATGTAATAGAATAAATTCCAGCAAAGTGCAGTATATCAACAGTACAATGTTGAACAAATCATCCATAAGTAAATTTGTGCAGTATACCAGCAAAGTAGGTTCATGACTACACCAAGAAGAAACAAACAAGGAATAATGCAGCATAGTCAGCTAGTGTTGTGAATCCTACCACTTGTAACCACCAGCTTCAAATGTTTCACTTTTCATTTCTCTCGTTTTCTCCTTTGAAAAGTTTTCAATTCTCCAAGTATATCGTCCAAATAAATCTGAAGGTCTGGGACCTGAGATAATCATTTCCAAATATGAGAATGCAGCCACAACTGACACACATTAAATGAAAATGATGCTCATTCCTCTGAAGGGTTCAAGAGAAACTAGAGACTGGAGAAACTGACTACGATTAGGATCTGAACTGAGAACAAGTGTCCAGACATATCTTCAGTTAACTAATCACATATATTGATGGAAAGTACTGTCTAACTGAGACAACATAAAGAGTTCTATTCTACATCAATAGGTAATCAGACTGTATATGGCATGGAGTATTGGAGTGATATACTCCCTCCGTCCCAAAAAGTTTGTCGCTTTGTAGTTCAAAAATGAACTACAAAGCGACAAACTTTTTGGGACGGGGGGAGTAAATAACAAAGTTTTCAAGGCATTGTGAGTGATAATGAATTTATTCAGGGGGGTGAGAACACATTGCAAGTAATGAAGACCCAAACATATCCTGGGTTCTGTATTATATACTTTGAATAAAAGTACCAATGTGGTTACTATTCTAGATAAATATATATGAGTAATGGGATGGGCATACTGCAAATGACGCGTAAAACGAAACCAAAATCCAGGGCACAATGGAGAGCTCTCAAACAAATAGCAAAATTAAACATCAATGAAGGTAAATTGTTCGGCTGCTACTTTGCAGCAGCATTTTAACAAAAATTTCGGGGATGGCTGATGGCTGAAGGAAGAATCTCTTTAGAAGCTACAGCAATATGTAAGACTAACAGTAAGCCTAAAGCAGAAAATGTACCTTCCTACTTACCAGCTCTAAAAAATTCAAATCCCGTGCCAACAAAAAAAGGCCACTTAGTTGTTCTGACTTCTGATATAAAGCATTTTGAGATCTCGATGGGGTTTGACTCGGGGTTAAGATGTGGATTAGATGTTTAACAGGGAAAAAATGATATGCTTGAAGGGGCAATTCAGCCAAGGTTGGCATGTTTTAACCTTCATCACCAATAACCAATATTATGCCAACCCACAAAAAGGGCGAACAGGAAGGATTTAGGTAACCATGTTTAACCAAGCAAACTTAAGACTGGTAACCTACATATTTTAACTCTGATGTCTGATCCAATCTTCAAGAATAGGTTTAGTACAATAAATATGTTTATATCAGAAGGGGAACAGATAGTAAACTGATTACATGGATAATAGAAGTAAATTAGCGGTGTATGTTGATGTTTTCTTCAAAAAAATTATAAAAGAAAAGAAAAGTTCTAGTCCTTTTAAGTTGTGAGGTTTGCAATCACTGCCCATACTAACGTATCACATCATGAATGCAGCTTCCTGGACTATTTTACAAACTCCATATCTAAGCACAATATTGTTCTACCAAGTAACTAATCAAGAATGATCTAGTTCATTCAGAAAAGGGTTTCTGTTTTTCCTTTTCCCAGAAGAGGCTACCAAAAAACTTGTAGTTGCAGCCCCTATTTGTTGTCTGTAAGCCTCCTAGCAATTAACATCACAAAGAAAAAACAAATGAAGAGTATCAGATACCAGGATCATCATCTTCACTGTCGGTGTCCCAAAATGGAGGGGATGTTGAAGGGCTCCCTTTATCTATCTGGTTGCATGAGCGCCACTCGGAAAGGGAATCACTGGACACACCGCGATCTTCTTCGCCCAACCCACTCGTGCTCACGATAGAATCATCAATTGTCACGGCACCAGCCATCAGCAAATCCTCAATGTTCCAACAGTTCTCTAAACTCGCAGCTGCACATAGAAACACCAAGTGCAAAGTCAATGACAGCCACTTGCAGTTGGGATCAACAAATTTAAAATTATGCTGAACTCTCAAATTCCTGAATCAGCTCCAGGATTGCTAATTAGGCCACATCGTCCGATAAGATGTCATAAAAGCTAACACCTAGTAAGACAAAAGCCCCTCGTACTTAGGTGAATCCCCACCAACACCGGAAGAAATAAGCTACAACTAGTAAGCAGACAGTGCATACCTGGCCTGTGTCACGGAGGTTCAGCTGAAACACACAAAAACGTTGGTACTAAGTTTTGTGATGTAAACTACTGTCAACATTAATCAACGATGCTCAGCGGATTGGATAAGTACGTCACCGCAGCGCACCCATCCAGAGCAAATTGAGTGGAGATACAGAGAATATTTTGGATTCGACTAGGGACAAAACCAACTCTCCGGAGGAACGGAACCCATCCAAGCAAGATAAGATTACTTCCCCAGAGACGAGGAAACTAACCCACGTCGGGACAGATCTCAGCTGCGATAGACCGATAGAGGAGCGGAGCCGCGACAGCGGGCGTAGCTGTGGCGCGCGGAGCATCTAGCATAAAAGGGAGAGGGAGGGACCGGGCACCGGCGTTGTGCTCGGCCGTACTGCCGTGTACTGGTAGTCTAGTTCAGCTCTGTTAGGCCTAGTGAAATACCTGCGTCCGCGGTGGCCGTCGGCCTCGACGGCGAGCAACGAGGAGAGAGGCGGCGGCCGACGGCGAGAGGAGAGATGAAGTGGGGACAGGAAGGAGAGAGAACAAAGAGCGAGTAAAGTAGTATTTGGATTAGGGTGTGATGTGTTTCTTCCCCGCGAGGTCGGCTTGCTCGCTGTGCAATTCCCTTCGCTGCCGGAATTATTATTATTTAAGTCTTAGTTAATTAATATTTTAAAAATAACATATGTGAATTTTTACTTTCAATAAAATTGGTCAAAACTACATTTCACGGGGGATTAGCTCTAAGGAAATATTTGCTCAATCATTAGCTCTAACCCAGCCCACTCGGGGGAATTACGCGGGCCTAAACTTATGGGCCTGACAAGTGGGCTGCAACAACAGCAAATTCATAGACGGTCCATTTCTGCGCTTGGCTGGGCTGTGTGGCCTGTGAGACGTGACCAACGAGGTTGCTGTGGATTGATGCAAATTCGCTATTACACATTTAGTACCAGGTACAACAGTTTTGGCCCATCCCAATGTTCTACCATTTCGTCTTCCTACACAATTCTTCCACCATGTCTTGGATCTACTCAGAGGGGGCCAGCTCAACGTTACACTAATTTTATAATTTATTATATGGACACACTTTGGCTTATGACATCACAGATTAATCCAAACTCTTACATCTAACAACACGGCGTTCTGCACATCGATCACGATTTGCCAACCATTTCTAAGGGGTCACTGACCCTTTTGCCAAACATTCATGTTCCTAGCACCAACTTCCTTAGGGATCAAAGTAGTCATTAAAAAATTAATTCTAAAAAAACATCTAAATGACCGGACCGGAAAGCATTCACCAGTTTTAATCAAGTCACCTTTAATCACCTCCCAGTGTTTTTGATATAACAGAAAAGATAGCCCATCGAGGCTCTTCAGAGTAGCAGCTAAAGACTGCTTTTACTTCCTCTTCGGTAAAAGGAGTACGTATCTAATTCTATCCCTCTGCAAGCCAGCGGCTCTCTCCGCTCTGGTGAGACATCGCACCTGTCCCCCTGATCGGGATTACCTCCGGTGATCTTATTCGCGGTGGTGGACTGGTGGTCGTGAGGTTTGCTGCACGGTGGGGTGGCCTCTCCCCGTGCGTGCGTGGCGGAACAGAGTGCAAACTCTTTGATCTACTCAGCATCGCAACCTTGGATAACACAATGCCAACTCGTAGTGGGGATCACACTACCTCGAGGAGGCAGCAAATCAAAATACTTCCTCCGGTTCATAATGTTTGTCGCTCCCAACAAAGAAGTAAATAAAAAAAACGTTGCCAGTCCCTGTCCGAGCGACAAATAATATGGACTGGAGGTAGTACATCTCACTTCTTTCGCAAAAGAGAAAAAAACGACCCCTTCGGCCCTTCCACCCGTGCCGTTCTATTCACGTACGATGAATGTACACCTTCAGAGTTGGTCCCCTAACGTCTCGATGCACTGCATGTTCTTGAGTGGATCACAGTACAATGACAGGCTTGTCGAGAGCTTGCCGCCAGATTACATCCTCGTTCATGGTACGAAATCGAATCGAATCAAATCAACCACTTGTTCCTGGTGCGGCAGATTTGATTAGACGGACACATCAGTCCCGCTCCTCCCGCACTGCCAGCGGCTCCTGGGCATGCCAAACAGCCAAAGCTCAGAGCCAGGACAAGGTCACGTAATGGAAATGCGCAGACTTGACGCGTGCATGCACATATGCCGATTCCTTGAACGTCAAGAGGCGAGGAGGCCCCAGTGGCGGTCCGCGTGACAGTGACACACATCGGCGACGAGAGGGCCACCGGCGCGGAGGAGCCGTGAACCTGGCCGTGTTCCCGCCGCCACTCGCCAGACTCGTCCCTGTCGGCCACCACCAATCACGTTGCCTTTTCCCTGTGTCTAAGTGTCACCGTCTCGGCGATGGCCGATATATATTGTTCCCTACCAATGGAGAACGCGCAATGCCCCGCTTGAAAGTGTGCCATGTGTGATGCTTCTCTTCAAGCTTTGTTTGCTTTTGCCACTTGCAAGATGCATGGACGCATGTACTGCTATAGATTTTGCGATGGCCGTGGAGTGGACTAGTGATCAGGTGGTAAAGTTCGCTAGTTATTGGAGTTGCAGCGGCCGGGATTCTTCGATCGGTGGTTGCGTACTACTAGGCGGCGGACTTGTGTACTTCGCTTTGCAATGTGTACTACAGGCAGGCATTGGCACTTGGTAGCCTGATGTCAGTTGACAGGATGATTAAACCGCACTTGGCCGCCTTCTCCGACATGGCACATTCCTCTGCTTATGCCCAACATATGGAGAGGGACGGATCCTGTTCCAGATCTATTCCTAGTCCGTGTTGATCAACCGATTCCCTGTTCCTAATTCAGTTGTCACTTGTCACAACAAGGCCCAACTTGTTGATCACCCGAGATCGTAGCCATGGAGGTTGGCAGCCAGGCACGGGGATGCGTTACCATCAAAAAGTGATCTTTCATTTTGGTGTGTGCTTTGCACACAATCCTAGTTCATTTATCTTCGTCGCAGAAAACATGAACTGTGAGTTGATAACATTTGTGATCAGCCATTTATTCAGTAGCTCAAATAGAGGTAAGAGTTAGGAATAGTGGACTCATCAAAACAGATGTAACCGAGATCTCTGTTTTAGTAATAGAAATGACACGTCAATTTAATTTCTCTGTACAAAACCAATCTCAGTAGCTATGCCACATTTGTACACCAACCAACCAAACCTGCTGACCAGCTAAATAATCTCCTATATGGTCACTGGGTCACTGCTGTAACTACGTACCTACAAGAACCTACTAATTTGTAACGTAGTGCCTAGCAACGACCGTCAAGCAGCCGTCGGGCCTATGAGTCGGCGACGAGCGCCGGCGAGTCGGCCGGCCGGAAGATGCCCTGCCCGGTGGCCAGGATGGCCCTGGGGTCGTACTCGGCCTTGAGCCGGGCGAACCGCTCCCACCTCGCGGCGCCGAAGTGCTCGGCCCACTCGTGCTGCGCCTTGTGGTTGGGCAGGTACTGCTTGGCGCCGATCCCCGCCTCCGCGCAGAAGTCCAGGATCCGCTGGTTCTGTGCCGCCAGCGCCTCGAGGCTCTGCGCCGCGCCCGGCAGCGCCGACCGCAGGAACGCCACCAGGTAGAACACGTCCTCGTCCGGCGTCACCACCGAGCTCCTTCGGTCCCATCTGCAAGAACGAAATGTAAAGTTACCGTCAGTCGTCAGATCACGGTCTTGTTTTAGCAGGAGTTATTATTACGGCTACAATTAGAAAGTAACCTAACCATGCATGCAGCTACAAAAAAGAGTTTTGATTCAGGGTAGGAGAAGCAGGAGCTTTTAGCTAGCATGCAGCGTCAGCCTCATCGTTTCAGAAAAAACAGTAACAGACTGATGATTCTGGCGCGTCTACTTTTTAGGTTGTGCTTGTACGTGCGGAAGCTGAAAGCAACAAGGGACTGATAATCTACTGACGCATCCGGATCCGGCCACTAACAGCAACACGAAGCGGGGCGGTGCCCGATTCTGACTGTGTCGTGCCGGTTTGCGCCGTGTAAAGGCCTCGCCGCGCCGGCTTAAAATAGCCAGCCGGGTCGGCGCGCCACACCGCCACCAGCAGCGCCGCAAAAGAAATGGCGTTGTCGCGCTAGTGCGCGGTATGTCCGCGGCCATTCAACCAGGCGCCGGGATCGGCTACCTCAGCCCACCAATTAATTAGTGACGATCCTTTTGTTAATTGCCATCAGCTAAGTGTTGCTGCCGCTAATACTCCAGAGTGCCACCGGCGATTCTGGTGTGTCGTCGCGTGGCACCAATCATGGCTGCAGCAGCCACCTGCGCCGCGCGTGCCGTGTGTCCGTGCGCGCCGGCGCCGCATGTGGGGATCGGCGCGAGAACGTGACGTCCCGTGCGCTGGCGCCGTGGCGCGTGTGCACGGCATGTGGGGGGCGGGAGGGGAGCATGGGGTGGGCGGTGATGACGCGCCGCCCGCCCGCCCGCCAGCGCGGGGCGGCAAGAGGCGGTAGCGAGCTGAGCTGGATGACGGGTGCGCGCGCGTCCACTTGACCGGACGGTTGACTTACTTGCGCTTGTTCATGGGGTAGATGAGGATGGGCCCGCCGGCGCCGGCGGTGCGGCCGCCGAGGAGGCCGCGGAAGACGCCGGCGTTGAAGTCGGCGATGCGGGACGCGGGGACGAAGAGGTTGAGCCACGGGTGCGGCACCTCCCACATGCCCTTGGCGCGCAGCTTCAGCTCCGCCGTGTGCACGCGGTCCAGGAAGTCCACGTACGGCAGGTCCGTCGTGAACACCGTGCCGGGGAGGAAGTTCAGCTCGCTCAGCAGCGCGTCGACCTCCTGGACAGTTCATTGAAGAATGAGGCGATTCAGTCGGCAGGTCAGTAATAAAAATAGTGCTTTGCCAACGCAAGGAGATCTAGGAGCAAGATCTTCGATTATCTTATTATTGAATTAAACCGTGTATAACTAACTCAATGATTGGCTGGCCGCCGCCGCCCCCAAAAATGGGGCGGCTTCATTCTTATCCGACATTTCATAATATAATCCAGCAAAACCTCATGAGCAGAAGAGGGCATGATACGCAGCAGTGCAACCAGCAGCATAGTATTAAAGAAAGAAGGGCGGCACCGAAGAACAGCAAGCGAACAGACCTGGTCAACGGACGCGGCGGTGTCGTCGTCGTAGTTCTTGGTGACCTCGAGGCAGTAGAGCACGCCGGTGTGGTGCTTGAGCGCGCTGAGCTTCACGGGGTTCTGCGGCGAGAAGAAGGAGGACCGCCAGTTGTTGATGAGGCCCTCGGCGGCGACGACGAAGCCCTCGACGTAGTCGAACCGGCTGCTGCCGCCGCGCTGGGAGATGAGCCGCTCCTGGTCCGCCGTGAACTCGGTGAAGTTGGAGTAGAGCGCCCGGATCCACCGCACCTGCAGCGACCAGCAGCACGTGTGTAAACAATTAGACTCCTGCTAGCTGGGACCGTGCTGGTCGGTCGAGCAACGCTATTTCTCTTGCAACAGATCGCACGAGTTAAACAAGACGACGACCGGCCGGTAATCTTAATCGGTCAGCAGAGCGAGTTGGTCCACGACGAGTGAGTACTGCCGTGGCCATGGATCCATTCAAAACCAACTAATCCAGGAGACCAGACCAGCAGACGGACCCCGAAAACTAATGACTAACTAAGGAAATCCGCTAAACTAATGATTAACTATGACCTCCTGCCTTTTTCACTGTAGACCATGTTCCTTCGCAGCAGCCAGACAGCCCCCGCGCGCGCGCCACGAGCGGTTAACCATACGTGTTGGCTAAAATTAGCGACACGCGCGGTGGTCTTTTCGCCGGCGGGCATACGCATGTAGCAGGGCAGCTGTTGCGCCTAACAAGGAGTTTGAGGCCGGAGGGTCGCTTCTTCCCGGTGCGCTCGCTGGCTCGCCACTTGCACCGGTGGTGCGTCCTGGCTCGGCTCCCAGTTGGAAAGCTAGGCCGGTGACGCTCGCTCTCGCCTCCCCTGTTGCCACACGAGACACGGGGGAAGGCGCGCGGGCCCGTTCCTTTCGAACGGCAGCATGCATCGCGCGCCTCTCGCCATAGACCCAGAGGGAAAAGGGAATACTGTTGCTGTGGTTATTACCCTTTTGGGAGCACGCTCGAGGGCGATGCGCGCGCGCGTGATGATCCCGAACTGCCCCAGCCCGCCGAGCACGCCGAAGAAGAGGTCAGGGTTCGTCGTCTCCGAGCAGGTCACCATCTCTCCCTTCCCTGCCACCGCACGTGCGTCAGTGATAAATCAAGAGTTGGAAAAGCTTGCATGTTCCGACCGCGACGAGCTCGGAAGCAGGGATAAAGACGATCGATCGACGATCAAAGGTAGGGAAGAATCGGTCTGTACCTGTGACGACGTCGAGCTCGTAGACATTGCTGATCTGTGGACCGTGGTGGAAGGCCTGCCCGCTGATGCCGGCGTTGGAGAGCGTGCCGCCCACGGACAGGTAGAGGTAGTCCGTCCACGAGCGCGGCGCCAGGCCGCCGTGCGCCAGCGTCCAGTTGAGCACGTCGACCCACAGCTCGCCGCCCCACACGTCCACGTAGTGCCCGCCCATCGCCGGCGAGTACACGGGCAATGCACGGCGGGACCGCGCGGCGGCGCCGGCGCCGGGGCCGTGGCTCATGTCCACGACCACCCCGCCGGGCGCCTGCGCCTGCCCGCTGATGGAGTGGCCGTGGCCCCGCGCCGACACGCGGAGCCCGCGCGCCGGCGACCCGTACGCGGCGCGGACCAGGCCCGCCACGTCGCCGGCGCCGCGCGGGTGGAACACCGCCACCGGCTCGGCGGCGCGCGACATCCCGCCGAAGTCCCGCGACGCCTCGCGGACGTCGGACGGGTCGACGCTGAGGCGGCCGCCCCCGACGTCGTCGCCGCCGAGCTGCTGCAGCAGCAGCTGGGCCGGCGGGTCGACCGGCAGGCCGACCGTCGAGATGAGGGAGGAGATGAGGAACGGCAGCGTGAACACCAAGCACCGCGCCATTATTGCCGCCGCAACACGTACGAGCTACCAATTCTTTCCTTATCTTGTGTTACTCCGTGTTTCGTGGCTCCGATGTAGGAGGAGGGGCTTAGATGATGAACGAGCAGCGCGGGGAGAAAGAAGCAATGAAGAAGCCGGTGTGGGTGTGGGAGACGCGGTTGTGGCGAGGTGGTATTTATAGGAGACGAAGTGGTGGCTGAAGCCGGAGTGGAGCGGGCGACTAATTTGAGACGGGGGAAGACCGAGGAAGATAGGAGAGAGAGGAATTAGAGGGAGACGCAGTGGTGATGTGTGGCCGCTGGAGGGAACAGAGGACACGGACGGGGCCGCGAATAAACAAGTCCGGATGGGAGGCGCGTCACGACTCACGCACATTTCGAAGACTCCCACCTCGCAGCCAGTTACTGTATTTCTTTAGCGTCTGACTGGCTAGCAAGTGGACTGCTTGGGCGGTGAGTGAATCGCATCTTATTAGCTGGGAAGAATCCCACTCCCCGACTGATAATTAGCCGAATCTGATATGGGAAGTACAGTGAGAGTTCCGTTTACTCCTTCCCCTATCAAAAAATTTATCGTTAAGACAGCTCTAAATAGTTTATTTTTAGTTCTTTTTGTTTGTATAAAATAACAAATAATTTGATAGTTCCTAGTTCGTTCGTTCGTAGAAACAGATCACCAATTGCTCACTTCTCCGCAGCTCAATGACAAACATTGCTTTAATTCGACCACATATTTCTCGTGTTTTAGTAGGAGTCTTTGCTGTAACGTCTAGGAAGCTGACCTGACAGTGAAAGGGGTGAGAATGATGCATCAACGCCAATTGTAACGTCTAGGAAGCTGAAAATTAAAAGGACGGATAATAGGTCAGCGGAAACAATTTTTACTAACGCACCATACCTTATAGAGCGCACGTGCAAAAAATGACTACGTATTTTATATGCTGCTAATCAAATACTCCTATCGGATATTTTTATTTCTCACCGCTTAGTTCAAAAATAAACTAGTCGGTGACAAATAAAAAAATCCGAAGAGAGTATTGTTACTTATCAAGTGATCCACCTGCACAAATGACTTTTTTTTATAAGCGGCCACATATATTTACACATGCGGCAACTTACGTAGGTACTCCCTCTATCCCCATAAACTTGTCGCTTTGTAGTTCATTTTTGAACTACAAAGCGACAAGTTTATGGGGACGGAGGGAGTAGCTTGTAAAAATCATGCATTTATACAGATGGCCCCGCCGCTTAATAAACTGGATCTAGAAATTTCATTTTTTGCACATGTGTTTGTAACTGTGAGACCCGTTCTACCTACTGTACGGTACGGGTGGTTTTAATTAAAATCCGCCCTGAAAAGTGAAAGAGGATGCATCTGTTAAATAATTTCAACTATAGCAGTGAACCTTAATTTCAGGCCCTCTCCTGCGCCATATGCCACTGCACGGCACACTTTCTAGTGAAAATCTGCCATTGTTTGTGTTCAAAGCTCCCCCGAGGTCTCAGGGAGACCAAAACTAAGTAGAGAACTAAAAGAAAGGAGATCCTGCTTATCCTCCCGTATCTTGCTTGACGTGCTTTTCCACGGGTAGACTGCGCCCGCCCGCCCGTCCCCCGTCCGTCCGTGCTCGTCTCGCCCTAGGGATGCAGACGGGGAGAACACCGAATAATCGGGTACAGCGCCAGCCAGCCACTGATGAGCCAGCCTCTCTCCATTTAAACCCTCTCTCTGCTTGTACTACGTGCCAGTAGTACAGTAACAGTACCCCGCCACTTTCCTGATGAGGCAGGCCACCGCATTTACCAAAGTACGAGCTGCAGTGAAAACCGTGCAACCGTGGCCGCTGTGGTCAACATCTCGGGCTGACCGCTGGGTATGAGTACTACAGTGTACTCAGCGGTAGCCTACACTCCCTTAGACCTGAATACAAGCAATCCTAATATCATTTGATAACTAAAGTAAATAATTACTCTACCTTTCATTTTATCTCTACTTATTCTGCTTCATCTACTAAATTAATTACAGAAATTTTATCTTATATCTCGTTTTTCTTAAAATCTTTAATCACTTATATTTTAATACAGAGGTTGCCTGGCCTGCTGCGAACTAACGGTGCTCCTACTAGCTGCCTCCCCTAGGTAGGTGCGGTAGAAAGACGGAGCAGAAGCACAATTCGAGGAGATCGCTAAAGTGTCACGCATGGTCTCCAGGCACGGGGATTGATTGCGCAGGATCGCACGAAGATTTGGTTCGGTTTGCCTCTTTTACTTTCTGCTCAGATCGTCGCAGGACGGAACGGATCCAGACATTGTTTCGAGGCGCTACCTAGCTAGGCGAGGCCATGGTTTTCTACAACGGTCTGAATGAAAGAGAGGGGTGAAGCTAGCCGCCGGCCGGGCGGGCATGCCGTGAGAAAAAGGCGGCGCGCTGCAATGCGCACGTGACGGGAACAAAGCATGGTGGCGGGTCGGATTCTGCTACGACGACGACGACTACCCTCCTTTTTTCCAAAGTCGGTGTGTGTGTTTGTGCGTGCCATCGATCGAGTGAGCTCCATCACCCATTCGCCCTCGTGGCAGCAAGCAGCATACCCGGTAGCTAAGCTAGCTCGCGTGACTGTGAAGACATGTGCCGCTTTTCTGGCCTTCTGGGGGGCGGTACATGGACCAGAGGCCGGTACCATGCATGCACGAAGAAATAAGGAAAGATGGTGTCGAAACAACAATCACGTTGTTTTTAGAAAACGCGCAGACGCAATCTTACCTACTACCTGCTGGGGCCTTTGTGATTTTAGTCGATCATATATATATATATATATATATATATATATATATATATATATATATATATATATATATATATATATATATATATATATATATATAGTTGTGATCGCAGTGCAGTGTTATGTTAACGTCATCGCGATCCTTGCGTACGTGCTCGCTCGCTTTTGTCAAACTGAGCGACGGAGGTACGCAGCTCTCGAGTAACGTACGGTCGTCTACCGGTCGACGTGGCTACCCACATGCCATAGGCCGGGATCGTCGCGGTGAAGCCTGAAGCGGCAACAGCGGCGCACGCGTACTACATGCCTACGTACGCACGCCATCAACCGCCATGCACGAGTCCATATCTACGGTACTCGAGTACTAGACATCAGTAGTACGCCCATATATGCGCGTTTGCATGCGTGTTGAGAGAGAGAGAGAGGCCCGCGCCGCGAGCCGGATCCTCCTTGGACGTGCGCCGCCCTCCCCCTTGGCCACGCAATTAGTATAATGTCGTCCATCCTCGCCTTCCCCGGCAGTAGCGGCCCGGGCCGAGGTCGCACGCGCGTCTCCAGCCCCGCGTGTGCATTCAAGGGAGCGCGCGAGCGTGACCACGTACTTGCACATTTTGATCATGCATGGCCGCGACGGGAGCGGGACGACGAATCCGCTGCATGCGTCAATATGGGAGAGCGCCACCTAAGCGGACGACGATCGTTCGTTCATTCGTGCGGCACAATTATCGCCTCGCTCGCCGGGACAAGATCGTGGAGAACGTACGGTCCCCGGCCGGCCGGCGGTTGGGCGCGGAAAATTCCATGGCGCAACCAATGGGTGCGGCGGGCAGCAGCACCGGGCACGATTCATCAATGGCTTGTACGAGACGCGGTTGGTTCCGTTCGTGGTCCTAGCTAAAACGTCCGTGTCCGCAGCAGGGCCGAGAAGCCCCCAAGAAAACGTTTCAATTGTGTGTAATGTCGGTTACTACTATTGCTACAAACTCACCAGAGTAGTCACATGCATGCACGGTTTTCCACCAGCTTCATTCCATTCCATCCGCGGTTTATATGGCCGCACGTAGCACGCCCTGTGACGACTGACGAGAGAATGACATCGATGGACACGTGAATCATCGGTTGTCCGGGTCCGCCGAGAACGCCGCGCGCGGTTGTTGTTGCTGCCGTAACGACGATCTCTTGCGGGAACGGTCCGCCAACGACGTCACCAATCACGTCGTATCACTACTGGTGCAGGCGCAACCGAGGTACTACATCTCATCAACAGCTAGCCGAATCCCGGGCTGATGCAAGCATTTCGGCCTGGCTATATGTACCACCACCTCGTCCTGCGTACGTACGCTGCCGTACGTGTGCTGCCCTCATCGTTTCGGGTCCAGACGAACGTAAGATCTCGTGTATCACTGCGCGTCTGCGCCTGGGCTTCGTTCGTCTGCTTTGCATTGTCGTCATTTCCACTGCTCCACACGTTTGGCTGATGATCTGTTGGTTTCGCCATGCCCACATGCGGCGCGCGAGCGCGACGTACGTAACCCTCTGAATCTCTGATGACGAACGAACCTGGTCGTGGCGCGCAACGAAATATTTTCGGATAACATAACAACATCAGAGTCCATATGTACCTATGCTGCTGGACTCCTCTTGCGCCAACAATGAGAAAAGAGAGAGGAAAAGGGCATTGTCTGTGAGCACACGTAGACGACGCCACCGCAGCGGGCAACATGTCGGCTGACGTGCGCTTAAAATAATACGCTCATCAGCTCAGTACTGCGTACTGAATCGACACATATCCATCCACTATCCTGTCCATTGATAATAATTACGTGGAGGTCGAACGAAAGCATCCAGTATATCAACGCAGCTCACACGTAATCTTAGTTACCGCAGGTGAGACAGACAGCACAATGGACGCCAAGACTTGCACTCCTAGATTATATATTACCGACGGTACGTGTTTGGGTCGTTTTCGGGCGGATTTGCGAGGGATCCGCAGCCATGAATACGTGATTTGGTTGGCCATCAGCCCTGGCGAGACCTAATAACGCGGCATGCAGCAGCGCGCGCAGTTCGTGCTGCCGATACCTCAAGACTAACAAAAGGTACGGATCGATGACAATCTACAAGTACTTTTAGGGGTATCTGCAAGCTGATCTCGAGATGGGTCTATCTGTTGAGCAACTAGCTTGTCCGGAAAAAGAACTGGAGCAAAAAACGACTGCTTTCGTTGCTCAGTTCTCATTTGCTAGGTAGGTATACGATGCCCTTTTCCTCCCCCACTCCCAGTGGTTCTAACCTATGGATCGATTGCGCCGTGGGTTAGCTGTACGCGCAGGTGGTGGTTTACTTTATTTTCCGTGCAAAACTTCAGTGCAGGGGATGGCTAAACCAGTATTTCTGCGTGTTTTGCATGCGGAATGTGGAAACTTCCTTGCACCTGTTCATGGAGTGTCCGGTGTCAAGACTAATTTGGACTTCAGTAGCTCGTGCCATGGGCCTGCCCTCGTTTAACCCAGATAGTTGGGCGCCTACACAAGACATCACAGTTTGGTTCCAGCGGCTTGTTCATTTCACCTCGGGTCAGCGGAAGCGCGGTGCAAGTTCAGTTGTTCTCCTCGTTTGCTGGACGATCTGGTGCGAAAGAAATAGGAGAGTTTTTGACCATATAGAGAAATCCGTGCCTCAAATTCTTGGGGACATCTCGGAGGCTCTGACATTTTGGTCCATGGCTGGGGCCGTTGGACTGCAATGTACCCATCTCCGACTATAGTTGATGCTGTATCTTTGAGCATAGGAGTGCACATCTAGTGCGCTGCGCGGTCCTGTAAACTTCAGTTACATTGTATCTTCCCCCGCTTATTAATGCATGCCGGCTTACCGGATCTTTCAAAAAAAAACTTTATTTTCCTCATTACATGCGGTTACAAAGGGAGATCTCGTCCTGTTGCATGCCTTGAAGTATCTCGCCACCACTCCACTTTGTTAGCCTTTATAGGCGAGATCTTGTAGATCATTTCACCCCATCGGACTTCAAGATCACGACCGGGCAAGCATGACCAGCTATTGCAAGTACTCCCTCCTTTCCTATGAACTTGTTGCTTTATAGTTCATTTTTGAAGTACAAAGCGACAAGTTCATAGAGACGGAGGAAGTACTAGCTCGGAAGCGGCAGTATCGTTGCAATAATTCGTTTGTTGCTTCTTCTTCGAGAACCTTTGGTGGTACGCCCTCTTTATTCCCATATATTTGTCATCTTCCGCAAAAAAATATATGCAAAAGTGTCATTATTTCGTTCATGATTTTTCACCCTCGAGGGAAGTGTCATTGCAATATTGTTACTATCTTAAAGATCAACAATATTATAACAGAATATGGCCTCCGTCCAGCAATAAAATGTGACGGTTTTGACTTCTGAAAGTCAATTAGAAGCCACGTGGGCTGCCTGAACAGTACATAAACCTTAAAGCCAATACAATATATGCATTCCAAATATACAAATGGCCGGAGAATGTACCAAGTGAAAACTATATTGCCGGCAAATCCAGGAGAGAGTATCATACATACCTGGAACTGAGATCTCAGCCTCATCATGCGCAAATCTGCATGCCGGTGTGCCGTCCAACTCATGTGATGCCAGCGTAGCAACCAAACCACTCGACGCAGCGTGGGTCGGGCCGCCCACTATTAATGCAGCAACACGTGCATAAAACAATTCAGGCGGACTCTTGTTTTCTAGTAACAATTCATAGTCGCATGCATGTCGTCCTGTCTTTATAGATCGTCGTAAATTATTAATTCAGCTTTCAGACGCGGGGGCTAATAATCTGGAGATAGCTGTTTCCTCCTATCGACGACTAAATTTGTTTTCTTTCAGCTACTGGGTGATTATCTTTCGAGCTTAGGTGCGCTGATATTGCACGACTAATTAAACATATATTTGATCTGATCTAGTAGTTTGTTTGTGCACTCCTTTGTTATCCTTTTTCCAAAGAAATGTGAATCACTACTAGTGGGCTAAACTCGACTGCCTTTTGAAGATTTTGATGATCCTTTTTCGATCACTGAGATTTCGAAATCTGATCTCTTGGAAAAAAATGGTTCCTATTTAAAAATATATTCAAAAGTAACCCAACTATGATTTGAACTGTATACACAGTGCAGATTTTAACTAAACACTCGTGCATGAGATTGCACCAAAAGTTATTAGGGAATACATCTAAATTTTGCATTCTAACCGGCGACGGGCAATTGTAAATAGAAAAGAATAAATAAAGATATGTTGACGAACTCTTATTTTGGAGCATCGGGGAGAAAGCCTATATAAATTTGTACGACCACCTAGAATATTGTATTGAAATATTTGCGTGGCATATTGCTTTCTTACCCCTTTGCTGCGTCGCACGTACTATATGTTGGTCCATTACGACAAGTAAACTAATACTCCCTCCTTCTCATATTATTTGTCATTTAGGACAAGAATTCTAGTTCAAAATGAACTAAAATCTTTGTCCTAAACGATAAATAATATGGGAAGGAGGGAGTAACAAAAGAATATTTTTTACACAGAGTCACGTGTGTTCAAAAACATGATCAGTTACTTGAAAATTCACAAATACTGTCCGTTGAGCTGGACACCTAGAAGCAAACAAGAATCCAAGCCTAACTTCCAACAAATGTGGTCAAAAAGTACCCGTTTGACACGACCAAACTACCCGGCCGCCGGTTGCACGGAAAGCAAATGTGGTCAAAAAGCGCGCACGGGAATTCGATAGAGGTGACGGGCGGCCAGCAAAAGGTTAGTTAACCACTAATCAACCACGCAGAGAATGTGCTTGGGTGCCCGATCAAGTTAACTCGCTGTCACGACCGCGTCCACGCCCGCCCGCCCGGCCGCCGCCTGTTTATAAGTCTTTTCGGAGTCAACGACGAGTCCACGCGTGTTCCGTCGCCGGCCGGCCGGGGTCTCGCGAGCTGACCGCTGGTCAGCTCCCCCTGCTGGAGCCGGAAAGCGAGGCGTCACTTACCGATGCACCGAGCCGTACGACGAGCGTGACTCGATCAAGTCGTGTGCTCACGCCACCCCGCGCGCGCCCGTCGCCGGATGGCCGGCCGTGTCTGCTGCCCCGTACGTCGCCGCGGCGGTTTGCGTGCACGAGTATTTGGTCAGGCCGCTGCGCTGCCCCGGCTGCCCTTTTCGCTCGGCTCATGTTTCCGATTCCAAATCTGCGGTGGAGGAAGTGGGTGAAAAACGTGAGGCCGAACAGTGCAGCTGGCATGTGGTTCATTTCGCCGGTTGGCAAGATTTGGAGCAAAGCAGAGCAGACAGCAGGATCCGATCGATTATCCGAGACGTCGACGATCGAGGGCACAAGCTGTCCGCTCGCCCCGATCCATGCCGATAAGGCCCACCCCGTTCGAGGACCAGGAGCCGTTCCAGCTTCCAGCAGCGCAAGCATAGTTCTTGTTTAGCATAGTTTATGCTGCAGTTTCTTTATAAAAAATAAATCGAGAGTGTGCCAAACAGAAAACTTCTGTAACGATTTATTAGTTTAGCTGCTTCTTCGAATGAACTAAAAGCAAAATATAAACAGAAGCTACTTTCCACCGGCTTTTCAAACAAACTATTTTTGTAACAAGTTCTAGCTGCATCAAACAAGACCATAGCATTGCTAGCCCCTGCTTTCATCAACCAGCACGCGCGTATGGCCGCCTATCCGTCCATGGTGGCCGGCGTCTGACTGATAGTAAAGCAGGGACAAGTGAACAACCAAATCCCGAAAGAGGTCTCGACCAAGATTTGGGTAGCACGCATCTAGCTTTATTGCTCCGTATCCCCCTTCGTATCTCAGGATCTCGTCGCGTGTCAAAGCTGCTGCTGCGTCGCGTCATTGCGTGCATGCATATGTATGAGATCGGCTGGCTGGCTGGCTGGCTGGCCGGATGGGGCTGAAAGCTGGAGGCGGACTCATCGTCCATGACCACAAGATGAAGTTCTTCCCAACTGGCGACGTGGGAAGGGATGGGATGGGGATGGACATTTCTGTCGGGGGCCTGTGAGCGAGTTCGCGCCTATCCGATGGAACAGTCGAGCCTTTTCGGCCCCCAAAAGGCAGCAGCCGGATTGGACGAGATGATGTGCTGCCGATGCTCGCGATCAAGTTGCCACGCGACGACACGTACGACGACCGAGGGATGTGATACGGGTGTCGAGCCGATCGCGCGCGGCCGGGAGCAGGAGGAGCACGCGTTGCTGTCGAGGAGCCCGGCTTATCTGCTGCTGCTGCTGGTGGTCGGGCGGCGCCGTCGGGTTTTTAACGGGCACATTTTCGGAGCGCAAGTACGTTCTCCGATAGGGATCCGAGGTTATCCATCCTGCCCCTGCATTGCTGCCTTGTTGGAATAAACGACCTGATCCGGATGCGTTCTGGTCAGGCCGCGCGTGTCGTGGGTGTGTGTGCTCACGTGCTGATGAGCTTAGCCCGTGCGTTATTTAAAGTTAGGAATCAGTTTTGTAGCGACAGAAGTTGGCGTTCATGACGTGGTGGTTTACAAGGGGTCCGGCCGCGTGGTGCGTAGACGAGCGCCGGGATGTGCGTATCATGCAAGTAGAGGCCGGCCGGCATATAGTTGAATTTTTTTATTAATATACGATTTTTAAAAGTTTTTAATATAAACAACACATAAAATAAAAAAATTTCAAAACTAACCCACCTTCGTATGTGTCACATACGAAATTTAAATTTCGTATGTGGCACATACGAAACTCAAATTTCGTATGTACCACATACGAAATTCGTTATAAGCTGACGCAGGTATATTTTATTGAGTTTTGAACCTCAGTTTTGAAATATTTAGAGTAAGAATTTGAAAGTGTTTCCAAAATACAAAATGTAGAGTAGATTGTGAAGTTATTTATGCAATAGGGAACATATAGTTGTAGTATTGGCAATCAAAAGTTATTGAATATTGAATTGTGTAATACGACCATAATCATTCAGTTTTTGTGATCATAATACCAACTTCGAAAATCAATATATCTCAATTCAATGGACGAAATATATTGGAAATCTATTTCTTAGACTCACCAGAACTAATACTATAATTTATGTTATAATAATTTAGAGCAATTGTACCTCTAAATATTTCAAAACTGAGGTTCAAAACTCAATAAAACATATCTGCGTCAGCTTAAAACGAATTTCGTGTGTGGGTTGTTTATATTAAAAACGTTTAAAAATCGTATATTAATAAAAAAAAATTCCATATAGTTCGTGGCTCCGCCGTGCGCGGCTCCGTCAAGCATCCCGTACCGCTAATTTGTCCAACATGCATGCCACGCCGAAAGTGGGGCGAGCAGAACAGGAGCTCGTGCCCGAGTCCGAGCAGGCGATGAGCTCTCAGTTGCGGGCCAAACCATAACCATAGCGTGGACGCGCGTAACTCGAGCCCGATCAGCCACACGCCCACACCCGCAGCGCATAGGCCGGCGGCCACAAAAACGTGCCGGGTATCGTAAGCGCCGCTCGTGGCTCGCGCCTCGGGCCCTTTCGTTCCCGTGCACCGTCACGCTCGAGCGTCCACCGCGGCGCGGCACGGGCCGAGTTTCCAGTTCGGCGGCGGGGCTGAGAACGGATGGTTCCATGAGCTCCTTTCACGCCACCAGCAGGGACACAGCACAGCACAGAACACGGCGTTAGAGTCGGCTCGACCGGCTTTGCGTTGCAGCTGGCCCGATCATAGTGAAGCGGCGTGCTGCACCGCAGAAATTCGAGGCGAAACATAACAACAAACACATCACCCAAGGCCCAGTCTCACCACTAGTCATCAGGTATCAGTACGTATGTGCCACTTCCCGATCCGGCACTGCACACACTTCTTTTTCCCCTTTCCTTCATACTTGCACTGCGTTGTTAGCGCTGACTTCAGAGACTAATACCAACCGCACTGCGTTGTCGGCACGTCGCAACGCCACGGGGGAACTGGCTTTAATTGCACAGCAACTTGACGCCTACGCACGCACGCGCCAGTACTTCCGCCGACCTTCAGAAATCCGTATATATCTGCCGACCACGAACGCGTGAGCGTCGGTTGGAACTTACAGGCCGGCGCCGCCAGATCCTACCACATTCCTTACTTGTACTCCCTCCGTTTCGAAATAATTGTCATCGGTTAACTCAAAAATGAATTAACCGGTGACAATTATTTCGAAACGGAGGGAGTATTTAGCTGTCCACCAGCCTGGCAGCCGCTCTGCTTCCTCATCAGGTCTTCGACGATGTCTTAGTTTAATGTACTGCAAGTGGCGAGCGTAACCCGCTGCTCCAACCAACTGTAAGTCTGTACCACGATTCGGTCCGCTCCCAGCTTGATCCGCAGGACGGCGCGGGGCACATGGTGGCCGGGGTTGACTCTCCGTCCAGCTCCGTCGGTCCCAGTAGTAGCGATCTGTCTCATCTGGCGTCAGACAAATGTGCAGTGCATCCGACGACAGGGAACTGCAATTCTTCTTCAACGCATTCCGTCTTCCCTCTCGACCTCACGATCTTCATTCAGACAGAAGGCTCGTTCCCATGTCTCGGACTCACTTATAGTAATCGCGGACACCGACCAAATCACCGGCATTCGCCGCATAGTTAACCACCAATTTGAGGGGCGCGTGCACGTCGATCCGCCGTCCCTCAGTGTCTGGTTCATGCAACTTGTTGCGTTTCTATCTTATCCTGTTCGAGGAACATGGGGATCATCTCATCCGCATCCGCATGGACGGACGGACACGGGCGGCACAGGTTGTCGAGGGCTCACCAGTCCTTTTAGATTTTATTTCCCAATCGTAGTACGCTATTTGCCTGTACTAGCCCAGGGGTGGCAACTAATCGGTTATGTGAATTTCTCCGACTAGCGTCACAGCCCACAACAAGTAACCCAAATCAGACGAAAAATTGAAAACACACTAGTAAGCCGTTTGAGAGACTTTGGCAGGTTTAAGACGACCAGACAATTTGATGCTGCTTTCAGTATTCCAATTCAGACATATAAATCACACAAATTCAGAATACAGCCAAAGCTGACAGCGTTTGGACTCTGGAGCGCGCTTCAATCTTCATAGCTCACCTAACATCACAGCCTTGGACGCACTACTCGGAACTTGGAGCTAGTTTTGTTGTGGCAATCTTCAAATCGCAGGACACAACCGAAAAAAAAAATTAACTCAGAATAGGTATCTAGAGATGTAGTACTTGGAATTGGGCGCGGTGGTTTTGTTGACGCCCAGCCAGTGCTGCATGTGCACTCCGATGGCGTCAAGGTACCGGCTGCTCCGGCCATGGAAGCCGACCACCTTCCCCTCCGTCGTAGCGGAGCTGAAGTAAGCCCCTACCTCGTCGCCGAAGGGCCCGTACTTCCCCCGGCTGCTGACGAAGGTGATCGATCTCAAGACTCTGGGCCCTCCTCCTCCTCCTTCCGCGCAGGTGGTGTTGTAGTAGCCGTGCACGCAGGTCAGGACCTCGTGTGGGTAGTCGAGCTTGATCTGCAGCACGACCACGCATCCGATCCGATGAGATGAGAAACGTAGATATATACGAGACGGACGACAGTTTCGTTTCGATGCTGCTGCTGATTCGGTAATCAGTAACTCACTACTCACCCTGTGTATTATCTGGCCACCGTTTCCGTGTCTCGCAGACCAGACGGACTGCCCGCTCCTGTCGTACTCGATCTGAATGGACCCGATGAATTCGGTTCTCGTGATGTAGATCTGCTTAACTCCCGTGTACACACCATCGTCCCACGGCTTGCCTCCTTCCCCACCCCATGGTCCTGGACCTACTGGTACCGGTTCTTTCACCACACCATACGTAACCTGCAGAAACAAAATGTAAAAATTCAGACACATATATTCTTCCATGACAAAGACAATTAACTACGGAATACTTCTCTGCATCAGCGTTTCAGACAAAACTTGGCAAACCAATTGGTCACACCTGATCTCCGATTTCCCTCCGTGATAGTGCAAGCGCGTCAGACGGGCTTGCGTCGGGCAACAATGCTAGATCAGATCTCTGTGGAAGCACCTTCCCTTCCAGAACATGAACTCCAATGCTGTCGATGTACCACCCGGCCCTGCCATGGAAACCTACGATCCTCCCGTCGGTCAGACAGCTGGAGAAGAACGTGCCGTGTTCATCCCCAAACGGTCCATGGATCTTCCTCGTCGTGTGGAATGTGATCGACTTTATCACCGTTGGCCCCATGATCATCGTCGTCGAACCAAAGTAGCCGGTTATATGAGTCAAGATCTCTGACGGGAAGTCGAAGATAACCTGCTGCCAAAAAGAATTCGTCAACGTTCTCACTTGCTACCTACCTGCAGTGTTTAGTACTACGAGACTGGCAATCAAAACGACTACACTGTGTTAATACTGATATGGCATCACACCTTTTCAGGTCTTGCTCCGCCGCTGACTCCACGCTTGTCGCCCCATATCGCCTGCCCGTTTCGGTCGTAGAGGACCTTCATCGAAGATACCCCTAGTCCCCGCGTCAAATTGATTTGCCGGACACCGGTGTATATCCCGTCATCAAATATGGTACCGCTGGTTCCACCCCAGGGGCCGAATCTCTCCGGGGTGCTTATAGTCATCGTCCCATCGTCGTCCGAAATGAAACTAGGAAGAGATACCATCTGCAAAATGCATAATTCTTTAATAACTGAGCCAGTGGTTTTGCCGCGGTAAATTTTATGATTAGAAAATAAAACAGGGTGATACTGTCATATACGGGTCTCCAGACATAGAGCTATATATGCGACTATGCAAGAAGACCCTTCTTCTGAACACAATTTATAACAGGGCTCAGTTAGTCATACATTACCCTGTTGCAGACAGTTCCTTCCCTAGATGGATTAGGATACTGCTCTTTGGGAAGACTGGTGGTCAGGGCAGTGTAGTAGGTGTCGCCTCTGTCCCTCACTGCAAGAACCTTGTCATACCCAGCCGCACTGCTATCTGCATAGTACCTGTGACCATTCCTGTCGTAAGAACTCGTGATGCTCCGAAGCGCGGACGGCGCGCCGGACAGGTTGCTGCTGCTCTTGTGATCTCTGTTCAGGTGGCAGCCTATGGAGTGGAGACAAGACCCGGACCGGCCATGAAAACCGACGATCCTGCTGCCACTGGACACTGGGAGCGAGAAGAACGTTCCCTGCTCCGTTCCGAATGGCCCGTACTTAGAGCAGTTGCTCTCGAACGTTAGCGATCTGATGACCACTGAAGTTCCAACTGGACCGTAGCAGCCACTCACAGATGTGAGAACTTCCTGAGGGTAATCAAGTTTCACCTGTTGGATTGGAAAGCTAGGCACGATTTTAGTGACAGCACTATTAGAGCCTTCTATGTAATCGATTAAAAAAGTTCTACTACGTATCTTATTAATAGGAGTTAATTAATGAACCCCGAACCTGATCAGTTTTCGAGTTTCCACTCCCAGTGCCGTGCTTCTCTGACCAGACGGAGCTTCCTTTCATGTCGTACTCTATCTTTATGGAATCAACGGCGGCACCATGAGTCACGATGATCTGGCGTACCGCGGAATTGACACCATCGTCCCAAGGGTCTCCTCCTAGACCGCCCCATGGCCCGACCATCGTCGTGTTCTTCCGGGATAGGCCTTTGAAGTTCTGTTGAACATGAACAAGTTGAGTTGATCTTGTCCCTAAAGAGAAAGGAACCAACTGCGATTGATCTATCACTTCGTCCGTTCAGAAAAAAAATAAATGAAAAAAAAATCATGCTACTCTTCTGATTAACTTTTCCGTGGAAAACAGATATACTTTCAGGATGGTTTGTCTTGTTGAGGTTAAGCAAGATTAGAATCTAGGCATCCCTGTCATATAAAAAATCCGGCAGATATGTAGGAAAATTTGCTGAAGCATATATCATGTTTAAAGAAGCTGATCTAGTTCCATAAATAACAGCAGAGTAATAAGTCATCCAAAACCAAAAACCTGTAAACAGACAAGGCATCTTAAAATGCTAAGTTCTATTCAGGACAATTCTGGAACAGCATTTCTGGAGACTTCAAATCATCATAATTTCGCAACTTCTTCCTCCGTTGAAAGGAGTTCTCAGATAACAAGAATACGTCAAAGAACAGATCATTTTTTGTTTGGCATCTGAACAACTAGCCGGACACACAGATAAACACAGAAACAACATGAACGAACAGCAAGAAAGTACCATGCTCAGTGGTCCACGCAAAGCCCAAACACCTGATTGACACGGAGAATTAAGATTGTTACCAACTTGTTCTTGGTGACGACAGATGAGCGCACTAGCCAGCAAGACATGGAACAGTGAGCAGCCTATTTATAGACAAGCAGGCAGCACAACTGACGGTTGAAGAAACCGGAAAGCTACGAGGCGAGAACTCGATTCGCTGATCAAGACGATCGTCCATCACTCGCTAGACGGCAAAAAGGGTGCCCGTAAAAGAAGCGATTTTTAGCCACCGCTCGCTCTCAAATCATACCTTTTTCTGTGACTTGCAGCCAACTTCGAATAATTCCCGTCGTTCACGTTCGCGATGGAGAATTAAAGAGGACACGGCTAGCCTTTATTTCTATTTTTTTGTTTGATTCTGGACCAAGGTTTGGTCCTCTTTTAAAGGTATGTTTAGCACCAAGTGTACTTAAATACTGGAAATTTTAATATTCGTTTCAAACATTAACCAGACATTTGAAACCCATCCAAAGTTTCCTCTATCAATCTCTTTGTCTACGCAGGGGTCTGTTATTCTTTTTCATTCATCGGGAACGGTATGCTATACCTGAAAATCAGGCACACGATGCACGACGAAACGGCTCAAACTGCACGCGCAGAAACCACCCAGGATAGAACGACGCTCCCGTATGTACATGCTCTGCTAAGCCTACGGAGGGGCAGGGAACAGAATTTTGAACAAGGAAACAAAAATGTACACCCCTCTTTCAGAGTACACAACCCCAATTGCAGACATGGTGCCAAGTCGATGCAGAAATTGGTTCTCTGGACTTGTATAAACTGTTCTCTCCCAAGGGTACATGTTCCAAATGGCCTCGAAAAGTCGTGGCCTTTCTGAAGAGTTGCGCCTTACTTGCTCAGAAAGGCCTTCAAGGAAAATGGTGGGTAAGAATCCTGCTCCAAAAGTTTCGGATGTCACGTGTGCAGTATGATGTTAAGACGAGTAGCATAATTAATTAAAGCTGTTACAGAATAGTGAATCAGACGAACTTCCAATAAACAGAAAAAGAGGAAAGGATGCCTGAGCAGCCCTTTACAAATGATGACCCAAGCCAATACTATTGAAAATCTATGATGAGCAGCCACCAGAAGCGAAGTTTTCAAGAATATATGATGTTGAATCAAGATCACAAGTAGCTTGGGTATTACCTTGCTAACTTCCTGTTGTAGATATTGTCCAACCACGGTCACTTGCTGTACCACTCTCTCCAATGAAGAATATGCCGGTAGATTAGCATGTGCTGCCATTCATCATGAGAGAAGTTCATATTTAGATCATGACCGTATCAGGTCATATAAGTGCTAAGCAGGGCATATTCAAATATACCAAGGACAGCACGATTCAAGCCATCTGCAACATTCTGTCTGTATTCTGGGCTAAGTAGATGAAACATAGGAGACTTCTCAGGCTCTTCATAAGCTAGCAGGGCCATAAAGTCCTGAAAAACAAAGAGTTTTTTTAATGTTAATAATTGCACATACAAAAACACATCACCATGTTCTCTGCCTGGAGGACAAATATGTTTCAACTCGCTGAATGGCCCTTTACTATTTCAATCATCCCCAATAGTTTCTTTAACACACAGCTTGATCCCAGTATCTCTGAACAATGAACATAAATGGGTACATAGTTCAGTGGCTTTCCAGCCAAATTTGTTACCCAAAAAGACCTTATGCTTATGCTACAAGGAATGGCTGTGGCTATTTAGTACCAGAGACACAGCAATATTTTGCTAGTTCACTACTATTAAATTTGCAAGTTAGATCTAAGGGCCACTAGGTTTAAGGAAAAAGTACCTCTAGTTTCTCAACATACTTGGGAATTTTCCCAAACGATGTCAACCTTTTCTGGCCAAATTCGAGAGCTTCTGTGCTGTCAGTGAAAACAACCAGAACAATCAAACCATGTAACAATATTGTTTCTCCAAATAAAATGTTGCAAGTACTCACCATTTTCTGGCACGAACTAGCTCAGTGAAGTGAAGACTTAAAAGATCAAAATGTAAATCCATATCATTCTCCAATAATTTAGGTGCCAGCTCTTCAGTGAGCTCTATGGCCTTCAGGGAATTCCCTTCCAGCACAAAATTTAAAATAGCTGAACAAAAATTAATGCACATCATTAGATGATGCAGACAATAATAATGTAAAATGTTCATATTAACAGTAGCAAGACTTGTACTGTCATGATCCATGATAAATTGACTGGAATGCAATTACCTTTCATTGGGAACACAAATATTTTTCACCAGATAAATACGTAACGAATGCACCCAAATTATACTGTTATGCTATATACAAAGTAGGGTTTACATTTGCAATTTGCACTTGTGTGCAAGTAAACATGACAGCCCATTTGTGGCAGAGTGATAAGTAACAATAAACAACAGAAGCATGTATTTTGAACAGAGATGGCTCCTTAAGGTCAATGTAGCAGGACCATTGCAGTTAGCACAATTACTGTTTGGTGACTGTAGTCGTAGTTCAATGATAACATTTTTCACAATTGACAATAGTGCGCTGCAAATATACTAATAGTATAACAAGTAAGTGCATGGCCGATCCCTTTCCAGGGGTTTCATCTAGGCCTCTGAACTCTTACTTTGCACATTCAGATTCCTAAACTTACTAAGTGATTCACTCATAGTTAAAATCACCCTAATTAGTTGATGCCTACTTAGTGCCTCTTTGTCGCTGCTTTGTCACTCAAATATATGAATCCATCTTTTGTATTACTGTAAAGCCCGCAACAAAGTCAAAAGATCAGGTTAATATAGAAAAAATGGACTTATTTAGGAAGCATATAGAGTGTTTAATTATCTCTTTCTATTTTTGATGTGGGCCATATAGTAATACAGACGATGAGGTTTCTGAATTATATAGCATGGAAGGCACATCGACATTAACTAACAGACTCAATGCTAATTAGAGAAATTTGGATCACGGATGGAGTGCTTAGCGAGTTTAAGGACCCATGTGTGCAAATTAAAAGTTTGCGGACCTAGATGACACCCCTTAACGAGTTTGAGTACCGACCATATACTTCACTTTAACATAAAAAAAAAATCACAAGGGAGAAGTATGCATGAATACGAAGATCGGAAAGTAATAATAAAGTGGACTATGTCTAAACCAGGTGCCCAAAAGGCACAAGAGTGCTTACACATGCTAACAATATATACATGTCCCTAAATTATGTAAACAAAAGATTCAGTATTGACCTGCAAATAAATACCTTTACGCTTATCCACATCCATACTGTAATCAACAGGTAACTGCAACCCAGTGCTGGCTACGAATGTCTCTGCCGTCTCTTTGAAGCAGTTATGCATAAGATAAGATAGCACTATGTTGTTAACATCGTTGTCACTGACAGACTGCAGTAGAGAGAAATTTATGTAAGTGGCATAATATAACTGAAGAAAATGGATAACCCAGTTCATACTGATTCATTTATCCAGCAAAAGAAAATGGGTATGTAGCCATTTGCAAAAGTTTGCATAGTGAATGAACACCATAACATTGCATGATTGGTACAACAGTAAGATAAGTCATACGCTGGTAGCCTGGTAATAATGCCATATGAACCAAACATCTAGTGGCACGGGAGGAAATAATTAAAGAGGTTATTAAAGCCGGAGCAATGACAAGGAGAACAAACATAACGGATGAGTCATGGTCCGGTGGTAGTGGTGACCAGGTCACGTGAACTGACATTCAATTTTAGGCCAGCGACACAATTCAGGAAAGGCATTCGGCACTAGTCCTCAGCCAGCTTTTGATTCCATCTACCTAGATTCGTTGTCGGTTAGAAGAACATGTACCGGAAATAAGACATGGCTCTTTTGTGTCGGCGTTTAGGGCAGCCTTCTGCATCTTATTACCATTTACTGCTAAAAAGGAACAACTATTTTTTTTTTAAAAAAAAATACAATACTAAGAAACACGTGCACTAGTAGAACTCTTTGTAATCTACAGTTGATTGCTGAGCACAGAATCCGATTGTCTGCAGCATTGTACTCCTTCCATCCCCATGAACTTGTCGCTTTGTAGTTCAAAAATGAACTACAAAGCGATAAGTTCATGGGGACGGAGGGAGTACCCAACAGTGTCACTCACAAACAGTCAATACGAAGGAAGCTTGCCCGCATGCCATCTACTGCCATGATGCAGACTAACTACCCCCTCAAACTTCTCTAGATCTACTTTTCACTGCAAAACCTAACAAGAACAAATGCTCCATGCCTAATCACTCCAGAATCTAGGAAACAAGCATTTTCGGAACATAATCCAGTAACCATCGTAGCTACGTAAAACCAATATCAAATCGAAAAAAAATACCAAGACATCGAACGCAAACATGAACAAATCCACTGGAACTGTATAAAGGAAGCGCCTAGCAAATGAGCTCACGAAAGTGAGGGGGGGAAGAGCGCTTATGGGGAGTGAGCGTACCACGTTTTCGTAAAGGCGAGGATCCAGGTCCATCATCGCGGAGCAGATGGGAGAAGAGACTGGCGCAGGATGCGGGGGAGAGGGGGCGGAAGCTGGTGCTGCCCGCTGCTGGGCCTGGGGAAGCCGCCGAGTGAGGATTCCCGAAAAGAAGATTTGACCGTATTTTATTTAGTTTTGGCCTTTTTGTCTCGCTTCATTTGTGTTCCAGGTTACGGATGAATTCGACGCTGCTGAACACATGGTCAAATTATAACATTTGACCCTTTTTTTTCTGGGCGTGATAGATTACAACACAGAAATGAATCAACGTAATTTAGAACCAAATAAGGTAAGATTGGCGTAAAACTGAAGATAAATTCTTACACCACTTTTGGAATAGAAGAGCTACAAGATTAGTAGAACAAGCACTACGAAAACATAGTTCATGATAGAGATATTAAAATGGTACGAATATTGATATGTTTTGTATAAATTTAGTTAATTTGACTTTGATGGATTCTAGGAAACGGGAAGTTCTCAGGCATTATATCTCTGCGATTGTAGCACTGCAAGGACGACTATCCATGAATTACTTGACGGATCATTTTTAAAATTAACTTTGAAAATGCCTATGATAAAGTCATGTGATATTTCCTATGACAAACTTTAAAAATAAAAAGCTTTTTTTTTTCTCAAACGATGTAGATGGGTATATAACTTTATCGATCAAAGTCAACGGGACACTACTAGAGCAGTTAACGAGAACGCCTCGATGGAAACTGAACTTTTTTAAGGCAATGTTCATTTCTTATCATAACGCTTGCGCCGATTCCGTTGATGATCCTGACGAGCCACCCGATACACGTTTTTTTTTTTTTTTTGCTCTAACCAAGGAGCAGTAACTAGACTCGGTCGCGTTGCGTGGTCCGGATGCGGGTCTCTGGACACTCTGATTTGCTCTATATCTCGAGCAATTGGTGCCTGCTTAATGCCTGAGTGCAACGTGGGCATCGTGTGGTCGGCGAGGAGTTCAGTGGTGTATCCTACTCTATATTCTACTCCCTTCAGAATTTTTTATTGTCACCAGTTAATTCAAAAACGAACTAATCACTGACAAATAAAACGATTTGAAAAGAGTAAATCATAATTTATATTTTCAGTATAGACTTTAAATTTTATTTTCCAGCAACCTTTCCAGGTCACTAGTGCGGTCTGCGGCTAGCTTCATGGCGACAAACATGCTTGCGGTTCACCCAACTGCGGCGTCCAGTAATAAACCCGATGTATATCGGTCGGACAAAAAAAGTTACGTAGCAAATTGCAATATATCTTTCTTTTCTTCTTCCCATACAACATATTATTCGTGGGTAAACGTTACACGAACATAAATGCAGGCGATAACAGGCTTAGACTGCCGGAGGGCTGAGACCGGACTCCATACAGAACTACTCACTCATCGACACTGCGCTCCCGGTGACATATCTCCTTCCAATCTGGCAGCAAGATATGCAAAAGAATGTGGTTTCTCTTCTCAGCTTTTCTTCCAATTCACTATTTTCCGGCCTCGTAACTTCAACAAGCAGGTGGATACAACAACAGCTGATATCTAATCTGGCAGGCGCCTACTTATTTGCCAGAGATGAGTCCATAACACTGCATGACTTGTCCATGAACTGCGAAATACATAATGACAGTATTAGATACGGCAGCATCTTGATATAGTAACCTGAACTGAAATGACCGCAAATTCTTTACACAAGCAACAAAAGGACATAATCTGAGTACAACATGGACCTCTATACGATCCAAGCAATTCAAATGTTGAAAAGCTGGTTAACATAACAAGCTCCGGCATCGTATAGGTCAATTTTGCTGGTGATACTCCTAAAAACCAGCTCCCAAGTACCACGGGTGATACTCCCTTCAGTGTTTTTTATATGACATTGGTAGACCTAATGTCCTAACCAACCCCGTATATAAAAAACTGGTGGGGGTACATCACAACCTCCAAATACTGCAAGTGCCCAAGACCATAGACCCAATAATCATTGTAAAGAAGTCGAGATCCCCTCTCCACCACATCTTTTGAAGGAATTCAATTGGAAACTGGACGATTTTGTTTCAGTACTATTCATGCTCAAATATATTTCAGTCCAGTCCAGGATTACAGTTCCCAGATGCTGCCGTCTAAATGGTTGGAAACATCTAAATGGTACAATATCAGCACTATTATTACTTTGCGTATCCTTTTACAGTGACTTAACGTGCTATACTGGTCTAGCACCTGAGGGGTAATTGTTTAAACAACAAGCTTCCACTTTTATAGGAATCCACTGCTTCCAAGTCTAAAGCTAAGTGAGCAATCTTAATAGCCTGTTAAAATTATCCTCCTTATCATATTTTTCAATTTCTTCATAGAAACATTTGCCCAAAACATGGCCTGGATCTAGCTTATGTAGAAACATACAGGACAGCACTGAATGAACACCAAATCAGATCATACAATTGCTGCCAGAAAATGACTTAATCCAAAAAAACAAGGAAAAGGGCTCATCCAATATGTGGGGGTTATTAACTATGATCAATAGCTGATAGCTGATAGAATAGACTAATGTATCCCAAATTCCCAAATACCTTTGCATATTCAGACATCTTATAAATAATTTTCTCAAGATGGCAATGAGAAGTGCAAATAAGTTTAAAGACAGCTACAGATTTGTGACTCTTAGAAGACCAGAAACTGAAACAAAATCTCTGAGGTGATTGTATCACAAATGTGGTATTTATCATCAAATACTCCACATATCAACAGATAGCACATAGAAAAAAACACATGGAAACTTTTGAAGCATTACCTTTTTCATGGAATGTAATTCCCGTCCAAAAGGTTCCAGAAACTTCATCTCTATATCAAGGGGCCAAACCTATATACAAGTAATAGAGTGGTAAATTCCTCAAAATTCATCTGAGGTCACATTAATCAGTGGCAATTTTCTTTCATTTAGGTGGTAGATTATGTATCCGGATATTCAAACTATAGTTTAAGCACATCAGTAAAAAATGCAAAAAGAAAAAACTCCTGCAAATATGCCAACTTAAAAAGGTGGAATTGTTAAAAGGAAGAGCATTCAAGTATTCCAGCCAGAAAAGAAAAAAAAAACAAATACAGAAACCGATCACCATTTCTGCCAAGGAGAAAACTAACACGTGGCTTGTGATCTTTGTTTGGTAATTATAGAACCAACCTTTGATATCTAAAATAGAGTACCATAAGCATGCTCATGGGAGCAGACATACAGTATGAGACCCAGAGTCTGCTTTAACCACATCCAGTGGTTTCACTTGTCCAGGAAATAATACAGTAGAGAGTTTACAGTTCAATATAAGGGCAAGTTGCAATGTTGCACAAACAACAGTCAGAAGTCACAGAATAGTTGCCTACAAAAGAAGCAACTGACCACAAATTCATGATCCACATACAACATCGACACAAGCAACAGCATAATCCGTCCAATAGCAAGCATGTCGATGCCACAAGCACACAACTTCCAACTAACACACGGAAATGAACAAAGCTTAACCACCCAATAGACAAGTACACGACTCCCATACGAACAAGAAATGGATCACTGTGATGCTACGAGCATGAGACGGATTCGTACCTTGAGTCCCATCAGCCGCAGCGGCGCCTGCTGCCCGGGCACGATGCACTCCGGCCCGGCCGCCTCCGCAACGGCCTCCATGGCCAGCCCCTCTCCGATCGGATCCGGATGCTGCGGAGCAGCCAACGAACCAAGCAAAAAAAATTAGCCTTGCGCTCACCAAACCAGGCCAGATGAGACCGCAATTAAGGCAGGGGCGGGAGGCGTACCTTCATGACGGCGAGTGCGTACGCGGCAAAGTCGTCCTGCGTGGCGACGCGGAGGACGGGGGCATGGTGGATGCGCGGGACGGGGCGGATGCCCCCCGCGGCCCCGCCCGTGGCCGCGACGCGCCACGGCGCGTCATCGCCCGCGAGGAGCGGCCGCTTGGACGTACCCCCGGCGTGGGGCGAGACGGACGCCGAAGGGGAGGCGGTGGTCGTCGTGGCCGCCGGGAGGGCGGCCGGGGAGGAGGTGGTGGTGGTGATGGACGCCATCGGATAAGGCGGGGGAGGGGGGAAGCGTTCCGTTCCGTTTGCGTGTTGGGCTCGCGCGTGGGGAGGGGTCGAGGCGAGCGAGGGACGCCAGCCGGAAGGGAAGGCGTGTTTTATTTTCGCGGTGGGGGGTGGGTCCCGGCTGAGCTGCTCGGTCCGGCCCGACGCGGTTCGTGTGGTTCTGAGAAGGCGGTGGGTTGTTGCACTGACACGTGGGTCTGAGTTTGTCGGTTGAGTTCGAGTTGGCTTGGGAAATAACCTGGAAAAAAATATGAAGGAGAATGGTCAAAGTGTTGCTGCTGCTTAACTTTCATAGATGTAAAGAAACGTCGACTCAAATTATTTTATTCGAAAACTTATTGTTAACTGTACACTTGCATACTGCTCCGTGACAAGTCAAATATGACTTTAAAGTTTTTGAATTACTACTGAATTTTGCCTAAATCTGGCGCGAAAGACTATACATCGTGACATACCCTCGTCCACCAACACCCTCCCAGCACCAGGTCCACCACAATTCCCTACTGATTTGTGGGTCCCAGTCTCTGACATACCATCGTCCACCAACACCCTCCTTCCACTTGCTCGAAGAACGTTCAATCTTTCCTCCCACCCCTTCTCCAATCCGATCCCCTTGTGGATCTCGCCGTGCGCTCGAAGCCAAGCGACGTCTCGCGATGCCTGCCGTGGGCGCGTCCGGCGGCGGCGCGGCCGACGCCGAGGAGCTGTTCCGCACCAAGCGCATCCCCGAGATCCGCGCGGCCGAGGGTGCCACCCGCCGCGAGATCTCCGCCAAGGAGGAGGAACTCAGGCAGCTCGTCGGCCGCAGCTACCGCGACCTCCTCGACTCGGCGGACTCTATACTCCTCATCAAGCAGTCGTCCGACTCCATCTCTGACAACCTCTCCCGCATCTCGGGCTCCCTCTCGTCGCTCTCGCCTCCGTCCGAAGCCCCCACCTCCAGTGCCGCCTCGCCCTCGCCGTCCGGCGGTCGCGCGCGGATGTACTCGCTGGCCGCGCGGTCCAAGTACCTGGTCGACACGCCCGAGCACATCTGGGGCCGGCTCGACAAGGGCCTGCTCCTGGAGGCCGCGGGGCGGTATCTGCGGGCGCAGGTCGTGCACGGACGGCTCTCCCGCGACGCCGTGGCCGCGGCGCGGTTCCCGCTCCTCGCGCACCAGGCGCAGCTCGTGGAGGCGTTCCGACCGCAGATCGCGCAGCGATCGCGCGAGCGCCTCGCCGACGGACGCCTCCCCATTGCAGCGCATGCTGACGCGCTTGCGGCTGTGGCCGCGATCGACGCCCCGTCGCTCGCCTCGCCCCAGGCTCTCCTACTCTTCCTCTCCTCGCGTCGCGCTTGGATATCCCAAACCCTGGCCGGGTTTGCCTTGGATCTGTCATCTTACAGTTCTGTCCTCTGTGATGTCGCGAGGATCGTGCGTCTCACGCTCGGCCACGTTGGGCAGTTGTTTTTGCCTGCCCTCAGTGATCTGCCGCTGTTCTTCAAGAAAGTGCTTGAGAAGACTCCACCAGAGCAGCTATTTGGTGGCATTCCAGACCCTGATGAGGAAGTGCGATTGTGGAAGGAGCACATGAACCAGATTGAGGCTACCATGGTGCTGCTTGAGCCGGATGCTGTGGCACGGGCATGTACAGATTGGCTCAAGGAATGCTGTGGTGAGATTTTTGGTGTCATTGCTGGAGGGCAGAGGTTGGTTGACGCCATTGCTAGTGGGGAGTTGCTTGGATCAGTTCAAAGGCTTGTACGTGATGCGCTAGATGGGAGGGAAGGACTGGAGGGAAGTTTGGAGCTGTGGCTGAAGAGTGTGTTTGGATCAGAGATTGAATCACCATGGGCTCAGATCCGTGGTTTGATCCTGAAGGAAAACAAGGATATTTTTGATGATTGGATGGAGGAAGCATTTGTGCAACGGATGAAGAACATTTTGCATTCAGAACTTGATAGTTTGCGTGCTAATGTTAATGTCAAGGAATCAATTGAGGCTATTTGTGCCAATGCCGATCTGGATGACACTGGTGATTTCCTCTCATACATGAGAAAAGCTTCAAATGGGGGTGATTTCTGGTTCTCAGAGTCTAAGATCAAGAAGGGTGGAATTTTGGCTCACTTGAAACCAATTGCTGATGAGAATGACTTCCATAGCTGCATAGCCTCATACTTTGGGCCGGAAGTTAGTCGTATCAGGGATGCAATTGACAGCAAATGCAAGAATATTCTGGAAGATCTGTTAAGCTTTGTGGAATCACATAATTCAGCTCCAAGACTAAAGGAATTAGTACCATACCTCCAGGAGAATTGCTATGGTACCATATCAGGGGTGCTGAAAGAACTGGAAGCTGAGCTCAGAAAGCTCTCTGCTTCACTGGGAACCAAAAAGGGGGATAATGAAAAAACTGGAGCATCTTTTATTGTGGAGAGGTCTCTCTTCATTGGTCGCCTCTTGTTTTCATTGAGATACCATTCAAGTCATGTGCCCCTGATACTAGGTTCCCCATGGCAGTGGGTAAAGGAGGCTGGTGGTGCAGCATTTTCAAGGTTATCATCACCCACACCAAGACATTCAAGGGCATCATTTGATTCTTCAGCATCTTTTACCCCCTGGAGGCAGACATTTGACACTCCCAGAAGGCACAATTTTGACAGCCCCAGGAGTCCAGGAAGACAAATCTCTGATAACCCCAGAAGACAAATTATTGCTGCTGCAACTTCTTTGTTTGGCGCTGATGACAGCTCAAATCCTAGACTTGATGAGCTCAATAAGACCCTGCAGTCACTTTGCATCATCGCTCATAGTGTTTGGGCATCATGGGTGTCCACTGAATTATCTCACATTCTTTCATATAGCCTCAATGAAGATGATTCACTATCCTCGTCGAGTCCTTTACGGGTACATCTGCAAAACCTCTTGCTGTTTTTACCATTATTAGCATATAATACAATTTAATACAGAACAACATAATTGCATTTTATGAATATATGGCCAACTGGGAAACTTTTTAGGTCGCTTACTTGCTTACGGAGATGTGTTTAGTGAACATAAGTAACATCCATAGTTATGCAGTCTTATTGTCCATATTTGAACATATAGGAGAGTAGGAGACAATATCTCTTTGATGATGATGGTCTATTATCGAGATAGTATGGGAAATAAAATTAGGACTTTAAGAGGTTTAGTCTAGCCAGCTGAATGCACATTGCACAATGATATTGCAGCAATATGTTACCTTGTCTGGTCTTTAATTGATGATGTTAAGACAACATTCTTAGTTTATCTTTTAGCTAAGAAAATTGTCCTGACATTATCAATTAAAAACTGGAGTACCGGACTATTATCTCTTTTGTTAACAATATCTAAAGCCTAAGGTGCCTCTTTCTTAAGAGTTGATTGTGGAAAGGAGCCATCACAAATATGCTCTGCTATTTTAAAATGGTTCTTCCTGGCCCACCTGAGTGGTTCCTAGGCACTAGGGTCAACAAACCCTCTATCATATCTATTATTTTGTGCCAAGCCTGCTTAGATACCTTCTTAGCAGCAATCAGGTGCTAGCATCACCCAATCACCTGCCAAGCACTTTTTAAGACACTGATTCACTGAAACAAAGTTAAATCAAGCAGCGTTTGGGTACATTTTTTCATCATCAAAGTATTATTTTCCCATGGTTTTGATTTCATGGTCTGGTTGCCTTGTCAGGGTTGGGAAGTTACAGTGATCAAACAAGAGGAAACAACTGAAGGTCCCGTGGAGATGCAAATAGCTCTTCCATCAATGCCTTCGTTGTACATCATATCGTTTCTTTATCAAGCTTGTTTGGAGATTCATAGAGTTGGTGGGCACATCCTGGACAGAGTTATTTTGCATAATTTTGCATGGGAACTACTGCAGAAGGTATATTTTTATTACAAGTGCACAAACAATTACAATGCATAGAACTAAACTGAAGTATTTTTATCCAATGAACTTTTATTGAAGAATCTAAGTACTATTTCGTATTATTTGTAACTATGTTGTTTCCTCTTGTATGTGCATAAAGCCATAAACCATATATACTCCCTCCAATCCAAAATATAAGTTGTTTTAGTGTCAGTCAGACAGACAATCACTATATTAATAAGTATTGCAGACTGACAATGTAAGATCAATATGTTGTCCATTCTTTTTGAATCTGAATGTATTTGTTGTAATTTCTAGTCAAAGTGTCCCTGTGGAGATCGTGTCGCTTTGCTGAAATGCTGAATAACTTATATTTTGGATCACAGGAATTAGCCTTTTAGTTGATTTTTTATTGGTAGTTATTTTATTGTTTTTACAATTTTTTACCGTTTCTTCCAGAAAGTCAGAACGATGAATCTTGGATCTTTACAATCATAACTGTAGTAACAGCGACACATTTTCTAGAAACAAAATTATAGCTTGTCCCATTAATAGTGCTGGGCTGCTGGCAAATTTTAATTCGTATTTTATTACTAGTCTAAGAAGTATTTCCTTGCTTTTTAATGATCTGTAATATGTCTCCCATTTAGGTGGCCACAATATCTTCACACTAAAATTAGTGCCTTCATCAGCACTAGTGCTGGTTGCCTCAGCGGCATAAATTTTTCAAGTGACATTGATTTTTTTTTGTTGACCTCTAGATGACCTAGTTGCTCCCTCATTGTTTTAGAAGTATTAATTTCTACTTACGAAGGTTCCATATGAGTGTGGCAGTGTAGGTCTGTCAAAGCCAATGTGACCATTGGGACCTTACTTATACTCGAATGTATGTAGGTCATCACTATTTATGGAGAATTTGTGGCATCTGTCGAGTCTGGAAATTCCCTGGTTTCAGAGAAAGGAGCTCTGCAAATACTGCTAGACTTGCGTTTCATTGGTGATGTCCTTTCAGGAGGCAAAAATTCATCATCCAACACTACTGAAATGCAGACAAAACAGGATTCTTCTACAAGCACTGTTACCAAGACTTCTTTCAGGAGAAAGCAATCTCGAATTCAGGTAGATTCAGCTGCCATAGAGCCTATAAACAAGTTAATCAATAAGCTCTCGCAGAGATTGGATCCGATAGACTGGGCCACGTAAGTATTTTCTCGCTGTACATATAACCTTTCTAGTTTTGCTTAACATTCCTTGACCGTGTGAGACAATGAGAGTGGGAGGACTTCAGACCCCTGCATTATATTTCTCCTAATGGAAGCATTTGTTTCCTGGAACAGGTATGAATCTTACCTATGGGAGAATGAAAAGCAATCTTACAAGCGTTACGTTGTTCTTTTTGGGTTTTTGGTCCAACTGAACCACATGTACACTGGTAATGTACAGAAGTTACCAACAAAGTCAAATACAGATTCAAACATTATGAGATGCTCTCAGATTCCAAGATTCAAGTACCTACCGATCAGGTAAATAATCTTTGTTCCGTAACTGTTGCTGAGTGCATGTATCTTTATGTTGTAATCTGTAAATGGCAAAACAGACAGTTAAGTATATGAACAAAGAAATTCAATAAACAGTGAATTGCATATAAAGAGGCACTTTGTGTTGAAGAGTGCTCAAACCTTGGTGGAGGTTATGGAACTTTGGTTTCCGAAGGGCCTTTTGGAAGGCTTGTGAAGATTCCATTCACTTTTCTGTTAAATCATATCATCCTGTTACTTACCTCAATACTTGCAGTGCACCAGCTATGTCATCAAGAGCGCACAAATCATCACTACAGTCACCATCTGGTGATTCAACATTTAAAAGTACTTGGAAATCATATTCAAATGGAGAAAGATCTACTGCACCAGAATTTGATGACAATGCGAGTCTTGTAGGTGCTGCCCCATTGCTTAAGTCATTTGTTACCCAGGTGAGTAACTGATTGCAAGTTTATTGGTTTGTAACATCCATTTATAAGCTAAACAGGAAAACAGTAATTGTATGTTCTATAATTTTCCGATCTTGGATCATCAATATTCGTACGGATTGTTGAAGAAAGGAAAGGCACCAGAAGAAAAACTTGGAAAATATTCCCCTGTGATACAACTATAAAAGGAAATAAATTGACTAATAAGTTCATGCATTGTGGTTATTGCTAATACAATTCATTTGTTGAAGTCAGTGAAGTATTACCTGCAATTCTGATTTTCATTCAATCCTGGAGCTTTTGAAAATGAGAATATGAGGAAATGAAATGAGCACTATATGACTATATGTTCATGTATCATTGCTAACACATTGCATTTTGTTGAAATCAGTGAAGTCTTACCTGCAATTCTGATTTTCTTTCAATCCCCGAGCTTGTGAAAATGAGAATACACCTCCTTTTCTTTTTCTTTGTACTATTGAATTAAGATGCCTTTTCAATTTCCTGCTAAGAGTCTAAGATCCATATTGACACAGAGCCAAAAAGCTTCATTTTTTCTTCTAATTAAATGCAAATCTTGAGCTAAATATGTCCTTGCGCTACCATTTATCAGGTGGGGAGCAAATTTGGGGAGAACACATCAAGATGGGGTTCCATGCTCTCTGATGGACAGGTCGGTAAGCTTAGTGACATTCTTCCTGGACCAGCAGCCGGGTTTTTCTCGTCTTTCACATCAGGAGTTCGATACGATTCATAGCTACAGTACCTTGGGCCAAGTCATTAGTGTCGGTACTTTCTTTATTCTGAAATGAGATTCACATGTGCCATCAAGAAAATGGCAGAGCTGCTGACGGGTGATATGGATCTGCTATGGAAAAATCTGTTGGCCACAGAATGATGCCGATTGCTGCTTAATTGGCACTGGGTTGCTCGGCACATTATAGTATGCCTCGTCACGTTTTTTAGACTGGACAGCATTTGAGAATCTCAACAATATGCGATGGCGCAAGACAAAGATCTTTTTGGTCATGTAACTGTGCACAGATTGTTTATGGGAACCGAATGCGCTCACAGTATGTTTCCTGCTTGCAATTTGACACAGTACATAGGACAATGCGATTGAAACTTCTGATAATAGCCCACTTTTTTTTAGGGGTTCCCAACCATGTTATGGATACTCGAGGCATGAAGTCGTTGGAAGAATTTTGGAGTCGATTGTTTCTTCTCTCTCTCTCTCTTTCTCTCTGGCTGGGTTAGTTGGTGGAAATTTACATTGGAACCGTGCTGAAGATGCGAATGGTCGTGGTTTCCCAAGTATATGTACTAGTAGTAGGGAAATTTGCAGATGTGTACTCTGGAAATATATAGCAACAGTTTTGTAATGCCTCCCATTGAACTTTGTTACAATTCCTTACATTTGTAAGCAACAAGGAAGCACCTCTATGGCGTGCCGAAATACAGTGCATTTTGTGGTTGATGATTGGGCAGGCGATACCGAAACAAGCACTGCCTAGGACCACGAATGAAGACAACACGAGTTCTTCGTATCTGAGGGGCAACGGCGGATGAGATGCTGGTGCGTGACGTGTTGACCGGCTGCGCCATGGGCCTTTTTGCCATGGACTCCAAGAAAGCTCTGCAGCGGGGAAAAGGGTTTGCCCTTTCTTCCCTGGCGTGTGTGATGATCCGTGGGGCCAGGTCATGGCGATAGCGAACGGCGAACGACTCGTTCGGAGAATGGAGTAATGTTTGATGTGATTTGTTGGGAAGGAAGAGGCTACTGCTCTGCTGGCCACCGTTCCCTGCGGCTAACGGTTTCGTGAAGGCCCAAAGCCGTTCTTCCTTCCGATCATCCGCAATAGCCATGTTGGCTGGCCTTCTAGAATCTAGAGAAACACAATTAACGTGCATGCATGATATCTCCACCGGCTGGAACTCTCGGAGGTCATACATCTCCGCCGCCGGGTACACTGCAGGGGGCAGGCATCTGTTCCAGCTCCAAAAGCCGGATGCCATCCACGCGATTTTCCTTACTTCCGTGCCCTCGTTACTGACACAATGACGCATTGATGCGCCATGTCGTACTGTATATCCGAGCGATGAGCAGCAACGAGGTGCTGTCCATCGTATCTCCCATCACTACACGGCGTTATACTCCATCTGCTTCAAAAAGTTTGTCATTTTGTAGTTAAAAAAAATGAACCGACAAGCTTTTTAGAACTTATCGTTCGGTTCACTCTGCTTGGTCCAGAAAATTACACGCCTCTCTCCTTCTTCTCGTACACTGCGAGATGCATACAGTCATGTGCAGATGATCCCTCGCCGGTCTCCGAATCCCTAGCACATCTTTCGAAACCTGCCGTACAAAGGTTGTACCAGCGCTCGTGATTCCAATTTCTATGCTGTTTTTGGTTCTGCTGTGGGATCAGATGCGTCTTTGTGTGTGCGTGAGAGAGAGAGAGAAAATGAAGGACACCCTTTTGCTGAGTGATTGGGCACAGACACTGCATGGGCTCTGGTTTGTTTCGCTTTAAAAATCCAGCAGCCAGTGGTGCTGATGGTAGGTCCGTCTACATCCCTGGCCAGGTCTCATTTTCTCGCATTAGACCATCCGCAGTGGTGTACTGTAAAGCATACTGGATACACTGTTTCGTAGTGTAATTTAGAGTACGTACTGTAAAAGTTGAAGAAGAATAGTGTATAGAGTATGCTTTAGAGTATGCTGGTGCGGATAGTCTTACGCCCCTTTTCCCTCAGCTTTCCGTCCGGTGTTCCCCCTCGTGTTGCTTAACGCCAAAGCTAATTGTTTAGTTTCAGATGAGGTTACTGAGAATACGGTTCTCTATCCTGTTTTGTTCAGAGATTAAAGAGACGGCGGACGGGCTCGATACAGATTCCGTGTAGCACGATCGATGGCTTGCCCTAGCTACTCATGTGACCATGCGATTGCCATAGTACTCCCTCCGTTCTGAAATAATTGTCGTTTCAGACAAGTAAATGAACTAGAAATGAACTAATGAAGGTTGTCCTAACGACAATTAAAACGAAACGGAGGGAGTATAATAAATCTCTCTTTAAGCTTGTTGTTGTAGTACGTTGGCTCTTAAATTGTTCTTTGCTCCGGTCAGTACGGCACGAGACACACACAAGAAACTGGAAAAAGCTTCGGAGGAAGAGCTACCGTTTGGCATCTCTCCACACAACGGATTTTTCACCTTCCACGCTTGATTATTGTACCGCGCGCCAGCTTCCCCTTCCCCTGCCTGCCTTGGTGGCGAGGCGAACACGCCACGACGCGACGAAATCGCACCATGTGATGCGAGAGTTCTTGTTGCCGAGTTTTTTTGTTGTTCGAGTTCTAGGTTCCGATCGAGGAAGTCTCCGGGGGAGCGAATTGAAACCTATTCTGGGACGTGACCAACCTGACACGCCTCGCGAGCAGTTGTAAACGCATGCCAACATTGTCAAGCATTTTGTAATTTCAGCCAGAGCAGCCAACCACTTGCGTCCAGTGCGGGACGATAGCGGCAGCTTGCCAACACCAGAAACAAGGGCGTGCCACCTACCTACCTACCTGGAGGAAGATTCGTACGTACCCGCGAAAATAACTGCCTCCGTGATCGGAGAAGAAGCTGGTTTGACATGAACCGACCTCACGTTAACTTGACCAGAAAAGGTTCAGATGGATACAGATTTACCCAACTCCAACGAAGTACTCCGTCTTTGGGGTAGGCTAGCATACTGTGGCTCTTAAACTACATTTTTTTTTTCTTTTCACGATGTGGAGCAGACAAAATAAATTATTCAGAGGAGTAAAGTGAACTTTCCACTTTGTGGTATTGTGGTGAACACTAAGGTGAGTCTTGCATGAACTATTGTTTAATTAGCATGCCACATTTGGCAACCGTCATTGGGCGCATGAAAAAAATGCTCGCCCACCAGGGAAAAAGAAGGGCAAGATGTACTTCAATCATATTTTTTTATGAAGAATATTAGCATACTATAATTGTTATGCAAACAAAACATCCATTCAAATCACAGCTAAATCTGGAAGATATCTTTATATTGAGAAAATGAATATGCCAATCCATTGATTCACAGTGTGTATAGAGGGTATCATTTAGCATCCCATCTTTGAATGGATCAAAGTATGAAAACCAAACCCATTACTTTGGTCAAAGGCAGCGATGAAGCTACGAAAAGGGGAACACGGAGAGTGGAGACGGGGGCAAGGCCGAATACGAGAAAAAGTAGCCCACTCTACAAAGCGGTACGTAACAGAAGAGAGGGAGGCGCGCACATAGCCCACACGTCATCCTTTCCTCCCCATTCACACTTTACCCCCTAATCTCATGAGATATTCATGAACTGGGGACTATAGGACATAGGAGGGGCGAGGGGGTATACGAATGCGCCGCGAATTAGCAGGTGTTACGAGCCCTTTAACTGAAAAAAGAGCTGCGAATTTTGCTAGGCGCACGCGCAGCCGCCGCGCCAAGGAGCGGAAGCTTCCGTCGTCTCGCCTCGCCACGTTGGGAGCCGATGAGGCCGCCGGAGGTCGCCGTGGCGGTTGCCTTCGCGGTGGCCGCGATCCTTGCTGGGGCTGCTGCTTCATGCGCGGCAGCGGTGCCGGCGCCGGCAGCGCTGAGGCTGGAGCGCGCGTTGCCCCACAAGGGGGTACGCATGGAGCACCTCATGGAGCGTGACAGGGCGCGGCACGCGAGGAGGGGGCTTCTCGGCGGGTACCCCGCCGTCGCCGGCGTCGTGGACTTCCCCGTGGAAGGTTCCGCCAACCCGTACATGGTCGGGTGGGTGAGCTGCTTCGCTTCTGTGTTGTCTGGTGATTCTGGTTGGGTTGTTCGTATGCAGATTGGTGGAAGCATGGGAAATTCTCGGTTTCTTCGTTGGGGCGTTTAGCTGAAATTGCTACTGTGCCCGACATAAGTGATCAGTTTGTGCTTCAGTTAATAATCGATGACAACTTGTGGGCTCTGCGTTACTCGGTGAATTTTCGTTGGGCGGATATCGTGTGGATTCTACCAGAGTTTCTCCAGCAAAACTGATATTTTTGACAATCATTTTACATTTTTAAAATTAAATTTGGCTTTAATTTGTATATTTGTTCTGTTCATCCTTATAGTGCAGCGTTTTAATTACCTCTTTCTTGGTGCATTTGATCGCTTCACCCTGTGAATTTCGATGATTTAGGATCCCAATTATGATACATTTAATATTTTAATTAAAGTAACCCATTACCCTATTCTCCCCCCCCCCTTTTGCTTCTACTGGATTGTGGATTTGTCTAGTTTGTTACATATGAGATTCCTTTCGTCACAAGCTTTGATTTATTTCATTCTCGGCAGTTGCATTTGCTTAAGGTCAATTTCATGACACGACAAAGAAATTATATTATTATTATTATTATTATTATTATTATTATTATTATTATTATTATTATTATTATTATTATTATTATTATAGGTTCAAAACGGTGTTTGGGGATTATTCCTTCTGCTCTGTTTCTAGTCTGTATTCCTTAGACGTTCCAATCAGAGGTGTAAAAAAAAAGTTTGTGGAGGGGTAATGCACCAAGCTATAAAACTGATAGTAGAACATCCTATGTCTGTCGTTGTCTGTGGTGATATGTCACATAAGCTTGCTATTTCTGTCTGTCCACGAACTGGTTGGGTTGCATATTTCAGCTTATTACTACGCAGCACATACTTCTGTATTATGATCAATTGACCTATTATTTGGCATTAGTTTTCAGTAATGTGTGCCAATATTCATCATGTGACTGGGCTTGCGGTATTATCTATAATTAGGCTACATCTCTGGTACAATCTTTTTAGCATTGTATCGTAAAACTGAATTTGAACTTGCAGGCTTTATTTTACCCGTGTGAAGCTGGGAAACCCCGCTAAGGAATTCTTTGTTCAGATTGACACTGGCAGTGACATCTTGTGGGTAACTTGCAGTCCTTGCACCGGCTGCCCCACATCAAGTGGACTTAACGTAAGACCAAGTTTTTATCTTTGACTATAACAAGATGCATATATTTTCAGCTTACGTCGGTACTACCTAGGGTACCTGTTCTAATCAAATAATTGATATATTGGTTCCTCAGATCCAGTTGGAGTCGTTCAACCCTGAGACTTCATCAACAGCCTCCAGAATAACATGTTCAGATGATAGATGTACAGCTGCCCTCCAAACAGGGGAAGCAGTCTGCCAATCCTCAGACTCCCCGAGCAGCCCTTGCGGGTACACCTTTACCTATGGTGATGGGAGTGGCACATCAGGGTACTATGTGTCGGACACGATGTCCTTTGACACGGTTATGGGAAATGAGCAGACTGCCAATTCTTCCACCTCCATTGTTTTCGGGTACAGTTTCTTTGAAGTTCTGTCTCATTTGTAAATTAGTCATCTGATAATCGAAATGTACTGTTTTAGCTGGTAACAATTATAAGCAAGATGACACTAAAACCTTATTAGAAAGGTCAAGTGTTGGAGTAGTGACTTTTGAGTTTTGACGTGGTGTTTATCATTGATAATGTGAAACATTTACATGTTGACACTTTGTACCACAGGAGCTTATTAGTTTAAATCTTTTGTTGATTGGTACACATAACGGCTTAATGCCAACAAAGTCCTGAAACCAGCAGGTCGCGTGTCATTTTCGCAAGCATGCTTCCTTTTCTTATTGCCACCCAGGAGGCCAGGGCAGCAGTTATCACTAGAGAAGTATGAACTTCTGTGATGGTCGACCTGTACATGTTGTGATTCTTTTCCCATTCCTAGGCAAAAAGATTCTGGCATATTACTAGAAGTCTAGAACTGCCATTGCATCCTTTGTTGCCAACTGAATACATGGCTATCCCCTGATGTCTGGCATGCATATTGTTTGTGTTATGGCCTTGATATTGTGTCTCCAAAAGTTTAGCCTCAGTGTTGTCACCAAAATCCCTTGATGATAGGTCTGCAGAACTGTTACATTCTTGTCTTCTTAGACTAATTATGCTGTGTACCAGTTTCAAGTCTAGCTTTACTTCATTGAAGTTTGTTTACTCATTACCCCTAACATTGTTGTTGGTAAAACATTTTTATATAAATTCTGAATGTTCCAGTTATTTCCAAGCAGATGTAGCAACTCACAGTCAGGAGACCTTACAAAGGCAGATAGGGCAATTGATGGGATTTTTGGGTTTGGGCAGCACCAATTGTCTGTTGTTTCACAACTGAACTCTCTTGGGGTGTCCCCTAAGGTGTTCTCTCATTGCCTGAAAGGTTCAGACAATGGTGGTGGAATTCTTGTCCTTGGGGAAATCGTGGAGCCAGGATTAGTCTATACACCACTTGTTCCATCACAGTAAGTATATTTTCCTGAAATTAATTCAGAAATTTCAATTGCTATTACGATTCAGTAGGCATTGTCCTGTGATCTTTGTGGTGCAAATGACTAGTTATTTGGGAAGGCGAACCTTGCAATAATTGCTGTAAATGTAGTAACAGAACTGATCTTTATTCTTGTAAATGCTTTCCATCTGAATTTAGACGGACACAGTTCACCTTAGTATATACCCATTTTCTGATGGAAGTCAATAAAGTAGTTTTTCTTGAGAAGTTCATGAGAACAATTGTGAGTTCTGATGCATCAGTAAGTGGTGACAGCCAGCAATATCTCTAAGTTCCTGTTTATTGACACAAACCATTGATTATGCAAGTATGTTGAATGAAATGCAGGCCTCATTACAACTTGAATTTGGAGAGCATTGCTGTCAATGGTCAAAAGCTGCCCATCGACGACTCCTTATTTGCAACATCAAACACACAAGGAACTATTGTTGATTCAGGAACAACGTTGGCATACCTTGCTGATGGAGCATATGATCCATTTATTAGTGCGGTAAGTTTCATAGGGTATTCTTTTTCAATGGCATGATGATGAGTCTATGTTACCAATGTTAGAGTATACTTGGTTTAGATATCTATATCATAGACTGTCATATATATTGGATGTATATTTGGTAGGCTAGATAGATTGCTATATATATCGTAAGTATATTTGTAGGCTAGATATTAATAGTAGATTGTCATATGTACTGGGGAGCCTCCGCGACCCTTAAGTCTCATGTACTCTATATATACCGGCCGAGAGGCGCAATGCAATACATCCATCACAATCCAACCATTCATACCCAATCTATTCTCTCTTACAACCAAGTACCAACAATTTTTTTGTGCAATTATTAATTGTTATTATTGCCACCTGCAGATAACTGCAGCAGTCTCTCCATCCGTACGCTCCGTTGTCAGCAAAGGGAACCCGTGTTTTATTACTTCAAGCAGGTTTGATCTTTCTTGAAACAAAAATGATAGTTGGTGTCCTTTGATGGGACGATTTTCTCAAAAATAAAATCTTACCATTGTCCAGCGTTGACTCTTCATTTCCAACCGTGACCCTATATTTTATGGGTAATGTTGCAATGATGATGAAGCCGGAAAACTATCTTTTGCAGCAGCCTTACGTTGTAAGTTGTTCCATATATTTGGTTATCTTCTTTCTGGAGACACTGAAATGATATAATACTTTTTCATGGTTGCAGGGCAATAATGTGCAGTGGTGCATTGGCTGGCAAAGAAACCAGGGCCAAGATATAACTATACTCGGAGGTTAGTTCGTTTAACTCTGGACACAATTAGCCAATTTAGGTTGCACATCTAGCTACATAATACGCTCTTTACATAGTGGTTGCGTGAGTGGTATGCTCAGCATTTGCATGAAAGATAACACACTTTAGACAATTGAAAGACAACACATAAATGATTTGATTTCTAACTTCATTGTTCTTTAGCCTGCCTTTTTGGGTAAAACTCCTATTCTTATGCAAACATTGGCTAGCTAGCCATTGCTAGCTTTATGTGAATATGGTCATATTCTGATTTGAATAAATGTTTGGCTTCTGTTCTCTCTAAATGCTGATGGTTTTGTTTTTGGTGCTAACTATCTGATTCCTCTTGTTGTAGATCTTGTTTTAAAGGATAAGATATTTGTGTATGACTTGGCAAACATGCGCATGGGCTGGGCTGATTATGACTGTAAGCACATATTCTTTCAGGCCATTCTTGAACCACTTTTTCGTCTTTGCCAGTAACACGAGTTTCTCAAGTTCTTTGTGACCCGCTTTTTCATCTTCTTTGTGAGTAACATGAATTCTTGCCAGGTTCGATGTCGGTGAATGTTACCACATCGTCAGGGAAGAACCAGTATGTGAACACTGGGCAGTTCGACGTTAATGGCTCGCTGCGGCCCTCATCGTACCGGGGCTTGATACCTACCGTGGTTGCTGTCATTCTTATGCATATGCTCATTTTTGGCGCCTCACATAGATAGCACGGGGCTTAACTGACACCGTGATTTGATTTTTTATTGTTGATATATTCAGAGCTGAAATCTGCTCTAGTCCCAGAGAGGCAAGAGTTGCCATGACATGAACATTCTTACTGTACATACAAGGGAAATAGTTTCCTTCAAAAAATTAGGTTTCAGTGTTCATGTAGCACGGCCTCCTTTTCTCAAAAACCAGGGCCTTTATTCTCTCTTCTGACTCTCTTTGGCAGATTGATTATACCTGCAGATAGGTGTTCATCTACAGGCTTCTAATCTGGATAATGTTTTTCTTTTGATGAGGTCGATAATTTGCATTACGTTGTGACTGTAGAGTTGGAATGAGTGAACGAGAAAATATGAATAAAATGATATGAATAAAAAGTACAGTTATTGGGAAGACAGTATACTTTAAAAATGTCGTTGAGAATTTTTTTGTGGTTAGTGATGTGAATCTGAATAACAATAAAGTCGAAGGGGTGGTTGCATGTGCAAAGTAAATATTCTCATTGGTCCTACACAAGAAACACCGACTGCTTGGATTTATTATGGGCCACATCAATGCAATTAGATAACTTGCTATATGGATTTATTAACTCTCAAGAAAATGTTAGCTCTCCGCAGTGGAATGCTGGAAAGGGTACTGAAAAATTTAGGGTAAATTTATAGAGTGCACATACTGTAAGCATAGAGTATGATTTATAGTATAGAATATGATTTAGAGTATACGGATTTAGAGTATACGGATGTGGATGGTCTTATACACATGGCATCCTGTACAGCATCGTTGCACAATAAGTCAGCCAGTTATACAACAGCATTGGATATATACAGTAAAATACATACGTGGCATCTGTCAGATACTCCCTCCGTCCCGGAAAGTTTGTCGCTTTGTAGTTCATTTTTAAACTACAAAGCGACAAACTTTCCGGGACGGAGGGAGTACAAAGAATTGCGGTTAATGGGTGTATTAATACTATGGATGGAGAATGAACTCGTGGATCAGCGGTAAGGATGAATGGCTACTTATGAGTCGGTGGTTCGATCTCTGAATCAGACTTCTAAAAATCTCGCCGGGGCATTATCTCCATAAAAATTTTAGTTATTGACTCTCACAATTGGAGCCACTATCGGAGGGTGACACCCCTGTTGTTAATCATCGAATTTCGAGATTTTTGGTGATCTTTTCAAGAACGTGATTTCAAGACTAGGTGTAATTGTAGGGGTTGATCATGTGCGTGTTTTATTCTTCTTTAATGTGAGTGAATTTGTGTGCATATGAAAATATACTGCAACTGTACGTAGTTGAGAAGAATAAAAAAATACCATTCATCAAGCTTAATGATTATAATTTACTGTTATTCGAGTATTATGACCAAGTTGAAATAGAGAAAGTAAACTGGCACCATCTCAAGAGAACGGTTGGAATGCAATCATTATTCTAGTATAGTCGTGCAAAAATTAAATCTAAACTACACGATTTACATCTAATGGTTATTGCATCCTTACATTAAAAACCTTTCACCTGACACTATAAAATGCAGTGTAAACACTACTGTTAGATGAAAGTGTTTAAGTGTAAGAATACACTATTCATTTGATGTAAATCATGTGATTCAAATTTACTTTTTATACGATTACATTAAAGTGCTGATTGCATTTAGTTGTACCCATCTCAATTTCCATGTACTAAAAGCCTTCATTTTTCTTCCCTCGCTCCGCGGCCCGACCCTTTCGCTTCCCGCCCTCTCCCCTCCTAGAAAACCCACCAAAAGAGCCTCCACATTTCACCGTCCGACATCCGCGGAGAGAAAAGCGGCGGCGCGGCGGTGGCGACTAGCGATGGGGATTCAGGGTTTGCTGCCGCAGCTAAAGTCTACCATGGTGCCCATCAAGGTGGAGGAGCTGCGGGGGCAGACGGTGGCCGTCGACACCTACTCTTGGCTCCACAAGGGCGCCCTCTCCTGCAGCGATAGCCTCTGCAAGGGCATCCGCACCACCAGGTCGCCTTCCCTCCCCCTTTCCTGGACATGCATCGTCCATTGTAGCCTCGTAAGGTTTCTTGACCCATTCGGCCTGTCGCCGCTTTCTTGGAAGTGTCGGCTCCCGTAGGGTTCTTGATTCGTTCGGCCAGATCCCCGATACCAGATTGACTGCTTCAGGAAATGCGGCTCTCTGGGATGAATGTATCAAGATTTTGCGTCGAGATTCCTTGTTCGTGTTGCCACAGGAGTTACGGGAATGAATTGCTTTACATTTGTTTTGCCCCCATTTAACATCTAAATCAACAATTCTTTTTAGTCTGCTATCGTGGAAAATTCTTATGTAAACATATCTGGGTAGATTTGTGTTCCAGTTGGTTGTCATCAGGCAGTTTCTCAGTTCCAATTACTGACCAGAAAACTTATCCAACATGTTCTACGCAGAATAAATATCTACACCTTGACATATTATCATCGCTACCTTCTTTTGGTACTGTCATAACTTATTGTGCATCTGTCATTTAAATACCTTAAAATCGCAATGTAGATAGATTCACTAAGTTTTTATAGACAATATCTGAAAATTTAGACATAGGGCATCATAGTATAGAGTTATAACTCCAATTTATTGTCATGTATGGGATTGTACCATAAACTCACCTGTGATGCTTCTCCTGTTGACCATAAACCAGGCATATCGACTACTGCATGCATAGGGTTGACATGTTGCGCCACTATGGCGTGAAACCAATTCTTGTATTTGATGGAGGTTTTCTTCCAATCAAGGGTGATCAAGAAACAAAACGTGGAAGGTATGTTCTGGGATTTCACAAAGGATCTGACATGTTTCAGCTGCGTAGGATATTTTCTTTACTCTTATAGAATCATAATTCATAAATGTAACTAAGATACACATAGTTGTCATTCAGTCATTCCTATGAGCTATTTGTTGCTAAAAACTATTATCCTTCAGGTCAAGAAAGGAAAATCTTGAGCGTGCTAGGGAGCATGAAGCAGCTGGCAACTCACGTGCTGCTTTTGAGTGCTATCAGAAAGCTGTTGACATTACACCGAGAATTGCCTTTGAACTGATCCAGGTACAACTGTGTATTTCTTGTAATGTTACAGATTGGTTAAAACATACGGAAAGTATTTGGTACAGGAATATATTTTTGGCAGACATTTTTCGTATATAATTACAAAGTATGACGCAGGTACTGAAGGGAAAAAATGTCGATTATATTGTTGCACCTTATGAAGCTGATGCACAAATGACATTCTTATCTGTTAACAAACTCGTTGATGCTGTAATCACTGAGGATTCAGATTTGATACCATTTGGCTGTTCCAGAGTAAATACAATACTACTGCAACCTTTTTCAATATTCTTTATAATATCTCGATTACCTAGCTAAATTTTTCTCTGTATCTTGTTGAATGTCCTCTAATTTATGTGCATCTTATTCTAACATGCAGATTATTTTCAAAATGGACAAATATGGACAAGGTGTTGAATTCCAGAATGCACGATTAGAACGAAACAGAGAACTTGACTTTAATGGATTCACACGACAAATGCTACTTGAGATGTGCATTTTAAGTGGCTGTGACTATCTCCCTTCTATGCCTGGAATGGGTGTGAAACGAGCTCATGCACTCATCCAAAAGCATAAGTGTCATGAGAAGGTAAACATATCTGCTGTGTTGCACATGCTACCATCAAACTTTGTAAAAACTTGACAACTGTAGACAAGATCAGTGGAATGTATAATTGCAGGTAATCAAGCACCTGAGGTACAGTGCAGTTTCTGTTCCACCTCAATACGAAGAGAATTTTAAAAAGGCCATCTGGGCCTTTCAATTCCAAAGGGTATATGATCCTTCTACAGAAGATATTGTTCATTTGTCAGGAATTCCTCATGACTTCAGTGATGACTTGGACTTTTTGGGCCCATATCCTTTATTAGACATATATATAAAGCTTTCTTATGACTGCTCAGTTTTTTTAGACTGCAAGAGTGTATTCCTACCTTTATTAGACCACTCTGTCTGATGACCACTGTGCATTGTTAATCTCTGAAACATGAAAAAGTTTTTAACATTGCCACAATATCTTTAATAATTTCAAATCGATTCACTCCCAGAAGAAACTCTCATACATCTGAGATTTTCCTTAATGGATTCTTACATGGTTGCCACAGGATGTTGCCAAAGGCATTGCTCTAGGGAACATTGATCCACTAACAAAGGAACCATTTCAGGTACTTCCCATTTCCATTTTGGTTCTATTTCTTCGTCTCTCCCTTTTATAGGATTGAATTTGATCCACTATAGAATATAGATCTATTAATTCATATCACATGCTTTGCTTGTTGGTCGTTCTGGTTAGCTGGTCTGTTGTTCCTCCAACTCAGATGTGATTCCATTTTACACCACTGAGCTTTGTGCACTTGCAAACATGCAAATGTTCACGGGAAAAAGACAACATAACTATTACGAACGTAGTATGTTCAACATACAAGTAAAACAAAACTGAGGTCATGGTTTCGTACCCCCCTTTCCCCATCCTTGAAAGTGCCTTTATTCAACATGCTGTATTTTGTGTCATAATAAATTATCAACGTGCTCTAATTTGTCAAAGACATGACAATTACCAATATTTTCTTGTAATCTCCTTGATTGTTGCAGCCTGAACCAGAGTGCATTGCACCAGCTGTTGGGAAAGTTTATGCAACTAGAGAGTCTGTTGTTTCTTCAAATGGGAGGAAGAGACTGGATTTGCCTGTTCAGAAAAATATACTGACAAACTACTTCTGTATCCTCTCAACTCATTGCAATTTCAATAAAGAACATCAATCAAATTTATTTGCTATGCTACTCTCATCTACCTGTTTAAGTATAACAAGTCACAAACACAGAAGTGCCTTGAACTGTAATAAAGTCCCTTTTGATTCCCCATATGTCTTTGATCATTTTATGACAGCCCATATACTGGCTGAATAATTAGCAGATGTGTATTGACACAATGCACAAAATTTATTATTATCCATGTCCATTATTTGCTTAGGTTTATTTTGAATCATTCGTACTGAATGATCGTTATGGATTATCCTTGACTTGTTGAAGGCTTATCATCACTTGAGGCAAAACGAAAATTCAGGGCACCTAAAATTACACCTAAGCTGAATGAGTCTTCTTCGCCCAGTCCTCAAACTGAAGACTCCAGCACCCCTGATTCAGTTGAAGATACTAGCTTGCCAGCAAACAACATCCAAGCTTCTCAATGTAGTTCTGGGCAGTTATACTCTGAACCTCCTCCAGATAATCCAATCAGTGATGCTTCTCAATGCAGTTCCGAGCGTTTCAGCTGTGAGGATCCCTGTGATAATTCAGCTAATATTTCACCCCAATGTAGTTCACTTTATGGTGGTAGTTATCCTCCTGAAGACACAGGCATTGAAGACAGAAAGGTATTTGTATTCCATCACTTTATTGCCTAAACAAGTCCAATGCTGTGCTAATCATTCTTACAGCAATCAAGGCTCTATTATCCCCAATTTGCTTGTACTGTTCAGGTTGAGGCTGGCTACTGCAACAAAAATACAACACCAACTGGTTATTACTCAGTGGGTAATACTTTGAATTTTCACAGTTGATGCATGACTTATTTGCAAATCACATTCTGTTTTTTTTTGTACAAACTAATGTAATCTTGGAATTGATTCTAGTAGTCTGTCTTACTCTTATTCTAGGGGGGATATCGGAGCCTTCATTACTTCCACACATGAAGGAACCATCTATACCAATTCAATATTATAATAAGAGCAATGTGGCCTCTACTGATAGAAGAGCTACCGTGAGGAGTTCATACTTCAAAGCAGTAAATAAGAGGGTTCACACAAACCAAGACAAGTTAGGCAACAATGAGGATATTCAAACAGATAATAGCTCTCGTTCTGAAGATCAATTGAACTCTGGCATGTCGAAGAGAAGAAAAGTTTCCGGTCTCCGAAATTTTGAAGATGTAAGTGATAGTTTCTTTCTTATCTTATCATAACCTCTAGTTTATTAGATCGTGCATAGGTGGTCTTAATTGTGCTGTTTAGCAGGACATATTGCATACGGTTAGTTCTGACAAGAGTCCACCTGTTATTGATGAAGGTAACTGAGTCCTTGTTTCTAGTTTATTTATCGTATTTGGGAGTTTGGACTCTCTGTCATGTTGACTACTCCCTCCGGATCTTTTTATTTGTCACCGGCTAGTTCATTTTTGAACTAACCGGTGACAAATAAAAAGATCCGGAGGGAGTATGAAATTAGACAGTTAACAATGGCAAATAAAAGTGTATGTTATCTGTTTCCAGTTACTGTACATCCAATTTGAGAGCATATTTAACTTGTCCATGATGCTCCGGCAATCTTTGGCTATTTCATGATCTTTTCAGCATATAAATCATTCTTTTACCGTTAATTTATTGTAACATATCAAGTCCCATGCAAACTTCAGCACTTTGAGGTACCTGTTGCATGTCTTCTAAGCAATTTAAGGTGCTTCTCAATTGTACATGAAGTTCGTTTTTGCATTGTGGAATAGCTATTTGACAATTACCTCTTCTAAAAAATATTTAGTACTCCCTCCGTCCCCATGAACTTGTCGCTTTGTAGTTCAAAATTGAACTACAAAGCGACAAGTTTATGGGGACGGAGGGAGTAGATTTTAAGAAGCCCTGCCAATTCATATTTGAAAATTCCTGCAGGTTTTGATACAGATCACATTGAGGATACAAATGCAAATACTGAAGGCAGATTTGGATGCAATATTTCCCATGTGGATAAGTACAGTGGCATTGCAGAAAAATCAATGGATAAGTTCACTTCATTGATATCATCTTTCAGATACCCAGGCTCCCGTGCCAGTGGCCTTCGTGCTCCTTTAAAGGATGTGAAGAACACACTTTCTGTGAGGTATGCAACTCGAGCTTTTCTCAATGGCTTCAAACCTCTTAAATAAACAAGTATTGGCGGTTTACTTATCAGAATGTAGTAAAGTTTTGTCATGGACACATTATTTGTCATGTCATGTCGTGTTATTTCCTTTACAGATCTGTTATAAGACCTCATGAACAAGACAGATCCAGATGTGCATCTAAGAAAACAGACCAACGACTTCCTTCAAAAAGCAGTTGTATAAGTGATAATGAGAGAACTGCTGGTGGCCCTCCTGACATTAGCGCATTTGCTTACAGGCCTGTGAAAACTGATCAAGGCAAAATCACAACTACCGATGCTATTAATGCCTCCCCTGATGTGGACACGTTTGTATACAGACCCATGGCATCTACTGCCTGCAGTACTGACCGGAGCAAATCCACGGGTACAAGTGGAACTGCAGACAACCCTCCTGACCTAAGCTCATTCGCGTATAAGCCAACAAAAACTGCAGTCAGCCCACCTGACCTAAGCACATTCGTGTATAAGCCAACAAAAACTGCAGTCAGACGCACTGAAGGAAGTATGCCTGCAGGAGTAACACTAAAGGCAGCAGGAGGGACTTATCAGAGCCGATTCAAATAGAAATGCTACTAATTCAGGCTCCCCTGGTCTAACCTGAATAAACCCAGATCGAGTAGATACATGCTATGGTGAAAACACCGACCAAATCATCTTCAGGTTTGAGCAGATGAAGTCATGATTGAAGATCGCTGAAATTCAGAGTTTGGAGGCCGTGTATGTTCGTTTTAGCGCTCATTGGCAGCTGGGCATCCATTTGAACGGCCGTTGCTAGCACCAAGAGCTCTTCATTTTCAGAGCTCATTTTGTGTGCTGCATGTCTGCAAATCAAGTGCACATGCGGTGGTGACAGCGTTGTAGCTGAAGAGTAGTCCCATTGGTGTCTGAAGTTAAATTGTAATCAAGATACTGTTGTAAGCATACATGTATGCTCATTCTTGTATGGGCATGAGTTGAAAGACCTTGTTAAGTTCAAAGAAAATTTCAGAATAGTGTCCTGCCAGTTCATGTTGTATTGCGGTGTGATCGACAACTTGACATGATACTCCCTCTGTCTCCGGAAATTTGTGGCTTTGTAGTTCAAAAATGAACTACAAAGCGACAAGTTTTTGGAGACGGAGGGAGTATAAATTTACCATTATGTTCTGGTAGCTCCTATGCAAAGCAGAGAACGAATGAACTTCCAAAAATGTGAACCTTAGCCTGTCGGCGAAGCGTCTACGAGGAGGCCTGCCAGGGTCCATTCCCGTTCCGACACCGGCGCCCGCGTTGCCGCGGCTCGGCAATCAGCGCTGGTGATGGTCGCGGGTCTGCCGGCCGGGTGCGGCGTGATGGCGCTCAGGTCGCGGGTGGACGATGCCATGTAAATGTAGTATGAATAATGGTTACGGTGTTACTCGTTATTGTGTATTCCTTCCTCTCGAGAATCGGATGCATAGTCCCTCCGTTTTTAAAAATTTGTCGTCTTGTTTGAGCTACAAAACGACAAACTTTTAAATTTGTGCTTAATGCAGAATATGGTTCTGTGCAATAATAAAGGTGGACTGGGTCTCAAATATCTTAGGAAGATGAATATTAGTTTAATCACAAAATGGTGGTGGAAACTTGAATCTGAAAATGGTCTTTGGCAGGACATTGTTAAAGCTAAGTATGTCAAAAGTCTGCCAATTGGTGCTATCAAACATAAGTACAATGATTCTCCAATGTGGTCTGATTTCTTAGAAGTCCAAAACCTTAATTGTTCAAATAGAAAATGTTGTTTGGGCAATAGAGAAAAAAAATAGATTTTGATTTGAGATATGGCTTGAGGATAAACCTTTGTGTTTGTCATACCCATTGTTATTTTAGTTTAGTGCACAAAAAGATTTAACTGTTGCTTGTGCTTCTAACAATTGTTCTATTCCTTCTTTACCAGTCATTTTACATTTTTTATGGTACAGTTTAGCAAAGAAACTTAACATGCAGGTTATTCAAGATTGTGAAGACAAGTTTGTTTGGACAAAATCCAAATCGGGTTGTTGTACAGTTAAATCTATGTATCAAAGACTTACTTTGTCTAGCAATGGTTGTAGTTTTAAGAACATTTGGAAATCTAAAGTACCACATAAACTGAAAACTTTCTTATGGCTGGTGGAAAATAAAGCTCTTCCAACAAAGGAAGTGATGAAAAATAGAAACTGGAATGGTGATTTTAGATAGTTTCTGTGATTCTTTTGAGACATTAGATCATATGTTTTTTACCTGTGATTGCATGAAAGTGGTGTGGGATATAATCGTTGTTACTATTGGTTCTCGATCTAGACCAAGTAATGGTACTCAATACTGAGATTGGATTGCGAGTGTCCTACCTGGAGCTAAATCTGTCTATGCACTGGGGTTGGCTGCTGTTTGTTGGGCAGCTTGGAAGCTGAGGAATAGAACATGCTTTGAGAATAAGTCAATTAAACATCCATGCGATATTGTATTTTTGGCTTGCTCATTGATGAAATATTGGAGAGGTCTTTGTACTCGAGATGCAGAGTATCATCGAAGAAGGAGCTAATGCAATCATGAAGGAGATGATGAAGGTGTTGAAGAGTCAGAGGATGTTCATACTCCCGGCGCCTCAACAGACTGGTGAAGTTGGTTGATCGAGAGAGATTATCGAAAATGATGAATGTACTGCTAGTTCAAAACTAAGTTCTATCTGCCGTGGTGGTTTTTGTTGGCTGTCACATAAACAGTTTAATGTGTCAGTCAATTTATCTTGAGAACTTAAACCTAATAGGAATTTGCAGCTTATCCAATTATCCGTAGACATATAGATAGAATTGCTTAGGGGTATTGGATAACAGTATCTGTATTTTGGATCTCTGTTTCGGTTATATGAAATAGAAGTGGCGCTGCCGATTCTAAAAAAAAAATGGTTCTGTGCAATGATGGCTAACCACTGAACAACACACTGCTTTCTCCATCTGCCAAGGCCCTGGCGAAGTCAATATGGTTCTGTGTATTGATGGCCCAAATATTTGCTCAAACAAGCCCAATTGGTAAAGAGATACATCCGACATTAGCCCAGTGCTACTGCACATTAAATAAAAAAGATGGGAGAGAAAAATATCGTACATTATTACATACTAAACAGCAACTAGGCTGATTTCACAGCAATGGTGAATCCACTCCCGCAGTAGACGGCAAGTGAACCAGAAGTACATGGCCCCTTCTCACCTAAGTTCACTCTCTGGGGAACCACCTGATCCGACGTGTCGCCTAAACCAAGTTGTCCATGTTCTCCCCAGCCCCAGGTGAAGATTGTTCCCTTATCTGATAAACATATAAAGAGCAATTATTCCGTTTCATCATTGATTATTTATATATATGTGAGAAGTTTCAGCCGCTGGAGGAACTTTACCTGTTACTAAAGCAGAATGTTCAGTTCCACTTGCTATTTGCACGACATGTTCTCCATCAATACAGGGAACCTTCTCCAAAGCCAATAAAGAAGGTGTCGCTGCATGTCAAACATGATTTCAGATGGTGCCGGTGGAATATCATGAGATGAGTACATAATCAAAGATGAAAGTACTACCATCATGAGTACTGCTTGTTGCAATTGTCTTTGATTGCCGCACCACTGTATTTCCTGATTCAGGGAGATCACGCTTCTGGTGATGATAATGACCAATGGTGAAAATTTGTCCTTCTGTTATACAAAACGGCAACAAATCTGACAACATATCCAGAAAACGTAGTTCAATTAAAAAATCATGATGCACACATACCGGAAAGAAGTAATGCATGATGCCATCCTAATGCCACTTGAGAAATATAGAGAGATGGTAACACCGCCCGAGGTTGGTCATCGTCGTCATGTTCCCCAGTTAGCGCCCTTCCCCAGATGTACAGACGACCAGATTCTGTAAGGAAATTATAGTCAACGACCAGAGAGAAAATGAGGGTCCATGACTGCAAATTTACAAGGCTTTACCACTCAATGCAGCACTGTGATCTCCATTGGCATAGATATTTACTAGCTGACAGTTTGGAAAGCCATCAATTAGTCTGGGAACATTATATGATTTCTGGATCCTAGAAACACATTTACCAACTTGTCCTCGTCTTGCAGAGCCAAATCCATATACTGAATTATCTGAGAGTTAGAAGAGAAGATTATCAGTGCCATCCATTTGTAAGGTAGACAAAAAAAATTGAATCCAATTTGGCCTTTAAGTCTTAGAGGTACATAAGGTAAGATTCTAGAGGTCCATAAGGTGAAGCTCTAATCTTACAGTTCTGATCAATGCTGCCACTTCATGTGGCCCCCGATTACAGCAAGCTCAGTTCCACCAAGTTCGAATTCAATATGTGTATTATATAGGTCTAATATTATTGAGAGTGGAAAGACCAATTATTCCCAGCCCCACATGGGTTGGATCTTGGATGTCGCCACTAATTATAAAGATTCCCGGAAGAGGGGATTTGCAAGGTAATAAAGTAAATTGCAAGGGTGTGTGAACATGCCATTTCTAATTAAAAAAAAAGGAAAACGGGATCAGGAATCAGTTGTCACAAGAAAGAACGGCTCCAAATTCCTTACCTTTCAATAGGACAAGAGAATGACGCATCCCAAAAGCAAGCTTTTCAACATGCCTGGGGTTAAAGTAAGCTACTTCAAAAGGCAAGTTCTTTGAATGGTTATCACCAGTTCCAAGCTGTCCAAATGATCCATCTCCACACATGAAGAGCTGTCCGGAATCTGCAAAAACGAACTAGAAACATCACAGCAAAGCTCATCAGCAATTGTTTATTTTTCAACAAACAATGCCAATACCAAAGAAAGATGAAACTGTTTTATCAGAGAAACAAAAAAACACATGATAAGGTCAAAACAAATAAAAGAGATCAATAGTTTAGAATTAGGAGACCTGTAGCAAATCCAGAGTGGTTCCATCCAGCAGACACAGAAGTCACTGTATGGTTTTCAAGGAACTTAACAAACTTCGGATTAGGGATGTTGTCCAAGTTCCCATGACCAAGCTGACCACGCGTACCTCTGCCCCAAGTAAATACTTCACCTTCACCTGAAAGGTAGAGTAAACTGTAAGCTTCTTCATGGCGGATAATTTCTTGAGGGACTGAAGAAATGGGGCAGCAAGGTTGCCAACAAGATAGAATTGGCTTCCAAGTCAAATACACAACCCTTGAAACGTATATGCAAATGCGAGCTCAAAATGCTAGGTTAATGTCGCCCACACAGACACTGTAATGATGTCCTAGCAGTAGCTGAGGCTGAGCGCATTAGAAGGCCAATTTGCAGCCAAATTAAACCCCTTAAATCAATCGCAAAAAAAAAAACTTAATTCCCTTTTTCTAACATTTTCTTTTTCAAAATTATCGTGTCGTTCGCAAACCAGTTTTCAACTTCTACTAATAGAAGACAGCGAGCCATGATCATTACTGATACTGCTACAAACTCCATCTGATGATAAAGGCATGAGGAAAAGCTCTCCCGTCCAACCCTATCACCAAATAACCTAACAGTACAGAAGATCTAAATCAATACGAGCGTACTTGTGAGTGCGATGGCGTGGGCGCCACCGCCGGCAACGAAGGAGACGCGGCCGCGGCAGCGAGGGGGAAAGAGGAGCGGCTGCGGGAGGTGGTGGTCCTGGAAGTCCCCGTTCCCGAGCTGCCCGTCCGTGCCCGCGCCCCAGCTCCACGCCCACTCCGACACCTCCTCTTCCGTTACGCGCCCCTCTTCCGGGCGCGCCGCCGCAGCCATGTCTTCCCGAGACCTGTTTCTGCTTGCTTGATTTGTGACTCCTTCTCGACCGTCCAGTTAACGGAACCAACGGTTACGATCGCACGAGGCGAAAACACTGGCCGCCATCTTCTGCCGCTGTACGGTTATTTTCTATTGGAGTACAATAAATTCTCTCGAGTAAAATTCATAAAACTGAAGTGGATTAACAAAACCATCCTAAAGTTGCACATAAAACAAAATTTGTATTTGCATTAGTATCGTAAAACTACACAACTGAAAACAACCACTAAATAGAAAAATAAATAAACACCTTTGTCAGGACAACAAGAACCTAAGGTTTGACTGTTTGAGCGATGTACGTAGAAGCTCCAACGTGAAGCTGATTATGTTTTATTAGATGAAGAGAAATTTTATTTCATCAAGCAAAAGGAAATGCCATTACTTTCAAATCGAAATACGAGATGTATTTGACCATTTCATTGTTATAAAGTTTTCACTATGGTGCATCAAGGTGATTATGTTGCTGTCCTGTTTTTTTAGACTATCTTCTCTGATGCCACTACCTACTTACTGGTGGGACGTACTTGTCGATTTTAGCAATTGTATTGCATAATAAAATTCCAACATATTTATCGAATATATGATATTGATTATGTCCCATTTTCAATTATGTGTTGTATACAATGGAGTACAAGGTGTAGCTAGTTGATCTAGTTGTTTTTTTCTTAAAATTAATCAAAATCATTATGTTTAGTTTAGCGTTCGTGACGCCCTCGTACGTTTGATCGGAATCCGATTCACTGCTGCGGCATATGCGAAAGAGCGAAAGGAATGGCAATCGCTGTCCCTCCCACAGTCTCCTAGATGCATGGCTCACAGAGTTCCTCGAACAACCGACAGGAAGGCTGAAATGTGATAGAGACCAGCTGGTAATTGCCCCTGAGAAGAAGAACTCCATCGCCAGTGGCGAGATGCTAATTGCCTGAAAGAACTCCACCCGCTACAGTCTACTACTGCTCTTCTCCGCTCTATTAATTAACCTCATCGTGTTCTCCAAATTTCAGCCACGCCTCGAGGTCGATCGCGACCAATTCATTTCGCTAATGGGCAGCCAGCACCGCGGCTGAAAGCTAAGCTCCCCGAAATGGTGATCCGTTCGGCACTACCTGTACGTGTGAAAGGAACAAGGCGGTGCTCATATCCGGACGACAAGCTTCCAGCGACTGCAACTCCCCGTGCTCCGCGAATCTCTATCATTCCGTTCCGTTCGGCCGATGAGCTCGCTCGAAGAAACGATTCGCCTTATCTTGCCTGAGAAGGAAGTAAATGCCGGTGTTCACATTGCGAAACTTTATGCTGTGCTGGAGTGTGGAGTTCTCTAAACACTTGCTGTTTCTAGCTGCTAGAACGCTCTAGCTGTCCATTTGCCAAATTTTGAAGCTAGGAATCTAAGAGAGATCGAAAAAGGACGGTTGGGTCAGGAAAAAAAAAAAAAAAAAACAGGGTTAAGAGACGATGACGAGAGGAAGCTTTATTCGTTTCCTCACCCTTTTCCTGCGTTCTTCAACGATCCATGTGCTGACACCGGCGGCGCGCGTGCGAATCTTGGAGTGCTTGGGAACGTGTAATCCGTCGTTGCCAATGGCCAGTATATATAGCCGATCGACCCGGGGTTCTTCCCTTCGAACAAGCTAGCTCGCAGACATCTGAACTTCCTTGAAGCGCAGGCGACGAGCATGAGCGACCGCGGGTACGGGTACTCCTACCCTCCACCTCAAGGTAACTCTCCTCTCCTACGCGCACAGCATGTTCAGAATTATGACTGTGAAGAAACGTGATCCGTGAAGCTCAGCATGGCGTTCCATTTCGCTTGCCACTAGCTGTGCGTTGACGACTTCTTGCATGCTCTTGAACTGACGGCTTGGTCACGCGCAGCAGGGTACTACAACAATGGACCTCCGGTGATGGCGCCGCCGAGGCGGGAACCGAGCTTCCTTGAAGGATGGTATATATATATATCATCGGATTGATCTTACTCCATTATCAATGTCCATGAACACCGTCACTCACAAATGCTAATGGATTTTTTTCCTGTTGAACACGCAGCCTCGCTGCACTCTGCTGCTGCTGCCTCATAGACGAGTGCTGTTGCGACCCTTCGGTCGTACTTGTGTCCTGATCACAACACAAGCACGTGTATGTACGTGTTTGCCCTTTGCTAATTAATCATACTTTCAGCCTATAGCAGATTACAGTATACAGAGTATGTATAAACTGCAATTCGTCCATGGTTTGTCGTTCATGCAGATGACACGTTGATGTATAGTGCACTGCAGTTTTTTTGAACGCATAGACACAGGACGACTATATGTATGTATACTAATGTACTGCACTGCAAAGACTCTGAGCAAGTGTGAAGAAGGCAGACATCAAATTCTATGCATCGTGCAGTTCTTGTTTTTTACTACAACCTCCCGACACAACACAAGGAACCAAAACTGATTATTAATTCAGAAACCGGCAACGCACCCAAGCTAATCATGGTAAACCTAAAATTAAAACAGCCCGGCCAGGCCACCAGCAGGCTGTGGAAACAAAGCCCGGCCAAGAATCCTCGTTTCCACATGGCCATTGGCCAGCCATCGCCTAAACAAAGCTCTGCCTGCGCCTATATATGGGCAGCCTCTTCTTCTCGTTCCCATCCAAAGGAACGCAGCTCGCCAGCTTCTTGTGTTCCTGTGGCGCGTCTCTAAACAAATTCAACGCGAGCACCGGAGCCGCGAGAAAGCCGCTACCGCTACCTACCTACCTACCGAGAAATGGCGGGCACCCTCAAGCTCAGGATCCTCACCGCGGCCGCCACAGTCGTCGCGGTCGTGGCGTCGTCTTTGGTCGGCGTGGCCACCGCGTCGGAGGCACCGGCGCCCGGCCCCGCCGGCTCCTCCTCCTCCGGAGCCGCCGCGACCGCCCCAGCTTTCGCTGTCGGCGCGCTCGCCGTTGCCGCGGTTGGGTACCTCTTCTGCTGAAGAAGTGCGTGCGTCTCCGGTTGATCAGCTGCGTGGATTGCCTGCCGCCCTGGAGTATACTACGTACATGTATCAGCTGATCATTTCTTTTAGTTTCATTTTTTTTCATGCATAGTGTTGTTGGACGTGTTGTGAACGATTGACAAGTGCATTATCCGGTTAACCGTGTGTGTGCCTTTGTTCGTGTACTCTATATAGACCTTTAGTTTGAAGCACAGTACAAACACGCAGTGAGTCTAGCTAGACTATACATTCTTTTCCTGATTTTTTTTCTGGAACAACTAAAAGACATAAATAAACATACTAGTCAAAAATTTAAATTTGGGCCTCCTGCGGTTCATCGGCCTGCTGGGCCTCTGGTAATACCATATACTACGGCTTTTCCGCCTCCAGAACATTAGTGCTGCAAGTTAGGGAACGTGACATTGAAAGATAACTGACATGCACTATGTTCTCGCTGTTTGAATCTCTTCAAGACGTTCGCCGTGAAAATCCATCTGATTGTTTGCGCTATCTCGTACTAATATAATTCATACACTGTTCTGAAAGCCTTTTGAAGATACCGGTGAAGAAATCCCCTGCTTTCACTATGTTACCAACGAAGGAAGAATCCCCTTGCTTCCCACTGATTTCTCCCGATTGCCTACAAGTAGCACCACGACCATGATAAAATGTTCACGAGCGTTCGTATCTTTGTGTTCGAGAATCTGGGCGGGCACGTACGTAATCCTGTGCTAGTGCTTATTAACAAGGTTATCAATCATACGGTTGGTGTGCAGACACTGAAAATTTTTCTCCATCGATTGCATTTGTAAATTGCGATGTACCAAGAAATGGAATTATCTGAAAATAATCTCACCACCGTATGTTATGTATAAACATGATCACCAGAAAATGACTCGAGTCCACAAACTGACTCGCGAAACAACAAATCTCAAATAAAAAACAGAAAAAAAAAAAACAAGCATGTAGAATATCGGATACCCCAGCCGCCCGCCTAACAGAAGAGGTAGCCGATGAAAGCCGCTGCGGCGAACGACACGGCGCCGAAGGCCGGCACCGCGGCGGTGGCGCCGGACGTGGGAGCCGGGGCGGGCGCGTCGGCGGCAGAGGCCGTGCCCACCAGAGACGAGGCGACGACCACGGCCGCCACGGCCGCGGCGAGGATCTTGGCCTTCAGCTGCCCTGCCATTTCTCCGCTTCTCTAGCTAGCCTCCCTGTAGATCGGTGCGTGGCGAGGCGGGGAACTTGTTTGCCGCTGCTGTCTGGATGAATGAGAATGGGGGAAGCAGCAGGTGCTTATAAGTAGCTCTGCTGGCTGCAAAAGGGGGGTGTCTCGTGTTTCGGCAACTAATTAACGGCATGGCTGTCATTAGCTGGCGAGAGTGAGGGAGGGCGGCCGGCTCGGTTCGCTGTGGCGGAGCTGTTGTTGAGATGGAATGATTGGCGTGGGTGGGTGGTTCGCCGTGATATGATGAGGATGGTTCGCTGCGCTGGCCTCGTGCTAACTGCTGTCTGTCTGCGCCGGATGGTGTTCGACGGCGAGGCAGTGTAAACTACACTTGTTTGTTTACTTGTTTAGCGCCAAAGTGCAGCGAATTTTGACGTTGACCGCCGTTTGGTCGCTCGAACTGGGCCAGCTCCTCAAACAGAGTGAGTTCCTCTAGGTCTGCGATCTGGGCCCTGACGCGGTCCAACAAAGTGAGCCCAGTGCAGTTTCTGTCGTCAGTAAAGGACAGGCCCAATAGAACATCGGGTGTCGGAGAAGCGTAGGAAGTTTCGGGCTTCTTTTGAGAGAGAGTGAGAGAGGGAGCAGACAACAACCCGAAAATGAAGCAACCTTAGATGAGTTACCTCCTCCTGAAACGCTCCGTCAAATGAAGTTGTTGGAAAAAACTCTGCACTATGACTATTCCAGTGAGTGCAAACTCGGGACAAATCTGTTTTCATCTTGCTAATCTCTTCGAATAGAGATGAAACGAAGTACTGCATCCAAAATCCAAATGCAAACCCTCTTACACAAAGAGTATCAAACGATCGAGGGGTGCGCTTCGAGAAGCCCATCACCACACTCAAGAGCCACCGGTGCTGCAGCTAGATTCTACCGCACGCCGCTCATGCGCCCCAGGACCCAATGCGCCAATCCAGGCAGAGCAACGCGCCGGCGACACGCAAACATATCAATGATATGTACATTACATCAGAAATTCAGAGGCACTGAACCGATCGACCTCTGCTTATTCAGGGGGAGCTAGGGGTGCCGGCGACGACGTCACGTCGGTCGCCCGTGCGTCCCTCCCTCCGCCTCGCTTCATCATCGCTTCGTCGTCAGCCTGAGCACCGGCGGCGTCGGCGGCGGCAGGCCGTGGGACTCCACGAGGATCGACCACAGCACGTGCACGTCCTCGCACTGGCACGACTTCACGTCGTCGTAGAGGATGTAGATCCCTCGCTCTGCACCCACCAGAATTCTCGCATTCAGACATCAGAAGGAAAAAAAAAATCGGGGAGGGAGACAGAGCGATCTTTGCCGATCGACGACGTACTCTTGCGCTGCTGCTGCTGCACCTGCACCGCGTTGACGCGGCACCAGAGCTTCCGCAGCGGCGAGAGCAGCGACCGGAGCCACCCCATCCTGAGTCTCGGCCGCCGTCTGCTCCTGCTGCATCTCCTCATATCTATAGCCGGCGAGGCGAGTGACGAAGCCGTGGCGCACGTGTGGTGTGGGGGGAGGGACTGGTGCGGCTCGCGGAGAAGAGATCTTGGCAATAACAATAAGGCAGGTGGCGTGGCGTGGTCAGCGTGCTCAGTGGTGTGTACGTATATGAACAGAGCTGAGCAACCAGCAGCAGGCCAGCAGCCGGTGGTGGTGGTGGTCGTGAAGTGACCTGCGGAGATCCGGCGTTGCTTTACACTTGGGTAAAGCCTCCCACACTATTCGATCTCTCTCTGCCCCTTTGGTTCCGTCTCGGTGCTCTCCGCTCTCCCTGCCACACCAGACTCCCTTGCGCATCAATCCTCTACCTCCTACGGCGACGTCGACGACCGAGCCCCGGCGATCTTTACGGTGCCGCGTCGCTGTCGCCGGATCGGTCTCTCGCCTCGCGACTTAAACTACCACACTAGTAGCTACTACGTCTCGTATGAGCTTTGCCTCTTTCGCGTTTGCCTCGCCTAATCAAGAAACTGATGGACAGGACAGCTGCTAGCTAGGGAGAGTCATTAGTCGTTGTTGTTACTAGCTTCTTCCGTGGCTGCTGCTTGTTCACGGCCGGTGGATCAAGTCAAGCAACCAAGATGCATATCCCGGGGTTAAAGAAACGGATCGATCGGGCAAGGCTGCAGCACCAGGCGGGCGCCGATCGAACGCTTATCTGCCACGACGACGCATGATGCTTGCTTGCTTCGTTGGACCAACGACGCATGCATTCTGTTGGGGAATACTTACGACGCACGGCATCGATTTTACCTGACGAAAGAGCAGAGCGGGCAACAACCGTCTCGGGGAAAAAAATGCGCGGCTGATGATGACGAAGCGACGCGCATCGCGATCAAGTCGAACTCACCGTCTCGCAGAAGTATCGAGCTCGTTATCCACGTGGGCTCTTCCATGTTTCTCCTTCACCCTGCTCGATCGTCGTGTGGCTGCTGCGTCCATGCTGTTTGTGCCTTTGCGGCTACTGCTGTTCCAAGCTACGACTACCAGATGAAGGACCGCACCGCACCGCACCGCACCACGCGTCGCATCATGGAAAAGCCCCCCCTTCGCGAAAGATGTTCGTCTCTCTTTGATTAAGCATGATTACATGGGCACAGCTTTTAATTACGATCCTTTTGATGTGATCCGAGTTAATATGATATCTGCCCGATTGATCTGCTAGCGTCATCATAGTAGTTGAGCAATCGGCGGCTCTGTACAAGGGAAATATGACGCCGTACCTTCCATTGGTTACGAACAGGTACTGCTCGATGCAAATGAATTTGGGTTGAAAAGAAACTGACAAACGATTAAATGGAGGGTGCACGCGTGACAATTTAATTTTGGTTCTGGACCTCAGCAGCAAGGCTTTCCTTGTCGATCTTGCTAAATAAAAGCAGCTTCTCTTACTGAATTGTTACGCCCGTGCACATCACACAAACCTCCCTGGTCCGAGCGCCTCCGCTGCCGGCGCCGATGAGGAGGCGGACAATCGATCCTCTGCCGACGTCGTTCGGGAAGATCATCAACGATAAGGGAAGCTTTATTCATAATGAAATAATCAACTAAATTTTGATAATAATGTCTAGACAACATAGATAATAGTACGGTAATGCTCCTTTTCAGTCGCCTGATGGATCAGGTTATGGCATCAGGCGACCGCCATTTGGCTGATGAGCAATATTTGCTTATGTAAAGATTATATTAGTTATAAAATAGCTAAATAAATTTTTGTGTGACTCACAAACCATAAAATAATTAAATAAAATAGGATTACAATGATTATTTATTAGCAACAGTAATTAGTTTTTAATTACTCGCTGTTTGATTTTTTTTCTAAATTTCAGGTACCTGAAATTTAGACGCACTCATAAAGGTATTATTTTCTTTCCAATGGAGGAAGCAATAAACTCATAACAAGAAATAGGTGAACGCCAAACAAGTCCTGAGTTATTGGGATGTAACTTTCCTCCTCCCAAACCCTCCTCCCATGTCTACTCGCCACGTGTCATATTTTTATTTGTCCACGTTGTCCTCCCAACAAATCAGCAAACGGTGGCACCTACAGACGGCAGAAAATGCAAGGGGCAAAATAGATGCCAGCGGAAGGAAAACGTTAGACGTTTTGACGTCTTTTAGGCTTCCAGAGAAGAACAAAAAAAAACTTGCTCTCGCTGCCCGACGTGAGAAGCTCATCGGCCATGGCTGCCTCGCAGACCTCGGCGCACGACATCCTCCCACAATTCCTCTCCCATCGGAAGACCATCACCTCCCCAAGCTCGACCGCACCTACGGCCCGCCCGCGAACCTCGCGACACGCCACCATCCCATGGTATGTCCTCCAATGAAAGCTAATCGCCTCCTTACGCTCTGCCACCCCGGCCAGAGACAGGACCGCACGCGCACGGTCGACACTCACCACCCTCTCATGGTCCCATTCCCACCGGAAGTTGAACTCCTCCCCGAGGCCGGCGACGATCACCGCGTCGAGACAAATCGAGCAAGGAACGGCCACCGCCTTCTCCTCCCTCCCGCCCCCGTCCTCCTCCACCTCTACGGCAGCCGCTTTGTTCGGGTCTGTCCCGGCACCCATCCCCTCGCTTCACCAACCGCTAAGTTACTAACCGGACCCCGTCTAATCCAAGTGAGACATGTTAGAGATATATGGGTTATTTGTATTTCTTCACATATTTGTAACCTTTTGTACCTCTATTTATAGTGGCCTCTAGCCCTCATAATAATACAAGCGCTATTCATAACATGGTATACAGAGCTTTAGGTTTTCGACCTAATTTTTTTGCGGCGGCTCTTGGTCCTTTGAGCGCCTTCATCTTGGCTGCTCCATGACTATCTATCGTTGTCACTTACCGATCGATCGGGCGAGTCTCGCGCACGTCGATCCGCCGCTCGGAGGCGTTCCAGCTTCGCTCGGAGGTGTTTCATGCGGCATCCGGTTTTCGGCGGTAACCCAGATCGGACTTAGACGCGTGTGACTTGGTCATGTCGCTGCCACTCCACTCAGATCGGACGTCGAAGGTGCTGCATCACCGCCCTACTCCCCCGCCGTTCCACCAAAGTCTCGATCATTGTGGAGTGAGCTGCTCATGGATCGATGTGTAGGACCATGTGCCCACGTGCCTTGTGGCTGGCTTCGTAGCTTGGTTGCTGGCTCCAATCTTGGCCTAGCTCCACGTACCCGCACATCTGGTGGCTCTCTGGTGGCCTCGTAAGTTGGCTCTCGCCGCCGCCACTGCTTTGTTTGTTTGAAACCAGTGGCGTGAGGCTAGGGTTATCAAATTACAAAAAAAGAAGAAAAAAAGAAAAGAAAAGAAAAAAAGAAAAAAAAGAAAAAAAAAGAAAAAAAAAGAAAGAAAGAGGATTATTATTCTTCTCCCTTTTGCTCTTCTTCTTTCTTTTCTTTCTTTATTGTAGTTTGCGCTGCTTATTTTTTTGCGCTCTTGTCGTTACCTGTCGCTGCTCACTTTGTGCTCTAGCCGTCGTCTGTCATCGTCACGATGACTTCTTCGTCGAGCGGTGTTCTAGTCTTGCGAGTTACGATGTACATTGCTTTTCAATGGCACCAATTATCGCGACTGGGTTTTCCGCATGCGTCTACATATGTGTGGTCTGCGTCTTTGGGAGTTTCTTACAGGCGATCTCAAATGCCCGTCTTCTTACAAGTCTGACTTCAGCGTATACAAGGCTTGGTTGGATGACGATGCTCGAGCTGGTGCTGATCGTCTTGCTGCTGATATTGTTGAGTTTGAGTATTCACACCAGATGTGGTCTTTTCTACGTCGTCGTTACGAGACTACTGGTTAGTCTATATCTCTTGCTGCTTTTCGTCATGAGCAGCTGTAACGACAGAGAGATGCTATCGTGGAGGAGTTCTTTGATCAGATGGATGAGACTCGTCTTCATGATTGTGGGTCGTTGCGGACCTCTACTTCGTCTACTCGTTCTTCGACTTCTCGACCCACTGCTGGTGTTCAGGCTTGCCATTCTTCACAGGATGCTCGTGGTGCTGGTACTGGAGGATGTTAGGGGATTTCTGCTGTCATAGATGCCTAGTTGCTTATGCTTCTTCGTCGCCTTGCTGTCTCTACATCCTCAGGAGCTGTTGGTATTGTGACTCAGCCTTTAGGATGGATTCTTGATTCTGGGGCTTCGTTTCATATGACTCCTTACTCCACATGTTTATCATCTCTTAGTCATTTGTCTCGTTCTCTCACCGTTCTTACTGTCGATGGTTCTTCACTTCCAGTTCTTGGACAGGGTACCTTTTTATCTGATTCTTTTAATGTTCCTGATGTCTCCTATGTTCCTAACCTGACCATGCAGCTTATATCTATTGGTCAACTCACTGATCATGGTTGTTGAGTGATTCTTGATTCTGATTCTTGTTCTGTTGTGGATCGTCGTACGAGTCAATTTGTTGGCCCTGGTCCTCGTCGTTGCGATTCCCAGCGTCTCTGGGAGCTTGACTGACTTCGTCTTCCTTCCGCTGCGTCTGCTAGTCGTGTTAGCTCCGCTTTTGCTGCTCCTTCTACCTCATCTTTTGCTCAGTGGCATCATCGTCTAGGACATATTTGTGACTCTCGTCTATCTGCCTTGATTCGTCGTGGTGTCTTAGGAACTCAATCGTTAGCTCAGTGTCAGGATTGTCGATTAGGAAAGCAGATTCAACTTTCCTATCCTTCTAGTGAGTCAATATCTCAGCGTCCTTTTGACCTTGTTCATTCAGATGTTTGGGATCTTGCTCCTTTTGTTTCCAAAGGAGGGCATTGGTACTTTAACATTTTTATAGATGATTTTTCTCGCCACACATGGGTTTACTTCATGAAACATCGTAGTGAGGCATTGTTTATCTATAAGTCTTTTTCGGCTATGGTCTGCACTCATTTTGACACTCCTATCCGTGTCTTTCGTGCTGACTCTGCCGGTGAGTACCTCTCTGATGCTCTTCGTGGTTTTCTTTCTGAGCAAGGTACCATTGCTCAATATTCTTGCCCTGGTGCTCATACTCAGAATGGTGTTGCTGAGCGGAAACATCGCCATCTCCTTGAGACAGCACGAACACTTCTCATTGCTTCATCCGTTCCTCCTCATTTTTGGGTCGAGGCTGTTTCCACTGCCACTTTCTTGATTAACACTCAGCCCTCGTCTGCTCTTAAAGGTGGGATTCCTTTTGAGCGTCTTACGGGCAAGATGTATGATTACACCAGCCTTCGTCTTTTCGGTTGTGTGTGCTACGTGCTGCTCACATCTCGTGAGCATACTAAGTTGATTGCTCAGTCGGTTGAGTGTGTTTTCTTAGGGTACAGTTCGGAGCATAAGGGTTATCGTTGTTGGTATCCGGTTAATCGACGGATGAGGATTTCACGGGATGTTGTTTTTGATGAAACACGTCCTTTCTATCCTTGTCCTTCCTCTGATGTTTCTTCTGCATCTGTAGTTGATCCTATTTCGTTCTTGTTCTTTCCAAATGCTCCTAATACTAGTGTACCCCTTTCACACTCTATACCACATTCGACAGTCTCACCTTCTTCTTCGGAGCCTTGTTCTTTGGTTCCCGATTACACTTTGAAGGCTCCTGTCACGCAGGTTTATACTCAACGAGTTGAGCCCCCTTCAGATGTGCCATCTTCTGATGAGTCGTCTACTCCAGTTGAGTCATCTTCTGATGTCTCAGCTTCTCCAGCTCAACCTGCCTCTATAGATACGCCTTCTTTTTCTGAGGGATCATCTCCTTCCGATGATTCTGCTCCTGAGCAACCTCTTGGACATGGTCATCGTGCTCGCCAGCCTCCTGCTCGGTACTCTTCTTCTAGCTTTGCTGCTATTGCTATACTTGAGCCGACTACCTATCGTGATGTTGTTCCTCATCCGGAATGGCAGCATGCAATGGCCGAGGAGATTGCTGCTCTAGAGCGTACCGACACGTGGGAACTTGTGCCCTATCCCCCATGTGTTTGCCCGATCACCTGTATGTAGGTTTATAAGGTTAAGACCCCCTCTGATGGTTCACTTGAGCGATATAAGGCTCGATTCGTCGCTCGCGGCTTCCAGCAGGAATATGGTCGTGACTATGATGAGATCTTTGCTCGTGTCGCTCACATGACCACTGTTCGCACTTTGCTTGTTGTGGCCTCTGTTCGTGACTGGTCTATCTCCCAGCTTGATGTGAAGAATGCCTTTCTTAATGGTGAGTTGCGTGAGGAAGTTTATATGCAGCCACCACCTGAGTATTCTGTTCCTGAGGGTATGGTTTGTCGCCTTCGACGCTCTCTTTATGACCTTAAGCAGGCTCCTCGTGCTTGGTTTCAGCGTTTTGCGTCTGTGGCCACTGCTGTTGGTTTCTCTGCCAGTGCTCATGATCCCGCACTTTTTGTGCACACTTCGTCTCGTGGTCGTACTCTTCTTCTTCTCTATATTGATGACATGATCATCACCAGAGATGATTCAGAGTACATAGCCTTTGTAAAGGCCCGTCTCAATGAGCAGTTTCTTATATCCGATCTTGGTCCTCTTCGCTACTTTCTAGGGATTGAGGTTTCTTCCTCCTCCGAGGGAATTTACCTGTCTCAAGAGAAGTACATTCAGGATCTTATTGATCGGGCTTCTCTTACTGATCACCGAATTGTTGAGACTCCCATGGAACTCAATGTCCATCTTCGAGCCACTGATAGTGAACCTCTTGATGATCCCACTCGTTATCGTCATATTATAGGGAGTCTCGTGTATCTTGGTGTCACTCGTCCTGATATCTCGTACTCTGTTCACATTCTGAGTCAGTTTATTTCCGCTCCCACCTAGGTCAACTATAGTCACTTGCTTCGTGTCTTGCGTTATCTACGTGAGACTATCTCTAGACGCCTGTTCTTTTCACGCTCTAGCCCTTTACAGCTCAAAGCATATTCTGATGCTACTTGGGCTAGTGATCCCTCTGATCGTCGATCTCTTTCTGCCTATTGTGTTTTTCTTGGTGGTTCTCTCATTGCCCGGAAGACTAAAAAGCAGGTAGCAGTTTCTCGTTCGAGTGCAGAGGCTGAGTTGCGTGCTATGGCTCTTCTGAGTGCAGAGGTTACTTGGCTGCGGTGGTTGCTTGATGACTTTGGTGTTTCTGTTGGTATGCTGACTCCTCTTTTGTTTGACATTACAAATGCTATCAGTATTGCTCGTGATCCGGTTAAGCATGAGCTTACCAAGCATATTAGTGTTTATGCTTTTTATACACGAGCACACATGCAGGACGGTGTTGTTGATCTTCAGTATGTTCCTTTAGAGCTTCAGCTGGCGGATTTCTTCACGAAGGCACAGACCCGAGCTTAGCATAGTTTTTATCTCTCCAAACTCAGTGTTCGTGACGCACCTTGAGTTTGAGGGAGGGTGTTAGAGATATATGGGTTATTTGTATTTTCCACTTTACATAGGGGTTTTTTCACATATTTGTAATCCTTTGTACCTCTATTTATAGTGACATCTGGCCCTCATAATAATACAAGCGCTATTCATAACAAGACCAATGCAGAATGGAGCTGGAACTGGCGCCTGAGCGACGACGATGTTGCTACTGCGCCGGGACCAGAACACGAGCTCAGCCCAGGACACTATCAAGGTCTCAGTTGATGAAGTATTGGCTGATTTCTCATGCTTGCCTGTTAACTGACGCAGCTTGGTAGCCACCATTGCTGAGTTGTCTGGGAGGATAACGTAGACAAATGAAAATATGACACGTTGCGGGGGTATGCATGAAAGGAAGGATTGAGAAGAGCAAAGCTGTGTCTGAGTTATTGAGCTTAGGGGTGAGCGTTCGGTCTAACCGATATTTCAGTTCAGATATTTCGATTTTTTTTCGAAATTTGGTTTCTTGAAATCACTACCCGAATTATTGTAATAATATTAGGTACCCGAACATTTTGGGTACCAAAATTTCGATTCGGTCTTCGGTCCTACCCGATATATCCAAATTATACATTATATCCATGTCATGTTTGCATAAATTCAATATGATTCATGGATTTAGGGCGCGTTTGACACGGTTCCAGATTTAATGAGAATCAGAAACAATTTCAGTTTCAACCTGAAACAGTTTCAGAACATGAAACATAATCACTTGAAGACCGTTTGGCTAATTTTTGTAATTCAGTTTCAGCTGAAAGGTGATAAATGCTGAATTGACATATTTACCCCTTCTTTTTATCCCTAGCTCATGCAACGGGAACATCTTTCAAATCCCAAGCTCACTCACGTTAGCGTGCAGTACACTATGTTGTTCAGATGGGTATTCGATCGATTTCCACATTTCACTTCTTCGGCAAAGAGTTCACAAACAATTTTAACATGCTCCTCATTTGACCAATCAGCCGTATCATCCATCTATACACATTCATTCACAAACTCATGAAGAAAAGTACTAGAACTAGTACCTGAATACGTACACATTCATTCAAGCATAATGGACAGTAGCAGTTTATTCAAGCATAAGAGACAATAGCAGTTTTTCGAGCATCACAAACAGTAGCAGATTATTCAATCATTGTACACAGAAGGGAAAATAAAAAAAGCATTGTCACTACCTTCCAGAGAGCCGAGGCAAGCAGGCACGTTGAAGCCTGGCACGGTGAGGTTAGTGTGTCTCTGCAATCCTGACACGGTGCAGAAAGTAGGCAAGCTCCGCGTGGATCCCAGGAGAGGTGCGGCTTGCGCCCGACCGCGTGGATCCCAGGAGCGGTGCGGCAAGTGCCCGACCGCGTGGAACCCAGGCGCTGGCGCCGCGCGTGGTCCTCCGCTGCGGACTCCACGAGAGTTCTGGCGACGGGATGAAGACGATGGGATGAATAGAAGATCGATCTCGGGGACTTCGGCGAGTTAGTTGAAGAGCCGCTCTAATATTGGACTCGGTGGCAATTTTACGTAAATAGCACGAACTTGCTGGCTAGGTCGAGTCCTTGTTCCGATTCAGCCCGTGAAACACCTTTTTGCTGGTTTCAGCTCTTCTATTCTTTTTACTGTATCGTTTTGGGGTGATTCTAGATGAATCAATTTCGCACTTTTATCCGTTTGGCAGCACAATAGATGATTCTAACGTGAATCTAATCTGATTCATGCAGCCAAACGCATAATCCCATGAGATAATTTATTATAAATTAACAAATGATAAATAAAAAATAAACGTTTAAATCCAACTTTCGCACTTCACCACATGAAAAATAAAATATCAAAATTTGAATTGTTCATAGTTTATCGCATATAATTTAACTTATTATTTGATGGACTGACTATTCGGTCATTTCGGTTACCCGAACCCGAAATTTATTTTTCGATTATTTATATTTGCTACACGAAAAGTACCCGATACCTGATATTTCGGTCTTTTCTGTTCTGGTCTCGGTTTTTTCGATTTCGTTTTTTCGGTCCCCATTTTTTTGCCCACCCCTAATTGAGCTATGTATTAGGTGAAACTTGCAAATTTCCTTTCAAACAATCCACACACTAATCACAATGGGAGATTCCTTTTTTTCCCTACACCTGCCCAGCATCTTGGAAGGCGTGGCAATCAAGGACACACGCCCCCACGTCCCACGAACGTCTCCGGCTCAGGTCTCACTACACCATAAGTCACCGACACTCCGGACCCACTAAGCTAGCCATCCCGCTGGCCCATACGGCAGTGTCAGATCCAGGCCGGGTTTCGCTAAATTCGTTTCCTCCTCACACCCGCAACAACGGAAACAACGGCCGCGTGGCTTACTCCAAGAACCGGAAAAAGGAAAAGAAAAATTGAAACGAACCGCGCGACGGATCGGAAGGGAGCCACCACCACCACCGTCTCGGCGCCTCCGCCGCGGCCGCCTCGCCGATCTCGCGCGCGATCCGGCTCGTCCGCTCGGGTCGCCCCCGAGCTCCAGGTGGAGCTTAGGGTCCGATTCAGGCGCTCCGTGGTGGCTCTGGTGCCATCGAGTAGCGAGATCTAGGGTTTTCGCTCGCCGCGGAGTGGGGGCGATGGGGCGCCGGAAGATGTCCGCGGCGGCACCGCCGTCTCGGAGCTGGTCTAACGTCGGCGGGAGCGCTATCTCCGGTGAGATCCGTGGCTCGGTTTGATGCGTAAGGCATTGCGAGGTGTTTATAGATCGGGGCTAGCTACCTCCCGTGGTGGGTCTGTGCTGTTTCGGTTGTGATCGGTGGCAACGGGGGCGATGTCTGGATTCGGATGACCTTGGAGGAAGAGTTTAATATGTCAGGTTCATCAGTGGCTGCATGGTGACGCCTCTGTATCAGGGGGGTATCGATCTTCTCGAGTCAAACGCGGGTCAATGCATTGTGATAGGCTGCGTGTACTACATCGCCTTTTTTGTGTCTTAATTTCTCTAGGGCTCCGCATTTCAGTTTGAAGCTAGTTCGTTACTTCGTTGATCACACGTGTTAGATATTTGGGAAATATAAGATGTATTTATATGCAAAAGGAAAGTTGTTCTTTTGTTTGGGCATTATGAGCAGTGATCAGCACATCTTTATGGAAACTTTGTAGTTTCAGAATGAATATTCCACATATTTCCCCTTCCTTTTATACGTGTCAAGTCACTATCAGAAGAAATACATATCTTTAAGTAGTATGTTAAAACATGTTTGACATCATTATGGCAAATATATCGTAAATTTTACGAGGTACAATTCCTAGTTCGGATTGGCAGATAGCTTAGATGGATTTGTACCCCACACAATGTATTGCACCTGCGCAGGATTTGTTATACAATTACATTGTAATATGCACAACACAAAAAGTCTGAAACCATATAATAGCTGATCAAGTCAGCAGTTTGTCAAGATTATTTTGCTGCATTACAAATTTGTGACTATAATATATATATTTAGTTTCTGGTTTTGTCATTTTTAAATGGGAAACGAAATTATTTAATGTCTAGCCTCGATCACTGAATTATTGAGTTGGTTTTGGCAGCACACCAGGACAACTGAATATCAATCCTAGTGTTACAGAGGACTTTGGTAGGTATATGAGAACAGTGTGATTTGCACAGCCCCAAATTTGAAAACAGCTTCTGGATCTGTGCAGGTTGTTTTAGTGCCATATAATGTTAAATATCCCGACCATCCTTTTAAATAGTAACTGTTTTTCTGCACTACACCTTTATTTCCTCTGCTGTGTAAACAAATAGCAGCCTATGCCTCAATTTTATGCATTTTGCCAGTGACAGTATGAGTTTTCTGTTCTTGATAACCAGGCATACTACTATAGTATTTGTTGGGTGGTTGCAGTTGCTTTGTTTTCCTTTCACCTCATACATTTCATTCTTTATCTTACAGAACTTCGGGCGAAACACAAAATGGACTTGGCGAATTTGACATTAACAAAACAACCACTCAGAACATCACGCTTTTTCATGTTAGCCATGTTATGCTACTTGAAAAGATTTGCAACATATATCCGGAGTAAAGTTGGCTTGCTTCTCCTAATTGTTTTGGTGGTAGTTCCTGCAATCATACTCTTTGTTACTGATGGTCTGCATAGAAAGGTGTGTTGCTTTTTTCCTTCTAATATTCTTTTTTAACTTCTGATGTTTATGCTGATACTGTGATACAGCTAGGAATTTCCATAAGGACACATGCTAGTATTTTTCTTTGCAACTGTAACAGTCAAAATGTATAAGATGATATTTCTTTTATACCATGTTGGATTCTTGTTAAAGTATGTGGGCACTAATTTTGTTTTCCTGATCTGCATGCAGCACACGGAAGAGTTCCTTAATTATGCTGAATTTGTGTTATGGTGGGTTTCATTAGGTGTGGCTTCGTCAATTGGGCTAGGCAAGTTTTATTTGCACCTTTCAAAATTGTGGAGCTTAATTCAATGCCTAAGCAAAAGAATTTATTTTTACCCTTTTGTTACAACAAATATTTTATTATTATTTCGGTTTGTTGATCTGGTTGAAAGCTTGAAGCATGTAAACTACCGTTATAAGTTAATTATTAGGCAGAAAAAAGAGGAAATCAGCACATTTTTTTGTGTAATTATACCTAAACCTATAGCGTTTGAGGAAAATATTGAATGTCCCTTTACTTTGTATTTGCATCTTTATTAGGACTTAAAGAAAACAGAAGAAATAGATTGAATGTGACAGATTGAAGTGGTTGCCAGATTATCATTATTGAAAACTGGCCTACTAAGAAATAAGCTGCAACTGTGGCATTGCTGTTCCCCTTTTGAAATTCCCTTTTTACTTTTTAATGTTGAGTTTTGATGTGATACTGGACAGTTTGCAGACCTATTCTCTGTGTTTTGTTCTATGTGTCGAATGATCCTGATAATCTTTTCAAATTAGTGGTCATGGTGTTTCTATTATGGGCACTCACATACTTGTTTCATTTTTCAATTCTAGATGCATTTGTCCTCTTGTTTGACTGATACTAGAATGAACATATTAATCTGACACTTTACTGTCATGATTTACATTACACTTATGACTTATCAGGCACGTGCCTAGCTGTCTATTCCTTCTTTGGAAGGTTGTTTTATGGCATCTCTTTATAATCGGTTAATCTTGACACATCATTCTGTCAACCTTATAAAACATTGTTCGGTCAACTTTTGCTCCCTGCGGTTTAAATTTTGTACAATTTTTTACTAAATTGTTCATTCAAATGATAAGTAAATAAATCGGAGGGAGTAGTGCTCTGGAAGCGTATGCCCTTTTGTTTACCGCCTGCATGATTTTCATTGGTATAGTATCACCTGGTTTGTTTGCATGTAGAGTTAGTGCTTGCCAACTGTTATCTTTAACCAAAAACATGCAATTTTGGAATACTTTATCACTGCAAGACACGAGAACTTTATCGCTGCAACTTAAATGAAAACTGATGTTTTAGATTTTAAAATACAGGTTCTGGTTTGCATACATTTGTGCTGTATCTGGGTCCTCATATTGCTCTCTTCACTATCAAAGCTGTTCAGTGTGGACGAATCGATTTGAAAATGGCACCTTATGATACCATACAGCTTAAAGCTGGTCCATCATGGCTTGACAAGAAGTGTTCAGATTTTGGTCTGCCTGTGTACCCAGCATCAGCACATTCAGTAAGGATCCCAGTCTTTGATTTACTACCTCAGATACAGCTGGAAGCAGTTCTTTGGGGCATTGGAACTGCCCTTGGCGAGCTACCTCCTTACTTTATATCGCGAGCAGGTAAACTGCAAGGCCTTCTTCTGAAAAAAGACAAAAAGTTGTAATATTTTGCAATATTCTATATATCATTATGTCACCCAACATTTGTTAATCTCTGTAAACATTATCAATAGTCTCCATATTGCTTTGAAACTTACTTCTTTTAAGAGCAACAGCAACATATCTTTTTTGCTTTTGTACTGTGTAACATATATATTTGTTTCTTTCGGTAAAAAAAACATATATATTTGTTTCACCTTGGTCTTTTATGTTCTTGAAAAAATTGCCTTTAAACCTGATATGTGTCTCAATTAACGACACCTAAAGTTCATCAAGTTAGACTGAATAATTTTGTATGTTGCAGTGAGTTTTTTTTCTCTCAGTTTGGAAAACTCTTGTGACTAATCAATGAGAAATGTGTTACGTGCCCATTCCCATTTTGCTTGACATGCTAGAATAGCTTGCTGCGTCATAATAAATTTTAGAAAACCCTTCTTGAAGTGTTATCCCAGAGTTTCTGGAAAGAGTTCTTTTTTTTTTCTTTGTATTGCATTTCATTATCTGTTCTTTTCACCGTTTTTAAGGTGCCTATTCTGAATGATACTGTGTCATATTGCAGCACGCTTGTCAGGAAGTGAGTCAAAAGCTGTCAAGGAGCTGGATTCTGCTTCTTTGAAAGATGGGCGAGTAGCATCCACTCTTAATCGAACGAAGCGTTGGCTTCTTTCTCACTCTCAACATCTCAACTTCTTCACTATCTTGATACTTGCTTCGGTTGGTCTCCTATCTGCCATGTTGTCTTCTCAATTTCTTTATGATAATACGGATGCCTTGTAATTTGTAAAATATTTATTCTATGAATCATTTGACTCTGCATTCATAATTAGATAATTCATGCACCTTTGTTCTATGTGCATGCCACAACTCCACATTTTTGGGTGGTCCATGAAATAACTTATGGGAACATTATCTGTACAGCATCTGTTCTATGTTTCCTCTGAGGAATATTATTTTTCTAGTCCCCAGTTGGTAATTTTCTGCTTGTTTTCTTGGCTCATTAGGTTCCAAACCCGCTCTTTGATCTTGCTGGTATTATGTGTGGTCAATTTGGTGTCCCCTTCTGGGAGTTCTTTTTTGCTACTGCGATCGGGAAGGCCATCATCAAGACTCATATTCAGGTGAGGCATCTATCTTTTATTATATTTGGTAATGATGTTTATGGTAATGTGCCTTTAACTTTGTTCACTTGTTTGCGTGCATTATATTGTTATGAATGGTCTCTTTGCATCATTCGATCGAACCTTCAGTCTGTTGTACATGGTTGAAATCTTACAAGCTAGCTCTGCAGAAAAACCAAGTACCACTCATAATTTCCCCGTCAAAAAAGAATCACTCGTAACCAATCTGCTTTGGTTTGACTTTTGTTGGTGTACTGAGGCCTAAAAACTTGGTCCTTCAGATATCTGCATAAGTTTTTAGCACCTGTACTCTGGGATGAGCGCCCAGTTAGTCTCAATGCTGCATCAACCCCTGACCACTGATTTTTTTATTCAAAAAAGTTGGACCTGGAAATGAAATAAAAGAATGATAGTTCATAGTTCAGTAACTGAACATATGATCAACTAGGTTTGGTTTCATTCTGGAAGTTTGTTTAGTTACTAAATACTCCACTAAAACGTAAATAAATTGAATCCAGTAAATCAATTCACTTGTAATCTTATTATACCTGAAAAGCCCAATAAATTTAGCTGAGAAACATCTGGCTGAGCTTATTATGGTATTTAAGTATTCTTTGTTTGTTTTTACCGAAGTTTTTAGGTGGTTTGCGTACTTTGTTCTGACGTGTTTTCTCTGCTCCCAGACATTATTTATTGTATCCTTGTGCAACAATCAACTCTTATATATTATGGAAAAGGAGTTAATCTGGATATTTGGTCACATTCCTGGGTTTTCTGCCACCCTGCCATCTGTGATTGCAAAACTCCATGCTGCCAAGGAGAAGTACTTATCACCCCCAGCACCAGTCTCACCATCCCCACAAATGGAGGTTGGTACCTTCAGTTCAAATTGTTGTCATTTGAGCTTGGATAAACTGGTTTTTATTCATCCTTTCTGCTTACTGGTTCTTTAACATTCTATAATCTTACCACTTACAGGAAAAACAGTGGAATTTCTCTTTTACATTGGTTTGGAACACTATAGTCTGGCTCGTGCTTGTGAATTTCTTCATCAAGATAATCACATCAACAGCACAAGATTATCTCAAAAAGCAGCAGGATATAGAAATGGAGCTTCTTACTGATTCTCCGCCCTGGGCTCATTCTGAAACTGACTAGTGGTGCAACTGGTGGTATTTATTCAGCTGTTAGAGCTGTGAAGATTCTCCTTCATAGCCTTAAGTCTTGGCTACGCCCTTGCAGATGATACCAATTTCAAACACTTCATTGGTACTCCCTTCTTTCTCAAAAGATTGTCACATTTAGTTCAAAAAATGAACTAAATGCGACAATCTTTTGAAAAAGAAGGGAGTAGAAGGGAGTATTAGTATCTATTCATCTGTACAGGGACCAAAAACATGGGCTGCGACGTTTTGTCATCGAGCCTGTAGTGATTCTTCCAGGAGAATCGTCCTGTTATTTTTCAGACGCCAACAGTCCAACACGGATAAGCAGTAGTGATTGTTTATTAAGCACGATTGTTTTACCGAAATGTATCATGGGCACCTATTTCTAATTGTTTTGGAAATGCAATAGAAATTTGGGAGGACTAAAATAGTGATGTTCCGTTCTTAATCTTACTTGGCATGCAATAGAAATCTTATACAGGGCGATTCCACCTCAGCGCGCCCGTTATAAGAAAATGTCTTGCGGAATCAGTTCGAGCAAGGCTGAACGCCTTCAGCAGGGACGGTGAGATAGATTTTGCCGTCCTCGCAAGAAAGAGAGAGGGAGAAGAGAGACTGCCGAGATAGCTTGGCACGAGGAGTAAGTAAACACATCATCATGTTTCCCACTTGATCATTTTTTCAATCGCGACTTCACGCGGCGTCGTCGCGTAGGCTTCACATAGAAGTCTATACTTTCGTCGTTGTCGGAGAGCGACACCCATTTGTCCAAAACGGCGTACTCTAATCCAAATCGGCTTGCCGTAACTTCCAAAGAACCAACAATTTCCTCGAAGATTCATCCGCGTTGGATGAGGTCAGTTATTCTCTGTTTGAGACCCCAGAAATTATTGTTAGCTGCTAAAAATTAGTTATAGAGGTTTCAATCAGAGGAACTAATAGCACAACTAGTTATTAGCTAACTTTCCAACTAACAATAATCTCATTAGCTGTTCCAATTCAGCTAATTGTTGATTAATCTCCATTCTATCTTTGCCCTCTCTTCTCCCTCCCTCTCCTGAAAACACAGCCAAATAAAACAAAGACACTACGGTTAATTGTTTCTTAACAACTAAATAATTAAATATAAATTTCAAACAGCTTCTAAGCTCCAGCTAATTAGCTAGCTAATAATTAGTTATAAAAATTTCAAACAGACTAGGTTAGCGATTGTGATGCAGCCGGCCCCGATCCCCGCCGCTGCAAATCCAGTCGGGATCGCAGGCACGTCGTTCGCGAGCGGAGCTGGCCTTTTTTTGCTCGTGGCGGAATTGTTCCGCGCTGACGCATAGCAGCGCGCTTCGAGTTCGTGCCGCGAGCCACACCCCACCCGGCACGGCACGCGGCGCCCGGGGCAGTTGGGAGGCTGGACACTGCCTATATATATTCGCAGCGAGATAGAATAATCAAGGCTCCCCAACTTTAGCTTCAGACTTCTGTCCCCCAATCCAATCAACCAACTGCTGCAGGGGCCGGCGGAGGATCGCGCCTCCGAGCGAAGTGGGGGGAAGCAGAGCAGAGGGGCTACCGGTGATGGCGGCGGCGGCGGCGGGGAGCGGGAATGTGGAGTTCATCCGCGCGCGGAGCGACAAGCGGGAGTACCGCCGCGTGGTGCTCCCCAACGCGCTCGAGTGCCTCCTCATCAGCGACGCTGATACCGACAAGGTCCGTGCCGCGCCCCCGGCGCTCCGCCGCCAGGGAGAGATAGAGAGAGAGAAAGAGAGAGCGAAAGAAATAATGCTCGCGGGCTGACCGGCCGGCCGTCCGTCGCTTGGTCGATCTCGTTGCTAAGCTGACTCTGCTCCTCGCTGTGCTCAGGCGGCGGCGTGCATGGAGGTCGAGGTGGGCTCGTTCAGTGACCCGGAGGGGCTCGAGGGCCTCGCGCACTTCCTCGGTGAGTTCGTTCTGCTCCTCCTCGTCGCTCGTCTCGCTTCTGGGTGACGCCCGCGCTTCGATTTTCTTCGGTCTGTTGCGTCCGCGCTGCGGTGGTGACGGAATCGACGTCGTATTCGTGTTTGATTCGTGGAATGGGGATCTGGGCTGACGCAGCGGTCGGCTTGGGTCGCCGGTCGCGGGCTGCTGCGGCACCTGGCGCATTCGCTCGCTCGAACACCAGCATCTCCCATTTCGGATCCAGCCGGGGTCTCGATTGTCTTGGTTAGTAAGCTAGCGCGGCGCATTCGCCCGAACAAAGTACTTTTCCGCTTGGTGCTTTTTGCTGGGTCAAATGATGAGGTTGCAGATTTGCAGTCTAGTCAATGGATACTTCTGTTAAGTAAAGCTTTGATGAGGTGTCGCTTGCCGTGTTCTGACCGTCAGACGAACAATGGACGGTTTGCATGAGATCTCGTACTAGCAGGACTGTGATTGTTTTTTTGTCAGCGTGATCGATTGAGAGCGTCCATGATTGATGGTACGGGGATCAGCCACCATTAGTACTCTGAGTAACACCTCTCAACTTCTGAGTTATACATCTGGTTATCGTTACCTTTTCGCTCCCTCGAGGGGATCTGAAGGGGATTCAATCCTTCACAAACTAGATAGGGATTTGATCCTCTTTGATCCCTTCCATTCTCTATGCAACCTAACAAGCCCTCACTGTTTTTCACGGGCGGTAGCCCTTGCACCTGTAGTGATTTGGCACCTATCTGACACGTCACTTTTCTAAAATGTTTTAAAAGTTAGATGTAAGCTTGTAGTCCTAAGAATTGGACAAAATAATGTAAGTTGGTGGTAGTATATTGGAAAATATCTTTGGAGCATGCAATTGTACTTCTGAATAGTTAATCTAGAATGCTCCTGCAAATTGCTGCTTAGTAGTAGGATTCTTGGTAGCTTTGCTCGATGCTCTTTTATAACAGTCAATGCGGGGAACATATACGTGTCGACTTCTGGCTCATGAATATTGCTACTGTGGCTTATAGCACAGTCGTGCATTGCGGTACACGAGTGAGAATGTAGATGTACCAGCTGATTGCAAACTCTGGGATTCACATCCTGGGCTGGACTGCTCATTCTTTGTGTACACAAGTGACTACTACTATTATTGTTGTTGTTATTTTTTTGACCGGAATATTATTGTTGTTATTGATGGATAGCGGATGCATTGAATCAAAATTGATTTTAAACATTTCTCAGTTTTCTATCTTATCTTGATTTATGATCATGTGTTTTCTTACAGAGCACATGCTGTTTTATGCCAGCGAGAAATACCCGGGAGAGCATGAGTATACGAAATATATCATGGAGGTACATTCTATTAATCAATACAATAATAAAGGAAACATTTAACCCTTCATAAGTCATTATGCAAGTATTAATCACTCGTAGAACATCACACAATAGTATTGGAGGGTTCTCTGAATCATGTTAGGTGCTGAGCCTGTCAAAATGTAGTACGTGAGATAGAGAAAAATGTCTGTTAGGTAGGTCATCACAGGTAGTATTATTTTTACTACTTTCAATGGTTGCAGAGTACAGAACAAGTGTATCAAACATACCATACATCATGTTAATGAATCTGCAGCCAGATGTTCTGTGGTGTTCTTGGTGTCGTACATGGTAGACCCAATGCAGCAAATAGAGACATTAATTTCCTGATTAGAAACAAATTTGTCATCCCAACACTATTGTTACTTTATTAGTACCTTAAGAGCTCTGCACCTTGCAGGCTTGCACAATTCCTTTTGAAGTCTTTATTATTCATGCTTAATGCCTGGTCACATTGAATATACAACAACAACAACCAAGCCTTTGTCCCAAACAAGTTGGGGTCGGCTAGAAATGAAACCCAACAATTTTGAAGAAAAGTAATAGAAAATAAGATGAAAGTAAAAAAAAAGAGTAAAAAAATTCTACATTTTATTTATTCTAGAAATGGGTTAATAAAAAAGAAGATAAGAGTAATAAATTCCGAATAAACTAAGATTCTGGCACATGAATTGCTAATTTCCATGCAGTCCTATCATGAGCCAAATCTCTAGGTATGTCCCACTCCTTTAAATCTCGTTTCACCGCCTCCTGCCATGTCAACCTTGGTCGACCTCTACCCCTCCTAAAATTTTCTTCACTCTTTATAATCTCACTGTTAACAAGTCACATTGAATATACTTGGATTATATTTCAATTATTTGTTTTTTTTTTTTACTTTTTGGAAGTATAGATATCTTGACTGTATGATATTATATGAAAATATCAGCATGGTGGCTCATACAATGCTTATACAAGCTCAGAGACAACAAACTTCTATTTTGATGTCAATGTGGACAATTTTGAAGAAGCCATAGATAGGCAAGTTTTCTCAATATTATTTATGTTATCTAATGCATGTTTATCAAATAAGTTTGTGATTTGTGTTCTGCAGATCTGCATGGTTCTTTGTTGAGTAATAATGAGGTGATTTCTGATGTGCAGATTTGCACAGTTCTTTATTAAGCCATTAATGTCGCAGGATGCTGTTTTGAGAGAGATAAAAGCTGTTGATTCTGGTGAGCTGTTTTTTATGCATGGTGATGTTATTTTAATTTAAGAAGGCATATGCTTATGTCACCTTCCGAATAAGATAAATATATGTCAAAATAAACCAGTATGACTAACAACCATAGTCACTTTGCAATAAATCTTATTTTATTTGGAGAAACGAAAAACACACTGGTTGATTTTTCCTTTTATTTCTCTTAACAGAACACAAGAAAAATTTGTTGTCTGACGTCTGGAGAATATCTCAGGTACTCAGATGATTCGATTCTGTTTGCTACGAACTATGGGTACAGAAGATAGCCTTTGTGTATTATGTATCATCTCTATCAGAAACTGCAGTCATTAAGCATAAGTGTTTTGAATAGGATTTCTCTTTATTTACAAGGTGTCTACTATATTATGCAAATAACAGTGCAAGCCTTTTCAAGGCAATCATAATTTCCAATAAACAAAAATCAACCATATTTTGTGTTCTCTAAGTCTTGCTTATCCTCAAATATTAGTTGCCATCTCTTCTCAAATATATTATGCGCATTGGTACTTCATTTTTGGTATTCTTGTATCCAGCTTCAAAAGCACTTGGCTTCAAAGGATCACCCCTACCATAAGTTTAGTACTGGTAAGCAATTCGTATGTTCAGGCACTCTGACTACCATTTTTTAAACTTCCCACTTTTATTTTGTTCCTAGTAACTTAAATGAGTTTCAAAAGTACATGATATTTGTTCAAATCAAATTGAAATAACTGCTTTTGTAATCTAAATAAATGTCCCTAACAGTACTGCACCCTTAGTAAGGAATTGTCTTGTGAAAATGGCATCTTAAAAAAATCTTGTTGGGGTAAGACTGCCCCCACGCCTTTTTTTTATAGAGAAGTTCAACCTTCTCCGGTCAAGAAAACCCCTGAATCCCGGCATCATCCTATAGGGCCGTGCAGATACTTAGAACGGACACCGTTGACTATGCTGGTGACTACTGCAACTACCGACAGGTAGGAGAGCCCGAATCAGCGCACGATCCGGATACATGGCACTCAAGTCGGCATTGTCGCCACTATATTTCAGGCTGCCAGCAAGGTTTTTTTTTTTTTTTTTCAATTCCAATAATTATGGACACTAGGATTTGAACCCTGGTGGGAGACCTCATAACTCGAGACACTAACCAACCGAGCTGTTGTCTGTTTGTAGAATGACATTTTACATAATTGTGTAAGATCACTCTTGTAAAATTTGTTATCTCAAATCTATGTATTAAGTTCTTGTATTTTATTTTATTTTATTTTTATTGCCAGGAAGTTGGGAAACACTGGAAACTAAACCAAAAGTGCAGGGCCTCGACATCAGGCTTGAACTTCTAAAGTTTTACGAGAACTATTCTGCAAACCTTATGCACCTTGTTGTTTATGGAAAGGGTAAATATTATAGTTTAGCCCATCGGAGTATATAAACATATTTGCTGCTGATGAAATGAGATGAATTTAACATTTTGTAGAGAGCCTTGATTGCATTCAGAGCATGGTTGAGCAATTATTTAGTGACATAAAAAACACTGACCGGAATAGCTTCAAATGTCCAAGTAATCCTCTTTCAGAGGAGCATTTGCAGGTACATATAACATCAACCATAATACAGTAGATGGAGAGGATGGAATGTAGACACATATCCACTCTAAATAATTTTCGTTTGTCAGGACATATAAATATAAGTGGCTGTATATGAGATGAAATTTATGACACATGCTATGCAGCTTCTTGTCAAAACATTGCCAATAGAAGAAGGTGACTATCTAAAAATAGTATGGCCAGTTACACCTAGCATCCACTTCTACAAGGAAGGTCCTTGCCATTATCTCAGTCACCTCATTGGTCATGAAGGCGAGGGGTCCATATTCCATATTATAAAGGAACTAGGCAAGTTCACCTCAAAAGTTTTACTTGTTATTTTTTAATAACATTATCTACTCAAAAGAGTGTAACTCTTTACCTTTTAATTAACAAAACGTGTGTCTTATTTTGGCTACTGTAGGATGGGCCATGAACCTAGCGGCTGGAGAGGGTGCTGACAGTACCCAATATTCCTTTTTCTCAGTCAGCATGAGGCTCACTGATGCTGGTCACGGTTGGTTTCCATTTGCATTTTTTACTTCTGAAAGACTTATTTCCTTTTTAGTTTCAAAGACATTTCGATATTATTTAAGCCTCTTATGCCCATATACGATGATCATAGAACACATGGAGGATATTATTGGATTAGTCTTCAAATATATTCTTCTACTAAAAGAAGATGGAGTCCACGAGTGGATATTTAATGAGGTAACCAGAAGTCTTATGGTTTTTGTGTAATGTTAATTATTTGGTAGGTTATGATTTTTTGCCCGCTTACTTCTCTAAGGAACAGAAACACATAAAAGTTCCCTTAATTGTGATATACTTTTATCTGCTAATGAGTAATGGTGGAGTATGAGCATTTGGATATGAATGTTGCAATGTTGGAGACTGCCACATCTTTTCACAGAATTATTTACAGGTTCTTTGTTGCCAATACCAACTCATAACATCAATTGTTCTGCATTTCAAAGCATTTTTAGAGCGCATATTTTGTTTTACATTCATTAATGCAAATATCTGTGCTCAGTTATTTTGATGTTTCAGCTTGTAGCGATAAATGAAATGGAGTTCCACTATCAAGATAAAGTTCATCCAATCAGCTATGTGACAAATACTGTCTCAAGTATGCGGGTATAGTTCTCTAGATTTCATTATTATCACTACATATTGTAGCTTTTACCATTGTCTTTGATCAGTGGGTCCAAAATGTGTTGAAGCACAATACTCTTATTTTCCGCGGGAATTAAACTGCAAGTTCTCTGTATAGTTGATTATTTTCGTCCTGATTCACTTTTCCATAATTGTAAAATGGCTTGCAGTTGTTCCCACCAGAAGAATGGCTGGTTGGTGCATCATTGCCTTCAAGGTATACACCACAAAGAATAAATATGATACTTGATGAGTTGTCACCCGAACGAGTAAGGTATGCTTGTTCAGTCATATGGCAGCATTGTTTGTGCGTACCGTATAAATAGACATGAAATGGTTCATTTTCTGATGTTTTTCCTAGAAAAGTATTTGGTTTAAACTTATATTCTGAACTTAATTTTCTGATGCTTTTCCTATTGTACTCTATGCACTTGCTCTTTCGTTGATACAACACTCGACTTATTTTTCTGCTTAGAATATTCTGGGAGTCAAAAAAGTTTGAAGGATCTACAAATTCTGTTGAACCCTGGTATAGCACATCATTTTCTGTTGAAAACGTGACCCCATCTATGATTCAGGTATGCCTTTTCAGTTATCTCATTTGCTTTCTCACCACCACCACCACAAAGATATTAGAAAATCTCTTAAAAACTGACATACTAGAAACTTATGTAAGTAATCATCCATAACATATTTCCGTTGATTGTGGCTACTTGACAGCAATGGATTCAAAATGCTCCTACTGAGAAACTCCAGCTTCCAAAGCCTAATATTTTCATTCCTAAGGATTTATCTCTTAAAGAAGTGCATGAAAAGGTCAGTTTTGGAGTATTTCAATGTTGACACCAGCATTATGTAACTCTATATGAATTATCAAGACTTAACATAGCAAGTATCTCTAACCAAAAGAATTTTTTTCACCAGATTACTTTTCCAATAGTATTAAGGAAGACACCTCTTTCTCGATTGTGGTATAAGCCCGACATGCTGTTCTCCACCCCGAAGGTTAACATCATAATTGATTTCCATTGTCCATTATCAAGTCACTCCCCCGAAGCGGTCATTTCCACCAGTCTCTTTGTTGATTTGTTAGTAGATTATTTAAATGCTTATGGTAAGCACTTTGCAGATTGGTGAATGATTGTGTATTGTTTCGTAGTCCTCCCAATTTTAAGGTCAAATTATAATGATATATCTGTGGTTTTTGCAGCTTATGATGCTCAAATTGCTGGATTATTCTACTCTATATATATTACTTATTCTGGATTTCAGGTTTTACTCTATTACTATGATTGTTGTTTTAGTCTTCTGACAGTTAAGCTCTTTAGTAATTGTATAACCCTCCTTGATGTTTATCACAATTATGATGTATTATGAAGTTATTGGTATTACACTATTTTTATTTGAACTCAAACATTTAGCTGCTGTTGTTTAAAGGTTTGCATAGGTGGTTACAATGATAAGATGAGAGCTTTGCTAAATGCGATAATGAAGCAAATTGCTAACTTTGAAGTTAAGCCAAACAGGTTTTCTGCCCTGAAGGTAAATATCTGACTATTTATTATTTTGGATTAGGATTTCGGTTGCCCAGGCACATTTAAATTTGTAATCTCTTTGTCACGAACTTCGTCACAATTAGTTTGTTTGACAGACGAGTTTTTCTTTCATTAAGTCATAAATTTATGTGTCGACATGAATTATCAGCTTACCTGCTTCATATGAAGGTTATGGCAAATTTTCATCATATGTGTATCTAAATAGCAGAGCATTTTTACGTACACTGGAATCAAGAATTAAGGCATGAGCATGATAAGTCGAACGTTCACAGAAGATGCATAGCTATCCTTACCCCAGGCTAGTAATCTTATGCTTAAATCAATTCCTAACATTGTACTTTATTCCTCACCTGCCAAAACATTCTGTAAATTAGCTCAAGCCCATCTGGTTGCATTTGTAACGGTGCAGTTGGTGATACTGGCTTGCATAGTGACATAAACATAATTTGTAAGTGCTGCATGTATCACATCATAATTAAAACAGGGCAAAGTACACATGTTTCAATTAACTATTTCAGATGTTCCAGTTAGTAACATATTTTTAGCATTCATGCTTTTCAAGTCAACAACAACAACGACCAAGCCTTTGTCTCAAGCACGTTAGGGTCGGCTAATTCATGATTTTCAAGTAATTTTTCAAAAATAAATCTAGGATAATATGTGCAAGGCATTTTCAAACTCTTGAACATAATTGTGTTTCTCCTGATGAATTTCTTTCGTGTGCAATTGCTTAGCAGAATCTTGTAATTTCAGGAAACTTCTGTCAAGGACTACCAAAATTTCAGTTTCAGCCAACCGTATTCTCAAGCTTCGTACTATGTGTCTTTGATACTGGAAGACAAAAAATGGCCCATAGCTGAGAAACTTGAAGCTCTTTCTAAGCTGGACTCTGATTCTCTTGCGAAATTTGTACCCCACTTACTATCAAAGACATTTTTGGAGTGTTATATTCAAGGTTTGGGATAATTTATGTTAATTATGGTGTAAGTTTCATGTGATTTGCGTAAGAATCATTTCTAATCATACTTGTTGAAAATTCTCGTTGTAGGGAATATTGAAGCAAGTGAAGCAAAATCTATTGTCGATGAGATCGAGGAAATTACTTTCAACACTCCCAATTCTTTGTTCAAATCTATGTCCCCATCACAGTATCTGACCAAAAGGGTTATCATGCTTGAAAATGAGTTCAAATACTATTACCAGACTGAGGGCTTAAATAAAAAGAATGAGAATTCATCAGTTGTCCAGTATATTCAGGTAAATGCTCCTATGACTTTTGGTGCAACAGGTGCAATTTTGATCAAAACTAATTACTGATAGGTGGCTTCTACATTCAAATCTTGGTACAAAAATATTGCTCACCAAACTGTTGCTAATTGGCAAATTTACTTCCAGCTATTTACTGCTTATGATTAGCTCAATCAAACACTGGGTAAGCGACTTGTTTTATTTAGCGCAAGGGTAAGCGAATTGTTGGCAGTTTGCCCATTTAATATGCTCAGTGAGATACTGTAGAATAGGAGAGATTTTCCTGCATTTTTTCAATATTTAGTGCTCCATGATACAGTATTGTACTTTCATGCAAAAATTAGTAATTACTTTTGCTCCATATAGATTCTTTTAGAAGGAAACTTTATGTTTCAACCTCCAAATATGTGCTGGCTACTTAATAACATTATCTGATAAGAAAAATATAGCAGTGCGGTGTAATTTGAGGTGTATATTTCATAAAAACAAATTTGAGGTGTATAATGTATGCCCATTTTCCCTTTTGTACTTCCTAGACCAGGAACTAGGTGGAATTGTATTAAGAAAGAAATAGGCACCCAAAATCGTGTTGAAAAGGACTGGAACTTGGGTGGTCAGAGTGTATATCCACACCCCTAACCAACTGAGCCTCAGTTCGCTCAAGTATTATCACTATATAAGCAGTAACTCGATGTCTGAAAACAAGAAAGTTGAGAAACATCCAAATTGAATGCTTAGCGATCAAACCACAAAGATACTAACAAGTCTAGCTTATCCAGGTACATCAGGACGATGCAATTTCAAATGTCAAACTTGAGCTGTTCTCTCTAATTGCTAGTCAGCCTGCCTTCAACCAGCTGCGAACAATTGAACAACTTGGGTATATAGCAAGTCTTTCTCTGAGGTATGTTCTGGATTATCATTTTTACATGTATCCTGTTACTTGCTACTACCTCCATTCTTTTTTATTTGACGTTTTCGACAAACAAATGAACTAAAAAGTAACTAAAAGATCATGTCTTAACGTCAAATATTTCGATCCTAGAGGTAGTATTTTAGAAATACATTAAGGGAAATTCAAATTTAATTTGTTTTGAGAAAAAAATCTTTGTTATGATGAATGCTATACATTTGAATTGTCCATTTACAATATGTTTACAATGATTATTTAGATACGACTATGGAGTTTGGGCACTGCATGTTGTTATTCAATCCACAGTAAAGGTACAAATTTGAACCTCAAGTAATTGACATGACAAACTTTTTCTGCTTACTCCTGCTGATGTTTTGTTCAAAACATAGGATCCCTCATACCTTGACGGTAGAGTTGATGAATTTTTCAAGACGTTTGAAAGAAAAATTCATGAACTGTCCGACAAGGATTTCAAGGTTAGTAGATCCAGTTTGCACTTCAGAGATAATGGAGCTTTCAGAGTTTCCTTATGTGATTAGCTATGCCTATTTTTTCTCTCTTTCATGAGTACTCCATCGAACCCTCTCTGCAATCTTTTTTTTTAACACTGACTTCCTTATTTCAGAGAAATGTGAAATCGCTTATTGATTCCAAACTGGAGAAATTTAAAAACTTGTGGGAGGAATCTCGTTTTTACTGGGGGGAGATTGAGGCTGGAACTCTCAACTTTGATCGGGTTGAGTCTGAGGTAAGTGTCATGTTGACACCAATGCATAGTAATGGTCAAAATAAAATTGCATCAAGTGCCAATCGAAGAGGTTATCATTCTTGCTTTGAAGGGCACATAAAATAACTTCTCGTTCTAAAACAAAGTCGTGTTATTACTGTCAAAAGACGTGACCTCGAATGATAATTACCAGGTTGCTCTCCTAAGAGAATTGAAGAAAGAAGAATTCATTGAATTCTTCGATCAGTACATAAAAGTGGGTGCGCCTCAAAGGAGGACAATAAGCGTGCAAGTCTTCGGCTGCAATCATTCGGCAGAGTTCAAGAAGGTGATCGCCGAAGCCGATCCGCCCAAAACATACCGGATTGCAGACATATATGGCTTCAAGCGATCGAGGCCGCTGTACAGCTCCCTGAAGGGTGGTCCGGGCCGGATCACAATGGACTGAACTACAGGTATTCTATTTCCATGTAGATGTAGAGGCTGTGCGCATGCATGAACTCCATTCTAATTGGTTCTCTGAACCGATTATAAGATTGATCGCACCATTGCTGCTATTTTTTTAACTCATGGCTTAATAAATGCACGAGCGCATGTTACTTTCTGGACAAGAGCTGTATGAAGTCATGGACACATGGTTGTGTTTCTTGCGACAACTATTGAAGTTTGTACAGTTTGCATCATCAGTCATCACAAGAGGTAACCATGGAGACGGGGATCAAACACATACGCACACATGTGCAGCTCGAGCCCGGCTGCCCGATGCCTCCTGCGCGCGCCATGACGGCGTCCCAATAATCACGTCCGGCGGCGCCCCCACTCGTAGCTGCTGCGGTGCCACCTGCACCTGAACGAGCCGCGGTGCGCCGTGGGCGAGCACACGCAGTAGTACTGCCGCTGGGCGTGATCGTGACGCGCCGGCGTCGGCAGGGTCGCGGTTGGGGATGATGATGCCCCGCCGCCGCCCGCCTGCCGATCCCGCCGCCTGACGACCGCGCAGCCCGGCGGCAGGGGCGGCAGCCCCGGATGGCACATGCTCCGCGGACCAAACAAATTAAAGCTGCACCGCCAAGCTAGAGAGAACGTACGAACCCCGTCGCTCGCCTGCCTGCCTACTCTCCACGTATAAAAGGCGAGGGTATGGGATCGTGTTCCGGCGTATTCTGGTGGCGGACGGAGGCGGTGGTTTGAGGCGAGGGAAAACTGGAAAAGGGCGCGGGGGAATATTTGTGGGCGGCGGAGGTGGAACGGAGAAGGCGACAGTTTTGCGTGAGGCGGCGTGACGTGGAGGAAACGGGAGGGGGCGTGGCCATGCCTGCCGTGTTAGGCGTCGTCTGTCTAGCGCGTCACTAGCCCTTCTTTACACGAGTCGAGGAGAAGAAGCTTTGATTGCTCGCTTTCGGTGCACTCGAGTCGATGGACTGGATGGAATGGGATCGAGACACGACGGGATGGCGGCACATCATTCCGTTCCTCCAGTACCTTCTTTGCGGCGTCCGTTTCTCCGTTTCTGCTATCCTCTCGTGTCTCATCCGACCGAAGTGGCGCAGGCACGACGCGGCCCAACGATGGATTGATTGCTTGGAGGCGCACCGGCCTGCAGAAATTGCGATAAACCTGGTACGTGGCGTGGCAGTTACTGTACTGAGGACATAGAGGCGTTCGATCTTATCTTCACGTAGCATGTTCTTTTTTTAAAAGAGAGAAAAGGGGAGGTAGGCTGGACTTGTTACTCTCTCCGTTAGTCATACTTAGCATCCAAAACAAAACAAGACAAAAAATCATGATGACAGTGTAAAACTACTGTCCACTCATCATTCAACTACTGAATTATTACAGACATTTTTTATCTTAAAAATGCCTTAATAGTTTAGAATAAAATTTTGAACCCTAGAGTAACTTGTGTAGTGGGACAGGAAGGAGTGGAAGATTTTAGGATACGAGTGCCTTGCTAGTTAAGCCGTCAGATCGTTACTATTTGCCGGCAGAGTATGCAAAGTTTCCGTCTGCTCGACTCTGATGCAGAGGATAGCTCGGTAGACGACCCGCATGTCCACAGTCCACCTGGGGTGAGGCAAGATGAAAAAAGGAAAAACGAGTAAGCGATCACAGCTCGGCTCGCTCGGCCTCGGCCCAAACCAGGTGCCAGTGCGACACGGTCACACGGTAGTCTTGGGCTCTTGGGCTCGTCGGCAGCGGACCAGACCAGTCGCGCGCACGGCACCTTCAGTGCCGCTGCCGTACACGCTGCGACCAACACACGATCTCCCTCTCGGCTCACCCGTACGGGCTCATCTCCAACAGTTTAGTTTACTGCAAACAACAGCTCACCGGCCGCCAGGCGTCAGCTGGCAACGAAACACCCGTATGAACAGTCCACATCTCCTACCTCGTCGGCTGGTGCGGTGGTGCCACGAGCACCGCGGCGACTTCCTGCTCGCGTACGAGCAAATGCCCAACTGCGGTCTGCGGCAGCGTGTCGAACACCACCTCTGCGGCAAGGGCATGCGTGCTCCTCACCTGGCCGATGCGGTACATGAGCATCATGCTCGATCGGTCTCGCGTCGGCGATGCTCAACCTCCACGAGGAGCGTATCCAGCGCGTCGTCCACCACGCGCGACATCAAGACGAGCAATGTCACTCACGCTGGACGCCACCTTCGGCGCGAAGCTTGGTGACTTTGGCCTTAATTGCCAAGCTCGTTGAGCATGGCAGCCAGGCGTAGTCACGTTGGAGTCTGTGATGACAGGCAAGACAAGCCGGGCCGGGAGTCAGATGTGACGTGTACAGCTTTGGCGTCGAGGCCCTGGAGATTGCGTGCGGACGACGGCCGGCGGAGCTGAACGACAGAACGAGCAAGGCACGGCTGGACCTGGTTGCTCCGATTTCCGCCGGAGGCGGGTCAAGCACCGATGACCCAGGTGCGAGTGCTTATCGATCGTCAGGGTCAAGGTTTCATAAAGGCTGGGAAGGGTCATCAGTGACGGATAGGCTCCTGGAGCCATGAGCGTTTTAATTTGGGCTTGACTGTAGTTTTGCAGAGTTTTGCGTGTTCCAAATTGTTAGTATGTTGCCTTTTAATTTGAATGCGTACATGAATGATTATGCAAGTTGAGATTAATTTGTACAGCATCAATTTAGTGTATTGAGCTGTAAAATATACAAGTTGGGTGGTGTAGCATGGAGATTTAACGAATCAGTATACTCAAGGAGGGGATGACGTGAAATTGACGAGATCTTGATTATTTTTTAGTTGGACGACAATCAGAATGGTGAATTCATTTACGGTGTGCTGATGACATGCTACATAAATGCTGACAGTTTACTGGTATATGGGCATGCACGCCGATTGGGTAAATATTGCTTAAACAGCATCGGAGCAGGATATAGAAACGAGTAATTACATGTACACAAATTTCAAATTTTTTTATTTAGCCAGCTAATCTAACTGCTGAATCGTCACCGTCTGCAAAATCCATCTGTGTGAGCTCCGGTATGATGGCTTTTCAGTGCCAGGTGTTCATTTACACCGGGAGGGTTTCCAGTAACGATGCACGGGAGCTACACCGCAACGTTAGACCCAATGGCCCGCACAGACCTAGGAGCACCTTTTGGTTGCAATATACACTAACACATCCGTTTTTTAATTGTACTAAGATATCCCTTGTTAGTATAGAACATGGGGTCTCATTTCAACACAGCAGCCTATACTAACATTTCAAAATGCAATCGATGTCAGTACATGCCCGAACATGACGAAATCTAAAAGCACACATGGAATGGTGAAAAGGCTTTCACATAGGATTAACTGATAAGTCAAAAGGACAAGCTCAGCCACAATCTTTTACACGGTTTGACAAATCCAACCAACGGCGCAGATACTGACGCCCACAAGTCAGATATGCTGCTATGTACAATTATCATGTTAGCTAATGACATTTTCGTTGTCATGCTCTTTATATTAAGTCAACCGACACTATTGCAGCCAATAGCAGAATTAATCTGGTTGTCAGCAACTCTGGTTCCAATGCAAAAAGAATTGGATCTAACCACCATAATGCAACCTTTAAGACTGACTACAAGATCTTTGCATCTGTACAAACTACAAACACAAATAGACCTACAGAAATGCTATTTGTTATATATCTTATCTATCACTGCCTAGTGCAAAACTGTTTTAACCCTGAAGCCATTCTAAACCATAAACAGATAGTTCAGGTCCTCCACGGTCAACCGAGTCTGGCGTGAACCAGATCGGTCTTCCCCAAATGCAGAAGCAACCATCTCCCGCTTTTTTTCCTGAGAGAATCAGATATTACTTGAGCCCCAAGAGACATTAGATTATACAATTTACAGCTTATAATCAAATTAGCAAAGTAAAAAATAGTTCAGATTTTGTATAGCCAAGGAATATAGTAGATATAACAGATTCTGCCAATATCAGGGGACCACATCAACAGAACTCTAGAAAGTGGTATTTAAGACAAATCAACATACTGATTGAAGGTGTGGAAGATGTTGCTGTGCTATGATTATTTCAGATGCCCTCTAGTGCCTACACTTTCTAAACTCTTAATTAATGTTTTCAGGAAGAATAAGCGAAGCTTGCTCCCAGATAAATCATTATCAGGAGAAACTATTGACAAGACTTATCAAGACAAAATTGAGTAGTCTGGACACCTGGTCGGCTGGCTGGCTTCCCCACGGCCAGTTGGGGTAAGAATCTGGATGAGATTCTTACAGGATTGAAATGGGATCTGAACATCTGCTCATTAATACATATGCAAGTGACTCGAAGTAATGAAAAAAAATCAGAGTTACCTGGAGAGCTAGAATACGATCTTCAACAGTGTCTTTTATAGTTAATCGTGACACTGCGACAGGTCGTGTTTGGCCAATACGGTGTGCCCTATCCACTGCTTGATCTTCTGTTGTCGGGTTCCACCAGAGATCAAGCATAAGTACATGGCAGGCAGCAACCATATTTAAACCAAGACTTGCAGCTTTAAGTGACATGATCATAACAGAAACCTGCCAATAGCATAAGTCAAAAACCAAACTTCAAATATTTGAACATGTTACACATACGATAATATGCAAGATGCCACTGGTTGCAAACCTCTGGTACTGTATTGAAGTCATTCACGGCATTATCCCGAGCAGCAACAGACATTGTTCCATCGAGCCTTCGATATGTCACATGAGATGCTTTCAAATGAACCTCTAGCAAATCCAGCATTCTAGTCCATTGAGAGAAAACTATGGCTTTCTCTGTCATTTTGGTATCAATAAGTTCTGAAGGGCTCTTTCCATCCAGTTTTTCAGAAGAAATCCCAATTAATGTTTTGTTACCTATTTTGGGTAGTGAGAGAATAATATCTAGTGCAGCTCGCACTTTGGAAGATGCATACGATGAATCAGTCCCAGGTCGCTTTTCAGCATATACCATCTCCCCAGATGAATCATTAAGCTTGAAATCACATGTTAATCTTCCCAGAGAACATTCAAGAGTGCCTCTAGAGAAAAGTGAGGTGGCATTTAGTCGAACTCTGCATTTCGACACAGGGCATATGCTGTCATCACCAGTAAGTTGCTCTAGTATGCACTGGTTGCAAAAAACATGGCCGCACAGTGTGACAACAGCATCTTCTGGGGCATCCTGCACAATTCATTAGTTAAGAATCAGAAGTGATTCTGCAGGGGAATAATACGCACAACAGGTACATGGTCCAGCATCAAGCTGAGATCAAGAACTAAATAGGTCAAATTTTGTGGCATTTCCTTATATGAACTCTATAGTTCAATACAAGCTTTTTGGCAAATAAAAAAATACCTTTCATTGGCAAAAATAAACTTATAATAATAAGATGAAGATTAATTGCAAGCTAGATATGTTGATAATTCATGTTACTGTATACTGCTAGCCAGATTGTGGCGATAATAGTGCTCAAGTCCATCTGACAGGACAAAACTGAACTATGCAAGAGTTACTCTTGCCTGCTCAAACGAAGGCCAATAAATACAAGAGCATGAAGACAAATAGTCACACTGGACATGATACATATTACAGAACATGCATGTGGAAACAGTGCACATTGATAGAACTTAATACAAAAGAGAGGAATCCACTTACATTGCAGAGAGCACATATCGCAGAACAAGATTGCAAGCAAATAAGCAATTCTTGCTGCCTTTCAATTGAAAGTTTCTTTGCCATCTCTAATGAAGACATCCAGCTTGAAGTAGACTTGTGGCCTCTAACTAGATAAGGATGATCGCAAGCCTGTCTGAGCCGCAAAAGCATCAGCAATATGTTGACATAATTTTGCTTCACAGTACCAGCAGCTGCATATTCCTGTAAAAAGGTTGTGTGAGTAAAACGTTCCACAATTTGCAAATGAAACATGTGAGGACGCAACATCTTTCACGTCTCAATAGTCTACTAATATTCACTTCTAATCAGGGATGACAGCATCTTAATTGCTCAAGTTATTATACTATTAGTAAAACACTTGTTCGTAGTTTTATGTCATCTCTACATTACAAATAGCATGCTGGTTAAAGGATGGTTCGAAAGATTTATCAATATTTCATCATACACAAAACAAACATGCATGACTAAACGATTACAAGATTGAAGATTCAAAGATCAAGCTGTCAGATGAATGAAACAATATATATTCTGAACAAGACTATTAATAAAGATTTGAACTAACCTTGAACTGTTCTCGTGATTCAGCTTCTAAAGTGTTATAAAAAGCACGCTCCTCACTGGTGAAGTCCACCATTTTGAGAGAAACAGTTTTTGGCGGCAAGGAAATAATAGGTTTCCCATCAAGCATTGTTGCTATGACAAAAGGTCAAAGTTATAACTATGGGATGAACAAATAGTAAATCCGTAACACAGAAAATAAACACAGATGTAACTTTCAATGCCAACTACAAATATAATGACGAGAAAAGCAAATCAAATCAAGTTAAGTTAGAAGTTACAATGGAAAACTAGTTTTATAATATAAATAGCCCTCCATTCTAAAATCTAATGCGCAGAAAGACAAATAGCCCGCTAGCACATAACATGACAATATCTATTACTATTACTGAAATTAATAGATTTCCTCAAGCAAAATATCCTTCAATTCAAACCTCAGTTAAAAGTTCATTTTTCCGCAATTTAAGTCAAAGTGCCATAAGAATAAAAGCGTATTAAATATATTAAGTAAAAATTGTATAGGTTAAAAGAAACAAGGACTTGGATAAACAAATTTATGGTTTACAGGCATAGTGGCACTGTCAGCCCACAGAAAGTGGTTTATATTTTCTAGCACATACTGCATTTCAAATTTAAATCTCAAAACTATTCATTTTCATTTGTACAAAAATCAAGTCATAATTGATCTTGTTTGGGACATTCTGTAGTAATTTTCTCCAACTTAGCATCTTTCGTACAATAAAAGTTTTCTAACTAGATATTTCCAGTAAATATATCTATTATTTAACAGGTATTAAATTGAGCCAACTATTTTTAGCTGAAAGGAACATAATTGTTACTGCTCTGTATAGGAAATCTTCCTACAGAACTAACTGGCACAAATTTTTGTGCATGCAACAGCCAACAATGTTTCACTATAGCAGAAAATTGATCTGTAAAAGAGATAATATGCACGCAAGTATCAACAGGAAATGATATGGCATTTGATAAGACTACCATGATGGTGTGTAGACGAATAATACAACTCATGCTTATCCGAATAATTCATAATTAAAGATTTCACCTATACAGCATCTTCCAACTTCCAAGCCAAAAAAATGTGGCATCTACTGAATCAGATTAGGCATCACAGCTATTGCACAATGTTTTAGGAAAAATGACAATCAACTAAGATATCACATGAAGTTAAGCACAATTAGTAGCAATTTCTGGGACACAACCTCACCTGGGTAATTGGATTCAAGATATGCAGAAACTACAAGTGATGCTACAATGGTACTTAAATACTGACCTTTAGTCCGGCGTAGCATAACCGTCTTCAAAACAACTTGAAGTTTTTTGTATCCATTCATTGGGTTCCTAGTAATTGGCAATTTTATCATGGTGCAAAATTGCTTGTATACAGCATATGGGTCGTATCTGAGAAATCGAAAATAGCTATAGAGATCTTCAACAGCATTCTGTATAGGTGTCCCAGACAAACACCATCTTCTTTTTGCTCGCAAACCCCAGCAAGCCCTGGCAACTTGAGTTCTGTAATTTTTAATACTTTGTGCCTCATCAAGAATAACCCTGAACCAAGCAACTTTTGCAAGAGGTCTCTCAGGCAAGTTACTCTCTGCTGCACTCCCAACTTTCGGTTTCTTAGAGGATGCCTTCCTCTTTTTACTGCCTGATGATGCCACTGGAGCACCATATCTGTCAGGCTTCCCTTTCTCTTCATCATCACTATCAGGATTTGATTGTTTTGGTACTTCCATGCTAACTATAGAATATGTAGTTAACACAACATCATACTTGGTAAGCTCATTAGGATCCTTCGTACGATTGCTACCATGATATATTAAAAAAGACAAATTAGCTTTATTCGTAACTTTATTCTTCAGTTCTCCTGCCCACTGTCGCAGAACACTTGTAGGGCAAACAACCAAAGTCCCTGCAGCCGGCCTTGTCTTAACCGCTACCATAGGATTTTCTTTCTTGACTGTGTCAATTGTCGCTTCAGGGTTCCATGTGAGGGAGGATTTCTTCAACTGAGGTTCAGCACAATCATCATCGTCATCTATAGTTACAGCTTCACATGGTTCTTGCTTAACAGTAGATGATTGCGGCACTGGTGGCCGTTCTGTCAAAATCAGTGATATGGCTGAAACAGTCTTACCCAGGCCCTGAGAAGTACCAAATGGCATCAATGACATAACCATTTTCCTTAGCAACATGTGGAGGTTAACAGGTAGTGTACCTGATCATCAGCAAGGATTCCACCAGAACAGTGGGAACTATTTGTCTCCTTTTGCACCATCCATGACAAGGCAATTTTCTGTCCGAACAACAACGAAACAACATCAATGTCTTTGTCTCAAGCACGTTGGGGTAGGGTAGATATGAAACCCAACAATTTCATTAAAAAAAGGAAGTAAAAGAAAGCGAGAGATATAAGAGTAAGCAATTTTCTGTCTGAAGTAATAAAAAAATAATTGAAAGCTGACGATATTAATTTTTTTGGAATAGAACAACGTTATCTACAACACAAACCTGATGCCTCAATAAAGGAACTGCCAAAAACCCATCAGGGGGATTAGCCTCAGACTTTGGCTGTGAAATATCCTGCCAATCACCAAATATGTAAGTGTAATGAAGATTGAAGAAGCACAAGAAAGATAGCAATCAGTAGATTCAGTAGTTGATAATAAGACCATACAGAATCAGAGAATATTGGAATCATAAGCATCCATGACTAGCAACAGCAAGTGAGTGTGTCCATATGCCTCCTAATGAATAAGTTTTTTTAATTGAACCCTACATTGCATCTATGTAACAAACTTTCAAGAGATAACTCTCTTACAATACAACAACAATAAAGACTTTTAGTCCGAAGCAAGATGGGGTAGGCTACAGATGAGACCCACAAGACCCAATACTTCTATGGGATTTCGTCTCCATAAGAATGGCTAAAAAATAGGGAAAATTGTGCCATTGCCACTGGTTTACATGCCTAATTCCTCATAGCCACTAAAAATTTGGAGTTGGAGCACATGCCACTGAAACCGAGGATGAAACTACTGTGGAATAAAAAAAGTAAGGAAAATAATATGGCTTATGAGGACAGCAGGAGATGGACGAAAATGCCCCCATGCTCTATTTTCTCTTTCGCCTGCAAAGGGAGCAGACACCTGGTGTTCCTGGTTGCCTCTCCAAAGTCGATCCAGATTGGACATGGCCGACCACCGTAGACGCATCCCACACCCAACCGGCGAAGCTCATGCTCACGGGCGACACCGCACTCCCTTTCAGCTCCAGCTTCCGCATCCTTGTTTCAAACTGCACCAAGGCGAAGCTGACATGTTTGCGGCCCTCGTTGAGTTCACAAAGAAAAAGTGTGTGGCCCTCATCGCCGGGCTTTGTCATGCACAACCAATGCTCACCGTGGACGATGTGGACGACATGTATAAGGCCTTCGCAGCCTCATGATCTACATGGGAGCTGCTGTGCCCTGTGGTCATGGGAGCCAGATCTCACCCCGCAAGCTCCCGGATCAAGCTCCCTACATCAGGAGGATCTAGCCCACCTCCCCACCGTGACCAATTTCATGCCACATATCATCTTTGCATTCGCTCTGGCCGACTGGTACCCACGACAAGGGCCAGTAAACTGACATTTATTTTTTTCTTTAAAAAACTACATATAGAAGGGAAGAGAAAAGAGAGGACAATTACGTCCTTCTGTTAAATTCAGATGTTGTCTGTCTTCAATTCCATATCAATGGCACCCTTGGCTGTCACCTAAGCAAATGTGTGGCATTGGTGCCAACTCAATATTTTTAGTGGCAAACATGCTATTTAGAAAACAAACCAATGGTAACGGTGCAAAATACCCAAAAAAGTAACTCCCTCACAAGTGTACTTCAAAGATAGACATTCATGTAACACATCAAATCAAAAGTATCATAATGTCTTAGAATGTTCCATTACCGAGAAGGCCAAATATCAGCAACAAACAACACAATGATGCAACAGAGATTTTTTATTTCGTTCTTCTACATACTACTTTAGTAATAACAATTCATATTATATCACCATCAAGCAACTGGGGTTATGAAAATTTTAGCAGAAGGTTGATTGGTGGGAGAATGCTAAACACAGTAAATAAGCAGGGGGGAACTGTACAGAGAGATGTATGACCTGTAAGGCAAGCCGTAATGTCATTCTTTCATCATGCGGTATGTATCTCATTGCACCCAATGTAGGAATAGCGGGTTTAGGATTTATAGACTGCTGAAAGTTATGATGCATTGGTCTCTGCAGTGGCAATCGATAATCGGGAGCAGGATTTGGATTACCCTCAAGCAAGCATAAATCAGAAGCCCCATTGCCATCCATACTGAAGCGAACTCTTGATGAATTTCCCTGGGTAGAAGAGTTTCCAATTCTATAATCATACTGTTTATGTGATGCTAAAGACCTCTGATATCCCATGTTGTTAAATTGCTGTTGGCTGCTGATAGGGAATATCTTGGAGTCCAGCAACTGTTTTGATGTGTGACCGAAGTATTTATCAGCATCCTCTGTGGAAGAGTTTCTGCTTGAGGGTACTGGAGAAGAGTCAGTGCTAGACTCACTCTTAAAACAAATATCTTCAGTCAGGTTCTGCTCACATGATACTGATTCTGGCGAGGATACATCCATGTACATATCTGATAAAGATGTATCATCACAATATTGATCCGGAGAGCCCATATGCATTGAACCACTTTCACATATATCCTCAGGAAACTGTTCCATCTCAAATTGATCATCGTTTTGTGAAAATTCATGTGGCAAATCATACGGTTGTCTTTCAGCAACCATGTCAACAGAAACATAATCTGGATGAGGATAATCCCCACGTTCTGCCTGCACATGTTCTTCCTGAACAGTTAAGCAACTACTGTTGCCATTGCGAATAGTTTCAGCTGCCTCACCCATGCTCAACTCATTGCACAAAATATCAGACATAGCTGCATTCTGAGTAAGAGAATACATGGCTGTTGGAATGAAATGGTTACCATCCTCACCAGCATCACCAAGCATTGAATCTGTACCCTCCCATTTAATTGCAGTCAAGCCTGATTGCTCTGCTGATATATCACCGGCAAAATCTGAGGTAGATATTAAGTTAATGGTTAGCTTATATAATCATAATTTAAAAGGTACATTTCCAAAGAAAATATCAACATACATGTATTTATTTGTGTATCCAAGCCATTCATGTTGTTTGCTACTTGAAGTTGTGTTTGATCGGGGTGTGTAGTTTGTGGCCCAAGGTATGAACCACTTGACATATCTTCATATGGAGGGCCACTGTCATGATTTGATGCATCAGCAAAATGTTGGTTCTCCATGTTGTAAGTTCTTGATCTATCGTATAGATCTGAGCAATTACCAAAAAATGTGAGATCCAGGATCAAAATTAGGTGTGCAATGGCAACAGAAGACAATATGGATAAATAATTATTCAATTTATTTAAAGTCACCTTAGTATGTCTCACCTTTGCTATACAAATCGTAAGGGCTAGCCTCTGAGCAATCAACAATTGCTTGTCCTTGGTTGAGTTCCATGTTAACTTCCATCTCGCAGTGTGAAGAAGGGTCCACGTTCGAGTAGTTTGACCAAAATTCTGCATTCTCAAGCATTTCTGAAAAAGATATAAAATAAACAACAAATCAATAAACATGGAGGGGGCGAATTTTTGTGTACTATAAAATCATATCATGAAAAGGCGATGTGAATATACCATCATGGCTTTGGAAAGCATTTTCATAAGCTCTGGTGTCGGCAGGTATCTCCAAACAACCTTGATTGGCCTGTTTTAATCAACATATGAAAGATGAAACTAAATCAGAAAACAAACAACAGAAAATGTTTGTCATATTTCTAACAGCATAAAATAAACAAATGTTCTTGTACAGAATACCCTGAAAACGATTGGCTGGTTGCTGACAACAAAAAATAAGGCAATAGACCAGTTTATATGAATCAAAGTCTTACATACCCCCCTCAACTATGACCTAGGCACTACTTAACCCCCTCAACTATGACCTAGGCACTACTTAACCCCCTCAACTCCTAAGTCCTAAACCAGATATTTAACCCCCCAACCTATACAAAACACATTATTAACTCCCTAAATAGTTTTCAAGAGTAGTTTTGACATAGCAGTTGATGTGGCCTGACCTGCGTCCACGAGTGTGTGAATAACGAGCATCTGATCCAACGTCCGTGGTGCACTATTAGCTCGGCAGCCAAGTGAATCTGCCTATACAACAGAATTAGATTACTACTACTGAAACACCGGCCACTATTTGCACTTGACTGGTAATTCGCAAACTGAATCTGCCCTATGCGAGCTGTGGCAGGAGAGTTCCTCGTTTGTAGCCGCAGCCAAGCAAGCGAGGGCGTGAGCCAGCAGCGCCGCGAGCGAGGGGGTCAGCTGGTAGCCGCACGAGCGAGTGCGTGAGTCAGCCAGCATCGCAAGCACTGTGGACGCGCAGGCACGCAATGGCGCGGTAGGGGTCCCCAGCGGTCGGCGGACGTCAGGTCCGTGAGCGTGCTGCACGGGTACGCGAGCAGTATCTGCCGTTGGACATCCGTGGCGGAGTCCACATCCCGGCCCCACTGACAAGGGAGAAATAAGAAAACAGGGGAGATGTTGTGCTCCTTCGTGTTCTGTAAATGACAGCAGACCCCACTGTACAACACGACATGTCAGCTCGTGTCAAAATGTTAAGCTACTATGCGCTAACCGGTTGCACCCAAAAGCTTAAGTTGATGGGAAAGGATAGACAATTCACTTATACACTCCAACACTCCCCCTCACGTGAGGCTCCCTCGGGCCTCAAACGTAGAAATAGGAGTGGACTTGCCAGGATTCTAACTCGACACATCTGGCTCTAATACCATGTTAAGCTACTATGCGCTGACCGGTTGCACCCAAAAGCTTAAGCTGATGGGGAAGGATATATAATTCACTCATACACTCCAACACAAAACCACTCTTGAAAACCACCATAGGGAGTTAATTAACTGGTTTTGTATAGGTTAGGGGGTTAAATACCTTGTTTGGGAGTTGAGGGGGTTAAGTGGTACCTAGGTCATAGTTAGGGGAGGTATGTAGACTTCTTCCAACAAAGAAATACATTAGATGACAGAACAAAAATCACACAAACATGTTCCATAGAAAAAATAAGTCTTAATCTCACTATCTCAAGTTGAATCAAGCATCCTACAACTTAATATTTTTCAAACAAGCATCATGCAGTTTATGCTAAAGGTTAATGATGTAAAGACAACCAGCTACGCAAAAAGCAACAGAAACTTGATGATCCATCAACCCAGTCATAGCATTATCTGCTAGAAACCTACAAATAACTCAATTGATCTCCATTTTATGCAAAACGCTATAGTCAGATCCAAATTATCCATGTACTTAACTTGCTCCATACTAAGCTCGTACAATTGAACAATGAATGAATGAAAGACAGGTAGCATCAATAAGCATCATAACAGATACTGGCAAGTCAGATAAGTTGCAACAAACATAGCCTTTTTTCACAAATCTATAATATTCTGAACTGCTGTAGGGAGTGAGAGACAGATGCATCCATGTGATTGTGCACCACATAACAACATTGTGACTGCGGGAATGTTGATGGTTGAAAGAAACCAACCAGCACCCAACTCCAGTTGTCCGCCTCTTCCTAGTGCCTAGACCACCTGACTTTACGACCAATAAGGCCCATAGCATGTCAAAACGGACACCACTTTTGCATTATGTTTAACCTATTAAAGGTTTAGCAGGCCAGTGTGGTGGTTTAAAGGATATTGAAACAATGTAAAGATGTTTCTATCGGCCCAATTGAAAAGGTTTCTTGTATGGCCCTCAAGAGGATTCATTTAGTCTTTGGAAGTCCGAACTAGAAGCGATCAATAAGTCATTTCTATCTTTCCATAATTATGTTAATTAAGATATGAAGTATTTCAAACTTATAATCATGTTTAAGCCTAATTCCAGTGCCTCATACCACAAACTTAATGTGACTTGAAATATGAGGTCACCACTTGTTAACTGTTTCCCACCATCCTGTATATTTCACCACCCCTGTCACACAATCTAATGTACTATCACCAGACATTTGCTGTTAATTTCAGTACCAGCACCTTGTATTTCCACCTTGGATCCCTTGTCGGTCGGCATGGCCCCGTGGTGTCGCCATGGAAAAACACAGACCATGACGAATGGGCAACGCGCCAATGCCACACCCACAATCTCACTACAACCACACAACGCCGGCCAGCTGCCGCTGTCCCTTCAACCTTCTCTGGCCCTGAGCCCTTCGCAGGCAGCCATAGTTAACAATGCTGACACATGTCAACCCAGTAAATCCAGCAATGGGCCAAATGAACCAGGGATGGATGCAAATGAAGCGGTTCATGTTGAGTGGTCAGAGCAGCAACAGTGTCCAAAAACTACCGAAGCAACGGTATTCAGATGGTTACCATTTCCCAAGCAATGTAGTCGCTTACATGTGGTTATCATTTCACAGCAACAAATATCAGAAGCACAAAATTGTATGGGCAAGCACGCGGTCTCACTAAGTGCTAAACAGCAGAAGGCACTCATTGAGCCAAAGACGGAGTAACTAATCTCTTAGCTCGATCACGCTTGGTTCACTGACAGCTCGACACGACACGAGGTACTGCGAAAGGCACGGCATCTAAAGCCCCAAATCAATCAAAATCGCCACGCCAAAACCCAACCACCAAAAAATTACTAGCGTATTCGGACCTCGCGCAACGCAAAACCCTACCTAAACGCAGCCCTGCCCCAACCAACCGCTTCCGCCAAATCCGATCGGAGTATCGCAAAATCCGACGCGTGGCGAAATTAGGGCTACCGGCGAGAGGTACTCACCCCGGGCTGCTGCTGCTCATGCTCCTCGCCGCCCTCCTCGGGCGTCGTGGGATCGGTCTCGAGGAAGGCCATGAAGTCGCCGAGGGGCATGGACAGGTTGTCCTCCCCGGGGCCGGCGCTGGCGTCGAAGTCGCCGAAATCGACCGCCGTTTCCTCCGCCATCTTCCGCGTCGCTACCCGACCATACGATCCGCGGGGGCCGGGCGGCACGCGTTGCCTCCTCCGGATGATCGCCCCGCGCGAAACTGCTGCGGTGGCGGGCTGAAACGGCTCGGCTAAGACGACGAGGAAGAGGATGCCGTCCGAGACGAAGTGGTCGAACGAAGGGGGAAATTTTTCTCTCGCTGGTGGGGATTTAAAAAGGCACGCGGCGGCGGGGATAAATGGCCTGGCGTTCGGAGTGGCCGGCCTCACGAGTCACGACTGGAATCGGGTTATTTCTGGACGCGGGCAGTTTCGTGGCGATGATCGGGCGGCCAGCATGTGCCCACGCCACGGTTGGCTGGCTCGTTCAGGGACGACCGGCCGGTGGTGACCCGAGCCGATCCGTCCAAAGTCCGAGCCCGTGGAACGGGCGCGTGAGCCACGCGTACCCGTGCGGGAATTTTTGCATGGAACTCCCGGGTGTCTTCGAGTTTTACATTTAGGATCGGTTATAATTTTTCAAATGGGTCGTCCGGCACGAGCCCGATATAGCCCGGCACAAACTGACTCGGTCCATATTTCGTGTCATGCTGTTGTGATCAACATGCGGCTCAAGCACGGATGGAAGACCGTTTTTTCGTGTCGGACCAGCACGGCCGGCACGAGAGGCTCGGCGGGTGCACCCGCCGGCCACGCACGGTAAACCTGCAGCAGCGAAGGTCATGGCATGCTCGGACATAGCTGTCGCAGGGCAGAGTGCGAGGGCTATTGGATTTGTAGCCGTGGGAGAGAGGGCGAGGGTGAGGGCGGTGTGGCCGCGGTCGTAGGAGAGAGAGCGAGGGTGGCGTGACCGCCGGTCGTAGCGTAGTGGAGAGGGCGAAGGCGTGCAACGGTCATCTGTAGGGGAGAGGGCGAGGCGCACGGGTGGGAGAGTAAGAGTGATAAATGCTTAAGTTTTTTAGGGTGAGCCGAATTTCTATATGGATAGTCGGGTCAACATCGGGTCGGTCCATTAATCGTATCGGGTCGGGGCTGGCTCAACGTGCCGAAAATAAAGCCCAAGTACCACACTATAATAATGCTAGGGCCGGTCCAATACTATTCGTATCGGATCGGATCCATGCTCGAACCGTGTTTTTTCATACCGGCCCAAAATAATATGAAATGTATGAGTTATATTCAATAAGATAACCTAGAGATAAATCATTGAAAAGATCGTTACATATATGATGTGATCAATACATGCTTTATAGGGGTTTGGATCTCCCAAATAATAAAAGCATCATCGAGACAAACTTTTTGGAATGAAAGAAGTACAAGATATTCGAAAATTTGAAATATGTCGATATACAGCTCCTCCCATCTCATGGCCGCAACATTTTGGAATGACACTAGCTGAAAGTGTCGAGGTGAGTCCACTGTGAAATTTGAAAAGAAAATTCGGAAAGATTGAAAAAGACGAGCGTCCTTTCATGCGAAACAAGGACGAGCCAGCAAAGGGGAATGTGAAGCCTTACAAAAGCCATGACGCTCTTATTACTCGCAAAAAAAATGCTCCAACACAGTGGTCAACGACACTGCAACACACGGAAAGGTCAGCGTAGTTGCATGACAGTTCCAATGAGGCAGCGTGAATTGCATCGCCGGTCGGCGAATCCCAGGTGATCAGGCCAGCAGCGACATGATCGTCATCCCGACGCGCCCGAGTCCAGCCAGGGGCCGTACCGCCCGCGCGGCGGCTGATGGCAAATCTCGCAACCGGCAGGGAGCCGTGCGGAAGAAGAGAAAGGAAATCCACTGCGCTGCGCTCTGCCGGCGCAGCAGCTGCCCACCCCGCGCGGCGCAGTGCGATCCGACGAGGCGCGCGCTCCCGGCCCCGGGCTCTGATTCGACGGTTCGTTGGGAAAAGGTTCGGCGTTCGGGTTTCTGGCGGGACCGGGAGTTAGGTCGCCGTGATTGCTCGCGCGTTTCGCTCCGGGTCACCGCGAGCATGGTCGGGTAAGTTCCACGGAAAATCCGGGGAGGAACAGCACTCGCCGGCAGCACAGTACACGGCGCGGGAGCGTAGTCCACGCGAAGCGCGTCACGTTCCCACTCCGACACGCTACCGTGCCAAGTACTGTAGACGTGCCGGCGCTGCCTGTGCTCACGCCTCCTTCTCGGCGACAGCGATTGCGTCACAACACAGCGACGGACACGACGGGACGGTCGGGAACTACCTGCTCGTCATAGGAAGGCTGAGAAAACGGCGCGTTCCAGCAGCGTATGGGCGTGTGCTACATCGTGCTCCTGCTAAGCTAGATGGCGTAAACCTTCGATGGGCGAGAGAGAAACTTTCAGTACAAGATCGTATAGTTCCAAGGAAAATAAACTTGTGAACTGCCCCATCCGCTGCTCTCTCACGTTCCCCCTGGGGTTTATTTGGGTGGACCTGACCACAGCAAATCCCATTTCTCTCAGGAAGAGCGACAACAACGAAAGCCGACGGCGCATACTACAGTATGCTTTCTTTGGAAGGCCACCAGCAGAATAACGTCGCCGTCGGCTGCAAGTGACCGACCGGCCGAATGGTCGCCCAATTTGCCGATGAGTTCGAGACGTTTACGCTGGCAACAATATGCCAAAGTCGTGTCTACGCAAGTCGGGTACCATCACCCGACAAATAAGAGTTATCAATTGGTACCGATAAATACCTCTGCGGCTCTGCGGAGTTTTCAACCAATTGACGTTTCTCGTTTTCATAAATCCTCGACGCGAGCTTTGGTCGATCTCTGATGGATCTAAAATTGTAAATTTTCCAAAGACGGGCCCAATCTTATTGACTTTTCGTCCATCTCTACGTGGGCTGAAAGTTCAGTCTAGTTCAACAAAATGCTGAAAACGAAGCCCAGGCTAGGCCTAGGCCTCTCTGTCCATGGGGAATGAGGTGAACGGAAGTCAAGCTCCCAGCCCGGCCTTGCTCGTCTCGGAGGCTTTTGGACGGCCGGCGCAGATTGTGGACTCGCCGCCGGCCTTATGCATGGATTCCTCAACGTTTGCAGCTGACAGACACAGAAGACGTTGCCGCACATCTTTTGAGAATTTTCTTTTCTCCCGTAGAGCTTGAGAACAGCACCGGAAAGCAACGGTCACAAGTTCTTGATTTTCCCGGCCGCGAATCAGGGGACGCTGATTTGTACGCTAAATTGAACAGCGGGGTCAACTTGTTTTTCGAGCAGTGCTATAGTACATCCTACTGCAAGTGCAAGGTTTGACTCGCGTACGACTGCCACTTACTACAGCAGGTTTCCAACAGGTACAACAAGAGCGGAAGTGGGTGGCAGGAAACTGGACGTCGGACGTGTAGTCACTCTCTTGTTTTGGTTCTTTTCCAGACGCTTGCCCGCTGGCTACCACTCACGGACCGGACATAAAATCGCGGGACGGAGGAAGCCTCCGTTTCGCACGTGAAAAGCAGTTGCTCCATGCCGGCTCTGTTCCGTGTCTACGGGTACAAACAGCGACGCAATAAGCCGAGAAGATGATAGATATAAACACGGCGCCGGTGCAGCCTCCGGCAATGATCACGATCCACCCTGTGTGTACATGTTGCCGGCAGATCGGGGCCTTCGTTCTGGTATCATGATAACAACAAAACGGACGTGCCAAGCTAGATCTGCCGGCATCATTATGTCAGGAAAGTGTTACGAGAGTTCGAGCAGGAATGCTCTGGTGGCCTACCGCCATCTGTGCCGTCGTGAGGTATCAGCAAGGTTGCACTGCAAAGCCATCGAACTGCAGTCTGCAGCTGGTGTTGAGGCGTCGACTGAGCCTTGCGCCACTGGAGCAAGCGGACACCATAGGAGACAGCATGGCGAAAGAATCACTATCTGGCAGACCGACACGTCTGTTCGACTGCTCGCGTGGCCTTCACTCACAAGCGAGCGGTGAGCAGAGAAAACAAAGGCGCGGCCTCGTGATCCCGACGCGCTCGCGCGGGAGGATTTCCTTCCACTCGCGCGCGCTCCCAATCGCCTCTGCTCTTGCTCGCGCGCACGCGACCCTGCTGAAAAGGTAAGCAGCATTGCCAATTCTTTTATCGCGTGGCACATCCCCCTCGGATGCCGGGAACGCGCAGATCCAGTGATGATCCACTACCTAGATTACTGAGCTCATTTTTCGACGCGGATAGTATTCTCGCCGAATCAGCTGACGCGATTGGCAATGCTAGCTGCCGGCTTGGACGTCACGAAGCCTTTGGCCGGTTGCAACGTGGGATCATGGGTCGTGGGCGGGTGAGCAGCGCGGAAGGGAAAGCATCCCATGTCGCACTGATCTACTGCGCGCGAAACATTCCGTGACGGCCGACGGTCACTGATCATCACTCATCAGGCACATTGGCTGCCACATCCCGGCAATTCCGCGAGAACTTGCATGTTTCGTTAGTAAAGGTGCTTGCTTTCAGGCGACATGGGGCACGACAACAGAGCACAGGATCAAGAGCAACGCATGACTATTAGTGAAAACAGCTCTACACAACAGATGTAGGAGCTGGAACATCAAAGCACACTCAGAAGCGTGCAGCTCCAATCGGAGTGATGGCGCAGTCACACGGCACTTACACTCCCCCCGACAAAAGTTAACGGGGTGGCAGCGCGCCGCTGAGCCATGGCCCCCACCTGTTAATTGCTACTTTCAGCTTAGCAATAACTAAAACCGGATTAGCCCAGGATTTTTTTGAAGCAAGACAGCGGGTGGTGAGATCAGCACGACGCTAACGGCTCTAGAGAAAGATGAAACATTCCAACGACACAAGCGGGTTGTCCAACGACTCTTTCCCGTCCACGGCACGGTCGCCTTGGACATCGCCGCCGGCGCTGCTATCTGGGACGCTGACCTCACTTGACAAGGTCACGGCGTCGTCTTCCGGCTGCGTTTGCGACGGCGGGACGACGACTAGAGGAGGAGGAGGCGCCTCGGCCTGCTCCCGCCGCGGCGAGACGCGACCGGACGGCGGCCTCAGCGGGACAGGCGGCTTCCGCTGTACGGACGCGGCCGGGCTGGCCGCGCGACGTTGCTCCGACGACGACCGCTTCGCCGCCGGCGACGGCGACCGTCGCGCGGAGCGGTCCCGAGTCACGTGCCGCGGCGGAGGCGACGGCGAGCCTCGGGCGCTGCGCGAGCGAACGCCGAAGGAGGCCGCCGCGACGGCGCGGTCGCGGCGCGCTGGCCCCAGATCGGCGGAGACCGGGCGCTTCCTACTCCTAGCGGGTTTCCTCGGCGAGCGGTCCGGCCCCCCCGCCACCGAGCTGGTCGCGACCGACGACTCGGACGCCGCCTCGGACACCTCGTCGGTGGCGAGCGAGAGCGACACGCAGCTCCCGAGATCGCTCGCCGCGGCGTCGGCGCTGACGTCGTCCTTCTTCGCCTTCTCCACCTCCTGTTCCTTCGGGACGGCCGCATTGACCACGGGCGTGGGCTCGGGTCCCGGCTTGGCGCTCGGCGTCACCGAGAGCACCTCCTTGACCGTCTCCACCTCCGGCGACGGCGGGCTTCGGTCCTCCGGCTCGCAATGGCGGCTGCATCCGGCCGCACGGGTCTTGCGCTTCTTGTTCTTGCTGAAGCAGCTGCCCATTCTCCCCAACTGCCGCGCGCAGACACACTATGGGGCCATCTCCGGGCGGCAACCGAGGTAGACGTTGGTAGCTAGCTGGGTCGGGAGGACGGTTTTTGGGGGCCTTCCACGAGGCGCTTCGATTTGATGGGGATGGGAGCGTGGCGTGGGGGACTGGTGGTCAAGTAGTAGGTTCAGCGGGCGGGACGCGGGGAAGTGGCTAGCTATCCTACGACGACTTTGGTGGTGTAGTGGTCCTGCCAACTTGCCTTGGAACTGTAGCAATCGGGTAGTACTACTGTATACCAGCGCTTGTAGGTTTATATTTTTACAATAGTACCACACCTTTCGGACTTTCGGACCAAACTTTTCATTTCGGTACTAGCAGCTTGTAAATTCCGTCCAAATAAAAGAGAATAGCTTCTAAATTCTACCCAAACCAAGAATGCATGATGATTCACCAAACTCTCTTTGTAGGCCGGCCTTGCTTCTTGAAATGGTACAGGTAACGGTCAACAAAGTATTACCGCCTTTGATGTTTCAAACCTGCTGCTGGAGCTGGAGCACCACTGCAAAGCTGCTGCTCCATCTGAACGTCACCAGCCCCTACCTACTAGTCTGCGAGGTCAGTACAGTTCACCAGACCATCGGGTCGGCCTGACGGTCGGTACCCGGTGCAGCGTGCACGGCCGTGTATCGGCGTCCAATGTTTTCTTGCTTCAGAGATGGCATGACGTCGAGGTACAGGCCTCATCTTGGAGGAAGTGACGGGGCTACCCCTACTAATCGTAGGATGCTAGGGTGAGTGCGTGGCCCTGTGCTTCTGCCCGAGTGGGCTCACATATGCGTGTAGCAGTGTGGTGGGGATCCATCCAGGAGCCTTTGGCTGCTGCTACTTCAACTCTGCTGGCCCGTTGTTTGTCTTGTCCCATTGCTACCGGAAGGCCCGCAGTTCTGCACTGTGAGAACGGCGGTTCGATTCCTGTGTCGCCGCGCAATTGCAGGCAGCAGCGGACGACGACTTGGGTCCGGCAGTGGCAGGGACCGGATCAGCGTAATTGTGCACGCGTGCACTCCACCGCGGCCACCCGCGACCGGCAGCAGTGGCAGATTCAGTGGCCCGCTCCTTGTTTCTACTGGAATACGTGGGCCGCTCGCAGGAGCAGCCTGGTTCCTATAAAAACGCCCTTGCAGATTACGGGCCTTCCTCACCTTAGAGCACGGGCAAAATATGAACATGATAGTGGGCCCAAAACTGTTCCGGTATCCTGGGTACTAATTTTGGCTGGCCTGGTCGAAGTAAGTCCAGTCGATGATCTCCGACTAAACACGGAGTATGTATAATAAGTCATTCATAAATACTCCCTCCTTATTCTTTTATTTATCGTTTCAGACAAATGTTTGAATTAGAAATGAACTCGGAAGTGTCGTTTTAACGACAATTAAAAAGATAAGAAGAGAGTATATGCTTGCTTTTATGCAGTCGATGATCCTTATCTGTCTCTCTCTTTTTTACGTATATGCTCACGGCTCACGCACACACTACAGAGACGATTTAGAGACATTGGGTCAACACGTGTTGAGATGGATAACAACACTGATTATCTTCAAGGACTCAAACGTCAAGTGATGTGTTCAGGCTCTGAACGTGGTGGTTTACGGTCCGTAAACAAACTTGCTTGGCTGTTGACATCCTGGATGACAACAGTCACACCAAGCGGAGTATTTTTTAATGCTGCGGTTTTTTTGTCACCTGTCATTAATTAAGAATGGTATACTAGCTCTCTGTAAGCACGATGATTGTGATCAGTGCCCATCCCGCGTGTCGTCACCACTAGCTTGTCGGCCCTGGAGTCGGCACCGACGGCACATGGCCGCACGGCCGCACGGGGCCCCTGCGCCGCCCCATCGCCCACGCGCACGACACACCGAGTCGGCATGTGCCTTGTGCCCGCGCGCCAGCCGGGCCGCGCATCGCCGGCTTCCCCTCGACTCGAGCTCGCGTTAACTTCCTCGCGGCGTCGCATGCACGTTTTCCTCCGCGGCCTCGTGTGCCGCGGACTACCGCGCTGGCTTCTGCCGCGGGCATGGCGTGTTCTTTTCCTTTGCTCGGATGTAGGTCGGTTTGCCCGTTGGAGGGGGAAGACCGGGAAATAGCCTTTTCGCCGCGCTCCTGCCCGCGAGCGACGTCTAACCGGACCAGTGGTCCCCGTCAAACAAATGGAACGATTGATCCTGCTTTGGTGTATATAGTCCGGGAGGGCGGCTGGTAGGGCAAGCTGGAGTGAAGTTGGCGTTGCACTTGTGATGCATGTCCACACCCAGCTCATCCCATCGCTCTGGTAGTAGTACCATGACTTATCTGGGGATCAGTTATGACCGTATCTTCTCTTTCACTGGTGAATGAGTTGAGCTGTCCACAACCGGACCACGGATTTTCTCCTCTCCATGATTATAAAAGGTCGAACTGTTTCTATTGTTTGATACTATGTCTCTCAACTGTCCATCTTTTTAATACCAACTGAAGGAAGATTCATGATTGAATTCGTACGCCCGATTCACGTGACCGTTCGTTCTTTTCCGCCTCAAGGTACGGGAGAAGAGAGAGAACAGAACCTCACTTTTGTTCCGCTTTGGTGCTGTAGCTGTAGTACAAAATAAAAGGAATTGTGGCGGAGGCGGAGTGACGCGTAGGAGAGAGAGGAGTGTGAGACGGACGACAAGGACTCCACTCCCCACCCACCCACGCCGCTCCTCCACACCTTTCGTTTTCACTGCAGCCCTGCCGCGAGACGGAAACACAAGAGGCGAAGCCGCGCTCCGCTCTCGCCTCTCGCCAACTCCCCTGCTCCTCCACAGGCCACTCGGATCCCCAATCCGACTCCGGCGGCGGCGACGGCACCCGCGACCAACGCTCCGTCGGGCGAGCCGGCCGGGTATATTGGACCGGTAGGCGGACCGGGGAAGGGGAGCCACCTGGGATGGACCCCGACAAGCGCGGCTACAAGCTCCGTATCCTTTTGCTTCGGCTTCTAATTGCATTTCTCCTTCTTGATCCGCTGCGGCTCGAACCGGCCGTTCTGGGAAGTAATCCTGGCAGGCGTTTGCTCAAGCAGTACATTATGAGCAGTATTTTCCCCCAGACTGTATGTTTTATTCCTCCGGGCTATTTCTTAGGGCCAAGGAAGCAGTAGCTTCAAATTCCCCTCCGCGCTCGTACTTCCTTGGCAATCTACTTAAATATGGCAATCATCCTTGAAGCAACCAAGCTAAACCTGAACATGTTACAACTGATTCGGGAAACATTTACCCTTTTGTCTCAATTTTAGGTTAGCAGTGCCAGATTCCCAAAATCTGTTTTACTATAACTGAATGTTTATTTACACCTTTATATTTGTCGGTCACAAGAGGCAGTGGTTATTGGCTCTGTTTTATCCAATTCTTCACCTCCCTTAGCCGTATGCAGAACCATGGTTCCTAGGACCGTTAATGTTTTCACAATCTGGAAACTTGGGATACTCAAATTTGATATTAACCTTGACTCGACATTCCCAAAATAGAGGAGTTTGTGGCACATGATTCTGAGGTGAGGTCACTGGCAATGGGCAAGAAGTCGAGCCGCGTGTTTATCACAGGCGGCAGTGATCGCAAGGTCAATCTATGGGCAATTGGCAAGCAAACACCGCTTCTGGTATGTTCCCTCTATGTCAATGATACTGTTGTCTTGATCTATTTTAAAATCTGATCCATGTTGTTTTTCTGAATATATGTTATTTATGTGCATAGAGCTTGTCAGGCCACACAAGCTCGGTGGAGGCTGTACAGTTTGATTCAGCAGAGGTGCTTGTGCTTGCTGGCTCATCTAATGGATCCATCAAGCTCTGGGACTTAGAAGAAGCTAAAGGTGTGGTTGGCGCTTACGTAAGGCCCCAATAGTGGGTTAGACACTAATATCTGGTTTCTTGCTTTAATTTATATGTCTGCCCATCATTCCGACCCCAACATGCTTGGGACAAAGCTTTGGTTGTTGTTGTTATTGTTGCCCATCATTTAAGAATTATTAAACATGATCATTCCAATTCCATGCTGTGCCTGGCAATCTTCCTTTTAGGTTTTAATAGAAACAGAAATACTCAGTGTAATCTTCTGCTGTATTTGATATGGTTTTTATGTTTGAATTGCAACAACAACAACAACAACAACAACAACAATAACCAAGACTTTGTCCCAAACACATTGGGGTTGACAGTTTTTATGTTTGAGTTGGCTGATGATAAATCAAGGCTGTAGCCTGTAGGTTCCTTAAGCTTTCAAATCTTTTAAATGTTCCCAGATAACTGTATTAAAACATGTATACTTTCCCTTTCGGGGTAAAAAAGTTGATTAGCTGATCTAATTTAGATAGCACATGTAAATGATGCCTGTAGTGTTCTCAATGCAATATCTATTCTTTGCTTTCCCGATATATCTCACTATGCCTTGCATCATGGTTATGCAAGAGCCACGTCGAATTTTACCAATATTGATCTTCAAACTTTATGCATAAAATAGAAAACAGGATAAATAGAATGTTGATCCATGTTTTTGAATTGTGATGTAGTTGTGCGGGCTCTCGCTGGCCATAGGTCAAGTTGCACTGGTGTTGAATTCCATCCATTTGGCGAGTTTTTTGCATCTGGTTCTTCAGACACAGACCTTAAGATATGGGATATAAAGAAAAAGGGATGCCTTCACACATATAAGGGTCACAGAGGAGCAATTAAAAGAATCAGGTTTACACCAGATGGACGATGGGTTGTCACTGGTGGAGAGGATAACATTGTGAAGGTGTGGGATCTGACAGCTGGAAAGCTTCTACATGATTTCAAATTCCACAGCGGACAAATCCACTGTATTGATTTTCATCCTCAAGAATTTTTGCTTGCAACAGGTAACTACTTTATGTTTCTGACGCACCGATACTTGGTTCTTCTTTTCCAGCATTGTCTGCTTCGATTCATTATAAATATGACTTAATGCACTTCCAAACAAGTGGTATTATACAAGGGTAAGGTGATTAAAATATAGTTCAAAACCTCATTTTTTGGATGACGGGAAAGATGTGTCGCGTAAATTTGCTCTAATTAAATTCTTAAGATGCTGGAATGTATTCCCAGTAAATCTATTGATATTTTTCAGGCTCAGCTGATCGAACGGTGAAATTTTGGGACCTTGAAACTTTTGAATTGATAGGATCTGCCGGACCCGAGGTAAATGCCCCCCATCCCAACCACCACAACACACACACACACAAACGAAGGGACATTTTTTCCTTTTCTCTGTTTCAAATTAGCACCATAATGAGATTTGTTATTGGTATTTGACATTCTTGAAAACGGTTGTTGATGTTCTAACTTTTCACAGTCCACAATTATTTCGTTTAGTTTTCTTTTGGTGGATACTGAGATCGGTTGCTTCTTTTTGTGCCCTTATTTTTTATTCTTCGTCTAAAATGCCAAGGTGCACTTGCATGTTATTCTTGTGGCATTACTTGTGTTCCTCTTCTTCCCCAGGATACCGGTGTGCGTTCTATGGTCTTTCACCCAGATGGGAAAACCATTTTTTGTGGATTAGACCAAAGCTTAAAGGTAGGTCTGATTTTTGAAATGTAATATATTGTTTATATTTTGGTACCTACTGACCTATATGCACATTTTCAGGTCTTCTCTTGGGAGCCAGTAAGATGTCATGATGTTGTTGACATGGGGTGGACCAATATGGCTGATCTTAGCATCTATGAAGGAAAACTCTTGGGATGCTCCTATCATGAAAGACGTGTTGGTCTTTGGGCTGCTGATATATCAGTGAGTGTCAACTTTTGCATGGAATATGCTATTTTCTTGCATCTTCTAACTTCTATTTTTTAATCAGCTCATTGGACCCTATGCACTTGGTGTTTTGCCAAAAGTGAACTTTTTTGCCGAGATTGTACATTCCATAGACGATACTCCAGTAAAACGTGTCGATAGCACTGAAAATTCTGATCCAGCTTTAGCAACATCACATCCAAAAAGTTCATTCAAAGTCAAGGAGTCAGGAATTGGTATGGTTCAGAACCATTTATATATTCGTGCTCATTATTTTCTAAAACAGTAAAATGTCTGTTTTTTTCTGCACGTAATGATTTCCGGCCCTTTTTCTTGCTTCTGTGGTAATAGCCGAAAGCAAAGTTCGTGGCTCGCGTCTGACACCATCAAGTACAAACAAGATCAAGAAAGATAGGAGCAGTAACATTGCACGAAGACCTGATTCATCTTTCAAATCATCTGTTCAGAGTGCTACTCCAATGAGGCGCATGAAGCTTGCTGATAGTCCTTCCACCAATCCCAGGACAGTGGAACGTAATTCAGGGCAGAGGGATGTCTCATTAGCATCTCGTACAGGAATAGCTAACAATTCTTTAACCACCAAAAAAGGTCATTTTACTGAGTCAGCACCGGTCAAAGATATTTACACTACATCACAGGTCATTTCTACACCTGTTATTGTACCCAGAGACATTTTAGAGGACAAAACGATAGGCAGTGTTCGTAGAGGAACAACTGCAATCCCAAACGATTTTCAAGATCCTGCCCAGACAAGAAAATTCCCACTTAGTGCTGATGCTGCTGATAGTGATACCTCAGTAGGATCCATGTCTGCCAAATCTGATGTGTGCTCAGAGGATTCGTCTGGCTTAAAATTCTCCTTCGGATTAACTCCGTATTACAAGAAAGAAGATTATAGCAATGTGGATAAAGGACACATCACACAAATGGCAGAACATATGGACAGAGCAATGTCGCTGGAACATCCTGTGCAGTTAAGCGACAATAAGTGTATGGCTCCTCTTCTTTGTTTGCAAAACATTGAAACACTGATGTTTTCCTATTTGGTTGTATAACATTAGAACCCTACTTCATGCAGCATTAGAATCATGCTCAACTACGGAAACTGGCAGGGTTAAATATGTCAGAGGAGGTGCGTGCCTATCTTAACTGATGTTTTCTGTCAAGAGGGATATGCTTGTATCCACTCTATAGAAGTGTTTACTTGGCCCAAGAATAGTTCTCTGACGGTATTGTTTAACTTCTTTTTCAGTTGCTGTGCCACTGGGGAAAACAAAGTCTCTTGTTGAGAGATTTGAAAAGAGAGAAACATCTAGCATTGATTGTTCCCCACAAACTAGTTCTTGTGGTGATCTTGCAGTGCAACCTGACAACCCTTCGTCCCATTCAGTATGTACTTGCAAGTTTGAGTATAATTAGCTTCAACATTTTTCTTTACCTTATTTATTTCCATGGTATACTTTTATCTTTAAATTTATATTAATCTGCACTATGAATCTTTTTGTCATGGTGCCAGAAGTATTAGATACAATTATAAGAATGCCTCTGTGTTTAGACAAAGAAATGGTGCAAGAAATATGTTGTTGGCTATTGAAATAATATTAAAGTATTCACAGACTTTGCAGTAATGCAAGCCAGAAAAAACACTTTAACTTTTCTTCACTTTTTAGTGTTCTAGAAAATTCTGTTGTCTGATCGAATTTTTAATGTTCTCTAGCCATTCAATGGACAGGCAAAGCCAAATCAGACATATGAAAAGGACTTGTTAACAGTGGATGAGGTGATGATTCCTATCAATTTGACACAGAACCATGATGAATTCATAAATAATTTGAAACTTCGGCTTACAAAACTAGAGGTGATTCCTGCTACATCCTTGTGGACTTAACGTTCATTATCAGTTTGTTTGCATTGTCTCTTTTTTCCCATGCGAGCTTTACCTAAAACAGATAATCTTGTAAACCTTCATACTTCATTTGTTGGCACAATAAAGAAGCTTTTGGATATTCTTTTAGGAATTTGGAGAGGGCAGATTGGTTTGTTTTCTTTAAGTTTTTCTTACAGTTAGCAAATGTTATATTAAAATTTCCATTTATGTTGAAGTTCTTCACCAATGATTTTGGCATTATTTAAGGCACATTTAATATTTGTTTCTAAATGGGAGGTGAACATCTCTAGTTCTCTATTATCTTTCACTTTGATTACTGTATGTGATATACATGATTCCCATAAAGTAGCTTTGATGAATAGCCTAAACATTAAAATATGTTTTTTTTTCCGTGATGGACCTTGATAGTACACTAACTATGAAGTCTATTCAGATGATGTGCCATGTCTTTGAGCAAAGTGGTATCAAAGGTGCAATCGCTGCAGTGATAAAGCTGTCCGACAGTGCTGTAAGTTTATCTAATATGTATATCTGGCTGATGCAGTTCATATGTGGCTGCATTTCATATTCCTTATTTAGTTATTTCTGGTCAAAACTGTACAGGTTCAAGCTGATGTTGTTAGTGGTCTTAAGGGGAAGCTTGATCTTTTCAACTTGGATGTTTTCTCCAGCTTTCTGCCTGTTCTTGCGGGGTTACTGAGTAGCAAGACTGAAAGGTACTGCATTTGATGTTTAGTTTCATTGCATACCGATCCTTAGTCGACCGTGGAGTACAGTGATAGATGATAAATACTTGTGAGCTGCACAGTCAAAAGGATGACACAGACACTTCTTTACCACTTTTCAAGTCAGTCAATTGGAAGCGAACATCCATTTAAATTCTTGAGATATCTAAATCATGCCAATACCAACCATCAGTAAAAGATTTTTTTGGAAACTTTTGCAGGCACGCTACTGTTTCATTGGAAATGTTGTTGGATCTCATAAAGATTTTTGGTCCAGTTATTCAGTCAACACTATCAGCAAATTCAGCTGTTGGAGTTGATCTTCAAGCAGAGCAAAGGTAAGCATGTAAACTGTAATCTGGGAAGGGAAAGTTAGGTATGGGACCTGGCAAAATTTATGTATTGAGAAAGTATAGATTGTGAGGTGAAAAGTGAGGCCTGTCACTACTCTCAAGAAATCAAACCACAGAAGTTTCCAACCTCTTATCTAATGCAGGTTGCAGCGTTGCACCAGGTGCTTCAATCATTTGCAAAAGATTCAGCAAGTTCTACACCCATTGATTATGTAATCTTTCCTCCCCTTAGATGATTTATCTTTTTGTCACCCATTTCTCAGATGCATATCCGTTGTTAAGAGGAACGAGGTTTCATGGTGCTCCGGATTTTTTTGTTCTTTTGTCAATACAGGCGGGGTGGTGAACAGGCACGGCTAGCGCAAGAACTAAGTCTTTCTTTGCAAGACCTGGTGGTGATTTAGAACAAATTGGGAGGTTCATCTGTACAGCAGAGTAGATACCATTGTTTACTGGCGAAAAGTGCCACACAGTTGTGTAGCTTGTAATTTTTTTGTAGCTTTGCAAGCAGTCCTTGCTTGCAGTTGCGTTTCTGACCTTGGCTGGCAATCAGCAATGCTCCCTGTTGTACATGTGATTGAGCCTGGCTGCGCATCAGTCTGTAATTAAACACATTTACTGTATGGGCAGCACTTAACAACAATGAGCCGAGGTTGGGCACGAGCAGTTATTCTTAGCGCCGATTGAAATTAAACAAAGATCAGTTTGTTGTTCGTTGGATTCTGAGCTATTATTTGCACCGCTTGAAATCCCTTGGTACTGACCTTGTCAGATTGTCTCTGAAACGCATACTCCTGTAATGGTTCACATAATCACATACTAGAAGAACGAAGTTGCTGGGGCTCCATCAGAAACAACAGAAAACATTACTGTATTAGTTTATAACACATTGTTTTAACTGTTCTAAAATTAGTTTATTATCATCCTGTGCAGAGCATCAGCACGTCATTAATTATTGCATCAACACTAGGGCAAGCTAACTGGGCTCAGAAACGAGAAAAAAAGATGAAGGCACGTGGGAATGGAAGCAAAATCTATTTGCCGCTCGTAGCGGGCTGCGGTTGCAGCTGCTGCACCTTGGCCCCGAAGCCGCACTTCCTCGCGAGCAGGCTCCACGGCCTCCGGGCCCTCCCCAGCCGCCGGATCTCCTGCTTCATGCTCTTGCACTCCTTCTCCAGCTCCGAGACGCGTACTTTCACGTCGGTGATGCTATCCTCCTTCTCCACTGGTGGAGCGTCGAAATCAGGGTCGGCGGCATCGGTTTCGGCCGGTGCGGCGGCGCTGCCTTTGGTGGGGACGATGGCGCCGCCGGGGCGCGGGCGCGTGCCACCATCTGCTGCCGCGTTGTCGGACACGAAGAACCATCCGGCGATGGAAGTGCGGAGGCGGAGCTGCTCGAAGAAGAGCACTTGGACCACCACCCGCAGCGGCAGCCGCTCGTTCTGCGCCGCGTGCGTGCACGCTTCCAGCGACAGCTTCTGGCAGTTCATCAGCCGGCACAGCTGCTCCCGCTCCGCCTCCGACAGCCAATGGTGCGACTGCATGCCGACGAGATCACGAAACAAAAACGTGAATATGAGCGCGATGTGTGGTCAGTCGATCTGAACGCATATGCATACCTTGAGGTATATGTCGATGGCGCGGTAGATGCCGTCGTCGACGGGGCGCGCGTAGTCAGGCACCACGGCCGCGAGAGCCTGAAACTTGGGCAGCTTCAGGTTAGTGTCCGGCGCCACCTCGGAGAGGTACCCGTCCATGAGCTTTGCCACCATGGTGATCGGCGACAGCGATGACAACGGCGTGCCGCCGTGGGGCGCCCCGAGGCTGCCGCCGCCCTCTTCCACCACCGCCGGCGACGTGTACCCGGTCCCGAGCCCGTCCGTGGACGACATGAAGTAGTCCAGGATCCGCTGCACGCAGTCGATGTCGTAGAGCGTCTCGGCGGTGTAGCCGAGGTTGGGCACGAGCAGGTCGTCCAGCGACGCGTCCTCCAGCTGCGCGCCGATCCGGCGCTCCAGGTTCTCCCGGCACAGCGGGCTGGCGTGGAGGAGCATCGCCGTGCGCAGCATCCCGAGCAGGAACTTGGTGGACGCCACGCCCTTCTTGGTGGGCAGCAGCGCCACGATCTCCTCGAGGAAGTACCTCTGGTCCCCCTCCGACGGCGCCGACACGTTGGCGGCGCGCGGGGTGACGTTGCGGCTGCTCATGCCATCGCCGCCGCCGCCGAAGCCGCCGGCCAACGCGTTGCTGAAGCTGGTGTTGCGCTTGAGCCCCGGGAGGAACCGCCCCGCGTAGAACATGATGGCACCCGCGATGCTCTCGTCGCGCATGCCCTTGGCCTCCATCGCCTGGATCAGCCGCTTGAACATGGGCAGGCTGAGGAACGACACGTCCTCGTACCACCAGTCCATCGTCCCGGACTGGGCCGAGGCGGCGGCGATGAGCCCGCGCGGCGTGTCCGCCGACCCGATGCCGTTCCAGAGCGCGTCCCTGTTGTTGTCGACGCCGGCGGCGTTGTTCCGGAGCAGCGGCGCGGCGGCGTCGGAGGCGCAGGCCTTGGACGCCAGCGCGGTGATGCAGCGGGAGACGAGGTGCAGGTCCTCGGCGGTGGGGAGCACGCCCTCGCAGGTCTCCAGCGCCTTGATGGAGTCCTTCCAGTTGGCGAGCACGTCGGAGAGGAAGGACTCGGCCTGCGTGATGAGGTTGCCCTCGGCGTAGTCGTCCGTCATGCGCAGGTACTCCGCGGCGCAGCGGAGGCACACCACGTTCAGCGCGTTGAGCTCGATCTTGACGTCGTAGCAGAACTTGGCAGCCAGCTCGAAAGCCTTGGCGCCGCCGGGGATGTCGTCGAGCTGCAGCGTGCACATGCCGTCGCCGTCCTCTGGCGGCTGGTACTCGCTGATCATCCGCTGGAGGACCCCGCTACGGCTCAGCAGCGGGAACTGCGTACCCACACCCCAAGGGGATCCACCAGGTTCAGAACAAGCCAAGATCATCTATCAGGATTTAATTAAATAAAAGACAGTAGTAGCAACTAACCTTGTGGAGGTAAAACGACATCTCTCCTACTTCGACAATAACATCACTCTCCAGCTCGGTCATGCATCTCCTGGGACATTAGATTAAGAAAACGTAAGAGATGCTGAAATCGAATCTGTGGGAATGGTCGATGTGATTGGAGTAATAAACCTTTCTGATTCGGTAGACAGGCAGATTGATCAGACTGTTATGATATATGCTTACATTCGTATTGTAACGAGACCCAAGACCAAAGGTTTCGTTGATGAAATTCAATAATCAGACCACTTTTTCATATGGAGGCTGGATGAAATGATGAACAGAGACGAGAGATCATGAAAAACATTTCGATTTATTTATCGTGCAGATATTTCTTGAATAACAGTAAATCAACACGGCTGGAAGACTGAGGAAGAGAGGTAACCATGTGAGGCCCTCAAGGACGAATATCTCCGGCTTGGAACCCAGCTTCATGGTCGCCATTGTTCTGGCGGGTTGTCCCCTTGGAGCGTTTGTTTTTGCGGAAATGGAAGCTCGGGAGTGGAACTGGCCAAGTATTTATTTACTCATCAGAGAAGATGAACGATATGGAAGGAACTCGATACGCGCGTCGGCCTGCATCTGCTGATCTGCATGCAGGAGGAACGAGAATAGAATGGGTGGCTGATGAGGCGCGAGGCGACAGTGACGAGAAGGAGAGTTCAAAGCTTAGCCCGAGTCCAGGGGAGCAGGGATTGACTTAACAACGGAGTGGTCGTGCCAGTGAAGCGGAGGACCAAGCCAAGTCGCGCGGGAGCGGGAATGCCCATGCATGTGCGAATGCGATGCATCTCGGAGACGAACTGTGCCAGGCCACCGTCTCTGCATTGCACCTGGCCAGCCAGATCCACTTCTCAGGGGGTTCGTTGGTTGTGTCCGTTCGCATGCGGTGAAGGCCGGCTCTGGGACATGGCGGGAGGGGCGACCGTCTAGGGCCCAGCCCAGAGGGGGCCCATAATTGCTTCAGCGGTCATGTTCGTTGTTGGGCCAATTACAATTACATAGACAATAGAGAGTACGATTCTGCTGGCCTGCTAGGCTCGTGAAATTTAGCTGTCCTGAGCTACGTGCGAAATACTGTAGAGAGTAGGAGCATGCTGGGCCTTTATGTGACGTACGTACGAAATAGAGAGTAAGAGGCTGTTGGGCTTTTATGTGTCATCGCTCTATTTAATTGCTTGAGCCATCACCATTGTGTCAACGTTAGCCAGCAGCAGTCACGCATCTCACACTCTGGACCCCGGAAGTTGGGGGCTGTCATTCCTCGGTTTAGGGAGAAGAATATTTTAAACAACATTGATCTTCATATTATTCTTAATGATTTTGCATTTACAAATGCTCGAAGAACATTTTTTATGAGGCACTAAAATGTTTTTGTTAACAAAGTCATAGAAATTTGGTTCTTACTGTAAAATCATAGTAGCAAACATACTTGTTTTATTTTTAATAGTTTTTTATTGCATCGTAATATCATATTCCATTAATACTTATTAGTAGATGTTTTAGACTAATAATGTGTGTATACACTTTAAAAATAACTATGTGTATATATATACACACATACACGCACTTAGAGGTCGTGTTATTAATTTCGCCCTAGGGCCTCCAAAACATAGAGCCGGCTGCCGGTGATGCGGAAGTGAAGCAAGGTTTGGTCATGGAAAACGACCATTCAACCATCCAGTACACAAGTGATTATATACAGCCGGATCGCTGGTCTAAACTGGGGCCATCCGTGTGTTTATATACAGCGGCCTTTTCCCATGGTACGGGTGACCGTGTGAGCCTAAAACTGTCCTAGTGCAGGGCCGATTTGCGTGGCGAGAGAGGAGAGGAGAATGCCATCGTCGGACTGAAATCCTCTTACAGCAGCTGACAGGTGAGCCCCATGCTCTCTGATTACTGCAGTCTAGTTACTGCAGGGGTTTGGGTACGCCATCGTCAGCGTAGGGAAAAGCTGCGTGGCGGTCAGTCCACGTCAGCTTGGCCCGTCCGTCCGTCGGACTCCGGTATCTCATCGAATCCGGGCGCCAGCTTTGTTGTCCGTCGTGTCGCCTGCTTCGCCAAAGCGCGCGAATCTCTTGACGGATCCCCCACCGCGCCGTGCTCTGCCAGTCACGTCACTCTACTACGGACCGGTGCTCGTTCGCAGGGAGGGGAACAGGGAATCCACGGACCCTGGCGGCCTGCGCCTCCGCCTGCACAGCGCACGCGAGACCGCGCGACGAGAGCTCCTGACGACAGGCAGCAGGAGCCTGGCGCCCTCTCTAATGTTTTGGTTCGCCCGCTTTTGGAACGAAACCAGTAAAAAAAAGAGCTCTTGTGCCCGTGCGGCGCTCCACTATAGGGACAAAACGACGATAGGTGGCCTCCCTCAGACCATCCGCACCAGCGTACTCTAAAGCATACTCTATACACTATTCTCCTTCAGCTTTTACAGTACGTACTCTAAATTACACTGCGAAACAGTGTATCCAGTATGCTTTACAGTACGCCACTGCGGATGGTCTCAGCTCGCCGCGCCTCGGCACCATCACCATCAGACGACACGCGCGCCACTGTTGTCGCGCCGGCGCCACCCCTCCATTGTCAAAATGTTCACCTCTCGGCACGGGGCACCAGGCGCAACCGCGGCCGGAGGGCGCTAGGCTCGGCAGTCGCTACTGTGCGTCTGTGCCCAAGCACCAGCGCCGGTGCAGTGCCGCTGCCTCGCGCTCGCGTATTAGCAAGTCCCATCGCCAGCTGCCGACGTCGTCAGGGTGACCCCCGGGCAAAAACATGCGACTGCCCAATCACCATACTACGTAGACGTGCACTGCAGCATGCATTCACAATCACAACACATTGCGCCAGGGTACACACACCTTGTCTCCTGCTTATTACAGGCAAATCCGCTTTGTACTGGTCTGAATGTCTGGTAAGAGGAAAAAAAAAAGAGCATATACGCATGACGCATCAAAGCAACCGATAGCAAGAACGAATGGTACGTGTCGATCATCCTACACCGTCGAGTTGCGGTAGAAGTCGACGCAGGTTTGGCAGCCGCAGTCCTTGAAGCGGCAGGTCTCGCACCCGAAGCAGACGCACTTCTCGCAGCCGGAGCAGGACGTGGCGCGCGAGCAACCCCTCAGCACCTTCCGGCTCGCTCTCTCCTCGTCGTCTTCACAGCTCACCCTGATGGAATAAAAAATGTTCCAGAGTCAGAAGACAAGCCCAAAAGGTTACTAGAAATTAAAACGTGCAATCAAACAACGAAACTGTGGTAGAACCCGGCCGCCATGGAATGAATCCAACCATGAATGAAACTACTGTGTCAAAATACATTCGGCAATATATAGTGCGAACACAGAGGAAAGACCACTGAACCGGAACAATATACAGCCAGTCATCCTCTACTTTCTCCCACACTGTCAACCCTGCAGACAGTGATGTATCGGCGACTAGCCTTGGCAGAGTCACTGCAGTTTGGACTTCCATGAATCTTTTGACACTCACTATTCTAGCAAACCGCAGTCTAGACGGTAGTAGTACATGGACAATACGAAGTTCCAGCTGCTAAAGGGCATTGACTCTAGGATACCCACTACAATGTTTAGCTCGTGTCGTCTATGTCTGCCACGAAACCTACAGAAAATTAGGATCTACTACTACGATATTGTCAGCACAAAACAAAACCATGGAAAAAAAAAGATCTGACAGAACACTAAAGGCGAAAGAGACACTATTCAACCCACTTGTAATATTATCTAAATGTAACAATAACAGCAACAAGATTTTAAACAGTATTGTATAGCTATAATTGGAACAGTATATGAAGAACAAATAGTATAGCGTTGAGAATAAATACCTGTCAGTTGTCAAATCTGCACACGTCCAATCAACTTTCGCAAGAGCGTCATGATAAATACGGCACTCATCTTTGGACCGGAGTCGAAATCTCCTCTCTTTGCCGCAGTTTGTACAGCGGATGAATTCGTCACGGTGCGATGGGCGTCCATTACGACCTTTTTGAGAACCATTGGCGGATTTTTGAGCCGCGTAGTAGTACTTCAACAGGGCTGTCTTTGACAGGGGAACCTTTTCTCCCTGAACCATGACCCAAATAGTGTTCCTCCATTTCCCTACAGTCTCCCTTCCAGAGTGCTTCTCAAAGGAAGAAGGTGTCAACTTACCTGTCATTTCAAAACCGTGTAAATGACATTTTGCAGCGATTCAATGCCATGGTCACAAAAGGATTATATGCATATTTATCTCCATTTCCAACATGATGAAGGCTCTAGATATGTTAACATAAGGTTGTATCAGAACATATAATTCGATGCAGCTGAGAGGTACTACCAATTTAGAAACATTATATTCGGCAGAAAGGGACTATAATAATAAAAAAGGTCTTGGTCTCTGGGATCAAATCACAACAGTCATGATGCAGTACTTTTTGTCACATCAGCCATCAAGTACCCAAAAATTTAAAAAAAAAACACACATTCTAAAGAGTTGTTGAGAATATAAAACACACATTCTACCGAGATCAATGCACATCTCATAGAAGGATGCAGACTGCAGTCGTAAATTACTGACGTTATGATCTGCATATGTTGAATTGAGAGCCTTTCTCGTTTGTTAAGTCCCGCATACATATCTAGATTTCATAAATAAGTTTTTAAATTTGGAATATATGGCAAGCCATAACTGGTTGTTACCTATCGCATCAATTTCCCATATGACCACCACTCGATGAATACGAGACAGAAGATGCAGAACCAGCTAAATCAAATACTACCACAATTTTTAATAGGAAAAGACAATGGTTGTTTCATGCGTTGTGCTCTGGAACAAATGTGTTTTCAAGCATTTGACGTCAACATTATACTAGTAAGCAGACCATGCAAACATGCTGTGGAGCAGTAAAACCCGCAGTGTCATAGCGCTTCTGTTATACTCCCTCCTTATCTTTTTAATTGACGTTCAGACACAAATCTTAGTTCATTTTTAGTTCAAAATCTTGTCTAAAACGTCAAATAAAAGAATAAGGAGGGAGTACTCCCTCTGTTTCGAATTAGATGTCGTTCCGACAGTTCCCGATAGGTTATTTCTAGTGCATTTGCATGGTCTGAAACGTCAATTATTGGAGAACGGAGGTAGTACAAGACTCCTATAATAACCATCTACTGCGATTTTGTTACGGGCAAACTGAAACAGACATTGCAGATGAGAAACAGAAAGTATTATCTACATATCTACTCAATGAAACCGTCAGATGTTAGGATAAATGAGTAAGAACTAAACTTAAAGCCACCGAGTACCAACCCAGAACAGACACAGAAGTAACCTTTAAATCTCAATGCAAGCATCTCATATTAGGATAGATAATTGCAACGTTCAGTTGAATTTGGATACAGAATGAAGCAGCATGCAACGCCAAACAAGAACATGGATTGCAAATGAAAGCCTGACAATAAACAGAGACGTAACAATGTTCCCTATTGCTGTGATGAACATCAAGAGTGAACAGAGTGGCTAATTCCATCAGCACCAGCATGCAACGACTAAAAACAGAATGAACGTGCATTAGGTATCATTCATGTGTTGTAGTACCAGAGGGCCTGCAGAGACAACATGGAAAGTCACCTATGGCGAATGAATGATGCACAAGCGATATTAGTAACTCCAAAGCTGCAATGGTCTATTGGCAACAATCGATTGCAACAGACACTCAAGCCATAGCAGCAATGCATGGGCTGCAACATGGTACCAAGTAGGCAAGTACTAGAAGCAGGCGATGCCGGGCACAATAAGCGCTGGGACGCATGTGCTGGCATCGCATGCAGGTTCACCTGTGGCCATGACTCAAACATCAAACACCGTACGTGCATCGAGGCATGGACATGAAATCAAGAGTGAAGAGTCAAGCAAAGCGAGGAAAGGGATATATGGCATTATTTCAGGCACGGACCTTCGCGGCAGCCAGGCATGCACTCGCATTTGATCTCCAGTTCGCCGGACGCGTAAACGCGGAGGCGGCCGACGGCGTCGCCGTAGCGGTGGCTGGTGCATCCGCACGTCATCTCCACGAAGTCCTCCCCCCAGCGCAGCCCGCTCATCTCCCGCAGCTCCTCCTCACTGAACAGTGCCGCGCTGGCACCACGGTTCGCCGCCGCCATGTCTTCGACCAAGAACGGGAACAAACACAACAACTCAAGGAAACACAAGGGTCAGAGTGCGATCTGGGTTGCGTCAAATCAGGAAACAATCAAATGCGGAAACGGGAAGGCACACCCGGTGGATCGAAGTAAAAGAAAGTTAAGCAAGTAGTTGAACAAGAGATTGAGATACTATATAGAACGGGGAGCTACTGTGGGGAAACAGGAACCAAAGCGGCGCCTTTCCACAAGGAATCGCAACGAATTGGGTTCCCACCAAATCTTGGCGAGAGCGATCTCCAAAGGGCCCAAAAGAAGAAATGCAAAGGTAGCTCCTTTTTCCAAGGATATACTTTATGATCCGAGGCAAAGAACAACAGGGGGACTGAAGCAGGAGCGGCGCAAAAGCAGCTCCGTTCTGCAGAAACTCTTTAGGGCTTCGATTCAAATCGCCCAAAGATGAGTACGACCCAGAAAGATGGATCTGGAGAAGCCGCAACACGGGAGCTTCAAGAATGCCTTAAGTCACCCCACGTAGATGGGGTTTGGAGAGCGAGAGGTGGAGAAGAGATGGTGGAGAGGGGGGAGAGAGAGAGGAGACGGACGGAGGTGGTATCCGGTGATGGGAAGCTTGGTGCTGGGCTTTTAACCTATAGAGGTGCCTGGAAGGATGTTGATGTTTGTTTGTGGTTCTTCTTCTCCATGAACCCTCTCCCCTTTTTATCCTTCTCCTGCGCACTAGGTTTCCAGTACTTTTTTTTAAGAAATGCCCAAAGTCACAAATACGTAACAGTAAAATTAAGATGGTATACCATGATATGAATTGCTAAAGTTATAGCATCATCTAATAATGCTGATAAGCAGTAGCTACGAATTGAAAAAATTATGCATCGTCACGTGTAGGAGGATGAGGCGCCGATGCGGTGCCGATTGGACTGCACTACAGGAATATCCATCACTTACGTCGGCCAGGGCAACTTACGTCGGCCGGCCGACGTAAGTAAGTAACTTACGTCGGTGCCTGGTAGCCGACGTAAGTTAAATAAATTACGTCGGTCGACCGACGTAAGTAAAGGGACTGACAATAATAAAAAGTACCCACGTCGGCCTCAGCCCATAGCCGACGTAAGTTAAATGACCGACGTAAGTTAAACCTAACTTACGTCGGCCCTGATGTCGGCCGACGTAAGTAAACTTAGCCGACGTAAGTTGTTGTTTAACCTAACCGCGCGAGCGGTGCGCGCTCTCATTTCACGCGCACCTTTTCCCAACCGCCGTCGCCGCCGCGCCGCCTGCTCCCCATCGCGGCCCCGCCGCCGGCACGCCGCCCCGCCGTCGCCGCTCGGCCGCCCGACGCCGCCGTCCTACGCCGCCGCCACAAGGTACTCCCCTCCCCTCCTCTCCTCCCCTCCCCTCCCCGACCCCCCCACACGCGCCGCCCTGCCGCTGTCGTCCTGCCGCCCGAGCGCCGCCGTCCGCCTCCCCATCCCGAGCGCCGCCCTCCTCCTCCCCTCCCCCTCGACCTCCCCTCCCCCTCCCCTCCACGGCCGAGCGCCGCCCCCCTTCCCCTCCCCTCCCATCCCGAGCCCCCCCTCTCCCCCTCCTCCTCCCCTCCCCCTCGACCTCCCCTCTCCATGTGATTAATTGTTTAATTGCTTAATTGTTTAATTGCTTAATTGTTTGCTGAAATTTGCTGAAATTGCTTAATTGCTTAATTTAAATTTGCTGAAATTGCTTAATTGTTTATTTAATTATGGTTAAGTGGTTAATTTGCTTAAATATGCTTAAGTAGTTTATTTTATTATGATTAATTTGCTTAATTATGCCTAATTATGCGTAATTTGCTTATTTTTGCTTAATTTGCTTAAATATGCTAAAGTGGTTTATTTTATTATGATTAATTATGCTTAATTTGCTTATTTTTGCTTAATTTGCTTAATTATGCTTAGGTGATTTATTTAATTATGTTTAATTATGCTTAAATTGCTTAAATTTGTTTAATTATGCTTAATTGGTTTATTTAAGTTGTTAATTTGCTTATGCGTTTAATTATGCTGAAGTGGTTTATCTATTTATTATTAAGTGCTTAATTGCACCATGAGGAGGGCAGCGTCGGGGCCGGCCCATTGTCGGGTGCCACGACGTCGCCGGTAGCTCCAAGAGAGAGAGAGAAACTGTGTGTCGTGTGTAGGGGTGAGCAGAGGAGATCGGGGCGGCGGAGGAGCTCGAGGCGGTGGGCGGCACGCAAAAGAAACTCGCGCCAGCGTGAACTGAGAAATGCGGTATATAGTTATTCAGGTGTCGCTTTATCGTCGCTTTAACAACGCTAAAGCGGTAAGGCGCTCCGACATCGTAAGGCGTCCCTGTTGCCTTGCTTTCTAGGGTAAAGCGGCGGCGACCAGGGAAGCCGGCGGCGGCAGGGAAAGCTGGCGCCGCGGGGGCAGGGGGATCCGTCGCCTTAAGTCGCCTTACCGCCTTAAGAACGTTAATGACCCGCGATTGTGTGGACGGTGGAAATGGATGTGGAATTGTCATCTAAGATCAACTTTTCTCTCAGTCTTTCTCTAGTTCTTTCCTCTCTCTTAAATGACCTCAAATTGAAAATGAGCAACGTAACCTATAGCAATGTATTACCCGTTTCGGATCGGCACGTCTCACATGCCATTGGCATGTGAGACGTGCAGGTTCGGAATTGTCCCTTTTTGGACAGCCTCGGAGTGACCGAGGGGGCGTGGCTTGTGACGAGACGCGGGTCCGGATTTGGACGAGATTTCGGTGGCGTAACCCTGTTGTTCTCTGCTGCATCATTTTTGGGCGTGCAGTGGAGAACAGCGGGGTTATGCTGCCGAAATTTCGTTCGAATCCACATCATGTGTCTCGTCATGAGCACGCTCCGCTCGGTCACTCTTGGGTGGGTTTAGGATCTATCTACCTAGATTGTAGGGTCGTGACACATAACATAACAATACATTAACGATAATTTCTTTCGCGTTAAACTGCAGAGTCAAACATGGGTGAAGACCGTAGTTGGATGTACACTGGTTGGAAGAGCAGAACTGGTGGTCACTCAGATGAGTGGTACGCCAAGACAGAAGCTTTTGTGGAACGAGTTTTTTCGTTGTCAAATAGCGATAAGGCGCGGTGCCCATGTACGAAATGTCGAAACGGGACGTTTTTGGACAAAGTGGAACTTACGTTGCACTTGTGTCGAAACGGTTACGTGTCACATTATGAGTTGTGGAACTTCCACGGTGAGACAGCTTCTCAAGCTGTACAAGAAGTGAAAGCGGACAATGATGATGCTCAAGAGGTTGATATGATGGATGAGATGCTGGAAGCTATACGACCAGAGCTTACAGAAGATACTCAAACATCAGAGGTTAAAGAGTTCTTCAAACGTCTCAAAGATTCAAAAGAGGCTCTGCATGAACACACTAAAATGTCAATCCTCAATTTTGTGACTAGATTTATGGCAATTAAGTTTAAGTTCTTCTTTTCTAACAATTGTTACAACATGCTCATCGATTTGTTCAAAGATGCCCTTCTACAACCCAACAAAGTGCCTAAGGATATGTACAACTCGAAGAAAATTCTTTCTGGTCTCGGGATGAAGCACAAAAAGATTGATGTGTGTCCGGACAACTGCATGCTTTTCTGGAGAGAGCATGCCAATGAGAACAAATGTTTGAAATGTGGTCAACCGAGGTTTGTCGAAGTTGTTAATAACGATGGTAATACAGTGACGACGCAAGTCGCACGTAAGAAGCTTCGTTACTTACCTGTGACACCGAGGTTGAAGCGGCTGTTCCTTTCAAAAAAAAAAAACGGCCAGACACATGAGATGGCACAAAGAAGGTGAGCGTGAGAACAATGGAGTCATGACGCACCCGTCCGATGGTGAGGCATGGAAGGCTCTGGACCGGTTCGACCCAGAATTTGCTCGTGAAGCGAGAAATGTTCGCATCGGGTTGGCGACAGATGGGTTCACGCCGTTCAGCACAAACGCCGCACCATACTCCTGTTGGCCCATCTTTGTCATTCCGTACAATCTTCCGCTAACCTTTTGCATGAAGAATGAGTTTATGTTTCTTAGCCTCATTGTACCTGGGCCAGATCATCCTGGGTCACGTCTCAACGTGATGTTGAAACCGTTGATTGAAAAGTTGAAAATGTTGTGGACAGGAGTCGAAGCGTACGACTGTTACAAGAAACAGAAATTCAACCCCCGGGTTGCTTATTTGTGGTCCGTTCATGATTTTCTGGCATACAGCATGTTTTCTGGATGGAGCACTCATGGTCGGTTGGCGTGTCCGATATGTGCCTCGGACACCGATTGCTTTCGACTTACCCATGGAGGCAAGATATCTTACTTCGATTGTCATAGACATTGGCTACCTCCGAATCACTTGTTTAGACAACAGAGTAATGTCTTCAGAAGGAACACCGTTGTCACTAAAGGACCACCGAAACATCTTGACGGGTCAGAAATATCTGATATGTTGGACAAATTGGTGCCAGATGAAGGTCGTCCTGGATATTTCGAAGGTTACGGAGACAAACACAATTGGACTCACATATGTGGACTTTGGGCGTTACCGTATGTGAAGTCGTTGATTCTAAGACACAACATTGATGTTATGCATCAAGAGCATAACATGGTCGAATGTATCATAAGCACATGCATGGACATGACGGGCAAAACAAAAGACAATTTAAAGGCTCAAAAGGATCTTGCCGAGCTTTGTAACCGTCAAACTCTTGAGCTCTCCGAAAATGGTGGTAAACCACACGCTCCTTTCTGTCTTCGACCTAAAGAGAAAAAAAGAAGTTCTCGAATGGTTGCAAAGGTTGAAATTCCCAGATAGTTACGCAGCTAGTCTGAGACGAGCCGTGAATGTGAAAACGGGAAAGCTCATTGGGTTGAAGAGTCATGATTATCACATAATCATGGAAAGACTTCTGCCTGTTATGTTTCGAGGCTATTTTGACGATGCAGTGTGGAAGGTGTTAGCCGAGCTTAGCCACTTCTATAGGCAACTCTGTGCTAAAGAAATCACGCCAAAGATGATGACTAAATTGGAAAAGGAGGTTCCAGTACTTTTGTGTAAGATGGAAAAAAATTTTCCTCCGGGATTTTTCAATCCAATACAACATCTCTTAATTCATCTTTCATTTGAAGCGAAAGTGGGCGATCCCGTACAATATAGGTGGATGTATCATATTGAAAGATCACTTAGATATCTGAAACCAATGGTTGGTAATAGGGCAAGGGTTGAAGGTTGCATCGCCAAAGCTTTTACTCTTAAAGAAGTGGGATACTTCTCAAGTGTTTACTTTGCAGAGGAAAACAATGTAAATACTTCGGTAATGCGATACAATATAGATGAGCAACCTCCTTGTAGCGATCTCTCCATTTTTGCAACAAGAGGCACTACTGTTGGTAGTTACACTTCGTATGATGTTAGCGAAAAAGAAAGGCGTGCTGCATTCTTCTACATGTACGCTAATATGGAAGAAATGAATGAATATTTCAAGTAAGTGTTTCTCTTACACTTATGTTTTTCAACATCTTTTCCGACACATGTATTCTAAGAGGTTCTCTTTGTCGTGTAGTATGTTCGACAAGCAAAATTGGAGACATAGACATCAACCCACGAGCAAGCAAATAGAACATATTCGACGGAAAGGAATAAACGGGGGATCTAATTTTCTCTCCTGGTTTAAAGATCATGTAACATTTTATCTCACTAACTCGGATGTACAGGAGCGAGAGATGGCTCATGAGCCGATCCCGACCCAGGTTTGGAAGAGAAGGAAAGTGACCCTTCTCAGCCAGGGCAGTGTAGTCAGGTCGCAGCCGACCGACTGGTAAGTTTTCGAAATTCATCAATTTCATTATAACTAATATTATTATTGACATGCTTACAAGATTTATCTGTTTTGTAGACAAAGTACGCGCAGGAGGTCGCGAAGATACACGGTGCGGATTACGATTGGGAAAGCGCGCCGATCGACCCCCAAGCCGCGTACGCAAGCGGAGGCGGGAAGGCCCACGGACAGTGAGTTCTTCGTGTGTTTTATTTCTTTTTCAATTAATCTTCTTCTACTTAGTGTTTTCATTCTTTTGCAGGTTTGCCATTTTCGATGGAGTTGTCGACTCGAGGTCGACGCGACCTTTGATAGACGCTTCATCGTCGCAGGCTTCGACCGTTGGGACCAGTGGTCGTCTCTCGCAGACCCAGCTGGAGCTCCAGGCCATGAGAGAGTCGCTGACGCAAACTCAGGCAGAGCTGGAGAGGACGAGAGCGGAGGCAATGGAGGAGCAGCAGAGGACAGCCTTAATGATGGCCTAGATGCAAGCAACGGTGGCGGTAAGCAATTTAAAGTACTGACGTTAAATTTCACAGCACTTAATAACATATATCTGCTAATATCTTGCAATGGCAGGCTCTTGCTCGACAAAGCGGTCAGGACATCGAGATTCCTACGCTTCCGCCGCAGCAGACACCGGAGCAGGTAATATTGTCTATACCTAGGAGTTTGATTCCCTTGTCATTATGTTAAAGAAGTTACTTGCATCACATTTAATTTAGCAAATGTGTTACTCACACTATTGACTAGTTGTTTAATGGACTTCTAATTTATCCTAATTATGATTCTTTTACAGGGTTCTGGAACGTGTCGAGATCCCGGAGGCAGTGGAGGGGCTAGCGTGTAGACACCGGAGCAGGTGATAAACTCTCTTTAATATTGTTGTATCCATTTTAGTATTTTACATAGAGAGATAAAAAGGTACAACATAGAGGTAGATCTTGATGACTTGTCAGATATTTATTACTATAGTGGTGAGGAAGTTAAGTGTATCTAATCAAGCTTTAGTAGTTTTTGGCCATGGTAGAAATGATTAGTATATAGTGAATAAGTTTTTAGTGCTTCCATTTAACAAAAGGGCTAGTGATTATCACTGATGTTTCCTTCTTACGTCGAAACTGATGTTCACTGAGTTAACAAAGGGCTAGTGCTTCCATTTAACTAGTGATATAATACATTACTTCATTTGAAACTACATCATGCTTCCTTCTTTTGTCATTAATGTTCTTGGTCTCTTATGTTATTACTGAGTTGACATTGATGCTTACTAGTGATTATATTTCTTTTGTAAGGATCCGGAACGCGCCGAGAAGATCCCGAAGGTAATGGAGGGGCTAGCGTGTAGTCCGGTGGAATTTATTTTGCAAATTGTGTTGTTGTTGATGTTTTGAACTATATATTGAAACTGTTATGCTGTGTATATTTTATTTGTCTGTTCCGTGTTCTCGCCATCGAGCGAGTTAGTCAGTTTCTGTTTTTTAAAAAAAAAAACTCGAAAACTTAACTTACGTCGGCTATGGGAATGCCGACGTAAGTTAGCCCAGGTTAAATTACGTCGGTCTGGCCATACCGACGTAAGATAAACAACTTAACTTACGTTGGTTTGCCCTGGCCGACGTAAGTTACAGCACTTTACTTACGTCGGCTTGCCCAAGCCGACGTAAGTCCTCCGGCTCAGCCCAAGGTCCATCTCAACACTTAACTTACGTCGACTTCTGCAAACCGACGTAATTAAGGGAAAACCGACGTAAGTCACCTTAATTACGTCCAAAAGCCTACATCGGCTGAAAGCCGACATAATTAAGGGAAAACCGACGTAATTAAGTTATTTACGTCGGTTTAAGCCTTACGTCGGCTTTGGCCGAAGTAAGTGACCGATATTCCTGTAGTGCTGGTTGGAATCCCCGGTTCGCTGCTGCTTGTTCGTCGTTCCTGCTATGTCCGTAAAAAAGCTACCCCCATAGCCATAGTAGTAGCGAAACCGGCATTCCGCTGCCGCGACGGCCGTGGGTAGCAATTCAAGCAGGCGCTGATACGGCCGGGTGGCGGAGGCCGCCGTTCCGGGAAAGGCGAGACCCCGCGGCGCCCAGCAGAGTTTCCGAGGAAGAGAATCAAGAGATGACGCGGACCGGGGCATAAATGAGGCGCCTCCCCGTCGTCGCGTGCACGGATGGACCCCAGCGTGACTTCACGAGCCGTCGTGTTGGTTAATTCCGCACCTTCCCCCGACCTGGCGGTGAGCCGTCGTCTTGGGTTTCGACAGGCGAGGCGTGTGCTGCCCGTTGCCCCGCGGACGCTGTCTGCGTTCTGCACTGCACGGCACAGGACCCAGGCGGCCTTGGGAAGGAGCGAGCATGACCGGGAGCGTTACGACCGCTAGATGCCACCGAGATCGGAGCCGGGCTCATGCGTAGAGAACACAATCAGACGAACCCGAGGAAAAGCTCGCCCGGCATGAGCCTGATGAGAATTGAAGCTAGCTGCCACCGATGCACGTACATAAGAAGAAGGTTTAAAAGGTTATACTAGTACATCCCGCGTGGAACACGAAATAATATCGCATGTTCTTCAGGAAGCTTATTGATACAATGTGCATGATCTGGCCCAAGCAACTTCATTTGGTGGATCGCCGTAACTAGGTAAAGCCGAAGGGTCACGACTTCAGTTCAATGCTAGCACACTCAGAGACCAAGGAAAGCGACGCGCCGGGCCACTACGCTCCCGACGCACGCCGGCGGCAACCGCGCGCACGGTTGGACGGTTTGGACGCGCGCGCGTCGGGTCCTCGGGCTCGCCTAACGCACGATCACATGCGGCCTGCCCGCGCGGCGCCGCAGCACGAAAAGATGGGCGCGCCCCTCTCGGCACGGCATGGCAGGCGTCGGCCGCGTGCGGGAAAAGCGCTTCCGCCTGCGGCCTGCCTCTCCGACTCCGAGCGAGCGGAAAATGCACCTCCGCTTCATTCAGTCTCCCGCAGATCCAGGACCACTACGATCTAGTACTACCAACTTCTCTACGAGGTTCGTTCGTCCGGGGGCAGGGGCTTAGATTAATAAGTGAATGTTGGTATTCAGCACCATAGTACCACCATTGACGCGTACGTACTCTGTTCGTCTCTAAATACTTATCGCTTTGTAGTTCATTTTTGAACTACAAAACGACAAGTATTACTAGTACGCGTACGTACTAGTAATGTTAGCCCTCTGGTCGCGGCCAGCAAATGGCATGGCAATATCAGGAACCGATTTGACAATGGCGTCGAGACGTGTTTTCGCTTGAATAAAGTTCATGTCTAGGAGCCCATTTTGGTACCCCCTACATAAACTAATCGGCCTCGATTCTATGCACACATCGAAGCGGATAAACAAGTCATATTCCGGCCCAAAAGAAATCATATCGTGAATAGATTAACCAGTCACGATGTTTTGCTCCCCGGTTGGTGGACTTTGGGCTTCATTCCTCACGGCATGCCTATGTTTTTTACATTATATTGAAACGAAGTGCATATGGCTCATATGATCGGCAATTAATGTTTCGTTTCTCATGCGAAATGTACCTTTCTTAGCATTTTTCAGTTTCTGCAACTAATATTATCATTTTATCTGCAGCACTTGCGCCGGGCCCTTTCTTCTAGCTAGTGGTCGCGGTTTTGCAATACGTACCAAATTGACGGTCCAATTCTGTAGCAAAACCGGAGGTCCGGAGCCTACTCCCACCCAGGACAAGCTCTGGCTCTGCCCAACCACGTCAGCTGAATTGTTGTTACACACAGAAATTATTTTGTACGTACGAGTTCAGGGAAATACAGTGCTGTCAGCAAAGTTTGCAGGCTGTCATGTCGTCTTCTGCATACCTAGCCTTCCTTTTTTTTAAAAAAAATTCTTCTGCACTGATGACTGCCGGAAGGGTGGCACGGCACCCTACCCTACCGCAGTTCTAATGTCTAACCAACCGAGCGGTGCTGGTAGCAATATGCCCCGTATAATTTAAAGAGAGAGAACTCTCTAGCGTTCCGACAGTACGCGCTGCAGCCTGCAGGCCTCGAAGTCCACACGTTTCGGGCTGTGGATGGCTGCGTAACGCAGGCCTCGAAGTCCACACCTGTCTATTGGTCTCGCTGCCGCTACTCCTTGCCCAGGCCTTTTGGGCCTGAATCGTGGAATCTGCCCACTACTAGTTGCGGATTATAGGGAAGGACAGAAATGTTACGCAGAGCGTGCTGAAAACCAGAGACAGAACACGAGCAGGATGCTCGACTCTTGATAGAAGCCAAACACAAACACTACCTTTTAGTCCTTCAGATCTTGATAGAAAGTACTGTACCCAAGCAATGCCGCAACAACGAAGAATAGATGATTTTGACACGGACAGAACAACCATTTCATCATAGGTGGCAGTTTCTCATTCAGCGCCACATTCTCCCCTTCGTACATGATACTGTGCATGAAACCAGGAACAAGGTTGCTAGCCACAGAGATGACTCCAGTAGCACCGTATTTCCACCTCGAATCATGTCATTCGTCATCGTTACCACTCCATATTGTTATACCTTTGTCAGTGTAGCACTTATCCCTCTCATGTCCAACACATTCTTTCACACCTGCCATGTTTGGAGAAAACCTGAAACTGCCTCGATAACTTCAGGTGTAATATCCTGCCCGCTCCTGGATGGCACATTGTAAATGATGGTTGGACCCGTTGGGAGGACAGCCTCAAAGTGAGGGATCAATCCTTCAGTCGAGGTCTTCCCATAATAAGGATTGATGTGGAGAGCCGGAGACAATCGCTATTATAGAACTTTTAATATGCGGCTTCGACGCAATAGCACTTACAAGATGAGCTTCTTTAAAATAGTACTTTCTATATTGACACACCGTTAAAATAGCATTATGAACTAATTTAACTCATTTTATTTTCATTTTCTATTTTCAGATCACATAAAAAGACTAAACTGTCCTTACTTCTAACAGATAAATGGAATAAAATGTGTACTCCCTCCATCTCCATGAACTTGTCGCTTTGTAGTTCATTTTTGAACTACAAAGCGACAAGTTTATGAGGACGGAGGGAGTACTTGTCAGCAACATCAAAATTTCAGGTTCGCAGTGTATTCAATCGGTTCCTTTGGCTCCATCGTTTCAGTGGGCTCCGCCTCCGATCCACCTATGAGCTGCCGACGTCGCCTACGAGGGCTACTGGTACCTCCACGTTCGTCACCTTAATTAATTAGGTAGCTCTTCATCAGTCCAGCCAGAGAACGCAAGTTGGCAACGATGGATTCCGATCGACTTACAATTTTACCGCTGCCCTTGTACATGTCGTACATGTAGCTGCCGGACTCGAGAGTGCAACTCGAACTTGTACAGCGGCGTATGCTTCGCACGGAGAAGGTTCTTGACGCAGTAGCAGAGCGGCATCTCCGGCGTCTCCGTGAGGTAGAACATGCGGCCGTCGCCGAGCATGATGACGTCCGTGTTGGAGTTGTCTGTGAGTGAGGGCCGCGGCCCGCGAGCCGACCGACGTGGGAAACAAGGCCGTTCGGCTTGGGCACCTCGACGAACTCGCGGTAGCCGCCGCACCCAATTGCCTAAGCGCTTCAGAAAGGAGTCGAATCTCACTGATCGAAGGCGGAGCCGAATGAAATCTAAGCGGAGCCGAATGAACCGATCAAATACACCGGAAGTGAACGTTTTTTACTATTTGTCTGCTAGGAGTAAGGGCAGTTTAGTCATTTTATGTTGTCCGAAAATAGAAAAAAATAAAATGAGTTAGATTAGTGCTATTTTAGCGGTGTGTCAATATTGAGAGTACTATTTTAAAGAAGTTCATATTATAAGTGCTATTTCGTTGAAGCTGTGTGTCTATAGTAGTAATTGTCTCGGAGAGTCGCATGCATGCCAACGGCAAATCCCCGTTCCGTCGTGTGAACGGCCTCTCGGGCTGAGTTACTTCGTTGCCTACCACTTTAATCCTAGTGCCAAAGCAGTTAACAGTGTGACCGCTGAGGATGATATGCTCATCAGGTGGCCCTAAACCCAATCCCAAGCATCCGTCACCTGATCGCCCGCGGCGCAGCATTGGACCGACGAGGCACGGCGACGACTGGGCGCGTGGGATGGATCGGGTGCGAGGAGGTGGGGATGAGCTGTGGCGCGAAAGCCCTGCACGCCATCGTCTCGTCTCGGCGGAAGCGGAGTACGAGGCAGAAGATCTTTTGCTACCTACTGCTAGGGTTCGGGGTCGGATGGGCAGCCGGCGGGCGGCGTGGCTGCACCAGTAAGAGGTGGCAAGCGAATCAGGCGGTGTCCGTGTCACGTTGTTCTTGGGTTTTTGCACTGGTTTCGCGAATCAGGCGGCGTCCGCTGAGATGGTGTGCTGTGCTGGCTTGCGTCGCCGCTGGGTTGGGTAACTTGGGCTTGGGCCGGTGCGGCGGTGCGCCCTTTGGATATGCTAGTGGGACGGTGTGTTGACTGCTGACGGTCCGATGGCGTGCTCCAACGAGTTCCTCCCCAACTAACTACTTCCTGCTAGGTGTCATCAAGCCGCTCGTCAATGAAGTTTGTAAGCATCCTGGCAAATCGCCGTTGGAATAAAAAAGAACGCTGCATGCCATCGCATCTATAGAAGCTTCCGTGCACTTTCGCATTTCGTTTGGTTTGGTCGTGCAGAGTAGTTTGCGTGCGTGTAATAGACATCAATGAAATCTACTTCATTCAGATTTTTTTATTTGTCATCAATTATTTCAAAAATGAACTAATTTGTGACAAATAAAAGATCTGAAAAGAGTAACCGTATAATCCGAGCTGAGTCTGGCCGCGCGTTAGTGGAAGCTTCATCAGAAGAATGGAAAACAAACGCGGCAGAGTCTTTCCGTGCGTCGTCGCGGTCCCGTTCGTGTTCGACTGCAACTTACAGGAAACCCCCCGCTCTTCGTTATCCTTTCCGAACCCCTCCTCCAACGGCAATCCCCGACCTTTCACTCAATCACTCTTCAGCCAATGCCAATCTCGCGCGCCGCGGAACCCTAGGCCCCGGGATCCGTCGGAGAGAGGGGAGAGAGCGAGGGAGGGAGGGCTCGCCGGCGCGGATGGAGGCGAAGGTCTGGAACGACAAACGGGAGCGGGAGCTCCTGGACAGCTACACGGACCTGTACGCCATCATCCCTATTCATGCAGAGAGGAAGAGGCTGCTTTTATTTTTGAAAAGAATTATAGTCTCACCCCTCCTTTCCTTCACCTTAATTTTATATTTTTAACTTGACGGTATCTATGCTAGACAAAACTGACGTGATGCAAGAATAAAGTACATCTGCAATATATTGACCCAGTTTGGTGAAAATCATGTTACCTATTTGCTGTTTTTTTTATGACGGAGTTTCTCTAGATCAATGACCATGTTTGATCTATCATATGTTATTCACATTCTCGGTCTTTTTTTAGCATTTAGACCCTGGATTGGTGGAATGCACGAAAGTCTAGCAGGGGCGATAGTAGAAAATTAGATAAACTGGTAGTGCAATGTACCAATTCATTGACTTGATTGTTTTTTTTTTTGTTTGTTTTTATTTTAGACAATCATTGATGTTCGATACTGTTGCTCAGAACTCCTAACTGCCAACCGCTAAATTATTGGATAGATCTGTCGTTGTAGAGCTATCGTTTAATAATGGTTGATATGCGGTTTAGGGTAAGGTCTTGTTTGGCGCATCTTCTTATGAGTTGATTTTTTTCTTGGATTGAGTTGGAACCTTTCAAATGGAGTTCAAACTATTTCAGATTCAGTTCTAAAGTGTGTGGCAGTCCTTTTTTATTTGGAGAAAAGAGGTAGCCGCAGTTATTTGTGATCTCACATAACGGAAACAAACGGGTGCAGGTAACTTAGGCTGGAATAATGTATTTAATCGTCAATCATTGATCCAGTGCAGTCGTTTTCAGCAAGTCCATCTTGACTAATAAACTTAAATAACAAGTTGGTCCATTGAGTCTGACGTTTTCCTGTCTCGGATAAACATTAGTTCAAAGGGAGTGACTGGAATATCTTGCCAGCCAACCTGCTTCCCTCTCATCCCAGTGCCTCAACTAGCGACTCCATTGCGTTATTGCGATACGACGGTTGCTTCAGAGTCCTGTCCACCGCGCAAGTGACCTTGCAATCCTCTTCGTCGCCGGCTTCGGCAACTCTGTCTCCGGCAGCTTGAAACTTTCGCCCTGGTAAGCTCCCCGCTCTTTGTTTTGGTCATATCGCCATCTGTTTCCCTTTACAAATGCATTCATTCGCATACATTAAAGGATACATAATCTGCTCGAAAGATTTTTCTCCCTCGTCTTAGTTGCAGCTCGCTAATTTGTACCAGTGTTTCTGATCCGGACAGGTTTTCCTCCGACTTCATCGCCGTATTCGCTTGTTCACTCTTCAGTCAACGCTCGTTCTAGATTAAAAAAAATAAACAAAAAAATACTTATCTCACTCTTGCTTCCTATTATTACCTGCCAGTGCCAATATTGATCCCTTTATTTTTATTTTCCTATTCCTACTACTAGCACACCACATCTTCCCATCAATCCACAAAAAAAGAGAAAAAATATTCGAGAAAAAACAAAAAAGGAAAATAGAAGAAAAAAAAAAACTGTTGTTCTAGCCATTTCCTGTTTCCCATCATTTGCCTATTAGATCCCAAATCTGCATCTTATCTTTCATTTCTTTTAATACACTACCCAAAAATCCAGAAAAAAATTGTCATATATTTCCTGTCACCCGTTGCCTATTTACATCCCAAATTTTCTACCGATATGTCCTCTTCATCTCGTCTTGAAAGGAAAAAAAAACACTTGCATCCACCATCTCTTCCATTCTTGAAAGAGGGGGAATACAAACCACTAGCCACTCCAATAGTCCAATCCCATGGCGGAAGCAGCAGCGCTAGCTGGCCTAGGATGGGTGGCATCGCCGATTGTCAGCAAGCTTCTCAACAAAGCTTCAAGCTATCTGGGGGTGGACATGGCGCGTGAGCTCCAAGATCTGGAGACCACCATCCTGCCACAGCTCGAGCTAATGGTTGAAGCTGCCAAGAATAGTCCCCACAAGAACAAACTGAAGGCATGGCTCCAGCGGCTCAAAGCATCATACTACGACACCGAGGACCTGCTAGACGAACACGAATACAACCTCCTCAAGCGTAGGGTGAAGAGCGGGAAGGATCCCTCGTTGGGAGATGGTGCCACCTCCAGTAAATCAACACTTGTGAAACCTTTTCTTGCTGCTAAAAGCAAGGCATCCAACTTGCTACCGGAGAACAGAAGGCTAATCAGCAAGATGCACGAACTAAAGGCAATCCTTACTGAAGCCAAGGGTTTTCGGGAGCTTCTTGGCCTACAAGCAGGCGTAACAGCAACCTCTGCTCCTGTGGCCACAACAACATCACTTCCTACTTCAAAAGTGTTCGGCCGTGACAATGATCGTGAAAGCATAGTAAATATTCTTTGCAGCAATACAACAGCTTCCAGCTACTCGAGTTTGGCCATTGTTGCAGAAGGGGGAATGGGGAAATCCACTTTGGCACGATACGTCTACAACGACAAGAGAATAGAAGAACATTTCGATCTCAGGATGTGGGTCTGCATCTCACGAAAGCTAGATGTCCGTCGTCACACGCGGGAGATTATTGAGTCCGCAACTAAGGGTGAGTGCCCAAGTATTGACAATCTTGACACTCTCCAGTGTAAACTAAAGGAGAAAATACTGCACTCAAAGAAATGTCTCGTTGTTTTGGATGATCTCTGGTTCCAAGAATCTGATAGTAATGAAACAGAATGGCAGCAACTCCTAGCACCTCTATTAGATCAGGTGGGAAGCAAAGTTCTGGTAACTTCTCGACGAAGTACCTTTCCTGGTGCTATCTTCTGTGAAGGAATCTTTTGTTTGCCTAACATGGATGATTCTGAGTTTTTTGCACTCTTCAAACATCATGCCTTCTCCGGAGCAAAAATCAATGATCGAGTGTTGAGAGTGAAGCTAGAAGAGATTGCTGAGCAGATTGCTAAAAAGCTTGGAAAATCTCCTTTGGCAGCACAAGTTATGGGTGCCCAGCTGAGCAGGAAAAAAGATGTCTCTTCATGGAGAGATGCTCTAAGGATTAAAAACCTAAACGAACCCATGAGAGCGCTTCTGTGGAGTTATGAGAAGTTAGATCCACGTTTGCAGAGGTGCTTTTCCTATTGCAGCTTATTTCCAAAAGGTCATCTATTCAAAATTGATGAACTGGTCCACCTTTGGGTGGCAGAGGGCCTTGTTGATCCGTGCAGCTCGAGTAAGACAATTGAAGGTATTGGGAAGGACTACTTCAACGAGATGGTATCTGGATCTTTCTTTCAATCGAGTTGTACAAGATGTGGTTTGCGGTATATCATGCATGATCTTCTTCATGATTTGGCAGAGTCACTCTCCAGTGAAGACTGCTTCAGATTAGATGATGACAGGGTCACAGAAATACCGCGCACTGTTCGCCATCTTTCTATTTGTGTCAAGAGTATGAAAAAGCACAAGCAGATCATCGTCGAGCTACGTCATTTACGTACTGTTATCTGCATAGGTCCACTAATAGATGACGTAGACGACATTTTTCATCAGATACTGCAGAATTTGAAGAAGTTACACGTACTATATTTGTCATGCTACAACAGCAGCAAGCTTCCTAAATCTGTTGGTGAGCTTAAGCATCTTCGGTACCTGAACCTCATCAAAACGTTCATTTCTGAACTACCTACATCATTGGGTAATCTTTACCACTTACAGTTGCTTCGGTTAAATCACAAAGTTGAGAGTTTGCCCGACGAAGTCTGCAATCTAATTAAGTTGCGCCATCTCGAAGGGTATGATCATAAAATAAATGAAATGCACGTCTTCCTCAAGTTCCTAACATAGGCAAGCTAACTTCACTCCAAACACTCAATGAGTTTTCTGTGAAAAAGGAGAAGGGACATGAGTTGCAACAGCTGAGGGACATGAATGAGCTTGGTGGCTGTTTAAATATAAAAAATCTTGAGAATGTAACTGGAAAGGTTGAAGCCTTAGAGTCAAAGTTACATATGAAAAGACATCTTAAACTATTGCAGCTTGTATGGACTTTACAGGATGACTACACAGAGTGTAGTGCACACGTGGAGATTCTGGAAGGTCTAGTGCCACCAGCTGATCTCGAGGGCCTTGTGATCATAGGTTACCGATCTGCTACATATCCATGGTGGTTGCTTGACGGTTCCTATCTGAACAATTTGAAAATGTTTCAGCTTTTTCACTGTAGTGCAGTGGAAGGCCTACCATCTGATAAGAAGCTCTTTCGAAATTGTGGTTTTCTGAATATTCTTTGTACTCCAAATCTGAAGACATTACCTTGTCTTCCAGAAGGCCTTACGAACTTAGGATTTGCTGGGTGCTCATTGCTTATGTTTTTTGCCATAGATGAGCAGGAACAACATGATCCGAGGGAGAACATAATATGCACAGACCACTTGGCGCGTCAACTTGCTTTGCTATGGGAGGTTGATTCAAGTTCATTTATTATGGAACTCTCAGGGGAATATGATTGTCTGAAGCATCAATTGAGGACTTTCAAGGGTGATGACATATCAAAACATCTTCAAATTATCAAAAGCGTTGTAGAAGACAAAAGAGATGAAATATTTGTGAAAGAAGATATCATCAAGGCATTGTTATGTTGCCATCAGCAAAGGATAAAGCTCATTTGTGGAAGGAGCGTCAGACAGGGGCTGATTCCACCATCAGGACTTCGTCAACTTCAGCTTTCTTCATGCATTATTACGGATAGAGCTTTTGCTATTTGCCTTAGTTGCCTCAAATCACTGAGAGATCTGCAACTTAGGAGGATCATGACTTTAAGTTCACTTCCCTCTGAAGAGGTCTTTCAGCATTTGACGAAGCTTGAGTCCTTGATCATTGAAGATTGCTGGTGTCTAAGATCATTAGGAGGCTTGCGAGCTGCTCCCACTCTTTCGATGCTTCATATACTATATTGTCCTTCTTTGGAGTTGGCAAGTGGGTCAAGATTTATGCCATTATCGCTTCGAAGCCTCTACATTGAACGTTGTGTGCTCGCATCGAACTTCTTTTGTATTTCCAACGGCCTACCAAACCTGGATGAGCTCCTTATATGCTCGTGCAGAAGCTCAGAGTCCTTGTTTGTCGGTTGTCTACCCTCCCTCAAAGTGTTATCACTAAATCATTTGCCAGATTTCCGCATGCTTGAAGGCTTGTCTTCCCTGCAACTTCAATGTTTATATTTGATTGATGTTCCAAAGCTCACGGCCGAGTGCATCTCACAGTTTCGTGTCAAGAACACACTCCATGTTAGCAGCACAAAATTGCTCAACCACATGCTCTCAGATGAAGGTTTTACACTTCCGTCATGTCTCCATCTTAAAAGCTGCAAGGAGCCATCCGTTTCATTTGAAGAATCTGGAAACCTCTCATCTGTCAAGCACCTGAGATTAAATCAATGTGAAATGAAGTCCCTGCCAACAAATACAAAGTGCCTCACCAGTCTGGAGAAACTCGACATCTACGACTGCCCCAACATATTATCTTTACCAGATCTGCCATCCTCCCTCCAGCAGCTAAGAATATGGGGCTGTGAACCCTTGAAGGAGGGATGTCGGGCACCTGATGGAGAAAGCTGGCCAAAGATTGCGCATATCCGTTGGAAAGACTTCAGATGAATCTTGCTTCAGTTCCGCCACTAGAAATGAGTGGAAAGGTAAATGTTACAGCAATTCGTTCTTAATTTCAAGATTAGTTTGATTTCTGTCACCCTGAGTCCTGACCGTTTGAATACGCCCTGTTTTCAACAGCCGTCACGAGAACTTTGCATCCGCAGCATGTGTGAGGTGGAGCAGTTGCTACAAATCCACCTGCCAAGTTTACATTGTCAGAGCTCCCAGTCGCCTTCTTCCTTTTCACTTATTCGTTGCCTATAATGTGTAACAGGGTTTCTATGATTGGATCATGTGCCCTGGTGTTTCTTCCAAAAGAAAAAAGATTATGTACCCTGGTTTGTTTCCATCGTTTGGTTCTTATAGTTGGTACAAGCGTACTTGTACTGGTGATAAATTGTGTCTGTTATCTCTCGTGTGCTGTGTTTTGTGACGTGATGTACCCCAGTCCAGAGGCCATACAATCTCCTTGTAAGTCTGCACCTGTACTTTGTGGTCTCGTTTGGATGAATAAGATGGAGCCCTCTGGTCATTTGGTCCGAAAGAGGATAACGCCGTCATGAAGAGATATGTGTTGTGTACATGACATTCTGTAGCTGATTCGATAAAATATGTTTTTCCTTGTTTGTATTAATAGCGATCTGTGTTAGTTGTGACTACCGGTACTTCTTCAACTAGTTGCGTAATAGCGATCTGTGTTAGTTTGCCCAGTAGCTCTGTTACTGTTACGGAGTGCTAACGCAGATCCCAACGCCCAGAGGCGTTTGAGGCACGATGCACTCTTGTGTCTACCTCTGCTTGTGGTGGCCTGACCCATATTGCAGCTGCATGGAAACGCCTCTCTCGCTCTCTCCTCGTCAGGGTAGGGCCTGCCTATTTTCAGTACTTTTGGATGTCCGTTCGTGCCTCAAACAGAATCCCCTTTCTGCAATTTCGGTGTAGACACAAGAGTATGCATCGGTCCAAGTCTCTTATTACGTTCGTGTCACACCGTGTAGTTTGTGCACTTTTGATCAAAATTCTGAACAGGGGGTGGCCCAACCCTGAAGAAACAATCGTGGGCCTTCATTTTTTAAACGGTAAATCGCGTGCCTGCCTACTTTTTGTGTACACTTTCCAGGGAAAAGAAAATCAACAAAGTAATCTGGCAACAATAAAAAATGACATGAAGAACGAAACCATAGAAAAAGTTAACTGGGTGAAATGACAAAAAAAGGAAGAAGTTCGCAGGTTATACTGTAAGAGACGGTGTGCTGACGGTCCGATCAAAGTTGGCGTCCTTCAACGAATTCCTCCCCAACTATTTTGTGTTAGGTATAATCAAGCCGCTCTCCAACAAATTTTGTACTCCCTCCGTTCCAAAATGTTTGTTGCTTTGTAATTCATTTTTAAACTATAAAGCGATAAATATTTTAGGACGGAGAGAGTAAGTATCATGGGAAATCACCGTTGGAATTAAAAAGTGTCGCACGCCCTCGCATCTGTAGAATCTTCACTGGTGCTGTGCACTTTCGCGTTGCGTTTGGTCGTGCGGAGCAGTTTACGTGTCTGCAATAGGCATCGCTGAAATCTACATCACTACAGTGTAATCTGATGATGAACTGGTTTGGCCGCGCGTAGTGGAGTGGAAGCTTCATCAGAAAAAAGTAAAAACAAACGCGGCTCTTTTTCTGAAAAAAAAAAACCAACAAACGCGGCGGTCGTTCCGTGCGTCGTCGCGGTGTCGTTCGTTCGCAGAAAGGAAAGCCTTCTTCAAACGCCTGCAATTTACACGGAACCCCCTACTCTTCGTAAACCCTTTCAAACCCCTCCTTCGACCTCTGATCCCCGACCTTCGTTCGTCTTCCCCCCAACCTCGCGCGCGACAGAACCCTAGGCCCGGCGATCCACCCGCCTGAGAGAGGTGAGGGAGTGCGAGCGAGGGCTCGCCGGAGCCAATGGAGGCGAATCTCTGGAACGACAAGCAGCAGCGGGAGCTCTCGGAGAGCTACGCGGACCTGTGCGCCATGATCAGGGCGACGGAGAAGCCGGAGCGCGCCTACGTCCGCCACCACGTCCCCGCCGCCGGCTACGAGGCCGAGTGCCTCAAGGTCATCTCCCAGTTCAACTCCCTCCTCCTCGCTCGCCGGCGCCGTCACCGTCCCGCGCTTCGTACAGGCCTATCGCCTCGACTGCCCCGCCGCGCTCAACCGCCTCCTCCAGTCGGGGAGGGGTCCCGGCCACAGCCGAGCTCCGCGGCGCCGCTTCGGCGTCGCCGGACTCCACCGCAGCTTCCGCCACCGCCATCGCCCGGTGCGTCCAGAGCTTCATCACCGCCATGGACGCAGTCAAGCTCAACATGCTCGCCAACTACTACCAGGTCCGCCCGCTGCTGCTGCAGGAACTCTCCACCTCCATGGCTAGGCTCGGCCCCATGCTGCCGCCAGACTTTGAGGGGAAGGTCAAGATCAACGAGTGGCTCGCCAAGTTGCATAACATGGGGGCAGCGGATGAGCTCACCGAGCAACAGGCGAGGCAACTCAATTTCGACCTGGACTCAGCTTACGCTGCATTCATGGCTGCCCTGCCCTGCGCCGACCAGTGACTGTGAGCAAGGATCCACTTGGTTCCAGGTTGGATTGTTCATTATACTCTGTTGTGAATTTTATAAGAACCGATTCAATCTTACAGAAAAAAAATATGTAGGATTTGGAAAAAAAATCTCACAATCAAAAGAAGGCTAAATAGCTAATGGGGCAATCGTTACACTAATGTGGAGGGAGCCGCAGTTTTTGTTTTTTGAGAAATGAGTGAGCCGCAACTATTTGTGGTCTCGTAATGGAAACAAAGCATCCTCTGGTTTTTCTCGGGTTCGAGTAACTGAGCTGAAATCATGTATTTAATCATCAATCATTGAGCTATTAACAATGCATTTGTCTTCAGAGAGTCTAGCTCGACTGATACAATTAAATAATGACAAGTTGGTCCGTCGAGTCTTATATTTTCCGTTTCAAATAAACAATAGTTTGGGGGAACGTGACTCGAATATTTTGCCAACCTGCTCCCCTCTGATCCCGTGCCTCATCCTGTGATCCCGTTGCATTCTTGCTCCAGAGTCTTGTTCACCGCGCCGGCGACCTTGCAATCCTCTTCGTTGCTGGCTTCGGTGACTCCGTCTCCAGCAGCTTGAACGTTCCGTCCCGGTAAGCTCCCCGCCTTTCGTTTTGATCATATTGCCCTCTGCATTTTCTTTACAAATGCATTCATTCGCATGTAAAGAAAGGATGAATAATCTGCTCGTAAGTTTTTTTCTCCATCATCTTAGTTGTAGCTTGCTAATCTGTACCGGCGTTTCTGACTTGAACAGGTTTTCCTCCGCCTCCATTACCATCTTCGCTTGTTCACTCCTGTTCATTCACTGCTCGTTCCAGATTTTATACTTTTGTTTTATTTTTCCCATTCCTGATACTAGCACACCACACCTTCCCAGTAGTCCACAACAACAAAAACTAAAAAAAAAACACTTTGCCTATTGGATCCAACTGTTCATCTTTTCATTCTTTTCTTTTAGTTCACTACCCAAAAAAATCAAGGAAAAAATTCTCATATATAGTTGTTTTAGCCATTTAATTTACTCTCTCCCATCATTTGTCTATTAGATCCCAACTCTGCATCTTTTTATTTGGTCAAAAATAAACTCTGCATCAGCCTATTAGATCCCAACTCCGAATCTTTCTTTTTCGTCAAAAAAAAGCTCTGCATCTTTTCTTTCATTCTTTTAAATCACCACCCAAAAAATCAAGAAAAAATTGTCACACCTGCCTATTTAGATTCCAAAGATTCTACCGATTTTTCCTCTTCACCTCGTCTAGAGAAAAAAAAAACAATTGAATTCACTGGACACTGCAATTCCATGGCGGAAATAGCAGCGCTAGCTGGCCTACGGTGGGTGGCATCGCCGATCGTCAACAAGCTTCTCGCCGAAGCTTCAACCTACCTGGGCGTGGACATGGCCCGTGAGCTCCAAGATCTGGAGACCACCGTCCTACCACAGTTTGAACTAATGGTTGAAGCTGCCGAGAAAAGTCCCCACAAGGACAAACTGAAGGCATGGCTCCAGCGGCTCAAAGCATCCTACTACGACACCGAGGACCTCCTAGATGAGCACGAATACAACCTCCTCAAGCGCAGGGTGAAGAGTGGGAAGGACCCATTGTTGGGAGATGATGCCGCCTTCAGTAAATCAACAATTCTGAAACATTTTCGTGCTGCTAAAAGCAAGGCATCCAACTTGCTGCCGGAGAACAGAAGGCTAATTAGCAAGATGCACGAACTGAAGGCCATCCTTGCTGAAGCCAGGGGTTTTCGTGATCTTCTTGGTCTATCAGCAGGTGTACCAGCAACCGCTGCTGCTCCTGTGGCCACAACAACATCACTTCCTACATCAAAAGTGTTTGGTCGCGACAAAGATCGTGATGACATAGTAGATATTCTTCTCAGCAATACAACAGCTGCCAGCTACTCCAGTTTGGCCATTGTTGGAGAAGGAGGTATGGGTAAATCCACTTTGGCACAATGCGTCTATAATGACAAAAGGATAGAAGAATATTTTGATCTCAGGATGTGGGTCTGCATCTCTCGCAAGCTTGATGTCCGTCGTCACACACGGGAGATTATTGAGTCCGCAGCTAAGGGTGAGTGCCCAAGTGTTGACAATCTTGACACTCTCCAGTGTAAACTAAAGGAGATACTGCAGTCACAGAAATGTCTCCTTGTCTTGGATGATGTCTGGTTCCAAGAATCTGACAATAATGAAACAGAATGGTGGCAGCTTCTAGCACCTCTCCTAGATCAGGCAGGAAGCAAAGTTCTGGTAACTTCTCGACGAACTACATTTCCTGGTGCTCTCTTCTGTGAACAAGTCCATCATTTGAAAGACATGGATGATGCTGAGTTTTTGGGACTCCTCAAACATTATGCCTTTTCCGGAGCAGAAATCAGAGATCGAGTGTTGCGAGAGAAGCTAGAAGAGATTGTTGAGCAGATTGCTAAAAAGCTTGGACAATCTCCTTTGGCAGCACAAGTTATGGGTGCCCAGCTGAGCAGGAAAAAAGATGTCCCTGCATGGAGAGGTGCTCTAAGGATTAAAAATCTGAACGAACCCATGAGAGCACTTCTGTGGAGTTATGAGAAGTTAGATCCACGTTTGCAGAGGTGCTTTGCCTATTGCAGCTTATTTCCGAAAGGTCACAGTTTCAAAATTGATGAACTTGTCCACCTTTGGGTGGCAGAGGGCCTTGTTGATTCGTGCAACCTGAGTAAGACAATGGAAGATATTGGGAAGGACTACTTCACCGAGATGGTATCTGGATCTTTCTTTCAACTTGTTTCTAAAGGATATTTTGGTTCGTGCTATAGTATGCACGATCTTCTTCATGATTTGGCAGAGTCACTTTCTAGTGAAGACTGCTTCAGATTAGAAGACGACAAGGTCACAAAAATACCGTGCACTGTTCGCCATCTTTCTGTTCGTGTCGAGAGTATGAAAGAACACAAACAGATCATTGGTGAGCTACGACATTTACGAACTGTTATCTGCATAGATCCACTAATGGATGATGTAGATGACATTTTTCATCAGATTCTGCAGAACTTGAAGAAGTTACGTGTACTGTATTTGTCATGTTACAACAGCAGCAAGCTTCCTAAATCTATTGGTGAGCTTAAGCATCTTCGGTACCTGAACCTCATCAAAACGTTCATTTCTGAACTACCTAGATCATTGGGTAATCTTTACCACTTACAGTTGCTTCAGTTGAATCACAAAGTCAACAGTTTGCCCGATGAAGTCTGCAATCTGATTAAGTTGCGCCATCTTGAAGGGTATGATGATAGAATAGATAAGATGATTAAAGATGTTCTTCCTCAAGTTCCTAACATAGGCAAGTTAACTTCACTCCAAAAACTTGATGAATTTTCTGTGCAAAAGAAGAAGGGACATGAGTTGCAACAGCTGAGGGGTATGAATGAGCTTGGTGGCAGTTTATGTATCAAAAATCTTCAGAATGTCACTCGAAAGGATGAAGCCCTAGAGTCAAAGTTACATCTAAAAAGCCATCTTAAAAAATTGCAGCTTGCCTGGAGTTTCCAGAATATATTTTATTCGGAAAAAAATGGAGTTCCCAGAATGACTTTAGGAACGGAGAATAGTGTACATTTAGATATTCTGGAAGGTCTCATGCCACCGGCTCAACTTGAGGACCTCATGATGATAGGATACCAATCTTCTACGTATCCATGCTGGTTGTTAGATGGTTCCTATTTCAGAAATTTGGGATCTTTTGGGCTTTTTAACTGTAGTGCGCTAGAAGGCCTACCGCCTGATACCAAGCTCTTTCAGAATTGCCATTCGCTGAATCTTATTGGTGCTCTAAATCTGAAGACATTACCTTGTCTTCCAGAAGGACTTAAAAACTTAACAGTTGAAGGATGCCCATTGCTTATGTTTGTAGCCAACGATGAGCAGGAACAACGTGATCTGAGGGAGAACATAACGTGGACAGATCACTTGGCATCTCAACTTGCTTACCTATGGGAGTTTGAATCAATATCATATATTGTTGTACTGTCAGTGGAACATTCATCTCTAAAGCAGTTGATGACTTTGATGGTTGATGATATATCAAAACATCTTCAAATTATCGGAAGTGTTATTGAAGAAGAAAGGGATGAAATATTTGTGAAAGAAGATATAATCAAGGCATGGTTATGTTGCCATCAGCAAAGGATAACACTCATTTGTGGAAAGAGCATCGGACAAGGGCTGATTCCACCACCGGGACTTTGTGAACTTAATCTTTCTTCATGCAATATTACGGATAGAGCTTTTGCCATTTGCCTCAGTAGCCTCAATTCATTGAGGCGTCTGACACTTAATATGATTATGACTTTAAGTTCACTTCCGCCTGAACAGGTCTTTCAGCATTTGTCAGAGCTTGACTTCTTGGGTATTGTAGATTGCTGGTGTCTAAGATCATTAGGAGGCTTGCGAGCTGCTACTGCTCTTTCGGATGTTGACATACATAGTTGTCCTTCTTTGGAGTTGGCATGTGGATCAAGATCCATGCCATTATCGCTTGGAAGACTCTCCATATACGGTTGTGTGCTTGCATCTGACATCTTTTGTACCGACCTACCGAACCTGAATAATCTTAGTATAAGCTCCTGCAGAAGCTCAGAGTCCTTGTTGGTTGCTCATCTAGCATCCCTCAAATCATTCTCACTAGATCATTTGCCAGATCTCCGCATGCTTCAAGGCTTATCTTCCCTGCAACTTCATGATGTACATTTGATAGATGTTCCAAAGCTCACGGCCGAGTGCGTCTCACGGTTTCGTGTCAACGACTCCCTCTCTGTTAGCAGCCAAGAATTTCTGAAACACATGCTCACTGTTGAAGGTTTTACAGTTCCGGCAATTCTCTCTCTTGAACACTGCAAGGAGCCAACCATTTCATTTGTAGAATTTGCAAACCTCTCATCTGTCAAACAACTGAGATTATACGATTGTGCAATGAAGTCCCTGCCTCCAAATACGAAGTGCCTCACCGGTCTGGAGAGACTCTATATCCACTTCTGCCCCAACATATTGTCTTTGCCAGATCTGCCATCCTCCCTCCAGCACATATGCATATGGGATTGTGAACACTTGAAGGAGAGATGCCAGGCACCTGATGGAGAAGACTGGCCAAAGATTGCGCACATCCGTTGGAAGGAACTCAGATGAATCTTGCTTCAGTTCCGCTACTAGAAATCAGCTGAAAGGTAAATGGTCCAGCAATTCATTTTTAATTTCAAGATTAATTTGATTTTTGTCAGTCCTGAGTCCTGACCATTTGAATATGCCCTGTTTCCAACAGCTGTCACCAAGTTAAGCACCTGCCGAGACCTTGCATCCTCCGCATGTACGAGGTGGAGCAGTTGCTACAGATCCACCTCCCAAGTTTACTCTGTCAGAGTCAGAGCTCCCAATCGCCATCTCACTAGTGCTTTCCGATAGGTTGCTTACTTCACCAATCGCGGGGCAGATTGGGTGGTCAGTGGTGGTCAGGTTCGTTATTCCTCCTCCTGGTGGCCACGGCCTGCCTGCCATCTTTTTTCATCTTTTTTTCTTTAACTTGTTTGTGGCATATGAACAACTACCTGCGCCTGTTTCGGTATTTCTACAATTGTTCAGTTCTTCTAGTTGGTACTACCGTACTGGCGATAAATTGTGAATGCTATTTCTCTTGTTCTTTATTTGTGCCTTGATGTAACTCTGCACCTGAACTTTGTGATCTCATTTGGATATATAAGATGGGAGTCCTCTGGCCATTCGGTTCGAATGAGGATAACGCGATCTTTTGTTGGCGTGTTGTGTACATGGCATTCTGTAGCTGATACTCTCTAGTTTATTTTTAAACTAATGAGTGACAAGTATTTTGAGATGAAAGGAGTATGATACAACGTCTGCTTCTTTGTTTGCATAATGAAGACCTATTTCAGTAGCAATTACCGGTACTTCTTAACTAGTTGCATAATTAGCATCTGTATTAGTTTGCCCAGTATCTGTTACAGAGTGCTAACACAGATCCCCAGGCCTCTGCTTTCGGTGGACTGACTCAATTTGCAGCTGCATGGAAAGTTCTCTCTCGTTCTCTCCTCGTCAGGGTGGTGCCAGCCTACGTTTCAGTACTTTTGGTTTCGGATGTCCGCTCATGCCCGAAACGGAATTTCCCTCCTGCAATTTCAGTGTTGACACGAGTATGCAGCAGTCCAGGTCTCTCGGATTCGTGCCGCAACAAGTGGTTTGTGCACTTCTGATCAAAGTGCTGAACAAGAGTGGACCAATTCTGAAGAAACAATATGTGCCTACTTTCTGTGTACACTTTCCAGGGATTTTTTTATTAATATACGATTTCTAAACGTTTTTAATATAAACAACACATAAAATGAAAAAATTTCAAAACTAACCCACCTTCGTACGTGTCATAGACGAAATTTAAATTTCGTATATGGCATATACGAAATTCAAATTTTGTATGTGTCAAGAACAAAATTGGTTTTGAGCTGGCGGAGATATGTTTTATTGAGTTTTGAACCTCAGTTTTCAAATATTTAGAGGTACAACTGCTCTAAATTGTTATAATATAAATTATAGTATTAGTTTTGGTAAGTCTAAGGAATAAGTTTTCAATATATTTCGTCGGTTGAATTGAGATATACTGATTTTCGAAGTTGGTATTACGATGACATAAACTGAATGATTGTGATCGTATTACACAATTCAATATTTAATAACTTTTGATTCACAATACTACAATAATATGTTACTCATTGCATAAATAACTTCACAATCTACTCTACATTTTGTATTTTGGAAAAACTTTCAAATTTTTACACTAAAGCTTCATAAAATGAGGTTCAAAACTCAATAAAACATATTTGTGCCAGCTTAAAACGAATTTCGTTTTTGACACATACGAAATTTGAATTTCGTACATGGCACATACGAAATTTGAATTTCATCCATGACATACGAATTTGGGTCAGTTTTGAATTTTTTTTTCATTTTGTGTGTTATTTATATTAAAAATGTTTAGAAGTCGTATATTAATTAAAAAATTCCACTTTCCAGAGTTTGATAAAAAAAAATTGTTTTGAGCTGTACAAACTATATACAAGGATCGTTTATGGTGTTTTTTTATAGTAGATAGGGAAGGTGCCAAGGGTTTAAGGCAAGGTGACCCAATTTCGCCTTACCTCTTTATTTTGGTGATAGATACTCTCCAACGGTTGTTTCAAAGAGCGACGGATCAAGGACGCATATCCCCACTAGGTGGACGGGCGGCACCACCCCGGCTCTCTCTTTACGCCGACGATGTCGCCCTATTCCTTAATCCACTTCAGCAGGATGTCCAAGTGAGAGATTCTTCATAGCTTCGGAGAGGCATCCGATCTACACGTTAACATGCGCAAGAGCTATGTCATGCACATTCACTGCGACAACATCAACCTTGAAGATGTACTCCAGGGGTTCCAAGGATCACGTGTGTGCTGGCCAATAAAATATATTGGACTCCCGCTCTCTTCGGGAAAGATATATCTCTCGCAACTGCACGAACTGCACGATCGTGCTGCATCAAAGGTTGCCGGCTGGCAGGGGAAGCTTCTCAGCTTTGGTGGTAGAAGGCAACTCGTGCACACGGTTCTTGGTGCCCTGTCCACTTACCTGTTGACAGCCCTCAAACCACGAAAACGGTTTCTCAAGAATCTGGATAAGCTTCGCAAGCGGTTTCTGTGGTCAGGTGGACAACTTCTGACCGGGGGCAAATGCAAAGTTAATTGGCCATCGGTATGTCAGCCCCTATGCTATGGCGACCTCGAGTTAAAGGACTTGGATCGGTTTGGCCGAGTGTTACGACTACGCTGGCTCTGGCTCTCCTGGATGCAGCCAGGTAGACTGTGGCATGGTCTGCAACTTCCGGTGGACTCCTGTGATCTACACATGTTCGCCGCTGCAACATCAGTCACAATCAGGGACGGACATACAACGATGTTTTGGCTTTCATGTTGGTTGCAGGGTTGCGCCCCAGCGGCAATGTTTCCCGCCTTGTTCAACATAAGTCAGGGCAAACGGCGGACGATGGCAGCTGCACTGGTAGGCCATGCCTGGCTCGGAGACCTTTGTAAAACCTGACGGTCGAGCTGATCATTCAGGTTATCAGACTTTGGATAATCATTGAAGAGCAGGAGCTGACACTGGAGGTGGACATGACGGGCGAAATCAATTGGAAATTGACTGCAAGTGGCCAATATTCAGCGAAGTCGGCATATCTTCTCTAGTTCCAAGGTTCAGTACGAGTTAATTTCACCTCCAGAATCTGGAGGGTCTGGGCACCCCATCAGTATAAGCTCTTCGGGTGGCTTCTACTGAGAACTATGGACCTCAGATCGTCTTCTGCTGCGACAATGGCTCAACGGGTATTTATGTCCTTCCTCTCTGTATCCGGAGTCTAGAAACGGTGTCTCACCTGTTCTGGGACTGCCCAATCTCTCGAGTGACCTGGGGAGAATTGGGTCGACGTTTCAATGAGTTGAGGTTTCTCCCGAAACATTAGTCCTCACACCATTGCCTGTAGGATTGGTTCGAAGGCCTCACGTCAGCTTCGAAGCACCCCAAGGAACAAGCTCTAAGATCAGCGATCCTCTGCATCATTTGGCATACCTGGCATGAACGCAACGCGCGGATCTTCTCCTCTCAGATATGTACCAAAAATTCCATCATTGAGGGGGTTTACGACGAGTTGGGACTTTAGGCAATAGTCGGATGTAAACAACTTCCTTTGATTGTTCCTCACTAGTAATTTGAGCGAACAAGTGAGAGGAAAGGATGACCATGTACTTATAAACTATTATTCTCCTTCTTAATATATCGCCATAACTCTTGGCCATCGTTTTCGAAAAAAAAATAGTAGATAAGGATAGGTCACTACTACATTGAAGATCATTATATTATGCACAAAAGAAATAATCAGAGAAACAACGGCTAAATATGAAGTTTTAGTTCACAGTTGTTTGTTGGTTGCAAATTACAACGAAAAATCAACAAATAATCGAGCAACAACAAAAGCAGGGGTGGACCTAATGGGGGGGGGGGGGGGGGGGTAGGGGGGCTCCAGCCCCCTACTGCCGGTGCAACAGTAGAGCTCCCCTTAAGCCCCCCTATGAGGTGAAGAAGCGAAATAATAAAACTACCTTCATTCTTGTTACACAAATGACATGTGGTGGAGTTTGCTAGTGTCATTCATAACAAATCTCTATGGTAATGAGTTCAATCCTTAGATTGTGCACATTTTGTTTCCTTTTTTCTTTATTTTTTGGATCGTTTTGTTAGGTTCAGCCCCTCCACCCCCACCTCTCCCTAAATTTTTTTTTTCTGGATCCGCCACTGAACAAAAGATAACATGAAGAACTAAACCTCAGAAAAGGCTCATTGGATGAAATGAAGGTTCACCTGGCTTTCACTAAACTATTGCTAAAATATAGTAAGACTTTTTCTATAACCTAGCAAATTAGGCAACCTTTTGATAATGGCAACCTTCAGTCAGTTGTTTTCGGGCAATATACGGTGCCCAATGCCTGGTGCACAGTGAGTTGAATTGGAGGGCCATAAGCCATCACATCATGATGTTGACTTTTCCCATATGTTCCATCTCCTCTAGCAATCACCTCCCCGTCAATGTCTATGATACCACCCCTTTTGGGGTTCTCAACAAGCTGGCCTGGTGATAATTGAAACGATCTCACCTGCAAAAGTCACAAAAATTATGGTCATTGCTTGTTACTTATCAATTTTTTTCTCATTGAAAAGATAGATTAACGCCTAACATGATAACTTTAACTTGTTGCACTCACAATTTGTTGGACTACTATTCTTATTTCCTAAGTTAAAAGAAATTTAATGTCACAATGTAACCGAGTATGATTTGTTTCTGTTAAATGATTATTTTCAGAATATGTCAATGCAACTTGAATGTCCTGATGTTATCACTTTCCAGTGGATGAAATTTAACCTTGAGATATGTAACGTAGGGCGATTTGACATAGCTCCCATCGCTCATTTTCATCAACAGGCCTAAAAGATCAGCCTTTGGACTATCTCTGACTATGACCGCATCCATGTATCCATCTGAGAACTGCATTACAACCACAACAGTTGCTATTACATGAACCGAGTAAGACCGTCAAGACTGAACAAAATACTCCACAAGAATCAAACTGAACAAAAATGGCAGTGCTTGCGTAGCGTTTTCTATACCAGGCTACCAGCAATATAAATAACTCACCGAATGATTATGATGGTCTAAGTCTAATTCAATTTTTACTTAAAACATGAATTGGAGTTTTCCAGTTAAACATGAATTGGAGGCATTTAGAAATAGAATAAAGCTATGTTATTCTTGTAGACTTTGCACATTATCATTTAGGACGTCATTTATTTTGAAACGGGTATTTCTTTATCAACATTTTTTGATCTCATCAGTATGGCAAGAATGATAACGCACTAATTTTACCTTTGCCTCAGGAGCTGCCATAACATCTTCAGCAGCCCATGGCACGTTGTTGATCAAAACTGCAACAAATGGACCATCAATAAATCTCCAGTCTGAACCTTGAAACTGAACTGAGGGACCTTGATAAGAATAAAGATGAGATCCATCTTTCTGCCGACAATCTACTGCGGGGCTCTCAGCTTGCCTGACGGGCTCTCCAAATGCCTCATAGCCTGGGGCAGGCACGAAATGAATGCTTCCGTAGTATTTTCGCAAGTTCATTATGCGGATAACAGCCTGAAACGAAGAGATAGCTTTTCATTAAGGCTTTAAGGCATCAGCTGAAAATAAACACTCAAGCCTTCTAAGCTTTCTCCTGGGAGTTAAGCCAGAAGAGAAATTCTGGATGGTCTGACAGTGCCATTAGTTGGCTTCACTAACAAGTCTAAATTGTTGAATCCATATTCAGGGAAAGAATGAACAAGAAGCAAGGTCTAGATACAGAACCAAATGCATAAATTATTCGGTATACATGTTTCGGTTAGAAAATTTGTCAAACACCATAATCTACATAGGAGGCATGAACAAGCAAACCAGTGAAAAAATGAAAAGAAATGGGAATGGTTGAGTACACACATATAAGTCGATGCGTGCGCTTCCCATCCACCTATATTTCTCGGACTCGACGTCTATATCAGCAACCAAACCTGGCATATGTATTTTTTAAAAAGATTTAAAGGTAATGATATGAGGAATTTCATTAAAAAATGAAAGTGTGGTCCCCTACTAGTTTGTTGCTTGCATACCCCAAGTCATTAACAAGACACTGAAAAATTTCGTCTCCCCTTGCAAAATGGTACATACATCCAAGGGCTGCCTGTGACCTGCACACAAAGAGGAAGTTTGTTTCTCCATGAAACACTCCGTATGAAATTACCATGTAACATTTGTTTTCAAGCGTGATGAAAATGGAGAGAAGACCTCTGATAATCGCAAGAACAGCATTAGAAACGGAATACTTCTGGCGGGCAGCATGCAAAAGTGATTTAGCCATGCCGTTACCTGTACCTGCAGGAAATGACAAGGCTTGTCTGATCACTTACGGGATTGTGTGCCTCTGTGTCATCCTAAGATAGGTTACAGTATATGCTTACCTGCTGGAACAACCCCGATTGGCATCTTTATTGCTTCCTCCCAGTCTGTTCGTTGAAGAATTCCATTCAGTACCTACGTCAGAAATAACAGCGTGAGAAATAAATTTGAACCTGATTCTCACTTCAAATTACAAGCTTTTTACGCAGACTCCAAAAGTAAAATTGGCATGCATCATTAGTCTTCGAACAGTGGACTTTTCAGGTAATATCGACCATTTATTCAGTCAATCATTGCACACCTTTTGGCAGGAAAAGGTGTATAATGTTAAGTGAAATACCTTTGACCAAGGAACAAGTAGATCAATTACTTACATTTCCGTGCCTATTAGATTTATCGTATTTTCCAAGTCAACTTGCATTAGCCAATCAGAGCAAACAAAACGCAAGTTAACAGTTAACACTGAGCATTCATGCCTTGTCATGGCAACCATACACAAAGTCGTAGCAACATAAACATTCATATCATAAGCTGCAAAGCCGGTAAGGATATTGCTGACCTCTACGAGGATGCCGTCGCCGCTAACGCAGACAATACCATCGTATTTTGCAAGGTCAAGGGAAGACGCCACCTCTCGGGCATGCCCCTGGTACCTAGTCTCTGAAAAAATGGCGAACCAAATGGATCGATTGATGTATCCATAAAAGCTTAGGAAGCAGATCGAAAGTATATTTGCGTGCATTTGGAACCTTGCATTGTGATGCTGACATTGGCAGCTTCGAACAGATGCCTGACTTCCGTCTCGTATATCTTTTTGGCGCCTCTCTTGCCGCCGAAGGGGTTGACAAAGATGAACAATCTCTTTGGCCGGCCTATATCAGTGAAGTGTTCATTATTAACATGAATCATGTTAAAATAAAGAGAATTATCTAAAAAAAGTTAAAATAAGGAGCTGGTTAAAAGAAAAAAAAAAAGAGAGGATAAGAACAGAGTAGTTTCCGGCTAGTTTCAAGCGGGAAACGGTTGCATCGATGAACATGTCTATTGGTTTAGTTGCGTTGCGATCGGAAAAGGAGAATGACGCCGAATTGAAACGAGAGGAATCAGTGGAACGCGCGTACCGAACGAGTCCAGGCAGGCTCGCAGCTTGTCGGCCCACGCCGCGGCGGCGCCCTCGCCGCCCGCCATCTCGAACACGTAGTCCTTCCTGCACCGCCGCTTCGTTCCCCTAGCACCCGCGCCGGCACCGCCCACGCACGATCCTGACCTGGCCGCGCCGCCGGAAACCAGGAATGCCCTCACGACGACCTCCTTCCCCCGCGCCTCGACGCCGAGCACCTCGTCCTCCAGCGACAGCGCCCGCTCCGCATCGCCGCCACCGCCAGCGCGGCGCCACCATCGAAGTTCCTCGCCAACGAGCGTCGCCTTGGCCGGCGCGCCGTTCACGCGGACATTGGCCGCGGCAGCGTGGCCCTCCATGGCGGCCCGGAGGTTCTGGCGCTTGGCAAGGACGGCTGGAGGCAGAGTAGAGACGGGCACGCACGAACGAACGAGGTGAGGTTATTGATGCGTTCGTACTGTCTTGCGGGAATGCGATGGCTTCGGCTGTCAACGACTTATTACACTTATTTATGGTTATTTATCACCAGTTGGATTGGCAATGCCGCAGTAGAATTTAGCTCTGGATGAGAGGATGCAACTTCTCTCCTTGTGCAGCCTACACCTATGCGTTCATATGACAAATTAAGTTATAATAGGTTATAAAAATAAAATATCGCGTGGTTTTTCATAAGATATGATAGGTTTGCGTTTTATTTTACAGCCTGTTAAACTGCAGTGTGTCAAGAATTCACGAAACTAAAATTCTGGTTTATTAATAATTAAAGTATATATTTTACTTTACATAAAGAATATGTGTTTGTTTTTTCCACTAATTTTATTGACTCGTCTCCAAAATAAAATAAAAATACTAAACAACAGGTAGCAATGAACAATTCATTTCTCATTTCTAAGGTATGTCATCGTTGACTCAATAGTGGATTGATGAAAGTCATTCATAAAAAATACGGTGAGGTCCAGATATACATATGACATAGTAACAGGTTGTAGACAGGCACGTAAAGTTAAACTATGCATGCCACGTCCACGTGTGACCTGTTTGAGGATTCATTGGGCTTCAACTCCATCTTGTGAACTGGGCATTCATTCTCACTTCTACCGTTCTACGCGCTCATCCTTCCACGCCGCCCATCCGGAAACGATTCGAACAGCAGCTCCCGTCGCGTGCCGTCCGCGGCGACTTGGTTCAAGCGTGCGGGAATTGTTCAACATTCTACTAGTGACCCGTAAACAAGGCAGATTCGTTCATCATGATTACCCGCGAAGTCTGGGACTCCGGGGAATTTGGTTTTTGTAAGTTCGGGGAATTCGTTCATAACGATTTCGTGTATTTTCCGTCAACTATTATGCCCCACGCAAGCAAATTTCAAAAAGAGGGGAAAAGGCGATCCCTCACATGTAGCATTTCAAAATTGAATTTGAATCGAGACAGGGACGTGTTCTGGATTCTGGGACCGGAACTGTTTATTCCGTATACTTCACGGCATCCTCCTAATAAACTGATCGAACACGGTTCGCCGTCCTCTTAATAAACTTGTGATTTATTTAAAAAATATCGCCGTTGCCGGGGATCGAACCCGGGTCACCCGCGTGACAGGCGGGAATACTCACCACTATACTACAACGACTTTGTTGATTGTGAATTTGAAAAGTGTTTAAAGGCAATCAATTCGCTCCTATCAACAGCGAGCCCATCGGGAAGTAACGCTGCTTTCTTAGGTACAGAACAAAAATGGTCCCGAATTTCCACTGCAATATGTATCTGATGTGCGACTGAAAATTGAATTGGAAGTTTCATCACGGTAATGTTTACTCTCTGGGTCATAGATCATAGTACAGCTTACCGCCTTGGCTTAGATAAGAGCTCTCCTCCACTGATATTTTCGGGAATGCTAGTACGAGCAAGTTCAGCATGCAGCCCGTACTAAAATTGACCACACGGAGTCCACAGTGCACAACATGAATTGCTATTTTTTTTGTTTGTTTTGAATGCAAAATATGCTCGATTTCAGTAGCTCGAATTTATACTCGGATGTTACCCGTGACCTTGTTCAGTGTCACCAACTTTGAGAAAGATGGAGTTAAGAACTCCTGTACTTGTTCAGTATCACGAAATTAACAGCTTTTGCAGTTGTTCCTCCTGTAACGATGCCGACACATTTGGCCAAACTGGAAATGGGTGCTCGAACAACCTGGAGAAAAACGTGTAAGCGACTCTTCACGAGATCTGATCGAACTTCTGTCCCTAACGTGCACCGAGATCTGATGTTCGTCATGCCTTCCATTCCATTATATTGTCATGTCCACGAACATGCTCAGAGGTTGGACGTTCGGCGGCTACTCAGAGCAGGGTGATTTCCATTTCTTACAAAAATGTCTGGTTCTGGTCGAAAGTCGCATAATGGTTGTCCACAAATCTCTTTAAAAAGCCTGTTAAATATTCGTATAACACGGATATTCAAACGTGATGCTGTTGCACAACGGCAAGTTTAGGCAAGCCCAGGTAACTATATTTAAACTAGTACGCGTCCTCCGTATCTCGAATTAAACTCTTTTTTTTTTGTTGCCTTAAAAGAAAGAGTACTACCCAAAACAATCACATGTTTCCAAGACAATGGGGGTAGAATAAAACGAAACCCTAGCCGCCGCAACGTGAACCCCCCAGGATCTCCGGCCGGCCCTCTTTCCATTCCATCCTCTCCTTTACTTCCTTCTTTCGTGACTCGCAAGCCAAGACCGCGGCCGACGCACGACTCGCCTAACCCCACGCGACCATCCAGCCGTCCACGTACGCGACCCGACCGCCTCCGGGACGTCAGATCCCTGACGCGTCATTTCCGGACTCGCACGGACGAACGTGGTAACGGACCCAACAAAATGGAATGCAACCGCAGCGCGAGCGAGATTTCATTACCATGTTCCCCGATAGATCCTGTAAATTATTACATTCACACATGAATCCTCAGCGAGCCCCTCTTTTCTTTCACTGACGAGAGGGGACGATTTGATATTTATAGAGGGCTAAAACGAAAAAATAGCCACGCAGGAGGAGAGGCCTCTGCCGTGCCCAACTGCTATATTAGGCTACCGGAAGGAGAGGGGGCGCCTCGTCCGCCGCCGCGTGTTTGGGAGCGAGCAAGCCGCTCCGCCGCCGCTCCTCCCATCCTCTCCCCTCCACTGGTATACCACTCGCCCTGCATTGTCCATCTCGGCGTCGACGCGATCTGTGTAAGGAGAGAGAGATGGCGAGCAGCGGCATGTCGCTGGTGCGCTGCGCCGCTGAGGCAGCGCGCCGCGCCCCGCGCTGGAAGAAGCGGCTCGTCGTCCTCACCGTCGGGTGCGTGCTCCGCCTCCTCCTCTACCTCCATGATGCATTTGTTTTGGGTGTTGCCTGGGGGCGTGAGCGCGTTGATCGATCCGCGTGCCGCGCCGTCGTGGTGGTGCGTTGTGCTCTGTGTCACCGAGCTGACCAAACTAGAGGAAGCATAACGAGTTGCAGCATAGCGTACCGCGCCGTCGCGGCGGTGCGTTACTCTACCGCCACGAGAATGTTTACTCCGGAGGCGGAACTCATTTACTTTTGAGAATAACGTACAATTCAGAGCTCTGACTTGCTTCTATCGTCAACCTTTTGTAGAGCCGGCACTTTGACTTACGCTTGTCAGGATAATCGGGTTCTTCAAATCTGTGACGGGACTGGGAACAAGAAGAAGGTGGTTATTCTTGGAACCGGTTGGGCAGGAGCAAGTTTCTTAAGGAATATCGACACCTCTTTGTATGATGTTCATGTGGTATCTCCTCGCAACTACTTTACGTTCACACCTTTGTTGCCAAGCGTCACGTGTGGCTCAGTTGAAGCACGTAGTATTGTGGAGCCAGTTCGCAATATTGTCAGAAAGGTATGTCATTGTAAATAGAAAATATATTATATATTTGAAATAATTTTTTGTTACCATTCTTGATGCACCATCTCAAACCTTTCTATATTTTCTTTCTTCTGTGTAAATGGAAGAAATTGGACAATTAATGTGTGCGTATCCTTCTCCAGAGAAATGGTGCCTTCCGGTTTTGGGAAGCTGAGTGCTTCAAGATTGATCCCACAAACAAAAAGATCCACTGCAGATCGGATGTTGGGACGAACATTAATGGAAATGGTGAATTCATTGTGGATTATGATTATCTGATTGTTAGTGTTGGAGCTAGACCTAATACTTTCAACACCCCTGGTGTTACTGAAAATTGCCATTTCCTAAAGGTAAGTACAAAACAACATAAGGCAGCAATGAATTGCCCCTACATTTAATTGATGAACACTTCTTTCTTCATAAACATGTTATACTACTCAAAACTGGTCTATCATAATAATCGGTTGATTGTTGCCAACTTTTAAGTGTTAATTTTCTAGGTGCCCAAGTGTCTGCTTCTTTGTGTATAGTTCTCACCACCATGTCATAGTGAATGTGGTAGAATCAGGCCCCTTTGGATAAATTTACAAATCATTTATCTGTTGCCATGAGATACAGATTCAATTTGTTGCATTTTTTGTCATAATTCAATGTAATATTTTTTTTGGAAAACGCATAGTTCAATGTAATATCTTGTTCTGAATTTTCTCTGCAATTAAGCTTAATTATAACCATTGTAACATGTTTCTAATGATGTGTCTGTTCTCTCTATATTTGTTGAATAAAATGTTTAACAGAGCCATCTATTGTAGGAAGTAGAAGATGCCCAAAAGATCAGGAAGAGTGTCCTGAAATGTTTTGAGAGAGCCTCCCTTCCAAACCTTTCCGAGGAAGAGCGGAAGAAGAATCTTCATTTCGTTGTTATTGGTGGTGGCCCAACAGGAGTAGAATTTGCCGCGGAATTGCATGACTTTGTGAATGGGGACTTGGCAAAGTTGTATCCTGATGTTAAGAAGTATGTGAACATTTCGGTAATTGAAGCTGGAGGGCATATCCTTACAATGTAAGACTTCGATGCTTTTGCCTCTTAACCGATTGGATGAAGTTTCTTGTATAACCAGATCTTCCTGCAGAATACAAATGGCTAGATTTATGATAATATTGATTTATTTCAAATAAGACTTATGTCACGGAAATTCCACTTGTGCTTTAATTTTATTCTAATATAACCGAATACAAATGGCTAAAATTGGCTAAAATGGCTAAAAATTTTTATATGCATACTTGTTATAGTGTATTTGCTGTTTTGTACGGCACTTGAACAGTTAATGTAGCAAAATCATAGTATGAAATCTAGTGTACGTAGTTGGTGTGTGATTTTGATTGTTTATATGTGCATCATTTGCCTCCTCATGTCATACATCTATTGTGATCTTTTACAATGCATATTCTATGGTTCATACAGGTTTGACAAAAGAATCACCCAGTTTGCTGAAGAGAAGTTCAAGAGGGAAGGTATAGATTTGAAGACAAATTTTAAGGTGGTAAAGGTGTCTGATAAGGATATTACCATGACTAACTCTGCAACTGGAGAGATCTCTGTTCCTTATGGTATGGCCGTTTGGTCCACTGGAATCGGAACCCGTCCGATCATTATGGATTTCATGAAGGAAATTGGTCAGGTATATCTCATTATCCATCTAGAAGAGGAAAACATATTTTGACTGTAACCTTTAATAACGTCAAATAATTCATTTTGCAGGGGAGTCGTCGTGTACTTGCCACTGATGAGTGGCTTAGGGTGCAAGGGTGTGAGGATGTATATGCTCTTGGTGATTGTGCTACGATAGCTCAAAGAAAAGTTATGGTATGTTCATGCTGCTCAACATTTTAACTAGATGATCATGGTTAATCACGTAATCTATGTTTCGGAAAAGATAAACCCGCATCTAGCTTGTTCATAAGAAAAGGCATCTGTTGGTACTTGGTACTGCATTTAATTAAATAATCTGTGTTTAACATGCAACTAGAAATATGTTCTACCTTCATTCAAGTCATCGGGAATTCTCTTTTTTATTCCCGTATTTCATTACTGCCAGACGTGCTAAGTTTAATTTTTATCAGTAATACTCTAGAACGTGTGAGCACTGTATGTGGTATAACGTAGATGAAAGTTTTGTACAAACTGCAGAGCAAAAAAGGAAATCAAAGGATTAAAGGACACCACAAAAAACTGCTACCATACGCTCACCCTCTCTCTAACTTGAACACAACGCGAAATGGGGATGGTAAATTGTTAGATACTTGAATCAACAGGTCTCTTTTTTATCAGAAAAAAGGTGGCATCTGTGTACAAGTTTCTTGTCTTGTGAGCCATCATTTGTTTACAATATTCTTACATGTTCGGTGATCAATTTTAATAAATTTTCAGGAAGATGTTGCTGCAATATTTCGGGTAGCAGACAAGGATAACTCGGGCACTTTGACGGTGGAGAAAATCAAGCATGTTCTTGATGACATCTATGAAAGATATCCTCAGGTGAAGTTATATCTGAAATCCAACCAAATGAAGGGTTTCCATGATCTACTCAAACATTCAGAAGGGAAGGAGTCAAAAGAACTTGACATAGAGGAATTCAAAAGGGCTCTTGCTCAAGTGGACTCACAAGTCAAGATGCTCCCAGCAACAGCTCAGGTAATTCATGTGTAGTAGCTGAGAAAATCAATATCCAGAAACTGGCAAAATAATTCATGTTCTGTGCTACTATTACATATTCCTTACATGAATGGGTGTTGTGATTCAGGTTGCTTCACAGCAGGGAGATTATCTAGCACGCTGCTTCAATAGAATGCAGGCTTGTGAACAAAACCCTGAAGGTCCTATACGGATCAGAGGTGAAGGGCGTCACCGGTTCAAACCTTTCAGGTCCGTTTTCACCTCATCACTTGTTCTACCATGTCGAGTTCATATGATCTTTGTTGTGCAGTCTTGAAGGAGAAAAAATCACAATTATGTTAACATAATGTGGTAGTAATGATATGAAAAAAATACATTACTTCTATTTGCATAAATATAATTCATAGTCCAGAGTCCTACTGTAACTTAATATGCTATCTTATGATGTGCAGGTACAGGCATCTTGGCCAATTCGCTCCACTGGGTGGAGAGCAGACAGCTGCGCAACTGCCCGGTGATTGGGTGCATGTCGGTCACAGCACTCAGTGGTTGTGGTATTCTGTCTATGCAAGGTATTAGTCACTCCCGTGTTTTTTTTATGCAATTCATATTGCCTCATGTGAAGTGTGAAAATAGCCTCGTCATATGCTGGTTTTGATGGCCGTTTTGCTCTTATTTGAAACAGCAAACAATTCAGCTGGCGCACAAGGATGCTAGTCGTGTCGGATTGGGGCAAGCGGTTCATCTTCGGAAGGGACTCCAGCAGCCTGTAGTTAAGTCGTCTAATTTAGTACTAGTTCAGCTCGTACCTGTTACTCTCCTGATGCTACCTACGTGCATCGTTTTTTTTTTACTTCGAAGCTCAGTTCTTCCCATAGCCCAGCAAGGGTTTGAAACCAAATTTTGACCTTGCGTATTCTTTTGGTACAATGATACGATGTGACGCGCTGGATAGTTCAGTCCGTAATGTTATTCAGGGTTATTCTGCTTGATGCTCTGTTTTGTGCATTTTGCGCCTGTGCAATCCTGTTGGCCTTAGCTAACCGAGGGATATTTTTTTCCACCGTCACCTCTTTTTGATGTTTGTGTTCCGTTTCGCTGTACTTTATCTAAACCAGCAGAGGCCGGTAGAGATAGGAGATTTGAGATGATTGCAGTAACTCGCGCTAAAGCAATGAGAATGCGTTTTTAAGTTGGGCAACACAGCGCACGGTCTGGAATGAAACTGTAGTAGCTCTGGCTTACGGTCATTCTGGTCCAATTTTTGCTTCTCCCCCCGGAAGGCCGGAACCATAAGTCCCGGGTTCAATCATGATCACACAGGCTCACAGCAGGTCGTCCTGGTTGGGTTTGGGGGAAGTGAGCAGCGCGGTGTAGAGGCGGAGCTTCTCCTCTCCGAGCGACGAGCACCGCGACAGGGGCCGGCGCGGCCGGATGAAGGACAGCGACGCGAGCGTCTTGCGGTGCTTGTACCGGCGCCACGCGAGCTGCACGGCCACGGCCGCCCACGTGCGCCACCCGGGCGAGTAGTAGCGCGCGCTGCGCCGCACCTTGTCGTTGGTGAAGGTGTAGCGGAAGTGCTGCGTGACGTACTTGACGTCCGCGGCGTCCAGCCCGAACGCCTCCGTGCTCTCCAACGTGGTCAGCGTCGACGACGCCGGCGGCAGCCGCTCCAGGAACGGCCGGCGCAGGCACCACGACAGCAGCTCGTCCCCGCTGAAGTTGCCCGGTCCCAGCATGCAGCAGCTCTCCGCTCCGTTGCGGAGAACCTGCCTGCTCTGCAGGTGGCCGCGCACGATGAACAGCATCCGCTGCACCGGGTCGCCTTCTCTGACAATCTACACATATTTTTTTAAAAAAAATCACTTTCTGTTGCTCATGCTTCAATTGCGTATTTTCTGGGGAGAGACGGGCGTGCTTACGACTTCTCCTTTGGGAAATATGAGGGACTTGACCCTGTCGCAGATGTTCTCGAGCACCAGATCCTCCATGTGCTGGAACAGCGGCACCTGCATCGTGTGCAACCAACAGCGTCATCATGCTTCGAGACGCGAAAAAACTGAAAACAGTAGGCCTGACACGACTCTTTGCGACGTACTCCTACGTACCTGGCGGACGAGGTCTAGGCAGAGGTGGTACTTGATGTCCCTGCGTAGCCCCTCCGGCAGGTCGCGGACGATGCGGCTCTCGTCCACGCCGCGCGTCGCCGCCCATCGCTGGCGCTCGTACTGCCTCACCCGGTGCCGGAAGCTCTGCGGCAGCTTCTTGCGCTTCATCCAGAGCTCCACGCTCCGCAGCCGCGTGTGCATCGCCTGCTTCTTCGACGTCGTCGCGTTCAGAAACACCTGCCGCCGTTCACGATCGTCAGCCACGCGTAGATGTCGCTGCAGCACCGAGTTTCACACGCGTCGATTTGGTTACCTTGATGTTTCCGATGAGCATCGTCACGAGAATCAGTCCTCCGGTGATGGTGATGATGTTGAACACGATCTCCAGCCACTCCGTCGTGCTCTCCAAATTCCCGAACGTGCTGATCGATGAAGGACATTCGAGACACACCCAGTTAATTGAAGGGTAAAAACAGACAGGTGAGTCAACACCACACCAACACGAGTGGACGAACAACGGTTCAGTTCACCTGAGAGTCATTAGCCCCCAAAAGATGGGGAGCAGGATCTTCTCCGGCCTGCTCGGGTTGGCCACCAGCATGACCGTCCACTTGTACGCGCCGTACTGGTAGTTGTCGCCGCTGTCGAGGCACGTGCCCCTAGCGGTGGCGTTGCTGGCCCAGGCGAGCCTGTCCGCGCCGGCGCCGAGGACGCGCGTGGCGCCGTAGTAGAGCGGCTCCGGGCACGCCACCGCCCACGGCGCGCACCCGGGCCCGGCCTGCGCGCACTGCTCCCGTAGGCACTTGGTGGCCCGCTGCGCCCCGAGCAAGTACCAGCACGCACCAACCGCCTGTCCATGCAACAACAATGGCACACGTCTTAGCCGTCGTCCCTGAGTTACTAGTATATCAGAAGAAGAAGAAGCCGTGTGTGGCGTGCAGGCGTCGTCCTCCTCCGTTCACGCGCCGAGTCCGTTCGCGGTGTAAAGTAATGCCTTGTTGTTAGGTTCGGGTCGGGACTCACGTGGGCGGCGACGAAGTATGCCATGAGATTGAGCGCGATCCCCCACCAGATGGTGCCGAAGATGTAGCCGGAGACGTCCTGCATCCGGCGCAGGAAGCGGACCGAGTGGTAGATCTTGGGCAGGTACTCGAACAGGAACGACACCAGCAGCACCGTCATGACGGCCGTCGTCGATCCGCCGCGTATCATCGCCGGCGCCGCCACCCATACTACCACCTGCGCATCAATCACCGAATAATATGTGCTTATAGTGCTTGGCATTGTTCACTGAAAAGAAATGAAAGCTCGAACATGCATGCGCTACTGTCTGCCAGTGCTCGGTTTCACCCGAATCTGTGCATAAGTCACTGATAAATACCTTCATATTAGGTCGTTCCTTACTCTTCCACGTCTATTCGATACACACAAACCATAGTACTATGTACTCGTGTAAAAAAAAACTATAATATTGTGCCGTTACATTATTATTGAAGAGCAGAAATCACAAAAAAAAATGAAAGAAAATAAAACGACCAGGTTTTCTTTTGGGGTAGTAGCAGTAGTGAAGTACTACAGATAAGTACGGGCCTTACTGGAAAACTTATTTGAAGCTAGCCTGTATTGATTGGTCGAACACAAATTTTTGGTTCGCTTGGTTATACTGCTATACAGCAATGGTTGCTGAAAGTGAAACAGTCCAATCTGCAGACTGCATCACGCAGGCCTGCTCCAATTCGCACAAGCATCGTGGCCCCATGCATGCGGAAGACCTCTCCTCTCTTTGGCCGTTTGGAAAGAAAACGGCACCGCATCGCAGCACGTTGCCGAGTGCAGAACGCCAGAGTGGGGGCCGGCCGCCGGGGCACTCGTCTGTCCACAGCCTGCGTCCTGCGGTGGCGGTACGTGGCGGTGGCGAGGACTCGGTGCACAGTGGATCACATGCGCCTGTTTGCTCGGCAGGACGTGATGGATGAATGCAATGAGCAATGCCGCCTATGCATAGGGCCACGCCGTGTATTAAGCGTGGTATACAACGAGCGCCGACGAGCGGAAGATGACAACCTCCATGGCTCCAAATTCTTTGCTGTTCCAGATGTTTTCGGACAAGCGTTCCAATCTGTCACTATGGGCCACCGGTAGCTACTGAATTGGATGGTTGTTTTTGAACCAAACAACCTGATGAAACTTCTCATAGGACGCGTGGAAATTACTAGCGCAGAGGAAGGAGGTTACGAACTACTACAACCACGCACCTGCATCACCGGCAGAATGACGAACACGTCCAAGAACAGCGACCTCTTGGAGGACGACTTCGCACGCGCTGTTGGCACGCCGCCGCCGCTGCCACTGCTGAGGTCATCGCGCTCCGGCAGCCTCGCCGCCTCCTCGTCCGTGGAGGCGGCGCCCTCTCGCCCCGGCGGCGCAACGCGCGCGTCCCGGACCCGCAGGAGCAGGTTCCAGGCGTGCACGACGTCCACCGCGCACCGGAGCGCGGTTACCGCGGCGGCGAACCAGGCGTCGAGGAAGACGCACATGAGCGGCGCGCTGACGGACACGGCGTACAGGAAGAGCGGGTCCACCATGAGCCCCGCCGCGCAGGCGAGCAGGTACGCGCGGTCCCACTCCAGCGCCGCCCACGCCCACGCCCACGCCCGGCTTCGGCTCCGGCTCCGGTGGCGCTTATTGCCTCCTCGTGGCCGTGGCGCCGGCCGCCTCTTCTTCTCATCCCGCTCGCCTGCAGCTGCAGGTCTCCGCGGCGCACAGTGATGAGGGGACGACGACGACGGCGAGGCCGCGGAAGAGGTGGACGCCGAGAGCTCGGCTTCTGATGACATGATCGTCCGTCGATGCCGCTAGCTAGCCTGCTGCGCGAGAGGTCAGGTCAGGTGTGCGAGTCCGTGGCATGTGAGTGATGGAGCAGAGAGGAGAGAGGACGGCGTCCGCAGGACTCTCTCTGCACGAGGTGGACGGATGTATAGCCAGCTACTACTACCTAGTCAGCAGTACCGTACATCACATGTGCGTGTATCGCCCCAATTCTCTCCTGGTGGCGCCGCCCTCTGCGTACGTACGCACGACGGTACGAGTCTGGTGACGGGACCGACGGGACCCCGCCACCGCTTGTCGCCGCGCGCGCGTGTGGTCTACGCGGCAGTGAAAGCGTCGGCGCGTCCATCAGCGACTGGTTTCAGCATCAAACCCCGAGCGAAATGCGATGCTGCGAACAATGAGGCCGCGGACGACGCACGACGGCCGTATCTCCACTCACTCCGGTAACCCAGGTCTGCTAGCATCTTGACGCTTCGCAAGGGAACAAACAGAGGAGAGGCCACCCACGTACGTATATCACCCGCTATCGACTCTATGTCAATCATTTTATCTTCATGGATGAATTCCGGCATCGACGTCGATCAGCAGAGTGCGGTGGTGGTCCCGTGCGTGATGACTCCTCCCCCTGTTCTGCGCTTCTGTTTGTACGAGCTGCTGGTGGCGCTGTCATTCTATTCTTGTTAGGTGACGACGGCATGCTGTTTTTTTTTTTTTTTTGCGTTGCATCCCGTGGCTGCCGTTCCGGAGAAAAGACACGGTTAATCATGCCAGCGAACTCATTTTCATGTCATGGGGAGACGTACGTGCGTGTACGTCTAGATATTCTCCAGATTCCATCTCGTGTCGCATTCTGTTACTTACGATAGAGAGAAACAGACCAAGCGAAGGAATCAGCAGGCCCGGTACTGAACTACTGATGATAGCTTAAGACGAATCATTACCTTGACCTCTGTGAATTTCAGAGAACAGGAAGTAGTACTTGTGTAGAGTTAAGGGTCAATTTCAGATGGTACAGCAAATACCTCCTGGTACGAAATGTACTCCCTCCTTTCTTGAAAGATTGTCACCTTTTAGTACAAAAATGAATTAGAAGGTGACAATCTTTTGAGAAATGAGGGAGTATCAAACAATTATTGCAGATGTGCAAGGGTGAATGCTCCAAACCCGTGCGCTGTGGAGCAGAGCAGCCGATGCTGCGGTGTCACTCTGCCCCCACTGCTCTGTTTCATGTCCTGCGGTCCAAAGTGACACGGTGTCGTTCGTTCAAAAAGAGTGACACGGTGTCGTTCCAGCCAATGATCCAGGTCCTGCACCCCATGCCCGGAGGTTTGGGGGATTAGCGATACTGATATACTGTACGAAAGCTCACGCGTGGTCTGCATATCGCAACGTTTGTTATGTGTTGGATCTCGTTAGTGGCGGCCTCTACAGATGCTATAGCGGGTGCAGTTTTTCTGAACGGCTGCGATCCACGCATCAGTCCCCTCCGGCTCCATTCAATGCCCAAGACGAGCATCAAGAAGGTCACCGATCGATCATCCACGCTTGAAAAACTAATGACACCGGGACATGCATATGATGAAACGGGGGCCCAGCTGATGGAATGGAACGACTTTTGCCAACGCTGTTACAGGGACGGAGTGACACTACTGTTACTGTGTGGAGGTAAACGCAAGAGAAGCCTCGTCCTTATTCGGTTCATAGTCGTGGTACGCAGACACAGGGACGTGAGGGTGATCAAGCGGAAGTGGCGGCGAGGCAGACCCACTGGCCGACGAAGACCTTGAGGCAGTTGATGTTGGGGTTGAAGGCGAGGAACTGATCTGCGCCCAGCCCCGCGCCCTGCGCCACGGTGTCGCACGTCTCGCCCACCTTCACCCCGTGCACCTCGCTGCAGCTCAGTGCCGGCACCGCCTTCGCCTTCGCGTCCGACACCGCGAGATCTGCATGCACCACCGGTTTAAAGTCAGAGGCCCGGAGATTTGTGCGGGCTCGATGAGGATTAGCCGCGTCGTGACATCGACTAACTACTACTACCTTCGAACTGCATGCGGTGCACGGCGATCCTCGCGTCGGCGAGGGTGACGGCCACGAGGAGAGACGCGATCATCAGAAGAGCGGCGGCGTTGCGGTTGGCCATGGTCGATGTTCCCGGCGTGGAGGAGCGTACGTAGGCAGAGGTAGCTGCTCTGATGGCTTTGCCTCGTGCTCTGGTGATGAAACTAGCCTCTGTTCCGCGCCTTCTTATAAAGTTGATTAGGCGTACGCGACAAACAGAAGCTGCTAGAGAGAAGCCCGGGGTCGCCTTGGAAATGGAGTCGCAGGGACGGGTGAAAATTGGCGTTCGCAAGCCTGCTTATCTTGTGACCTGATCCGGGACCACTGAAGACCAAGTAAAACATGAGGGTAACTTATATTTCCGATGAAGGTAATTTGGAATATTCTGTAACCTGCACGTTGTGGATAGTAATTTGGATTTGTCTTTGACTTGTTCCATGTGTACGCACAAGAGTATTTAGCGACGTTTGAGAGAGATGTTGGGAGGTGATTAATAAGAATGTTTGGTTTTGATATCGGCATGACCCGTAAATCTGGAGTGTTTCTCGAACAGTGGCAGCAACAGCTCGGCGTCTCCGGCGCGACTTGGGCTGCCGCTTCCAGGCTAGAGAAAACTGGGCCGAATCTGCGTGGGTTCACGTCACGGTCACGCATTGACAGCCCGGCCCGGGCCCAGGAAGTGTGGCAACCGTTACTCATCTGATCCGGTCCCGCCCAATCACCACGGGGACGGGACGACGCCCCCCACACCACACGCCCCCGCCCGCCTCGCCGCGGCGCCTCCCCCCGTCGTCGTCACCATGGGCACGCGCGCGCTCCTCCCTTCTTTCCCCTTCCCGCACGCTTCCGTCCCCAGCCCCAGGCCCCACTCGCACCTCAACGCCGCCACGAGGCCCGAGGCGACCAACGCGGCCTCCAGCGGCAGCAGCAGCAACCCCGCCAGTAACCGCCTCCGCCGCCTCATCGCCCGCGAGGACCTCGCGGAGGCCGCGCGCCTCGTCGAGCGCTCCGCGTCACGCGGCGGGCGCGGGGAGGCCCCCGACGTCTACCTCTGCACCAAGCTCATCCGCAACCTCTGCCGCCGGGGCCGCACCTCCGACGCGGCGCGCGTGCTGCGCGCCGCCGAGGGCTCCGGCGCGCCCGTCGACGTTTTCGCCTACAACACCCTCGTCGCAGGTTACTGCCGATACGGCCACCTCGACGCCGCGCGCAGGCTCATCTTGTCCATGCCCGTCCCGCCCGACGCGTACACGTACACGCCTCTCATCCGGGGGCTCTGCGACCGCGGCAGGGTCGGCGACGCGGTCAGCCTGCTCGACGATATGCTCCGCCGCGGGTGCCAGCCCAATGTCGTCACCTACACCGTGCTCCTCGAGGCCGTGTGCAAGAACACCGGGTTCGGGCAGGCCATGAAGGTACTTGACGAGATGCGCGCAAAGGGATGCGCGCCCAACATCGTCACCTACAATGTCATCATTAATGGCATGTGCAGGGAAGGCCGTGTAGACGATGCCAGGGAGTTCCTGAACAGGCTGTCCTCTTACGGGTTCCAGCCAGACACTGTCAGCTATACCACTCTCCTGAAGGGTTTGTGTGCTGCTAAGCGCTGGGACGATGTTGAGGAGCTCTTTGCCGAGATGATGGAGAGGGATTGCCGGCCGAACGAGGTGACGTTTGACATGCTAGTCAGATTCTTCTGTCGTGGAGGCATGGTGGAACGAGCAATTCAAGTTCTTCAACAAATGTCAGAGCATGGTTGCACAGCTAACACTACCTTGTGCAATATCGTCATAAACTCGATTTGCAAACAAGGTCGAGTTGACGAGGCTTTTAAGTTCCTGAACAATATGGGTTCCTATGGGTGCAACGCGGATACCATTAGCTACACCACTGTGCTCAAGGGCTTGTGTCGTGCTGAACGATGGAATGATGCCAAAGAACTTTTGAAGGAAATGGTCCGGAAGAACTGTCCTCCTAATGAGGTGACATTTAATACATTTATCTGCATCTTGTGCCAAAAAGGGTTGATTGAGCAAGCCATTATGCTTATTGAACAAATGTCGGAGCATGGGTGTACTGTTAGTGTTGTTACATACAATGCTCTTGTTAATGGCTTTTGTGTGCAAGGGCGTATTGACTATGCCCTCGAGTTGTTTAACAGCATGCCTTGCAAACCAAATACCATTACATACACTACTCTGCTGACAGGCCTGTGCAATGCTGAGCGGTTGGATGATGCTGCAGAGCTCATAGCTGAGATGCTTAGGAAAGATTGTCCTCCTAATGTGGTGACTTTCAATGTACTCGTGAGTTTCTTCTGTCAAAAAGGATTCGTTGAAGAAGCAATTGAACTTGTGGAACAAATGATGGAATATGGTTGTGTCCCTAACCTAATTACATATAATACATTACTCGACGGAATTACCAAGGATTGCAGTTCAGAAGATGCCCTGGAGTTGTTGCATGGCTTGGTCAGTAAGGGGATATCACCTGATATAGTTACATGTTCCTCACTTATTGGTGTCCTTTCAAGAGAGGATAGAGTTGAAGAAGCCATTCAAATTTTTCATGCAGCTCAAGATATTGGAATGAGACCCAAAGCTGTGGTGTACAACAGGATACTGCTCGGCCTCTGCAAAAGATGTGAAACAGAAAATGCTATCGACTTTTTTGCCTACATGGTATCTAATGGTTGCATGCCCAATGATTCAACCTACATGATACTCATTGAAGGCCTTGTGCATGAGGGTTTGTTGAAAGAAGCACAAGATATATTGAGTGAGTTGTGTGCACGAGGAGTTGTAAGCAATAACATAATAGAAGAATGGCATTAAGGTTGCAGATCAAATTATACATATATTGAATTGTGCATACGCCTTGATTCAGGGTGACTCGGAGCATCAAGTTCTTATTCATCATTCAGAGTACGGTCGATTGGTAGATTTCTGGGGTTATTCAAACTGCAGCGTGTCATGTAGGGTTGGTTGCGGGTACATAGACTCATATACAGGAATCATTTTTTGTGATTGGATATCATCCATCTCCATTCCATAAAATACGGAGGACCATATACAGGAATCATGACAATGTGAGTTTTTACTTGGATGTTTTTTAAACATAACAATTTTCAATTTTAGATTATTCTTTATACCAAATGCTTTTGTTGCACCACCATGCCTCATACAGTAATATATTTTATATTTGAATAGTTTCAGGATGTATCAATGATCAATCACACTACAAACGATAATCTTTCAGGAATCTCTCGTTGAATTATCAAGACCAGGGGAACATGAGAAGAATGTGAAGGATTGCAAATTGTTGTTCACTTATCTATTACAGTTCAAGTAAAGAATAGCACAGTCCAGCACTTATCTAACAGACTGACTTGTTTCGTGCTTCTGTGAAATTTTGGTTTTTCTTTGATGAGCATTGGGTATGCGCACTGTTGCTTTTCCCTCTAAGCCTTAGTTGAAACTTTACTTTTATATTGTCTAATGTACATTTAGGTGATAATTGTCTAATTGCATTCTGTAGATCAGAAATGTGGATATGTGCTCCTCTTAAGCCTCACTAAATAATGTTTTATATAGGTTCCAGTTGCTTAAAATTGGCATGTTAGAGATTAAATATAATGTAATGTTGATTGCATGCCTTTTTTGTTTTCTTATTTTCAACAGGATGCACTCTTACCATCTTCTTCATCAGATTTTTCTCAGTGTAAACTTTTTGGTTGTAGGTTTTTTGATTTACTGCCTCACTTGAAAGTGTCTGGCATCAGATTCTGTAGGTTTAGTAGATTACTTCCTCACAGTTAAGAGTCAAGTCTGGAACATCAGAAGGTAGCCCACGTAATTTATCCTTAAGAATGAATCTAGTGTGGTACCTGATTCTAATGCTGTTCCTATTCAAAAGTTGAGTGCTGGCTAAGAACCTAGCCCGAATACTTTACCCTTAAGGGCTAGTCTGGTACCATGATGTAATTCTTTATCTTCTGTCTCTATAAGTCATTGTTGGCCATGATGGAGTCAACATGGAAAATTAGCAATCAATGTGTACAAACTGAAGAAGTCTTGAAGGAATTTAGGACATTTCATTTGTATTGCTCATATTTTTCAGAGATAACTTTTGAATCCTTAGGTCCTTTAACTGGAACTAATGGAGTACACTTCATATTAAGCATTGCACCTGAAGAGAGGCCAGGCCGAAGCTTGTTTTCTTGTTCAGTTTCTCAAAAGAAAAATTTCAAATTCTACTGCTTTCAGAAGGTCTCGCATCTTCTTTGTTACTGGTTTTGGGTTCATTCCATGGCAGATAAGAGTCAATTCCTTCCATTCCTTGACTTTATCCGTAAGTCACACTCCTCGTGCGAGTTGCCGAATATTTAAGTTAGATGACTTTAGAAGCTTATCTCTTACTCAAATATAAGCATGCTAAGGTTTATCTATATCGAATGCTTCTGTTGAGCGTAACTTCACGGTCTGTGGTGCTCAAGAAATATCTGAATAGGACCCTTTGCACAAGATAGGCAGTAGCCCTAGAGGAATATGCCTTTGCACAAGATAGGCAGTAGCCCTAGAGCCTCTGCATGGCTTAGAATTTTTCTTCATATCAAAGAAACTTATACAGAAGGATCTTACAGGAAAATTTCAAGTTTTCTAAAAAATTAGTGAATTAATCTATTTCTTGCGCAGACAAACTGTACAAGGCTCAACCTAAAGCTTCCACTTGATTGTTCACATCACTCGTTCCACTTCTGTAAGTGCAGAAATATACTCCCCATGCAAGTAAGCTGTACATGCCTCAACAAAAACTCATTTTATCGTTTAATCACATCACCCGTATACTGAAATGACAAGGCTGCGCCAAAGTTCATCCGTTCCTCCTCAAAATCATCATCTCTGTAGTTACTAGAACTGGACACCGGATGGACCATTGAAATATCTGGGGACGATTCATGGATGCTTTTAGCTATGCAGTCTTTGGTCACGAGCATCTTAACCTGTCCAGCGTGGGATATCTCCACAACGACCTTTCCATTATCCTTCGGAAGAGGTTGCTTCCAGGGTTCTCCATCCATTCTCATGTAAGCATGGTCAGTTGCACCTTTGCGGAATTCGAATCGAACACGGTGAGCCTGGCGATGATAAGAATTTCAGAATCCATGAAATAATTTCAGTAAGTATAGTGATATTGTTTTAAGTGAAGTCCAGAATGGGCCTTTAAATTTTTTTCAGATCTTCTACTGATAGCAAGACAATGATGGGTATGAGTATGACACGGAAGAGGCAGCTAGTAATATTCAATCATGCAGTTCTAACATATAACCTGAGCCAGACGAGTGCCATGGCCTTTCGGGCATAGCAAGACTAGCCCATGCCAAGCATCTTTGAAACCCACAATCTCCAGAAGGCCATCATCAACAAATGGAGGCATCACCAAGTCTCTCTGCAACAGTATAATTAACATGAAATATCTAAATATGAACAGTGGGCACTTCTGCTCATTCAGTTTAGGATAACTCATGTTAGTTATTACTGCATCATTATAATATTCACTTTTCCTAATACGGAATATGGTCTATGAGAATGAACATTGACGCTATGTTTTTTACTCACTTTTCTTTGTTTCCTCTTACTTGGTGTCCCCCAGGGGTTCAGCCCACCAGAGAAGCTGGGTAAATTGAGACATACAATGGACCGGATACTGCATTTGCAGGAAAGAAGCTTGTTCAGAAATCAATTAGGTGTTTGACAAAACAATCTGAATACCATATCAGTATATCCCCAAGATCAATCAGCCTAAAGCATTATAAGCATCTATGCACAATCATCTTATCATAAAAGACATAGAACTTTAGAACTGAATCGTTTACGCTTTGTAGGTTTGAGTCGGCCAGTAGACATATGAACCATGTTCACGAACCCCTTGACAAGTGGTTAGACAATCAGCTGGAAGTTTCACGTAATTTCTAGATCTATCAGATCATTATCTGTGGATGATGAACAGGTTAGGGAAGATATTGGCAGTTGTAAAAAGTTGTTTATTTCAGAGTGGTTGCTTCAAAGGAATTTCCAGCTAGTTGATCTAGAAAAAGAAAGGGCCCAGCAGGCTTACCTCTGAGGAATGTCCAGCTTTTCCCATTTTCCAAATTTCTTCATTATCTCTACCTTTGCCAGTTGAGCAATGTTCCTGTGACCCGGCAAAAAGCATGCCAAATAAATGTGAGCAGACAAAAGTTAATCAATAAATCCTGGACATTTTTTTACGAACAGAATGAATGTTGAATATCTGGCTTCAGACCTGTGATTATGATTGATTTTTAAAAGACAATTGCATCAAGCGATTACCTTGACAATGGATGACATAGATTGGCACAGAACCATCCTTGTGTGCATGCCAGCTTTAAATATGTTTTCTGTACTACAATCCGAAAGGAGGTTAGTGTCTGTAAGATTTAAAGTACAGAAAATAATAAATGAGATTCACACTGAACATGTTCTATCTGAATGAGAATAATCTTAAGACAAACATTTAAAACTAAAACTAGAAGTAAATATGAGAAAGGGAAGAGGCTTAGTTCACCTGATTAGACAGCTGATTCTTGAATTTCTCTGGATGTGATTTCCTCTCAGAATGAAACGCGTAAGACACTTGGGCATCCATTCCTATGACATGATAAAATAAGTCCATTTCGAACTTTAGTCATTTAGCTAAACATAAAGCTATTTTGTTTCCTGCCAGTCTTGTCAGAGGGAAAAATCAACCAAAAGAATTTAGCATCAACAGAAAAGGTGCACCTTCAAACAGAAACTTACCCATACTAAAGTAATTCCAAAACCCCCCACGAAACGTGTAAGAGTATTCCTAGGAACACAGATAAAAAAAATTATATATATATAATGGCATTGTACTTCCTAAAAATTTGAAAGGGAAAACAAAGAAATACCATAATTAAGATTCCAGTAATGTACAGTAAGTAAAGCATTATTACCATATCTTGCAGATCTGTCTTTGGCACTTGATGAAATTCATGCAGGGAATGAGGCAAATCGGAACGTGCAAGCGGATCACAAGGAGAACCTTTTGGGCTTTCCATTCTCATAATGATATGCCAGCTGAATAATTGCATTAAATTCTAATAATAATCAACATTTATATGCCATAAAAAAACATATACAGAATCATACTGAAATATGGACAAAAGATAATCACCTATCAACATTCATTTCTTTTGCTTCTCTCACCAATTGAAGAAATGATATGACTGACCCATTATCTGTCTCGGGATTTTTCTTCCCCTGCATATCAATTTCTTACTATAATTAACAATAACAAATCAAGTGTTATGAAGCAACTGAAAGATTATAAGGCTGGCATCACAAAAGGCAACTGTTAGTCCTAGTAGGGCTCTACTGGAGAGTACTAGTAGGACTCTATTGGAAAGCCCTAGTAGGGGGTGGATCCCATGCCGGCACCCATATATATGTAACCGCTATGTGTGCAATATGTATCATCCAACTCTATAATGGTATACAGAGACGTGACAATCACATGACCTAGCTTCCGCCCCTACGCTAACAATAACCCTAGTCGCCAGCTGCGTGCAACACCACTGCCACGTGCGCGAGCCCCGCTAGCCGTGCATGCCGTTGTGCGCGCATCCTAGGACTATTGGAGAGTCCTAGTTGCACTCTATTGGAGAGTCCTAGTAGGGTGCGGCTCCTATGCCGACGCCTCTAAATGGCAGTGACTAGAATGCAAAAAGGAGTTTGACAACGACTAGAATGCAAAAAGGAGTTAGGCGGCAACTGTTTGGGCGAGCGTGGCAAGGACGACAAGAGCGATGCAGGTGGTGGCCGTCCGGACGACCCAAAAGTTTGTTGCAGGTGACGGAGGAGCTCCGGATGAGCGTGCGCCGACCAGAACTCGTGACCCTCGCGGCACGCGAAGTCATCGACGACAAGATCAATCGGTGAGCACACGACGGTCGATCAGCGGCCTGAACTCGTCTTTGTAGTCGGGTCTCTCGAGCGATCGACGGCACCGTGTAAAGCAAGGTCCAACGATTGGTTTCTGGTGTCGATCGGCACGGGCTCCTTCGTATAAACTCAGCTTGGTTGTTATGTGATACATTTCGGTATTATACACCAGGTGTTTTTTTCGCTAATTTGCGTACTTAGGTGGAGGGGAGTAATTAAAAAAGAAGCACCAATTGTAGGATTGGAATCAACGGTTTATGATAGTTTTTACACGATTGCACCAAACTCCTTTTTGCATTCTAGTTGCTGCCATATATGTAACCCCATTGTTTATTAAAATTGATCTCAAATTCAGCAGTACTAACCAAGACAACTACAAAAGTTGAAGATGGCAAAGAAAGAGGGAAAATTAACCAGGGATCAGATATTCAAGATAAAGATTGAATAAAATATTTGGAACATTATCATCAAGTAGAAGATAAAAAAGGCTCATGCAAGCAACACCACAGTTAAGAATTAAGATTGTTTGGTGGAATGATAAAACGTATTGACCCTTATACATACCCATCCAAAAGAATATGGCAAGTTATTTCCAGTTCCTAGTGGAACTGTAGCAACGGGAGGTGGATGTTCTAACTTAAGATCAGATACAACTCCAAGCAACCACCCTGCAGTTCCATCACCTCCAGCAACCTAATTATTTTTATAATAAAATAAATGTAAATTAAATCCGTTCAAATAAGCAAAAACACAAAACAGTGGTAGAAGCATTAGCAAGAGATATTGCTTTAATGACATTGTTTGGTTGCACTCACTATTAGCCTCAGTCGCTTATAAATTTCTGTAGCAAGAGCATCACCATCACGCTTGAGCCGTTCCAAGTTATTATATAATTTGTGCATGACCTTGTCTGGGGCTTCTTCACTCAGATCGTACACCTGAAATTTACATAATTAGGTCTAGTCTCTAGATCATAATTTAATTTATTGTAGTACAGATATGTAAGACCACTTATAAACTTACAAGTATAATTGTAGAGATAGACAGGATCTACCTGAGCATGATTCAGAAGCTTACGGTATGTGACGATCAATTGGTGTCCCAGTTGGCCACCACTTTTGGCATTGATAAAAACAATCACTGGACAACTAGGCATCTGAGAGACGTGCTCCATGGGAGACTCCGATATAAAAATATAAGTTGGGATACGGAACTCTTTCAGCATGTTATTTTGCTCAACGTTGTTCTCCATTGAAGCCTGCGACCTGCAATATTTGTGTTACATTAGAAACATAATTACCAAATATAATTCTGAAAATTCTAATATATTTATTTTGGCAATGTCCTTTAATAGATAAAAGCATACAGAAAATTATAATTCATCTTATCATTTTTGTTGATTATATAACATGGACATGGTACAGCTTATTCATGCACACCTCCGAATAAAATTATTCAGTACACAAATCTATGTACCACTATTGTATAAAGAAGTACATACCCAGTGCCGAAAGCTCCCACATATTGTGGAGCCTGGGGAAGGGTTATTTCTAGAAAACCTTACCTCTGGTTTTTGCGGACAGGCGGCTTCAAACCCAAGACACCTCCAAGTTGTTGAGACACACGACCACTACATCAGGTCTGCCCTTCATGTACCGCTATTGTATACATGGTTAACATTTAGGTAACTAATAAATATCATGCTTATGGATGCTAACACAGGTAACAACTGTACTCTGAACAAATTTCAATCGTCTTACTCATAAGCATTGGCACACATCACTTCCAATGGAAGAAAAGAGATTTAAGTCATTGTCGGCATTGTTAATCTGCCAATAAGATCACACCACTATTTTAGCCTAGAAGAATCTGGGACAGGCATAAATGGTCCCAACTGATTGCGTGTCATGCCGGCTAAAAGGATTCTAAAACTTGATGCTAGTCGTGGATTCTCGGTACACGTAGCTCCCACTTGCGCAGGTCCAAATAATAGTCGGATCCACTTTGCGTTTTTGGTGTTTTGTACGCAGTTTTTCTGCAAGTGGCGTTTCCAGGACTCGAACCAGAATTCTGTTACTGCCTCATACCAGAAAATTTCCTGTTACTGCCTTATACCCTGACAACTTAGAGAAGTTCAAATCAATTGAAGTTGATGATCAATCAAAGCGTAGGTTGGGTTCAGGCGTCCATGCACTCACCGTGACAACTTAGAAACCAAAAACTCAGACAAATTACACACACACGACCCCAGCTCTCTTATGGGTGAACTTATTTAGGAACCATGATGTTTCGGAGAAGAATTTGACAAACCAGCATAGACATTTTAAGAATTCCCAACCTGAACACCCTACATCAGCACTGAAACGAGCAACAAAATGCAGCCTAGTCAGGAAATATCAGCGTAGGAAAACGCAGCGGCAAGCCCCCACCCATAGCCCGTACCCGGGCCGGGCAGATCAGAAGCACTCCGATTCGCCGCTTCTCTTCAGAACAACACAACGGCAGGAACGAATAAAACGCACAGCAGCAAACACGCTGGCTTTGCCGAACCCGCAAAATCTCCCACTATCACCGCGCAATCCACATCATCCGGCCGCGCTCAAACCAGCAACCAAACCTCATCAGGTAGATTGAAAGGGGGTGCGGAGGCGGAGCGGCAGCATAGGGATGAACACGCGCACGCACCTGCGGGTAGAGTCCGAATCGCTTGTGGCGGACGTCGTAAAGGCGGAAAGCACGCGGCGCTGCGGGTGGGAGCTCCCACCCGAGGCGAAGCCGCGCGCGGAGGAAAGGGATGATGGGAACGGGAACGGGATTCCCTCTCCGCTGCTGTTTCGAGCTCCAGCCTTCTCCCAGGAGAGGAGGGGCGGGGCGACGGGGTGAGCAGAGATGTCGCGACCGCGTGTGATGAAGTTTATACAGGGCGCCCAGGCCGGTCGCACCAACCTGGTCCACGTAAGGCTCTTGTTTCGGCGCCCACCGACGCGCGGGCCCAACGGAATTCTGCGGGGTATGAGGTGGGGCCGCGCCGTTGGTCGGTTTGCCACGTTTTCTCCTAGTCGTTGTCGCGCTCCCAGCTGTCCAACCCAACACTCGCGGGTTCGGGGTCTGTCGTGTGGCCCGGAGCGCGACGTCGGGTGGGGACCGGCTGTCAGGTTCGTTGAGCTGGTACTGCCTTTTTCGTTGGGGTGGTTTTGTTGTCCTTTTTTTAGTTCCGTTGTGTGTGCGCTCTCCTCCTTGCTTCCGTGCGTGCGATGGCGTAGAGGATTCTGTCGTGCGTAGTACTTGTACGATGCAGGGCGGGGCCGTAGCGATTTTCTCCCAAACCGTTTCGGGTCTCGCTCCTCGGCAGCAGGCACGGCGCCGTGGAGGGTGCGTCGTTGCGCGGGCCGTGACAGGTCAAACCAGCGCAGCGGAGCAGTGTCCCACTCCCATCTCGATGGGCCATCCAGGAATCTCGGCAGACACTTTGCCGGGCGCTTGTCCACGTGAACCGAACCTTGTGTATGTAGGCGTGCACTTGTTTCTGATTTTCAAGCGCCATACGTATCAGTACACATGTATGTACACATGTCACGTGATACGGTATCACCCGTCCCGTTCTTCTTTTTTTTTTCTTCAAGAAACGAGGCTTGAGAAAACGTGCGTGTATGTTGGTGATCAAATCTCCTTTGCCGTGGAAAGGAATCAGTACATTATCCAGGGAAAGTTGAGCATCAATTACGTAACTGTCATCACAAAACCGTGGGCAAACCAAGCACACCGGGGTGCCAGCGGCCTGCGGGAACGGACAGGTTCCAAACACGAGGCGGTGGTGTATTATATCCGTCCACAAACAGAAGAACTCGGTGCTCTCGAAAATGATATGTGGGCGATGGCGCGCACCGAGTCTGTCGTCCTGGAGGTAGAGAGGAGGCTTTGTTCGCAAGCAAGGCGAGATTCCGGTGATGTGATCAGGGCATCTCCTTTTCCTTTTCCTCGATGCCCCAACTGACCTGGAGCTTATGCATAAAGGGGGTTTCGAATGTTCAAACGTCCAATATGATAGCTGAAAGTTTTGTGCCGAAAGTTCACGCCGACAGTGTGGCGCCATTGGCACGGATTGGTGTGCGGCAGATGCCCCAGCCTCAAAGATTCGGCGGTTGAGGATCATACGAGCTGATAGGAGTAGCATTCAAAGGAGAATCTCGTAGGTGCATGGATTTTTTAGACGTAAACATAGGTGAATGGACGGAAGTTGCGCGTGCGTCGGATGTTTGGCTCGGTCTTTAGAGTTTAGAGATCAGATGTTCAGCTTTGGCACTATGTTTCTCATATAAATTGTAGGCACCGGGCCGGACTGACCTAATCAAACAATAGATAACCTTTTGGGCCGGCGAGTCGATATATTTTGCGGTATATCTGGTCCTTTTGGGCCTGGACCCATAGCACAATGACCCGGGCCCGCTACGCTTCCATCACGAAGGAACAAATGGGGAATGACTAGTATGCAATCACATCTATGGTGCAAGCATGCAATCATCTATCATCAACCATTGGATGTATATCTTAGGGTGGGTACGTTTTTTCACTTAACCCCCTCTACCACATGAAGGGAGTTAAGTGAAAAAACACAACCACCCTAAGATGGACATCCAATGGTTGAGAGTGGATGATTGCATGCTTGCACCATAGATGAGATTGCATACTAGTCATTGCCGGAACAAATGTTGCCAGTACATGTATATCCAGCACAATGAAATTAAGTACTCCCTCCGGTTCACAATGTTTGTCGCTCCCGACAAAAAATTAAATAAAAAAACGTTGCCAGTCCCTGTCCGAGCGACAAATAATATGGACTGGAGGTAGGAGTATATCACCGACAACTGACAGCTAAAAAGTACGCGATCTTTAAGCCATCCAGTTACTTAACGCAACAAAATAATGACACTTAACAGAGTAACCGAGTCTGAAGTGCATCTCGACAACAGGATAGATTAAAGGAAAAGCTGGAAGCGACAACATCCAGGTAAGCAAGCTGCTCATTTGGGAGTTTGAGCCCACTGTTTCTAGCCTTCCACCATCCGGTTGTTAACCTGTACAAAAGAGGCCATAACATATGAGGATAACTCAGCCGAAACAGACAACTTCTTCAGTGTCATCAATCTTTGCACCACAGCACTCCTTCCTTTTCTTTGCAACATTGCTTCTGCGCGGACTTGAACTACAAATCCTGAACTTCCTTTCTTTCGGACTCGTTAAACCATTCGACCTTCTCTTCGGCATGAAATTATCTGACCTCTTTGGTGTTAAGTTACCTGAATCTCCACCCTTGTTCTTGGCGGGGGACCTTTCAGCATGAACATCATTGTCTCCACAAAGATGCCTGAAATAATAATGAGGGTTTACATAACAGGATGACGAGCTGACAATTCCTATGACCGTTGATGGCTGCACTGTCTTCATAAAATCCTTTAACTCTGAGAAACAAGCATGCTCAGAGTATGGCAAAGTGTAAGCATTCTTCTCAAATAGCTTTGGTGGTGACAAGGGATCATAGTCCATCCCTGCAGTGCCTCCATTTCGCCCTTTGAATCTCATAGACTTCACTGGTGATCTACCTTTGGGCTCACCCCGATTTTCGCAGCTTTTCCAAAGCCAAGGAATACCGGAAGGCATGATCCCTATAGTGGGGCAAACAGTGTTCAAGGCTTCAAGGTTGTCCATGGTGAAACTGTACCTTGGAACAGCGCGAACTCTAGTCAAATTAGTCTGTGTGGTAAAGATGTCCTGGTTTTCATCAATGCCTAGAAGATGTATTGTCTGTAGGCGCTGGGGCCAGACCCAAATCTGATAGGAAAATTGAAGATAAATACTTCAGCACAAGACACATGGAAGCTCTCTGTGTAATAATAATTAGAAAAGCGGATAATGATAGTTTGCTGCTAAATTCAATTGTGAACTGCATATGTAATCAGAGAAAAATATTGATATTTAAGTGCATTATGTTGAACCATAGAACATCACATGGAACTAACATAAAGAAATTTGCCAACAGAATCCAAGGTTATGTGTATGAGTAGAACAAAAAGTATTTTGAGGGAAAGGAGGCTTCAACCTTTGTTTGTAGTGATCTAGATATATGGAGCAAGAGGTCTTCTTTTCCAAGATTGTGAACACCAATAATAACTTCATGATCAGGATGTGCTCGGATAAAATCAACCATCTGCATCTCAAAAATAAGAAACTGTGAGTATAGAACATCCAATCATACCATAGCATGATGAAATCACAATGATTTCTACTTTGGCCACTCCAGTGATATTGAGAATGACATCTTACTGCAGATGGTATGTTCATAATGCAGCACTAGCATCACATCCATCCCGGAACACGTTCAACTAGGTTCTTTTCTACTTGTGCTAAAGCTTTATGATCCAATATTTGCACAACCTTTATCACTCTTCATTATGACATTTTGGTCTAACATCAAGGGGCTATGCTACATTAAATTTCAATGTATACACTAATTATGATTTATGAGCATTTTCATGAGTTAAGACCATGCACAAGCTGAGTATCTTATCCTTTCTCACCGACAACTCAAGAGTCAGGATAGGCTCTGAAAAATGTATACACTAATTATGATGGCATCAGTGCAAGAGTGCGTTCAGGACTCTATTGAATTTATTCTCTGAAATTATTGAACCCGTCCTGGATGCTAGATGTGGTTCAAGTGAAGTGAGCACATAAGAAGGCATCATCATCATCACAATCATAAGAAGGCATAAACCGGATTGGTTGCACAAACTGAACCATCATCATCATAAGAAGGCATAAATCTGCATAAGAATCACGCGGGTGTAAGCGAGGGTGACCTGATCAGCAACGACGGGGCGAGGAGGGAAGTTGAGGGACGGGTGGCAGTAGGTGTTGTCCAGGTAGAGCACGTCGACTGTATCCCCGTCGAGAGCATCGAGGAGTGCCTGCTTCGCGCGCCGCGCTTTTTCGCACCCGAGCTCCCACCGGAAGTCCCCCGTGTACAGCATGCAACCAAGGTCCCCGCGGAAGAGGTACATGAGCGAGCCTGCGCGCGGAGACGAGCCGGCCGCCGAGGCCGAACCGACCCACGTATCAGTAGTTCAGTACCAGTAGTGCAACGAAGCGACTGAATCGACAGAGAGTAAAAAGGGGAATCGACAGAGAGTAAAGAGGGGAACGTACCTGGGCAGTGGAGTGCGGGAATGGCAGTGACGCGGACGGAGAGGGGGCGGTCAGAGGTGGGGGAGGAGAGGGAGAGGGAGGCGGAGGCGCCGGGAGCGAGTGGGCGGATGAGGGAGGCGTCGATTCCGGGGAAGCGGGTGGGGAGGAGGCTGGCGGTCGTCGGGGAGCAGTAGAGCGGGCCGTGGCGCCACCCGCCGGGCGCGCCGAGGCCGCGGGTGTGGTCCTGGTGAAGGTGCGTCAAGAAGTAGGCCTGGCTGCCGCCGCCGAACTTGTCCACCGAAACCATCCCCTCCTCCATGGCTCGCCACCGCGCCGGTACCGAGCGCCGCCTCGCTTCGCCTCTAGGATGCTGCGCTGCGACCGTGGGGGATTTTAGCCTTCCGCGGAAGCGAGGGAAATCAGCAAAACAGGCGCCAAAACGAAAAGTTTACAGCTGAGTTGTACAAGCAGTTGGTTCGCAAAACGCCATAGGGCAATAGCACGGCAACATGACATTTGTCCATATGTTCTACAGATTCAAGTCAAATTAACTTTTCACAAACCAGTCACGTTATTCTTAACGAATTTCCTTGTTTTTAATCGACTAAAATTACGGCATCAATCATTTAATGGGACGTCCAATTTGTTTTAATGTAAATCCTTCTCATAGGACAATGTATAGTTATAGGGGAAAAAATCAAGATGTATTAACTAGAAAAATTGGAAATTATAAGTGCCTAATTTAGATTTAAATGCTATGAACAATTGAGTGGAAGGACCACTAATTTTCAGGCAACTGAACATTATTAACCATGAACGCATAAAAATCTCATGTTCTTGACAGCTAAAAATATCCAACTAGGCAATTATTTTATTCAATAACCAAATAGTAAATACAGAAAAGTTGCGGTTCTACATCAACCAAGTAGGAGTACCTAATACAATAACCATGTTGAATACAATAGATAAATGATACAACCGTATAGAGAAATATGGTAATACACGATCATCAATTCAGAAGACTGGCTTTGTAAAACAAGAAAGATTTAGGAGCCCAGCCCCAGCATGAACATCCAGCAAAAGGGACAAGTGGAAACCCATACGCATTGATGACAAACATCTCACAAACAAACCAACAGAGACTCGGATGCAGGACTTCGATATGAACTCAAAACGTAAAACAGCTTCCTGGCAAACCCAGTTTATGATATGCAGTTGATATAGAAGCAAAAACAAATGGCCAGTTGCATCTTCCAGATAAACAGGGATCGCCTCACTATAGGCCTCGTGTTTTCCTCCATGCTTCATCTGCATGCCATCGCATCAGTTTTCTGCAGTGCACCAATACAGCGAAATCAGAAATCAGAGAAAACACATGCCGAAAGGTCAGCTTCCTTGGGGGCCAACTTCCCTGGCAAATAAGTTGAAAACTGCGACAGTGTGGAATGCAGAATCAAATGAAAGTAATCTAGCGGAAATCAGCATATGACATAGCAACTGGAAATGTCTACCAAATAGGTCCACTCGTAAAAGAGAAAAAGCCAAAAAAAATGGAACGACAAGACAGCAATTGAATACAAGTACCAGTGCTTTTTCATGATGGATAATTGCATCTGAAAGAAAATTTAGTGCACATACTGACCGCAACATTTTTGTAACTTGCCAACATTCAGAAGCCACTAGGACATACTAGCCCAGAATCAGATCCACACTATAAGGTTCAAATGTAAGGGAAATGTTTGTTCCTATATTTATCCAGGACTTTTAGGTTTGTTGCTATATTTATCTGTAACCGAGTGTGACACACTAAACTCTCCATACTGGTTGTGGTTGTCACGAGCTGCCAGCTAATCAGTCCATACTGATGAAAGATGAAATTTGTAAATCTGTAATGGTCTAACAGAGCACATGAACTACAGAGGCCCCTAGTCCATATCCATTTGTTCCAACAACAACATCAAACTAAAAAAAGCAGCAGATGTCCAACAGATAGGCAGATGACAGAAACTACAACTACTATGATGTTACTTGGAAATGAAGCATAAAGTGGCAGATACTCGCAAAAGCGTAAGCATTTAAAAAAGCGGCCGCCTAGGCCGCTTAAGCACCGCCTAGGCGCTGGGCGCAACCCGAACGCTTCGCTTTCTACTAAGCGACGGGGACAAGCGCTGGGCACCACTTTTTCCCGCTGAGCGCCGCTCAATAGCGCGTGGGCCGGTATTCTTCCTTCAGGCCCAGTTAAAGCCTAGTTGAAAGACAAGGAAAACCTAATTTCTACCCTGGCCGCCGACTACCCCGACACCCCAACTCTCACGCTGCTCGCCTGACTCGCTGCAAGCGCAACGCCCGACTCACCGTTGCCGGCACTCGCTCGACTTGCCGCACGCGCTCACCCAACTCGCCGTTGCCGGTGCACGCCCAACTCACGGGCGCTCGACCGACTCGCCAGCGCTCACCCGATCCCTCCTGATTCTCGGCCGCACCCAGGCATATCGACCTCGTAGGCGTCGTCTCCGTCGTCCCCTTCCTTTGGCCCTTTCATCCCATGTAATATTCTACCCTGAGTTGATTTAAGTATGTTCTATTAACTCTATTAGTTGCTCTATTAGCTGTACTGCTCTAAGTCATAGCTTTATTGCACATATATTTAATATATTATATAAATTTAGCTCTGTTTTTTGCAAAACGCCTAGAAACGCGTAGGCTGCCTAGGCGCTAGTTGGAGCTCTTCCGCTTAATTTTCGCCTCCGCTTTTTCAAACACTAAGCAACTGGATGACCATGGTAGTTATCGTGAATGCAGAAGAGGCGAAAGCCCCAACATGGTGTTAAACTAACATATAACATAAAGGCTATAAAAAGAAATGAGAATAACAGGAGATATGAACGAAAGCACCAGTTATCGTTTAGTGAATGAAACAAAGGAGGACCCCTTACGGGGCATTTGCATCAAAATACAAAAAGGAGAGAGAACTTATATACACGTAAGTTTCGCATTACTCCACCACTGATTAGACCAGAAGAGAGTCAGATATATTTACTCTAGATACAAATACTCTAAATTTGCAATGTTCTTATTAATATTACTTACCCATACTCCTAAAAAACCTTCCAAACATGACACTCTTGGGTGGGAATGCTATCCATGGTGGCAATGCGATAAATATCTATTTCAGTGAAAACCTTAAAAAACATAACAAAGAGCACAATTTAAAGAGAGGTTAAGTCTACACTTATAATCTTGATTTATTATGATTAAATTGCAGTTCAAACTAAGTGGCGTTGAGTGACTTTAGAGAGGAGCTGAATACGTACATTGAAGTAAATCCCCATGTGTATTTCATAAAAGGTGGTAATAGTAACCTACCAATGATAATTTAGCACTGTCAATTCCTACAACCTCCCATGAACTATGAAGATTTTAAACTAGAATTGTGATCAATTAAGCATGCTTTCAAATTCATGAGCACTTTGTCTTTTGCCTGACATTTTCTTCATGGGCTTCATCAGATAAAATTAAGTAATAACGCCAATATAGATCACCTAGTGCATTCATGATTTTTTACTTTTGAGAATACATAATAGATTTGTGCGTCTTTGTAGTAACTAGTAAGCAATGAAAGAACAATGTATGAGCACAGAGAAAAGATGAATGCATTCAGAACAAAAGGGACATGTGCATCACACTAGTTCCATATCCCTTTGTGGATCTACCACTACAACTTTATACAGTACAAACTATGGAACCAGCAAACATCTAGTAATTGAGGATGTAGCATCCTTGACAGCTTAGGACAGTTTCATGCAAGTTAATTGATTAAGCATTAATTACAGTTGCTGGAAGAATGATCAGTAATTTTGTACTGAATCAGTAACACAAACTAATAAATCAGAAGGCAAATTTAAAGCTGTGGGGGGCATACCTTTGCGCACGTCAGGGGCATCGTGATACACAGGTTCATCCTCAGGCACAGGGTGCAGCTCATCTGTCGCCCCAGCTCCATCCCCGCCAGCACCTGCATCGTCATCGGGATAGCGAACAACCACAACCGGGCAAACGCAGTGGTGCACACAGTAATCACTAACACTCCCAAGCCTCCCCTTGCCGCCCTTCCGTGAGGCCCCGAAACCGCGGCTCCCCATGATCATAGCCGACAAGCCGAGGCGCTCGGCCTCGAGGCAGAGCCGTTCCTTCATGTCGTGGTCCTTGACGACGTGGATCTTGAACGGGATCTGCGCGGCGACGAGCGGCTGCGCCAGGTCCTGCGCCTTGGTGGAGGTGAAGGCGTCGTAGTCCTCCTCCCGCTTCTTCTGCCGGTCCTCCTCGGACACGCCCTCGGCGTCGTCCGCGTCGTCGGAGACGGAGACCGGGATGGAGCCCCAGTCGGCGCCGTAGAGCACCGAGGTGGGGCGCACGTGGAGGAGCACGACGGCGTCCCCGGGACGGAGGTAGTTCTGCACGGCCCACCGGACGGCGTAGGCGGACTCGTCGGAGAGGTCGACGGCGATGGCGATGCGGCGGTGCGGGGAGGCCGGGCTGGTCCCCGCGAGCGAGGAGAAGAAGAAGCGCGGCGAGGAGGGCTGGATCGCGGCCGCCTGTGCCGCCGCCGAGGGCGGCGCAGGGACGGCCGCGTCGGCGCCGGAGGTGGGGTTGGCCGCCATGGGGATGGGGTGAAGGGCTCTAGGGTTCTGCCGCGTTTACTTGCTCTGATGAGGAGAGGGAGACGTGCCTATTTTCCAGGGGAATCTTTCGGTGGCGGTTTGATCCGGTGCGGGGGCGAAGGTGAGGGGAGAAAGGGTTTTGGTTGGAAATGGAAGGTGCGGGAAGCGGCGGGGAGCCGAGGAGTGCTCCGTGCCCCTGCAACACGACAGCGGTGTGCGACTCGGCATCTCGGGGTGGAATAGAATACATTATCTTGTCGTACACGTAGCGGCCGAACGGGTGGCCCACTGCCGTGCCTTTCATCTTTGGTTTTTCGCTTTTCCTAATCCTTCTGCTAGTGCTGATGTGCGTTATCCCTTGACCGGAACCAGAGCTACGGTAATCTCCGAAGCCGTTCCGTTTTTCGTTGATTCAAGAAGCAGCGCCTAACCTGTGCGGCCCCCTCCATGGTCGGCGTAATTCCATCTGACTCCACGCGAGAGCATCTCCAAACGGTGCCTTCTGCAGTTCTGCTCTCCAAACGCGAAGACGGTTACCTTCGCAATTTACTTGGCATAGAATTGCATCCTGTTTTTGGTGAATGGTCACCGGACGGACGCCTTCCGTGGTTGCCGGGTTGCTACCACCAGTTCATTTCGCACTGGGAAGTGGAAAAGATGCAGCAGCGATCATCACAGGGAAGCTGTTGACCTCTATCTGCCGGTACTCCGCTACGACGGAACCATCCAAGGCTGTAACTTCCGTCTCCGAGCTTTAGGGTTGGGCATGCATCACATCGATAGCCAGCCATCCCAATCCGCCGATGCCGTCTGCCGTTCCGCCAATCGAGCTTGCGAAAACCGTCGACTCCGCACCAAATCGGGAGGAAGGTCGGGCACGCGACTTGGGCGGTTGCAGGAGGAGCGTTTGGCGCCGTTCCGCTATCTATTCGGTCCGGTTGTCTGTCGATTCCTGGCGAGGCAACTATTCCTTAGAGGCTCCATCCGGATATTTTTTTTCAGCCTGCGCGTCGTCGGAAGATGCGACGGGATGAAAAAGAAAAATGGTAGCGCCATCTACACTCCCTTCTTCAGAATGAACCAAATCTTTACGTAAATACAAGTATACTTCTATTTTCTAGAGAGCGGAGGTTTCCGCTTCCGCTTGAGGCTTCGTTTGGCAGCAAGTGTACCGGAAACCCGGTGTGCATTTTCCTCAGTGTGGATCGGGTTGACCCAAGTTATGCACCTAATCCACGCTCCAGGATGTCAGAAGTGGCGGTAAATATACTCGGTTGTTTGTTTAGCACTGGTATTTGAGTCTACCATAAGTTAGAAGAGAATAAATACAAAGCAACACGTGTTGATGTCTGATAATAGTATACTCCCTCCGGTTCCAAATAATTGTCGTCCAGACATGTGCAACTAGTTCATTTTTAGTTCATTTTCTTGTCTGAAACGACAATCGTTACGAAACGGAGGGAGTATATGTTATTGTCTAATTAACAAAATATTCCACCATTTGTTTGTGTAACAGTTTAGTTTGTGTCTGTTTAACATAAAGTTCCACAGGTCTACCTGACGGTCACAAATTAAAAGTTAACAAAATTCAACTAAATAATACAAAGTCACATTCAAGATCATCTCTAAATTTAAAAATCAATAAAATGAAACAGGCATTAAAATGATGGAACAAAATTGAAATTCGCGGATCTGAATATAATTATTAGCAACATAATATTTTAATACTAATCATTTTTCTGAATAGTTCAGTGCTCAACACAGCTGTCTTGACCTTGCATTATTCTTATGTTTAGAACAGTGACTGATAGTGAATCTAAGGGTATCGGGAGTTGGGCGAGCGCCGCCGAGGGGATAGGGAGTCACGCCACTGGGGAGAGGAGGACACGTCGCTGCCGGCGGCGGCGTCAAAGAGCGCGTCGAGAGACGATTGTTTGTGGAGCGAGCGGAGAGAGAATCCTAGTGGAGCAGTTCAATTTACTCGTACATGGGCGTGTGTCAGAAGTGGATCAGACATATTCTACGTCGAGCCAAATGCATCTACACGAGTATTTTAGTCCATGGGTATTTTTCGTTCCACGACAGACGTGGACCGGGCCTATTCCACGCGTGGATTGGGCTTCTCAAATGAGGCCTGAAAGAAATGAAGGGTCTGCACGATTCAATCATTTTTTACAAGTAGCCCAGCCCAACCCAAGTCATCAATCGACCTAATCGACCGGGCTGGGCGCAGTGGGCCGCTGCCGCAGAGATTACTGCGTCCAGTCCGTGCTCTGCACGCGCCGTCCTCCTCAGCGTTCTTTTCTTCTTCCACGGCGGCGTCGGCGGCTGGCATGGCTTCGCGGAAGCTCCTCCTTCGCTTCGGCGTCGGAAGGATGCGGCTCCAGTCTCGCGCCACGTCCCACCTCTTCTCAGTCCCCAATCTCCCGGAAGCTACAGCCTCCCGCTCCCTCCTGGCCGCCGCCGCCCTGACGAAGGCGTCGGGAGCATCTCCACCGGCGGCGCTGCTCGTCTTTTCGAGGACTATGTCATCGACGCGTATGTCGACACAGCCCGCCGGGGATGCGCCCGGGCCGGCCTCGCCTGAGCACAAGTTTGTTTTCTCTCGACCTTGCTGTCTTACCTCCTTTCTTCGTTAGTGCTTACAGTTCTAGGGTAAGTCTGCAAAAATATGGTTAGGCGAGATTTGGCCGTGAGTAGAATTTCTAAGCGCGCATGCATTGATGTTAGATATGGAAATTTTGGTTGGGCAAAAGTATACACATGAACACTGTCCATTTCGTAATATTCTTATAGTGGATCATCGGTTTTTAGCAGAGGTTTTAAGAGGTGGTACCCGAAGTCAAAAAAGTTCTTGAAAATACAGAGACGACGAAAGTTATGCTAGCCACTGATATATAGTGATCACAGCTTTTTATTTGTAAGAACTTATGTTCAGAATGTAGTTTAGATATATTTCAGTTCGGTATTACAAAGCAATCTTTTGTTTACACTTCGCTGACTCCTTCAAAAATTTCTGACCTGTCACTTGCGCGCATTGATCAGGTTGATAATGCCAGAGGGCGAGTTCCATAAATTAGCTGATGAAACAATTCATGATTTGCTTGACAAACTTGAGGTACTGGATTATCTCTGATGTGTTTTCCTAATCGTCGTAATCATTAAGGCTTAGCTCGGAGCATATTCAGTAGGCTTTCTTTGGCTAATACTGTTGTTCGTATGTCTGGTTTAGGAATACGGTGATTCTGTTCAGATGGATGGCTTTGACATAGACTACGGGGTTAGTTGGAACTTACAATGGAGAATCATGTAAATTTGTGCTATTATGTGTTTGTTTAGGCTTTTGGTTATTGATTCATCCTTGTTTTCTTCTGGACTTTTCAGAACCAGGTTTTAACATTGAGGCTTGGGGATTTCGGGACGTATGTTGTAAACAAGCAAACACCAAACAGACAAATATGGTTGTCTTCACCTGTGAGGTATTCTGATGTTATTGTATTTGTAGTTCACCTGCATATGTATGAAATAGTGTCAATTAATGAATAATAAAGAGTGGCAGTTATGAATTGAGGTTTGAGTGCCCTCCAATCTTTCTGTATATCTTATGATATATATGTCTACTCATACTTGATGATTTAAGGCACTGTAAAAAGTTTCAGGCAGCATATATCTCAAAATATCTTACCCCAAATGTTCTTCACTTAAATTCATATGCCATGTTGTACTCTTATACATTGATGCTACCTTTATCTGAATGCAGTGGACCTTCTAGATTTGATTGGGATGCGGAAACAAGCAGTTGGATATACAAGCGGACTGGAGCGAAGCTTGTGCAGCTTCTGGAGAAGGAGATTAGTGAGCTATGTGGCACTCCAGTAGAACTTTCATAACAGTACAAAGAAATGCTGGGTGGCAATTAGCTGAAGTATGAACGAGTTAACACTATTGTAATATGATTTGCACGCTATTTTGAATAAATATCTTTGACACCGCTGAGGCATACGTTGTATCTGTAAAACATAGAGATGGTGGGATCTGACGATGTATTGACTGTAAATTGAATAATTATGGTGATCAGTTGTTGCCTTTTTAGTGTGGTGACATGAACTGTGTCAGATCATTTCCAGAATGCAGAATCATTGGATCGATGAATTGACAACAATTGTCTATATTCTTGTGTATTTAATAAGGGTAACAATATACATCAATAATTCCAAAGCATTTTATGTGACTCTTCTTCCATCAGCTCAGGGCTCAATCTGACCATGAGAATGCAGAACTCCATCTGATCCAGCACCCCATCGCCGTCCAGGTCCCCCTCCCTCATCATCTCCCAGAGCTCGTCGTCCCGGAGCTCGCCAAGCCCGAGCCTGGCGGCATTCCTCTTCAGGCTCTGAAAGGTGATATTGCCTGTCCTTGGGTCCATCAGCAGCTGGAACCCCTTGCGGAGCTCTCGCATCAGACCTTCCACCCCGAGCTTCCTCGCCATCGATGGCAGGAAGTCCTCAAACTGGACAAAGGAGCCTGTATCTACTACACCCATACCGGAACCAGTCGGCGATGTGGTGTTGACTATAGGTGAACTAAGAATCGTTGGCCGATTTGTGCGTGGCTCGCAGGATGACTGAGAATGAGAATGGTGTTTATATAAGGGGACGGGGGGCGTCAGGAGATTGAAGACGTTGGTGAGCTTCTTGGAAGCAGTCTCTCCATGCATGATGCATGCCAGCCGAAGTACAGGTAATTGCAGGCATCCGTCCTCCGTATCTCCTGCCTATCTTTAGGCGGTTGCTGTGTCCGGCGGTTTTCGCTTGGTTTCTGCGAAATGACACCCGCGACTCTGCTTCCGCGAGGTTAAGGTAACGAGAGGTTGCTTGAACTGGTCATGTTTCCCTTTGCGGTACACTTGTGCATCAGCGGCATAGCCACGTAATAAGAAAAATGGGTCAGGGCGGTGGTTTGAAGTTAATGTGTACTCCATCCGTCCCCATAAACTTGTCGCTTTGTAGTTCAAAAATGAACTATAAAGCGACAAGTTGATGGAGATGGAGGGAGTATGTATGAACAGAAGCTTAGGTCAATCCGGGAGCCCGACGGCACTCATTTCCTTTTTTTTCTGGTGACGATACAGGTCCTGGATGGTGACGAGTGGGCCCGCCAAGTCAGGGCTGCTGTTTGGGACATAGGGTAGACACTTGATTTTGAATCAGCCAGTCTGAACCGAAGAGGCTGCATTTTTGGGTGGTCTGCTGAACGTAACGCTCAGGAAATTTCGTTCAGGGGCTTCGTTCGCCATAGGCTTTACTGCCTTGCGTGTCGCGTACGATAGAAACCTAAAGATCTTTGCCAACTGATTTTCAGCGTTGTTACCATTCTCAAGAAGCTTAAAACGGGAACAGAAAAGTGTAACATCATCATACTAATGCCATACTTGGGGAAATTTTTCTATCAGGCCGGCGGTTGTGTGATACTCTCTTTCCCCGAAACCGATGGGGAGTTGACGAGGCCATCGGCCCTACTCGCCTTCCTCGCCCGTGCAACCTCTTAGACCACCCACACCACTAGGTAGTGTAAATTTATAGTCTCCTTCTCATATTATTTGTTGTTTAGGATAAGAATTTTAATTCAAAATAAACTAAAATCCTATCCTAAACGACAAATAATATGCGAATGAGAGAGTAGTAAATACTCTCTCCATTCCTATAAACTTATCGCTTTGTAGTTCATTTTTGAACTACAAAACGACAAGTTCACAAAGACGGAGGGAGTACTGTAAAAATAGAAAAAAGAATAGTGTATAAATTAGAGTAAAGAGTAACGAGTGCGGTTAGCCTTACAGCCGCGACTCCACATTGCGGATCCTCACATTGAGGCATTGAGCTGGAAAGACCAAAAGGGAATCCAAGGCGGAGGAACGAATTGCAAAACGCGTGATGGATATGTATGGGTTCAGGAGCGTACGGCTGGTGGTAGCTAGACGGAGGCCGGTTGTGATAATGATTTGCGCTGTAAAAGTTAAACTCTTGACGTTGCAATGCAATCAGGCAGGTGTGCGGTTTCGCACCCTTGACCTCTAAAACGTTTCCAGATCGTCACGTAATAAACCCTATCTCAATGTAGAAGTGCTAAGATTAGCATAAGCTCGAACCAGAGAGAGAAGATAGACACGCAATAAACGCGTCTGCTGCGGGCCTCTAGATGGGCCCATCACACGAGTTTGGGCCGATTGTCCCTTTATACTAGGCCCATTAGTGGTTGTGCCACATTTAGGCAATGATAGTGATGAGTGGATGATGTATGCAGAGTGATGATTCGCATGCATCAGGTCATAGAGCAACTGATGAGTCAGAACCCGGTACTTATTTCCGTTCTCTGAAATTAAGAAGAGTCCAACCGTTTGTTCCACCTAACAATCGAGATCGGGTGCCCGCTTTTTATGCAGGCTAGACGTAGATGCCACCTTGTTTCGTTTAATCCTTATATGTTCGGTGGTTAAGTGGGAGTAATCCCTTCCTAGTCCCACACATATAGAAATGACCATGTGAAATCGGCTCGTGTATTACCTCCGTTTCTTTTTATTTTATAATGATTAGTTCAGCTTTTAACTAACCAACAATAAATAAAATGAAACTGAATGAATAGGTGTAAAAAACAAAAGAATAGAACTACTCTAGCCAGCTAGAGGTGGTTAGATGGGCCAGGTTAGATGAATCGGCACGAAGCTCGACATTTTTGGCCCAACACAAGCACGACCCGACACGAAGGGGATCAAACTCTGGCCCACTCGAAGCCTGGCTCAGGTCGTGCCTGGGCTCAGCCTCCAGCCCGTTAGACTAGCCTGAGACAACCCGAATAACGATCAGACCGATAGATGACGCGTGTAGCTCGGTACGGGCACAGGCACGACACGCGTAACCCACCTATCCTTACCTTACATATAAAACGTGCTCATGTCAGGGTCAAACCTAGCAGTCGGCCAGCCGCACATTCTCTATCCTCGCATCGTTCCTCCGTCCGCCTCCGTCTCTCCCGCGGGCCACCGGTCTCGATGTTGCCCCCCTTCGCCTCCTCCGATCTTCTGCTCTCCTCGTCCGATCCCTGACTCCCCGCCCGCCTTTGCAGGGTTGATGAAAGAGGACGTCGTCTGACTCCGAGCAGCGCGTGGAGCCTTGCGCGCCCTGATCCGCCGGCTTGGAGATGTGCGGGTCCCCGAGAAGGGCGTGGAGTCGTGCTCCTTCCGTGCGGGTCGACCTTTGGCCCTCCGCTTGATCTTCCTCGAGTCTTCAATAAGGTTTGTCCATTGAGCCATCGGCTGCCCCCGTCGCCGCACAGATCCAGAGCGCTACGCGCCGCTTGCAATATCCAGCTGTGCTTGGGTTGTTCTGACACGTATAACCCCATGCGGGTCGGGCCCGACACGGCCCGAATAATCGAGCCGCGTGTCATGCTTGATTCTGAGGATCTATACGTCGAACCAGTTCGACATGACCCGTTTAATAATCGCGTCAGGTCGGGTCGAACCTTTTCAGGCCCGAGCCTGACCAGGCCCATTGGCCACCCCTAGCCAGCGTTGGCTAGTTAACGATTCCGCATAGCATGGTCAAATGATCTAGATATTTCATATTTTGGCTATCTTCCCATAAATCACTACAATAAATGGCTACAATGAATCACTACCGTGAATGACCTAATGCAACGAATTCTTTCCAGTTCCAAGGCAAGCGTTGCTTAAGATGAAAGGAACCACTACTATGAATCGCATGGTATATGCTAAAAGACAAACAAAATGTGGCTACTACCGTATACTGTATACCAAAAAATACTTATCAAGTAACACAAGTACGCTCACAATGAGGTTGAGGATTCGCGCAGCGACGCGAGTCGCGGCCGGTTTGGTGGAGAACCGAACTTGGTCCGTGGCCAACTGCGTGTGAAACCAAATCCGCGTCGGCCATTCCGTTCTCGCGGGCGCGGACGCTTTGGAGCCAGCGCAACGAAAGGTCCCCTTGGGAGACGCGAATAAGAAACGCGCGCGCTGACTCGCGGCTGAATGGCTGATCATGACATCGTCTCTGGCGAAAGCGACCAAAAGCACCGCGGCCGTCTCCCCCGCTGATTAGAGGCGAACTCGGAATTTGGCGGTGCCACTCGCGCAGCCGTGCGCCGCTCCGAATCACATTTCTCGGCTTCTCGCGCGGAGCCACCGATCGCCGGCGGTGAGAGGCCATGTCTTGACAACCTGAGAGCACAGGTCACCGCGCGCCCGCCCGGCTCGCCGTGCGGTCAGCGGAGAGCATGAGGGCGCGCGCGCGCGCTCTTCTTCTCCTTTTCGTCGTCGGCGCCACCCTTTTCGGTACATCCGCATCCACTGACACTCTAACACAGGGTTCGTCCATCTCCGACAACCAGACGCTCGTCTCGGAGGGCGGCGTCTTCAAGCTCGGCTTCTTCAACTTCAACCGATACAGCCCGGCGTACCTCGGCATCTGGTACGCTAACATCCCGGGCCGGACCGTGGTGTGGGTGGCCAACCGAGACAGCCCGATCTACGTACTCCCAGGCCACCTATGGCTCACCTCCGACGGCCGCCTCGTCATCCTGAACGGCCGGCACGACTTAGTATGGTCTTCGGCGGCGCTGACGAGAAACGTGACCGTCGGCGCCACCGCACAGCTCCGGGACAACGGCAACTTCGTCCTGAGCTCGGACGGGAGCGGATCCGACCAGAGCGTAATGTGGCAGAGCTTCGATTACCCGACGGACACGCTGCTCCCGGGCATGAAGCTCGGGGTGGACGTCAGGGCCGGCATCACCAGGAACATCACGTCGTGGAGGGGGCCGTACGACCCGTCCCCGGGCGCCTACACGTTCAAGCTGGTCCTGGGCGGCCTGCCGGAGTTCTTCCTCGTCCGGGGCACGACGAAGATCTACGGGAGTGGGCCGTTCAACGGCGAGGTGCTCACCGGCGTGCCGTATCTCAAGTCGGACAAGGAGTTCACGTTCAAGGTCGTGTCGACCCCCGACGAGACGTACTACAGTTACTCCATCGGCGTCTCGTCGCTGCTCTCGCGGTTCGTCGTGAACGGCACGGAGGGGGACGGTCGGGGGCAGGTGCAGCGGTTCGTGTGGATCAACGGTTCCTGGCGCAGCTTCTGGTTCTATCCGGCCGACACGTGCGATGGCTACGCCAATTGCGGGGCCTTCGGGTACTGCGACACCGGCAACCCCCCCTTGTGCAGCTGCCTGCCGGGGTTCTCGCCGCGGTCGCCGCAGGATTGGAACCTCCGGGACTGGACGGGCGGGTGCGTCAGGACCACGAACCTCAGCTGCGGCGGCGGCGACGGGTTCTGGATCGTGAACCGGATGAAGCTGCCGGACGCCACGAACGCTAAGGTGTACGCCGGACTGAATCTGAACAAGTGCGGACAGGTATGCCAGGACGACTGCAACTGCCGGGCGTACGCCGCCGCCAACGTCAGTGGGGGAGTCAACCGCGGGTGCGTCATCTGGACCGTCGATCTGCTGGACATGCGGCAGTTCTCGACGGTCGTGCAGGATGTGTACATACGGCTCGCGCAGTCGGAGATTGACGCCCTGATCGCCGCAGGTTCTCACTTTGACCCCAAATTATTTTAGTTTCAGTTCTACAGTTTCACCTTCCAGAAAACCTTCCGTTCAGGAACTCGGTTCCACGGCTACAGTACTAAATTTATCTGTCTTGTTGTGTTCTTGAAAAAGAATAGTAGTGTACCTATTTATTCTCTTCCTTAAAAGTTAAGAAACTTAGAAATCTATCTTTCAGTGCTTGGCAACTGATAGTACAAAATACAGATTAGTCGATACTAATTTAGATTTGTATCCTTTTAGTATCTAAAAGTTTGTCGTTTCATAGTTCAAAAATAAAATACAAAACAATAAATTTTTAGAAACGAATAAAGTAGTTGACTTAGCCATAGGGACATGCATAAGGGTCAGCTGTCAGCATTAGGCCGTTTCACCTAACATTTTGTCGCTGTTTTGTGTCTCAACAGCTAACCCGCCTGACCGCGGGCGCCCAAGCAAGCGCGTGCTGATCGCCGTCGCCGCGACCGTTTGCGGCGTCCTGCTTCTGCTAGCGGTTGGATGCAGCTGCATATGGAGGATGAGGAGAAAACGTCGACGAAGCGGGACGGCGGCATCGGCGCCGAGCAGTGCAGGCGACGTGCGCTCGTTCCGGGTCCGGGGGGATCAACGGCTGGATGAGGAATGGGACTCTGCAGAGAAAGACGTTGACCTCCCGTTGATTGATCTGGCGGTGATCCTGGCCGCCACTGACAGCTTCGCCGCGCACGCTAAGATTGGAGAGGGAGGATTTGGCTCTGTTTACAGGGTAAGAATGATCGAATAGCAGAAGTATATATAATGACAAACGTAGCTGTCTCGTAATTCCTGAGTGATGGACTTCCAAATTGGTGACAGGGAAAGTTGGAGGACGGACAAGAAGTAGCCGTGAAGCGGTTGTGCAGGAGATCGACGCAAGGGGTCGTGGAGTTCAAGAACGAGGTGAAGCTGGTAGCCAAGCTCCAGCACCGGAACCTAGTGAGGCTGCTGGGCTGCTGCATCGCCGAGAACGAGAGGATACTGGTGTACGAGTACATGCACAACCAGAGCTTGGACACATTCATATTTGGTCAGTTTACTTTTGCAGACGCGTCTGCTGAAGGAGTCTGCTTAATTACACGCACATACTAATAATGATATTCATGCCGCTCTCTCGCCTTGATTGTGCCTGTGCAGATGAAGGAAAGCGCAGGTTGCTATGCTGGCAGAAGCGGTTCGAGATCATTTTGGGGATCGCGCGGGGTCTGCAGTATCTACACGAAGACTCAAGGTTCAGGGTCATCCACCGGGATCTGAAGGCTGGCAACGTGCTCCTCGACAGAAACATGGTACCCAAAATTTCAGATTTTGGCATCGCGAGGATGTTTGGGGGTGACCAGACCACTGCACACACTGCAAAGATCATGGGAACTTAGTGAGTTGTACTTCGTTCTGAATCCAAGTGCTAGCTAGTATTCCTTTCTGAAAAATAAACCTTTTGATGCCGACACGTGAGGTGGTTCTTTTTTTTTCAGCGGGTACATGTCCCCGGAGTACGCGATGGACGGCGTGTTCTCGATGAAATCAGACGTCTACAGCTTCGGCGTGTTGGTTCTCGAGATCATCACCGGCAAGAAGAACCGAGGCTTCTACGAAGAAGAGCTAGATCTCAATCTCCTCAGATACGTAAGCATCATCATCAGCAGCAGCATTTAAAAAACTTGCTGCAATTGCTGAAACTTTGCCTTTAACAAGTTCCGTACCCGTCTTGAGCGTGACTTTCCTTTTTCAGGCGTGGATGCTGTGGAAAACAGGCAGGACCGTCGAGTTTGTGGACGGCGAGATGGACGGCGGCTTCAGCTACAGCGAGGTGCTGCGTTGCGTACAGGTCGCCCTCCTGTGCGTGGAGGAGCAGCCCAAGAACAGGCCGCTGATGTCCTCCGTCGTCATGATGCTGGCCAGCGAGAACGCCACGGTCCCGGAGCCGAACGAGCCCGGCGTGAACATCATCGGCGGGAAGAACATGTTGGGCACGGGGTCCTCGCAGAGCCCGACGGCGAATGATGTGACCATAACTGCGATAGAGGCTAGGTAGTAGTTTTTTCGACGGTAGAAATTCTTGCTGCTCTGGTGGCCTAGCATGTGCTGTGTGATTTGGACAGCAAACGTTTCATTTCACTGGATGGCGTTTTTTCCCTCCCTCTCCGCTGTTTCACACTCTCTCGTAAAGTTTGCAATCTGTAATGATTTCAAAGAAACTTTGTATTCGATTATTTGAGAGGGTCAGGGTCCGGGGTCATGTGTTTGTTACCGTGTCCCATATCGGGCCAGGGTTGTTGCCTATTGTTATGCCGTAGGCCTAACCGTTCATGGGCTCTGCTGGACTTTCGGCCTTGGTCCGCCTCCGCGCCCTTCCGACGCGTTCTGGTTGGACCTACAGGTGGGAACATCGTTGCCGTAAAAGGACGAACGGGACATATTGGAGACATGCGGAGTTGTTAATTTCTAGTCCTTTAAAAACCACAGGTATTTATATTTAGTAATAAGTCTACTTCACCCCCTCAACTATTGATGGTAGTCTACTTAATCCCCTAATCTTTTAAACCGGGTATTTAGCCCCCTCATCTTTGCAATACCATCTAATTAACTCCTCAAGCGGTTTTGCATGGCAGTTTTAGTACAACACATGCTGATGTGGCAATGGCTGCAGTTCTTGGATTGAGCATACAAGTGGGGCCCATATGTAGGAGACGAGCGAACCCGGATAGAGCTAACCTGCCAAAGCATCACGTTACCCCTCATGAGCCAGTTCTTTATTGTCGATCTCAGCGGCTCCTGCCTTTCGTCTGTTGTCGCCGGTCTGGAGCTTGTAGACGTCCAGGGAGGCTGGAAGGCGGAGCTCGATAATGAGGTCTCGTGGTGGCAGAAAATAAAGGTGACAAGGATGCGAAATTCAGTGACAACATGTGATGATCTGCACAAACATGTACTCAAGGATGTTCACACAAGGGAGAGGATGTTTTGGTTGGATTAATGGAAGAATAACTCACTGGACTAGGACCAATCGACTGCAAGTTCTGAGGTTGAGGTGCAACCGGATTTGGAGAAGAACATTGATCCACGTGCTCAGAGCGGGAGGGAGCAAATGGAGGCTGGGGACATTTAGATTAGTTCCTGGCCCAGGTTCGGAGCTTGGCCAGAGATTGTAGCAGCAGTTTTTTTTTCAGGAAATTGCAGCGGCAGCTTCACGTAAGCTTGCATGCCGGCAATGGTGGGTTGTGTGAAAAGAAAAATATGGAGCAGTGGTGGGCAGCAGTTTGTCCACGCGACAACGCCAACGTGGTGGTGACCGACCACACACTACTCCACTCCGCTCGATCTTGGTTCTCGCCTCGCTGTCCATGCCCACGTTGGACTGGAACGCCTGGACGCAGCTCCACAACCCCTCTGCTCTCGGTGCTATACTGCTATGGTGCCCAAAGCTGCTTACCTGTTATGTGCTGAGATGCATACTTGTGTGTCGACTGCAGCCATTGCCATCTCAGCAAACTGTTATGCAAAACCGCTTGAGGGGTTTAATTAGATGGTATTGCAAAGATGAGGGGGCTAAATACCCGGTTTCAAAAGTTAAGGGATTAAGTAGACTACCATCAATAGTTGAGGGGGTGAAGTAGACTTATTTCTTATATTTAATTATTTATAGTTGTTAGATTTATATAAATTATATTTTTATAGCCAATATCGAAATATTTTTATATAGCTGTATAAAACAGTTCCGCTCTATAAAATAAACCAAACTTCTTGTTAAAGAATGAAATTGTAATTGTAGATTAAAAACAAATAAACCCGCAAAGAAATCCGAGCCATCCAACTCGCACCAGACACGAGACGGGGTTCAGGAGCAGGAGTCGTAGCTCGCATCGCAAGTGGCACCATCCAGCTTCCCACTTCCCAGCTCCCTCCCTTGCGTGGTCCGCCCCGTTCTTCTCCCCCCAGATGCTACATTCCCGCGGAGGCAACAGGCAACGCCGAACCCCCGCTGCCTGCCCGGCCCCCGCGCAACCCGCCCCAACGCCGAGCCAGTTCCTCTGATCGTTTTCCCCCGGCCTCTCCCCCGTGCTGGTGCTCTGGTTGTGATCTCTTGGGGCGATTCGGATGGGGGATTGGTTTTGATGGTGTTCATAGATGGAGGAGGCTGTGAGAGGCCACAACAGGACGGTGGCACCAGATGTAGAGGATCCCAGTTCAGGCAACAGGGTAAGTCGAGTGTTCGTCCTGTTTTAACACTGTTTTTTAGCCTTTACGATCTATTGTTTCCCAATTTTTTAGACCTATTGTTCCCCATAATTGTTGTGAAAAAAATGCCTAATCCCTTCTGAGTCTGTTTTGTAATTTTTCAATTTCGCTGTTAAATAAATGCCCGATTATCGTCCCTGTCATGAATTTTTGTAGCCCCGACCATTTAAATTGCAGGAAGCAGCGGCTGCAAGCACAAAGTCCGCAAGGCGATATCCGCTCGCGCTATTGATAGCCATACTGGGCCTGATCATGCTTGTCGGCATGTACATATTCTCGTTGTCACTCAAGCAGAATGGTATGCTTTCCGGGCTCATGCAGTCAAACATGATTGAGAAAGAAAGAGAGAAACCCTGTCATGATCCCAGTATTCCAGATACTGAAATTCCTTATGTGCACTATCCTACGCCAACTACTTATGATAGGTAATGGAATTATGGAGGTGTACTTTGCCTTTCCATTTTTCCCCTTTCGTGTCTGCCATGGTCTTATGTTTCCTTTGTTTGTTAGGAAAGAATGTGTGTGCACAGCGGTTAGGTTCTTTGCTATATTGTCGATGCAGAGGTCGGGAAGTGGGTGGGTTGAGACATTGTTGAATAGCCATGAGAACATTAGCTCCAATGGAGAGATCTTCTCTGTAAAAGAAAGGCGCAGTAATGTCACAACAATAACGAAAACACTGGATAAATTGTACAATCTGGATTGGTACAGCAGTGCTGCTAAAAATGAGTGTACAGCTGCTGTGGGGTTGAAGTGGATGCTCAATCAGGTACGTTTTTAGCTATCAAAATAATATTTGATTAGTTATTCCATTGGAGGTGACTAAATACTTGCTCATGTCACGATTCATTTAAACCATCCGTGCATCAATTACTTGTGCTTTTAAGTAGCTACCTGCTATAGATGTATGTAGAGGAACAAGGTCTTGCTATGGAAAATTTAAGATATTGCTGTTTTTCTTGACATGATTTGACGTGATTACCCATGGATATTGCTGTTTTTCTTGACATGGAAAATTGTTTTCGTGCATGTGTTAAATAGATTATTAAAATATCATGATTGCATAAAAATATGTTTTACTTTTATCTAACATAGGAGAATCTCTGAGTATATGTACTTCAAAATATGTATTGACTTTGTCATTTGATATGTTCATAAAAATTGTTCCACGAATTGATCATTAATGTGCTATGTTCTTGGGTAAATTCAGGTTCGATGTTCTTATTTTAGCTTGTGATATGCTTATTTTGGTGAAAATTACAGGGCCTAATGAAGCACCATCAAGAGATTGCTGAATACTTCAACCGAAGGGGTGTCTCTATAATTTTCCTTTTAAGAAGAAACCTTCTTCAGCGTTATGTTTCTATATTAGCGAACGCTCATGATAGTGCCATGAAACAGCTAAATGGAACCCATAAAGCTCATGTGCACACCAGAGACGAGGTTCCCTTATTTCTCTCTTGATGTTACTCAAACAAATGTTATTTCAGATATTACCATTTGCTTTGGCCTACTAAAGATCCTGACGATCCTTATTTCATAATAAAGAGACCCAATTGTTCCTTTTTTCCCTTTTTGTAGGCAGATGTTCTTGCTAGATATAAGCCAACCATTGACAAGAAATTGTTGATTTCTGAACTAAAACGTTCTGATAAGTTGGCAGCCGATGGGTTGGCAAACTTTAAGAATACTCGGCATATTGTTCTGTACTATGAGGATGTCGTCAGAAATCGCACTGTGAGTTCCTATTGCTCTATGTTGTTCTGTGGAGGCTAAAGCAAATTCATCATGTTTCTAAGTAGGATGGTTCTTGTTTCTATTTTTCAGAAGCTCATCGATGTCCTGGATTTTCTGAAATTGCCAAAGACAAAGCTTTCTAGTCGGCATGTGAAAATACACACTAAACGATTGCGTGATCATATTGAAAATTGGGCAGATGTTAATAGTACTTTGAAGGGGACGCCGTATGAGAGCTTTCTGAATGGCTAAAGGTGACCAAAGTAGCTAGCTGGTGTAAATGCTGTAGCGAGTCTTCCTTCTTTTTGACCCCTTGTTTTCCCCTTCTGTAGCTAATAGAGTTAGGAATGTAGGCAGATTTGGATACCATGTGCCAATCCAAAAGGGTTACTTAATTCTTATCTACTTTGTAATGCTTATATAATTTAATTGATTAAAATAATAGCCGTCATACTAAGGTATGATTGATATTATATTCTTGAGTCTTGAGTCCTGAAGATAAAAAGTTCTTTCCAGCGATACCTGAAGCCCAACCATACTAAGGTATGAATGCAGCCGTGTCTGTCCGAGACTGAGTGCTTACGTAAAAGGTTATTTCCAGCGATACCTGAAGCCCAACCATGATCGGAACCATCAAACGCGACCAAAACCGTTAGGTACAGGCATACAGCCATACAGGCTACAGCACGTCGAATGGTCGACGACGATATCGGCGATCATGTGCGGCAGTGGCTTGCAACCAGCACCACCAACGAAAAGGCAGGGAGGAGAGAACCCCGTGTTATTTGGTTTGCGTGATTCCTGGCGGGTGGGACAGCCACGACGTGCGATCCATCCCACTGCCTGCTTTTTTTGCCTTGATGAGCTTGATCGCGCTGGCTCGGGAGCGGAAAGCCATCGATGCGCTCCGCCCGACCTCCGAGAGCATCATCAACAACCCATGCGCGCGCCGTATCTCGTCGGTCCATCGTTACGCGGTGAGAGGGTCACGCACTCTCCTTGTTACCGGACGTCATCAGGCTCCTCTGCTTTTTTTTATGTCACCGGACGTCATCAGGCTCCTCTGCTTTTTTTTTTATGTCACCGGACGTCATCAGGCTCCTCTGCTTTTTTTTTTATGTCACCGGACGTCATCAGTCTCCTCTGCTTTTTCAAAACCGCAACGACACTGGCATTGACCGCACGCCTTTCCCGAAGCGGCGCGATCGACCGCGTCAGATCGATAAAACCATTTACAGCGCGGCCGGCTACCGGCTTGGCGCGGCGCGGTCCAGGCTCCGTGATATCGTGAACGGCGCCATGCACGGGACCAAGCGGCATCGTGTCCGGATCTGACAGGATGCCGCTAGCCTGCCCGCGACGACCGACGGGTAGGTCTCGGCTTCGATGGGTTTGGCACCGATCAGGACCATTGATGTGGACGTGTAGTAGATGCTGACTCCGACGCGGGCCTGGCGCGCTCGTCAGGCTGTCGCTGTGCTTACCTCATCCGAACTTGACGACATCCTATCGTTGCCCGCCCGAGTGGCGAGTGCCGACGACCACACGAGGGCGTGCGCCCGCTCTGCATCTACTAGTACTGGCACTCTGGCAGTGAGCTCGATCCGCGAGATTCCAGCTGCATAAATAAATGAACTTGATCTGCGAGATGCCACATGCCAGCCGCATAATAAAGAATGAAAAGGTCATCTGTTAGTATCATCCACTCCCACGGCAGCGTGACGTTCTGATTACCCTGCTCGCGGGTTCGCGGTCTCTGGAAATAGCCTTTCCGTGACGCCGTTGTCGAACTGGATCGAAGTCTCGTGCCAAATGAAAAAGTGACAGTAAAGTAAGCGAGATGAAACCGCAAGTTGTCATTTGTCAAGCTCAAACATAGCAATAGCGGTCGGTTTCATCAGCTACTATAACCTGTAGTCGATGCCAGAGACTGCACGCACATGATATCCGTCAAATTCTTCCATTTCAGATGATCGGATCGGGACGAATCGATTAAACCGGCAACACTCTTCTCGGTGTAACAAGGAATCCATGCGAGCCTTTGGATTGGATCTCAAAGTGCAAGCTCCGTGGAACCGGCAGACGATTACGACTGAGAAAACGACCTCGGCATATGCGTGTGCTCGTGACACACGTACTGATAAGGCTGATACAACGACAAGCACCGGCGTCGATCGTCATCCATTGCTGTACCATACGTATGCACCCGAAGCGAGGAGTCTGCGTCATGCGACACGTAGGACAAAGGCGGACGTACAGTGTGCGGCTGTCTTTCTTCGGTGCTCACTGCTCAGATTCAGGGTTGGCGGAGGCGGTAGGTGGCTTCATCCATCGATGGTAGGCTCCATCTCCATGCTGCATCACAGTAGCCCTTTCTCCCCACTTTCTTATAAGACCGTATAAATGCCAGAAATTTAATGAGAGGCGTTTCAGTCTATCACTACAGCATATTTTAGATTGGTTTTTACAATATACTTCATCCGTTTCGGAATAATTGACACCGGTTAGTTAATAATGAGCTAGCTGGTGATAATTATTTTGAAACAGAGAGAGAATTTACGCGCTTGGGCTCTGTTCTTACAGAGGTCACAAGTCCGATTCCTATTTCCCAGGAAAAGAATCGCTGACATGATCTCTGCTTAGGCTCCCTTTGGATTGAAGGAATTTAAAAACACTGAAATAGAAAAAATATGGAAATTGAGATTGTATGTTTTTACAATCCTTTAGGAATTGAAAATATATGAATTGAGATGAGAAACTATTTGTTAGCATCGTAAGAAAAACAAGGGAACTTTTAACATGAGCAAGAAAAAAAAGAGAGGTTCAAACTCATGTTATGTTTTCTACAAAATTTAGCAAAAGAATCAATTTCTATAGAAAAAATCATTTGTTTTTCCTACGAGCCAAATGGTTATGTAGGAAAAAATCCTTTACAAATCTTATCCTTCAAAATTCTCTTGTCATTCCTTCAATTCAAAAGAAGCCTTACTAGCTTCGTATGATTCTTGTTCATTATCTTTGTTTGTATATGTTTACGAACAAAACGTTTGGGATGGAATCCCACGGAAGAGTTGCTGACAGTCAGAACTCACACTGTGACGGAGAATCTGGTCTTTGTTTGCGTCTTGAGTGACGTCCACGCTACGCCATTCCTGTGTTGGAATGGAGGAAAAAACTAGCACATTCGACACGAAAACCAGCTGGCCATTTGCCAGAATGAAGCATCTGGAGAAATCCTGGCTGAAATAAATACTGATAATGCTACTTGACTGGCAGTTCCAGCCTACTGCCTACCAGGCCAGTTAAACCCAAATCAGCAGCATCCTTGCCTATAAATACTCTTTCCACGGCCCCGAAACCCACCACGGCTCCTGGAAGTGGAACGGACGACGCCGTTCCCTCCACGCTCGCCTCGGCCCCGTTCCCAGATCCAGATCCCCCTCCGATCCTTGGAGCTCCGAGCCCTCTCCGATGGCGGTGAAGGTCTACGTCGTGTAAGTACCACAACCTCCTCCCCTTTCTCGGAATTACTTGGTGATCTTCCCGCTTTCCGCTGTCGCCCACCCGAATTTCTTATCTCTCTCGATTTGAGAGAAATTCAGCGATCCGAAGTAATTTTCGTTCTCGGCCCCGTTCGGCACGTACGTGCCCTCGGACTTATCCGGTACCCCGGATGGCCGTGTTTTTGACTTTTTTAGGGTTTAAGGTTTTATTCAAGTTACCGGAAACTTTGTCGAACAGTCGCTGATGATTAATTCTCGAGATGAATCATCAGTCTGGGCATTTAGACGTACCACGTCTTCAGTTTTATCCTTTTCGTTCGTTGATAAGATCATTAGACGAGGTGGAATCGATTCAACTCAGAACGCACCAATAATTTGATCCAGTGAGGTAATACTAAGGAAGTGGCAGGAGGGGGGTGGGATTCTTCGGTGTGGATCCTTGGCCATCAGGGTCTCAATTATGGCGGTAGGTTTCGGTACTTTGTTGACTTGATGCCTCCTTAACGGGTCCACATAGTGGTGGGCTCCGGCGCTAATCGTGCTCATCTTTCATTGCTTTTTTGTGCATAATGCATATACCTGTTTGGCCGTGCCCCAATTTTGTCAGCTCTGCTGATTTGGCTCTGAAATGCAATAAGTGCCATTACTGTGTTAGCAGATAGCACCTCACAGCCCTGTAGCATTTATGCATGTGGAAAGGAGACTCTGTTAGGGAATTGCACTCAGAGGAATTCTGAACTTTTATTATGGTTACAAAAATGAAATTATTGTGCAATAACTTATCAACTCTTCACTGCCAATAACCGATTATATGCAGCATTTAATTACTGAATGTTGGTTTCTTAGAAAAAATAGAATCCGGCATATAATTGTATTTGTGTTGTTATTTGAGTACATCTCAATGTTTTACTACAGAGCGCCTGTATAGTAAAATAAAAAATAACCTAGAGCGTTGATGACATGTCTACATTTCAATATCGTCCGTTTGTACAGAGTACAGTTTTGTTTCAAATCAACTTTCAATGTCTTGATATTCTAGATGGCGTGTCGCACAAATGACAGCTATAACACAGAATGTTGCCCTTCCTCGAATATATATGAAAGTTCTGGCCTCATTTTTTAGTAATCATGTTTATGTGTTCTTACTTTTTATGTAGAATTTGATGTCACCTCCATGGAGTTGCTTTGCAACCTTTTATTGACGTAAATTTTGATTCATGTGGACTCCCGTTTTATTGATGTGGATTTTGCACCAGAAAGCCACTATTGCTGTTAGATTGTAGTATTGTATATCCAGGTGTGCTACCTCCTGCTGCATCTCTGTGCCACACCACAGTGCAGACCTCTATTTTTTAGTAACCATATCTAGCTCACTCTTTATCAGAGGAAAAAACACAATTGATGCATAATAACCATTTCAAAGTAAATGAAAAGGAACTCAATAGTATTTTCTTTTATTTCTTCTTTGGTGATTTGCCAAGCAATTCTTGCTTCTGTAGTTCTGTTGCATAGTGAATTTTAACATAACTAGTAAAAGTTTGTCATTATTGAATGGGTAGAATTAAGGACCACATTTTTTTTACTGAAACTTGTGCTAGCCAGCAGATTTTTGCCTATTCCATGTTTCTTTTGTTCAGCAGTTGTTACTCGGGTACTTTCTAAATTTAAACAGACAACTAAGAATGCTATTATGGTTTTGCTGACTTTTTAACTACCAAAATAAAACTTGTGGAACTGTGAAGGTATAATTTTAACTACATTTGCACCTTGCCAGAAAATTAGGAATGTATTTGTACATTTTGTGGACCCACTACGTGTAGGCCATCTTTTCTAGAAGAAAATAAAGGTGAAGATGATATGCTTAGGTCTGAAGACTAATTGATGTTTTTAATTCCTTTCATGTCATCACTCCTCAGATGAAATGTACTTTTGAAGCTTATGCTTTGGCTCCACGTATCTGACTGTTTCTTTGTGGGGTGGGCTCTCATAAATAAGGCAAAGAAAGAAATTAGGCTCGCTATATGCTTTAGTTGAAGCTGTGTCAGTATCAAGTATCAGCGTTAGAGCATATGCTGTCCTCCAAACGAAAATCAGGGTGTTTTCTCATCATGCAGTTCGTGTTATTGGTAGCCTCATTTCTTCACCTCAATCATTTTTTTTGTAAAGTATGGGATATTAGTGAGCTACATACGCACTGTTGGTTTTAGAAGATGCATATTATAATAACCGTGCCAATTTTTTTTTCTTCTGTTGGAGTCCTTTTAGCAAAACATGTGAAAATGATTGTTGATTCCCCAACAGGTACTACTCCACTTATGGACATGTTGGGAAGCTAGCAGAAGAGATCAACAAAGGTGCCTCATCTGTTGAGGGTGTCGAGGCTAAAATATGGCAGGTCAGCCCTGATCATCTTTGTTCACTACTAGTACAAGTTTATAAGATTGAAAGACAATTGCACTTGACTGGATAAAATGCCTGAAATCTAGGACCCAGATGTGTTTGGAACACTCTTACCACTCATGAATACCAATTTGGTTCTGTAGTTGCTGATACTATTTTTTCACTCCTGTCTCTGCTTTTCATCTGATAGGTCCCTGAAACTCTCTCTGAGGAAGTACTTGGAAAGATGGGTGCACCACCTAAGCCTGACATTCCAGTCATCACACCGCAAGAACTTGCAGAGGCTGATGGAATCCTGTTTGGATTCCCGACTAGGTTTGGCATGATGGCTGCACAAATGAAGGCTTTCTTCGATGCAACTGGTGGCCTGTGGAGGGAGCAGAGCCTTGCAGGCAAGCCTGCTGGCATCTTCTTCAGCACCGGAACCCAGGGTGGTGGACAGGAGACAACACCGTAAGTATACATGAAGAGCAGACGCTATAACTGAAGATTGTGACTGTCTGGTTGATCACATCACTGACCCTTTTTCTTGTTGCTTTCTTCAGATTGACAGCAATTACCCAGCTGGCACACCACGGCATGGTGTTTGTGCCGGTGGGTTACACCTTCGGTGCTAAGCTGTTTAACATGGACCAAGTCCAGGGTGGCAGCGCCTACGGCGCCGGCACCTTCGCCGCGGACGGCTCGAGGTGGCCAAGTGAAGTGGAGCTGGAGCACGCCTTCCACCAGGGGAAGTACTTCGCCGGCATCGCAAAGAAGCTCAAAGGCTCTGCTTGATCTCTGTCCTGGGCACATATCTCGAAACATTTACAGATCCCCCAAACCGTCAATAACCTGGTATCTTATTTCGTGGTGTCCGATGGATGTTATCTGGCACTACCTTAGCTTATGGATATGATTTTTATGCTATGGGTAATTGGATTATGGTGTTTCTTAGCTTATGGATATGGTTTTTATGCTATGGGTAATTGGATTATGGTGTTTCTCGTCACATATTGATTGCTGAATGTGAACGGCTTTCTGGTTGTCTGTGCGGTCCTGTCTTAGGTTAGCCGCAACTCATGCGTCGCTGTTCTCCAGCCTAAGTCGTGGAAACGTGCAGTCTCTATGAGAGGTTGGATGTGCTATGATTTAGGCCCAACAACTCAGAGCTCCTGGCTCAACGGGTTTACTATTATTTTTCCAGTCTGACGGGCTAATAAATTTGTTCTGGGCTTATGCGAATTCGATTGGGCTTGTGTCCAGTCTGAACCAGGTGATGGTGACCTCACCCTGACGACGCGGTGAGATCGCCTACACAGGGCTACACTTACACTTGTCTGGATGCACTCGAGTAGTACTTCTTTCGGGCGTGGCGCCGCTTTGGCCTCTTCCATATGACGCACTCGCTAATAATGCGTCCACGCACTAAGACCGGATTAAGGCGGCGCGTATAGATGCTCTAATAAGCTACGGAGGCTTGCTTTTGTATGAAATTTCCATGTTATCTTTTTAAACTATCTACTGTATCATTTTAATATAATTTATAACAGTAAGAATTCGTCCTTGCTGTTTTCACTTAAAAGAAAACTACGGAGGCCAGGAAGATTACGCCGCTCGTGTCCGGCGAAGCATCAACAGGCGGAGCACCATTGACGATTCGGCTCGGAAGACGGATGGGTGGCCAGCTCGGCGGCGCCGTTCCCTGCCTGACGCGTGCACGCGCCCGCACTTTTGCACAGAGAGGCCACGGGCCACCAGCACTGGCAGACAGCCTCGCGCGGGAGTGCAGGTAACCTGGCGGCAGCTAGAGCTGGGATGGGATTGGATCTCGGCCGCCTGAACGCTGCACACCCTGCCTGCCCATAACGCACCGCATCTCTGCTGCTCCAGGTCCTCCAATTACATCGTCATGCGTGCACTCACAACTCGCTGGCTTGCCGTTGCGCCAAGATCTTTTCATAGAAACGAAGAACGCGACAAAATGCGAACCATAGCCAATGATCTTGTCTTTGCATGCCAAGGAACTCGCTGACCGGTATGACGTCCTATTTTTGCAAATAGCAACGGTGGGTAATGCTAAAAAACATATGTAGAGGTGATTTTGTAATTATTTTTTCATAATGACAGTGGTGGATACTTATTTTTTCTTCAGATTAATATGTGAATCTATAAATCTTGAGAGCAAAAGTAAAGTCTGTGTTTTGACCACAGTTTTGAAAGACAATAGTGATCTAGATTTTGATTTTCAATTTTTCTGTTTTAGCCACTAACTTATTTTTCCTCCACCCCGTCGTTTACCACAAGATTTTGACTCTGTTACCTATTTCGAGTAGACTGAATAAAGAAAAAGATTATATATTATGTTGAAATTTGGTAAAAGATTATATTTTTTGGATTCGTTGCTGCTGAATTTTTAAACCCTTTAACTTAAAATTATGGTACAAACACAATAATAACATCAAAATTGTGGTAAAATCATAAAGAATATATTTGCCTTTTCATATCAAACTTAACACCATTAGAGACACTTAACGGACTTGTGGTAATCTAGAGTTTCGGTTGAAAAAATTGTGGTTAAAACATAAAATTTGAAAATCAGAGTCTAGATCATAATTGGTCTCTAAAATTGTGGTCAAAATACAATTGTCCCTAAATAAAAATATGTATATGATAACTACAAATGGTAAATAATATGAAAACAATATATGAATCAAGATAGAAAATGTTATATTAAACAAAAATACATATACTAAAAAAATATAATACATGGTGCACGTAGTCCTCTACTCCACCTCCAGTCACTGTGCCCTCTTGCCCCAACCCCTGCCCTTACACTGTGGTCATATGTGATCATCAAAGAAGGCGTAGTGTGACATCGGTCCTATCTACTGGTGTGGAAGAGACAGTAGTGTCGGTGTGCTTGAGATGAGATCCTAAGTCGACGGTGACGGCTAAGTGCTAACTGCTAGCTACTGGATCGACACGTCTCGTGTGAAGTCAGCATCTAAGAGCTCCCCCACATTGAAGGCGAAGTCATTGCCCACAAGATCTCTACCATCGAAGGTGCCATAGTCGCACATCAATGCTAAACCGTCGAAATCTACCAACAGAAACAATATTATTAAGTATAATAATACATTGAATTTGGAATTAATTAAAACGAAGGAAGTGAAACTTACCCGCGGTAAAGGGGTCACTCAGCTCCGAGGGTCCCTAAATCGTAGACTGCGATAGATGTGGTTATCGTGGAACGGTGAGCTATGGCAGTACACTACACCACTCGGAGTAGTACGTCAATGTACCACGTGTCTACACCAAGGTTGAAGCTTGCGACGAGCTTTTCGACTCCTCCAGATGTTGTGGAGTCATAGAGCGGTGCGCCGGCTGCGATCGGTCGAGGATCACTCTGTACCGCTTAATAACAGAGAGGAACGACTAGTGTAGTGTCGCTCGTGAGTGCTCTGATCTAGGATCTTAAGATCGGTGCACTGGCTATGAGATAACATACCTAACATGATATTGTTTCTATTAGTTACAATGCATATAAATTATGTAACTACAAACATCTAATAGAAAGTAATCTAAATTTTCTATGGCGGAAAAACTAAATAATTTAAATTTTCTATTACCAAAAATATTAAATTCCTAACTAGCTACAATTTATTAACTACATTAATGTTAATCATAATCATTGTCTAAACTAAATACTAAACTAGCTAAATGATTTATGTATAATAAATATATATATATATATATATAATATAACATACCGCAAAAAGTTAGTAAAGCTTCGCTTCACTCTCCTCACTCTCTAACCTGGATTAGTGATGCAAATTGTGAGTAATTCGACTGCCTCAACCCTTGGCTAAAATTTTGTCCCCATGTAGCTATATTTCGTTGTGGGGGGCACATGTAAAAAAGAACATGAAATCTCATGGGGGACGCTTTGTGTACAATTTGCAATTAGCCCCCCCTCCCCCCCCCCCCCCCCCCGAGCAAACTATGCTTGCAGTTAGCTCCCTCAAGGGATACTTTGGGAAACAAAGAATCGGCCAGTGACGGGCTAAAGAGGTACATAATTTTACAATTGTTTGAATCGGATATTCTTATTATAAATTTTGGCTTAAATAATACTATTTTTGAAAAAGAAATCGAATATTCTATACAAGCTCTTGTATTCAGATGGCGTGTCAAACACCTAGTCGAGTGCAAACATGACAGTTGCTTGAACCAACAACAAATAGCTTGTGCCGGCGCAAAGCTTTCTAGGCTTTCATTGCCAAACTAACACTTGGCTTGCATTGAGCGCAAGATTGCCAGGCTGGCGGATACAAAAGGAGCTAGATTGCAAATCGGCTAGAAAGTCTAGCGGTTTAAAAGGAGTAAAATGTTGGTAATAAGAAATTGAATCGTACGCGATCAGCAAAAAATAGCAGTTAGGAGAGTAGTAGAACAATGCAATGGGTAGAGATCAGGATAACGTGTGTCATATACTGAAAATACGAGATGCACAAATATTTGAAATCGATCTATTTCATGTTGAAAACTAAACTAAAAGAATATATTTACATTTTTTACCTAGTAAACATCTATGCAAATATCTCTACAAATATCTTCACAAAATATCTCCATAAACATTTTGCTCGCTTTTTTATAAGCTTAAAGACGTCACACCCTCCACATTTAAAGACATCACACCCTCCACATTTAGCAGATATATAAGTATGCCAAAGCGGCATAGCAACAACATAAATTTGAACCAGTAAGACTAAAACCTAATCTCCACTGCATTTAAAGCTCTCAATGATTGCTTGAAAAACAAAGTGCTATAAAAAAAATCTTAACAACCTATAACATTTTATATACACAGCTTACCAGACGTCTTAAGTATCCCAGTGAAGAAAACTATGTGTGATACTATGTCTTTTAAAAACCAATAAATGATTATCAGCAAGCCAATAGGCCTAACAATGAGGTTGAGGACATTGCACTCTTGCAAATCTTTTATAAGGAAGAGTTATTATACAATAATGAATATATAACTTAGATATAACTCAATCAAAAGTTTACACATGTCTTACTATAAGATTTTCTGCCTTATGAACAAAACACGTCTTTAGAAAAGAGATAAGTAATCATTCTATTTGGTGTAAGTAAAGATGAAAATTTTACTCATCGGCTCTAGTTTCACCTAATCTTTTTATAAAATAGTCATATGGACACGTCCTTATTTTCCAATATACCAACGTATGAAATAGGACAATTAAAAGACAAATTCTTATAGAATGTAGAAAACTCCTCGATAATTCCCCTCCTCTTCTCTAAGTCACTAAATAAAGGGGTGATGCCTTAGCATCCATAAGTAAATTTCATTTTCATTATATGAAAAAGGTTTCCCATCAGCATCACTACACGGGTAATAAAATTATTCACATATCGTGTGTTATTCATCTGTCATTAATATATATTGTTATTGATATTCACATATCGTGTGTCATTAATACTGACTAAAGTTAAAAATTCAGTCAGTATTGCACACGACAGATCTGCGCGTGCATCCGAAAAAGCAGCTCGAGGTTGGCATGGTGACCATCGTCGGTGACACGAGTCCGACGGAGGATGTCTCAGGCATCAGGAGTGACACCATCACGGGGGTTCGGGAGCAAAGTCCGTGGGGTTGCCTCGAGGCATGCGGCTCCACGGACACGAGTGCTCCGCGTGGCAAGATCAACGAGGCTTCGGCGCGTATCTCTGCGCAGTATCAGGTAGCCTCGATCTCGAACGCGGAGGTCGGACGGAGGCGATTGGAGAGGTGTTCCCAATTTCGATTGTGAGCAGGGAGATTCTGCATAGTTTTCATTCGGGAGGTGCAGGATCGAAATCAGTAAGGGATGGTGTGCAAAATTCCCAGGTTAAAGTGCAGGGTTCCGTATCGGGTCAAAGCATCGGGACCCTTCGGCCGTCGCGGCTAGGGTTTCTCGATACTGCTCCTCCCACCATTCATATACCGACCCAGCGTAGATACTTTGGTCATTTTTGGAGACCCGGAGATCCGCTATCCTACGCTCAGGTGGTAAGATCCAAGTCTGCACCAACAATCATGGTGCCTGGTGGTAGAGGCTGAGATTAGGGAAGCAGCTTCAGAGGTGGAGAATGGGGATTCAGAGGAGGTGGCGGGTGGGGGGGAGAGAGAATGGGAGTTGGGCGCGGGGGAGATTCAGACCTGCTAGAGATTGGAACAAAGATTCTGCTCGTGGTGGATTTGGTGGTAGAAGGGATTGGGGTAGAGGCGGTCCCAATGGAGGAAGATTTGTAGGGCGTGGAAACACTGCGTGGTACAGGGAGCAGGCAGAAGGATTGCATCAGGAGCCTCCGGGAGATGGGTCTGAAAATCAGATCTACCCTCCAACTCAAATCTCTGATGAAAATCATTAGGGGAAGGAGAAGATGAAGTGGGATCATCGCCCTGAACTCTATGAAGGAAGGCGTTCACAAGAAGAGAGTGAAGAGGATCCTCATGTTGAAGCAAGGATTGAGGTGAAAACTACTGTTGACAAAGGTGAATCCTCTAAAACTTCTATTCCTATGAACACTGAGGTGGTTGGTTGTTTGCGTTGTGGTAGTCTCGACCATAGACTTGCTGTATGTCCTATAAACAATCCATGCAACAATTGCGGCAAAATTGGTCATGATGCATTGAATTGTCAGTTCAAACCTATTGGTGAATATGTTGCCCCGCTATGCGCCACACAAGTCGAAGGTCAGAGCTTCTTACTTATTCCTGACTGTTCGCCTGAAGTTCATGTGCATGAAAGAGTGGCAATAGCCCTAGTTCAAGTCATCTCTGGTGAAGCAAATGCAAGACAGATTGAAAGAGAGTTTAGGGAGATTTTGGGCTCCAATGCTTGGAAGTGGAATGCAAGGAAAATTGGTGACAACAGTTTCACTGTTAGATTCCCCACAAACAAGATGATTGAGGAATAGAGGAAATTCAAGATGGGCATTACTGCAACATGAGCTTTGTTGTCAGTCTCACCATGGTCGCCAGGTGCACGCTGGGAACCGAAAACAGCATGGTTCAGGGTCAAGGGAGTTCCAACTGACAAAAGAAGCTGGGAGACACTAGCATATGTAGGCTCTTTGGTGGGAAAAACAGTGGAAGTTGACAGAAAAACTCTTGATAGAGTGGACTTTGTGAGAATCAAAATAGCTAGCAAAGACCCAACCAAGGTTCCACCAACAGCTGAAGGGGTAATCTACCCCTGGATATGAGTTCGAATATGGGAGAGAGATTCCTTATAATGAGCAGGCACCAAGAGAAAACAGGGGGATAATTATCAATGATGGTCCATCCAATCATAACAAATTAGCAGGAACTGAGAAAACATCTGACATGGAAGGAAGGAAGAAAATGACAAAAGAAAAGAATGTGTAGATCATGTCTTCTCTAGAGGCAAACAACAAGTAGTTAAGGCAGTAGAGAATTTACCTGGGAGCTCTAAGACACAATTTCAGGGTAAACTAAATGTGGGGAAGAATGATAGTATCTCCAAAGATGATGAGAAAGGAGCCATGTTAAATATTTCTTGGGATGCTGATGAGGATGACCTGCTTGATGAATTGAATGGATCTCAGGAGGAAGTGGAGTCAAGGCAAGTCAGGGGGTGAAGTTAATGAAATGCAGCAATTTCCCTGGTGCAGTGAACAACAAAGACATGTTTCCTGCAATTTTGAAAAGGTTTGGGATCCAGGATATTGTGGCAAATCAAACATCTAGGAGCGCAGCAGAAGAAATGTGGGAGTCAAAGAATCAACTTGTAATTCTACCAGAGCAGATCTTACCTGAGAGGAGACAAAGTGGTAGAGTTTAAGCAAAAATATATAAGGAAGTTCAAGGACTGGCGCTGCAGCAACAGAAGAAAAGGAGTTATGAAGGTATGGTTTCTGCAAACAGTAGCTCTTTTGCTGTTTTGTCTGATAATGATATTGCTAGTATTGCTTCGAAGATGAGTGTTTCAATTACTGTTGGGGATTTTGAGAAAATTGCTTTAATGAGAGAGTTAGAAGAGTCCAGAGTGGCGTTAAAAAAAAAGGGGCTCAATTAGAGAAAATAAAAGATAACATTGAAATGTTAGAAGAAGATAACATGTCAAACACCAATTTATTACTGGAATGGGTAAAAAAGGACGATATTGATGAGAGTTTTACCCTTGTATAATCTAAGAAAAGTAGGATGGAAAAGGTTGTTAAGGAAAAGTTAAAATCCCACATTAGGAGGAGTGTTAGGAGAACCCCATCTGTTTATAGGACAAATAAGGGACGGGAAAATTCTGGCCCTAGTTGTCCTAAAAATAATCATAGTGCAATATGATAGGTGTCTTTTGGAACTGTAGGGGTTTGAGGAAGAAAGACATGAAATCACATGTTGTTGGTCTAATTAAGGACGACAAATTCGATTTTATTTGTGCTCAAGAGACTCTAGTTCAAAATGTCTCTGACTCCCTGAATAGACTCATTGATCCCAATAAAGTGTACTGGTGGCACTGGGTTCCATCAAAAGGGAGGTCAGTAGGGATGGTTATAGGTCTCAAACAGGAGGTATTTGATGTTTTAAATGTTTGTGAGGGTGATTACATTTGCAGAATTAAGATTTGGGATAAGAAAGCCAAGATAACTTGGCACCTCATGCAAGTGTATGGGCCTGCGCAGGATAAGGACAAGGGTGATTTTTTGTGTGAATTTGCTGGGTTCTATAACAGGATCAGTGGACCTTTTATTGTAGGAGGGGATTTTAACATCATTAGGTTCCCTTGGGAGAACAATAAACCTTTTGTACCAAATAGGTTTAGTGACATGTTTAACACAATAATCAACATCAACTGTTTGAGGGAAATTTCAGGACCAGGTGGAAAATTCACTTGGTCTAACAACAGAGAAAATCCCACTTTAGAGGTGTTGGATAGGATTTTAATGAATAAAGACTGGGAGGATTTATTCCCTTTGGTCTGTATAGTTAAACTACCTAGAGTCCTATCTGATCACAACCCTTTGTTGCTAAAGACTATAATGCAAAATGAGCAAAACAAAGTTGAGTTTCACTTTGAACTTTCGTGGCTAAGAAATGCTGAATTCTTAGAAGTGATTAGGAAGATCTAGGAAGAACCTACTAAGGATAAGGACACTTCAAGAAAAGTGCTGTTTAAACTGAAAAAGATTAAAAGATATCTCAAAGGCTGGGGATATGATAGGGCTGGGAGAGCAAAAAAGAGAAAAGTTGTGATTATAGATAATCTATGTTCTTTAGAAGAAAGAGAGAATAAGGGAAAACTAAGGGATGTGAAGATCTTGGAGAGAGTTAATTTGCAAAAAGAACTTTTAAATATTTTAGAAGAAGAATTATATTGGTACAAAAGAAGCCATGCACGCTGGCTTCATAAGGGAGATCATAACACGGAGTTTTAATATAGGATAGCTAATGGTCATAAACGAAAAACCAGTATTTTTTCTCTCAAAGATGGGGAAGCAGAGGTCTTTGATACTGATAATTTGCTTGAGCATGCCACTGCCTTTTATAAAAGTTTGTTTGGGAAATCTGATAATGCATTTGTCCATGTGAATTGGGATATGTGGACTAATTTAGATAAGGTGTCAGATCTGGAAAATTCAGATCTAATCCAACCTTTTAAGGAGGATGAAACTAAAAAAGCACTTTTTCAAATGGAAAGTAATAAAGCAGCAGGCCCTGGTGCACTACCAGTGAAATTTTTCCAGACTAGCTGGGACATCATCAAAGATGATTGTCTCTTGCTATTCAGGGATTTTCATAATGGGAGCCTGGATATATGTAGAATCAATTTCGGCACTATAATTCTGATACCAAAGGTTAAAAATGCCAAAAAGTTGCAACAATATAGACCCATATGTTTGTTGAATTGTATGTACAAATGGTTTACTAAAGTACTAACCTTGAGACTTGAGCCTGTGGCTAAGAGGATTATTGCCAGGGCTCAAACAACATTTATTCCGGGGAGAAACATAATGTCAGGAATATTAACATTACATGAGATTTTCCGTGAGACCAGAACACAATGTAGAGAAACTGGTATTGTTTTAAAACTTGATTTTGAGAAAGCGTACGATAAGGTGAGTTGGCAGTTTTTATATGAATGCTTGAGAGTAAGAGGATTCTCACGCCAATGGTGTGAATGGATCCAGAGGATTGTTGAAGATGGAACTTTGAATGTTAAGATAAACAACAAGTTGGGTCCATACTTTAAGAGCCGTAGAGGTGTTAGGCAAGGAGACCCATTGTCTCCTTTGCTTTTTAACTTGGTGGCCGACACATTAACTAAGATGGTAATTCATGCTCAGAATAACAAATTGATTAGAGGTCTAGCAGATAATTTAATCCCCAATGGAGTAGCCATTCTACAATATGCCGATGATACAATCTTGTACTTTAAAGATAGTGAGGAAGTTGCAAGACATCTTAAAGTATTATTATACCTATATGAAAATATGTTGGGGTTGAAAATCAACTTCGATAAGAGTGAAATTCTGATTATTGGAGGAGACAACAACTTATTGTTGAAATATGTGAATATGTTTAACTGTTAAGTGAGATCTTTCCCGCTGAAATATCTGGGAGTACCAGTGAGTTCTAAAAGAACCAGTGTGAATGAATGGAAGTTTCTAGTTGATTAGGTGAATAAAAAACTTGATAACTGGAGAGGGGAGTGCTTTCTATGGCTGGGAGAACTGTCCTTATCAAAGCAAGTTTTTCCACCCTTCCAACATATAGTATGTCCATGTTCTTATTGCATCAAACTACTGTTGATATACTAGAAAAACATAGGAGAACATTTCTGTGGCAGGGTGGTGGGGAGAAGAAAAAATATCATCTTGTTAATTGGGCAACTGTGTGTAAAAGCAAAATGAAAGGGGGTCTGGGTATAAAAGACATACGAAAAATGAATATATGTCTCTTTTGTAAATGGTGGTGGAAGATTGAGAAAGAGAAAGGTCTATGACAGAAAATAGTGAATGCAAAATACATTAAGAACAGAGCCATAGGAAATGTAAAGAAAAGACAGGGGGACTCCCCAATATGGTGTGATTTGTTGAAAGTAAGACATTTATATATGAAAGGGAGGAAAATCTTAGTGGGGAATGGAAAAATGACAAGATTTTGGACTAACTGTTGGTTGTTTGACAAAGCAATCTGTGATGTCTATCCTATGTTATTTTTCCTAGCAATGGACCAGGAAATTTCTGTCCATGATTGTGCCAGGAGATTATGGGTAGTTCAGTTCAAATTTCTCTTACCCAGTTTCTTGCATAGCCAATGGTATGAACTGGTTGATAAATTGAACAGAGTAAGGATCAATGAGGAAAATGATGAGGTGTGTTGGAGGTGGGAGAAATCAGGTTGCTTTTCAGTCAGGTCATTATATAAAGACCTTACAAGGAGAGAAGAGGGAAAGAATTACAAATTAATATGGAAAGCAAAGATTCCCCCAAAAATTAAAACGTTTATGTGGCTGTTAATCAACAACGCCATTCTCACCAAGGATAATCTGGTGAGGAGGAATTGTAAGGGAAATAAAAGATGCTATTTTTGTTGTGATAATGAAGATATAGATCATCTGTTCTTCAAATGTCCAGTAGCAAAAGTGGTATGGTCACTCGTTGCTATTAGCTTTGGCAGCAGCCATAGACCTTTATCACTAGACCAATTCACTGTATGGATCAAGCAGGTGTTGCCTGGAGGCGATTCATTTTATTTCTTTGGCTTATCATCTATTTTTTGGGCAATTTGGAAAGCACGTAACAAGGCATGCTTTGAAAAAAGATCATTAAACTCCCTGGTGATATTGTTTGTCACTCTTGTGTCTTTATGTCATACTGGGCAGATTTACTGAAGGAAGACAAACAGCAAACGGTGCGTTCTGAAGTGGACTCAATGCTCCAAACGACGATGAGGATCATGAAGGAACAAGGCCACATTTTGAGCATCTCTGCATCCCCAGATGAAGAAGAGGACCAGGACCAGGAATTGGCGAGGAAGGGGAGCGCCTGAAGCCAAAATTGAGGAAGCTGCCTTTGTAGCTGCTGATGATAGTGCATGCTTAATAGTAATGGGGTGAACCTATTTTGCTTTTGAGAGGTGTTCTGTTAGTTTCATGTGACTCTCTTTCGTTAGTTTTGCTGCCCAGCGTAGTCTGGTAAGAGATTTCCGTTTTACTGGTGGTTAAAAACCAAGTGCTGAGGTTATGGTGTGTGTTTCGTCCTCCTCAATAGAGCAGAAGATGTAAAAACCCGGATCTCTATTTCGGTGAAATGGAGGTGGATGCATATCCTTTCAAAAAAAAAGTTGGTGGAAGTCAAAATATTTGTTCTTGATGGTGCTTCCTTCATTGCATTTCTGAAATGGACAAATCTACATTTGCATGTTACCCATATGTGCATAAAATCGAAAATACCACCCCAACTATAGTAACTATCTTGTACCAAGGAAATTTCTTTTGTATAACCATCTACAATCGCATTTTCTTTTCTATTTTCAATCGTCTCATCCGAATAAATTGCAGACCACCATTGTGGTATGATGAGATCATATGATTTGATTAGTTAGTTGTATTCTAAAATTTTCAGTAAGAATTATACTTATTTGGCACTTTGATGTTTGTTGTACCATCTAATAGTTGTTGTCGCTGAAAATGACACGGCTTCTATTCTCATTGATGTGTCAACATTTCCTCCAACCACCTTCGCCAAGTCATCTCCTGTTTCCGCTCTTTCTGCAGCATGAGTTGGTTCACGTGGTGCTACTGGTGTCACTTTAGTCAAGTGGATAACTTTCCTAATCTTGTGATATGTGCAACTTCCCTAAAATCTTTACAAAATGGGTTTTACTCCTTTAGTTGAACATATTGACATATCAAATTCTACAAGTGCACAAAATATAAGACACCACTCATATTCCAAAAAAAAATATATAATGGTATTGTTTTGTGGATAAGCAATGTTATATAAAGTACGTGTTTTGGAAAAATAAAGGTCTCTACATTCAAGGAACCAGTCATGAACGTTTCCCTATAGATGATAATGACTTTATGACTAAAACTAAATCAACGTAAGATCAATAAATGACCAAAAATGTTTAACGTGAAATACCGTGGGAGTTGAACCGCGTCTATATTTAAAGGCAGATAATGATAGAAAAATTAGGAGCAAGTTGATCACAATTTTATTAGTATTATAATATTTTGATACTTCCCACACATGATATTAAAAGTTGCGACCAGTTTACATATACTTAATATCTGGACTTGTAGTAATGCACCCATCATATTCATAAAATAATTATTTTGTTGAGAAATATAATAGATCAAAACATATATTGAAATAAGGTAGATAATGTCATTATATATTGAAATTATTATGCACTGGGATTAGAAGCTATCTGTTGGGCCATTTGGAAGGATAGAAATAAATGGTGTTTTGAAAGGAAAATGGTTAAACATCATCTGTAAATTATCAATAATATTTGTGTGTTTATGGAAATGTTGGTCAAGTCTATACTCGGATGATAAATATTAAGTCATCATGCAGAACGTTGATATTGTGTTGAAAGTGGCAATGAAAGTGTTGCACAATCAACAAAGGGCAAGGTTGTTGCTGCTGCTGCCTCATGGGCAGGATCAGGGCAGCTGAAGATGAAGAAGAGACAGAGTAAGAATGAAGGAAAAAGGGCGACGAGGAAGTACTAGATGGATTGAGACGTTGCAGGAATATTTGGTATGTCAATAATATGAAGTGAGACAATATATGTCATCTAGTTAACTACAGCAGAGGGATAGAATTCCTCCACTGCAAAACAATGTAAATTATGTGATTGAAAGTGGAATGAAATATTTCTTATTCAAAAAAACTATATGAAGTAATCCTGGTGATCAGGTGCTCCTCATTAACCTTTGAGTACGTACTGTAATAATTTATGAACATATGATGAAGATTAAAGTCATAACTACTACCAGCCATTTGCACTAAACCTCTTTCCCCTCTCGAAACGTTGACACCTGCCCCAACATTCCCTTCCGAACTCAACCTGTTCCTAAAACTATGGTAATAATGTAAAGTTGTCATGTATTATTCTTTCGTAAAGTGGCACATATAAATGAGAGTTGAGTATAGATGACCTCAATAATCATTCTCTTTTGCACCTGATCAGTATGTTAATTATACACTTACGCTAGCCTGTTCTAGAAGCCCATCATCCATTATCATATCTAATTGTTTTCCTTTTCAAAACATCCTTGGACCGTGCTTCGCCATCATAATTATTGTTTTGCTTTTCTTCCCAGGTCAGCTAGCTAATGCTAGTTCATCAATTGATCACCATCTGTACGCATAACTTAGTTCGATAAAAACACATTACTTTGCTTTGCGTTAGCTTCAACACTTTGTGAATTTTTTTGTAATACACGGGAAAAGCACACGTTTCTATTAGCATAATGTGCGTGCACCCTTCTCCAAGCTAAGCACACTACTTAATTACACCTCTACCGAAACGTGCCTCCAAATGTAGGGAGCCAGAACTCCGGCACCGTCTCGCTCGCCACGGTGTACGTGTTCGCCACCGGGACAAGGCACAGGCCCCGGCTGCGAAGGTCGACCTGCTGCTTCGTGTCACCGTTATCCTTGGCGTCCTCGGCTCCCTATAATTGGCAAATAAAATGTTGTGTGATGAACATATCCGGCCGAAGTACGCAACGTTGACGAGAATAAAAAAATGTTCTCAAGGAATGGGGATAAAATGTTTGATGCTGCATATATACCTGCTTCTTCTGGAATTGCTGGAGTGGAATCCCATTTTTCAAGTACGGAGAACTCAGCAACTGCAGGCATTATTAGTACATATATATGCAAAGATCATTAGTTAAATCTGCTAAGATGAACAAAAATGTAAGGGGCGAGGAATTGTATTTTGGGCGCTCACCGCAACTTGTTCATGAAGGAATTTGATGTATTCGACAGCCTCGTTAAGGACTGATGCGGTATCAGTCTAAAAGTACGGCAATAACCATAAGATGATACGTCAGCTCATTATCCGATACTACTCCCTCCGTTTCGTTTTAATTGTCGTTAGGACAACCTTCATTAGTTCATTTCTAGTTCATTTGGTTGTCTGAAACGACAATTATTTCAGAACGGAGGGAGTAGTTGTTTACTTCTAGTAAGCATCACTTGTTCTAATGGAACGGCGAGAAATGAGAGGAGATTCACACTCAGCGGAAAGAACTTATACCTTTCCAAAAGGCGAGACTAGTTGCTGGAGCGCAGTGATTCTGTCCCCTAGCTTCTCTTTCCTCACCTGCAGCAGAGCGAAAGAATTTTTTTCAGCAATCCAAACTCCAAAGCCATCATCCGGCGATGCTCACACAGAAATAATGTCAGAAGACATCAAAAGGAACAAAAAGAGTCACTGAACTGCTAAAAGATTAAAAAGAGAAATCAACTCGGATCACACGGCCTCACCTTAAAAGTCGGCAGCGGGGATGGCGCCTCGATCCGTGGCCTTTTAGCGGGTGCAGGCGACTCCGAGACGCTTTTCCTCGTCGCCGGCGCTGAGCAGGAGTCCTGAGCAAGCCCGGAATTGGACTGCAAGAGAAGCTGGGTTATTAGTTGACGAAACCCTAGACAGCTAGTGATGGCTATACGGGCTAATCTCGAGTCATGATGATTTGTGGTCCATTCATGCCTTATTAATTACCTTCACCATGAGGTTGTTAGCGTTAGAGCTTCGGCTGCTGAGCTTAGCAGGCTGCAGGGCCTGCAATAGAAGCTGCGACGGCAGCGGGCCACCGAAAGGCAAGTAACTGCCGGACAAGTACTGCTGCTGCATCTGTGCGCCGCCGCCTTGCATCGGCATAGACGCCGGCACCGATGGCTTCAGGAGCTGGGACAGCTGCGTCGCCACCGTGGCGTCGTAGCCGGCCGAGGGTTGGCTGTTCCCGTACACCGAAATACTATGCGCCGTCGTGACATCAAACAGGGCTTGCGACGACACTACTAGCTGTGCCTGATGATCCAGCAAGAAACCGTCGTTCATGCCCCGGATTAACGGATTGTTCATCGCGGCCTCGTCGGCTGTCGGATGAGCTCGAGCCATGTCGTCTCGGAGCACGGCTTGGAAGCTAGCATCGCTCCTCCCGCTCCTGAATTAAACTCACGCGACACCGAATGCTTTTATTAGCCACCATGAAGCCTAGGCATACATATAATTTGGACCAAGGATATGGATCGTCGACGGAGGAAGAAGAAGAAGAAACTTACAAGAAAGCTTGTGTCCAGTCCATGTGTGGATCGCCGAGTGACGAAGCGGCATCGGACACGGGCTGGTGGGTGGCGCTCTTGTAGGAGGAGTCCTGGAAGGTTATGGAGCTCGTAGACTCGGTGGCTGCTGTCGTCGGGGAGGTCCAGCCACAGGTGCCGTGGCTCCTATGAGCGGTAGAACTCCACCACAGTTCGTCGGCCATGGAGGGGTGGATCTTGGCGTCTTCTCTAGCTTGTTGCGCGGCGCTGTACTATGTGCTCGAGGTGTGGTGTGGCAGAAGGTTGGATGGATGGAACGTGGGAGGAAAGGCCGGAGAGGAATCTGGGTATATATGAAGGGTACAGCGTGATGTGTGTTGTGACATTGAAACATGGTGGACTCTTTGTAAGGGAGGCTGACCTTTGGAATGGGACCTAGTCACCTAGCAACGGAGTAGCTAAGAGTCATCAGGGGTCGACTTAGTTTCCCTTTTTCTTTTCTTATCAACATGTTTCGTCAAATAATTAGGTGAGGTCTCCCACACATATAGAGAGCTATGGCCCGTTCTTGCAAATATTGGAGTTAAGTATTAGCTTATTCCCTGTGATCCTTTATGCACCTCGCTAAACCACTCCAGCAAAATATTTGCAAGATCCATATCGGGAGTTATAACTTCACCGTGTTAGTTATTACTCCATCCGTTCTCAAAAGTTTATCGTTTTTTAGTTTAAAAATGAATTAGAAATTGACAAATTTTTAGAGACTGAAAGAGTACAATACTTAATAGACATTTTTTTACCGCTGAATTTTTCTTATCGGTCTATCAGTAGGATCCCTTCTCTAAATGTGCAAATCTGAATCTGCAGGTCTTGGAGAGCAGCAGTATGCCTTTCAGAATAAAATGGTCCGAAAAGGACTCTCGTTCTAGTTTCTTCCAAAACAAACTTTATTTGCTAGCTAGAGCCAGCTCTTGAATGGAGCGAGAGAGCTCCATGCTTCAGAGCGAGGTGCAGCTTTATTTCCAAACTTGGGGGAAGGTGTGTTTATCCAAAACCTGCGACAACAGAAATACAGAATGTGTCATGGTTCATGATCATATCAAGCTTACACAGCTGGTAGTCACTAACGGAGTCTTGCACAATTCCTTGGACCTGTTGACCTTAGCAGACGAGGTAGATTGATACGTTCTCTTTCCGTCTCTAAATACTTATCGTCTTCTAATAAAAATGAATAAGAAGACGATAAGTATTCAGAGACGGAGAGAGTATTTGCTTGGGTACAAAGGGATATCATGTAGTGTGCGCTGCTTTACTCTTTTGTAAAAAGTTGGAAGGAGATGGTTAACTCACTCATGACCTTCGTCTTACCATTGGGAATTCCTTGCCCCCCTCTTGTAATTATGAGTTGCATTATGAGGTAGAAAGTTCAGAAATTAATTAGGACGGTTACATGCTACTAACAATTTGTTTAGAGACAGTTGACTTAGGCATTCCTAACCTGTATAGGCTCACCAAGTCTATTTAGCTTGTGCCATTCTACCCACTGCACATTCCAACAACTTCCCCTTGGCAATTCCCAGTTAACTATAAGGAAGTATCATTGTACACCCTAGGCCTACTAGGCGACTTCCCTGTGACAACAAAAGTTAGCAATATTAACTCAAATAAAGCATACTGTAACGTAAACGAGTACACACAACATGTGGTGAAATTCAGTTTTTTCTACGTAATTTTCTCATAAAAAAAGGATAAATTGTCTCTATTTAAGCATTCGGATCGCATATCAGTACATGCATGTTTCGTGAATTACACCGAACTTCAGCTGAAAAGCAGCTTTTGTAGCGGCAGGTGGATTTCTTTCTGGAGAAAACATTGTTGGGAGACACAATGATGCACACAACAAGGTTTTCCGGTATACATACCTGTTACAACCTACTACTAGTAGTAGTGGTAGTTTTCTTAGCGTTTGACGCGCTTCATGCAATATGCGGTGCGTTATAATGTTACTGGCGAACGATCGCCTAAGTTGGCCTCTGTCTAAATCACTTTGGCAGAAAGCTCACAAGATGTACTCTCTCCGTCCCCATAAACTTGTCGCTTTGTACTTCAAAAATGAACTATAAAACGATAAGTTCATGGAGACGGAGGGAGTACATATTTAGGGGCGACAGTATGTACTAGGCTCCAAAATGTGCTTTCGTCATTCGCATGCCTAATTGTTTTTTTTTGTGACGACAATCCATTGGCGAAATGCTGAGTAAGGAAGAACAACAAGTGACTACGTGAAAAACGTTTCATCGAGACAAGTGACTCTAAGTTTTTGTCCTTTTGAAATAAAACATGATTTGTGATGTTGAGATGCCCTAAATTATTCCCAGGTGTTGCTTCATCGAGAGGCCATCTCTACTGGACCACAGGTGGGAAAAAGAGGGGACCTTCTACCCATCATGGCATCTTGCCTCCAAAATGAAGATCTGGATCGCTTGTTTTGTCCAGTAAGTAGTACTCCTCTCATAAGAAAAAACAGGGGCACGCAGTGTTCGATTATCTTGGTTCAGATCGGTTCAGCCATTCTAAAGAAAATCTTGCCTTGTTTTTCTGTTTGGTCATTATTCTATTTGCAGTACATAATTGTTACTAGTATATGGGGTTCTCAAGATGTGCTGCGAGGAGTGCATCACTATTTACTGCAGGTCTGCAGCCTGATTAACTGTGGAGTAGTAATATGTTGCTGAATGGACAGAACAAAGAACGAAGATGCTGGAAATGAACTGACTGCTTGCTACCTTTTAGCAATCCGGAAAGGAGAACATCAATACTTCTTTCCGTTTTCCACTTTCTCCTCTGCTCCTTGATTGAAACTGAAACTGCCCATATTTCTATGTGAAAAAGCAGGCTCAATGCATCCACGCTTCCGGTAGTACTACCAATGCATGCAAAGCAACCGGCTTTGAGCCAGCAACAGCTTTCCTGCCGCAAGCTCGCTCATTCATCAGCTTTATCGTTTTATAATATGCTTCACGATACAAGCCCACGATTTTGGGCCCTTGTCTTGAGGTTTGCAGGTAGTACAGTCTACAGCATAAATGAGTGAGATTTGGGCCATGTATCCTTCCTGTTTGCCCCCCTGCTTCGTCTCCTTTCGGCTACGGACAAATGCTAGGCAACAGTCCCCTCGGGATGCCTCAAGATCTAGTTTATGCATGAACGCCTCGCTTTATCCCGCGCGTGGACCCTCGCTCGACATGCGCGGTTATCAAGGCGTTGATCATTGGGGTTTTTTCCGTTCCCCTTTTCTCCTTTGTTGTATCTTTTCCAAGTTTCGTGCGGTTTGAGAAGGAAGAGAAAGGTCTGATGGGATGGCACCTTGATTCACCGTGGAAACTGGAGACGCGGGTTTCGTTGGTCTCATGTTCTGCGCCAAGTGTCGATAACTAAGCGTTCAAGCGGTACTGTATGTGTATGTTCATGGCGGTTGAAGAGTGAAGACTATGTTCAGAACATTGCAGGATAGTTAAGGAAAATATAAATACTGAACATTTCTGAAGGCGGTACAGTACACTGATGACTGATGTCTTCTCAAAAAATGAACTCGCCGTCTCATGGACGAATTCGTGGACGACGGCGAACCAGCGCGCTTGCCGTTGGCCGATCGGGCCGGCGACGTCACGCCGACGTTGACCGCACTAACAGGTGGGGCCGTCCGCGGCGCACGCGCGTACCGTGACACGGGCCCGACCAGATTCCGGTTGCCGTCGAGGCCTCGGCCTCTCGCGGGTGACCCCCGAAAGCGACGGCGCATACACGGGCACGGCCGCGTCCGCCCGCCCGCCCGCGCCATCGATCTGCGAGTGCGACCAGCTTGCCGCGCGAAAACAGAAGCAGGGAGGCAGATGCCCAAGTACGTGCGATGGCCAGCGGCGGCAGGATTGCGAGCCGTCCCTCCCAGTCCCCCCATGCTGCCACGCCACTCACTGCCTCCTGTTGGGGTGGTGGTCCTCGTCACAGGCGTACGACCGTGACCGTGACTCATATTTTATTTTTGCGGCCGGTCTGTGATGGGATAATCCGTGCTTCGATTTTCATTTTTTGACCAGGTGGAAGTGTCAAGTCTACAGTGTTTAGTGAGTGCGCGAACTGCCCGTCGTGCTGCTCCTGCTGCTGCTAAAAGATGCGCTCCGTTTCAATCGATGACCTCTGTTCTACTACTCCACTCAATATGGCTTTCTCACTAGTTATCATGGAGACGATAAACGTTTCTCTGATCATGCACGTGTAGCAGAGCAAACGCCGCATCTCCCAGATTCTGACACACGCGTGCCGGTACGGTTGACCAGGTTCAGATATGATCCACAACACAGATTTCTTAAAGTCAATCAACTCAGACCCTGCAAATACGGGTTGAATGGATCGGTTCAGTTCCCGAAACCGGAGTGGATCTAACGAACTCTTCAACCAACGACACGGTCGTAGTCGAACGAACACCGGCTAAAAACAAGCAGTTTGCAGCATCTCAGCGAGCCAGTGCGAAGCCAAAAAGAACCAACCCAGCTGCCGAAACCAGTTCCGCCTGACGAAAACACTCACCAAATCTCTTTTTATCTCGGCATCATCATGGCATAACATAACATAACAAGCCGAGCGCCGAACCTTCACAGAAAATTCGGCGCGAGACAGAACAGAACACGTCGTTGTCAGGGGAAGACAAAGAGAGTCGACGGGCCTCCTGCTCTGCTCTGCTCCTTCGTGCAACGGACAGCGGTGGTTAACGGGAGTAGGACGCAACTAACGCAGCGCCACCTGACGCCGGCGCCGAGCAGAAAACACTGGCTTCCGGCGCAGAGTCCCGGCGAGATCGACGGTTTTGTTCCTGGCGCTACATGTGACAGAGACGGGATGACACAGAAACCGTCCAGAAGCTTACGCATGTAAATGTACTCCCTTAGTTCAAACGTAGGATCAGGTCGCAGTTTTAGATAACGATGATCGGATCAGATTGGGGAAAGTGATCAATAATTTAAGGCGTCGATTATGGCATCGAGCCGTTGGAGCTTTCGGAAACCGCTTTTCTGGAGCTCGCCAGCGTCACACCGAACCCTACGCTGAGTTTGCTGATGAACGACGACGTATCGGTCCGACAGGAACAGTCCAAACGGGTCGTCTTCGCCGACGCAATCACTCGTTTACGGCAATACAATAAGCCTGTTCACGAGGTTAGTTTTATCCACTCGGATCGCCCTCGGACGGTGCAATCGACGGGCGACGGCTACCCGAAAGGCCGCGAATCCTCCGGTTCCGGTGAGGAAATGTCAGCCCAGCCGGTGCCGTGCAAGATATCTTATCTCCCGAGTCTTAACTGCACCTGATGTTGACTGCTGCTGCTGCTGCTTGTCAACGTGAAAGATACAGGTCAAAGAACGCGTATCGAGTGAAGATCTTCATGTCCCTTTGGGTGATACTACTTGCTCCATAACCTCCTCGATTTAGCTATTGGCGCCGGTGGACCTGTTTTGGTTGACTTCTGGTCCCCCTCGATTCCCTCATTCCCTTGGTATGTGAACGAACGGATCTGCTAAACCTCCAGATCAACCGTACACTAGAAGACGACATTTTCAGCAAAATTCGAACAGAGCTATTCGTGACGAGGGAGGAGCATCCATCGAGTTGGGCCGTTCGGCTAGAATGCTATATCGGCCTAATATTGGGCCATTTGCGCAAATGTCATTGAGTTGGGCTACGTTAAGAGCCCATCTAACAGCTTATGGGCCGAAACTCTTATCAGTCTGGACTCGAAGGCGCTAGTTAGTGGGGCGAGATGTGCGCGGGAACACAAGCGAGTTCTGGCCCACGTTGTTTGCTTATTTCTGAGCCGAATGTTATTTTTGTGTTGATTTCTGTAGTGGTACAGTTTTACTTTTACCGAAAGAACGGTCAACATCATTGCTTAGTTCAGTTACGTACCCCGAGAAGTTCGTTGCGACTGGCGCGTGTCTTAATACAGTACTTCCTCCATCCTCAAAATGTTGTCGCTTTGTAGTTTATTTTTGAACTACAAAGCGACAACCTTTTGGGGATAGAGGGAGTACTAGCTTTCAACAGCATTATAACATGCCAGCGTGCCACGTGCCTACCCAGCAACACCTGTCGGTAGATGGCCCCAAATCCCCGCGACACGAGCATAACTACACAGCGCGACGTCCGCAGCAGACAAACAGAACATGCATCGGTACTCCGATAAGTAGATAACGACCGCGCCGAGAACGTTCACGTCGCTCGCCGCAGCGGGGCCGGACGTACGTGGACGGGACACCGCACACGCGCCAACGCCGGAAAACACGCCGCGCCATGCATGCCCTCCGCGATCAGACGATGGACCTGGCTGACCTCACGCGACGGCGACCCTGTACGCTGCCGGCCCCGGCAGCCCGGCGCGCGGCCACGCGCCCGCGACGCTGACGCATCGGTCGGTCGGCCGGGGTAGCCGTAGCGGGCATTGTCGTCGCGCGCGTCAAGGCCACTAGCGACACGAACGCCCCGGACCCCCGGTTAAGTTATCGGCTGTTCCGCGATGTTGCCGACATTCTTCTTGTAGCCCTTGTAGGCCGTGGACCGCGAGGCGCCGAGTTATTGCCTGGGCGGGGCGCGAGGGAGCCGTGTGGAGCCCGTGACGTCGACGGCACGGAGGGCACCCACGAACCCGGCCGGGGAATTTCGCGCCCGACGAGGGGGGCCCGGCCCGGCATGTCCAACCGTGACAGCGCCCGGCCGGCGGCGACGGGCTGATCGATCGAGGATTTCATCGATCGAGGCTGCACGAACCGTGTACCACTGCTACAATAAGCCTCATCACAGGCGGCTCCAAACCTATTATCACAGACGGCTTTTAAAACCGCCTGAAACGAAGAGTCTGTGATAATCCGCAATTTCACAGGCGGAGAAGTGAAACCGCCTGTGAAGAGTAATTATCATAGACGGTTCTTCACTAAGGATAGCCGCCTGTGAAGATCGATTATCATAGGCGGTTCTTTACTTAGGCTAGCCGTCTGTGAAAACACTTTATCACAGACGGGTCGTGCAGCATATATAACCGTCTGTGATAAAGGTCTTATCACAGACGGTTATTGAAGAATAACTAACCGTCTATGATAAGAAGTCTTCACAGACGGGTATTGAAGCATTACTAACCGTCTATGATAATTTGTATTCGTAGGCGGATTTTGAAACATAACTAACCGCCTATGATAATATGTCTTCACAGGCGGGTTTTGAAGCATAACTAACCGCCAATGATAATGTGTCTTTACAGACGGTTATTGAAGCATAACTAACCCGTCTATGATAATGAAGTTATCACAGACGGAGTTTACCTATATCAGCCGTCTGTGAAGACCCTTTAACGCAGCCGGTTTTTACCATAACAGACACCGCCTGTGAAAATTAGGTTATCACAGATGTTTCTTTACTTGTATCTAGCCGCCTGTGATAATTGTTTTTCTAATTTCCAGGTCATGCAGTACTACTGCTGTTATTTCTAATTTCCAGGTCAATTCAATATAATCACAGAACAAAAAACAACAATCATCACAGAACAAAAGACAACAATATTATCATCACAGAAGTCAATTTCACTAAAACAATATACATATGTACAAGTTACAGATACAATTTCATCTCAAAGTTTACAAGTTTTCACTAAAAACTGTTTAGATTGGTATAGTCGCAAAGTTCTGGCACATCAGCTGCTGAACCTCTCTTATCAAAGAACTTCCCCGTTTTGTGCAAAATTTCGCGACGAATGAACTGACAGAGTTCAGAAGCAATCCTGTCGGCTCCTCCATCAGGAATACTTCTACAAACCGGCCATTCTTCGTTCAGATTCTTCTTGTGCTGCAATATAACACATAACAAGGTTTAGAATGTGTTGGTTTCAACAATCTCAAAGTATAGATCAAAGTGAGAGTATACAAGAATTTAGTAGGTATTTTTGGAGCAGTTGTACTATGAGCAATTGAATTTTGAAGTTGGAATCAAAATATGAAAATAATGTTTCTGGTAATATTGAACAGCAGAGAATATAAGCATTAAACTATGCTAGTTACAATGAAAATGAAACACAAAAGTAAGAAAATAAGGTATCGACATTAAGGATAACTTACATCCTCACGATTGACTCTATATACGGCGGCGGTCCGAAGATGCTCGCATACATAATACCCGCATAAGAGACTCCCAGCAGGCTGCTTCGGACAAGCATAATACGTTTTAATGTCCAATGCATTCGTATTAGGAGGTCTCTGACCGCCAAGCCGTTCCGCGTAAAACCGCCAAGCGCTGTAATACAAGAAATGTCATATAAAACTTGTCAACACATTCTAAATGTGCGTAAATTAAAATTATTGAATAAACGTACTTTTTCAAAATGGAAAGGAAATCTTTGTAACGATCTGGTGGGTAATCGGCCGAGTCCAAGACTGTTGCCATTCCCTGCGTTGGCTTGATGAAGATCATTATGTAGTGATTACTGCAAACATACAAACACACGTGTTAACAATTACCAATAATTGCTATTTCAATGCCATGTGTCGAACTTACTCGAAGTGGTACGGAGCCTTTACGAGGTCCTGGCCGTCTCTGACAAAGTTAAACATCGCATGTCCTATGTAAGCTGCAACTTCTGCCTTTCTATCCTTCTTAAGTTTTGCAATTGCTCTTTCAAAATCTTTTTTTTTCATGTGTTTGTACTGGCTTGATTCTCGATTTGCCTGGACGTCGAATAGCGACTTTGCAATCCTAGTAGGGTCAAGGATACCTGTCTTGTGCGCCAACTTTTCATTATCCATGTATTGCATCCTATTGAAGAAGTCCAGAATTGTTATAATCTCATGAAATGCGTATGCGTGTAGTAAGAAAAGCAAATACAAAATATTAGAGCACTTACAAGCACCAGACGAGCAGCAGGTTGATTTCGAGCATGCCCCGATGGAAAAGGGAAAGCAGCTCTTCAAATAAAATGACTCGTTTATCTACTCCAGTGCTCCAGAATGCTTCTTTTGGAATACGAAATGTGACGCACTGAAGACCATATTTTGTGCTGGCAGTGATGTACCACTCATGCATTCTTCTGAGCGCGACGGGTTGTTTGCTAAGTTGTACGGATGTCATTAACGGCTTCCCATTCTCAAATTTAGGAGGAACATCCTCAAGCTTGTATATTGGAACTCCTGGTTTAACTAAAGCCGTCCGCCGATTATACATGACACCGTCTTCTTCCCACTCCTCGATATCTTCTAATGCTGGCTCATGAGAAGAACGAGATGCACTCGATTTTCTAATATTATCCTTCATAGCTTCCAAATACTTTGTCACTTCTGATGAAGGTTTCTTATTTTCGTATGAGCTAACTTTGACAGGCACTGATGATCGAGGAGTAGTCGTCGGAAGTTGGACACTGGCTTGTTGTTGAACCTGTTGTTCAACTGATTGCTCTTTACTCCCAGCAGCTGGCTCTAGTACTACTTCAAGCTGTTGCTCAACTAGTTGCTCTTTACTAGCAACAGCTTGCTCTGGTACTGCTTGAAGTTGTTGTCCAACTTGTTGCTCTTGGATATCATCATCCTTGCTCAGACATAGGGGGAGTGGATCTTCCCGGACTGGGAGTGGATCTTCATGCACTTTCGCCTTAGAAGATGGGGTTGCAGTATTTGGAGATGCGACGGGGCTAGAAATTGGCTCATCGTCCAACACGATATCGCGTCGGTGCCAAAGGATTAATTGGTTGACAGCCTGCCTCAGAGTCGCGATCCCCTCAGGTGTGACGTGGTCTATTTCATAATCTTCATAATCATTATCAATGATCTGAAGAACTTGCACCACAGAATAATACAACGGAAGTGGACTCCCGTTGAAGTCACGATCAGGCTTTGCCATAGCAGTGGCAACCTGTTTGGTTTTGTTCCCTGCTCTGCCTATCGGGACAAGAAGACGACAAGATTTGTCGTTAGCAATATCATCGACAGGGAACTTATGGGCTGACCCTGAGCCTGGCACGGAACCAACGCTGCTAGGGTAGGCAGTTGGAGATACTAATTGCTCCTTTTGCACCGGAACCATCATTGTACTCGGTGCCACTAATTGTCCTGATTGTCTAAGTTGTTCCATAATTTCTTGCATATTTTCTTTGACCTTTTGAGCAATTGTTTCATCAAGTGTTTTCTTAAACTTCTCACGTCTTCTATATGTGTCTTTATCTTTAGGGAAACCATATAGCCAAGACATTTGAGAAGAGACCGCTCGAACCCGTCCGCTGTGTTCAGGGTTTCCCAAGATAGCGGTAAGTTGGTCATTCTCCCTCTTCGGCTTGAAGAGACCCTTCTGTTGCTTTTCAATTACTTCTTTCATTTTATCCTCTACTTCATTCAGAGAGTCGGGCTTTTCAAGTTTGCCCTCGCTGGTCAAACCTGACCGAGCAAAGACCCAGCGTTGAGTTCGCTCATCGCACCCTTCTAATGGGTGAGGATTGCCCTTACTAAGAATGTCGTCTATTATCTTATTCCATTTCTGGACTTTGGGGCCATATCCGGCAGACCCCAAGCGATGATGGTATTTGTTCTTTTTTGCAAGCTCTGACCTAGTTGCACTTAGAGCTTTAGCATCAGGTGTGCTCTTTTGACGAACAAACTCTTGCCACTGAGCTTGTGTGATTTTTCCCATCTTCCTCGGGCTAGGGACCTTATTGGCCTTAACATAAGCATTCATTTCACTCTTCCAGCATCGAAACTTCTTGCCGCAAGAGACCAATGTTGCTTTCTTTACAGCTTCTTCTGTGCCTTTCGGGAACTTGAATTGTTTCTTTATCTTTTCCCACAACTCATTCTTGGTCTGCTCGGGTAATTTCCTCCAATTCTCGGTTGTGATCGGCACAACCTCCCTAACAAGAAAACCGCATGCATTACGGTACTTGGTAACTGAATCCAGTGGTTCTTGGGGAAGCCCACTTGGACCGACCCTTGTTATGTACATGATGCGGTCCAATAGACCCTTATTGGGACCTCGTTGCCCTCGTTTCCGCTTGAGTGAAGCTGAGGATTCATCCATTGGTGAACCTTCTGCGGTTTTAGGAGCCGATGTCACCTCATTGTCTTCGAGATTAATCTAGGTAGAAAAAAATTATAAGACTTCGTATACTTGACAACCAACATTAACTTGAACTGCTGAAGTTAAGATTCGTGATCCATACCTCGTCGGCAGGATCATATTCCGGGTCTAGATCCACTGAAGTCTTTTTAATTTTTATATTCGGAAAAGGATCCGAAGGACTGTGATAGGAGCCTGAACTGCTGGAGTCAGTAAACTCCATATTGTCTTCTTTGTTGTTACAATCAGGACCAGTCTTCTTAGGGCTTTCCATGCTAGATCTAATAAGACAAAAAATCTAATAAATGGCATAACTAAATTTGGTCATATTTAAAACAAATTTTCTCAATTTTGGCTCAATTAAGTAAATTTAGCCAAAACACATTTTTGAAGTTATATAGGTCTAACTAAATTCTTGTATCATAGAGATCGGCATCATATGCTCAGACTCCATCGCCACACCTAGTGTTACCTAGATATGGGCGTGAGGATGCTCCTGGCATCACAAATGAGTTGGCCAGCAACTTTTGTTTGGCTTCAGAGCTAAATATAGCATAACTTTGGTAGCTCAGATTAGGTACAATTGCTAAAATGAAGCTGATGGAGCCACAAGTGCAGACATCTTTGGTAGCACAGATTAGCTACAATTGCTCAAATGAAACTTAGAGAAATAAAAGCAAACTTAGCCAAACTTAGTCTAGCATAGCTAACTCTAAGCAAAAGTAGCCAAATATAGCTAAATATAGCATAACTTAGTCAAAATTAGTCAAGTATAACTATATCTAATGTAACTTAGCCAAAATTAGCCAAATTTGGTCAACTTAACCAAATATAGCTAAATCTTGCCCCTAATAGAGAATTATGTGGCATATGCAAGGCCGATGACAGAAATAGGGAATATACTGCTGTTACTAGAGTCTAGAATCATGTTTACCACTAATGTGTCGGAACAGTTTCAGACACACAGAACCAACTACCAATTTATCGTGATATAACCATCCACATAAATCTTGCCCCACCGAACCCTAACCAAAGATGCCACCGAACTTGACAGTTTTTCGAATTCCACCGAACCCTAACCAAGGATGCCTACCATTATCTAATTCCCGAACCCTAACCAAGGATATGCAAGGCGGCAGCGAGGGCGGGGAGGGAGGCGGCACGGCGAAGGAGGATGGAAGGTCGAAGGGTTTAGGGTTTACCTTGAAGCTCGGCGGTGACGGAAATGGCTTCGCTCGGCGTACCTGGAAGTGAGGAGGGCGAAGCTCGGCGGCGACGGCGAAGCTCGGCGACGACGGCGAAGCTCGGCGACGGCGAAGCTCGGCGGCGTACCTGGAAGTGACGAGGGGGAACACTTGGCGGCAAACGAAATTTTGGCAGCCTAACGGCGTCTAAGTGTTTCGCCCGGGTTAGGTTTTTCCAATGCTGCCGAGGGGTATATATAGACTCACATTTTCTCAGGCGGATTTTAAGTACCGACCGTCAGGGAAGAATGTTATCTCAGTCGGATTTTACTTACCAACCGTCTGAGAAGATACAATTATCTCAGGCGGTTGGTTAGTAACACTCGTCTGAGAAGATACAATTATCTCAGGCGGTTGGTTAGTAACACCCGCCTGAGTTAAACATGAAGATATTTACTTCTTAATTTGATGAACGCCTACATAAAGACCCCTCACCAACCGGGATGAGGATCCCCTGACTTAATCAGCGGTCACTGACATGTGGACCCGGTCCCACACGTCAGTGACCATGTCACGCGTGCGCGACCTTTCTTTTCCCCGAGGTGCGACCTTTCTTTTCCACTCCGCGCGGCCTTAAAGACCCAACACCACTATGGCTCACAAGCGCATCGCTCACTTTGAATCCTCTTGTTTTCTTCGTCTTCCTCCGCTCCGACGACCCAACACCACTATGGCCGACCTTCCGCCGCCAAGCCCTCCGAGGGAGCCACCTTGCAAGAAACAATGTTGCAGCTCCCCCGAGAAGATCAACGCCGAGCAGCGCCTCCTCATGGCGCGAGAGGCGTACAACAATACGTCTCGCGCCATGAGTGCCTTGGGGCTGGGTACCCTTCCAGAGTATACTGGAATGGGTACCTTGGGCCACTACCTCTACGCCCTCGTGGGGGTGGCTGATCGTCTCGACATTCTGTTCGCGACGATGGCCCAGGTTCTTGGCCCCCAGGGCCGTAGAACGCTGGTGGAGGCGACGGCTAGCAACCTCGGGGTTGCACCGCCGGTGCAGCCGGTGCAGCCGGTGCAGCCGGTGCAGCCGGTGCAGCCGGTGCAGCCGGTGCAGCCGGTGCCGGAGTCGCCGCCGGAGGACGAGGAGGAGGAGATGGAAGAGGAGTAGGAGTAGGATTTAATTAGTTTTTCTTTTTGTTGTTTTTAGTTGCTTCTGTTTTGTAAATATTGTTAATGAATGAAATCTATCTTTTTTCATCTATGTGATTGAATATTACTTGTGTATCTTTTGTGTTCTTGTGTGTTCTTGTGTAAATATTGTGCATCTTGTGTGTTCTTTTGTGAGATGTGCATATTGTTAATGAATGAGTATCTTGTGTGTTCTTGAACTGTGTGAATGATTGAATATTGTTAATGGATGTAGTGTGTTCATCGTTAATTAAAATTTCACGTCTGAGAAGAAATTAATTTGATATTTACCAAAACATTACAATGTCAGCTATACAAGTTTTAAAAATATTTTGTTCATGTGGTAGATGTTAATTTTATACAAATGTAGAAGAAAGAATCATCGAATTTGGACACAATTTGCAGAATCTAAACATGTTTGAGTATTTATATTGGAATCTAAATAAAAAAGAAGCAAGGGATAAGGGAACTGAAGAACAGTATCGGGCATTATCTCAGGCGGTTGTTAAGCAATAACCGCCTGTGAAGATATTTACTTCTTCTTATTTAATATTCTTGATTAAATTTGGTCCTTTAAAAAGGCAAAAATCCACCTTCTTGTAATATTATTGATAAGTAAAGGTTACCATTAAATTTCACTTCATAAATCCTTTGAAATTGGTCAGAACATAAAAAACATACAACAAATGCTATTTTTCATTTTTCTATCTTGATGAATATAATGCTTTTTTCATTTATTTTTTCAGTGGACATTTTTAATCATCATACCAACATCTAGGAATTTTTTCATATTTTTTTAAATTTTTTGGAATCAATGTGTGTTCATAATTTGATGAATGCCTCATATGAATATGAGCATTTAGTTAGAATGGTGGATAATTTGAAGTTTGACATGTTGGAATGCTTTTAAAAAAATTAAAAGAATTCATACATGTATAAATTATACAAATATGTTCATACCAACAATTTTGAGTGAAGGAACCTTTTTTTTTATGAGATACACAAATGTGAATAATATGTGAGTAGAAATTAATTTGATATTTACCAAAACATTACAATGTCAGCTATACAAGTTTTAAAAATATTTTGTTCATGTGGTAGATGTTAATTTTGTACAAATGTAGAAGAAAGAATCATCGAATTTGGACACAATTTGCAGAATCTAAACATGTTTGAGTATTTATATTGGAATCTAAATAAAAAAGAAGCAAGGGATAAGGGAACTGAAGAACAGTATCGGGCATTATCTCAGGCGGTTGTTAAGCAATAACCGCCTGTGAAGATATTTACTTCTTCTTATTTAATATTCTTGATTAAATTTGGTCCTTTAAAAAGGCAAAAATCCACCTTCTTGTAATATTATTGATAAGTAAAGGTTACCATTAAATTTCACTTCATAAATCCTTTGAAATTGGTCAGAACATAAAAAACATACAACAAATGCTATTTTTCATTTTTCTATCTTGATGAATATAATGCTTTTTTCATTTATTTTTTCAGTGGACATTTTTAATCATCATACCAACATCTAGGAATTTTTTCATATTTTTTTAAATTTTTTGGAATCAATGTGTGTTCATAATTTGATGAATGCCTCATATGAATATGAGCATTTAGTTAGAATGGTGGATAATTTGAAGTTTGACATGTTGGAATGCTTTTAAAAAAATTAAAAGAATTCATACATGTATAAATTATACAAATATGTTCATACCAACAATTTTGAGTGAAGGAACCTTTTTTTTTATGAGATACACAAATGTGAATAATATGTGAGTAGAAATTAATTTGATATTTACCAAAACATTACAATGTCAGCTATACAAGTTTTAAAAATATTTTGTTCATGTGGTAGATGTTAATTTTATACAAATGTAGAAGAAAGAATCATCGAATTTGGACACAATTTGCAGAATCTAAACATGTTTGAGTATTTATATTGGAATCTAAATAAAAAAGAAGCAAGGGATAAGGGAACTGAAGAACAGTATCGGGCATTATCTCAGGCGGTTGTTAAGCAATAACCGCCTGTGAAGATATTTACTTCTTCTTATTTAATATTCTTGATTAAATTTGGTCCTTTAAAAAGGCAAAAATCCACCTTCTTGTAATATTATTGATAAGTAAAGGTTACCATTAAATTTCACTTCATAAATCCTTTGAAATTGGTCAGAACATAAAAAACATACAACAAATGCTATTTTTCATTTTTCTATCTTGATGAATATAATGCTTTTTTCATTTATTTTTTCAGTGGACATTTTTAATCATCATACCAACATCTAGGAATTTTTTCATATTTTTTTAAATTTTTTGGAATCAATGTGTGTTCATAATTTGATGAATGCCTCATATGAATATGAGCATTTAGTTAGAATGGTGGATAATTTGAAGTTTGACATGTTGGAATGCTTTTAAAAAAATTAAAAGAATTCATACATGTATAAATTATACAAATATGTTCATACCAACAATTTTGAGTGAAGGAACCTTTTTTTTTATGAGATACACAAATGTGAATAATATGTGAGTAGAAATTAATTTGATATTTACCAAAACATTACAATGTCAGCTATACAAGTTTTAAAAATATTTTGTTCAGGTGGTAGATGTTAATTTTATACAAATGTAGAAGAAAGAATCATCGAATTTGGACACAATTTGCAGAATCTAAACATGTTTGAGTATTTATATTGGAATCTAAATAAAAAAGAAGCAAGGGATAAGGAAACTGAAGAACAGTATCGGGTATTATCTCAGGCGGTTGTTAAGTAATAACCGCCTGAGATAAATATTTTCTTTGACGGTTATTAAATACCAACCGCCTGTGAAGATATTTATTTCTTAATTAATATAACCCATAGAGTACAACACGTTATGGGAGAACAGGTCATACTCGCGCTCAATCCTACAGTTCTCAGTACAGAAGACGGTCTCGGACCACCCTCGCCTGCCGCAGCGGGCAGGCCCCTGGTTCCCCCCTGTTGGGCAGCGGCAAACGCCATCGTCAATGTCGGGCAGTGCCACCGGCGGCGGTCCGGGAGGAGGCCTACGCAGTAACCTCCAGCTCACGAAAATGTCGAGCCTCTGCATGGCTTGATTCCGACACTGGCAACACTCATTGTTGGTCCTCTTCATCGCGACGGACCCGACCGTGTTGTCGCCGATGTGGGCCTCGCCTTCGACCTGCCGGATATACTCGAGGGCATCGCGGTCCCCGCGGTCGGCGTCGTAGCAGAGCATGGCGAGGACGTAGGCCGCCACCTTGTGGCCGTTCGCGGCCGCCCGGGCAAGGAACTGGGTGCCCTGCTGCGCCTGCGCGCGGCCGTAGTTGAAGACGAGGTCGAACCCGGTGACATAGCACGCATGAGGGTTGCCCACGTTGGCCAGGCGCTCCACGAGGGCGTCGTAGCTCCCGTTCCCGTGCCGTTGGAACCACTCCCAGCTGCTCTCGCGCTCCAGCGCCACGCGCCTGCCGACGGTGGGATCACGGCACGCTGCGTGCATGGCCTTGCAGGTGGCGCGCAGACTGGAGAGGTCGTCCATGGGCTGGGTGGAGGTTGCGGCGACCCACCCCGCGATCAGGACCGCAATATCGTGCGGCAAGGGGAACTCCATGGGCTTATCTTAGGCGATTAGTAAGTAACACCTGTCCCCGAGATAAATATATTCTCAGGCGGTTGGTAAGTACCAACCGCCTGAGAAGATGTTAATTAACTAACGCGCCGCACGAGGTCTGTGGAGAAGTTAAGAAGCCGTGGTGCAGGGGACGCGTGCGACGGAAGGATCTCTGAAGATCGTCTTCCACAGTGGTTTAATTGTGCGCCGCACGAGGGCTGCAAAGAGTTCAATGTGCAATGAACAAAATATTTTGTTCAGTCGGTAGATGTTAATTTTATACAAATGTAGAAGAAAGAATCAGCGAATTTGAACACAATTTGCAGAATGTAAACATGTTTGAGTATTTATATTGGAATCTAAATAAAAAAGAAGCAAGGGATAAGGAAACTGCAGAACATTATCGGGCATTATCCCAGGCGGTTGTTAAGTTATACCCGCCTTAGATAAACGTATTTGTAGACGGTTGTTAAGTACCAACCGCTGTGAAGATCTTTACTTCTTTTTTCTCAGGCGGTTTATAAGTAATAACCGCCTGAGATAATCATTTTTGAAATTACAATATGTTATTTAACGGCCTGAGAAGTGTTAATTAACTGACGCGCCGCACGAGGTCTGCGGAGAAGTTGAGAAGCCGTGGTGCAGGGACGCGTGCAAGGATCTCTCAAGATCGTCTTCCACAGTGGTTTAATGGTGCGCCGCACGAGGTCTGCAAAGAGTTCAATGCGCAATGAACTAAATATTTTGTTCAGTTGGTAGATGTTAATTTAATACAAATGTAGAAGAAAGAATCATCGAATTTGAACACAATTTGCAGAATGTAAACATGTTTGAGTATTTATATTGGAATCTAAATAAAAAAGAAGCAAGGGATAAGGAAACTGCAGAAGAGTATCGGGCATTATCCCAGGCGGTTGTTAAGTTATACCCGCCTTAGATAAACATATTTGCAGACGGTTGTTAAGTACCAACCGTCTGTGAAGATTTTTACTTCTTTTTTCTCAGGCGGTTTATAAGTAATAACCGCCTGAGATAATCATTTTTGAAATTACAATATGTTATTTAACGGCCTGAGAAGTGTTAATTAACTGACGCGCCGCACGAGGTCTGCGGAGAAGTTGAGAAGCCGTGGTGCAGGGACGCGTGCAAGGATCTCTCAAGATCGTCTTCCGCAGTGGTTTAATTGTGCGCCGCACGAGGTCTGCAAAGAGTTCAATGCGCGGGAAACGAACCGCTCCCTCGTCTACTCCGCACAGACCTATATAAGGCGCGTCGTCGGTTATGGACAAGCACAAAACTTTTCTCCACTCCTTTCTTCTTCTCCTAGCCCGCCGCCGATTAACCACCACAGCCATGGCCAGCCTTCCACCACCTAGCCCTCCGAGTCAGCCATGCAAGCGGATACGCTGCACCTCCCCCGAGAGGGTGAATGACGACCAGCGCGTTCCACCGCCGGTGCAGCCGGAGCCACCGGTACAGCCGGAGCAATCGGCTCAGCCGGAGAAGCCGACCCTCTCTCCTGCTGCATCGTCGCCGGAGGAGGAGGAGGAGGAGGAGGACGACTTCGACGACGACGACGATGATGACGATGATGACGACGAGTCGTCCTCCGACGACGGCGACGACGAGTCGTCCTCCGACGACGGCGACGACGAGTCGTCCTCCGACGACGGCGACGACGAGTCGTCCACCGACGACGGCGACGACGAGTCGTCCACTGACGACGGCGACGACGACGACGGCGACCACCACCATGGTGACGACTACGACGACGACGACGACGAGTCGGAGGAGGACCGCTTGGCTTGGTTTGAGAAGCTGGCGGAGAGGATGGAGGAGGCGGGGCCGTAGTGTAGTTTTAGGATTTCAATCAAGTGTTCTTGTACATTTTTCTTGTGTTTTGTACATATTTCAATCAAGTGTCAATGAATACTGGTGGATAATTTGAAGTTTGACATGTTGGAGTGCTTTTAAAAAAATTAAAAAAATTCATACATGTATACAAGTTTTAAAAATATTTTGTTCAGTTGGCATTATCTCAGGCGGTTGTTAAGTAATACCCGCCTGAGATAAAAATCTTCCCTGGCGGTTATTAAGTACCAACAGCCTGTGAAGATATTTACTTCTTAATTAATAAACATCATCTCAGGCGGTTGCTAAGTAAAACCCGCCTGCGATAAAGTTAAAAACCGCCTGTGAAAAACCTACGTCTATATAAGGACCCCTCACCGCAGTCAAAACGCAACCCTGGAGAATTTATATCGACGCCGCCAGGCTGTTGAAATTTCCCCTGCGCCGCGCCGCCGCTCCGCCGCCCAGCCCATACTGCCGCGCCGCCGCTCAACCCCGCACCGCCACTTCTCCACCCAGCCGGCCCACCGTGCTGACGCCTCTGCAAGGTAAATGTAGTTTCCTTACTTTTTCTTTGTATATTTTCATTAGCTGATAAGCTGTTAGTTTTGTGTGTTCTGGTATATGGATTCTGTCCTTTTGCATGTGTAAGGACTATGGATTGTGTTCTGGTATATTGATGTATGGACTATATGGATTGTTTCCTTTTTGTACCTATTATGTGACATGAATATGATGTTTAATTAACAGATGCTATTGTAATATATATAAGATGCATCTGGGCCTTGTTTCCCGATATAACGGACTGGATCCCACCCAGACCTAGCCCATGCTGCTGGGCCTGTTTCCCCCTTTGACTCCGTCCGCCTCAAGACGTCGCCCGTCTCCTACATTAGTCGCCCTAATCATACTTGTTATGTCTCTGTAAATTCATTTTATAGAAGACCTTTAGAGAATATTTGTGGCCAAATTTTGTAAATCTGACAAAAAATTCTATTATTGAAGCATGGACCGTCGAGCGTGGATGTATAACATGCCAAGACCCGATCCTATGTACATTCGTAATGTTGCAAATTTTATTGAAGCATCCAAGAGACATGCGAAGTTGCAAAAGATAGATGACATATTATGTCCATGTATCGACTGCGAAAATAAGATTGCTTGGACGGATACTATAGTAATCCAATCTCATTTGGTGAAAAGAGGTTTCAAAAATAACTACACAATATGGACAGAGCATGGTGAGTTAGATACACATGATGTGGATAAAGATGATGAGAGAGGCTCAGATGATGATAATGTTCATATCGATGATGGTAGTGACAATCAAGCTGGTGATGATGATGATGAGTTCGATTGTGAGGAGATGTTGCGTCACATTGAACCATATGTACTGACTTCTATGGGAGCAAGCAAAGGCTTAAGTAAAATGGAGACATTGCAGAATGCGGCCACAGAGCTTTTATATGATGAATCAAACGGTTGTGATAAAGAGTTTACTACATTGCGTGCAGTCTTAGAACTACTAAAGTTGAAAGCTACGCACGGATGGTCCGATTGTAGTTTCTCTGATCTTTTGAATCTTCTGGCAGAAATTCTTCCAAATCCAAATAAACTGCCTAGAAGCACTTATAAAGCGAAGAAACTTCTTTGCCCGATGGCACTAGGTGTGACAAAAATACACGCTTGTGTGAACCATTGTATTCTGTATCGCAAAGAGCATGAGCTCGCAACTAGATGCCCCATTTGTGGTGTCAGTAGATATAAGAAGGACTACAATCACCAGTATGTTACCAACATGAAAAAGACTCAGAAGAATAAGAAGTTTATTATTGGTCCTGAAGGTGACGATGACGATACTTCTGGCGATGCAGACGGAAAGAATAAGAGAAAAATTCCTGCATTGGTGATGTGGTACCTTCCGGTAATTGATCGCTTGAAGCGTTTGTTCTCAAACCCTAGGGAGGCTGAACTTATGCGTTGGCATTCCGAGGAACGCAAGAAGAATGAAAAACATATACGACACCCTGGTGATGCAACGCAGTGGAAAAATTTTGATATTCAGTATCCAGAATTTGCGAAGGAAATCAGAAATGTGAGGTTTGCCTTGGGTACAGATGGAATGAATCCGTTTGGTGAAAAAAGGAGCATACACAGCACATGGCCCGTGGTCTTAACTATGTACAACCTACCGACGTGGTTGTGTCACAAAAGGAAATATATCTTATTATCTGTTCTTATCCAAGGTCCGAAACAACCCGGCATCGAAATTGATGTGTTCTTGGAACCTTTAATGGAAGATATGGCGAAATTGTGGAATGAAGGGGTACGTACATGGGATGAGTACAAGCGGGAGTATTTCACGCTAAGAGCAATGATATTCGTTACCGTGCATGATTATCCCGGACTGTTTACATTATCGGGACAAATGAAAGGGAAGAAAGGTTGCGTTAGGTGCGTGGATAGAACTGGATATCTATACCTCACTTCATCCAGAAAGACGGTGTACATGAGACATCGACGGTTCTTGACAGATACACACAAGTATAGGAAGATGAAAGAACAATTTGATAACAAAATCGAAAAAGATACTGCACCGAAACCTTACAGTGGAAAACTTGTGTTTGAAATGGTCAAGAACATTCATATTGCTTTCGGTAAGGGAAAAAAGAGTAAAGGAATTAAGAGAAAGAAAAGTACATCTTCGGATGATACAACTGACATGGCTTTCAAGAAACAATCAATTTTTTTCAAGTATCTTCCGTATTGGAAGAATCTGGAATGTTGCCATAGTATTGATTTGATGCACGTTACAAAGAATGTATTTGACAGCATCATTGGGACCTTGCTGGACATGCCGAGGAAGACAAAGGATGGATTAAATTCACGTATGGATCTAGTAAATCTTGATTTGAGACCAGAGCTTCATCCAGTAGAAAAGGCGAACGGGAAGCATTACCTTCCCCCAGCCAGCTACAACTTGACGCTAGAAGAGAAAAAAGCAATTTGCGAATGCTTGCGTGGGATCAAAGTTCCCACAAGTTTCTCATCCAATATCCGCAAACTAGTCTCGATGAAAGACTTGTCTTTATTCGGTTATAATTCTCACGACTGTCACATGATGATGACAGTTTTCCTTGCCATTGCAATAAGAGTAATCAAACCTGAGCATATAAAAGTTGTCATCACACGTTTGTGTTACTTCTTCAATGCAGTATCGCAAAAGGTGATAGCACGTGAAGATTTAGACTATCTGAAAACATACATCGTCGAGACAATGTGCAAGCTTGAGATGTGTTTCCCACCATCCTTTTTTGATATGCAAGTACACCTAATCATACATCTTGTTGATCAGATAAAAGCATTGGGGCCACTATATTTACATCATATGTTTTCGTTGGAGAGATATTTAGGAGTATTAAAAGGTTATGTGCGGAACCGTGCTCACCCAGAGGGTTCAATTATGGAAGGATACACCACTGAAGAAGTGATTGAGGGTTGCGCTGATTACATCAAAGATGGAAAATCGATAGGTGTGCCTATACCGGTACATGAGGGTAGACTACGTGGGAGAGGCAAAGTGGGTAAGAAAACTTTTATTGTTCAAGATTACAAGAATGTACACCGTGCACATTTTGGTGTACTACAACAGCTCGCAATAGCTGAGCCGTACATCGAGGAACACCAAATTGAGCTTCGTGATAAAAACCAAGACCGCAAAGAGGACTGGATCATGAAAGAGCACAGAAGATGTTTCACTGAATGGTTAATGGACAAAAATATATCATACGGAAACACTATAGAAGAGGCAACAATGAAAAAGTTAGCTTGTGGCCCATCTGCTTTGGTAACATCATGGCAAGCATATGACATCAATGGTTACACATTTTACACTAAAGAAAAAGACGGTAAGAGTGTTGCACAAAATAGTGGTGTTCGTATTGAGGCTTATGATTCGCAAGGGCAGAAGACCACATACTTCGGGTTCATAGAGGAAATATGGGAACTCGATTATGGCGAAAGAATGGTAATGCCCGTATTTAAGTGCCAATGGGTCAAACATCCTGATGGTTTGAAAGTGGACAATTACGGACTGACACTGGTAGACTTGAATAAAGTGGGTTACAAAGATGACCTGTGGGTTCTCGCCGATAATGTTGCACAAGTTTTTTATGTTCAAGATCCAGAAACTGAGAAGTTGCACGTAGTTGTTTCTGGAAAGCAAAATATTGTTGGGGTTGACAATGTGGGAGATAATGAAGAGGAATATAATCAGTATGAAGAGATGTACCTTTTCACCGAACCAGAAAACATCAAGCGCGTAGAGAGAAGCATTAAAAAGAATTTGAAACCCTATATGCGAGAAGATGTCAATGCTGGAAAAAATGTATATAGCAATGCGAGATGATATATATTGTATATATTTGTATCTTCTGAAATCAACTTAGAACAATGTTGGTATATGGATTGTGTCCTTTTGCATTTGTGTACATATGCGTTTGGACTCAATGATTTGGAAGTTTGGAAGCTTGGTCTTTCTTCAGATAATGATGTCTCGGGCGTGTAGCCGATTGAAGGAGGAGCGCTTGGCGTGGCGCAAGAACCATCCCCATGTATGTACATATGGCACACCGGTCACATGGTTGTATATACATATGTATCTGTAATGGACTGATGAACTTAACTGTAGTTTGTTTTTCCGTGTTGTTTGTTTTTGGTATTTTCAATTTCTCCGCGTAGGGTTTCTCTGCGAAGCCTGAATCGGGAGATTTATTGAAGTGGCAGTGCATCGTCCCCGGTAAAGAAGGGGTAAGTCATGAAGAACAAGCACAATATGAGTTTAACTATCGTCCTCCTATTAATAAATTTCTTTTGCAGACTGAATGGGAAGATGGTTACTACCCCCTGACAATCTCCTTCTCTGAGGACTATCCCTTGGTGCCTCCAAGATGCTCCTTTCCATTTGGGTTCTTCCACCCAAATGTCCATCGTTCGGGAGCACTCTGCATCGGGATTCTTGATCAAGAGACTGTAAGATAGACCTATTTTGTTCATGTAATTATTACTTATAATTTTTGTCGAACTTATTTGAACTGGTTTCTTATATTGCTTAAATTATATTTCGTAGGGGTGGTGCAGTGCTTTTACAATCAAAACTATACTACTTGAAGTTCAGCGTTTGCTGCATCAGCCAAATGTGCCTGATGTTGAAAATGATTGCTATAATCTACTTATCAAGGTTAGATGACACTTTGACTTAGTGACCAATGTAGGTTATTCATTCCTCCTTCGACATTTGTTAATTTAAATAATGTCAATATTTTCAGGATCCAGCGGAATATAAGAGACGTGTTCGGGAGCAAGCAGGACGGTACAATTTAGATTGATCGATGGGAGCTTCATCGTCGATCTACAATGAATGTAGCATGATTTTTGTTCAGTGTGTAAAGAAATTATCTTTGAACAATTGTAAAGCCTCTAATGGTGTATTATCACAATTAAGCCAGCCTCACTGGTGATCGAGCATTTCCTATAATGCATTACTTTACTAGTATCCGCTAGCTCATCTGTGTTTTTTTCCTGATACAATTTTGCCTGCACGACTACATGCGGCTGTGATATATAATTGCAACTACATCCCTGTAATTTCAATGAAAACCGCTTATGATAATTAAACAATGACCGCCACTGAAAATACATGATCTTCTTAGGCCGTTGTTATATAATCAAGAACCGGCTATGAAGTTCATTGCATTACAGACGGTTATTAATTAAGAACCGCCAACGAAGATCATGTATTTACTCAGACGGTTGTTCCTTAAAATCCATCTGTGAAGTTCATTGCATTACAGACGGTTATTAATCAAGAACCGCCAACGAAGATCATGTATTTAACCAGACGGTTGTTTCTTAAAATCCGTCTGTGAAGTTCATGGCATTGCAGGCGGTTAATAATTAATAACCGTCTGTGAAGATCATGTATTTACCCAGACGGTTGTTTCTTAAAATCCGTCTGTGAAGTTCGTTGCATTACAGACGGTTCTTAATTAAGAACCGATTCTGAAGATCATGTATTTACCCAGACGGTTGTTCTTTAAAATCCGCCTGTGTTGTTCTTTCATCACAGACGGTTATTATATCATTCGTCATCACAGTCGCATATTTTTAAGGACCGCCTGTGTTTGAAAAATTGAGGCGCCTGTAAAAATGCTTTTTGTAGTAGTGTACTTCATTCAGCGCGGCCTGCGAGGGGGCTTGTGGGGTGTTGACGAAGCCTTGATCTAGTCGTGCAACCGTTTTGGGACGCAAGCATAGGCAACACAGTAACTTTATCCAATAACTGTTGCGTCTTACTGTTGTCCGCGGAGTCGCGACGACGGCGAATAAGATCGTACTGCAGAGATTCTATGCGATGAAAAGGAAGAGCCATCCTCCTCTAACCAGTAAAGGCGCGTACGTGTTCGCTTCTCCGTCGCAGTGTTGACCCATCCATGCTGCATACCGATCACGGAAACCACTCCGGAACAGTAGTGGTGTCGCCCCGGTTTTGACAGGCGAGCGCACCAACAACCGGCACGACACACAGTGCCCATGCATGTACAGAGCGGATAAGTCCAGCGGCCAACTGAACTGGTCTTGAACAGAATGACCGCACGGCCGGGCATACTGAAGCGACGTCCGTGGTTTGGTATTTATGAATATACAGGAAACTGTTGGTATATCAGGAAGAGGAGGAACGGCCAGATGAATTGATCTCCAGGAACCAGCCACGAAATTCAATATGCTAGCTGAGCTGGTTCCCTGCGTGCCTTGTCTTATGAGTCCGTTGGTAAGAAACATTTCTTCAGCTTCGCGTCGTTTCTGTCAGGAACAACTTACCAGTAACTACTTCCCCGAAAATTGTTCTATCGTTGGAAAAGGAAGAGGTAGTAAGATCAGCGTTGTTTCATGTTTAGGCCCATCCGCCCATAAATATAAATTCAAGTCAATTTCCAGCATCAGGAATAAACTCAGTACCGAGTAGGCCCGATACAACCCAGTAACAGTACTGCACTGCACTCCCCTATCCATTCTCTATATAAGTCCGCACAACCGCAGTTCTCATGCACAGAAACACACGCCCACACTGCCCAGTGGTAAGTCATGAAGCAACACACGCCTCGTGACAACCACAAGGAATCCCTAGAGCTCGAGCTGCAGTAGCACACGCACCGATATGCCATGCCGGAAGCACCGACCACCAAGCCAAGCCCTCCGGCCAGCGGCTTCGTACCCGGGGCGCACCGCGAGGCGCTCGAGTTCATCGAGCACGTCACGGCGAACGCTGGGCGGGTGCAGCGTCGCGTTCTCGCCGAGATACTGTCACAGAACGCGCCCGCCGAATACCTTCGCCGGTACGGTGGCCCGGCATCCCCTGACGCCTTCCGCCGTCTCGTCCCCCTCGTTACCTACGAGGGCCTCCAGCACGACATACTCCGCATTGCCAACGGCGACACCTCGCCGATCCTCTCAGCCAAACCCATCTCCGAGTTCCTCACGAGGTACGCATCTATCACATGTGCGCTTCGTTACATCGGCGACATGCATGTGCACATGCACGCGGATGTCAGGGTTCCAGACAAGCAGTACCAACGTTCATGCATTAAACTGGGTTTATGTCAACCAGCTCGGGCACGTCCGGAGGAGAGAGGAAGCTGATGCCGACCATCGCCGACGAGCTGGACAGGAGGTCGCTGCTCTACAGCCTGCTGATGCCGGTGATGAGCCAGTCGGTGCCCGGTCTCGACAAGGGCAAGGCCATGTACCTGCTGTTCGTGAAGGCGGAGTCGCGCACGCCGGGCGGTCTCCCGGCGCGGCCGGTGCTGACGAGCTACTACCGGAGCCGGCAGTTTCTCGACCGGCCGCACGACCCCTACACCGCGTACACGAGCCCCAACGAGGCCATCCTGTGCGTGGACTCGTACCAGAGCATGTACGCGCAGCTGCTCTGCGGCCTCGTCCACCGCGCCGACGTGCTACGCGTGGGCGCCGTGTTCGCCTCGGGCTTCCTCCGCGCCATCCGCTTCCTCGAGAAGCACTGGCCGCGCCTGTGCCGTGACATCCGTACGGGCGCGCTCGACCCGGAGATCACTGACCGCGCCGTGCGCGACGCCGTCGTCGGGAGGGTGCTCCGCCCCGGCGGCGACCAGGCGCTCGCCGACGAAATCGAGGCCGAGTGCGGCAGGCCATCGTGGGAGGGCATCATACGGCGCCTGTGGCCCCGCACCAAGTACATCGACGTGATCGTGACCGGCGCCATGTCGCAGTACATACCGACGCTTGAGTTCTACGGCGGCGGCCTGCCGCTGACGTGCACGATGTACGCCTCTTCCGAGTGTTACTTTGGCCTCAACCTGAACCCCGTGTGCAAGCCCAGCGACGTGGCGTACACGCTCATACCCACCATGTGTTACTTCGAGTTCCTTCCTCTCCATTGCAGCGACGGCAATGCCGAGCCGAGCCATCGGGACCTGGTTGACCTTGTCGATGTGAAGCTCGGTCACGAGTACGAGCTCGTGGTCACCACCTACTCCGGTATGTCTCTGATATCTTCCATCAACATGTGTAGCAAAGCAATATCGAATAGTAGATTGTTTACTCAGAGAATAACTATGTTCTCTGTGATCGCGACAGGTTTGTATCGGTATCGCGTGGGCGACGTGCTGCGCGTGACGGGCTTCAAGAACGAGGCGCCGATGTTCCGCTTCATCAGGCGTCAGAACGTTGCGCTGAGTATCGATTCCGACAAGACGGACGAGACGGAGCTGCACGCGGCGGTGAGCGGCGCGGTGCAGCACCTGGCGCCTTTCGGCTCGTCGCTGGTGGAGTACACGAGCTACGCGGACGCGGCCGTCATCCCGGGCCACTACGTGCTGTTCTGGGAGCTGCGCGCCGGCAGCACGGCCCTGCCGCCGGCGTCCGTGTTCGAGGACTGCTGCCTGTCGGTGGAGGAGGCCCTGAACAGCGTGTACCGCCAGTGCCGCGCGTGCGATAGGTCCATCGGCCCCCTCGAGATACGGGTCGTGGCCGAGGGCACCTTCGACAAGCTCATGGACTACGCCATCAGCCGCGGCGCCTCCATCAACCAGTACAAAGCGCCGCGGTGCGTGCGCCCCGGCCCGATCGTCGAGCTGCTCGACGCGAGGGTGCAGGGCAAGTACTTCAGCCCCAAGTGCCCTAAGTGGAGCCCTGGGAACAAGCAATGGATCAACGCCGATGATGTGGTCAGCAACGGAGACGATGGATCATGAGCCACGTACAGGAGTAAAAAGATTGAATGCTGTGTTTCTGTGTAGGTGGATGCTCCTCGATCCGTGCGAGTAGCTACAATCTGAACTTCGTGAGGCAACAACAAATAGCTCTGAATTTAAACTTAATTAAACTATCTACTACGATCATTTGATTTTGTTTCCTTTTCTTTCTTCCAGTAATAAGTGATTTTGTTTCCTTTTCAATTCGACTTTTGTGTAAACTCTATACTATGGTTCGTTTTTTAAAGACCATTATGATCTAGATACCATAGGATAATTCATTAAGAAGAAGGTGGGCGCGCGACGCTCGAACTTGAGCAGGCGGGCACCGACTCTATGGTGCTAGCCACAGGAGCCCCCGTTTGTTCTCATACTATGGTTCTTTCACAGGGTGTTCTACTATGCACGTATTGCATGTCAAATTATCTACACTATAAATTAGGTGCTGTCTAAATTTAGGTGTATGAAATTTAAGAAAATTTCAAGTAATGAGTAATTATCAGTTAATTAGTGTCTTTAATCGCTAATCATTATAATTATGTATTAACTCTTAATTTTATACTTTAATCAATCATACAACTTTTTATTATTTTAATATTAATATAATCCTACAAAATTACGAATTACAATTAACAAAATTAACAAAGAAACTTACCTTTGCTGCTTCGGAGAGGAGCGTCCGCGGCACTGCTGATGTGACCGCGGAGAGGCGCGTCCGCTTCGTCTTATTTCAGACGCTGATCAAGCGCCTGTATAATAGTGTTTCCGTATAAATTATTCTCATTATTAACCATAACTTGGCTGGTGGCAGAGATCCTTTCCACGACAAGGAAAGTAATTAAGAGGACCCTGAACAAATTACGCACGACACAAACTGCAGAGCATACTGTGGTCAAAATATGTGAATACATATGGAGAACACAGACTGGTGAAATATAACTATTTTATACTCAAATATATTTTTTGTTCTGTTATAATTGTAAATGGATGCAAGTAAATTGAAACCGGTTCCATGAAGAGGCCACTCTTTATTTCCGGGAACATGGCCATGGAAATCGCATGGGCGGCTGCATATAATAAGCGTGCATATTTTAAGCGCGGTACTGATATTTTTGCAACAAAAATAAAATTTAGACTTGGCTCGAGACTCGAATTCAGATGTGGCAAGCGAGGAGGAGCAGGAGCGCGTGAGCCACCCATTTCCTCTCCTATTCTCTCTCTTAGAGAGTTGAAGAACAATTTTTTATATGTACAAGCTGCTCCCCTTCAACTTTTTATGTGGACCTAAACACTTAGCATCATTCTCTCTTGTTCTAGTGAGTCTTTAAGATTTTCTTGGAATTATTTCAGAATTTCTATTGAACGGCCAAGCCCATTTTTTCAATAACTGGTACCGTTGTTTCATTTTGCCATGATCATTGGCACAAGGTTGACACTCACTGATCAAATCAAACATATGCATGTTTCTTCAGAGTATATGTATACGTACGTGGCATGGCTCCTAGGTAACTAACCCATCTATGGCATGACCAAGCCGCTCTTTCTTTGTGCAGCACCGATAACAAGGTTCACACCAGTACATCACTGCATGACGTATTCCATAATTAAGTTGGGTTCCTGATAAGATTCTCTAGACTGGACAGGGCCGGGGTTGGTTGGGAGCTAGCTGTAGGAAATACTATAGGATGGGAAGAACGTGGAAGTTGACTAGTTGAGGCCGTCGGGCTGGTAAGGTAGCCGATGAGCACACGTGTAGGAGGGGAGACATGTAGGCAGGGCGTCCCTGATCCATCATGCCACGGTTGGGATAGGCGACGGAGCCAGCAAAGCGCGTGTCCTGTCGCTGGCTGGCCGGTTGGCCACCTCGACGTGGCTCGCTCCGCGGCGCCCGGCGGGCAGGCCGGGCCACCACTCCATCGCCACCGCATCCCACGCACGCCGTCTTCAGCCGATGGATCGGAGGCGGAGACGCATCGCGGCACGGCGGCAGGGGAGGTCCCATGCCTTTCTGTGCGCCATTGTTGGCCGGCCTGGCTACCAAAGGTATGTTACGCGATACTGGATCCATGACTAGGGGCAGGAAGTCAAGAGCCATTGAATTGAATCCATTGTCTGGTGCTACCACTGTTCGCGCCATTGTCATTCCCGTACCGGTGCGTGCGCGCAAGCCAAAAGCTAACGCATTGGTGAGGGGACGATCAAGTTGGTCTGATAAATGGCGGAGAAAAGCGGTTGCTAGTTCCATTACTCCATGCAGGAAGAACAATCAAGTCGTCAGGCTCTGTCCAGCTACTACGAAAATGCCAAAAACAGATGAACCGTCCGTGGGACAGCGACGGCACGAGAGACATTCCCATAATCCCATCCACCGTCCTGCTCGGTCGGTCGCCATCCTAGCTACCGCGCAGGTCCTACGACGGCTACCCCTACGATGCTGGTGCCCTGTCTGGCTGTCGCAACTGTGAGCGACTGGACAGCGACTGTTTCCTGAGCCCCATGTGCACGAGGGCCAACAGTGGCCGAGCTGGTTGTAGCAAGAATGACCATCGAACGCGCCGCCGGAACGAACTCTCTCGTTTCGCGTATGTTGGTGTGTGTAGCCGTGGAGCAGAGCGTCTGCAGAAGAGAGATCTCAGCGCTGCCGTCGTTGCTAGAGTGGCAGCGACAGAGCATGATGAGGCCCAAGTTTAGTTGATTTACGAGTCAGTGCATCAGGATTCAGGAGGCCCAAGATGTTTTTTCTGCATGATGGGCCTGTAGTTGATACTTGTAACATGGGTCGAAATGAGCCCTAACGTTGACAGGGATGTTACAGGCCCACTAGCGCAGCCGATATCAAAATGCTGCGATATTCTTTTTTGCCATAAATTTGCTGCGATAGTTTGCTATATATACTAAAAAATTGCACGAAAAGAAGAAAAACTAGATCAATGGTGTCTGCTCCTGGTTCCGTTACATCTCAAGATGACGATGCTCACCGCGCTGCCGTCCAAGGTAGCGTTCCTCGCATCCACTATGCGCGACTTCTTGAACAGGTCAGCGACGATCGAGAGATGAACGGACCGATCGACGGCGAGGGCTATCGCGCCACCGCGACGCACGGTGCGCTCGATCTCGGCCGCGAACCGGGAAGGAAACAACGCGCCGGTGAGCGCCCCCGGGTCGTCGGAGACCGCGACGTCGAAGGCACCGTCGAAGAACGGGAGGTTGTGCGGGTCCTCTCGGCGAACGAGGGGAGGGAAGTCGACGAGATCGACACCCGTGACGTCCCCGAAGCCCGCCGCGCCGAGCGCGTCCACGGCCTGTCCCGCGCCCGCGGCGACGCAGAGGACGCCGGAGGAGGCGCAGCCGGCGGAGCGGGACGAATGCGGCGTTGGAAACGGCTGCGACGCGGCGGCGCCAGTGCGAGGAGGCCCGAAGCTTAGCGAGGCGGAGGTCCGGGTCGACGACGCGGCGTCGCAGGAGGTGCGGGGGAAGCGCGCCAGCGCCAGAGAATGTGACCGCGCGTGCGTGGGCGCGCCGCGGCTGTTGAAGCAGGAGGACGACGAGTGGAGGAGCACGTGCATCAGCGCGGGCGGTGGCGACGGCCGCCAGCGCGATCGACACTCGGTTCAGCAGCCGCCGGACTTGCCCTTCCATGGTCGACGCAGGTCGATGTGGAGCGAGAGCGAGGCCGGGTCAGGAGTCGAGGAGAGTAGTGGGAACTGGGGGGGCATTGCCATCGCGGCCTTCTGGGCTGCGGCAATGGCCCAAAATATGTTCAGTCTTTAGGAGCTGTTTGGTTTAATGCCTAACTTGTCTAAGCCTAATGTTAGCCATGCCACACTGTTTTAGGCGAGTGTTTGATTGTTGACTAAGGTTAGGCGTGCCACAGAAGTTAGGCAACTTTTGCTTCCATTGCCTAACAAAAAACTGTCTCAAGTGGCGCTCAAATCAACCGTCTAAGCTTAGCTATTTGCCTAAGCTTAGTCATGGTAACAAAACAAACACATGCTACTTTTTTTTAGGCGCGCCTAAGATTAGGTTATGATAACAATCCAAACACATGCTAACATTAGTTAGCTTAGGCGCGCCACAAGTGTGGCAAGTGGCTAAACTTAGACTTAAACAAGTTAGCCATCATCCAAACAGGCCCTTAGTATATGAAAACCAGGGCCTTCGACGATTATTCTCTCTCAATTAGGATGGCCAGGATCTTGGCCCATTGACGTGGTGGGTGTGCAAATCGAACTTATGCTCGGCCCGGCAACTCTCAGTTTTGACAGACGCTGAAAATATCACTCCCGTCGCCGCGCCGCAAACACCAACCGCCGCCGAGTTGCATCCATGGCCTCCTCCTCCACCGCCGCCGCCGCCGCCTCCTCCGGTGCGCGCCGTCTCTCCCGAATATTCACCTCGACCAAGCCTCTCGCCCATCCACAGAATCCGGAGCCCGCGCCGACCCCGCAAGCACGCACCGGCGGGCAGGCAAAACTCGAGCCCGCGCCGACCCCGCAAGCGTCCACTGGCGGGCAGGCGAAACCTCAGCCAGGCAAGCAGCAGAAGTCCCTCCGCAGGATCCTGAAAGAAATCTTCGTGGAGCGCGACCCGGACAAGCTGGTGTCCAAGTTCATAGCCTCGACCGCCAACGCGCGCTTCCGCGACCGGCACCGCGTGTACGAGGTGGCCGTGTCCCGCCTCGCCTCCTTCGGCCGCCACGATGCGGTCGCGGCCATCATCGAAGCGCAGAAGCCATTCCTCGACGGCGAGACAGAAGGCTTCGCTGCGCGACTCCTCCGACTCTACGGCCGCGCCTCCATGCCGTCCCACGCGGCCGCAACGTTCAAGGACCTGTCCCCCCAGCACAAGTCCGTCATTACCTTCAACGCCCTCCTCACCGCCTACCTGGTCTCCCGCGACTACACCGCGCTTGCCACTGCTTTCCAGGAGATCCCAGCTTCTTGCCCCACCGTTATCCCCAGCGTCTACACTTACAACATCCTCATCAGTGCACTGTGCCACAAGCCCGACTTCTCCGCAGCTGTCGATGTCATCTCACTTATGGAGAAGTGCGGTCTTTCCCCTGATATCGTGTCGTTCACCACTCTACTAAATGGGTTTTATAACAATGGTCTCCTGGACGATGCCGTGAAAGTCTGGGAAATGATGAAGGAGAGGAATATTGAGCCAGACACAAAGTGCTACAATGCAAAGTTACGGGGTTTGGTTGCCAAAGGGATGATTGAGGATGCAGAAGCGCTGATCGAGATGATGGAGAAAGATGGGCCAAAGCCTGATACAGTGTCCTACAATGAATTGATTCGCGGGTATATCAAGGAAGGGAGGTTGGATGATGCGAAGAAAGTATACGATGATTTGGTAAAGCATGAATGTGTTCCGAATTCCGGAACATTTGGAACCCTCGTGCCGCGTCTGGTGGAGGCTGGGGAGCTTGATCGTGCTCTAAAATGTTGCCATGAGATCCTCAGTAGGAAGTGCAGAGTGGATGCTTCATTGCTGCAGGGCGTGGTGATTGCATTGGTTGATGCATCAAGAGCGGAGGAGGCTAGAAGAATTGTTGAACTTGGGCGGCAGAACTACTATTCCCGGAAGTGTTTGAGGATACCACATATTGGAGGAAATGATGATGTTGAAGCTGAATCTGGTTGCGAAGATTCTATGTTATACGAAGATGAGTCTGAAAAGGAAGAGGAGCCTAAAAATGCTTGAGGCGGATGCACCTTTGAAGGTAAAGCATTCATCTGTCATGCTGATGCAAATCAAATTTAATTCAATTGCTATCTTCCTGTACTTTTTATTTTTGGCCTGATACATTAAAATGCATGCTTAAGTGCAATTATTTTGATAGTTCGATTTAATCAGATAATGCATTGTGTTCTGTAGTACAAGATTTGTAGCGAAAGTACCTATATTCATTTTACAAGAGATCCATAGGAAGCACTTGTTCTTACTAGAATATTTGGAATGTGCAAATTGTATCAAGGCATCAAAATTGTTCTTTGTGTTTTTGAATCTTGCATAAAGGTAAATATAAGATTTATAAATACTTGCAGCTTCTTGTCTCTGATAATGCCCCTAATATTCCCCAGTCCATCTGATTAAGTATTTCTAGGCTGGAATATGGGCATTTTGTGTATTATGGGAGGCTTGATCTTAATGCCATCAGCAATCAGCTTTTGGTTCTTAATGTCAACTCTGATCAACTTTTCGGTTCTGATTAGCTACTAATGGCATAGTACTAAGCTAGAGCTGGGTATTTGTCAATATAGTGGAACTGTTCATTTTACAGTCAGTTGTGCTATATTCATGCATGTTTTATTTTTCTGTGAACTCTAATTTGATCAAATTACTTGCAACTAAAACACTGAGTTGACTAAATCTGTTATAGAAAGATGCATGGGTGTAGGCGTTTAGCGGTTTATCTTGGTTCAAATTGCTGCTTTCCAGAATAGTGAAGGGGTCCTATTTTGATTGAGAATACATGTAGAGAACTTAGTATTTAGCACTACCACATTAAATGCAATGGGCTATGGCTGGCTAAGCTTTGAGATGGTCTTCAAGAATGTTTCTAAAGTTAAGAAATTAGGATCAAAGGCATTTGAACAATTTGATCTGATGAATTGTGAGTCTCAACTTTAAAGGATGAATTGAACAGGTAGGTCTCTAAATCACCATTAAGCAAGCCATCTCATTTTTTTCAAAAAAATAAATACAATGCACTGGAGGTGCAACAACCTGCATGGTGGGTGCAATTAGTTACTTATCCTGTGAAATGCTCAATTGGATTTCAAAAGTTGGTGTAGAGGTGTGGTTCGTAACATGGATAAAGATTTAGAGAATTGTATGAAGACCATGCCACATGGTGCAGCAAGCTTGTGATTGCGTAGAGTGGCCCTTACAGTGCCCAATAACTTGTTCTGGATCTTTGGTAGCAAATGGCAAAATTAGAACATTTCATCCTTCTAGTTACAGTTGATCATAACCCATATAACCCTGTTACACGACCTAATCATATATTCATCTGAAAACACAACAATGTGGATTTATGATGTCTAATGTCCCAAAGTGGGGATGCAGCAGTGCAGTTCAACCAAGTTGGCCTGAATAGCTCTAGAGTCTAGACACAAACAAACCAACACTAGTCAACGATGTGAGATCTGCCTTAATTCCAAGTTTAGGTTGTGGAATAACAACAACAAAGTCTTTATGCCAAGCGCGTTGGGTGGGCTAGATATGAAGTAAGTTAGGTTTGCAAATTAAGTTGGAAATAAAACAAGAGCATATGTACAAGTTGTTGTACCAATAGCCCATTTCACTCTAAAATTTACTGGCTTGCACATGTTCCATACTAGATTTTTTTTCTTAAGAAAAGTAAATTTTGTAATGTCAAATCTGTTTTTCAAGTGCTAAAAGTTAAGAAAGAAACTACCTTCGCTTCTTACTGGAAAAGGTAGCTGAGTTTCTTATCTCATTCTCACCTGGTCTTTCTTCTATCAATATTTACTTTTGTTATGTTGGTGGTTATCACTCACCTACCGAGTTACCAACTAGGGTAATTCTCTGTCGATACCAGCTTTCTCTGTTCCGTGCTTCTTGCTCCTGCTGAGTCAAGATTAATTGGGTCTTCTTTTGTTTGTAGGCTATATATATGTCTTGGTGCCACCGCACGACGTTCAGGTTGGGTATTGGCAATATCAAAAATTACAAAAACTTATCAAACTATTTTGTTATTCAGTCCTTCTGCAGTGGGTTCCCTGATATGCCATGTCCCATTCATATGAGAACAATATTTTTCGTCTCATATATTGGGCACTTAGTTGTCTTTGATGCCTTGATAGTCCATCATAAATTATCATTCTCTGCTTATCTCACGGTGTATATAATGTTTTTTCTCTGCCATCTGTTTTCAACGGCCCAGCTTTGCTGTTGACTGACTATTGAAAAGAAATGCACGTGACAAGTAAGGTTCTAGACGGGGTTTATTGAGGCCTGTTAGGAATAAAATGGCTGTGTCTCGGCCTATCGATGTGGTGGCTCGTGAACTTGAACGTTTTGTCCCATCCAGATCAAGAGATGCCCAAAACAGGTGCTCAAACAGTTGTGGGCCACTAGGCCCTCTTTCACCCCCCAAAGAAAAGAAAAAACGCCTGTCGAATTGGCAGCAACAAGACGTCCTGGTTCACGAGTCCAGCTCCTCCGTTTGAGATTTATTATGAATTTTAGTTAGGTTTTACCTATATGGGCTCAAATTCCAACACTCGTACGATCTTCCATCACTGGCGTGTCTCGCTCTGTGATCAGATTATGATTAGGCAGCTTTTTTTTATTCAGTCCGCGAAGCGCGCGATTATTTGAAAACTGCACACGTGAAGCACGCAGCTCCAGTTTACAGTTTCAGACATCATGCAAATCCAAAATCTGGGTCTGAAAAATGAAACGAACCGTTGACTGGAAAATATAGAAGATAGCTCCCGAATCATACAACTAGTTTTGCATCTCGCGGTGAAAACTTGCAACTAAAACTAATCCAACTAAAATTTCTGAATTACACCCTTTTCCATATTCAAAAAATTGTCATCTTTCAATTAAAAAATGACAATTTTCTTGGAACTGAGGTGGTATGTGCTAGCCTACTTCTGTTCTTAACCTCGTCTCCTGTTCGAAGTGTCATATTCGCCACAATGCAGAGGCGGGCGAGTTGGTAGCACGGTTTTCTTTCTCTCTTTAAATCCCTTGATACTTAAGTTGATTCCAGGAGCAAGCTGCACTGGCTCAAGTGTTATTGAACACCATTTCTATCAGCACGAGCGACGCAGCAACAAGTAAGCATGGCCATGGCAGCCGGCAGCGACCGCGCTCTGCTCTCACTCCGAATCCTCCTCTTATGCGCGCTCGCTGCGGCGGCCACAATGTTGCTCCCTCTCGCCACGAGTCCATGCGACAAGTCCCTTTCTAAGACCATCCTCGCGATCACCGGCCTTGACCCCTACCTCGTCTCGTGGGCCGGCGACGCCCCGCTGTCCAAAGGCGCCGGCGACGGTAAGAAGGCCGGAAGCGGAGGGCCCATAGTGACCGACCTGTTGTGGTGCGGTAAGCCCGACCTCCCGGCCCACGCGCTCCCGCCGTTCCGCTGCTGCCCGCCGATGTCAGAGTCCGAACCCGTCAACTTCACGTTCCCGGACCCGGGCGAGCCGCTCCGGACGCGGTGGCCGATGCACGAGGCCGGCGCTGCGTACATGGCGAAGTACGCCCGCGCGATGGCGCTGATGAAGGCGCTGCCCGAGTCGGACCCGCGCAGCTTCTACCAGCAGGCCAACATCCACTGCGCCTACTGCACGGGGTCGTACCGGCAGGTGGGGAGGCCGGAGCTGCCAGTGCAAATCCATTTCTCTTGGCTCTTCTTCCCGTTCCACCGCGCATACCTCTACTTCTTCGAGCGCATCGCGGCGAAGCTGCTGGGCGACCCCAGCTTCGCCATGCCATTCTGGAGCTGGGACGTCCCCGAGGGGATGCGCATCCCCGTGGAGTTCGCCGACGTGACGTCGCCGCTGTTCGACCCAATACGGAACCCGCGCCACGCGCCGCCCACGGTCGTTGACCTCGAATTCGATCACGTCGAGAAGAACTGCACCGACGAGCAGCAGATCCAGCATAACCTCTGGGTCATGTACAAACAGGTCCAGTCCTCCGCTATCACGCTTCTTTATTTGCTTTTTGTTCTTCCAGTTCCAGTTCACTTTTTTTAACAGACGACGACACAGTACTAAGTTACGTGTAAACATTTCAGATGATCAGCAACGCCCCGTTGCCGTCCCTCTTCCTGGGGCAGCCGTACCGCGCCGGCGACGCGGCGATGCCTGGCGCCGGCACGGTCGAGATATACCCGCACAACACGATGCACACGTGGACCGGCGACATCTCGCGGCCTAACGTAGAGGACATGGGCGTCTACTACTCCGCGGGGCGCGACCCCATCTTCTACCCGCACCACGCCAACATCGACCGCCTCTGGGAGGCGTGGCGCCGCATCGGTAACCGGCCCCAGGTGGACTTCACGGACCCGGACTGGCTCGACTCCTCCTTCCTCTTCTACGACGAGGACGCCCGCCTCGTGCGCGTCACCGTCCGCGATACGCTCGACATGGGCAGGCTCCGGTACAGGTACGACGGGGTCGGGCTGCCGTGGCTTACCGCGCGCCCGACCGCCACTCCCGGCGTGAACCGCGGGCGAGGCAAGCTTAAGTCCGTCAGCTTCCCGGTGTCCCTCGACGACAAAGCGGTGTCCGTGGAGGTTAGGCGGCCGGCGGTGAAGAGGGCGCTGGAGGAGGTGCTGGTGGTGGAGGGCGTCGAGACCGACGGCGCGGAGTTCGTCAAGTTCGACGTGTACGTGAACGCCGTGGAGTACAAGGAGGTCGGGCCGGGCGGGCGGGAGATGGCCGGAAGCTTCGTGTCCCTGAAGCACCCCGGCAAGGAGGGGGAGGTGGTGCGGACGAGCATGAGGCTGGCGTTGAATGAGCTCTTGAAAGACTTGGACGCCGACGACGACCGGAGCATCACGGTGACGCTGGTGCCCGTGAAGGGAAAGGCCAGAATCGGAGGCCTCAGAATAGTGTACATGGCAGAGTGATTTACAGCATAAGCTAGCTGCGCAGTTTTTCGTTGGAGAATTATACTTTATTTTTCTTGAGTATAGTGAGAACAATTGTGAATATATATATATATATATATACTTGTGTTACAGATAATGAGTTCTGAGCGATCCCTCCGTTTGATGCGCTTTTGCCTTGTCTACATCCAGTGTTGCGGTATTCATGACATGCGACGACGTACTGAATAGATACCCACATCGGCACAGTTCTCAAATACATTCAAACAACGTGAACACAGTAATGTGCCAGAATTAAAAAAAACTGAACACAAAAGCGTATCAATTTCGTGCATCCATTGGCCACTGTAATATGAAATTCCCGCACTCATCAATGTGACCTACAATTTACACCATCCGTCAACCGTGGCACGTCTAGTAAAAAGTTTGGATCTGACATTGATCTGTCCTGCTATGCAAATCAAATTTGATTCAATGTGCTACCTTCCTCTATACTGTTTTATTTTTGGCCTGATACATTGAAATGCATGCGCCAATGCAATTATTTTAGATACTTTAATCAGACAATGCAAATTAATTGCAACTAGAACACAGAGTTGACTAAATATGTTATAGAATGAAGCATGTGGCCTTGCATGATGCGTATCTTTAGGCAGAAACAACACGCGACATAAACGTCCTGATTGACAAGTCCAGCTGCTCCCTTGTCGTCACTACGTGGGTAATCTGCTGAAGCATCAAAAAGTTGGTCAGAGTAAACATATGATCAACCATTAGACAGACACCCAGCAAGAACAGAAGGCTCCAAACTTACAAAAAAAAAAAAACAATGTCAATTGGGTTCAGCAGCTCGAGGCTTTCGGGTTGTACCTGTACGTGTGCCGTGTGCGTGCGGTCAAGTTCCACCCATGCGAATGCGTGCTGGTCGTGGTCAACAGAGCAAAGGTTCAATGCGAGTGTTTTTACTCTCTGGTGAGAGGGCGGCGTCCGGTCAGACAGACCCATCGTTTGGTTAGTGCTTCCACCATTTCGTTTTATTTGTTACTGATTAATTTAAAATTTTGAAACGAAAAAAGTATAGTTGCAGAATGCGATTTCGTCTTAAAACTTGTATTAAATCTAAAGCACTTGTACTGATGGAGAGGCGTGTCCAATAATGTAAACCATCAGCCTGTTGGTTCTGCAGCCGGCCGCTGGTCGGAGCGAGCACCGCGGCGATAGTGACAAACTGGTACCTGGGGACCAAGGAGGCCTGAGCAGCCACAGGCCATTGCAAGCCCAATGGTCACACGACACGGCCCCAAACCTTGTTAACGTTGGTGGCGTAAGAAAACCGGCGGACCTTGGGCTAGGCCGTTACGCCAGCGCCGAGCTTGCCAAACGTTCATGGCGCCCGGCAGGCTGCGGGCTGCCGCCGCGGGGAAGCGCGACGGGACCATCGCTACTGTTGTCGCAGACACCTAGACAGAAAAGGCACATTGAATGTCCGGTTCAAGCGGCAGGTAGCATTCATAATTGTGACAACGACACGGCATTGCACCGTGCATAGCGCTGAACTGAAGGATAACAGGCGGCACTTGCTTGCGACTACAACGATAAGATTTGCTCAGAGGGTTTTAACAGAAGCCAGGACAGTTTTCAGACAAAAGGATCGACGCTGAAGTTACGCGGAGAGGGGGCCTGAGAAGCCATTCAAGAGAGAACAGTGAACTTGCACCTAGTCGATTCAGACTTCAGAGACGACAATGCAATAGTCAATGATCGAATGGCAGTTAAAAAATGGTGATGAAATTCGGCTTCCGCAATCACAGGCACATTTGCTGGAGGACGGGGGCACGGCAAGAATAGGAATTAGTAGGACGGAGAAGCACAGTTGATTCCACCACGAAATCTCGTGCAACAGGAGTTTCAGACGAACCACGAATGCATGAACACAAGAAGGCATCGAGTACGCACCTACACAAAAATGGACAAACGCATCGGACAGACTGGCTAAACGCTGTGTCTCGGACTGGTGCAACCGAGACGTGTGCACCAGTGGACGGAGAAAAGAATGGCTAATTACTACTGCAGGGAGAACTTAACAATCAACGAGGGAGATGTTTGGTGTCTCTCGGCTACGGCTTGCATATCACCACGAAGCAGGGGAGCAGCGCCCTCGGGTTCAGCAGGTACAGCTCCTCGATGTTGGAGTACGGCCCCACCTTGCCGGCGAGCGAGTCGAAGCCCGTCTGGCCGACGAACTCCTTGAGGTTGTCGAGCGGCTTGTGCACCCTGCCGGCGATGACCCTGCACACGAGCAGCGCCTTGCGCGTGGACGCGTTGGCGTTGTCGTCGTCGGGGGGCGCCTCGATGGACTCGAACGCGCGGCCGCTGGTGGACGTGGTGAAGACGCCCACGCCAGCCTCCTTCTTGGACGAGAAGCCGTGGCGGATGATGCGGCAGACGGCGCACTTGTCGGAGGCGCAGAGGGTGGAGTTGGAGGAGGAGCCGAGGGCGCACGAGATGGTGGCGCCGTGGAAGCGCAGCAGCTCGTTGCCGTCGGCGAGGCAGCGCGGGTGCTTCTTGGGCAGCTTGCTCGCCTTGAGCTTCACGGCCTCGCGGTACTCCTCGAAGCGGGACAGCGTGCGCTGCGTGTTGTGCACCTTGAACACCCGCTCGATCCGCACGCAGCCGCTCTCCGACTTGAGCAGGCTCGTCCGGCAGATGATCTCCACGATCTTCCGCGACGAGTCACCTTCCATCAGCTCCGTCACTGAGACCAACAAACACATCGTAGGTAAGAAGTTGTAAGAACCACGAAAAGAAATGGAATTGTTTGTCTTCCAAAACAAACTAGTCGGTGAAATCAAGTTTCTGCATGATGCTTACTGCTTTTTCCTTGAAAAAATTCAGTAAGAATCCTATGAGTAGCATAGTCAAAACAGAACCAAAATGAGAATAAAAGGAACGACGATATTAAAGAGCCGTCCGCACGCTACAGCCTACGAAATGCAGAATCTAACAGGATCTGATGTACCAAGCTCGCAGTTATTGAAAAAGTTGGGAGCACGGACTCGCAAAAGGAGCAAAAAAGCAAGCGTTAATTTGGATGAACATAGCGGTGAAACATTCAAGCAAACGAGAGATGCGGCACTGACTAAAGTGCGCCACCGCCCACCGTCAAAAAACCGTGAGGATCCACGGTCACGGGCACTGGAGTGTACGGCGACGGAAAGTTAATCCGCGTACGATGAGGGATGCAAATGCATGTCGGCGGCAGCCTTACCTGCATGCTTGGAGAGGTGGTGCGCCTCCAGCGCCTCCCACTTGGTGAACTGCTCGTCGCACCTGTGGCAGCTCAGCCCGCCGGAGGAGCCCTTGTTGACGCCGCCACTCTTGGCGGTGCTTTCTTCGCAGGACGCGCGGTGGGCCGAGACCGCGGAGCCGTTCCGCTCCAGCAGCACGTTCGGGGACCTCGGCGGCGTGCACCGGACGCTGCTGCCCCGGCAGGAGCCGCTGTACTGCAGCAGCCCGTGCCCGTGTCCGGCGGCCCACGCGGGGCCCGGCGTGCCCGGGCGGAGCGTGCCGACGAACGACACCACGCCGCCGCCGTCAGAGTCGTGCGGTGCCGCCCCCGCGGCGCCACCGAGGCCGCCGCACCCGGTGATCTTGAGCTCGCAGCGTGAGTTGGTGCTGAGCACGACCTCGTGGGCGATGGGGTTGAGGAACTCGCTGCTGCCGATGGACCGCGGGCTGCAGCTGGGCGGCTGCCCCGGGTGGCGCTTGCTACCGTGGATGACGTCCCGCAGGTTGGCAATCGATCTGGAGCACCCGGAGCGCGCCGCCCGCTTCGTCACTATCGACGACAGGTGCCCCCCGCCGCCGCCCGCCGCACTGGGGCCGGCCTTGGGCCTCGGCACGTGCACCTCCGACGGCTGCGACCGGCAGTGCAGCGACTTCTTGAGCGCAAACCACACCGTCGGTGCCGCAGCCTTCTCCTCCTCGGCCCGGCCTGAACCGGCACCAGCACCACCGGTGGCAGCACTCGCACGCCGCCTCCTCTCGCCCATCTCGCCGCAGGTGGGCGCTGGCGCGCAGCTGGCAGTGTTGGTCTGTCAGTGTGGAGCGCGCATCCGAGCGGGAGCAGCCGCGTCAGGAGGCGGGAATTAAAATCGTCGTCTGCGGGGTTGGGTTGGGCGGCAGTAAAGACGCACCACCAAACAAAAACTTTGCTTGCTCGTGTTAGCTGCCTTGCTTGCCTGTCGTTGGCCTGGCGTGTTGCGCCTCGCGCGGCGAGCTCGATAAGTTAAAGGGAGGGGCGGAGGGCGGCAGGCGGTTGGTGCGACCTTTGACTTTGCCAGGGCCCAGGGAAGGGTGGTCATTGTCACTTGACAGCGAGGTTACTTCCAAGCGTAGGAGGGCAAGGAAACGAGATGGAGACGGGGACCAGGCGGTCAGGTGAAAACAAATCTTGAACTGTTCTAAACGTGGACCGCTCCCTGCGGCAGCGCCGGGCGGGGGCGCTCAGGACAAGCGCCGTGATCGCGCGAGCAGGAGCAGCCATTAAGAAACGGCCGAGAGCGTGATACAGCAGGTGCGGGACACGAGAGTGTGGGTTGTGCTCGATGTGGAATTCGGTGCCCGTATCCAATTCCGGTGTGCAGCGGCAGCTTTTCGGAAAGCGGCGTGTTGTTTTACCAGGTTTCGGGGGCACGGGGCCACGGGCTCGTGTTCGTCCGAAGTGTTCCCAACCTCCTCTGTCAGGCTTGTGAATTTTGGGGACTGCCGTACTTGTGATTTTTTGCTCAAGGAGGATTAGACCAGAGCCCTGCCTATGATATGTGCAAAATCTTGACAGGTGTCGATTTACTTGGTCCTTTTCTTGATGGGAAAAGAAATCAGAGGAGACGATCCTGCGAAACTGTAGGTCTTGGGTAGCATTATCACTGCAACCATTATGTTGATCCGAGGAGCACTACTGTACTGTGACTCGGTAGCATGGGCGTGCGCGTACATAAAAAAAAAACGCAGAACGCTGGCCGAGGCTTCTCCTAATCAGTCGTCAACGCCCAAACCCCAGTCTCGAACGCACCCATGAATAAATGCGCTCTCAATGCCTCGCCTAGGTTCTCCAACTAACCATGGCACGGCCCGGCCGGCAGGCATTTTCATTCAGGTCACAATGCCTAGTGGCAGTCTCGAACGCATCCATGAATAAATACGCTCTCAATGCCTAGCCTAGGTTCTCCAAGCAACCATGGCACGGCCCGGCCGGCCAGCATTGTCATTCAGGGTACCGCGACTGCAAACGCCGATCCGGAAATCGACAGAAACCTGCGTCCCATTCGCCCATTCTGGTGTAACAGTATACCAAGTAGTACAGGTGTACGTGTACTCCGTAGTACGTAAAACGGTACGTGGTCCACTCCAAAGCGGCGCCACCATGTTCGTGCTATAACGACGGATTTTGCGGTTTCGTTACGCCAACCTCCGCGCTCAACGGCTTTGTCTTAACTCTCCGTGCAAGCTCACTCGCAAGCACCCCCGGCGCGCGGGTATGGGTCGTCACAGTGATTCCGAGGTCAAGAATGTTTCCTCTGGACGACAAAGAAAGGTGTTGAGCAGCTCAGAGGTGTTCGATGGCCACTTTTGTGTCGAGTTCAATGTGCTCTCCTTTTCATGCGCGGTACTAGCTCGGGCTGCTACTGGGGCAAGCACTGATGCTGTAAATTGGCGCGTGTCCTCTGCATAGGTTTGGCACTATTTGCAGGCTAAATCATTCATCAGGAGTACGTACGTTAGACGCAAGCGAAGAGATGGTATGCTGTACGAACGCGACGCTTGAAACTGTGTTCAAAGCATGGTACCGACCGTGAATTCGATCAGGTGGCAATGCACGAGGTGTCTCTGGCAGTCTCGCTTGCTTCAGTTCCATCAGGCAGATAAAAACTGCATGAAGCTCATGCTATCCCCATTTTTCTGTGTAAGATTGAAGATTCGAGGTTACTACTAGTCGACACAGGCAAATTGGCCTCCGTGTCCGGCGGTCTTAGTTTTATGCTGTACAACCTCCACGGGTGAACGGAGCTCGTTCATTGAGGCAACAACGCGTTCTTCGCCGTTGTTAGCGTTCGACGGTTAGAAAAAGGCAACCGATGGCAGTGCCCAAATCATGATAACCATTCTAGTGCGTGCTCCTTGATAGTCTATCATCATCACAGGGAGTGGTCTGGTTGTCTGCTCCCGAAATCTCCTGAATCAGTGCTTAAAAGCTGTTCCCCTTTTTTACTTATGGGGGGACAACGTTTACATGGCGCAACATAATTGTGGACGCAAATTAGCTAGTGTAAACAGTTTGCCACTACGTACTGCGAATCTACAATTCTTCTATCATACAGATCTCTGCCGAGCAAACGAAAATTTCAGACGAAGCAACGTTTAGAACTCTGTTGTCTGCACAACTGATAGCTGTAGCAGTATCAAATTTTGATGCGGGAATGATGCTCGGTCTGTGTTACCTTAAGTGTGCATCACGGTAGGGTCTAGCAGATGAACAGAGTATACACTTAGGCGTCGTTTGAAATGCAATATGAGAAAGAACTGCTTCCGCCCGTTTGTTCCTCTTGCCTATAGATGGCCGGATGGGCCGGCACGAGGCACGATAAATTTGGACCGGCCCAATTACCGAACGGCCTGGTTGCCACCAAGAAAGACTGTCCCCGACGGACCGGACGCGAACCACAGAGCAAGCCACCTAGCCAAGGCAACGCAACCAACGAAATGCACGATGCGCCGCGAGGACCAGGCAGCGCGGGTGGGTGCGCTCGTACGACGGAGGCTTTCCCGACACGGGCGTGTTTGTGAAGGCGCCGGCAAAGCCCACCAACACCTCCAAGTTCTGTTCACCGGGCGCGGGCCGTACAAGGAGCGCACGCCAAGGTCAAGTCCGCCAAGAGGTCGCGCGCGCAAGTTCAGGAAGCATCGACTTCTTGGAGGGAGACGATGCCGAGGACTTGCGCGCCCGCGTACGAGTGGGCGTTCGAATACAGAGTGGTACTACTTACTAGGCGCGCTTCCTTGTTCCTTCCGCGTGTGTGTGGTGCGCAGTGGATAGTACTGCATGCTGTCAGCAAACGCAGAAGTTTCGGATAACTATATTGTTTCCTGAATATGTTTCGCCTGTTATGATGAAGTTTCATTGAGCTGCCGTTCCAGCATAAATCTACTGACTTTTGATGCGGGAAAAACCAACAAGTAATTAAACAAACAGTGCTCCCCCAATGGAACGAAAAAAAGCAAAAATACACTAAGGAAACTTCTCTCGCTCAAGAAATAGCTTAATGAACACACAGAAGTAAGGCTACTCTCAAATCTCAACAGATATAGCAGCATCACGATCTAAACATACGGGACAAGCAATGGGACGTGCACATGACATGCGGTGTAGTCTCTGATCTAGATTCTCTCAGTCTCACAGAACTACAAGCATAAACCCGCCGCCGACAGCTGCTGCTAGCGCCACCGCGACCTTGCGATGCGGCACGGCAGCCCCCCCGGAGGTCGTCGGTGGCGGCGGTGGGGAGGACATGGGCGCGAACGCCGCCTCAGGAAAATCCTCCTCCACGGACTGCACTGTGGGTGCCCGTGCCGGCGCCGCAGTTACAGGCGGGCAGTACCCCTTCTTATGCTTCTTCTTGTGCCCGACACGTCTCGATGGTGCGGCTGCGGGTGCTGGCGCTGGCCACCACGACGACCGTGGCGCTGGTGCCCGTGCCATAGGCGCCGGCGTTAGCACCATCGTTGTTGGCGCCGGTGCAGGTTCCCCCCTCGCGTAATCTGGCGGCGGGAGAAGAGGCGGCGGCGGCGGCGGGCTTGTTGGTGTGGTGGGTGCCGGACGGTCGGCGACCTCAATCTCCATCTTCATGCCGTTGAGGCAGTGTGCCGGCGCGCCGCAGATGAAGTAGCGCTTCCCCGGCATGGTGAGCAGAACGGTGGTGCTGCCGCTGGTGTCGTAGGTGACCGGGTTGGTCGTGATGCACTCGTCGAAGGCGTGCTTGGTCACTTCCAGGACGTTGTGGTACGAGTTGTAATTGAATGCTGCATACCGGTGCATGCACTGCATAAGAACGAGCAGCTACTTGTACTTGGTATGCAGAGGGCAGAGCGCGGACAGAGACAGTAAACGTATATACTTACTCAGAGTGTCACCCGGAGCGAACGTCTGGGCTTCAGCCCAGGACTTGTAGTTGGTCCTCCCGTCCCAGCCGCCGTCCGGGCTGCCAACGACGTAATCGGTGGCGGTTACGGCATGTATCAGCGACAACATCACGGCGGCGCAGGTAAGCGCCCTCATCGTCGCGTCCATCTTCATCGCAGGTACCGGAGTGGAGTCACCGTAACTGGTGAAGCTGCAGCCTCTGCCAGTCCTCCATATATAGAGAGAGATGAGGAACCACCGGCACAAGTGTTGGCACGGAATTCGCAGGGGCGGATCGTGGTACGCGGAAAACGCCAAATGAGTTGGTAGAGGTGTCACGGAACAATTGGTATGTTTGATCAGCTTTCCGGGACGACGGGGGGACAGCGCTGTGTATACACTCTTCCGGCCTTTCCCCGTAATGGCCAAGTTATTTTGATCGAGGCCATGTGCACGTACGTACGTCCAGAGACCGGCGAACGGTACATTCCCTGGGCACGCAGAGAGCTAGATCGATCGGCAAAACGCCCCGCCGCTCGCTGCCAAAAGGATCCAGCCGGAAGGCAGCAACAAGGCACGCCTGCTTCCATCTCCCGCACCTCGCGCGCCGGCCGGCTACCCATCGCGTACGGGCCGGCGCGGGGTGGAGAACGAAAAGCGGCGCTTCGCGCGTGCACCGGCCCGCTCGAGGTGCCTTTTGCCGTGTCGCGCCGTGCTGTCTTCTACTACGTACAGAAACAGCCAGTAGGATCATCCCGGCGTTTTGCTGCTCCGGGGGTCCAGGAGAAACATTCATCCACGTCGCGGCGGAATCTGCCCCGGCGTCGGAAGCGGCCGGGTGAACAGTCCAAGGGCGTGGGGACTTGGCGGAGCACCCGGCTCCCGCGGGCGCGGTCCGGCGCATGTGCCGGCGCGCACGCGAGCGGGCGCCGGCGGCTGTGCGTGCGATGCGCGGCGCTAACGCGAGGGAGAAGGAGCCAAACGGTTGATCCGAAACGCGCGGTAAAGCGACCGGGGGACACAGCAAAGTTGGTTTTGCTTTTGGCAAAAAAGCGGAGGGGAGCGCACGCCGAGCGGCCGGCGGTGACCATTTGATGCGTGCGCGGCGCCGCGCCCACCGTGCACGGATCCAGCAGGGCGCGGACCGCGGAGGGGGCAGCCGGGCAGGTCACGTTCGATTCGAGGGTCCTGGCCTGTTGTTCTTCTAGTAGTTGTGATCGGCCGCCGTCCAAGGTTCCGGCTGGGCTGGACCGGTGACTTCTGGACTGGGGTTCTCACTTGATGAGCGTCCGTTGCTTATGCCGGCCCAGCCAAGATCCAAGAGCTTCGAGGTGTTTGCGTGCGTTCAGCAATCACTACGGCAGACGGGTAGAGTACGAACAGTAGTACATCTGTAATGAGGATAGGCTTAAAAAAGCAGAGTACACACCTTTTTTTTATAACAAAACCAATTTTCAGGGCGTTAGATGTATACGCCCCCCGTTTATGTACATAAAGTTGAATTAGTGTTCATAATCAGTCATGCCCCCTTTCCGATAGTTCATCAGAAAGGGAATTTATTTCAGTAGCCAAAACGGTGTACATAAGCAGCATAAATGTGGACATAAGCATCCTCCTTCTCCTTCAGAAAATACTCTAAAAGGCCAAGCCAAAACAAGACATAAACACAATAACCTCTCGCTCAATGTGGACATGGTAACTTGAAGCCCATGTATGCTCCAGTGGTGTACTGCGCCCAAATATCTAGCGCTCCAGCGCAGGTGACAATCACAGTGCTGATTGCCATGATGCCAGTAACCAAGAACACGATCAGCGAGACCCGCCCGGACTTCCTGATGGCCCGATGAATCACGACGGACCCAACAACTGATCCAACGAAGCATATCGCCCCGTAAACGGAAGCCTCTCCGATGTCTTTCATGCCCAGCAGGATGAACTGAACCATGGACATCGATGCGCAGAACAGGACCATAAACGTAGATGTAGCTGCTGCAGTCTGCAAAATTACGCGAATTGATAGGTTTGTAAAGCCTGCACTGATGTCTGATTCAATAGGAATATAGTTAGACATTTGTAAAACCATTGAAAGTCATCTAAGTACCTGCGGAGGAATTCCGATCTGAAGAAGAACAGGGTTCAGAAGTAGCCCTCCTCCAATGCCAAAGAGGCCACTCAACGACCCGGTGACAAAAGCCGCGAGTGGGAACGCGAGTGATGGCAAGGACCCCGTTCCTTCAGTACCCACCAGAGCTTCCTGCATGACATGTACTGATCAGCGCAAGTTGCTCTATCGGGAAACTCGATCGCAATAATAAACGCAGATAAAATTGGGCTACCTTGTCATCTTCTTGGTCATCAACAACTTGTTTCTTGCTCTTGGCGTGGATAATGTACCATGTGAAAGCCACCGCGAAAGGAAGCTGGGACAGGGTAAAAAGCCAATACGCGATGCCGCAAGGTTTTATCTTGATCACACCCTGAGTAGATAAGATCAAATTTGTATGAAATATCTGAATGAGGACGTGCGTTTGCTATTATGGCTATCTGTGATTTATATATTTTATTAAGACTACGCATTGAGTCGTCAACTTGCCATTAACGTTTCCTGTGCTCTGATCCTGAATCGGTATACAAGGAATATGGAGTGGAGAAGCACAAAAGGTTTTTGAAAAGGTATATCGACGCCGGTTTTAAATATAATTTGTGGCCCCAGCCCCCAGGGCGATGCCGGCCTGCTTCAAACATGCCATTTGACATTTGACACTGACAAATCAAAATTCATTAGCTGTGTTTCTCCTAGCTGTTAGTTATTTCTCGAATGAACCTAGACGTACATAACGAGTCAGGTTATGAAAAGTGAGTCTCTAGGCATGATCCAAGTCTTGGACGCCCTTGAGGCAGATGACACGCGTGTTGAGGTGCTACAAGGCCTGTTCCTGTCGAGTAAAAACGACCTCGAAACTCCATAATTCCACTGGAGCAGCGAAAGAAACCCAACGACGGAGAGGACCATCCGTCCTTCCCCAACCCCTACTTTTTCACCAAAGGCGACGAAACGAGCATATTGCGATATGACAACCGAAAGGGCGCCGAGATTACGAAAGGCACTATGCTTTCTTGATTGGCATCATATGCTCTGCGATCCGTTTCCCTGTTGCTAGTACTCTACCTACGTGCCTATAGTGCTCATCATGACGGACCAGTACCTTCAGTTCAGTGCGGTTCATCGGGAATGCTGCCGTGACCGTGATGCGCGTGTCATTTTCGTGGGTCAGCAACGGTGCGGCGGTTATCCTGTAACGGCGGGTCGGGAGAGGCTTCCGGGCGAGAGAACACGTCGCGGAGCTGAGCCATACGTACCTTCCCGTGCTTATCTCCGATGAAGACATGGAGCGCGAAGAAGCAGAGCCAGACCACCAGCAGCAGCGCCACGTCCTTCCACGGGAACCCCGCGCCGCCTTCGCCATTGTCGACCAGACTGCCGTCCCGGGCCAGCAGCAGGTGCTCCTTGTAGTCGCCGCGCCCTCCGCCCTCGGACCTCCAGATCTTGACCCCGGCGCGGCACGTCTTGAAGGTGCAGAAGGCGAGGAACAGGGCGAAGAGCACGGTGATGAGCCACTCCGGGAACATGAGGTTGCACACCACCCCGATGCTCACGCCCAGGAGCAGGCACGGCTGGAACAGCAGCGCGATGTCGTAGTCGATCAGCGTCCCGCCGCCGCCCGTGCGGAGGAGGTTGTAGAGCACGTTGGACGCGGCGCCGCCGGTGACCATGAAGGACGAGTAGGTGGTGGCCCGCTTCAGGCCCAGCCCCGCCACCAGGTTCAGGATCGGGAGGAACAGAGAGCCGCCGCCTACGCCGCCGGCGCTCGACACGGCCGCGGCCAGGAAGGAGAGGACCCATGCAGCGACGGTGCCCAGCGCCGCGCTGCCGCCTAAGTGTGAGGACTGGTCGGCCATGTAGCGTTCCCGCCATCGTGACGCCTCGGCGAGCAGGTCTGGGAGGTGGCCGGCGGGACGTGAAGTAGAGGTGGAGTTGAAAGCTGCCGCGCCGGAAAAGGAAGCGGAGATGGCGGCAAGGAGGAGAGGGACGAGCTGAGCAGTCCTCGTCATCTTGGAGTTGGTATGCAGTTCGTCGACTTCGAGAAATGTGTGGCGAGACAATCCGTGATCCTGCGTTTTATATGCGACCATTGTAGGAGATTATTGCTATTTTGGATCTTTCAATAGCTGGCATCGAGAGAGAAAATGATTTAGTTTGGAAAGAAGTTTTCTGAAGCGTTAAAACATTTATAACGGACCAACGAATTGACACAAGGCTCATCCAGCATCGAAGAACTTGGAGAGGAAAAAATATTTTGAGCAATTCAGTTGCTAAAAGAAAAGGAAATAATTGAACCGAAACAGTTGACAATTGGAACTCAGTATGTTGCGGAGCAAATGTCGTATAAAACCGGCATTTTTTCCCTGGATACCATTTCATACAAAGAAACGGCTACTAGTCTAGATTCATCTCCCTTCTGGCCATCTCATCGTCCAGTTTACACAAATTACTGGTCTCTCCAGCATCCTCACTATCACCTCCACCAGGTTGGCCGACTTCTTCAACCGTCATGCTGCCCCTTCAACCTACAGGCTCCACCTAGATATCCTTGTGTGACACTATTTGGCCCCGATCTCACCAAGCACCAGAAGCCATAAACATCATAACCAACATAGCCAGCAACGCCCTCGCCAGCCTATCCAGCACCGGGCCCGATCTCACTTCATTCTATTATCATCGAGCTCTTCCACTCGAGGTGCCATCTCTTTCTGGCTGATTATAAAGTAATCTTAATTCGTCTATCAAAGTTTTTTAAATCAACAATTATTCTATTATCCCCTTCATTTCATTAGCATTTGTTTAGGCCAACAGTAAGCACAGTCCTCACATTAAACTAAGAAAGCAAAATATGAAATGATTTTCTATGTTAATTACACTGTTCTCAAATATGCCATTTTCAAACATGCGGTCAAACTTAATCAACCTTGACTATTGGAACACAATACACAAGTATAAAACGGTATTAATATTTTTAACATGGAAAATAATTTCAAATTGATATATTTTTAATAAATTAAGTTTAAATGGCAAATGAAACCTAGTGTAACTTTTTTTTTACAATTTATTCTAAACAACAGAGAGAAAATATAGTATAGGGACCCTTATTGAAAACATAGATTGAGATAAACAATATTGCACTGGCTGAACTTCTAATTTTCTTTGTAGATATTGCAAAAGTTACCAAGAAATTGACAATATTAATAAATGGATAGTAAATGAAGCTATAGGAAAAAACTAACGGATACAGAAGAAAATGCGTTGTTGGTCCAGCCAACATGAAAAGGGGATGGCATATGTGAATCAATGAAGATATCTGGTAGCTAACACTATAATGAGTTAAAGCAATATTAGCATTAAATATTCACAAATTACACCCTATTATTGGAAATGCAATGAACACTCTTGTTATGTACAAATTTTTGTAAGATAGAAACCACCAACTTACATCACTAAAGCTTACGTACCCATAGGGTATCATTCAACCTCCCTTTCAATCTTTTTATCAGTAAAATGTTCATGAATGCCTATGAATAGAACTATAGAAGAGAGGTCAAGGACTCCAGATGGAGAAATGAAAGAATTCAGCTACACATGCACAACGAAGACTTCAATGATTAAAGAGGCTTCTCCATCACCGTCAATCATCTGCAAGCCATGTAGAGAGATTTGAAATAGTGAAAATAAATCTAGGCACGCATCTATAACTGGATATTTGCATGGCAGGGGGGCAAGCACGCAGTACATGATGTGAATGGTAAACCTAGACAACTAAAACTTCTTAATTACTTACCTTGATAACAGTCAATCTCACAGGTCTAGGAGTTGCTCTCTATCTTCACCATCCTCTTTGCTATTTACAAATCCGAGCTGGGCCTCTGACTTAAGGCTCCCAGTATTATTTACAAGCTCGGCATCATATTCAACATTTGGATTCTTATTTACAGCAGAACCACTATCATCTACTAAATATTTACTGAGACCACTGTAATCAGAGCTTTTGGGGCCTTCGGACATGTAGTCTAAGGAATTGCAGCTGCTTCTGCAGGAAAGTCCATCTTCTGAAATTCCAGACTTCTGCCGCTGAAGCAGTCCATACCTGTTATTATCAGGAACATTCAACCTGGAGGGAAAAGGATTGATTACACGAGAGATCAATCAGACAAGAATATCAGCAACCCTTCCCATTCGAAGATAAAGCTTTCAGACATCTAACCAGAATTAGCCAGCCTTTATAAACCATACAAATGACAAAAATCAATCAACAACAGAAATAGTAATTCTAACATCATATCATTTGCTAATGACAAGTGCTTGCTCAGGCCTGCAAGTTTAGAGCATACCTTGTCGGTTGAAATCTTGAAGTATGCAAAGAGTCAAAGACTGGTATGAGATTCTTTGACTTTGATTCAATGTTACGAGTCTGCAATTTTTCTATTTGAACTTCCCCTGACATTGTATCGATATTGTCTGCTCCGAAAGCACCACCCTCCATTACTTGAAAGTGTACCTGGCACCGGTTAATAAACAAGTGTTACAATTAATAAATCCAAGCATGTGAACAGGAAAAAATACGGCACTTGAAGGGTAAAGGCATAAGAAAATTACCCCAGATCTAGACCAGAGAGGAATTTGCACGACATGTGTCTGCAACTCGCTCTCAGAAATATAGAAGTTACGATTTTCATCAGCACTAAGCTTTGGTTTTTCAGCAGCAGCATGATCGAACCGATAGATACTAGTTCCTTTCTTCATAACTTTCTGGAAAAGTTTATTATTTTCGCCATTCTCAAAATCACCATATGCAAAATTCTCAGCAGTGTCTCTTCTATTTCTTTTGTAACAGACATCCCACTTCTGAAGAGCTTCAATAACAAATTTCATATCATGTTCTCTTTCTGATCCATATGAAATGGGTCCCGAAGGGAAATCAAATCCAGAATCCTGTCCCGCTGAGAGATGAAGCACATATTGTATGATGCTTCCTGATGGAGAAAACACTAGTAAATAATACTTCATGCTATGAGAACAACCATCTGAACTTTGGTCAGCACCCTTGCAGTTATGAAATGTTGAAGCAATTGCCCCAGAAATTGGACTGGAAACACCTGTTGCCAATGCTGCAGCACCATGGACAGCACCCTTAAACAAGTTACTCCCATTTCTTATCCTACTAACAACAGATAATGTGACAGGAGGTCCAGACATGAATAGTGTCTTCTGACTGATACTCAAAGAGTGAGCTGAGTTTTGGGACCAATGAACAGTAGACTTAATTGATGAATCCACCACATAATTATTTCCGGTAGAGTTGTTATCGCTGTAGTGGAAGCTTGTTGATCCACTGTATGGAGATATTGCAAACAGATGACTAGTTCCTCTTGAAGAGCTAATCATAATCCACTGACTGTCATCGCTAAAGCTGATGTCTTTTATGACCTATAACAAAGGTGATACTGCCAAATTCAACGAAGGTTACAAATAAGGAGCAACAAATATGCACACCGGCTTACCGCATTGGTGATGCCTCTTTGCAATTTGTACAGATGAAAATAGGTCCCAAGTTGACCAGCTTCTGATTCATTCCCATGGGGAGGTATAATACGGAAAACATTGATGTTTTGACCATGAATAGATGCTGTCACCAGCAAGGTTCCACTGGGATCAAAGCAAAGTGCCGAAATGGGACTAGTATGTGCCCTGAACTGAACTATCAGTAATTTAGAGACAATGTCTCGAACAATGACCTGCCATTGGAAAGGGAACATATTAAATTTCAACATCTTACAAAGTAGGCAAACAAATACAAATAATAACATAATGATGATGACAATTGTAATTTGCAAAAATAAAGAACATTTGCATACGGTAACAGTTAATCAGAGGTGGGAGTATATTTTATTTCATCCATTAGGGTACTGTTATCCTTGAATTCCACCTGGACCAAAGAATTAACTTCCCGTTTTTCAAGCTACAAGTACCATAATTCAGGACTGTACTCTACTGGCAAGAAACAAACTGCTATTGTTGTAAACAAGTTGACATCAGCATAATGTTGTTGTATACACAGGACGGCACAATATCAACCTTGGTTGCTTCACGAGGAACAACCGCACAATCAGATAATAGCCAACTGGTATAGTCGGTTTCACGGTGCCTAAAGGCCTTACAATTAATAGACAGTTCCTACTATTAGCATATGGAAATAATACAACACAGTTCACAAACAGTGACAGCTAGTTCGATTACCACCTTCGGGATGATAGAATAAAAAAATAATACATATACTCAATTGTGAAACTGTGTGTACCATTCCAGAATATTCACTGTCAATGCGGTGACCATTTGTTACTCCATTTGTTTTGTAGCCAGAATTCCTCTGTTTTATAACACCATTACCATTCGGAATGAAATCCGAACAATACTTGGACAACTTTTTGTATCCAACATCACCCAGTGTTACAATGCCAGCAGCCAGTTGCTTGCTTGATTCTTTTGCGTAGTATGCCACCACACTGCCATTCGTACCAGGAGGTGGAACAAAGGGAGACATACTAAGAAGCTGAGGGCTGACACGACCTGTATCGGGAACATGAACTGGAATCCCAGAATATGCAATCCATCTAGGGCCCAATCCAAGTGGGCCATAACCCGAAATTTGTGCAACTGTAGGGCTGGTAAGAACAGTGTACTCTCTCTCCAATGTCGAAGCATCAAAGCAATGTATCTGCAAAGAGTAAATTTCTTTCCATCAGGGTCACTCAAGAGCTAAACAATGTTTCCATAGAGTGAAAATAGCATACCTGAGTAGCCTGAGCAACAGCTACAACTCTTGGACTGCACCTTATTGAATAAACTGCTGATCTGAACTTCAATGTATGCACATACTCATGTGACTGCAAAGAATAAAAGTGAATGACAGTAGGAAGACTTTCAGTGCCTATATTATGGAACGAGACATTGGTTCCATCAGAAACAGGGACATTAGCATCATGGCTGTTTCCAGTAGCCGTGTAAGTTCCATCACAGGCAACAGCTAGCAATGGCCGTGCATCTGCATATCTATCTTCGCATTTCTCTGTACCAATTGGATTCTTTAGCAGTTGAATGAAAGAAACGGGCCCATCATGTTTGGATTCTAGCTGTCTAACATCATCAGCATGTTCGACATCCCAAACTTGGAAGCCAGATTTGTAAGCCAGCAACAAAACTTGTCGTACCATGCCACCCCAACATTCAAGTTTATCAAAACCAGCCCATTGAACCTGCAAATCACATGATATATAACAAAAGTGTTAGCACACTGGCACATGGAAGTATTTCCTATAAGGACTACAAAGAATAATGTATTCAGAAAGTGTACAATATGAGCCTAGGCACATCATTCATTGATCCAATGTACATACAACTTGCATGACTGATAGTTGAACACTCATCCTTCTGTATTAGCTATGCAATGAAAAGTGTCAGTTGTTCAATATGGAGACTTGCAAGGTGTACAAAGAATTACATGGTCAAAACCGAAGGAACCAACATGCCTTTTTCATCCATGTTTTATATTCTGCAATAACATATGGAGTTATGGGTGGTAATCTATATTTTATATTTGGCAATAATATTTTTGACGACATGAAACTGTACTGCAAAGTCAGTATCATAATTGTTTTTTTTCTTGCATAAAGTCATTTTTCCATACCACATAGGCAGCTGTGGATTATCATCCATGACACAATGGAAATCCGTAACTCCACAAATCAGAGTAGCTAGGCGTCCAGGTCTCCTAACTACAACAGATTCATTGTCAAGAGGTAACAGGAAAGGTGTAGAATTTGCTGTCCCGACAAAACAGATCATTGGATCCCAAGAACTACAAGCAGAACTCAAAGCTACCTTGTGTACTTGCGATAGCAGTAAAGTTACATGCCTGCAGCTTAGCTTACTGAGTTACTGTAAACAAGCACCAGTGAGTACTAAAAGAGTCGCAGTTTCTTAAAAAAAAAGTACTAAAAGAGTTTCCAGTTCAAACATATAATGCTCACATAAATGCATGAAGAAACGAAATACACAATCTAGCCACATATCTTGGAAGCAGGAACAAAATTGGCAGTGCGCTGCAGCCATAAATACACTTTATGCTCATTTTAGGTCACAACCCACACGTGACGTGAACCGACCTAAAGGTTTCCCTAGTGGCCGTCGAATAATTAGTGAGGTGATACTGGTCTGGAAATCCTATGCTAGAGCGTGCTACTAAGCACAAAAAAGGGGCGAGAATAAACATGGGATGTTTGAACAAGCAAACGGACCTGGTCACGGCCGCCGTCCTCCTCGTGGGTGGCGATCGAGTTCACCAGCGACGCGCCGGCCGAGCGCAGCGTGGAGGCCGCCGTGGAGGCCCCCGATGACACGATCCGCATGTAGCTGGAGAGCGACCGGGCCGAGAAGAACCCCCCGCCGCCGCGAGGAGCCTGCGCGCCGTCCCGCATCAAGCCGGCCCCCAAACCCAGCCGTGCACGCAACTCCTTCTCCTTCCACAGATGCAGCAAGGCCAAGGCCGCAGCCTTAGCTTCCAAACGAGGAGGAGGAGGAGGAGGAGGAACCGAGGAAGCCGAGGGCGAGACGGAACCACCAGCAACGAAGCCGCCCGGAATCGATCGATCGCTCGCTGACGCCCCCGGGCTGTTTCTGTAGGGGGACTCGGAAGACACTCGCGAGAAACAGCCCAGCAAACCGTATCCTCAGGTGAGCGACATGGGCGCCGCGGGGGTGAAGCTCGAATCTGGTCGGGCGGGCGAGCGGGCGGGAGGCCTGGATGATCCGGCGCGGGGGGAAGAGGGGGAGGAGGAAGACTGGTGGTGGGGAGCGGCCGGCCGAGCTCTGGTGGTGGTTTCTCTGGACCCGGAGGCGAGCGAGCGAGCAATTTCGATCGGAGAAAGCGAGGGTTTGCAGTTTCCGGCTTGGTTTCGATTTTGTGTTTCTCCCTTTTCCTTTTTCTTTTCCCTGGACGAGGGGGAGGCGATGGGATTAGGTGAAGCAGAACGGAACCGAACAGAGTCGGAGGCAAAGCGTCGCTTGTTTGCTCTCGAGGAAAAAATAATCGTGTCGCTAATTCTAATCGGTTGCCGCTTCGTGTTTGCCTTGCTTTGCTTCGGTTTTTCTGTGGATGGGGTGCAGATTACGCGAGGAAATGGATGACCAAACGAAGCGGAGAAGGAAGGAAGGAAGCAGCTGGCGCTGGAGGCGAACCGTGTTCCGGTCGTTGGCTTGCCGGAGGAGATAACCAGCGTTGCCTCGCCGTCTACGTTTGCTGTTCCGGCCGGGACTGCCGCGTGGTGTGGCTCTCACCTCTGAGGTCGGTTGTCTGTTTTTGTTTCTATTTTTAGGCGTTCTCTAAACCTACGTACTGATTCGTTACACTAAAGGGAATGACTAGTATGCAATCACATCTATGGTGCAAGCATGCAATCATTTATCATCAACTATTGGATGTCTATCTTAGGGTGGATACGTTTTTTCACTTAACTCCCTCCACTACATGAAAGGAGTTAAGTGAAAAAACGCAACCACACTAGGATGAACATCCAATGGTTGGGAGTGGATGATTGCATGGATGAGATTGCATACTAGTCATTGCCTACACTAAATGGAACAATTTAAATTTATTTTTCTATAATGAATAATTAGTATTTTCCTATTATTAACATGTAATTTTATAAAACCAAAACAACTGACTACAAATACGGGAATTTCAAAATAGATCCGATATTCAAGACGCACTTTAAAAGAAGATGGAAATCTTAAACAATTACGACTTTATTATGGCACGGTTGGTCGGTGTCAGTCACACTGCGGACCAGGCCTTAATGGGCTGAACGTGCATGTCCCGTTTTAATGGCACAAGCTAGGCCTTGGGGACGCAAGGCAAAGAATAATACATGAATTTTTATTTACAGTATAAATACAATTAGCTCCTTTTCGAGTGCGGCAAAGAACACATTCCGCCTCATCGCTCGTGGCGACGTCAATCCTCTAACCACCCAAAACAGAATAACGCAAGTGCTTCGCAGTTTTGGCTCCCACGTTGTCACCGAACCCATATCCAAGTCCAACCGCTTGCACCAGCTCACGCAATCAACCAATTTAATCCCTAAGCTAACCTATCAGAACTGAAGCTTCGCTTCTAGTCAACGTACGCAGTGCAGAGCTGCCTGATCTCCCCGTTGTCGCCGGTGAGCACCTCGATCCGGCCCATGTTGGTCATGGCCTCCGCGTAGTCGCGGAAGTACTCGTCCGGCGACTCCGCCGCCGCCATCCGCTCCACGTACTCCCTGGTCCACCTGTCGTCGAGGAGCGTCTGGTCGGAGGTGAACAGGCCCTTCTTGCTGGCCACGTCGCGGTAGTACCCGAGGTCGAAGGCGTAGGGGCTGGCCGGGTCCATGTCCACCATCGTGGTGTCTTTGGCCAGCCCCGGCTCGCACGTCTGCCGCAGCTCCGCTGCGTACGTCTTGTTCAGCGTCGGGTCCTGCACCCCGCGCCCCGTGTAGTTGTACAGCCGGTCCGCCGCGAACGTGGAGCATTGCGCCCGACCGATCGTGTGGCTTCCTGGAGATTGAATATTCAGCTTCAGAAATCAGTCCACTGCTTGCACTTCAGAAGATTAGCTCATTCATTGATTATTGTAAAGGAATTACCTGATAGGACGACGATGTCTTTCCAGCCCAAGCCCTTGAAGCTGAAGTAGATCTTGAGGTCGACTATGGTGTTGTTGGGGCCCGGGAGGTCGTTGTTGGCGTCGTAGTCCGACGACACCCTGCCGTCCCGGCGCCCGGTCTCTACAGGGTACCACGGGCCGTTGCTCTGGAGGAATGAAGACATAATGAGCATCCATCACGGCGGTCGAGATGGCTCACGAATGCAGGACTACAACTTCAATTACGCCGGCCGGAGGGGACGACGATTGCTCTTACCAGGAACACGGCGTCCCGGGCCGCCATGACGATGATATCGGCGCACGACACGGTGAGCGGACACTCCTCCTCCAGCTTGGCCTTGATGTGCTCGATCTCTTCGTAGCCGCGGAGGCTGTAGCTCGGGACGGCGTCCCTCTCCCCGGCCTTGTCCCGCGACTTGAGCATGATGGAGCCGTCGCACCCCTGCACACACGGACGCACCCAAGAAATCCGCCTTCGTTACCACCACACCACGTACGGCAACGCCACCAACTCGTGTCTCGTGCACGCCACGGGACACGAGGACAGCAAGCAAGCGCGAAGCGAAGGAGGAAAAAACAAAAAGAAAGCAGAGAGTGAGAGAGGGAGAAAGTAAGGCAGAGGCACGCACCCTGACGAAGCAGTCGTGGAGCATGAACCGCAGCAGCGCCGGTGCGAGGGTCTTGTCCTTGCCGACAATCTCCCGCATCTTGGCGGACACCAGCTCCTCGGCGCGAGGGCACGTCTCGTTGTAGAACCCGACGGCGAGCCCCGCATACCCGCTGGGCGCCGGCACGCCGCTCGCTACAGCGGCCGCGACCGCGACCGACACCACCAGCCTCGCGACGAGGAGGTCCAATGCCATCAGCAGCAACTTAACCGAAGCCGCGCGCCGCCCGCCGGAAAGTCGTCGCCTTCGCTTACAACTCACGAAACCAGCTCAGCAGGGGATGTTGATACCATCTCGCGAAGACGAAGGCGAAGGGATTGAATGAGCACCGAGATGGGAATAACCGGGCTTTTAAATTTGCCCGCATCCGGTATCACCTCCATACCGCGAATAAAATCCCGGCGGAGCGCGCAGGAATAAAGAAACGGTGCCAAGTCTTCGCCGAGAGCGAGGCGCGGTGGTAGGTAGGTCGGCCCTCGCTTTCGCGGAGCGCGGAATACGCGCGAGTGGTTAAAACTGGAAAGCTGTCGAGTCAATCAACGGGGTGTTTATCTGACTCAGATGCTGCTGGCCGGCTAGGAATCCATAAAGATGGAGACGGAGCGCGGCGGAATGCAACGCGGAAATATTTTTTTAACGAAACCATGAGCACTAGCACTGTTTTTTACTTAAAAAGAAAGAAATACAGATTTTATATAATTATTACGTACAAGGCGCAATTACATCGGTTGAATAAAAAAATGGATCTCCATTCATTCAGTCTTCAGATGGAGGTGTCAGTCGGTCATCATAGACCAATTCTCTTAGTTTCATCTTCTTCTTAAACATATGGAAAACCTGATCGGCCTACACTGCTTGCCGCTGAAAGATCTACCTATCTCTTTTCTTCTAAATATTCCACACCCTGTTTATTGTGGCGGTCGCCTTGCCCCGCTTTTATATGGTTGTGACGGCCCGTTTTACTCTCTGCCACTTAACCGAGCAGTATCCGTCTTTTTCTCCTTCAGCCCCTTTCCACATATTTTTATCAATTTTGTTTACCGCGAAAAGAGGGTCCCGGAAAAAAGCGCAAATGAACAAAACTTGCCATGTCACACGGGATCGGATGGATCATCGGCGCCACCGCGGGAGCAGGTGCTCCGACGGGCGGCGGTGACAGATGAATAGATGATGAGCCCTGACCCTTTTGGCTTTTTTGTGATTGTCAACGGATGCTTTGTTTGAGCCAACTGCCAAAGCCTCTTGTCTGCGCTAACCAACATTACAGATAGATCTCCCATCAGGAAGCTCGGATCATCATGTCGATATCAAGGCTGTGTTTTCCTGATAAGCTCAGTCAGTCTCAGCCTTGGAACCTTCTGACTCAAAAAATCAACCGCCGCGAAGGACTCGAGTTGCTCTGGAAGCTGGTACTCTGTTCTGATTCTGACCAAAGAAATGCTTGACGTACGTACGTGTGGAAGCGCAATGCCAGATCAGCGGGGGAGGTCGGACCGGGCGAGTCTACGAATATGCGGGTCGTGGTGAACTACTCCACCTGCTGGATAATCGCTGGTTACGCGGTATTATAACGCCTGTCCAAAGTCAGATACTTGGACAGATAAGCAGAGAACGGTGTCCAGTCAGATTAATTATTCTAGATGGCTGCAAGCGGTCTGTAGTTTGATCATTCTCTGCCGTATTCCTTTCGTTGGAATAATTCTTTGTCATGTTCTAGTTCTGTTCTGTCCAACCCGAATCGTCATCAGTCCCAAAATAATGTCGCCGGATCACCGGCCATCCCAACTGAAGAAGGGAAAGCGGGATGGGCTGCATCTGCGTGCCTGGTGAGTCGGATCAGATTTATCATGTGCTAGGACAGCCCAATAATCAGATCGCACCAGTTGGGCTTTAATTCTTGGCCCCAGACGTGAAGATGGATCGACCAGTGAAAACACGGGCCATCTGAACACAAAACACAAAAGAAAGTGGGAGTTTCGGTGGGCAAGAACAATCTAATCGCCCGCTGGCGACAGGCCGTCAATCAGCTGAGATTTTTTTTTTCGAAGGGCTTCAGCTGAGCTATTAGGATTAGGAGACTATTTTGTTTTTTTAAAGACCCGGTTAGTAATATAATGCGTTTGTAATTATTTGTAATTCTCCACAAACAAAAAAATACTGAAACCAAAACATATTGCGTCTTTAATTGTTCCTCTTTCTATAAAAAGGTTACAATACCAATTTTGCTTTAGCACTTCACTGAAAAGGAAGTTATTAATTTACCTCATCATATTGCCAGACGAAAAATAAACCGTATTTACCCTCTCAAATAAAAATCAGGAGAGTTTTTATGAAGAGAAAATTCGGAATCTCTGATCAACCCCACAGCCAGGCAAAATGCTTAAGAAAAACGTATGCGACAGCTCACATGTTTATCTCTTTCTTTCCCTAGGCGGGTGTTTTAATTTCCACCGAAAAGATGTAAGCCTAAAATTTGACGGAACCAGGCTAGATTTTGCTTTCCGCGCCCACCAACCCAGCCCGCCCGCCGCGACGTGTGTCCCGCCCCGGCGCCGCTTTCTGGTGAGCAGCCGCCCTCCCTCCCCACTTCACACCTCGTTCGGTCGCCCATTAAATCGCTCGCCGGCTCGCCGCCAAACGATTTAGGCTCCCCCCTCCGCCCACCTTTTAGGCGTCCGCGGCCATTTGTCGCGTCGGCTACGCGTCTGCCTCTGCGCGCGACACTGCAGGCTCGAGTCAGCGCTCGGCAAGGGCTGCGACCAGTTCCAAGCCTCGGCGGCGACTCGGAACTCCACTTGACAACTTCTCCATTCTACACGCTGCCTGCTGCCAGCCATCCCTGCTCCGTTCTCTTGTCCACGAGGCTTTTGTTAGGGGCGAGCAGAGGGGAAGAGCGGCAGGCAGGGAGGAGGTGGACTCGACGTCGACGGCATCCATGGACCTTGTCCGACGGGATGCGGACCGGAGCGCCGCCCCGGAGTTCGTGGCGCTAGACATCCGGGGCGCGGCGGAGTCGCCCGATGCCAACTCGGACCTGGTGAGCCCCGTTGCTCCCGTAAACTTTGGTACATTCGCTTCATTTCATCGCCATTTCTAATCGCAAACAGGTTGGGGCTGAGAAGATGATGGAGTCCGCATTCGCTGAGAAGGCTCTCGAGCGGGAGCAAAACGGAGACATCAATTCCTCTTTCACCGGTCAGTGCGTTCCCCTGCTTGCTCTGTTCTCTTCTCTGACAACGATCGCTACAAATCTCCATTTCCTTGCCGGTTCAATTCAGTCTGGTATATGATCCTTGGGCATTAGTATAAACAATATTAGTCTGGTTTTCCAAATTTTCGGATTGCGTCACGGTGTAGAAAGCCAGAGATGATTATTCCACGCACGAGTTTGGCACGACATCTTATCAAATGTTGTAGGCCTTATATGTGGGGTCGTGTCAGATGCTTTGCGTGGGATAGCTGCACTCTCATCAATCCCTGGGAGGGGACGTTACCCGCCACCAACTGTCGTGGGGCCTGCTTCCAATCTGTCGTGCTCTTTTCGTTGCAAACATACAGATCGATGCAAAAATTATCCCAGGAGACCATTGCTACCGGTACCGTTTTTAGCTGAAGCATTGATGTTCAGTCGATTAAGTAGGTCTCATAAGACTATTGCGAGAAGAAATAGTGGTGACTTTTCCTCGGAAGTGGTGACTATACCTCCAACCATTCAGAAATGAGTCATTCAAGAATAAGTTTTGTAACAGAAAACATTCTGTTGCCATTATTTTATATTTGTTCACTAAAATGATGAAAGAGTTGTGCATGGGAAAGTAAGTCAGTTTCCAGAACCATCACAGTATGACAGCAAAGAGTTAACAGTAAGTTTGTATTGGGAGGACTTCAATTCATCTCGTGTTCTCCCTGTTCACTTCTGTTTCCTTAATAGTTTATCATAGTTCCGCTGTTGTGTTCACTGTACACGTTATCATCTGATTATCCTTCCTCACGTAAGTATCCCCTACTCAATAATGCACAGGTATGGCAGGCGTGTATGAGAAGCAGACAGTCACTATGCACGTTGATGGCAGCCCGAGGGAGCAGTTGCACCCCTCGACGCCAACAGCAGCAGTGAAGCGCCGTCGTGCCAACCGGCGTGTTCCAGGGTGGCGCGATCCCAGGAAGATCCTTTTTGCCTTTGCAGCATTGTAAGTGAACTGCAGCCATCCTCTAACCCTGCTCGGTCCTGTTCCGTGCAGGCCATAAGTTTTCTTCCGTTTTCAAGCTAATTTTTGTCATCTGTGAACTACATTATTAAAGTACCAAAAGAGTTCTTGTAATGCCGATTGTGTGGTCTGCATCTTTTTGTTGCCTTGTACTATCGTCCAATGGTTAGGAACCTTGTTGCTATCTTCTTTTCCTTAGTTTCAACCAGTTGGATGTGGCTGCCCCGTCTGGCTCTATTATCAGATAGATTACGTGAGGAGTAAATTATACTCATTTAAAGAATCTTGTCAAAACTTTATGCTTTAGACATGTCATTCTTCGATTTATACTGGTCCCCACTGATCACACTAAATGAAAGTGTTGATCTGGATGCTAGTATATAGGATGTTATAATATAAAATGTTTACAAAAATTCACTACAGTGAACCTTTTTTCATGTCCTATTCTTCGTAGGTACACTTTTAATGGTAAGAAAATGGTCACAGAGTGTTTGTACCGGTGCTTGATTTTGTAGGAATGCTATGTCTTGAGTTCATGTAACTCAAAGAGTAATATTTTTGTGAATTAGTCCCGGCTAGACAAAGATTGGTTGAAGATCTGAGTCTGAAGCTGTCCTTGTTGATTTTTATTGGGCCTGGTAGGGTTGTGCAAAGCATTACTTGTAGTCGCCAATGTTAAGTTATTATGCGCTAACCAGTTGTCCTTAAAAGATTAAACTGATGGGGGAGTGTAAGCAATTCACTTATACACTCCAACACTCTCCCTCACATGAGGCTTCTTCAGGCCTCTAACGTGGAAAATAGGAGTGGACTTGCGTCCCCTAGGATTCAAACTCAAGACCTCTGGCTCTAATACCATGCTAAACTACTATGCGTTGATCGGTTACACTCAAAAGCTTAAGCTGATGGGTAAGGGTTGGCAATTCACTTATACACTCCAACACCCTCCCCCCTCACGTGAGGCTCCTTCAGGCCTCAAACGTGGAAATAAGATTGGACTTGCGTCCGTCAGGATTCGAACTCGAGACCTCTTGATCTGATATCATGTTAAGCTACTATACGCTGATCGATTGCACTCAAAAGCTTAAGCTGATGGAGAAGGGTAGACAATTCACTTATACACTCCAACAACCAACTTGACATTCTCATTGATGGACAGAATGTAAGCCTAAACATGCGCACACAGTCAACTAAAGGCTTCATCATTTCTGCAAGCTGGAACTATGATTAATCAGAGCTTAATAAAGAAAACAGTTTAATATTGAAAGGCCAAAAAAATTGTACACGTCTCCGCCGTCTCTGGATATCATTTTATTTACCTGCATTTACACGCAACATGGAAAGGCTCATCGAAACAAATAATTGAATAGTTTGAGCATATTTTGTCATGCAACTGTAAATTCAAACGTTCCTGATGATTCTTGTTAGTTTGCTGCTCTCTTTCCTTTGTTGCAACGTTCACATTTACTTTCATGTTCCCTTTTGTGTAGGTCCAGCGTGGGCACGTTGATACTGCTATACTTTACTCTCTCCATGGGGAAGACTACAGGAGGTCAGGCTGATGGCCAGTGATAATCTTGCTTTGTCTTGCTTGCAGGGCATTATTAATGTTTGTACAGAAGAATCATGAAGTGTCTGGCTGGTGGCTGCTAATGTAGTGGTAAATCAGTGCGTATATCACCATAACTTGATATGTTTGTACATAGACATAGAATAGGTTTACAGATAAAGCGTTATAGGAAATTGAGGAACACTGAACAGGTTTATACTAAAAAATATGTCGATTGAGATGTCCAAACTGCAATGAGGAATTATAAGTATTGAGTGCACCATTTGGTATTTTGATCCTTTTTTTTTTGAAAAAAGTGGTATTCTGATCTTTGATACAACAGTTTTGACAATATCTTTGTATTATTACTCAAAATTGCAGAGTAATACCGCACTGGTCTGAGACCTGTGTGGGTGGATGCACCTCATGGATAATTATTCTTCTGAAAAGTTCTTTTGAGGCAAATTCTTCTGAAAGATTCTGATAATGCATACTGCGTCAGGGGTAGAAACATAGGTGTGTCCGTGTGCAACCAATCCCGGATAAGATTTTGTGATCTCAGATAAGCCCAAAGATTGTTTCAATGACATTTTCTGATGTGACACCTGATCATTCTATTTTAATTTCCTCCAGTTGTAGTGGGGAAAAGGGTCTGAACCTATCTGTTGCAGTGTCAGCCTGGAGTTGACGGTCGAGTTATTTATGCGACACGTCCTCAACGCGAGTCCTATTTATGGTTTTATATGCGTCATGCCGTCGTGCATGCACGATGCAGTTCGTTTTTTTTTTTAAAAAAAAGGAAAATACTCTATGATGCAGTTGACATCTCAAGTTCCTGTACCATATGTGATCACAATCGGTGCAAAGAGGAATCCCAGGCGGTGTGTACCAGTGTTGCTGTGCAAACATGCAAATTAGAATGAAACAAGGTACGTGTACTTCCACATCTGCGGATTCATGTTAGAAAAACAACAGAGTTAGGAAGGAATACAGAATAAAGACAACAAACTATGGACATCTGAAAATCAGCAACTGTCAACACAAAAAGGAATCAGAGTAAAGCACAGGCAAAATGAACTTAACAAAGGCAAAAATTATTAACGGAAAAGTCAAGAATTGGGTCTTCTGCTTTACATTTCGACCTCGGCAAATGTAAACTTCTTTCGTCACGGGTGGCCTTTTTCCAGTGTCTGTCCTACATCTTTACGACTTTATCACTTGGTACCATATTTTCTACCTTCTCCTTTTTAATCAACACGACAACAATTGAACTAGCACAGCATGGCTGCGTATCTTACATGAGATGGTGAGAACCATTGAACTACCCTTCCTCTTTGATGGGTAGTTGCATTCAAGACCTCCAACTACTATTTCTTATAACATTAACTGGACCATCACTGATAAATGAAACTGACACATTTTATACTCGTGGTAATTGTTACTCCCTCCGTCCCATTTCAACTCTATTTCTGGAAATGGTCAAAGTCAAACTCATTTAAGTTTGACCAAGTTTATATAAAAATATATAAGTCTCTAAGATATAAAATAAATATGTTGTGAAAATATAATTCATAGTAAATCCAATAGTACTAATATGGTGTTACGAAAGATAATATTTTTTCGTGTAGATTTGGTCAAAGTTAGATTAGTTTGACTTTGACCAATTCCAGAAATAGAGATAGAATGAGACAGAGGGAGTAGTATACATAAACTATTTACAGCATGGGCTTGCCTGATGTCCATGCCTCTCTGTGTCATGTTGTTGTTCTGTCAAAGATCCTCCAAGTTGGATTGTATTCTCCTCACCCACACAGCTTCAGACAAAATAAATCGTCTGAGATGATGGTGTCCACTATATATATAAGGCCTCAGCCTCAAGTGTCCGAGTAACCTCTGAAAAATGGATGCTCCGCCAGCGGCCAAGGCTTGCAAGCACATCGTCCTGGTCCACGGCGCGTGCCTCGGCGGCTGGTCCTGGTTCAAGGTGGCCACGCCGCTGCGCGCCGCGGGGTACCGCGTGGACACGCCGGACCTGGCCGCGTCGGGCGTCGACCCCAGGCCGCTGCGGGACGTGGCGACGTTCCGCGACTACACCGCGCCGCTGCTGGACCTCCTGGCGGCGCTGCCGCCGGGCGAGCGCGTGGTGCTCGTCGGCCACAGCCTCGGCGGCGTGAACGTGGCGCTGGCCGCCGAGTTGTTCCCGGACAAGGTCGCCGCCGCGGTGTTCCTGTGCGCCTTCATGCCGGATTGCACGGCGCGGCCGTCGTACGTGCTCGAAAAGGTGAGAGTAAGGCAAACAACCGTGATCTCTCCCAAGTGCTCCTTCTCATAGATTTCGTGACGTGCGGGTCATTATCTTTGGGATAAGCACGCAGTAGATATACACAATTCATAGACTGCTACGTCCGTGTTTTATTCTTGATTTGCTTGTGTTTTTATATTCCTTCCGTTAAAAAAATATCGTTTTGTAATTTATTTTTAACCTACAAGAATGATAAACTTTTTAGAACTAAAGAGAGTATACTTAATGCTTTCTACAATACTAAAATTCTCATCTTAAACATCAAGTATTGTGGTAAGAAGGAAGTATAAGACGAAGCGCGAGAAAATCGAGAATGAAACACGAGCGTGGCAGTCGATGAATCATATACATCGATTGCATGCTTATCCTAAAGAAAGAGTATAATATAGTTAAAGTTTGTCGCGTCCGGACTTATTAGCGTTTGACCTGATCGATCATGTCTTTTTTTTTTCGTTGGTTACTGAAACAAGTTCGCGGACGGGAATTGGCTGGACTGGATGGACACGGAGCTGAAGCCCCAGGATGCAGAGGGCAAGCTACCCACCTCGATGCTGTTCGGGCCTCGGATCACACGAGAAAACTTCTTCCAGATGTGCTCACCTGAGGTACGTACTGTACCTGCGCGCGTGTTTCATCGTTTTGGAAGAAGTTTCCCTAGTACTGTACAGTAGTATCCACCTGATCTACAGTATGTCCTGGTCACGTCAATCCAAATCCAAACACACTGCACCAGCTGATACCTCGGACGAGGAGCGTCTCGTAACCGCGACATGACTATGACTCGACAGCGCCATCAACTGTAGAAGAACGGTGACATTATAGATCTAACTGTTTGGCATGCAGGACCTGACGCTTGGGGAATCTCTGATGAGGGTGAGCTCGATGTTCGTGGAGGACCTGCAAGTGCAGCAGCCATACACCCAGGAGCGCTACGGCTCGGTGCGCAAGGTGTACGTCGTCTGCACGGAGGACAAGGCCATCGTGGAGGAGTACCAGCGCTGGATGGTGGTGAACAACGACACGGTGGATGAGGTCCAGGAGATCGCCGCAGACCATATGGTGATGCTCTCGCGGCCGGACGAGCTGGTGCGGTGCCTGCTCGGCATTGCCGAGAAATATGCTTGATGATGTTTAACGGGTCGTCCAAGTGGCCATACCCCGTGCATGCACCTTGTTGTCGAATCTGTCGCTGCTTTTGTAACTTGCATGCACATGGTATGGTGTCATATTTGTGCACAGTGTGGTGGGAATTTCGTATCTGAGGCCGTTGGATAATGGGAGAAAATATTTTTAACTTTTTTTTGGAACGGATAATAATGCGAGATAATTTGCGTCCACGGAAATCGGAAAACGATGTTCTCTTGCTCTGCGTTTTATCCTTGGCGACAACTGGTCATTTCACCACTAAACGCTCAACTGCTGGTGCCTGATGGCGACGTGAACAGCGACTGCTCCAGCTCTGAAGCATGGTCCTCGTACACTTGTGTATATTGTCCGGTCCAGGTCATGTGCTCAACATTCGAGAGGCTAGTTTTGATTCATGCATCAGGTCGAGGATGGAGGTGTAACCAACGATCACTCTCAATGATTACGACAGAGACGATATATGCAGGTCATGTTTGAATTCTATAGACTAATTTTTAGTCGAGTAAAATTAGTCATTTAGTTGATCTAAAGACCAGAAAGACTAGTTGGTAGTCCATTAACTGAATAAGGAGAGTTATTTCGGGCTAAAAGAATCCATTGTGTGAAAAATAGATCGTTTTTTTTTAAGATGGAAATACTCTTGCTCACTACTATCCTCCCGTGTCAAGCTCGCGTGGCCGCCCCGTTCCCCTCCACCAACACTACCGCTCTTGTTCCCGTTCAAGTTCACACGATGCCGTCGCCTCGTGCTCTCTTGAGCTCGCGTCGCTGCTGCTCTTCCTCGAGCTCGCATCGTTACCAGTCTTCGTAGGGCAAAAGAACAGACTATTAGTTATAGTTTAACTAACCATTACTTCAGACTATAAACAAATTAGTATAACTAATTGTTAGCCGTAGCAGATCCAAAACAGGGACTAAAGGCAGCAGTCACTGCCGACTGCCATGACTATCCACAAACGAGCAGTTCTCCTGCCGCTGCGCGCGCCTGAAGTTTTCCGTGAGTCCAGCTTGGGCCGCTGAAGCTCGTATAATCTGGGGCCGGCACAACAACCCCAGAACCGACTGCGACGTGAAGCGGAAGCGGCGGCGAGCCGGCAGCCCAACAAGGCAAGCAAAGGTGCGATCCATCTGGTTGGGTTTGGTCGGCGAAAGGCGGCAAGGTTCTGCTGCGCAGGTGCAACCACGAGTCCACGGGCGGAGAACGTTGGATTGCCCTTTTCACCACGCAGCCGCTTCCCTTCATGCGTGGCTCCACGCAGCCGCGATACGGAGCGTGCGATCAACGCCAAGTCTGAAAGAACAAAAGAAAAAAAAAAAGAAAAGCGAAGCTGCACGGCATTTCCCCCCTCCAATTATACAAACCGTTCATCCCATACAGATTACTGCAGCAACGCGCAACGCCGCGGCTACAAATACTACCGGCGCGAGGTGCACTCAGTGCTCGACGCCTTGATTGCAGCGCAGCAGCTAGCACCAGCTTTGAGCACGACAGGGCGCGTCGCCGCGCGTTAGGCCTCTCTCAGGCTCAGGCATCATCAGCGCGGGTCTATCAAAACCGGACCGTGCCAGCACATGGACGGGCACGGGAACAACGCCGGCCGCGGCGGCGGAGGGAGCGACGACTGCGACGCGGTGGCCAGGGCCTTCGTGGAGTACTACTACCACGCGTTCGATACCAACCGCGCCGCGCTCGCCGCGCTCTACGGCGCCACCTCCATGCTCTGCTTCGAGGGCCACCGCGTTGTTGGCGCCGGGGAGATCGGCCGGAAGCTGGCGCAGCTGCCCTTCGAGCAATGCAGGCACGCCGTCTCCACCGTAGACTGCCAGCCCTCGCCGTCCTTCCCCGGCAGCATCCTCGTATTCGTCAGCGGCAACCTCCAGCTCGCCGGCGAGGAGCACCACCTCAGGTTCACCCAGGTACATATACTACCATCTCTTTGACTGTCCGTATAGAAAAGCTATATTGGATTTGTGGACATATTGGAAGTGTAAAGTAGATACACAAACTGAACGTGATGAAAGTGTATGGAACATTATAAGTATTCCCTCCATCTCCAAAAACTGTCGCTTTGTAGTTCATTTTTGAATTAGAAAGCTACAATTTTTTAGAGACGAAGGGAGTATGTGTTTAGATTAAACGAGTGCAGGTAGCCTCAAACTGTTTTTTATGTTCTTTCTCCACGGAGGATGAAAAAAAGAGAAAAAAAAATGATTTTGAGTTGGAGGTTTGATGTGACTAGATATTGGGATTGCAGATGTTTCAGCTGGTGCCCAACGAGCAGGGAAGCTTCTTCGTGCAGAACGACATCTTCCGGCTCAACTACGGATGACAGGGTTGCGTGGGGTTTGCTGAAAGGAAGCGGATGACGCGCATCGGATGCTTTGATCAATCATGGACACTTGGCTGCTTAACCTCCCTGTTTTTTTTTTTTTTTAACTTCCGTTCTTCCTTTGCGTCCGTGTTGGACTTGGGTGCAGGTTACCACCGGAAAATTTCCTTTCGGTAAATGTAGTATCCAAAATAAATTGTATTTCCTCTGTTTCAAATATTAATGCTGTTAGTTTAATTTTGAAATAACCAACATTATTTATTTTGAAACGGAGAAAGTAACAATTATTTTGCTGTTCATCATAATCAATCACCAAGATATCAAAATTACAAGGGAAATGTCGTGTAAAACATCCTTGTATCACTGTTTTACCCTGTTCATCCTTCTGACGAAAGAAAAAACTGTTTTTTTTTGCACGTGCGTGAGTATGTGTCGGTACCCTACAGACCGGGTATCCCCGCGCACAGGAGAAAACCGCTAAGGACTCTGCCTCTGCCTAAGAGGCCGACTCCGAGGCTGCCACGTTGAGGAGGGAAGGACCAGCTCCTACCTCCCCGTCGGGAGAGGCTCCCAGGCTGCCACGTGGCCGGCAGGACCGGGCCCACGCCTCCCCGCAGAGGCGGGCTCCGGAGCTGCCACCTGGCCAATCGGGGCCTCAAGGCCAAGCCCGCGCCCTCGCAGGGAAAGTCACCGAAGCTACCACGTGGCCTGCAGGGCCGAGCCCCCACCCCTCCATAGGGGTGGGCTCCGAATGCACCACGTGGCCTGTTCCGTCAAGTGTTTTACTTCCCGCGGAGGCAGGTTCTGGCGCAACCACGTGGCGGACGACCAACTCAGTGCGGTAGGAAGCCACAGTAAAGGAACGCGTGCGCTGCCTAGACAGGCATTAAGTACGCGCGCCTTCCCCAGGTAAGTTGAGCAGTCAAGGCTCCAGTGTACTGTCTTGTCCGAGTAGCCGGTACAGACCCGCGCCGCAAGACGGACGAATGGGCCGCAAGGACAAGACGGACGAGACGTGCACGACCATCATCACCAACTATGTGTAGCCCTGGCGCACGACGCGGCGGGACGGCGCATTGACATCCCTGACAAAGGAAAGTAGATAGCAATTAATCCTAGATCTTGTATAGGATTTGGCTCTCCCCAGGACCACCTGTTGGGTACTGGGACCCACCTTGTAACTGCAGAGTCCTTGAACTATAAAAGGGCTCTGCAGACGACCTTCACGGGGGGACGAAAAATTAGACCAAGGCTCATACACGCTCAAGCAAGGCAATACACAAACACTCCCGTGGACGTAGGGTATTACGCTCCGGCGGCCCGAACCACGTAAATCATCTGTGTTCATCATTCTGCTGCGTTCGATCTCCTGGGACTAGCCCTCGTGAATCCAAAGAACCTCCGCGGGCTGCTCTCTAAGCAGGTCTGGGGGAAGTGTCGTCTACGACCTTCGACATTTGGCGCGTCAGGTAGGGGGCTTTTTCCCTGCCAAGATCTCCACCAGCAGCAATGGTGAACGACCAATCCAACGCCGGTTCATCCAGAAATTACCATGGGCTCCCCCCGTGCCCGGAGGTACGACGAAGCCGTGCAGGCCAGCTCCGGCGTGAAGACTTGGACCTCGTCGACAAGGGACGAGTGCGAGCAGCTCTCCGAAATGCAAGGTACAGGCAGGCGCTCCGGCGCTACCATCAGATGATCGTGCGGAGTAGGGAGCTAAAGGTAGACGACCTGGTGTTACACCGCATACTCTCCCGGGAAGGGTCTAACAAACTCTCCCCCAGCTAGGAGGGTCCCTTCCGGGTATATGAGGTTTGCCGCCCAGGATGCGTTCGCCTAGCTACGGAGGATGGACAGCGATTACCCAACCCATGGAACATCGAGCACCTCCGTAAGTTCTACCCCTAGACCAGGGTTGGGGCAATGCTATTTCATTGTAAAGGTTACACGTTGTCTCAGGACAGCACTTAGGATAAGGGGATGGGGCTCCGAGTGCACATTCCGCTTAGCCTGGTCCAGAACCCTAAGTAGGTGCACTCGACTCCATCTAACACCCAGGCCGGGTTATTCCCCTTGTAAAGTCTGCTCCGTCCTATGAGAAGCCACAATGAAAGAATGTTGTCCTGTCTGGTATAGGGTTTGTCAATTCAGAAATTATCTTTAATTTTTATGATGTTGTTGTAAGCCCGCCATAGCTCATGATCTATCATGAGCGCTGTCGTTTTTCTCCTACTCTAGCAATAGTGGGAGCCTTGCTGACTGGACTGCAGGTGGGGTTGCTTGAGGTACCTGCAATGCGCCTGGGGCTTCGGATGTTCCAATGCTCGGGGGCCTGTGTCTCCAGATGGTCTCCCCCGGAAAAGGCTTACGCCGAGCGGGAGGTCCGGAGCCACAGCTTGCTTAGCCTGGTCCCGTACCCTAAGCCTGTGCGCTCTGCCTCCCCAGCACTACAGCCGAGTACTGGGGGACAGATGGACCACCCTTGGGTAGTATGTACGACGAGCCCAAGGTGCAGGAGCACTGAATTACCCAAGCCCCACGAGTCAGCCCAGGATCGTAAGTCAAGCGACACTACAAAAAGAGCAGGGGTAAAGTGACCAGTGGACAGAATTACTTCTCCTTTTTGATCTATGTACAGGTCTTTGAGGAAGTTATTTTAGCAGCCACCGTCAGAGTACCCGCGAAGACAGTGGGCACCGCCGGACTGGAGCTCCGGCGGCACCCCCAGGGGGCCCGCTGTCGACCTCTCGCTGAAGATGGCGGGCACCGCCAGACTGGAGCTCCGGCGGCACCCCCAGGGGGCCCGCTGTCGACGTGCCTGCATACTCAGCTACAGCAATGCAACCTACGCATCCTAGGCTCCCCCTGGACCCGTCCAACCTAAGTCCTAAGTGTATGATAGGTGTGCCCACAACAACTGGCCACGCCTGTCAGGAGGCCATACTTTGGGGGACGGCAGGTCCTGGAAGTTAAGGAACAACAAGCAGCTGGAAGACATTGTTGGAAATAAAAGCAAGATGAGTATAAAAGGGCACTACAGACAGATTTTTTATCACACAAATAAAGAGTTTGTCACCACAAGCCAGTCACAAGACAAAAACAGGAAGACAAAAACTTAAACAAACGCCTGGGGAGCCCTCAACCGCTCCGCTGGAACCTTGAGGCAATGAGTGCCACCGCATCCGAAACTTCAGACTTGGCGGCCTCTTCCCTCTCGGCAATGGGCCCCTTAAGGACCGGCTGCAGGGAGACGTCGGGGTACCAGCTCCGGTAGCAGGACAGGATGTGCGTCGCCACCTCCTTCACCAGCATCCGTCCCTCGGCCTCCAGCTGGTTGTCGAGGATGGCCCCCAACGAGCGCATCCTCGAGCTGGTGGAGTCAAGCGCCGGGAACACCTGACTCACCTCCTGCGTCGGCTCCCCCACGCGCGTCGGGTTGAAGCCGAGCGGCACCAGAGCCGAGTCGGCACCGCCGAGGAACTCCTAGACCTTCTGGGCCTCAGCGGAGCGCGCCGCCCAGAGCTCCGCCACCTCCCGCTGGGCTGCCGCCAGTGCTCGGGGGCCGCCGTCTAGGAACCGCTTCTCCTTGGTCACCAGGGCCCTCTCGCGCTCGTCGACCCACGCCTCACGGCGGTTCAAGTCACCCTCCTTGAGGGCGATGTTGAACTCACGGTCCAGGAGGGCCTGGCGCTCAGTGGATTGGGCCCGCTGCACCTCTGCCACGATGGTTTCCCGGCGGTCCAACTCGGCGGCGCGGACTCTCGCCCCTTCCTGCTGGAGGATGAGCCCGCGGCAGGTCGCCTCCACTTCGGCCTGCTTCACCGCCAGCTCCTGCTCCCGTTCGGCTAGAGCAGCCTCCCGGAGGGACAGCAGATGCCAAAGGTTCTCGCAGGCCTGGAGGCGGGAGCTGGCCTCAGTGTGGATGGCCTCGGCGTCTGCCTTCAGCTTCTGGGTGACGGCGTCCAGCTGGGCGATGAGGTCGCGCTCCTGCTCGAGGATCTTCATCTCCTCCCGAACGACCGCCTCCCGCTGGGCCGCTCGGCTCTTCGCCAGCCGGGTCCGGGCCTCTAGGGCCCTCGCCCACTCCCGGAGCCGGTCGTCCTCGTCCTCGAGCCGCCCTTTCTCTCGGGCAAGGGCCGCCTGGGCCTGTTGGAAGCCGGAGTAGGCCATAGCCTCGGACAAGGGGGAGAGGCTCCACCGTAGCAGCGGGCCCCTGCCTCCCCACCTCCTCAATATCGTCCTCCATTTGGAGGACCACTGGGGAGGCGGGGACTAGGGCCCCCTCCCGGATGGCTGCACCTGGGGCGGTGGCGCCAGCCGACGTAGCAGTGTTGGAGGGCGCGGTAGCATCGGCCGACACGGAGTAGCCGGTGGACGCGATGTCGTTGGCACGCGCGGCGGCGATCGTCGGCGCGCGCGACTGGGCTCCGGCAGCCGCTGCGGGGGTCTCGGGCACGGGGGCCCGAGGTACCCCGGCGGCAGCAGCCTTGTGCATCGGAGCAGGGCCTGAGGTAGCAGACGATCCCCGCGAGCCGGCTGGGGCGGCAGACCCCCCAGCAGAAGTGCCCGCGGGTGGTGGAGTAGATGTGGTGGCGCTGAATTGAAGCAAGCTCAGACCATAAGAGATTGACAGGGTAGGCGCACAGCAAAGAACACCCAAGGTAAAATCTGAGCAGGATTACCGGGGGATGCTGAAGTTCCACAGTTTCCCAAAAGGGTTGTGGGGGGTTCGAACCCCCCGAACCCGCGGCGGGGGCCCCTGAGTGTGCTGGGGACCCCTGTGGTGATGGTGCCGGCGGCACCCCCGAGGTCTGGCGCCCCTCCGAACGGAGAGGGAATGTTAGGGTCCCGTCCGCGTTGAGGAGCCTCCGCCTCTTGCGCGTGGAGGACTCGGGCGGCAAAGTGGCGCCATCGGCGCCCCCTGGCGACGAGCGCGGCAGGGCTCCGGAGTCCTGACGAGGGGCAGAAGGGGCCGACGGCGACGATCGGGCGCGCTTCTTGGGGGACGGGTCCAGCAACGGAACCGACACCTTCACCTTCCCCTTGTCGGCGGGGGTGACGACGCCACCCCATGGATGGTGCTGGGGGCCGCTCGAGGAGTCGTCGCTTGAAGAACCGACATCGCTTAAGGGAGCTTCGCCTCCCTCGGCATCGTTGGCAATGATGACCCCCCGCAACGGGTCCCCGATCTGGCGCTGCGCGAGCCCGGACTCGTCAAGCATCAGCATCGTCTTCAGCAGCTGCCTCCTCAACTCGGAGTCCGAGCACAAGGGGCGGCAGGTCGACGGAAGAGCCAACGCCTCGGCGGAGATGTCGTCGGGGCAGACCCGAGTCAACATGTCGAGCAGCTGCTGCTCGCCTAGGTCGGAGTCGGGGACGGTCTCGAGCCGGGTGCAGTCCGACAGGCCGGTGAACATCGACGCCGGACGGGCGCGGTGCTGAAGCGGAGCTATGCGGCGAGACATGAAGTCCCTCAGCACCATGGCAGACGACAACCCATGGTCCGCCAACATCTGGATCCTCTCTAGCACCGGGTTGAACGCCTCCTCCAGCTCTGGGCGCTCCTCCCAAAATGATCGCTCGGAGTAGGGGATCCCGGTGGGGAGGCACATCCGATCGTGGGCCTTGACCTTGGCGATCATCCAATCTTCAAGCCACAACTCCCACCTCGCGGAGTTGAAGGAAGCAATGTACCTCGTGGGGAACTTTGTCCGGTGCTGGAAATAGTAGGCGCCGAGGTGCTCCTTCGAACTCCTGCTGGTGGCCCTCAGTACAAAAAAGTACCTGTCGGTGGTTTGGAACCGGCAGATCTCCCTACACTGCTAAAGTAATAGAGGAGTTTGATGTTCGGTATGGGCGCGCGGAGATTCAAGAAGGTGAGTAGGAATTGACACGGGAGACACAAGAATTTACGTGGTTCGGGCCGCCTGAGCATAATACCCTACTCCACGGGTGTGTTGATGTTGTATTAGCAGTATGAGCTTGTGATGAGCATATGAGGCACGTGTATGTCCCCTTTATGTGTATCGTCGGCCTGTCCTTTTATAGTACAAGGGCAGGCCGTTACAGGTTAGCCTGGCCCGACATGTGGCCCCGGCGGTTACTAGTATTGATACACGTTTAATTGCTCTTAATGATCCTGTAACGGGCTTTGACAGCACCGTTACTGGTGTTAAGATCGTCCGTTTAAGTGTCATTAATATGGCATTAATGACACTTAATCGGGTCTTGAAGTCCTTGGTTCTCCTTTGAAGATCCGGAGCCATTGCGGGGTCTTCCGGAGGTTAGAAGCTGAAGATCCAACGATCGGACACGTGGCAGCTCCGGAGCTTGCTGTGGGAAACAGGTAGCTCCGGGACTATCCGACACGTGTCAGGTCCGAAGCTTCTCTCGGTCAGGGGCTAAGTCCGGGGGTGCCATTTCGGTACATGGTCCGAAGCTTCCCCCTTGTGGGCGATAGCTCCGGTTTGGTAGTACACGTGGCGACCCAGGGATTAACCATGTTGGATGAGCGGGTCCGGTTATGTCTGACATGTGGGCCTTCGAGGGTCTTCAAACCAAGTAGATGATTTTCTTTTGAGATCTTTATAACCTCAAGGGGTGTACAGTTTCTAGGATACCGACAGTACCGGAAGAGCTTCACCGACGGCATCACCCCCACGAACATCTCGCAGAGGTGAGCGAAGACCGCCAGCATGGCGATCGAGTTCGGCGCGAGGTGGTGGAGTTGGAGGCCGAAGGTCTCCAGGAGCATGACCAAGAAGGCGGATGCTAGCGGGACGAAGCCGGCCAGCACGTACGACGAGAAGAGGACCATCTCCCCGACGGAGAGGCTCAGCGGGAGCCTCCTGGGACGGAGCCACGACTCCCGCTCAGGAGTATGCCAGCCGAGAAGCCGGCGCATGGGGGCCAGGTCGGTGGACCTGGACAGCCTGGACTTGGGCAAGATGCTCGCCATGAGGGCTGAGGGTGAAAGCTCTGGACAGGGAGACTGGGAACTAGAGCGCAAGAACTGGGCTTGAGGCAAAAGCACGAGCGCAGGGATGCAGAGGCGGGAGAAAGGACCCTCAGGGGGGAAGTTCTCTTTTTATACACCCCTGCAGGCCAACAGGCGCAAAAGTGTGGATCGATGCAGCCTTAGTAGAAGAGTAATGAACCCGTATGGACAATGGCATGAGGGCTTGAGTCGCTCCACAAAGAAGACGAGTCGGGCAGCTAGCTATGCGGGAGGTAACTCGGCGGTTTCCGAAAGGGCAAAAGCAGCGGAAGTGCAGGAGCCACCTTGGGAACCACCGCAGTTAAAGCACGATTGAAGGTAGGAGTCACGTCGCGCGGCGCCTGTTCAGCGCCTTCACTTACCAGAAGGAGACACGTCGCCTCAACGGCAGGGGCGTGTCGCCTGGGGAATTGCCTCGAAGTGGAATCAGAAGAGTTGCGCAGGAAGAGAAGGGGGAAGACCCCACCTGCAGTATCGACGGCTCTCCCGAGGTGGGCTCGGGGGCCACTGTCAGTACCCTGCAAATCGGGTACCCCCGCGCACAGGAGAAAACCGCTAAGGACTCCGCCTCTGCCTAAGAGGCCGACTCCGAGGCTGCCACGTTGAGGAGGGAAGGACCAGCTCCTACCTCCCCGTCGGGAGAGGCTCCCAGGCTGCCACGTGGCCGGCAGGACCAGACCCACGCCTCCCCGCAAAGGCAGGCTCCAGAGCTGCCATGTGGCCAATCGAGGCCTCAGGGCCAAGCCCGCGCCCTCGCAGGGAAAGGCACCGAAGCTACCACGTGGCTTGCAGGGGCGAGCCCCCACCCCTCCAAAGGGGTGGGCTCCGAATGCACCATGTGGCCTGTTCCGTCAAGTGCTTTACTTCCCGCAGAGGCAGGTTCCGACGCAACCACGTGGCGGACGGCCAACTCAGTGCGGTAGGAAGCCGCAGTAAAGGAACGCGTGTGCTGCCTAGACAGGCATTAAGTACGCGCGCCTTCCCCAGGCAAGCTGAGCTGCGCTTGTGAAAGTCAAGGCTCCAGTGTCCTGTCTTGTCAGAGTAGCGGGTACAAACCCGTGCTGCAAGACGGACGAATGGGCCGCAAGGACAAGACAGACGAGACGTGCACGGCCATCATCACCAACTATGTGTAGCCCTGGCGCACGACGCGGCGGGACGGCGCATTGACATCCCTGACAAAGGGAACTAGATAGCAATTAATCCTAGATCTTGTATAGGATTTGGCTCTCCCCAGGACCACCTGTCGGGTACTGGGACCCACCTTGTGACTGCAGAGTCCTTGAACTATAAAAGGGCTCTGCAGACGACCTTCACGGGGGTGGGGGGGGGGGGGGGGGGGGGGGCAAAAAATTAGACCAAGGCTCATACACGCTCAAGCAAGGCAATACACAAACACTCCCGTGGACGTAGGGTATTACGCTCCGGTGGCCCGAACCATGTAAATCCTCTGTGTCCATCATCCTGCTGCGTTCGATCTCCTGGGACTAGCCCTCGTGAATCCAAAGAACCTCCGCGGCTGCTCTCTAAGCAGGTCCAGGAGAAGTGTCGTTTATGACCTTCGACAGTATGTAACTGTAAGAGTAATACTACCACCACATGCAAATAAGCTCAATACAACCACACTACTATTTGACAGGAGAAATGTCAAAAGTATTCACTTTGTTCATAATCTATGATGGTTTACGATATTTTACCACTGGTACCCTGCGTAGTGGGTACTGTCAGTGGTTTGGAACCGGCAGATCTCCCTACACTACTAAAGTGATAGGGGAGTTTGATGTTCGGTGTGGGCGCGCGAAGATTCAAGAAGGTGAATAAGAATTGGCACAGGAGATGCAAGAATTTACGTGGTTCGGGCCGCCTGAGCGTAATACCCTACTCCACGGGTGTGGTAGTGTTGTATTAGTTGTATGAGTGTCTGAGGCGCGTGTATGGGTCCCTTCTCCGTCCTCTCCTTGTGTATCGTCGGCCTGTCCTTTTATAGTACAAGGGCAGGCCGTTACAGGTTAGCCTGGCCCGACATGTGGCCCCGGCGGTTACTAGTATTGATACACGTTTAATTTCTTTTAATGATCCTGTAACGGGTTTTGACAGTACTGTTACTGGTGTTAAGATCGTCCGTTTAAGTGTCATTAATATGGCATTAATGACACTTAATCGGGTCTTGAAGTCCTTGGCTCTCCTTGGAAGATCCGGAGCCGTTGCGGGGTCTTCCGGAGGTTAGAAGCTGAAGATCCGACGATCGAACACGTGGCAGCTCCGGAGCTTACTGTGGGAAACAGGTAGCTCCGAGACTGGGCGACACGTGTCAGGTCTGGAGCTTCTCTCGGTCAGGGGCTAAGTCCGGGGGTGCCATTTTGGTACATGGTCCGAAGCTTCCCCCTTGTGGGCGGTAGCTCCGGTTTGGTTGTACACGTGGCGACCCAGGGGTTAACCATGTTGGAGAAGCGGGTCCGGTTTTGTCTAACATGTGGGACTTCGAGGGTCTTCAAACCAAGTAGATGAATTTCCTTTGAGATCTTTATAACCTCAAGGGGTGTACGGTTTCTAGGGTACCGACAGTGGCCCCCTGGGCCTACCTCCGGGGAAGTCATTCCACTGGAGGTGGGTCCATCTTCGCGACCTTTGAACTGGGTCTTCAAGGGTCTTTGAGGGTGCCGTTGGCAAGGACTTGGAATTAAATCCTCACCACGTGGCGTATCCCGCGTGCGGCAGATGAGATCTTTGGCGTGCGGATCTCACGCAATTAAAGGTCGCCGGTTCCCGATACGAAAATCGTATCGGTTCCGTGCGCCTTGTCAGGCCGCCGCCTTTGGGCTTCCCGCCTCTTGATTACAACCGTTCGCCTGGGTAAGAACCTCGACTTGATCGTCGGGGTGGTCCCGGGCCCGCTTGTCATCGGCTGGGTGAATTTTTTGGGTGGTACCTTCGACTTCCTTGCGGTTTCCATCCGAGCGTCGCGAGGGCTTACTTAAGAAGGAAAGCGCGCACCGTCGGAAGCTCTTTACGCTTCTCATCTGATCTTGCGCTCAAACTCCCAACTCGTGCTTCGCTCTTCTTATCTTGCCTAGCCGTGCCGCGATGGAGTTGGGTCTCCGCGAGAGTCGCTTGAAGACTGACGGCGATTTGAAGAAGGTCCGGGCCCTCATGGGGTGGTCCTCGGACTTCTTCAACCGCTTAGTTCGTGCCGGCGGAGAGCTCCCCTTCGAGAAGGAGCACGCCGGCGAAATGGTGTACTTTTCCTCGTACGCCATGGTGGGGTTGATCCCACCTTTTTCTTCCTTTTTCTTGATGCTGCTAGACTTCTATGGTCTGCAGTTATATCACCTTGGCCCTCACTCCATTCTCCTCGTGTCTATCTTCATCCACTTCTGTGAGATGTGGGTGGGCATCCCCCCTGCATCGAACTCTTCCGGACCTTCTTCACCGTCCACACCACCGGTCGGAGCAATGAGTACCTTGGCTCTACTACTTCGTGAAGCGCAAGAAGTGCCCATTCAAGTACCTCCGGTCGTTCCCTTCTGGGAAGTGGGACGACTGGAAGAAGGACTGGATAGTCGTCAGGGTGGAGGAGCACGAGAGGCTGGAGTTGCCTGATAGTCTGCCCGGCATTGACACAACGATCTCGAGTGAAGCTCCGGTGCTGGCGGATGCCTTCAACCCTGCTTTGACCAGGATCCGCCAATGCGCGGAGGGAGGATTGACCCCTCAGGCGGTATTTTGCAATTTCCTGGTCAACAGGTGGGCGGCGCTGAAGAGGAGGGAGAAGCTCGCTTGGGCCCTCAACAGCGTGATGGACGACGACCGGGTTGAGACCGGGTTGAAGTCCAACATGGCAGGGAGAACCTTGGAGTTCCACCTCAAGAAATTCCAGCACGGCATCGACATCGACGGTGATGACTTGACTCCCCCGTCGGCCTTCCTCCCTCTGAACATGGAAGTGGAGTTCAGCAGGGAGCTCCGGCAAAAGATGCCCGTACTTGACGACCTTGGTGTCGTCGAGAGAAGGCCAACCTCTGGGGTAGCGATCCCTGGGGTACCCAAGGATGGCTCCGGCTCTGCTCCTAAACCGAGGGGAGAAGTCGTCGGCAAGGGCAAGGAGCTGGCGGAAGAACCAGTGAGCCGGAAGAGGAAGTTGCAGTATGCCGACGGAAGGTCTGTCGGGCCCGCTACTTCCGCGTCGGCCCCTTCTCCCCGGAGGGGAAAGTCCTCTGCAGCTGTGGCAACTGTTCCCGTAGTGGGGTCATCCCGGAACGCGACTGTTCCCGCGGTGGGGTCCTCTCGGAGTGCAGCTGTTCCTGCAGTGGGGTCCTCCCGGAGCGCGTCAGTTCCGCGGTGGGATCTTCCCGGGGTGTTAGCTCCGGGCGCGCGACTCCGGCACCTGGGCTGGTGGAGGCCTCCAGGTCCGGGGGTTCCTCCCGATCGAGGAGAGCCTCGACCCGGGAAACGCCCATGGCCGCAACAAGTTCTGGGGGGGCCTTCCGGAGCTTCTACACCGACTATGGCCAGCCCAGAACGCCCGGGAAAAAGGTTTCGCGCAAGCTGGTGCGGAAGCCTCCCAAGGTAATTTTTAATCTCTACCTTGTACAATTATTTTGATTGTGGCAACTATTTGTTAATTTTCTTCGTCCATCATCTGCAGCGTCCCCAAGAAGGGGAGCGAGGCTCCACCCTCAGCCACGGTGTCTGAGGCCGTGGGGGTGGGAGCTTCTACTCCTGTCCTGGTGCCACCCCAAGTGGTGGCTGAGGCTGCGACAGCTCCGGCGCCGGCTGTCGTGGTCATGGACCTCGACTCGTCCCCAGAAGTTCCCGTGGTAGCGCCGGACCACGGGAGTGAAGACATGCCAGCGGCACATGTCTCGGAGGTTGAAGCTCCGGGTCTTGGTGCTGCAATGATGGAAGCTCCGGCTGTTGAGCCGGAGCAAGAAGTGATCCCGGCTTCTGAGCCGGAAATTGTTGAAGCCCCGGCGGTTGAGCCGGAGGTGATTGAAGCCCCGGCATGCGAGCCGGAAGATGAGGTAGGTCCGGCAGTTGGGCCGACTACTTCTGAAGCACCGGCAGCTGAGCTGGTTATTGTTGGAGATCTGGTCACAGGTCCGGACGATGTTGAAGATCTTCCGGCTCCTGTGCTGGTGGTTGAAGAGGTGACGGAGCTTGAGCCTCCGTCAGAAGAGTTGCCCAGACCGGAGCCAGTAGCGGCTCCTGCTCCGGAGACGACGACGTCGGAGGTGTCTGCGGCCGAGCCGGAGTGCCCCAACGAAGTCGCTGGCCCCCAGCCTTAGGTGGTGAACGAAGATTTGGCGACGGGGCCTTCTTCGATGGCGACTGAGGCCATCCCGGAGGACAGCCTAGTGCCATGGAGTCCCAGGGGACCACTCTTGTAGAGTGGGACCCAATTTTTGTATCTGAAGACCCGCTGGAACCAGCGGTGGAGACCCCAGCAGGTCCAGAGCCAATCCCGTTGTCGTTGTCCATTGGCAACGCATGTTCCAGTCTGCGTCAAGTCCAGCTAGCCTTCTTCCACGACAGCAAGGCTCTTGAAGAGGAGCGCCAAACCCTTAGGCGGTGGCGTAACCAGCTCTACTTCGAGACCAAGCTGGCTCAATCGAGGCTAGCAGACGACAAGGAGTGGATCAAACGGGAGAAGGTCCGCCTGGAGTACTGGGGTAAATTACTGGATGACAGGGAGAGTATGACTCATGCCCTCGACACTCAATCTCGGGAGATCTACGATCAGGCCAAAGCTGCCAATAACGCGGCCGATGCTCGGCACGAACAGGTTGAGGCCATTAACACCGCACTCATCAAGCGCCGAGAGGCACTTGAAGAGAGGGAGAGACGACTCAAGGATGAAAAGCAAAAACTCCTAGAGCTGCGGGATGATGTCCTGAGGAGGGAAGAGGAGCTCGCCGAGAAGGTAGCTCTGGCTGACAAGGGCCTCGAGGAGCGCGCCAAGAAATTGGAAGAGCGCTGCCAAGAGGAAGAGGAGAAGACCTGGGTGCGAGGGCAGGAACTCTACGAACAAGAGTGTGCCCTTGTTGCCCGGGAGAAGAAAGTGAGGGGTAGGGAGAAGGACCTGGTCGAGCACCGGAACAAGATCCACCTCCGGGAGGAGGAGCTCGAAAAACTCGAAAGGCAGGTTGCTGAAAAGATTCAGCAAAACGCCAAAGAAGTTGAGCGCCTCGCCCGTGAGAATTCCGAACTGACGGCAGCCAGGAGATCCCTGGAAGAGTTGAAGGGCTTGAGGACTGCGGACTCCCTACAGATTTGGGAGTTCCTGGGCAAGGTCAACGATGCGCTGACGCCGATGGGTTTCAGCCCCGTGCGCCCGGATGATCCGGAGTCGGAGCCAGACCTAGCGTTGTAGGCATTGAGCGCAGCAGGTAGCAAGCTCTCCAAGGTGGGCGATGTCATCGCTGACCAACTGGAGGTTGAGGGGCAATCCCTGGCGAAGAACGTCTCAGAGTATGTGCTGACGTGCTACACCAGCCGGAACTCTCAATTTCCTCTAGACCCGGTGCTTGAAGGTCCCGTCGAAGGAGAAGGCGAAGCTACCCGAGCCAGCGTATCAGAGGTTGCCCAGAAGGTTGCCCAATTCTTCCATAGGGTCTAGGACCATCTCTGTAATTCTCACTTGTATTTCTCTTCTTCTTCCTCAATTTTGTAATCCCTTGTCTCCAGATGTAACCTCTTGTCTCCAGATAAATGAAATCCCCAAATTTTGCGAATTTCACTTTTTGTCTTCAACATTCTCATCTTCACTTGGCCCCTGGTAGATGTACACAATTTGATTGTGAACATGTACCAAGAGGATATTGTGCATTGTTGAAGACTCTTTTACTCCGAACTTGTAGAATTTAGGTTCGAAGTCTTCGATAGTGAAGGCCCCCTGAGGTTGTCGGAGCTTAGAAGCTACGGCATTATCTATTGCTGGAGCTTAGTAGCTCCGGCAATAGTCTCTATCAACGCTTAGAGCATCGATAGTTAACCCTCCGGGGTGTTGGAGCTTAGTAGCTCTGGCAGTGACCTTTGCCAACACTCAGTTTGTTGGCAACAAACTCCATTTGCGGGGTCTTGTCACCATCTTTTATTCGGTGTCGACGGCTGGCCCCCTTAGGGGAGTCGGAGCTTAGTTAGCTCCGGCTTTTCTCCATCAACGTGGATTTTATTTTTCCTGCACACTTAAGCCAAGAAAAAATGGTAAAATTTGTTTCTTGCCTATAACTTTGCCGCGGCTTATGACTCTCAAGAGGATTTTAAGTCGAACGCGATTCTAAATACAACCGAATGTAATGTCTTTTATTTTAGATCCAACTGTACACGGACCCGCCTTACTTCGGCCTGCCGGGGTGTAGGTAGAGTGGCGTACTTAGGATGCTTGACCAGGCTAAGTCGATAGCACACTCCGGCCCTAGATTGGCTTGGCGGCTTTCAGGCGAGTTGGCCATGAACAATATTTGAATCCAAAAGAACTGACAATACAACTCGACTTGTATATAAACCGGTCGAACTAAAATTTCTTGAGAATTGCACGTCTTTGTTATAGACAAGAAAGAGAAAAATAAAAATGTTGAGCCTATACAAAATAAATGCATGTGGAGTCTATTTCACATGAAAATGTCTTTCATTATAGGTCCGGGGTACAGGGGAAACAAGTACACTCTTAGGGTACGGAACCAGGCTAAGCGTGTTTCATTTCTCATTTGACCCAGGGTAGTTAGCCACACTTTTAGTCCGGAGACTGTGTCAAGTGCTGCATGAACTTTGCGGACCTTTCGGGAAAGGTCCGGCTGTTCTCCCGGAGGAACTACCCGACTCTGTACAATGACTCTATAACATACATCTCAAGTTACTTAAGACTCACCTCCATGGTGTTAAGTGTAGAACTTACGGAGGTGCTCGATGTTCCAAGGATTTGGGAGAGGTATCCCATCCTCAGTAGCCAAGCGAACGCTTCCGGGACGGGATACTTTAATCACTCGGAAGGGCCCCTCCCAGCCAGGGGAGAGTGTGTTTAACCCTTCTCTAGATAGTATTCTCCGTAGCACCAGATCGTCTTCCTCGAGCTGCCGGTTGTGTACATGACGTTGGTGATAACGCCGTAGAGCTTGACAATATCGGGCATTCCGAACAGCTGCTTGGCACCTTCCCTCCTCAAGGAGGTCTAGGTCTTCACGCCGGAGCTGGTCCTGCGCGGCTTCGTCGAAGGTCCGGACCCGGAGTGAACCCAAGGTGATTTCCGGAGGAAGTATTGCTTCAGCTCCGTACACCAAAAAGAAGGGTGTTTCTTCGGTTGACCGGTTTGGAGATGTCCTGTTGGCCCGTAGAGTGGGCGGAAGCTCTTCGATCCAGTTGGCTCCATGTTTCTTCAAACGCTCATAGGTGCGCGTTTTGAGTCCTTTAAGGATTTCAGCATTTGCTCTCTCGGCTTGGCCATTGCTGGCTGGGTGAGCTACGGAGGCGTAGCAAACCTGTATGCCGAGGTCTTCACGGTATCCTTGGAATGCGGAGCTTGTGAACTGGGTCCCATTATCAGTGATGATTTTGTTTGGGACTCCAAATCTGCATACAATGGACTGCACAAAGTTGATAGCAGATTGCTTGTTGATTGTCACGACTGGAGTTGCTTCTGGCCACTTGGTGAACTTGTCAATGGCGACGTACAGGAACTTGTAACCTCTGACGGCTCTTGGGAAAGGTCCCAAGATGTCCATCCCCCACACAGCGAATGGCCATGTAGGAGGTATTATTTGTAAGGGCTGAGCCGGAGTGTGAATTTGCTTTGCATGAAATTGGCATGCTTTGCATTTTTTCACCAGCTTAGTTGCATCCTGGAGTGCTGTAGGCCAGTAGAAGCCATGCCGAAAGGCTTTACCAACCAGCGTGCGGGAAGACGCGTGGTTCCCACACTCGCCTCCATGGATTTCTGCGAGGAGCTTGCAGCCTTCTTCCCTTTTGATGCACCGCATTAGGATGTCGTTGGTACCGCGCCGGTAGAGATCCCCTTCTACCAGCGTGTATCTTTTAGCCAATCTGACTACCCGGTCAGCAAATACATCGTCGTCAGGAAGGATGTTGTCTTTCAAGTAGTTCCGGATCTTCGAGATCCATGCATCGGAACTAGCTTGAGCATTTGAGTCTTGCGTGTTGGGTTGCTCGGAGCTTCCGGCAGCACCTACAACCCTTGATGGCTGCCATGGTAACAGGGCCATCGGGACCGTCAGCTTCGGGATGCTGATCTCGCCCCCTTCGCTCAGTTCGGCAGGCTGAGCTGTGGGTTTCGACAATCTCCGGACAAAAGTTCCGTCAGGAGCCGGAGCTCCGGTTGACGCTTTCGTCGAGAGTTCGTCGGCTTCAGCGTTGTGGGCACGCTGAACATGGTGGAGGTCTAGGACTTCAAAGTCCTTCTGAAGCCTCTGGACTTCTAGGAGGTAAGCAGCTAGTTGGAGTTTGTTGCAGGAGAATTCACCCTTCACCTGTTTGATGATGAGCTGTGAATCTCCTTTGACCAGCAGTTGCCTGACACCGTATCACAGTGCCACCTTTAGTCCATAGATGAGTGCTTCATACTCTGCCATGTTGTTGGTTGCCTTGAAATCAAGGTGTACCATGTATTTCACCTTCTCCTCAGTTGGTGCAAGGAGAAGTATTCCATCTTCGGCCCCCTGCTTCTGCATGGAACCGTCGAAGTAAAGGGTCCAATGAGGCTCGGTGAAGGTTGGAGGTTGATGCTCCGTATTCTGCTCACTGGGGCCTCCAGGATTTGATGGAGAGGGAGTCCATTCTGCCACAACATCTGCTAATACTTGACTCTTGACTGCTTGTCTTGAGATAAATTCAAGATCAAATTCCGCCAATTCCGCTGCCCACTTTGCAATATTCCCAGTTGAATTGGGATTATGCAAAATTGCTCGTAGTGGGTAGGAGGTCACCACCGAAACTTTGTGAGCTTGGAAGTAATGTCGAAGCTTCCTGGAGGCAATAAGAACTGCATAGAGTAGCTTATGCACCTCTAGGTATTGAGTTTTGGCATCATGTAATACTTCACTAATGAAGTACACTGGGCGTTGAATGGTCTGGACCCTCCCGGAGGGGTCCGGAGCTTCCTCTTCACTGACCCGGACCCTCTCGGAAGGGTCCGGATTTTCTTCGGGGACCTCCGGGTTCTGGCTGGAGGAACCCGGAGCTTCTTCAGAAATGACCTGGACCCTCCCAGAGGGGTCTAGGTCTCCTGAAACGACTTCCGGTGGATTTGAATCTGGGAGCTGAGACTCAGACTCACTTTCAGGAACCTCCGGACCTTCCCGAAGGGGTCTGGATTCCTGAGTGTGGGGTAGTTCTGGTCTCTCCGCGACCAGAACCATACGGACGACTTCGTCAGTAGCTGAAATATAAAGCAATAAAGGCTCACCAGGGTTCAGAGCTACCAGAATCGGTAGGGTGGTGAGGAACTGTTTCAGCTCCTGGAATGCCTTTTCTGCCTCTTCGGACCATTGGAATGGTCCGAACTTCCTCAATAACTTGAAGAAGGGAAGTGACTGTTCCGCCAATCTTGAGATGAACCGTCTGAGGGTTGCTAGACATCCAGTTAATTTTTGGACGTCCTTGATGCGGGTTGGTGGCCGCATGTCTTCAATGGCCTTAATCTTTGCCGGATTAGCTTCTATGCCCCGGTGACTTACCAGGAAACCAAGAAATTTTCCGGAGCTAACCCCAAAGACACACTTGTCTGGGTTTAGCTTCGTGCGGGTAGCCCGCAGCTTGTCGAAGACAGCCTGCAAGGTGTCAAGGAGTGACTCCTTGTTCCTGACCTTGACCACGATGTCATCGACGTACACTTCCACTATGTCTCGAATAAGTTCTTCAAAAGTTTTGTACATAGCTCGTACAAAAGTTGAAGACGCATTTTTGAGACCAAAGGGCATGGCTGTGTAACAATACAATCCATCTACTGTGATGAATGAAGTATGCTCTTCATCTTCCCTAGACATCCTGATTTGATGATATCCGGAATATGCATCTAGGAAACACAGTAACTCACACCCGGAGGTGGAATCCACTATCTGATCTATTCTAGGTAGTGGGAATGGATCTTTTGGACATGCCTTATTTAGTGTGGTGTAGTCGATGCACATCCGAAGCTTCCCGCCGGCCTTAGGCACTACGACTGGGTTTGCCAACCATTTTGGATGGAAGACTTCTCGGATGAATCCGGCTTCGAGCAACTTCTTCACTTCTTGTCGGATGAAGTTCTGTCGCTCTACGGATTGCTTCCGAGGCTTCTAATGCACAGGCCGGGCATCGGGGTAGATCTTCAGATTATGTTCAATCACTTCCCTGGGGATCCCAGGCATTTGTGACGGTTGACAAGCAAACACGTCAACGTTAGCCTGGAGGAAAGTGATGAGCGCGAGTTCCTATTTGTCGTTCAATCCTCCTGATATACGGGTGGTTTGAGCGGCATCGGAACCAATTTGGACGACTTTGACGGGAATGTCGGTGTCGCCGCTTGGCTGCACTCGAGGTGCAGAAGTCGAGCCTCGTTGGCGAATGCTCGGGGGTTTTAGAGTTTGCTCCTGCCTGGAGTCCTCCTCTTGCGCTGTGGTGAGCGCATGGAGTTCTTCCAGGGCAGTTACTCCGGCAGTGCGATCTCCGCGGATCTGGAGAACGCCTACTGGCGTTGGCATCTTCAACACCAGATAGCCATAATGAGCAGCCGCCATGAATTTGTACAGGGCAGGTCTACCAAGATGGCATTGAAGGGTAAGTTGATATGCGCGATGTCGAAGACCAACTTCTCAGTGCGGTACTTCTCCCGTGTCCCGAAGGTAACAGGGAGAGTAATAGCTCCGAGTGGGGTGATGGCCCCCGGACCTACTCCGGAGAAAGGTCGAGAGGGGTGGAGATCCGAAGGTCGGAGCTGAAGCTTAGTGAAAGCTTGGAAGCTGATGAGGTTAAGCCCCGAACCTCCATCTACCATGACGTGGTGGAGCTGGATGTTGTTGATGGTAGGAGATACCATCAAGGGTAACTGTCCTGCTCCAACCATGCTCTGGGGACAATCCGAAGCATCAAAAGTGATGGTTGTGTCCATCCACTTTCGGTGAGGTTCCGGCCTAACTGTAGGGGCTACAGTGGCCATATCTCGACACATAGTCTTGATGACGCGTCGGGAGGTGATATCCCATGATCCACCAAAAATGGTGTTCATGGTTTTTCGACGCTCGTTGTCAGAGACGTCAGAATCATCGTCGACGGAGGTGTAGACGGCCTTCAGGACCTTTTTGGGATCCTGGAACCCTAACTCCTCTTCAGCCGGAGCTTCGTCGACCTTTTGCTTTCCTTCCCTCTGCCGGAAAGGATATTCTTCCCGGCGCTTGCTGTAGCGCTCGGCAAGGTTTTTGACCTCCCGACAGTCTTCCAAACTGTGGTTGCCCGTCTTGTGAATGGGACACCACACTTTGGGTTTGCCACCGTCTTCAGAAGACGGTCGAGGTCGCTTCTCGGGGCGTGGCCCCCGGCCACCCGGAGCTGCAGCAGCTGCAACGTTGGATGTGCCGGCCGACGGCTTCTTCTTGCCGTTGGTCTTCTTTTTCTTCTTGCCACTCCCGGAGGTAGTGGCTTCTTCTTTGGAGGGTTTCTTGTGATCCTCCGCGGCTGGTTTGGAGTGCATTTCACGGCCCTCCGCAGCTCAGACACATTTGTCAGCCAAGCTGAAGAGTTCCGTGACACTGGTGATCTCCTTGATCGCCAATTTCTCCAACATCTTCTTGTCCCGTACACCCTGTCTGAATGCCACAATGACAGAGGCGCTAGAGATAGAAGGGATAGTGTTTCATACCTGAGAGAACCTCTGAATGAACGACCGCAAGGATTCTCCCCCTTTTTGCACGACCGCAAAAAGATCCAGTTCAGTGCCTGGTCGGGTGTATGAACTCCCGAAGTTGGCAGTGAACTGACGGCACAGCTCCTCCCAACTATTGATAGAGTTGGGTGGAAGGCTCATAAACCAGGACCTGGCGGTCCCAGTTAGGGCTACTGGAAAGTAATTGGCCATCACGACCTCATTTCCTCCGGCTGCCAAAATTGTAGTGGGGTATATCTGAAGAAATTCGGCGGGATTGACAGTCCCGTCGAATTTTTCCGGCAGGTGAGGCCGGAACTTCTGTGGCCATCTAACCATGCGCAGGTGCATGGCCAAGGCTGAACAACCTCCTCCTACTCCTTCAGGAGTAGAAAGGTCCTGAGCTTCCCGTCTTTCACGGGCACGCTCAATATGGACTCGGCCATCCTGCTGGCGGTATCGGCTATCAAGCTCCGCCCGGAGGTCGTGAGTCGAAAGCCTGGATACCGTGTGAGTACGTCGAGCCCCGGAGGGCAATGACGTCACTTGTTGTGACGCAGCACGTCTCCTGCTATTGGAGACATGCGGACCAAGTCTTCCAGACAAAGTCCGCCGCTGCGACGGGGCTCTTCCTGAAGGAGGAGGACCCTGGTTGCTGAGGCGTTCAGCTGCTGCTGCAACCAAATGCTCCACATCGGCCCTCCACTGTTCCAGTGCATCCCGAGATGCATCCGGAGGTGGTGGACATTGAAGAAGAGCACACGCTGCATGAAGCGCGTGTTCCGGATTGTCATGATTTGCCGACGCAGTAAGCGATGCCGGCGCAACATCACGTTGTCCAGCACGATTTGCTGGAGGAGACGGTGGTGGTGGGAGTGTGACTTCTGCTGGTGCTGAGGCTCCTGCTAGTGGCTGCCTGTTGGAGGGATTGCCCCCAACAGCCTGAGCGGCAGGTTGGCCGTTGGATGATCCAGCAGCAGAGTTCACCATTCTCGAAATCTAAGGCGCCCCCTTCCTAGCGCGCCAACTGTCGGTGGTTTGGAACCGGCAGATCTCCCTACACTACTAAAGTGATAGGGGTGTTTGATGTTCGGTGTGGGCGTGCGGAGATTCAAGAAGGTGAATAAGAATTGGCACAGGAGACACAAGAATTTACGTGGTTCGGGCCGCCTGAGCGTAATACCCTACTCCACGGGTGTGTTGGTGTTGTATTAGCTGTATGAGCGTCTGAGACGCGTGTATGGGTCCCTTCTCCGTCCTCTCCATGTGTATCGTCGGCCTGTCCTTTTATAGTACAAGGGCAGGCCGTTACAGGTTAGCCTGGCCCGACATGTGGCCCCGGCGGTTACTAGTATTGATACACGTTTAATTTCTTTTAATGATCATGTAACGGGTTTTGACAGTACCGTTACTGGTGTTAAGATCGTCCGTTTAAGTGTCATTAATATGGCATTAATGACACTTAATCGGGTATTGAAGTCCTTGGCTCTCCATGGAAGATCCGGAGCCGTTGCGGGGTCTTCCAGAGGTTCGAAGCTGAAGATCCGACGATCGAACACGTGGCAGCTCCGGAGCTTACTGTGGGAAACAGGTAGCTCCGGGACTGCGCGACACGTGTCAGGTCCAGAGCTTCTCTCACTCAGGGGCTAAGTCCGGGGGTGCCATTTTGGTACATGGTCCGGAGCTTCCCCCTTATGGGCGGTAGCTCCGGTTTGGTTGTACACGTGGCGACCCAGGGGTTAACCATGTTGGAGAAGCATAATGAGCAGTTGCCATGAATTTGTACAAGGCAGGCCTACCCAAGATGGCATTGAAGGGTAAGTTGATCTGAGCAACATCAAAGACCAACTTCTCGGTGCGATACTTCTCCTGGGTCCCGAAGATAACGAGGAGGGTAATAGCACCGAGTGGGGTAATGGCTCCCGAACCTACTCCGGAGAAAGGTCGGGAGGAGTGAAGATCCGAAGGTCGAAGCTGAAGCTTGGTAAAAGCTTCGAAGCTTATGAGGTTGAGCCCTGAACCTCCGTCTACCATGACATGGTGGAGCTGGATGTTATTGATGGTACGACATACCATCAAAGGTAACTGACCTGCTCCAACCATGCTTCGAGGGCAGTCCGAAGCATCAAAAGTGATGGTTGTGTCCATCCACTTCCAATGAGGCTCCGCCCTGGCTGTAGGAGCTACAACAGCCATGTCCCGACGCATAGTCTTGATGACGCGGCGGGAGGTAATGTCCCATGATCCACCAAAAATGGTGTTCATGGTTTTCCGATGCTCGTTGTCAGAGACATCGGAATCGTCATCGACGGAGGTGTAGACGACCTTCAGGACCTTTTTGGGATCCTGAAAACCTAACTCCTCTTCAGCCGGAGCTTCGTCAACTTTTTGTTTTCCTTCCCTTTGTCGGAAAGGAGCTTCTTCCCAGCGCTTGTTGTAGCGCTCGACAAGGTTTTGGACCTCCCGGTAGTCTTCCAAACTGTGGCTGTCCGTTTTGTGAATTGGACACCACACCTTGGGTTTGCCACCGTCTTCAGAAGACGCTCGAGGTCGCTTCTCGGGGCGTGGCCCCCGGCCACCTGGAGCTGCAGCAGCTATAACATTGGATGCACCGGCCGACAGCTTCTTCTTGTCGTTGGTCTTTTTCTTCTTCTTGCCACTCCCGAAGGTAGTGGCTTCTCCTTTGGAGGATTTCTTGTGATCCTCCGGAGGTGGTTTGGAGTGCATTTCACGGCCCTCCGCAGCTCTGGCACATTTGTCAGCCAGGCTGAAGAGTTCTGTGACACTGGTGATCTCCTTGATCGCCAGTTTCTCCAGCATCTTCTTATCCCGCACTCCCTGTCTAAATGCCACAATGACAGAGGCTCTAGAGATAGAAGGGATAGTGTTTTGTACCTGAGAGAATCTCTGGATGAATGATCGCATGGATTCTCCTCCTATTTGCACGACTGCAAAAATGTCCAGTTCGGTGCCTGGTCGGGTGTATGAACTCCTGAAGTTGGCGGTGAACTGCCGGCACAACTCCTCCCAACTGTTGATGGAGTTGGGTGGAAGGCTCATAAACCAGGACCTGGCGGTCCCAGTAAAGCCACTGCGAAATAATTGGCCATTACGGCCTCATTTCCTCCAGCTGCCAGGATAGTAGTGGAGTAAATCTGAAGAAATTTGACGGGATTAACGGTCCCGTCAAACTTCTCCGGCAAGTGAGGCCGGAACTTATGTGGCCACCTGACCATACGCAGATGCATGGCCAGGGCTGAGCAGCCTCCTCCTACTCCTTCAGGAGCAGGAATGTCCTGAGCTTCTCGTCTTTCACGAGCACGCTCAATATGGACTCGGGCGTCTTGTTGGCGATATCGGCGATCGAACTCCGCCCGGAGGTCATGTGTTGAAAGCCTTGATACCGTGTGAGTGCGTCGTGCCCCGGAGGGCAACGACGTCACCTGCTGTGACACAGCACGTCTCCTGTTGTTGGAAACGTGCGGACCAAGTCTGCTAGACAAGGTCCGTCGCTGCGACGGGGCCTGTCCTAAAGGAAGAGGACCTTGGTTGCTAATGCGGTCGGCTGCTGCTGCTGCAACCAAATGTTCCACATCGGCCCTCCACTGCTCCATGGCATCCCAGGATGCATCCGGAGGTGGTGGGCGTTGAAGGAGAGCACGTGCTGCATGAAGCGCGTGTTCCGGGTTGTCAAGATTCTCCGACGCAGTGATTGACGCCGGTGCACCATCGCGCTGACCAGCTTGATTTGCTGGTGGAGGCGGCGGTGGTGGAAGTGTGACTCCTGCTGGAACCGTGGTTTCTGCTGGTGGCTGCATATTGGAGGGATTGCCCCCAACAGCTTGAACAGCAGGATGACCATTGGATGATCCAGCGGTTGAGTTCACCTTTCTTGAAATCTCAGGCGCCCCTACCTAGCGCGCCAACTGTCGGTGGTTTTGATCCGGCATATCTCCCGACACTACTAAAGCATTAGAGGAGTTTGAGGTTCGGTGTGGGCGCACAGAGATTCAAGAAGGTGAAGCGTTGAGTGACACAAGGGACACGAAGATTTACGTGGTTCGGGTCGCCTGAGCGTAATACCCTACTCCACGGGTTGTGTTGGTGTTGTATTGGATGTATGAGCTCAACGTCAGTTGAGAGTGTAGAGTGAGTGTGTCTCCAGAGAGTGTCCTCTATGTATTGTCGGCCTGTCCTTTTATAGTACAAGGGCAGGCCGTTACAAGTTAGCCTGACCCGACATGTGGCCCTGACGGTTACTGATATTAATAGACATTCAACACGATTAATTGCCCTTAATGACCGAGTTATGGGCTTTGAGAGCACTGTTACTGGTAATTAAGGCCGTCCGATCATGTGTCATTAATATAGTATTAATGACACTTAATCGGGTCTTGAAGTCCTTGATTCCCCTTTGAAGATCCGGAGCCGTTGTGGAGTCTTCCGGAGGTTAGAAGCTGAAGATCTGTCGGTTGGACATGTGGCAGCTCCGGAGCATACTATGGGGAGTATGCTACCTGACACGTGTTAGTTCCGGAGCTTCCCTCGGTCTGGGGTTAGGTCCGGGGGTGCCGCTATGGTACATAGCCCGGAGCTTCCCCCTTGTGGGCGGTAGCTCCGGTTTGATAGTACACGTGGCGACCCTGGGACTAACCATGTTGGAGAAGTGGGTCCGGTTATGTCTGACATGTGGGTCTCCGAAGGTCTTCAAATCAAGTAGATGACATTCCCTTGAGATCTTTGTAATCTCAAGGGGTGTATGGTTCCCAGGGTACCGACAGCGGTGCACGTTCCGCCCGTCTTGTCCTTGCGGCTCATTCGTCCGTCTTGCGGCGCGGGTCTGTACCGGTTACTTGGGCAAGACATGACACTGGAGCCTTGACTTACGCATGTGCGACTCCGCTTCGCCTAGGGAAGGCGCACGTACTTTAATGCCTGGCCGAGCAGCGCACGTCTTCCTTTACTGCGGCCTCCTACCGCACTGAGTTGGCCGTCTGCCACGTGGTTGCGCCGGAGCCTGTCTGTGTGGGGAGTCGAGCACTTGTTGGTACAGGCCACGTGGCGCATCCGGAGCCCACCCTTGTGGAGGGGTGGAGGCTCAGCCCTGTGGGCCACGTGGTAGTTCTGGTGCCTCTCCTTGCGAGGAAGTGGGCCTGGCCCCGAGGTTCCGATTGGCCACGTGGCGGCCCTGGAGCCCGCCTTAGTGGGGAGGCGAGGGTCCAGTTCTGCCGGCCACGCGGCAGCTCGGGAGCTTACCCCAGCGGAGAGGAAGGATTTGGTCCTTCCCTCCACGACGTGGTAGCCTCGGATTCGTCCTCTCAAGTAGAGTCCGAGTCCTTAGCCGTTTTCTCCTTGTGAGCGGGGTTACCCGGTCTACGGGGTACCGACACAATGGTTAACTCAAATTTTTATTTTGTCAAGGTTGGAACAGGAGCTATTTGGAACTTTTGAATTCCCTCTTATAGGGTTTAAATCACTTCATTTTCCCATTCCCTGTTTATTTCTTTTTCCCATTCAAAATTTAAATTTTCGTTTCTGAACTTTGCACTATGAAATTTGTGGGCTTTTAGAGCTGCCACAGCTCCTACCGCCACGGCAGAACTCCATCGGAAGTGGATGGACACTACCATCACTTTTGATGCGTCAGATTGCCCAAGAAACAGGATCGGAGCTGGTCAAGTGTCATTGATGGTTCCTTCTACTATCAACAATGTTCAACTTTATCATGTCTTGGTAGATGGAGGCACGACGCTCAACCACCCCAGCTACGAAGCGTTTGTGAAGATCCAGCTCAGCCTTTTGGACCTTCGCCCCTCACGTCCCTTCTCCGGGGTAGGTCCGGGAGCTATCTCTCCTCTCAGGTCAATTACACTTCCGGTGACCTTCGGGACTCGGGAAAGCTATAGGACCAAGAAGCTAGTCTTGGATGTAGCGCACATCAACCTACCCTTCAACGCCATCCTAGGCAAGCCAACCCTGTATAGGTTTATGGCCGCAGCTCACTACGGCTACTTGGTGTTGAAGATGCCGACACCTTCAGGCAATCTCCGGATCCGCAAGGATCGCACTGCGGGAGTCATTGCGTTGGAAGAACTCCACACGCTTGCAACAACGCAGGAGGAAGCATCCGACAAGGAGCAAGCTGCTCAACCTCCGAGCTCTCGCCATCGAGGCTCAACCTCTGCACCACGCGTGCAGCCAAGCGGCGACATCGACATTCCCATCAAAATCGTCCAAATTGGTTCTGATGCTTCCCAGACCACCCGTATATCGGGAGGTATGGACAAAATAGGAACTCACGCTGATCACTTTCCTCCGGGCAAATATTGATGTGTTTGCATGACAACTTTCACAGATGTCTGGGATCCCTAGGGAGGTGATTGAGCACAACCTGAAGATATATCTAGACGCGCGGCCAATACACCAGAAGCCCCGGAAGCAATCAGTCAAGCAACATAACTTCATCAGACAAGAAATCAAGAAGCTGCTCGAAGATGGTTTCATCCGGGAGGTTCATCATCCTCGATGGCTCGCAAACCCAATCGTCTTACCAAAGGCCAGCGGGAAGCTTCAGATGTGCATCGACTACACCACCTTGAATAAGACATGCCCCAAAGACCGATTTTCACTACCTAGGATAGACCAAATAGTGGACTCCACCTCCGAGTGTGAGCTATTGTGTTTCCTAGATGCATACTCTGGATATCATCAGATCCAAATGTCTAGGGAAAATGAAGAGCATACTGCCTTCATAACAGTAGATGGGTTGTATTGCTATACTTCTACGCCATTCGGTCTCAAAAATGCTGCTTCAACTTTTGTGCGAGTCATGCACAAAACATTTGGAGTGCTCATTAAAGACTTGGTGGAGGTCTACATCGATGACATCGTTGTGAAGGTGAAGAACAAGGAATCACTCCTTGACAACCTGCAAGCCGTCTTCGACAAGCTGCGCGTGACGTGCTCCAAGTTAAACCCGGACAAATGTATCTTTGGGGTTATCTCCGGGAAGCTACTCGGATTCTTTGTGACTCACCGAGGAATCGAGACAAATCCGGTGAAAATCAAAGTAATTGAAGAGATGCGGCCCCCAGTCCGCACCAAACTACTACTATAGCAATGTGGATTTTTTTCATAACTAGGGCCTATTGTTGCTGATGACACGTTAAATAGGTACTCTAAAAGAATATCATCCCATGTGCACTCCTATTTACTTGGTGAATTAAGTCAAGATAAGTTGTAAAAATAAAAAATTACAACACGAGTTATCAATATGCATGAGGCTGGATGAGCTCGTGTTTTCCTTTACAACTTTATTTTGTTCTGTTTAAGCTGCCCTGCATCAAAAGGGATTAACAGGACTAATTTTTTGTTTATTGATGCGTAAATTATATATTTTCTTGTATGAAGAATATTTATTTGTATTTTTTCTAATTATGTCTAATTTTATTGGTCGGTGTCTAAATAAAAATATTAGATGACTAGTAGCTAAAAACGACCCATCTTTCACTCTTTAAGATACATCATTAATTGCCCACCAAGTGTAGATTGATGGGATCATCAGTGAAGAATATACTGCGATCAGGTTCACACGGGTTTGCATGTGTATGACACAATGTGGTGCCCTATAAAGTTTACTTAAACATACAATCCCGGAAGCAACCATTTTCTTAGTGTACGTCATTAAAAAGTAAACTATAAGAATAACTTCCTTTCACCATTTTCTGGATTGGGTCTTGTCGGTACCCGACATGCCTGGTACCCTTGCGCACAAGCTAAAAGCGTCTAAGTGCCCTGTCTCCTTGCTGAGGCAGGGTCCAATAGCGCCACGTGTCCAGAACGTCTGGACCCCGCCCTACCATAGGTGCGGGGTCCCGTGCTCCCACATGGACCTCAAGACAGGGTCCAGCTCCGCCAAAGAGACGGGCTCCCAAGCGGTCACGTGTCCAGTAGGACGGGACTCTGCTCCCCCATAAGAGTGGACTCCGGTGTTGCCACGTGGTCTGTAGCGCTAAGGTCGGCCACCTCATGTGAAGGCGAGCTCCAGCTCTACCACGTGTCACGCAATCCCAGATCCTCAGCTCTCCTTAGAGGAGTTGATTCCGGGACTGCCACGTGGCCCGCGATACAAGACTCGGTCTCCCCCGTAGAGTCTAACTCCTGTGCTACCACGTGGTTCACGGTACGGGACCCGACTACCAGCAGAGGCTAGCTCCCGTGCTGCCACATATCCCGCAACTTGTCCTAGACAGTGGGTTGCGAGAGTTAAGTGGGCAGGTGTGACTTGTCTAAATCAAGCATTAAAGACACGCGCCTTCCCCAGGCGCATGACACGGCGCACACCTGCTATCAGGTACCGCTACATCCAATCGCATCGCAGTGAAGACGCCGCAGGCCTACCCCACTTCGCCAAGTGGGTAGCTTACGGCGACAAGACAGTTGGACAAGATATTCCCTGCCATCATCAACGACTACGCATGGGCCACTGACGTCTGAGACGACAAGACGATGGGGCTTCAAGCCATGGTCAGAGGAGGCTTATGCGAGAACCCTTAGATCTTTAGGATAATACTGCCCCGTGGCCGCCTGTCGAGCCTCAGATTCCACTTGTAAGGCGTCTGGGCTTGTCCACAAAAGGACTGAACCACCACCTTTACAAAGGATACCCGATCCAACGTTTACACACTTAACACACGAATTCACACCAGTAATACAACTCACACCGTGAAGTAGGGTATCATGCTCCGGTAGCCCAAACCAAGTAAAACCACCATCTCACCATCTCTCATACGCGCAATCTATATTGAGTACTAAGCCCTGCCAATCAAGAACTTCCACAGGCTGCTCGCATAGCAGGTCCGGGGGAAGTATCGCAAGAACACTTCAACACGTCCAAAGAGAGAAACGTATTCTAATAATGTTTCATCACCTAGATAGTAGAACATACGAGAGGAGAAGACGAGAGGAGATAAATTGCATCCAATGAGCTTTGCGTGCTCGTTGTCTTTCATTTCATGTTCCTTTCCTTTCATCTTGAGGAACTCCAGACAGTGTGTTCCATCTGCCATGATCCCTCTTTGTATCAACATAATTGTTTTTCTCCTTCCCCTAGATCCACCCTCATCCGCGAGAAGATCTGTCGGTACCCTAAAAACCATACACCCCTTGAGGTTACAGAAATCTCAAAGGAAAGCCATCTACTTGGTTTGAAGACCCTCGGAGGCCCACTTGTCAGACATGACCGGACCCGCTTCTCCAACATGGTTAATCCCTGGGTCGCCACGTGTACGACTAACCCGGAGCTACCTCCCACAAGGGGGAAGCTCCGGACCACGTACCAAAACGGCACATCCGGACTTAACCCCAGACCGAGAGAAGCTCCAGACCTGACACGTGTCTGGTAGCCCCGGAGCTACCTGCTTCCCACAGCAAGCTCCGGAGCTGCCACATGTCAAATCGTTGGACCTTCCAGCTTCTAATCTCCGGAAGACCTTGTAACGGCTCTGGATCTTCAAAGGAGAGTCGAGGACTTAAAGACCCAGTTATGTGTCATTAATACCATATTAATGACACTCAATCGGACGATCTTAACACCAGTAACGGTGCTGTCAAAGCCCGTTACAGGATCATTAAGAGCAATTAATCGTGTATCAATACCAGTAACCGTCGGGGCTACATGTCGGGCCAGGCTAGCTTGTAACGGCCTATCCTTGTACTATAAAAGGACAGGCCGACGATACACTCACGGACGTTCACGGACGATCATACGCACCCCACGCTTTCGTGACAAGCTCTTACCGCTAATACAACACCAACACACCCGTGGAGTAGGGTATTACGCTCAGGCGGCCCGAACCACGTAAATCCTCGTGTCTCCTACATTACTTTGATTTTCACCTTCTTGAATCTCCGCGCGCCCACACCGAACCACAAACTCCTTCAACACTTTAGCAGTGTCGGGAGATCCGCCGGATCAAAACCACCGACAGTTGGCGCGCCAGGTAGGGGCGCCTAAGATTTTCGAGAATGGTGAACTCTGTTGCTGGATCATCCAATGGCCAACCTGCCGCTCAGGCTGTTGGGGGCAATCCCTCCAACAGGCAGCCGCCGGCAGGAACCTCAGCACCAGCAGGAGCCACACTCCCACCACCACCATCTTCTCCAGCAAATCGTGCTGGGCAACGTGATGGTGCGTCGGCGTCGCTTACTGCGTCGGCGAGTCATGACAACCCAGAACACGCGCTCCATGCAGCGCGTGCTCTTCTCCAACGTCCACCACCTCCGAATGCATCTCGAGATGCAATGGAGCAGTGGAGGGCCGATGTGGAGCATTTGGTCGCAGCAGCGGCCGAACTCCTCAACAACCAGGGTCCTCCTCCTTCTGGACGAGCCCTGTCGCAGCGGCGGACTTTGTCTGGAAGACTTGGTCCACACGCCTCCAATAGTAGGAGACGTGCTGCATCTCAGCAAGTGACGTCATTGCCCTCCGGGGCTCGACGCACTCACACGGTATCCAGGCTTTTGACTCATGACCTCCGGGCGGAGCTTGATCGACGATACCGCCAGCAGGATGGTCGAGTCCATATTGAGCGTGCTCGTGAGAGACGAGAGGCTCAAAACACTCCTGCTCCCGAGGGAGTAGGAGGAGGCTGTTCAGCCCTAGCCATGCATCTGCGCATGATCAATTGGCCACAGAAGTTCCAGCCTCATCTGCCGGAGAAGTTCGACAGGACTGTCAACCCCGTCGAATTTCTTCAGATTTACTCCACAGCTATTTTAGCAGCTGGAGGAAATGAGGTTGTAATGGCCAATTATTTCCCTATGGCTTTAACCGGAACCGCGAGGTCCTGGTTTATGAGCCTTCCACCCAACTCTATCAACAGTTGGGAGGAGTTGTGCCGACAGTTCACCGCCAACTTCGGGAGTTCATACACCCGACCAGGCACCGAACTGGATCTTTTGCCGTCGTGCAAAAAGAGAGAGAATCCTTGCGATCCTTCATACAGAGGTTCTCTCAGGTACGCAACACTATTCCTAATATCTCTAGCGCCTCTGTCATTGTGGCATTCAGACAGGGAGTACGAGATAAGAAGATGTTGGAGAAACTGGCAATCAAAGAGATTACCAGTGTCACGGAGCTCTTCAGCTTGGCTGACAAGTGCGCCAGAGCTGCGGAGGACCGTGAAATGCACTCCAAATCAACTCCGGAGGGTAACAAGAAATCCTCCAAAGAACAAGCCGCTACCTCCGGGAACGGCAAGAAGAAGAAAAAGACCAACGGCAAGAAGAAGCCGTCGGCCGGTACATCCAATGCCGCAGCTGCTGCAGCTCCGGGTGGCCGGGGGCCACGCCTCGAAAAGCGACCTCGACCGTCTTCAGAAGACGGAGGCAAATCCAAGGTGTGGTGTCCAATTCACAAAACGGGCAGCTACAGTTTGGAAGATTGTCGGGAGGTCCAAAACCTCACTGAGCGCTACAACAAGCGCCGGGAAGAGTCTCCTTTCCGTCAAAGGGAAGGAAAACAGAAAGTCGACGAAGCTCCGACTGAAGAGGAGTTAGGGTTTCAGGATCCCAAAAAGGTCCTGAAAGCCATCTACACCTCCGTCAACGACGATTCCGACGTCTACGACAACGAGCGTCGTAAAACCATGAACACTATTTTTGGTGGATCATGGGACATCACCTCTCGCCGCGTCATCAAGACTATGCGTCAGGATATGGCCGCTGTAGCTCCTACAGCTAGACCGGAGCCACATCGAAAGTGGATGGACACAACCATCACTTTTGATGCTTCGAACTGTCCTCGAAGCATGGTCGGAGCTGGACAGATACCTTTGATGGTATCTCCCACCATCAATAACATCCAACTCCATCATGTTATGGTGGACGGAGGTTCGGGGCTGAACCTCATAAGCTTTGAAGCTTTTACCAAGCTTCAGCTCCGACCTTCGGATCTCCATCCCTCCCGACCTTTCTCCGGAGTAGGTCCGGGGGCCATTACCCCACTCGAAGCTGTTACTCTTCCTGTCACCTTCGGGACACGGGAGAAGTATTGCACCGAGAAGTTGGTCTTTGACGTTGCTAAGATCAACTTACCATTCAACGCCATCTTGGGTAGGCCTGCCCTGTACAAATTCATGGCAGCCGCTCATTATGGTTATCTGGTGTTGAAAATGCCAACACCAGTAGGCGTTCTCCGGATCCGCGGAGATCGTACTGCAGGAGTAACTACTTTGGAGGAACTTCATGCGCTCACTACGGCGCAAGAGGAAGACTCCAGACAGGAGCAAGCTCCAAGACCTCCGAGCATTCGTCAGCGAGGCTCGACATCAGCACCTCGTGTGCAGCCAAGCGGCGAAACCGTCATTCCCGTCAAAGTCGTCCAAATTGGTTCCGATGCCGCTCAGACCACCCGTATATCGGGAGGGCTGAACGACAAATAGGAACTCGCGCTCATCACTTTCCTCCGGGCAAATGTTGATGTGTTTGCTTGGAAACCGTCACAAATGCCTGGGATCCCCAGGGAAGTGATTGAGCACAATCTGAAGATCTACCCAGATGCACGACCAGTACACCAGAAGCCTCAGAAGCAATCCATAGAACGGCAGAACTTCATCCGACAAGAAGTAAAGAATTTGCTCGAAGCTGGATTCATCCGAGAGGTCTTCCATCCAAAATGGCTGGCAAACCCAGTCATTGTACCCAAGGCCGGCGGGAAGCTTCGGATGTGTATCGACTACACGACACTAAATAAGCCATGCCATTTGGTCTCAAGAATGCAGCTTCAACTTTTGTACGGGCTATGTACAAAACTTTTGAATAACTCATTAGAGACATAGTGGAAGTGTACGTCGATGACATCGTGGTCAAGGTCAAGAACAAGGAGTCTCTCCTTGACACCTTGCAGGCTGTCTTCGATAAGCTGCGGGTCACTCGCACGAAGCTAAACCCAGACAAGTGTGTCTTCGGGGTTAGCTCCGGAAAACTTTTTGGTTTCCTGGTGAGTCACCGGGGCATAGAAGCTAATCCGGCGAAGATCAAAGCCATTGAAGACATGCGGCCACCAACCCACATCAAGGATGTCCAGAAGCTAACTGGATGTCTAGCAGCCCTTAGCCGGTTCATTTCAAGACTGGCGGAACGGGCACTTCCCTTCTTCAAGTTATTGAGGAAGTCCGAACCATTCCAATGGTCTGAAGAAGCAGAGAAGGCGTTCCAGGAGCTGAAACAGTTCCTCAACACCATACCAACTCTGGTAGCTCCGAACCCTGGTGAGCCTTTACTGCTTTACATTTCAGCTACTGACGAAGTCGTCAGTATGGTTCTAGTTGCGGAGAGACCGAAACTACCCCACACTCAGGAATCCAGACCCCTTCGGGAGGGTCCGGAGGTTCCTGAAAGCGAGTCTGGGTCCCAGCTCCCAGATTCAAACCCACAAGAAGTCACTTCAGGGGACCTAGACCCTTCCGGGAGGGTCCAGGTCATTTCTGAAGAAGCTCCGAGTTCCTCCAGCCAGAACCCGGAGGTCCCCGAAGAGAATCTGGACCCCTCCGAGAGGGTCCGGATCAATGAAGAGGAAGCTCCGGACCCCTCCAGGAGGGTCCGGACCATTCAACGCCCGGTATACTTCATCAGTGAAGTATTACATGATACCAAGACTCGATACCTAGAGGTGCATAAGCTGCTCTATGCAGTTCTTATTGCCTCCAGGAAGCTTCGACATTACTTCCAAGCTCACAAAGTCTCGGTGGTGACCTCCTACCCACTACGAGCAATCCTGCATAATCCCAATTCAACTGGGAATATTGCAAAGTGGGCAGCAGAATTGGCTGAATTTGATCTTGAATTTATTTCAAGACAAGCAGTCAAAAGTCAAGCTTTGGCAGATTTTGTGGCAGAATGGACTCCCTCTCCATCAAACCCTGGGGGCCCCAGTGAACAGAAGACGTAGCATCAAGCTCCAACCTTCACCGAGCCTCACTGGACCCTCTACTTCGACGGCTCCATGCAGAAGCAGGGGGCCGGAGCTGGAGTCCTTCTCCTTGCACCGACTGGGGAGAAGGTGAAATACATGGTACACCTTGACTTCAAGGCAACCAACAACATGGCAGAGTATGAAGCACTCATCTATGGACTAAAGGTGGCACTGTCATACGGTGTCAGGCAACTGCTAGTCAAAGGAGATTCACAGCTCATCATCAAGCAGGTGAAGGGTGAATGCTCCTGCAACAATCTCCAGCTAGCTGCTTACCTCCTAGAAGTCCAGAGGCTTCAGAAGGACTTTGAAGTCCTAGACCTCCACCATGTTCAGCGTGCCCACAACGCTGAAGCCGACGAACTCTCGACGAAAGCGTCAACCGGAGCTCTGGCTCCCGACGGAACTTTTGTCCGGAGATTGTCGAAACCCACAGCTCAGCCTGCCGAACTGAGCGAAGGGGGCGAGATCAGCATCCCGAAGCTGACGGTCCCGATGGCCCTGTTACCATGGCAACCATCAAGGGTCGTAGGTGCTGTCGGGAGCTCCGAGCAACCGAGCACGCAAGACTCAAAAGCTCAAGCTAGCTCCGATGCATGGATCTCGGAGATCCGGAGCTACTTGAAAGACAACATCCTTCCTGACGATGATGTATCCGCTGATCGGATAGTCAGATTGGCTAAAAGATACACGTTGGTAGAAGGGGATCTCTACCGACGCGGTGCCAACATCGTCCTAATGCGGTGCATCACAAGGGAAGAAGGCTGCGAGCTCCTCGCAGAAATCCATGGAGGCGAATGTGGGAACCACGCGTCTTCCCGCACGCTGGTTGGTAAAGCCTTTCGGCACGGCTTCTACTGGCCTACAACGCTCCAGGATGCCACTGGGCTAGTGAAGAAATGCGAAGCATGCCAATTTCATGCAAATCAAATTCATACACCGGCTCAGCCCTTACAAATGATACCTCCTACATGGCCCTTCGCCGTGTGGGGGATGGACATCTTGGGACCCTTCCCAAGAGCCGTCGGAGGTTACAAGTTCCTGTACGTCGCCATTGACAAGTTCACCAAATGGCCGGAAGCAACTCCAGTTGTGATGATCAACAAGCAATCTGCTATCAACTTTCTGCAATCCATTGTGAGCAGATTTGGAGTCCCAAACAAAATCATCACTGATAATGGGACTCAATTCACAAGCTCCGCATTCCAAGGATATTGCGAAGACCTCGGCATACAAGTTTGCTACACCTCCGTAGCTCATCCAGCCAGCAATGGCCAAGCCGAGAGAGCAAATGCAGAAATCCTTAAAGGATTCAAAACGCGCACCTATGAGCGCTTGAAAAAACACGGAGCCAACTGGATCGAAGAGCTTCCACCCACTCTATGGGCCAACAGGACTTCTCCAAACCGGTCAACCGGAGAAACACCCTTCTTTCTGGTGTACGGAGCTGAAGCAATCCTTCCTCCGGAAATCACCTTGGGTTCGCTCCGGGTCCGGACCTTCGACGAAGCCGCACAGGACCAGCTCCAGCGTGAAGACCTAGACCTCCTCGAGGAGGGAAGGTGCCAAGCAGCTGTTCGGAATGCCCGATATCGCCAAGCTCTACGGCGTTATCACCAGCGGCATGTACACAACCGACAGCTCGAGGAAGGCGATCTGGTGCTACGGAGAATACTATCCAGAGAAGGGTTAAACAAACCCTCCCCCAGCTGGGAGGGGCCCTTCCGAGTGATCAAAGTATCCCGTCCTGGAAGCGTTCGCTTGGCTACCGAGGATGGGACACCTCTCCCAAATCCTTGGAACATCGAGCACCTCCGTAAGTTCTACACTTAATACCACGGAGGTGGGTCTTGAGTAACTTGAGATGTATGTTATAGAGTCATTGTACAGAGTCGGGTAGTTCCTCCGGGAGAGCAGTCGGACCTTTCCCGAAAGGTCCGCAAAGCTCATGCAGCACTTGTCACAGTCTCCGGACTAAAAGTGTGGCTAACTACCCTGGGTCAAACGAGAAACCAAACACACTTAGCCTGGTTCTGTACCCTAAGAGTGTACTTGTTTCCCGTGTACCCCAGACCTATAATGAAAGACATCTTCATGTGAAATAGACTCCACGTGCATTTATTTTGTACAGGCTCAACATTTTTATTTTTCTCTTTCTTGTCTATAACGAAGACGTGCAATTCTTACGAACTTTTAGTTTGACCGGTTTATATACGATTCAAGTTGTATTGTTAGTTCTTTTGGATTCAAATATCGCTCATGGCCAACTCGCCCAAAAGCCGCCAAGCCAATCTAGGGCCGGAGTGTGCTATCGACTTAGGTTGGTCAAGCACCCTAAGTACGTCACTCTACCTACACCCCGACAGGTCGAAGTAAGGCGATTCCATGAACAGTTGAATCTAAGAGAAAAGGAAACGCATCCGGTTGTATTTAAAATCGCGTTCAACTTAAAGTTTTCTTAAGAATCGTAAGCCGCGATGAAATTATAGACAAGGAACGAATTTTACTATTTTTCTTGGCTTAAGTGTGCAGGAAAAATAAACTCTACGTTGATGGAGAGAAGCCGGAGCTAACTAAGCTCCGACTCCCCTAAGGGGGCCAGCCGTCGACGCTGAATATAAGATGGTGAGAAGACCCCGTAAATGGAGTCTGCTGCCAACAAACCAAGTGTTGGCAAAGGTCACTGCCGGATCTACCCAGCTCCGACACCCCGGAGGACTAACTATCGACACTCTAGGTGTTGATAGAGGCTATTGCCGAAGCTACCAAGCTCCAGCGATAGACAATGCCGGAGCTTCTAAGCTCCGACAACCTCAGGGGACCTTCACTATCGAAGACTTCGGACCTAAATGCTACAAGTTCGGAGCAAATGAGTCTTCAACAAAACTCAATATCCTTTTGGTACATGTTCACAATCAAATTGTGTACATCTACCAGGGGGCCAAGTGAAGATAAAGATGTTGAAGACAAAAAGTGAAATTCGCAAAAATTTGGGGATTTCATTCATCTGGAGACAGGAGATTACATCTGGAGACAAGGGATTACAAAATTGAGGAAGAAGAAGAGAAAATACAAGTGAGAGCTAAAGAGATGGTCCTAGACCCTATGAAAGAACTCGGCGACTTTCTGGGCGACCTCCGATACGCTGGCTCGGGTAGCTTCGCCTTCTCCTTCGACGGGGCCTTCAAGCACCGGGTCCAGAGGAAATTGGGGGTTCCGGCTGGTGTAGCACGTCAGCACATACTCTGCGACGTTCTTCGCCAGGGATTGCCCCTCAACCTCCAGTTGGTCCGCGATGACATCGCCCACCTTGGAGAGCTTGCTACCTGCTGCGCTCAACGCCTGCAGCGCAAGGTCCGGCTCCGGCTCCGGATCATCCGGGCGCACGGGGCTGAAACCCATCGGCGTCAGCGCATCATTGGCCTTGCCCAGGAACTCCCAAATCTGTAGGGAGTCCGCCGTCCTCAAGCTCTTCATCTCTTCTAGGGATCTCTTGGCCGCCGTCAGTTCGGAATTCTCACGGGCGAGGCGCTCAACTTCTTTGGCGTTTTGCTGAATCTTTGCAGCAACCCACCTCTCAAGTCTTCCGAGCTCCTCCTCCCGGAGGTGGATCTTGTTCCGACGATCGACCAGGTCCTTCTCCCTAGCCTCCACTTTTTTCTCCCGGGCAACAAGGGCACACTCGTATTCGTAGAGTTCCTGCCCCCGCACCCAGGTCTTCTCCTCTTCCTCTTGGCAACGCTCTTCCAACTTCTTGGTGCGCTCCTCGAGGCCCTTGTCAGCCAGAGCTACTTTCTCGGCGAGCTCCTCTTCCCTCCTCAGGACGTCATCCCGCAGCTCCAGGAGTTTCTGCTCTTCGTCGTCGAGCCGTCTCTCCCTCTCTTCAAGTGCCTCTCGGCGCTTGATGAGTGCGGTGTTGATGGCCTCAAGCTGTTCGTGCCGAGCATTGGCCGCGTCGTTGGCAGCTTTGGCCTGATCGTGGATCTCCCGGGATTGAGCGTCGAGGGCATGAGTCATGCTCTCCCTGTCATCCAGCAGCTTGCCCCAGTACTCCAGGCGGATCTTCTCCCGCTTGATCCACTCCTTGTCATCTGCTAGCCTCGACTGCGCCAGCTTGGTCTCAAAGTGGAGTCGGTTACGCCACCGCCTAAGGGTTTGACGCTCCTCTTCAAGAGCCTTGCTGTCGTGGAAGAAGGCCAATTGGACTTGACGCAGACTGGAGCAGGCATTGTCGATAGACATCAACAGCGGGATAGGCTCTGGACCTGCTGGGGTCTCCTCCGCTGGTTCCAGCGGGTCTTCACATACAAAAATTGGGTCCCACTCTACGATAGCGGAACCCTGAGCTTCCAAGGCACTAGGGCCGTCCTCCGGGATGGCCTCAGTCGCCATCGAAGAAGGCCCCGCCGCCAAGTCTTCGTTCACCTCCTCGGGCCGGGGGCCAGCGACTTCGCTTGGGCACTCCGGCTCGACCGCAGGTACCTCCGACGTCGTCGCCTCCGGAGTAGGAGCTGCTACTGGCTCCGGCCGGGACACCTCTTCCGAGGGAGGCTCGAGCTCCATCGCCTCTTCAACCACCGGCTCTATGACCAGTGCTCCAACAATAACCGGCTCAGCGGCCGGTGCTTCGGAGGTAACCGGCTCAACTGCCGGAACTACCTCGACTTCCGGCTCGCATGTCGGGGCTTCAGTCACCTCCGGCTCAACCGCTGGAGCTTCGACAAGTTCCGGCTCCGAGGCCGGGACTACTACTTCCTCTGGCTCAACAGCCGGAGTTTCCACCACTGCAGCACCAGGACCCGGAGCTTCAACCTCCAAGACAAGTGCCGCTGGCGTGTCTTCACTCCCGTGGTCCGGCGCTACCACGGGAACTTCTGGGGACGAGTCGAGGTTCATGACCACGACAGCCGGCGCCGGATCTGTCGCAGCCTCAGCCACCACCTGGGGCGGCACCGGGACAGGAGCAGAAGCTCCCACAGCCTCAGACATCGTGGCCGAGGGTGGAGCTTCACTCCCCTTCTTGGGGACGCTGCAGAGTATGGACAAAGAAAATTAACAAACAATCGCTACAATTAAAAAGTTAACCAAGGTAAAGATCAAAAATTACCTTGGAAGGCTTCCGCACCAGCTTGCGCGGAACCTCTTTCCTGGACGTTCCGTGCTGGCCACGGTCGGCGTAGAAGCTCCAGAAGGCCCCTAAGAACTCGTCGCAGCTACGGGCGTTTCCCGGGTCGAGGCTCTCCTCGGTCGGTAGGAACCCCTAGACCTGGAGGCTCCCACCGTCCCAGGTGCCGGAGTCGTGCGCCCGGAGCTAGCACCCCATGAGGGTTCCACCACGGGGACAGACGCGCTCTGGGAGGATCCCACTGCAGGAACGGTATCGTCCCGGAAGGACCCCACTACGGGGACAGTCGCCACGGTGGAAGAAGATCTTCCCCCCCTGGGGAGAAGGGACCGAGGCGGGAGTAGTGGGCCTGATGGACCTTCCGTTGGCATATCGCAGCTTCCTCTTCCGGCTCTCCGGCTCATCCGCCAGCTCCTTACCCTTGCCGACGACCTCGACCCTCGGCTGTGGGGTAGGGGCGGAGCCGTCTTCAGGTATCCCGGGGATCGCCACCCGGGTGGTTTATCTTCTCTCAACGACACCAAGGTCGTCAAGTGCAGGCATCGTCCGCCGGAGCTCCCTGCTGAACTTCACTTCCACGTTCAGAGGGAGAAAGGCCGACAGCGGAGTCAAGTCGTCACCGTCGACGTCGATGCCGTGCTGGAATTTCTTGAGGTGGAATTCCAAGGTCTTCCCCACCATGTTGGACTTCAACCCGATCTCAACCCGGTCCTCGTCCATCATGCTGTTGAGGGCCCAAGCGAGCTTCTCCCTCCTCTTCAGCGGCGCCCACCTGTTGGCCAGGAAGTTGCAAAATACCGCCTGAGGGGTCAATCCCCCCTCCACGCATTGGCAGATCCTGGTCAAGGCGGGGTCGAAAGCTTCCGCCAGCACCGGAACCTCACTCCAGATCATCGTGTCGATGCCGGGCAGACCATCGGGCAGCTCCAACCGCTCATGCTCCTCCACCCTGACGACTATCCAATCTTTCTTCCAGTCATCCCACTTCCTGGAAGGGAACGACCGGAGGTACTTGAATGGGCACTTCTTGCGCTTCACAAAGTAGTAGAAGCCAAAATACTCATTGCTCCGGCCGGTGGTGTGGACGGTGAAGAAGGTCCGGAAGAGTTCGATGCAGGGGGGATGCCCACCCACATCTCACAGAAGTGGACAAAGATGGACACGAGGAGAATGGAGTGAGGGCCAAGGTGGTATAGCTGCAGACCATAGAAGTCTAGCAGCATCAAGAAGAAAGAAGAAAAAAGTGGGATCAACCCCACCATGGCGTACGAGGAAAAGTACACCATTTCACCGGCGCGCTCCTTCTCGAAGGGGAGCTCTCTGCCGGCACGGACCAAGTGGTTGAAGAAGTCCGAGGACCACCCCATGAGGGCCCGGACCTTCTTCAAATCATTGTCAGTCTTCAAGCGACTCTCGCGCAGACCCAACTCCATCGCGCCACAGCTAGGCAAGAGAAGAAGAGCGAAGCACGAGTTGGGAGTTTGAGCGCAAGATCAGATGAAAGGCGTAAAGAACTCCCCACGGTGCGCGCTTTCCTTCTTAAGTAAGCCCTCGCAACGCTTGGATGGAAACCGCGGAGAAGTCGAAGATACTACTCAAGAATTCAGCCCAACCGATGACAAGTGGACCCGGGACCACCCCGACGATCAAGTCGAGGCACTTACCCAGGCGAACAGTTGTCATCACGCGGCGGGAAACCCAAAGGCGGCGGCCTGACAGGGCGCGCGGAACCGATACGGTTTTCGTATCGGGAACCGGCGACCTTCAATTTCATGAGATCCGCACGTCAAAGATCTCATCTGCCGCCTGAGATACGCCACGTGGCGGATTTAACTGTAAATCTTTGCCAACGGCACCTTCGAAGACCCTTGAAGACCTAGTTCAAGAGTCGTAAGGATGGACCCACCTTCGACGGAATACTTCACCCCAGTGATCTTCCTCGGAGGTAAGTCCAGGGGGTCACTGTCGGTACCCTAAAAACCATACACCCCTTGAGGTTACAGAAATCTCAAAGGAAAGCCATCTACTTGGTTTGAAGACCCTCGGAGGCCCACTTGTCAGACATGACCGGACCCGCTTCTCCAACATGGTTAATCCCTGGGTCGCCACGTGTACGACTAACCCGGAGCTACCTCCCACAAGGGGGAAGCTCCGGATCACGTACCAAAACGGCACCTCCGGACTTAACCCCATACCGAGAGAAGCTCCGGACCTGACACGTGTCTGGTAGCCCCGGAGCTACCTGCTTCCCACAGCAAGCTCCAGAGCTGCCACGTGTCAAATCATCGGACCTTCCAGCTTCTAATCTCCGGAAGACCTTGTAACGGCTCCGGATCTTCAAAGGAGAGTCAAGGACTTAAAGACCCAGTTAAGTGCCATTAATACCATATTAATGACACTCAATCGGACGATCTTAACACCAGTAATGGTGCTGTCAAAGCCCGTTACAGGATCATTAAGAGCAATTAATCGTGTATCAATACCAGTAACCGCCGGGGCCACATGTCGGGCCAGACTAGCTTGTAACGGCCTATCCTTGTACTATAAAAGGACAGGCCGACGATACACTCACGGACGTTCACGGACGATCATACGCACCCCACGCGTTCGTGACAAGCTCTTACCGCTAATACAACACCAACACACCCGTGGAGTAGGGTATTACGCTCAGGCGGCCGGAACCACGTAAATCCTCGTGTCTCCTACATTACTTTGATTTTCATCTTCTTGAATCTCCGCGCGCCCGCACCGAACCACAAACTCCTTCAACACTTTAGCAGTGTCGGGAGATCTGCCGGATCAAAACCACCGACAAGATCCAATGAGTTTAACAACCACGTCTTCAACGGAAGTGGTTAGACATGCCATGGATGGCGTGAGACTAAATAGATCGGAAGATGGGAGGCCATGCAACCATATTAGACAAGAAGGTGATTCAATTGGGCAAGAGTTTAGCGCATCCAGTGCATATAATATACATTGATGTTACGCTTAGACTATCTGCACTCTTTTACTCTAAACATCTACTCCAAACGAATATTTGTAATCCTTTTTAGCATATTCTGAAGATTCTTTACTTTCTAGTACGTCCTCCCGCACTCGTCGTACTCCCTAAATGTGCTTTGTATATACTATCATCCAATTCTTAATATTTGCATTTTTTCTTTTTTCTCTCATCTTTTCCTTTGACTTTCTTTTGTTCCCTTCTTATTTTCTTTCTATTTTGTTTACTCTTTCTTTCCTTTTCCTATTTTTTCCATCTATTTTCTTTCCTTGTGCCCATCTTATTTCCTTTTATTTTTTCACTTTTTCCTACCTTTTTTCTTTCCTCTTTTTATTATTTTTCGTATCTATTTTCTACATTATTTGGAACCTTGGGCCACCCTCCTTTATATCGCCTCCCCCGCCTCGCTCGTACCCTACCGCCCCCTCTCACAAATCTTCACCCCTCGACCGCCTCCACCATCCCAACCTCGCCCCCCCCTCTGCTGCCTTCCTCCGCTCCACATCGCACGACAACCTTCCTCCTCCGCCTTGCATCAACGCACCGCCGCACTCCTCTCCCTCTCACACCGCACCGCCTCTTCGTCTTTGATCACCACCACGCTCCTCCTCATCTTTGCTGATCGATGCCTGCCACATCTTTGATCGCCTCCTCAACTCCGCTCCGCATGTTACCTTCTCCATGCTGAGATGAGGATGCGGTCGTAGACGTAGAAGGCGGCGGCTTCAACGAAATGGAGTTGAAATGAGGAGTTGGCTTCAAGGAAATCTAGCCACGCTGAAGATGATGAGGTGTAACCTTTGACGTACACAGGTGCACATAGTCTTAGCCCATTACTATTTGTGTAGTTGTCTTTTTTTTCGGAAATCCTCAAATACAGACGACTGAAATGAGGGATGATGTCAGGCGACCTTTAGATTTCCTCTGAGATTCGTGTTGGTTCTTTTATCTTCTCTTCCAAAACCCTAACATCACAAACTCAGTCTCCCGATCCCGTTTCTGGCGGCGCGCAGAGCCTAGCGCCCGGAGCGGCGGCGCGCGACGCCCGACACCCAGAGCGGCAGCGCGCAATGATCGACACCCGAAGCGGCGGTGCGCAGAGGTGGTGTCCGGTGCACAAAGCTTGAGCGACGACGGCGCACGGAGCTAGATGCGGCGGCGCAGGAGGGTGAGCGACAGCGGAGGCACAATAGCAAGCGATGGTGCACCGACATGATGGTGCATATCTATGGCGCGCGGGCCTTGTGCTCGGTGGCGGCGCCGCCGGCTGCCATGAGGAAGGTGAGTTTTCAGTTGTTAATCTGTAAATTTTCGTCAATTGTAAGAGTTATGTTAATTGTAAAATAATTAAATAAAACATTTGTGATGCATTAATCTATAAAATTAAAGAAAATGGTTAATAACAGTGATTAACCATTAATGATGCGGTGCCTGGAATTTTCGCAAATTTCAGGCATAGATAGGCTGTTTTTAATGATTGGCGTACTTGTTGATAGCACGTTTTGAAAGCAAACCCAATTCTCCGAGGTCCTGTCAGAGCCCATTGCTTGCTGTGCATGCCCCAGAAATACTGGCGGGCGAAGTCCTTTCCAGGCTAGCACAGCTCTGGTGCCCAACTTGGGCTCGTCAAACGCCTAATACTGCACAAGGTTCTCAATCTCAGCCTCGTTGAAGCGGTCCCTAAAGATTTGTTCAGTCTAGGTGCGATTGGGCTGTCGATTATAGGCCCAAATAGTATCTACGATCGGTGACGCAATCGGTGAGTGCCGGGGACTGTTGGTGCTGCTTTGTTAGTTTCTTTTTCTGCATCAATGCACTATCTATCCACATCAATAATGAATGGGTGGGTATCCGGTTGATCACACGGCAAGGTGCTAGGATACACATTGACCAGGATTAAATTAGCGCATCTTCCTGGACTTCATTTATTGTTGTGGCTGCAAGGTGCAACTGTGCTTCCGTTTTGCCTGTTATTTATTGATTTTGATACGATTATGTATCTGCATACTTTCATTAGATGTATTTCTATCTGTATCTCTAGTTAGTGCATCTTCCTTTTGGATTAGATGCATTCATTGTTGTGGTTGTTGGTTGCAACAATGCTTTATTTTTGTATGCCATTTATTGATTTTTGATACGTCTGTATTTGCATGCTTACATTAGATGCACCTTTACCTGTATCCGTATCTCTACCTCTATCTCTACCTCTATCTCTATCTCTATCTCTATCTCTATCTCTATCTCTATCTCTAGATTAATGCATCTTCTTTTGGAGTCGGATATGCTGGACTTCATTCATTGTTGTGGCTATGAGGTGCAACAATGCTTCAGTTTTGCATGCCATTTATCGATTTTGATATACCTCTATATCTGCATATGCTTACATTAGATGTATCTCTACCTGTATCTGTATCTCTATCGATCTCTATATGTATCTCTAGAATTTGCATCTTCCTTTTGGGTCAGATACGCTGGACTTCATTCATTGTTGCGGTTGTGGGCTGCAAAGGTGCTTCCGTTTTGCATGCCATTTATTGATTTCAATACACCATTGTATTTGCATGCTTACATATATAAGATGTATCTCTACTTGTATATGTATCTCTATCCGTATCTCTAGATTAATGCATCTTCCTTTTGGGTCGGATACGCTGGACTTCATTCATTGTTGTGGTTGTAGACTGCAACGGTACTTCCGTTTTGCTGAATTTTATTGATTTTGATACGCCTTTGTATCTACATGCTTACTTTAGATATCTGTATCTATATCTCTATCTCTATCTCTATCTTCCAACCGCACTCTTTGAAATTCGGGGTGCATGAACCTTTCTAGGATTGAATTTATTTGGAATGACGTTCCTTTGGGCTGCGCCCTCTAAATGCAGATACATCCTCTGCTACTATCTGGGGTCTTGCAGTTTCAGTGGCATGACGTCAACGGCCAACTGTAAAAATCTAAATATATTATTTAAAGGAGTAATGATGACGGTAATTGGCTAATGATACAAAATTTTACCGTTCAGGTTACCATGGTGACTGAAAGTAAAACTGGGTAGTTAAAATGGAAAACCACGGTTCGTTCAATCTTGATTAGGCTCTCGGCAACAAGGATAACTACAACCGTAATGAGAGAAACTAATTGTCGTGGTAATGGCAGACCGCTCGGCATTCGGTAACGAAACATAGCCGACCATGGGGTAAAGTGAATGAAGTTTGTTCTCAATGTTCATGCACGATTAATTAAGTCAATGATGTTTAAAAATATAATTTTACTCCGATTTCATGATTTTCTAGTAACAAGCATTCTCCATAGCTAGCATAATATATGATAGTTACAAGAATTTTGAAGGTGCCAAAACTTCTTAGGCTTATTCAACAAGTCATCCTGTTGTTTCATAAACAAAAGGGATGGGACAACGCGGGACCTGTTGTGCTGTTAGACCATCCGCACCAACGTACTGAAAACCATACTCTAAAGCATATTGTAAAGTATACTCAAAAAATTTTGTGAGACGACATACTAGAAGTATAGAGTATATAGAGTATGGTTTAGAGGATAAAGTATAGTTTAGAGTATATTGGTGCGGATGGTCTTAGGAATCGCACGACCCCTCCCGAATCTCACAATGTGTCCCGCCTACGCTGAGCTACTGCACCTCAGCCCTCTGGTGCCGTACCACTATACTCGACTACCACCAGCGGTTGACATCGTCGTGGGGCCAACAACCGTCCGTTGCTAAATTATCTCACGTGGCTCCCTTAATTCACACCTATAGCTCTACGGCCCATGATCGTCACCCTTCCCCGAATCTCCATTATACTCCCTCATTTCCATATTATTTGTCGTTTAGGACAAGAATTCTAGTTTAAAATGAATTATTTTTTTGTCTTAAACGACAAATAATATGGAAATGAGGGAGTAGCTGTCGAACAGAGCCCCCCTCTCCCATTGTGCTCCGCTGCCAAACCGCTGCACGAGCAGGTCGAGTTGTGCAAGACGTGTTACCCTGTAGATTTTCCAATTTGAAAAGCCTGGAATGATATGTTTAGCGACAGACAACTACGATAGTCTCACTAATGTTCGGCCCAACTACACCTATCCACATAAAAACATGAATAAAACAAAATTATTTGTGGATCACCCAACCATGGATGAAATTCTGCTAGCCTAAGCATGAAACGTGTTGGATTATATCAACAAATTCTTTCTATATTCATTTGACAGTGCACACATGATTGCTATCTCCCCTATTATTTTGCTTACACCATCCTGATCTTCCTTAGTACATGATACACCACATGAGATACAAGTACATTATTTATAATTAATTATTCACTTTTAGTGTATCTTCATGCGTATGGCCAGTTATAAAGGTATTAAGATATAAGTATGGGTAAAAAGGAAGGTAGATATCTCCTATATTTTTACCTTGTTTCTCTCTCCTATGTCAAGCATTAATGCTTTGCCAACCAACTAATAACATATTAACACTGCACAATATTACATCAGTAGCATATAGGAACACCCTCAAGGGCCTTTAAAAGGAGGGGAGAGGGGGTGGGGAGGAAAAGGCAAGAACACTGGCCATTTGAATCTGAAGTCGAGAGTGTATCGCACTTCTAGAGGTGACCTGTCCATGGAATTTCATGATGCTAGTGGTGGAGGGCTCTCATCAAACCAGGTAATTACTTATGCAAAGCATCATACTAGAGATTTGGACTTTTTTCTTGTTGTTTGAAAGAGTTGTGCATATTTTGCCATCATGTTCAAGATTTCAACAAACTATGAAGAGCACAGATTGTGGCTAAAAATAGTCTCCTGCAAGCATTGTATTTTCAATATTCACCTTTCTCTTATGTAACGTTGAAGTATATGTCTTAAGTTTTTTTGGTATTTCTTATTTACCCCATTCTTACTCATTTAATCGTGTTTTTAGTGAAGTTCTTGTCAAGATTTCTATTTTTTCATCAAACTTCTATTGTTACTGTATATATATGTTTTGAAACGGGTGGTTTTCACCTATCTCACTTTGGAATTTATCCACGATGGAGTGTCAGATCTGGGAGATCTCGACCCAGGCCAGGTGCAAATACTGGGTCAAGACCCCTAATTATTGTCTAGATCCATCTTGAGAATTATTTGTTTTTTTTTTCCGGTTTGGTCCCTAGATAGGGGAAAAAATTCCTGCAACCGGTATGCACGAGAGGATCCGTGCATACCGTAAGCAGATGAGGCCACGTACCCGCTACGAGCTGCCACAGCCATTCGTGATCCCACCGGCTCCCGACTTGACTCTGCTGGTTGGATCGCCGCCGTTAATTTCTTCTGGACTGCTGATGTGGCGTGAATCTGATACGGTATGCACCAGCCCACTGGTACATACTGTACGCAGAAAATTGGGTTTGATAGGTAGGGGTCAGCGGTAGGTGAGGGGGGAAGTCTTGCCTCGAGCCCGGGAAAATTGACAGATCCAGGGCCATGGTTTTTTCAGGGCAGCTAACGGGAGAAATTGTGCTTTTCTGTGCGTTGATCTGAAGTCCCGTGGCTAAGCCAAACCTAGCCATGAGTTGCATTACAGAATCAACCTCACTTTGTATTGGCTTGAGAAAGATGAGAGTGTGTCAGCATATAAGGACGTCCTGAGGTTAGCTTGCGGGTTGACCAAGGGTGTTAGACAAACTGCTTGTTCCGCCCTTTCAAAAAAATTCTGCAAAGTATCAAAGGCAAGGATAAAGAGATAAGATGACAGGGGTCCCCTTGCCGCAGATATCCATAAGCATATTAAAACATAGAAAGTAGAAAATATTTATGAATGCCTCTGGATGCAAAAATAAAAAAGGTGTGGGATGGATCTTCATATTAGTCTCATAGGCCATAGTTCATATGCAGAAAAGAAATTAATTTGGCGGCTGGATCGGTAACATATTGTCATGATTTTATTTTGTGCTCTACATTGGGATAGAGAAGAGAGAAGCAACAAAGTTTTAAGGCACTTTTAAACATGAACAAGCATAGGTAATTACAAGCATGTTTCCTCAAAAATTGTTTGGCACATGTAAGCATCCAAATCAACACATATGTACCGCTGAGTTATTGTCTAGATATCGAAAGCTTTTAATACTGATGTGTAATACTAGTCATAGAACCTGGTACGTTTTCTTACTTTTATGCTCATGTGTTTTATATTTTCAATAAAACGTTTTGGCTTATTTCCTTTTGAAATGGAAAACTTACAACCGACAATTTCTTTACTTTTGCCAGAGCGAAGCATCATCTGAAAGGAGCTCGAGCAGTCAGCCTAAAATACTGCATGCAACAAATGGTGTTAGAACCTTGAGGATCAACGATGTTGAGTCAAGCATTTCGATCAACAACGAAAGCATTCATAATGAGGGGCCAAACTATGGTCAAGACGGTCAACAAGGAAAGAAAAAATGCTTGCATAGGCTTACAAGCCAACAGTCTCAAATACTTGAGGGGTATTGTTCATAACATATCATTGATTAGCAGTAACAATGCATTCGTAAATTCATATGTCCAGTTCTTTCCTGCTATTCTTTTTCATTGTAGTATCGGACCACAATTAATTTGCATTGATTGTTATGTGTATAGTTATATGCACTTCAGCATAGTGAAACAATTATGACGATAAATCTACAACATGAAATTTATGCACTCAATTAAACTATTTAAAATCTATTTTTTGTTTTTATGAGTTTGAAAAGTGGCACCAGATATTCTAGTATTGCTTTTGAAGACGTAAAGAGGGCTACTGATTGCAGTATGGTTTATTACAGCATGCATATGCATATTCTTGTGGTATGTATCACTGTTAAAAAAATATTATCACATTTTCTCTTGCCTGTGTATTGCTATCGGACAAGCAGCTTCTTCAGCGTCTGTGCACATCCTATTGAAACTCAGAGGGCTGAGCTGAGTAAGGCAACGGGCCTTTCGGAGGATCAAGTGAGATTTTGGTTCCAAAACAAAAGAACACATGTCAAGGTATGGTGTATATGTCACTGCAAGTTTTAACCAGAATATTGGTAATTTTTTATACATTATATAAATAGTGTACTAATCAAGCTCTTAACTCTTTCATTTAACAAATAGAATCTAAGTGGAAAAGAAGAGAACTACAGGTTAAAAATGGAGAACGACCTTCTTAGGGATGAAAACATCAAGCTTAAGCATATACAGAAGACTCTTTTCTGTCCCAATTGCACTTGTGAACCAAGACAACTCCAGATCCTCCAAGACCATCAAAGGTTGAGAGCGCAAAACCAATGGTTGCAACTGGAGGTACATCGTCATATGGCTGTGAATTTAGCTCTACTTCTAGTTGTCAGTTTGCATCATATTACAGATTAGATTTCTCTTCAGGATGAAAGTTATAAGTCGTTCATGCGCAGTTGCATATAAACATGTATCTCGGTCGAGTTCCACTGACGTGGCATGTTTTGTTTTGGCAGGTTGAACGTCTGAAATCTGAATTGCCAACGAGTTCTGCTGAACCGACCCGTGCTTCCCAACTGGAGTCCTCGTCTGAAATTGTATTTGTGTTGCAAGATGACGCACAAAAGCTAGCTGAAATAGCCAGGAATGCTGTTGATGCGTTTGTTCATTTGGCCAGCTCCAATGGCCCTATGTGGCTGTCTGTTCCCGGTGGATCACTGGAAACACTCAATAGGATGGCTTACGCCCAGGCATTTCCTGGGCAAGGCAGTACCCTGGGAGTCAATCTGGAGGCCACTCGAGCCAGCGCTGTGGTCATGCTGCAGCCCAAAAATATTGTGGAATATCTCATGGATACTGTGAGTGGCATGTTAATGTGGTTGATAGACCACGCTAAGGAATTATTAGCTTTGTCACCCTCATTGATGATGACATTCAACATGCAAATCTGCTCCTAACTAATGTGAAACGAATATGCAGGAGAGCTATGGAAGTTTCTTCCCTGGAATCCTGTCCGGTGCAACAACCACCAAGGTTTACCACTGGCCTTCTAATGCCAACATAGGCTATGATGGGGCCTTGGAGATGGTACGTTCATCTCTTTATGATTCTTTTTTTTTTGTGTTGACAAAATACCATCTGAAAACAAAACGAATCTGAAGAAGATACCGTACACCATTGAGAGGTGAACATTTTCATCTTTTAATTTGAAAACAACAGGTAACGGTTGAGTCGGTGTTCGCATCGCCCCTTGTACCTGCGAGGAAATGCACTTTCCTGCGCCACTGCAAGAAGCTGGAAAATGGAGCCATAGCCATCGTCGACATTTCTGTAGAGGGCAGTGAGGCCACCTTGATCAAGTGCCGCAAGATGGCGTCTGGAGTACTGATTGAACCCATAAGGCGCAACAGCTGCAAGGCATGACAGATAGGGGTCAACTTGAACTGGGATATTCACTGTGTCGTACGACGTGGTTTAATTTGTTCTAGCTATTAATAACTTCTTTGCAGGTCACTGCGATCGAGCATGTTCGAGTAGAGGATGCTGATATCCATGACCTCTTCAAGCCATGCATGAGTGTTCTCCTCTTCGGAGCTAGGCGCTTGGTGACGAGCATGGCGCGGCAGAGCGCGAGGATGAGGGACTTGTTCCATGTGACCAACAGTTCCATGAGTGGTAATGGCAACGACCTGCAAACAACGTCTGAATACTATTGGAAACTCTCACCACCGTATAAGATTATATAGTAACAAAATTTTTCTCTTTTTCAGTCAGCACAAAGGGGAGGAAGAGCATTCTCAAGATGGCGGACGCCTTGCTTGCCAACTACGCTAGGGGCCTCGCCGGCATCCCTACGGGGGCCTGGACTGTCCAGTGCGGCGTGGGCACGTTGGAGGACGTCAGGATCGCGTACAAGATGAGCGACAACAACGCTAACATCGCCATCGTGTGCGCGAGCGCGTCGTTCATGGTGCCGGTGCCCATGAGGAGGGCGTTCGACCTGCTCAGGAACACCATGCTGCGTGGCAAGGTACGCCAACAACCATCGATATATATATGGCCTCTCCCGTCCAGTTTCCAGTCACATGGCAACATGCCGAATTTACCTTTGGTTGGTGGCACGTGGCAGTGGGATGTCCTGTTCAACGGAGGCGTTCTGAAGGAGGAAGTTCGTGTCGCCAGTGGCATCGGAACTGATGATTCCGTCACCATTCTGCATGTCAAGGTACTATATATAGCTTTGCCAACCAGTATATAATCTTTCAGACCTGTGATTTCTCTGGTAATTTTCTGCGTTGTGTCAGGATGCCAACCCTGAGAGCAGGGAGACCACGATGATCCTCCAGAACTGCAACTACGACGCGTCCGGCTCCTTCCTGGTCTACTCCTCCGTCGACAAGCAGCTCATGACCATGATGATGAACCCCGGCGATAATGACCAAGAGATATGCAGCGTCCGCGTGTTCCCCACAGGCTTCTTCCTCGTTCCCATTGCGGACGCAGCACAGCCTTACGCTGCCATTGGAGAGGCCGGGCTAACTGTGATGAGTGCAGGGTTCCAGATCCCGATGAAGCTGGCCTCTGACACTGGCGTGTCCCCTCGGTCAGTGGCGTCGGCAATCAGGATCCTCCAGGACCAAATTGCGAGTGTCAAAGATACGGTGATGAACAGCCACCCCGCCTTCTATAAGAGGCCCCGCTCTACCAAATAGAAAGTTGCAGCTGGTACGTAGTACTATATACTGTTCGTTGATGATCGTTACCATGTTAATCAAGCTCTACTAATTCATGGTACTGTACTAATTTTTGTCGGCCTCCTCTTGCTGTTTGCTACAGGGGGGAAAGGGAGGTCCGATGCTTTTGGAGGCTGCTCAGAATACCAAGACTCTTGAAGGGAATCCATCAGCTTAGATCACCTGCATTCCCCACCGGCATTTCATACCGTACAATAAACTTACTTGTCTTTCCAGTCCTATGCGTGGAACTTAAAGCTCTCGTATCATGAGCTTGTAATAATGGTTAATGGTTGCAGAACCAACCTAAGTCAACCAGTCGGGGTAATAATGGATGCTATTTAGAACCTTAATTTGCTTGCTGGATGCTATTTAGAACCTTAATTTGCTTGCTGGATGCTATTTAGAACCTTAATTTGCTTGCTGGATGTTATTTAGAACCTTAATTTGCTTGCTGGATGCTATTTAGAACCTTAATTTGCTTGCTGGATGTTATTTAGAACCTTAATTTGCTTGCTGGATGCTATTTAGAACCTTAATTTGCTTGCTGGATGCTATTTAGAACCTTAATTTGCTTGCTGGATGCTATTTAGAACCTTAATTTGCTTGCTGGATGCTATTTAGAACCTTAATTTGCTTGCTGATTTGGTTTTTTTATGATAACTTATGGCCCGCCTGCTAGAATTAGGGATTGGTAACTGGATACGATTGTCCCAAATCGTAACTGGATCCGAGTCGTTGGTTTCTATGCATCAGGTCGATAGCAATAGCTCAGTTTTTACACTTGACACGCTACAATTCAGAGTTTTAGACACTATCTGGGACTGTTTTGGGGTTCCTAGTTCCGCCACTGCTCTAGAGCCATTGTGGAGCCAACCTTTTCTTGTTTTGAGAAAAAAAATCAGCTACAAGCCTACAACGTTTAAAGCAGGGTGTTGTATCAGTTGCGAAGGTCATTCCTAGTTTCACTTTGCACAGTTCATAATCTTTGAATCTTTGTCCATATCAACTACAAAAATATAGGAGGGAAAGGCCTGAACTGTCTGTCAGTCTGTAGTTTGGAATCTCATATTGCCTTATCAACAAGCAAGAATATGCACTGCATATGAAGCATTTATGAATGACAGGAGAAACTTGTATTAACTCATTTCAGTATTGACATGGTTTGGAATTGGGACAGGGTCCTAAAAAAACTAGGACATAGACAAGTTAGTCTATAAAGTAGGAACAAATCTATTCCTAGTAATAACATCAGAGCACAAGTGCACCATTATTCCTAGCATTGTAGCGAACTTATCACAGACACACATCTGCTTTACTTGATCATCTCCGATAATCCATAGTGTTAGCTACAGCTTCCAGGACATGTTGGAATCCAACCTTACCCCATGGTAGATTCAAAAGAATCTGTGGTCTTACGTATTGAGTCCAGCCCAATTCTTGAAAGCTACCAGGGCTTCCATTTTCCTGAAGTTGCGCTTTCTTAGCTTTGCCACTTTCAGTTTCTTGTGGGTCTCCATGAATGCTTGTTTGTGCCTCCATTTATCAACAAATATTTTGCACTCTTGTGCCTTCTCAATCACCTGCATTGCCATATCAAAGAAACCTCCCTTCACTAGAGCATACAGAAAAGCATCAATCAACTCGTGGTTGAATTCGACCCCCTTTCTCCTCACTTCTGTCCATAGTATGAGAACATTAAAGTACTTCTCCACGGAGACATATCCATTGATGAGTGAAAGGTATGTCTGATTATTTGGTTCAAACCTCAGGAAAACCATCCTTCGGTATGCTCTTTTGGCATCCTCTAACCTCCCAACCTTGAAGAATGCATGAATTATTGAGTTCCAATCATGTGTAGCAACCTCTATCCTCGGATCATCAACCACTGAATCCAAGAATGAAGCCATGAGGCCAGCTTGGTTATTCTCAGTCAAACCTGTCATTATAGTAAGATAACTGGTTCGAAGTTCTGGTAGCCTTGCCTCCCTCATCTCCTTAAAAAGAGCAAACGCAGATTGGAAATCATGGGCTGTCATGGACGCATCGATAAGAGCATCGTAACTGCCAGCATCAAGCTGTAGCCCTGCTGAACTAATCTCTGCCACAAGCTGTGCAGCCTCCGCAGTTTTCTGTTCCTTGCAATAGGCTTTCAAGATTGATGAATACATACCAAGCCCCACGGAGGCTCCTTGAGCAGTCATTTCATCGAGTATGCTACGAGCTTTGTTCAACAGGCCAAGCTTAATACAAGCATTGATAATCCCAAACCCAACAGAATCCTCGGCTGACAGAGGTGGTTGCTGGGTAAGCTCAATCTCCTGTGCTTGGATGATCAACTGTGCTAGTTCCTTAACCCTCCCATTGTCGATAAAACACTGCACAATCTCGCTACAGCTTTTCTCATCAAATATGTTGCCATCCTTAACTCTTATTTCCTTCAATGCATAAAGAATTACGGATGGAACTGACTCGAAGCTGCCGGCTTTCAAGTATCCACTGACCAAATTCTTGAAAAATCCCTTCTTGCTGAAGCCCAAAGCATCAAGCAGTTTATCGAGCTCATCAACACGGCTTGGAACTCCTCTCCAAGCATACAAGAAAGCGAGGCATCCAAAGCTCTCCACGTCTGGGGAGACCCCAATAGCCGACATAGTCCCCAGGACCCTCTCCGCATCTACCACAGAGCCGAGACTGCGGCAGCAGCCAGCAAGAACATCATTGCAGGCAGCGAGACCAGGGCGCATCGCCGCGGCGGCGTCAGGGGACTTCTCCCCCACCACGAGCTTGCAGGCTTCGTCGAACACCTTCAGGAAGGCAGCAAAGGCGCCCGCGTCGGCGCGGGTGAGCTCTATAAGAGGGTATCCCCACGTGGAGAACGCCGGGAGGCGGCGCCCGCAGCCGAGCATCGCGCGCGCGAGCGCTAGCGCCGGGGCAGCTGAGCCCGCCGCGGCGAGAGCGGAGAACAGAGCGCCGAGGGCAGCCTCCGGCACGGGCGCCGCGTGGGGGCTCTTCTCCAGCAGGAGCACAGCTGCGGCGAAGGCGCGCTTGAGGCCGAGCCGGTGCTGGGCCGCGGCGAGGTGGGAGACGAGCGCTGCCGCGGCATGGGGTGAGAGGGAGTTGGATGCCGCTGCGAGGGACTTGAACGCGAGCCAGGCGTCATCCGAGCGGTCCTCGGCGACGGCAGCGAGAAGGTCCTCCTCGAGCGCGACGGCGTCGGAGACGGTGAGCGCTTTTCTGGGGCCAGGGTCATGAGCCGGGGCCGGGGCTGGGGGTGGCGGCGGCGGCTGGGGCTTGAAGCGCGGCGCGAAGATGGACGGCTGGAGGAAGGAGTAGACGGTGGGGATCTCGTTCGGCTCGGAGGAGGAAGAGTAATAGGAGGAGGAAACGGTCCTCGCGGTATGGGGGAGAGGTAGCCGGCGCCGGTGGCGGAGGAGGGCGCGCATCGGCGGTGAGTTCTCGCCGTCAAGATGTTCGTCCGTTTGCCCGGCAAGGGTTGTGAGAGTTTAGGCGCCTAGCCTAGTACACGTTCTGTTTACGAAGACCGTCCGATTGCATTTACGCGGCTGGGATGGAGAGCAAGAGAGTTGGACTGGCCAGGGTGTGCGGTGCAGCGAGAAGAGAGGCGATGGAGATTGCCGCACGGAGCACCTCCCCCAGAGGCCCAGATGATCGCTGTGTTGGCGGCCAATGTTGCCTGGCATTGCAGCCGCCATTGCATTCGTCGCCGAGCGGGGGAAGGCCGGAAATCGGTAATCGGAAGTTTAATTTACTGGGCCGTCTCATTTCAGAGTAATTAACTTTTAGTTATTATCATTAACTACTAATCTTTATAATTACCTAACAATTTTATAGATTAATCAATCGCAAAATATTTTGTTTGATTATTTTACAATTAATATAATTTTAAAAAACGTATTAACAATAAAAAATTTAGTTTTATGCTAATTGTACTAGCTGCTGTTCCAGTGCACTGGTGATCGCTTGAAAACACACGCGTTTTCAAACATCTGCTAATTTGGAAGTTTTAATATTTTACCTTTTACTCAACGTTAGGGGGGCAACTTGACAAGAACTTTCCATGTCTTTAAGTAGAATTTTAAATTTGTATGAACTATTTTGACATTTAAGATTACTTTTTTCATTACGTTTTAATAAGCTCACGTACCACTAGTGTCTCTTCAAACTTTAGAAGGAGATAAAATCAAGACTGGATAGTAATTTAGACTGATACGAACTAATGCATGTGAGTACGAATTTACAAGGCTGTTGAGAAGCAGACATAAACATCCACAAAATTCAAACGAGTAAATTTACAATTTCCAGCAGTTTGAATCTACGGTCTACGCCACACGCAAGCACAAACCCCCGGCGCAAGAAGTTCCTCCACGGTTCCCACCGCCACCCCCCTGCTCCTCGATCCACGGCCATGGCTTTCCTCAGAATCCTAAACCCTCTTCTACGCAGACGCAGGAGCCCCACCCCGATCTCGGACCTCAGGCCCGTTCCCTCCTTCCACACCTTGTTCGCCTCCTCGAGCTCCCCCTCCGCCGCCCCCTTCGCTGCCGCGGCGCACCCCCACGTCCCGATCCGGTCCGGCTGTCCGCTGTTCCTCTCTTCGCCCCCATGGATGCTCTCGCAGTCCGCGACGCCGCTTACCGCCGCGGCTACCGCCCTTGGCGCCAGGCTCCGCATGGCCCGTGCCCTCGCTGGAGGCGGCGCGCAGGCTGTCACCGACGCCGTGCGGTGGGAGAACAGGCGGGTCTCCCGAGGTGAGGCGGAGAACGCTGCGGCGGCGAGGATTGTGGGAGGTGGAGGTGAGAGGTTTCTGAATGCGCCCAATTTGGTGTCGATTGGGCGCATGGTGTCAGGGCCCGTCATTGGATGGTGAGTATTGTCATCCGGTTATCTGTGTTTTGTTACATTAAGGCTATGTTTCACAGAATTTGAGCTTGTTGCAAAAACAACTTATTTAAAGAGTAGTTTGTGTTTATGTTTTGCTTTTAGTTTAACATGAGAAGCAACTGAACTAATAAGCTGTTGTAGAAGATTGTTGTTTGTTACATCTTCTGCTTATCTATGTATTAAGGATTTGGGAACACAAAATATTTAGAAGAGTATGAGAGGATGCATAATTTGAACTGGGATATTCCCCAAGGAAAAGTTGAACAGCTAGCCACCAAGGTGTGAGGATTAGTGGATTTCGAGCTCAAACATGTCAGTTAATAAATGAACCTCAGTCGATGTCACCTTTGTCATGTATCAAGCGTTTGACTAGTCAGGTTTGCACTGAGCGGAGTTCAGCCTTTGGGGTGTCTGAATGTGTAAACGATGTCTCAAATGATGCAAACGGCTCAGCTTGTCAGTATTCCCTTTCATATTACAGTCAAGCTAAAGCTGCATCTTTTGCTTATTGCTTTGACACAGTTTAAATGAATTCGTGGAGATGTATTCTAATTGTAGAACCTTCAACCTCTATGCTTAACTGTACCACTGTGCCATCTCTTTGTTGGTTTTTGAGCTTTCCAGCGTCATTTGCTGAATCTTTACAACAACAACAACCAAGCCTTTGTCCCAAGCACGTTGAGATCGGCTACATTTGCTGAATCTCTGTGAAAGAAATAGTTTATTATGTATTTTGAAGCAGTGGTTTTCCATCTGCTCATCTTCCTTTCATGTAGGTTATCTAACATGTCATCCCCTGTCAAACAGAGGATCTTGACATATAATTTGTTGGCAGTTTGTTTAATCTGCATATCTCAGTCAATTTGCACTACTACTGTTGCCATTATTGCATTTGTGGTGCTGTTCTTGGTCTAATGAACTACATGCACTTTAGGATGATTGTGAATGAATGGTATCTTCCCGCTTTCGTTACACTGGCTGTGTCTGGTGCAAGTGATTGGGTGAGAATTACTCCTTTTAGTACGGTAACAGTCCATTAAGGTTTTATTCACTCCTTGTGTTTTGCTGTTTGACCATAGTTGGATGGCTATCTAGCAAGAAAGATGGGAATAAATTCTGTTGTTGGATCATATTTGGACCCACTGGCTGACAAGGTTCAAATCGACACTTACACTTTTATGTTTCCTTATTGAATTTTATCTGTACTTCTAAGCTGATCTATGGTATTTGTTGCATTGCTCAGATTTTGATTGGCTGTGTTGCAGTAGCCATGGTTGAAAAGGATCTCTTACATCGTGAGTTACATGCTACAACATCTGTTTTGCATTTTCCCTATTGAAGTTGATTATATTGCTGGTTTTTCTTAGAATATGAAACATGTTATCTCTGATAGCTTATTTATGCTTGGAGTAATCAATTTTAACTTGTATTTTTCTTTTTTCCTTTTTTTTTGGCTTGAAGCTGGTCTTGTTGGTTTAGTTATTTTAAGAGACTTGCTCCTTGTGGGTGGCGCTTTCTACAAACGAGCTTCTAGTTTAGGATGGAAGGTACTATTTAGTTACTCTTAACGTATATTCGGAAGGTTTATTATTAAGCTGAATGTTCCTTATTGTACTTGTGTCAGTGGAAGAGTTGGTCAGACTTTGTTAACTTGGATGCAATTCAACGAGAAAAGGTTGAACCTCTTTTCATCAGCAAGGTATGTCTCTGTCCACACAGCATTTGGTCTGCTAGGTTTATGAATCATCTGTACTTCTGTAGAAACATGATATTACTTGTTGATGGCAGGTGAATACTGTATTCCAACTAATGTTGGTTGCTGGTGCACTTCTTCAGCCAGAATTTGGCACAGAGGAGACTCAGGGTTACATTGCACTCTTGGGGTAATACTCTTCCTAATTTCTGTCTGTCTTTTGTTGCTCGTATGAAAAAAAGGTGCATATCTGCTTGAATGTGAATATGGGGCTCTTTGCTTTGAGCCCTGGCAAATCTGCCTGACTCAGGCAGCGCCCCAGGTGTCTGATTTCGGATGCCTGCGGCTGGCGAAGCTGCTTGCCAGGGCAGCAAACAAACAAGCCTCGTATGACAAATGTAGAAGGGGTGTAGCTATAGAGTCTGATGAGCGATTTGCTAAGGAAGTGATGATTATTACTTTATCTTGCAGTGTTCTATTTCTAAATGATTTTGTTTACTGCAGTTGGCTTGTAGCCACTACAACAATCACGTCCACGATAAGTTATGGTGTAAAGTACTCTCGGGTTATACCAAGAACATGATACTGTTGCTGCATGCACTTTTCATGGATGAATGTGCCACTAATGATGAGGGCATATATACAATGACATGCTGATGATGCGGCCTTGAAGCTGCGCGAACTTCCCCATTTTGCAGCAGCACGCCAAGTACTAACCATACAATGGGCCATATAGCTTCCTTGTTTCCCATGGCTTCTCCGATTAAAAGTTGGAGCAATTTTGAAGGGGTGTGGAATGGCCTCTGAGTGAAGTCAGAGCATGATCTAAATTAGACTTTGGGCCTCCAATCTATAGCTGTTAATTTCCTTTTGTTTTTACTTTAAATCTAAGAGATTACATAACCTCCTTTGGCATAGATATCACATCAAACTACGGGTGGTCAAAACCATCAGGGTATTTACTCCTTGCTTTGTGCAAAGACATCATTACTGATACCATTGTACATATGTACTCCATCTCAAAATACTTGTTATTTTTTAGTTCAAAATGAACTAGAGAGTGATAATATTTTAAGATGGAGAAAGTATTTTGGAATCCCTGTGCTGACATAGAAAACTAAGAAGAATGATGGTTCAAAACGTACCATTCGTGGTGCGCTAGTGCTGCAGTGATTTGGCGAGAACACTCTGCTTGTTGGTGATTTCTGTGAGGATATCCACGAGAGGGAGCTAGCTAAGAATAGAAGGCTTGCGGGACAGGAAGAGAAGGCACAGGGCAAAATTGGAGAAAATATTGAAGAGGAGTCGAGAATGGGTAGATGACTTCAACGACCACCAGACGGAGGAGGATGAAGACGACCAGATGGAGGACGATGAGTTGTTTCAGTTATTAGTGAGACTCGTGTTAGTGACTTCAAGTCCCTTCTCGGCATTTTAAAGTTAAGTATTTGGAAACGGAGAGAGTATTAAAATTCACATCTTTCATTCCCTTCTCGCCATTTTTCAAGTCTCGCTTTCTCAAATATAGATGTGTTTCCCTGTATTGCTCCATGATTATTATGAACTTCCAACTTTAGAGAAATAAATTTGTTTGTTTCCGGTGTCATTCAAACAAACTCACGTTGCAGAGATGAGAGGCAGGCTGAGGTTTAGAGGTGAGGGTACTTCGGTCCTTTTCCCTATTCCATCAGTTTTTTTTAATCCACTTACAGACATCCAAAGTAGGGGTAAATGGTTGCTTCGGGATAAAGTCCTAAAAAATTTAGAATAAGATCACAATTAAAAGTGACGCTGAGGTAATCACACAATTTGTCCTTGTATCCAGTCCAGTTCTTTATTTTAGAAGACAAAAATCATCCATTCCAACTAAAGTTGGACCTGTGTCCAGTAGCTTTGGTTCGGCCCAATAGCCCGTGGGCTATAAACCTCTGTTACGTTACGTTCAGATCCTCCTTTTCGACCCCTAAGCCCTAGCGCCCCCTCGTCCCCTTCCCCGCCTCCGCCGCAGCCACAGGATGGAGGTGGACAGGGACACGACTGCCGCCGCTGCGGGGGGCTCCTCCTCCTCTGCCGCGATGGCGGTGGAACAGGCGGCAGGCGGCGTAGAGAAGCCGCTGTTCGATGCGCTGATGCCGAGCGAGATGAGCGGGGGGAGGCCCCAGTTCCGGACGGTGACCGTGCCTCAGCACCGATTTGCGCCACTCAAGCGCTGCTGGATGGAGATCTACACCCCCGTCTATGAGCACATGAAGGTCGACATCCGCATGAACCTTAAGGTAAGTGATCGATTTAGCCTCGAATTCGAACTCAAACGTACTTAGGATGGCTGTTCTTGCTTCTGAGGCGGTGGAAGACCTTGAATAGCAAGACGTGTTATAGGTTCCTATTCCCTGCTCGGGAGTGTTGAGTGAAAGAAGTAGAAGCCGTTTGGAGTTTATTCAGTTGGATCAAGTGATAGAAATGTTTGCTAAAGGCAGGAATCCTTGGTGTGATTGTTAGCTAGCTGATTTGAAGCTTGTTAAACCTGACCACTATTATTATCGGTACTTCAATTTAGTATGATAGTAGCTAAATTGCTTCACAATTCAATAATTTGGCACTTCACCTGGTTCTGTAAAGTTAAGAATTATGACCAGGAAGTAATAACTAAATGGAATGTTGAAACCTCTTTACCTCGCGTTTTACTGGAGTGATCATAACTCCCAAGATAACACAGTTATCTATTGATTTTGGTAGGCATACATGACATATCTATTGATAGACATATGTGACCTATCTATCATTTTTTATAGACATATATACACGTCTCATTTAGTCTGCCCTTTGTCTTGTGGTTTTGGGATTGTTAGGATGTTATCTGCTGAGCTCAAATGTGTGCTTATGTGTTCTCATATTATTTGTGCTATGCAAGAAATATCTCCAGTGCCTGCATTTTGCATTATGATTTTGAATGCCTAAACTGCATCCTGTCCTATCATTCAAGCTTATTAATCTGTTTTCTCTATTCCAGGCTAGGAGGGTGGAGCTGAAAACAAGGCAAGACACGCCAGACGTGAGCAACCTTCAGAAATGTGCAGACTTTGTGCATGCTTTTATGCTAGGGTTTGACATCGCAGATGCTGTTGCCTTGCTTCGTCTCGATGACCTGTATGTGGAGTCCTTTGAGATCAAGGATGTGAAGACACTCCGAGGGGAGCATCTGTCGCGTGCCATTGGCCGCTTATCAGGGAAAGGGGGCAAGACCAAATTTGCCATTGAGAACTCCACCAGGACCCGCATAGTTATTGCTGATACAAAGATCCATATACTTGGATCCTTTGTTAACATCAAGGTTGCCCGGGATTCACTTTGTAGCCTCATCTTAGGTTCTCCTGCCGGGAAAGTCTATTCCAAGCTTAGATCTATATCTGCTAGGTTGGCTGAGAGGTATTAGTTTGGTTTTGACCTTGTCATATGGTTGCAATTTTGACTGGTGATATGTTGTCACAGTGGCTGGTTTGTCTGTCTGGGTTATCAATTGTATCCTTTTGAAGAACAAACTTCACAGTGAAAGATCTGTAATGACTTGTGTGCCTTTGCGCTTATTTCAGAAAAGCCTGATCTCTCTTCCCCCTTCCTCTTCCTCTCCCTCTCTCTGGCGTGCGTATGTGTGATAATTCAAGCCCGAGCTGTGTTGCAAATTCATGTCAATGTCAGTTTATGAGTTGTTCATAGTGCTCGTTGCATGCCTCTGTTTTCGTTCAGGTTTTTCTTAGCTGTAGAGCTCGGTTTCATTTATCTATTTTTTCCAGCCTGACAGGGTAAAAAAGCCTGAAATATTTAATCTATTGTTCTTTTTTATTCATTTGAGAGATCATGATGAATCTCATACCTGGTATGCACTCTGCTAGTAAAAGGGACCGGCTGCGTTTATCACCAACTGGCGCCAATGCCGTCGCCGTCGCCAGCACACTGACATGTGGAGCTACAGCAATCGTCCGCAGTAGTGTCTCTTCCACTCCTGCTCACCATTCTAAACCCTAAACCCGACGCCGCCATGGCCGCCGCCGTCCGCCTCCTCCTGCGCCGCCGGCTTTCGACGGCCGCCGCCACCGCCCCGTCCCCCACCCCGGGATCCATCCTCAACCCATCCTCCCCGAATACCCCTCTCACCTCGCAGCAGAAGACCCGCCTCGCCATCGCCCTCCTCAAGTCCGACCCGCCGCCACCGCCCGATCAGATCCTCTCCATCTGCCGCGCCGCCGCTCTCTCCCCGGAAACTCACATCGACCGTCTCGCCCTTTCTCTCGCCGCATCGAAGCTCAAATCCGCCCCGGACACCCTCCGCGACCTCGCCTCCACCGTCCTCGGCCCCCACCACGCGCCCCACGCCATCGCGCTATTCGGCCAGGCTGGCCTCCTCTCTGACGCCATCTCCACCTTCCAATCGTCCCCCTCCGCACGCTCCCTCAACGCCCTCCTGTTCGCGTGCATCGTCTCCGGCAACCACGCTGAGGCTGCCCGAATCTTCCAGACCTTCCCTGACGCCCATGGCATCAAGCCCGACACCGATACCTTCAACGCCATTATCAAATCCTTCGCCGAGTCAGGCACGACAAGGTCCTTCTACTCGGTGTTCGACGAAATGTGCAAGAAGGACGTGAAGCCGAACACCACCACGTTTGCCACTGCGATCACTGGTTTCTACAAGGAGGAGCGGTTAGATGATGTGGAGAAGGTTATAGAGCTCATGAAGAATCATGGGTGTGGTGAAACGTTATCAGTGTACAATGTGAGGGTGCAGAGTTTGTGCAAGCTCAGTCGGAGCAGTGAGGCGAAGGCTCTAGTGAATGAGATGCTGAAGAAGGGCACAAAGCCAAGCTGGGTGACTTACAGCCATTTGATTTATGGATTCTGTAAGGAGGGGAATTTTGAGGAAGCAAAACGAATTTACAAGGAGATGGGAAATAAGGAGCCAGTTGGGGATTGTAGATTACATTTCATGTTTATTCATTTCCTTTGTAGGGGTGGTGATTTTGATACTGCCCTTGAAGTATACAATGAGATAGCACCTAGGAATTGGGTGCCAAGCTTCTCGACCATGAAGATGCTCGTGAATGGGCTTGCTGGGAGCTCAAGGATGGATGAGGCGAAGGGGATCATTGAGAAGATGAAGGAGAAGTTCCCGGATAAAACTGACAGGTGGGAGGAGGTAGAAGAAGCATTGCCGAAATAGAGTAACAGATCGACGATCTTGCAGGTATTTTTTTTCTGCTGCAATGCATGGGTAAAATGAGTTTAGGTGGGAAGTTAAGCTTCTGTAATTCAAAATTTATAATGCTGAAATCCTGATGTCTGGAAAATCTATCTTTTGATTTATTTGACATATGTATCCTTTATTCTGTTCATCCATTCTATTAAATGCTGATTTCCCAAAAGAATAATTGTATGAAATGTTGGTACTCTGTTATGACATACTATTGTAAATCTAGGATGATTTGCAATAGGATTTCTGGTTCAAGTGATATTGAAGTCATGTATTTATTGTAGTACTGGCGCAAGTCATCAGTTGGTGAGATAGATGTCACTCTCTTTCATGAATTCGGGCAACAAAATACTCTCGGTTTTTATACCTGACGTTTGGGCAGCTACTTCTAATTGCAAAGCAAATTTGTCCGAACATCAATCATCAAAGGTCTTACCCATATATCTTGGTCTGGGCCTGCAAGAAACAAAAAGGGAGCTCCATTCCTTCTATTTCAGTCATTCAATGTTAGGATAGCATGACAATTTTTACTCAGGTGATTTCGTCCACAATGTAATATTTGGTCATTTTTGGATCGTAGTGACATTTAACATTTAATCAGTGATACCTTGTTTATATTAGGAAGAACCTTCTATAACTCAGATTGGTGTATATTAGATTGTATGTGATAGAAAGAGGGGATCACCTTTGTAGGTGGCGGCCTTAGAAAGTGATGTGCGGAACCATCTTGAGCAAGCCCGTGTAGCTACTATGATTTCTTTGTGAAGCTAGTCTATTTATGGATGGCAGAGAGCATCAAATAATTGGTTGTTGTCCTCTCCTCTCTCATAATAAACATGATTTCTTTTTAAGTGACATATTGCTATAATTTACCAATGTTGAAGAAAGATGTATTCTAACCTTTCAGGACCACTTAAAACATCTTGGTCTTGTATCCAAAGTTATGCATCAAAACCTAATCCAGAATTTGTGTTTCTGCCTTTGTTTGTTGCAGACACATTTTTAGTTGTTTAAACTAATGTTTCACTGAGCAAATATGAGTACATAGAAATATTGAAGCGTTGAATTCCAAAAGCGAATGATTTTGCTAATATTCTCATTCATTAATAGGAATGAGAACTTGGACCAAATAAACTAAGTTCTGTTTTTTTCCAGGGCTTTAGGGTTGAGATTTCCTTGCATGCATTTGGTTAGGCTATTAGCGAAACAATATAATAAGCCCAAATTAAGTTAGGCATGTGTGTGTCCTTTTTCCCTAAGTTCTCTTAGCTACTGCTTCAGTGTTATTGTTTCAAAATCAAATTTATGAATACTTCATTGTTCGTCTTTCCTCTTGTTAAAATTAGAACTATGGCTATTATTTGCTAGTATGAATTATTGTCTTATGCCAAATAGAGTTAGAATCCTTTATCACAAGCTAAATGTAGTTTCTAATTTGTGGTCACTAAATTGCACTCAGATCTTTGGTTACAAACCAATGGTTCTGATGGAATGTATTATGTTCAATCATATGTCATAAGCAGAAATCTGTCTGACAACCAATTGCGAGACACAATGTTTTGGGAGAATGTCTAGAATGCAATCAGCTTTCCCGTGCAATCGTGCAAAAATTAACTGTGAGCTGCATGATCTTGATCCTATGGTTATTGTATTTTTACACTTAAACCCTCCCAATGGACAACAAGAATCCTGTTAGGTAGTGGAAGGGTTTAAGTGTAAATATATAGAGACCGTAGGTGAAGATCGTGTGGCTCACAAATGATATTTGCACGATTGCACGGGAGAGCTGATTGCATTCTAGTTGTTCCCATGTTTTGGTACTTGAATTATTTGAGAGTAAATAAACTAATAAATAATAATGGCTAAGAGAGTAGCAAACAACTGGTCGACTTTAAAGGTAAATAGCTGGTTGACTTCAACGTGCCTGAATCTCTGAACAAATATACTTGTGAGCTGGTTTGTCTGATAGCTTCCACTTTTCAGCTGTTAGTGCATGTCTTCACCTTTTCCCTTCTCACGTCTTCCAAAATTAACTTGTTCTGTCATTGATAATTCTTATCTGTTCATCATTTCTTTTCAGAATATTTGTTAGTGGAGCAGAATGTCTGTTGGTGACTGCATGAATATTTGATCAGCCATCCTAGCAGGAGCCTTTTTCCAGACACATTGCAATATTTTAAAGAGACAATTGTGTTTTAGCCACAATTTTAGAAGCCATTGTGATCTAACCTCTGATTTTCAGATTTTGTGTTTTAGCCACGAGTTTTCTTGGTTGAACCAGCCGTTAGCCACAGATTGCTGACTCCGTTACATAAACTTAATTAAAAAGAAGAAAAAAATCGGATGAAAAATGATGTTGGCCAAAATACCATCGGTGTCCACCGGTTCAGTCCTGATTCCAATTCTTCAAACTGGGACAGGGGCCGACGGCGGCAACCCAACCCGGCGGTGGCGGCCAACCCTACCGGCAGCGGTGGTGACGGCAAAACCTACCCTAGCCAGCGGCGCCTAACCCTAACGTAGCAGGCAGCGCTTCCTTTGGTGCGGCGGCTCGTCGGCCTGGCGCGGCGGCTACGCTTCGACCAGGGCAGCTACACTACGCGCAGCGTGGCCTGGCCGCTTCGAGCAGGGCAGCGCGGCGCCAGTAGCCTGCGCGGCCTGAACGCTCCTGACCCTGTTAACATCGAACTGCCAGTAAGCAGCAACAGCAATTGGGACGAATACGATGACCAGCCGCTGAGAGGTAATCCAACGCCTTGATCTTCCATTGTGAACCGAACAGCCCCACTTCATTCAAATCGTCTCATGCATGAGCCAATCGATCCATGCTAAATAATAATGTAGGGTACTGATTCACACCTTTTTTTTGTCTGTTTTTATTTTTTGTTTTCTTGTGGTTGATCGGATGCCTAAGCCTAGGCAACAGATCCTCCTACATTTCTTTTCATTTCTTCTTGATTCATCATATATAGTTACTGTCGAAGTGTAGCAACGACACTTCCCCCAGTATTACTAAAGTGTAGCCCGCAGAGGTTCTTGTTTCGGTTGGGCATGCAGAGATTAAGATCAAGATGGCGACACCACAGGTTTACATGGTTCGGGTCGCCTGAGCATAATACCCTATTCTATGGGGTTTGTGTTGTTGTATTGAGTGTTGCTAATATGTGTAGTGTATGGCTCAGCTTGAAATCGTTTTGTATCGTGCGGCTCAGTCCTTTTATAGTTCAAGGACTGACTGTTACATCCTTCGTCGGGCCCGATATGTGACCCTGACGTATTAAATAGTCTAATACACTATCTATGAGTATTAAGCATGGTTAATAGTGTGATAATGTGCCTTAATGGCTGCGTTATCTATATTAGTAGTGCTCTGATTACATGTCATTAATACAACATTAACGACATATAATCAAACCTTGTAACTGCCGCTTTAATTGTCCCTTGAATGTCCATGTTGAAGGAAATCCACTAATATATTCGTTGATGAAGGTCCAGAGGCTCCACACGTGGCAGTTTCGGAGCTTCCCTTTACGGTGAGGTAGCTCCGGAACTGTTGTACACATGTCAACAACGGAGCTTCCCTCTGTTGGGGGTTAGGTCTGGAGTCATTATACACGTGTTGATCGCGGAGCTTCCCTGTGTTGAGGGGTTAGCTTCAGATTTATATTACACGCGTCAATCCCCGGAGCTACCCATATGAGGGATGCGAGTCCGGTGTAATATGACATGTGGGGCTTGAGGAGGCCTTAAATTTTGACGGGTAGAACTTTTTTGCACTTCTTGCGGTATCATAGGGTATCTGATACGCTGGGTACCGACAGTTACCACCAGACAGATGCAAGGGAGACCAATTATTTAACCAGCAGCATCAGATGGTCAGCGAGACGAGCTCTTGATGCAGCAGCACCAGGACTGGCAAAATTATGTTCAATTTTTATTTTTAAATCATGTCCAAATTTTCAAATTTGGCAAAAAATTGAATTCATTTACATTATGTTCTTCTGATTTTTTAATCCTTTAAGTGATAATTATGGTAGAAACACAATTGCGATATGAAAACAATGGTAAAATCACAAAGGATATATTTCCATCCACCATAAAGTTAACACCGTTATGGGCATTTAACGGACTTGTGGTAATGTTGAGCTTCAGCTGAAAAAACTTGTAGCTAAATCACAAAATTTGAAAAACTGGGTCTGAATCACAATTAGGATTTGAATCTGTGGTTGAAACACAATTGCCCCTATTTTAAAATAGGCTAATCTAGCTGTGCTTATGATGTCTCCTGTCACAGTGAATTGGTGAAGTATTTGAAGATATTGTGTCATTTGAGGGAAGCTATTGCTGGACCATGTCCGAAATGTTTTTGGACGGTATTCCCCTTGTTGGTATGTTATGGTCTTGCGTAAATTATATTTTTGTTCAGGGAATACAAGATACAAACCTGTTCCTGTATCCTTTTCTAGTCTGTTTTGTGGCTGTATTTTGTTGTAAGCATGAGAGAACTGGGACGAAGTCACAAAAAATTTGGGATGCATTTGCTGTGTAGGGGTGGTAATGGGCTCGGTCCAAAGGCCTCTTTCATAATTTTTTTAGTCCTTATCGAAAGTTAGGTTGAAATGAATATAAATTTGGTTTGTTCCAAATTCGATCTGACCCTTTCACTTCCAGTTCTTTTTTTTCAGGGGACCTTTTATCACACCTGATGGTCAGCAGGCCTGCAGGTTGGGCTGGAGAATCGCATATGAACTTGCAATATACAGGTGCTGGCCCAACTGAGAGTTCGCGTTTTCAGTCTCTACAAATAGATGTGCGCTGTGACATGGTAGTTCCGAAACTTGAGGTCACGTTGAATGCAGGAATTTCATATTAGAGTGGTCTCACTGCTAGAATCTGAAATCTTCCTGTGTTCACGATGTTTGAATGTATATGAGAAACTGCCGATGTGGATTCAGTCCTCGACACACCTCATTATCCGTAACACAAGAAAAACAAACGATGATTCTTCAACAAAAACTGGGCAGCTAGCTTATGCTGTAAATCACTCTGACATGTACACTATTCTGAGGCCTCCAATTGTGGCCTTTCCCTTCACGGGCACGAGCGTCACCGTGATGCTCCGGTCGTCGTCGGCGTCCAAGTCTTCCAAGAGCTCATTCAACGCCAGCCTCATGCTCGTCCGCACCACCTCCCCTTCCTTGCCGGGGTGCTTCAGGGACACGAAGCTTCCGGCCATTTCCCGCCCGCCCGGCCCGACCTCCTTGTACTCCACGGCGTTCACGTAGACGTCGAACTTGACGAACTCCGCGCCGTCGCTCTCGACGCCCTCTACCACCAGCACCTCCTCCAGCGTCTCCTTCACCGCCGGCCGCCTCACCTCCACGGACACCGCCGTGTCGTCGAGGGACACCGGGAAGCTGACGGACTTGAGCTTGCCTCGCCCGCGGTTCACGCCGGGGGTGGCGGTAGGGCGCGCGCTGAGCCACGGCAGCCCGACCCCGCCGTACCTGTACCGGAGCCTGCCCATGTCGAGCATGTCGCGGACGGTGACGCGCACGAGGCGGGCTTCCTCGTCGTAGAAGAGGAAGGAGGAGTCCAGCCAGTCCGGGTCCGTGAAGTCCACCTGGCGCCGGTTACCGATGCGGCGCCACACCTCCCAGAGGCGGTCGATGTTGGCGTGGTGCGGGTAGAAGATGGGGTCGCGCCCCGCGGAGTAGTAGACGCCCATGTCCTCGTGGTTAGGCCGCGAGATGTCGCCGGTCCACCCATGCATCGTGTTGTGCGGGTATATCTCGACCGTGCCGGCTCCCGGCTTCTCCCCGTCGCCGGCGCGGTACGGCTGCCCGTGGAAGAGGGACGGTAACGGGGCGTTGCTGATCATCTGAAAAGTTTACACGTCACTTAGTAGCGTGTCCTACTTTGTTGAAAACAAACTGAAACTTTCTTCACTGGGAAAAAAAAGTAAAAGCAAATAAAGAAGCATGACAGCGCAGAGGACTGGACCTGTTTGTACATGACCCAGAGGTTGTGTTGGATCTGCTGCTCGTCGGTGTAGTTCTTCTCGACGTCATTGAAGTCGAGGTCAACGACCGTGGGCGGCGCGTGGCGCGGGTTCCGTACCGGGTCGAACAGCGGCGACGTCACGTCGGCGAACTCCGCGGGGATGCGCATCCCCTCGGGGACGTCCCAGCTCCAGAACGGCATGGCGAAGCTGGGGTCGCCCAGCAGCTTCGCCGCGATGCGCTCGAAGAAGTAGAGGTATGCGCGGTGGAACGGGAAGAAGAGCCACGAGAAGTGAATCTGCACGGGCAGCTCCGGCCTCCCCACCTGCCGGTACGCCCCCGTGCAGTAGGCGCAGTGGATGTTAGCCTGCTGGTAGAAGCTGCGCGGGTCCGAATGGGGCAGCGCCTTCATCAGCTCCACCGCGCGGGCGTACTTGGCCATGAACGCCGCGCCGACCTCGTGCACCGGCCGCCGCGTCCGGAGCGGCTCTCCTGGGTCCGGGAACGTGAAGTTGACGGGCTCGGACGCGGACATCGGGGGGCAGCAGCGGAACGGCGGGAGCGCGTGGGCCGGGAGGTCGGGCTTACCGCAGCGCAGCAGGTCCGTCACTATGGGTCCGCCACTTCCGGCCTTCTTGCCGGCGACGGGGCCTTCGGACAGTGACGCGTTGCCGGAGCACGAGACGAGGTAGGGGTCAATGCCCGTGAACGCGAGGATGGTCTTTGAAAGGGAGTTGTCGCATGGATTCGTGGCGAGAGGGAGCAACATTGTGGCCGCCGCAGCGAGCGCGCATAAGAGGAGGATTCGGAGTGAGAGCAGAGCACGGTCGCTGCCGGCCGCCATGGCCGTGCTTACTTGCTGCTGCTTCCCTCGTGCTGATAGAAATGGTGGCCAATAACACCTAAGCCAGTGCAGCTTGCTCCCGGAGCAACTTAAGTAGCAAGGGATATAGAGAGAGAAAGAAAAAAACATTTTACCAGCATGCCGTGCTCTGCATTGTGCTGAATATGACACTTCGAAGGGGAGACGAGGTTAAGAACAGACGCTGCAGGCTAGCGCATATACTCCGTATTTCAGAAATTTTAGTTGGATTAGTTTAGTTGTGAAGTGTCACCGCGAGATCTGCAGAACTAGTCGTATGATTCGTGAGCTATACACGGAAGATGATGGAACTACTCCCTCCGTTTCAAAATAATTGTCACCGGTTAGTTCATTTTTGAACTAATCGGTGACAATTATTTTGAAACGGAGGGAGTACTTATTTTCTATGTTTTTCACTCTACGATTCGTTTCATATCTGACATCCAGATTCGGTTTTGCATGACGTCTGAAACTGTAAACTGGATCTGCGTGCATCACGAGTGCAGTTTTCAAATACTAGCACGTTTCGCAGACTGAATAAAAAAAGATGTGTCTAAATTAAATTTGAGAAAAAATTAGACAATAGGTATTTAAATAATAAATCGTTACTGTCATTAAAAACTAATCATTGTAATTAACCCATTAATTCTATTTTATTTTACTATTACATGGTCTATCATTATAAAATTATTTTATTTGACTATTTTATAACTAAAATAATCTTTACAAATTAAACAAGATTAAAACTAATTCTGAAAAAAAAAGAGCCGATTAAACAAACCTACCGGCCTATTCCTCGACGCCCAAGGCTATCCGCATCAGCATCCTCTAAAACATACTCTATACACTATTCTCCTTCAATTTTTACAGTACGTACTCTAAATTATATAGCGAAACAGTGTATTCAATATGCTTTACAGTGCGCCACTGCAGATGATGGTCTAAAGTCGGAACCGATTTCAGGCGCATAGCCTTTCCGAATGATAAAACACATAACACGGATCGATGGCCGCGACATACGCCTGATCTGCCTAGATCTTTAGGAGTGTGCGTCTCGCGGTCGTCCGTCATTTGCATCGACATGGATGATGGATTCACGTCTTCCATCAACCACACTAGGTAGCGGACCGGGAGTTGGTAGGTAGGTTCGACTCCAGCATTCACTGTGTCCGCCGCGATCAGCCGAATGCCATTGCCATGCCTCTCCCGAATCCCGAGACATAGATGGCGACGAGGTGTATCGCACCATGTGGAGGCTGCTTAAGTAACAGTCACAGAGCGTGATACGCCAGCGATGGAAGATCGAACACTGCTGCCCACCCGCACATGACGAGTGATCGCCGCGCGAAACGCGTGTAGCTGATCTGGCTAAGCTGTATGGGCAGCAGGAAATGCCGAAATGCAGGTAAGCGGGTGAACTGCTGGACTCGCCCGTTTCGCCTTGTTAATTGCATATACAAGCTTGTCCTCCGCTGCACGCCGGAGTGCCGCGTACGTGGATATGCTGCACGTACGTAGGAGTTGCCGGGGCTATCTCGTATTAGCACCAGCGGCCTCGATCGGGCGGTCTAAGGGAGCAACACATTTTGGATGGCCAAGAAAGGCTTTTTTTTTTTGGCTGGTCGATATCAACACCTCCTGATTATTCTCAGGTGTTTGAAAACTGCGAAGAGGCTGAGCTGATCAACGTCCTTTGAGCTAGAGGTGCGTCGCAACCGACACGACATTGAATCAGCATGGTACCAATCAGGCCCCGGCCGTGTACGAGAGGCATGCATGCGGCACGTTGGCCGGCCAGAACGTGCCCAGTACGCCGCTCAGCTCAACTGGCATCGACGCGACACTGAATCAGCCTGGTACCAATCAGGCCCCGGCCGTGTACGAGAGGCATGCATGCGGCACGTTGGCCGGCCAGAACGTGCCCAGTATACGGCGCCGCTCAACTGGCATCTGCATGAAAATGCCCGCCCCTGGTACGTGCAGATGATAAATAATGCGCAGCATCAGGCACGTACGATTCTGTGGCTTAAACGAATCTCTAAACGACAAATGGCTCAACGTCTACAGCAATCCAGCAGTGCCTCATGCATACTGTACACGCAACACGCATCTGCTGAAAATCGCTCGGCAACAAGCCACACAATTCTATTATATTTGTGGAGCGCGAGCGAGTACTCTAATCGTGCTCCTCCACGTAGCTGCTACTTGATACTCAAACACAATCAGTGGTAGGTTGTTACCAAGCACACACAACAGGAGCTATAGTGGCAATATACGCTTAGCCGCTAATTTCAGGCGAGATCTCGTCGCAGTCCTCTATGGTCGAGTCGACCTGTAATTTTGCTTTTTAGGTTGCTGCTGCATATTATACGATACACTGCTATATATATAGTAACATTTCTCTTTTTGTAAGCACTATATCAGTTGATCTTGAGTATTTTGAGCAACACACCCCTCAGATGTTGAGTTCGATTTTCCAACATAATCACTTGTATAATATCTTAATCATATGGTTATCGTCGCCTTGTTCTAGGACTATGAGTATGAATATTCATATTCTTCAGTTCTAATCTCATTAGAGAAAATGGTCATAACTTTCACCTATCATCTCAAAAAAAAATATCAGTCGTCTCCATTACACTCTGTCAGTGCAGTAACTCAGTGTTGTTGGTGGACACTGCATGCATGCACATGGGGCACGTGATCTTTGGCCCAGCGCAGCAAGGTACAGTACTACAGTACGCTGTGAACTTGATCTACGTCGTGGTTCACGCGCAGCGTTTTCTTAATCTCAGCACATGCAGATGCATGCAGACGACAGGCGATCAGATCTTGCAGGGAAGGTTAATGCGAGGTTGGTAGGTTGCCACCAATACAGGGATCTGCAGATCGATCGTGTCATACGTACTCCAAACGTCCGGTTGTAATTGGCCAGCTGAGATCGAGCGTTGTCGATCCGCTGCATGATCAATGCACTGCAACGACTGATGCGCGCGCGATGGGCACAGTACTGCAGCATGGGACAATACATGCATGCCGAATGAAGGCACTTGACAATTCATTGATTTGCAAATGGCCAACACCCCTGCTGTCACTCGTCAGTTGTTCTATAGAATACGCACAACGGATTGGCCGGGTTTGATCTTTGTTGCAGGCTCGTGCTGCACGTTGCCATGTGGTTGTGGTTTTCCGGGATGAAAAGGCTTCACACTGATGCAATACTGTTGGTAGGACGTACTGTTGTCGGACACAGTAAAAAGTAAAAAAAAATGCATGCTGCGGGGAGTGGTTGTGAACGGGAGTAACTTTTGAATCTGTTGTTGTGCCGCATTCCACCATTTGATGTTTAGATACATAATCAATCGATCACGTGGCGCTGCAGATCGAGATTCTACTTCCGCTATTGACGCCGTTCAAATCCATTACTGTCGGAGCTGCTCACGGGCGGGATTATTGGAGCAAGCTAGCCTGTTCCTCTTGAGATGTTCAAAACGCAACAGCTCTTTTGTTTTCGTTTGCTTTGCGATTCGTGCAGAGCCTCCACAAATTTCTCAAAACGCCTGTCCGAACGAATTGGCCAGTGTACATCATGAACGTGTGCAACATATCATGTAGCGTATATATAAGAGGAGGTAGCTGATGCTGTGTGTGGACCAAGTTGAAGGAGCGGAGCGGCATCATCACCTACAGAGCGATAGCTAGATCAGGTCGTAGTGCTCTGGAATGGCTGCAAGCCGTCGCCTGCTTGTCCTCTTCACAGCCTTCGCCGTCTCCCTCACCGTCTCGGCGTCGTTTTCAGCCACCGACAGCGACGGCAGCTCGAGGGATGATGGCAGCAGCGATAGCGCCATTGGACCGCTCGGCATCCCCGTCCCGCGCCGCAACACGACGGGGCCCATGATCACCGATCTCAACGTGTGCGGCTCCCCGGAGCTCCCGGCGCGCGCGCTGCCGCCCTTCGACTGCTGCCCGCCGGCGTCCCCCGCGCCGCCCATCGACTTCACGTTCCCCGACCCGTCGGAGCCGCTGCGCGTACGGCGGCGGATGCAAGCGGTCAGCCGCGAGTTCCTTGCCAACTTCACCCGCGCCACGGAGCTGATGAAGGCGCTGCCCAAGGACGACCCGCGCAGCTTCTATCACCAGGCCAACATCCACTGCGCCTACTGCACGGGGGCGTACCGCCAGCTGGGACACCCGGAACTCAACATCCAGGTGCACAACACCTGGTTCTTCCAGCCGCTGCACCGCGCCTACCTCTACTACTACGAGCGCATCCTGGGCAAGCTCATTGGCGACCCGGCCTTCGGGTTGCCCTTCTGGAACTGGGACGCGCCGGAGGGCATGCCAATGCCGGCCATATTCGCTGACCAGGGCTCCACGATGTTCGACCCGCTCCGCAACCCGGAGCACTCGCCGCCGAGGTTCCTCGACATGCACTTCAACGGCGTGGAGGTGAACCGCACCGCGGAGGAGCAGGTGGAGCTCAACCTCCGGACCATGTACCGGCAGCTCATCACCAACGCGCCGCTGCCGTCGCTGTTCCACGGGCAGCCGTACCGTCCGGGCGACAAGCCCAACCCGGGCGCCGGGTCGCTGGAGGTCTACCCGCACAACCACGTGCACTACTGGTGCGGCGACCTGCGGCAGCACAACTTCGAGAACATGGGCGTCTACTACTCCGCCGGGCGCGACCCCATCCTGTACCCGCACCACTCCAACATCGACCGCATGTGGGAGGTGTGGCGCGCGCTCGACCCGGAACGCCACGTCGACTTCACGGACGCGGATTGGCTCGACTCCTCCTTCCTCTTCTACGACGAGGAGGCGCGTCTCGTCCGCGTCCGCGTCAGCGACATGCTCGACATCTCCAAGCTCCGCTACGCATACGAGAACGTGCACCTGCAGTGGGTAAACGCCAAGCCCTCCGTGACGCCAGGCCTCAGGCGGCGGAGACCCTCCCCCGGCGGCGCGCTGGAGGCGGTCAGGTTCCCGGTGACCCTGCGGCGGCGGGCGGTGACCGCGGAGGTAGTGAGGCCGCGGGTGGCGCGGAGCCGGCTCGCCAAGGCGGTCGAGGAGGAGGTGCTGGTGGTGGACGGGATCCAGTTCGACGGCACGGAGCTGGTCAAGTTCGACGTGTACATCAACGCGCCCGAGTACCACAAGGTCGGGCGCGGAGGCCGCGAGCTCGCCGGCACCTACATGAGCCTGAAGCACGTCGGGCACAGGCACCTGCAGGACGGGAAGGGCTTCGAGACCAGCATGAGGCTCGCGCTGAACGAGCTCCTCGAGGATCTGGACGCCGACGGCGACGAGACGGTGACCGTCACGCTGGTGCCGAGACAGGGGAAGGTCAAGATTGGAGGGCTCATAATTGAGTACGTGCTCGAGTAGAATGTATCGTGCCTGTGCGCGTCTACGTCCAAGGCAGCATCGTAATAGCAGATATGCATGGATGCGTGCGTTCTTCTTTCTCATTCATCAGTTGACGTAATGACGTGGCATGTTATGTTGTGTTGCATCATGGCTAGCTCCCTGCTTCTTTTTCGTGCAATCCCAGCGGACCTGTATGGGTATTCGTATGCACCATAGTTGGCGCCGCTGTGCTCGATTTTAGCTCATGTCTGCAGGAGCAAGAGTACTAGAGATATATATTGCCGATAAATAACTATTCAAGGTTCAAGCTTCTGGTGAGTTTTTCAACCAAAACTGAAACATGGCAACAAACTATCGGCCGTTTTCCAATGTAGAAAAACAGAACCGAGGCATTACTAGTTTACCACAGACGATGTGTGAACTGTGTGTTTTACCCCGCTGGAATGGGCAGTGATACTGGATACTGGACAAGATACTGTACTTATCACCAGAGAGGGACAAGATACTGCACTTATAATATTATAAGATTCATCATAAAACCAATTATCTTAATATTTAACTCTTCATAATTAATAAAACCAATTATACGCAACCTTATAATGCTTAAGTGGCTAGGCCTCAAAATCCTCAAACTAAAACAGGTCGTGGCAAGCCTTTCAACAATTTGTAATAGGCTTTCAGTATAAAGAAGCACATACAAGTTACATTTCCACAAGTGAAAGAAGTGAGCAAAAGAGCAGATACCTTTTCGGAGCATTAGAGCTGTGACTGGAGAGGAGAGCCACCAAGTAAAAAGCTTCAATGTACATTTATAAGATCAGTTAGCCTTTGAAGCATTAGAGCTGTGACAATTGAGAGAAACCAATCATATACTTCACTGTACATTTGTAACTTGTAAGATCATGGTCTTCCTTATTCGAGGAAGTTGACCTGCAATCTTACCAAGGAAAAGCATTACATAACTACAGTATTGTCTATGTACAGCTAAAGCGATGGCCACAAGATAGCGTGGATAAAAATACATAGCATATCTTGTTAGCAGCCCTTCATCCTTTTGTAATCTGGAGGTAGGGATGGACATCTTTCGTTCATATGGTAATATGGCTTCATCTTATTGTATCCAGGCAGCTCCATTCGATACTTGCCCTTGATTTGGCGGAAGGGGAGCTTCACAGTATTATCTTTGTTGCACCACCCTGGAAGTTGAGTCGAGTTGTCCTCGAAAAAGTTGAGAGTGTAAGCATCTTTTATCTGCACAATGATCATATCAAAGGTCACAATGACGTCTCTGAAAACTATCATCCTCTGTTGCGGGAAACAGATGTTGAGAATGAGAAAGATGCATTTACAAAACAGATGTCCCCAGCAGATACTTTTGCTCAATTTCTCTCTACCTATAGATCGATAGAGGCATAAGCTTGCGTACCAACGATCTGGGAGTACTTATTATGAATTCAGTAACTTCAGTAGAGCTGGCAATAGAGTCAAAGAGTCCAGCTTCCTTGTACATCATAAGGACATAAGCCACGCAAGATGCTGACTGACCATCAATATAAACCCAGTTATCTTTCTCAGGAATAGTAAGTAAATTTTCAAATGTTATCCCATGTTTCGCTGATTCCACTATGATTTCAGGGAGATCAAGACCCTGAAATAAATGGTTCCGTTGTAAACTAAACAATAGAATAAATAATCTTGAGAGCAAGAAAACGGTATAGTAGAGTGATTTGGCGCATATGTTAACACAGTAAAGGCAATCAGATCAAAAGACTCAAGATCTGATTAAATGCTACAGTACTCAAGGTTACCAGATGGTCCTGGCAGTGATACCTTTACAGCTATACCAATGCTTATTATTTACCCCCTCTGCATCTTTTTCTTGCCGTTCACACAACATGGCTAGTTCAAATTTAGTTCAATTGAGCTGTCTGGATTTCAAGAATATATATCCGGAGGTAGTATTACACTATCACCACATAATGTAAAAACCTAGGTACATGAATTTAGGCGAGTAAGCTGTATCTGTATGCATCAGGCAATGCAAAAGGCTGAAACCACTATCTAATAAAACATGAACTATGTAGTGGAAAAAACGAGGCATGTATTTGTTAAATGAAAAGTTCCCTATATGGGTTAGTGGACAATCAAGTAAACAGGCAAAATGAGAAAAGGAATGGTTGGTAAATAATTTGATCCATCCACGTTTGCTAGAAATAGTCCCTCAGCTATCAGAAAAGGGTTGAATCAAGGGCTGCATTTCCAAGACAAGACACAACATCCTCCCTCTAGCTCAATAAGGAACCAATTCCTGCACCTGGCTCTGAAGCCCAAATGCGTCCATGAATGTCTGAGTCCGATGCTGACGCGTCTGAGTCAAGTCAAGAAAAAAAAGGAGCTGTACAGGGGCTGATGGAGAGTGAGGGAAAGGTTGACATTTGCTAAGTCTGATCCCCTCATCCCCAATATCACCACCAGCCACAACCTTATTGACTGCTGAACAGGATCTATGCAAAATTGATTATTGTAATGAACCTTTACTCTTAACTGAGTAACTTATCAAACTCTGTCTCGGTGCGAACTCTTTTGTATCACCTCGATGCTTTCGAGTTTAATAAAGTGCCATCGAAAAGAAAAAATCTGATGCTAGTGAATTGCTAAATCAGTTAAAACTTAACCCAAGTCAGCAAGTCCAAATTAAGGTCCAAATTCTCAGTTATCTCCAGTATTTTGGAATCGGCACTGTACTCTTTGCTACCTATGCAGTAACATCTAGGTCCTTCAACCCTCAGATGTGCCCCCTAGCACTGACTAAACTACCCGTCAGACAACATGGGCAAACACCAAACCTGAACTCTCACATAGCTGCTATTTGGCAACACCATCACTAAAGCACTAGAAGCAACGACTTAGATGTGCAATATCCATACAGTAGCACCAGAGGTATGATGGGTTGATGCACTTGCTTGCTTGTTAGCAGCCATTCTCAACGCTCAATGAAGCGAGCAATGTTGAGAGACTAATTTGGACCTTTCAGAAGTTAGGGAACAAATTGTGTGTTAAACGACAAGGAAGAAATATAACAAAATAAAACAAGTACTTGAAGACACATAACAGAAGCACATAAAAGCAAATTTAAACAGACCTTAGTTCCAAGCCGCTTGTTAAGGGCTTCTTTCCACATATTAGAAGCATAATCTGGTTGAAGCTTGCTCCAGACAGTCATGACAGAAGCAACCCTGGTCAATAATTAAGATTGCAGAAATTAAAGTAGATAATAAATCCTTCACTACTGCACCATCGAACAGTTTAACTTGTAAAAACTAATTATTTATACCAAAGTAAAAAATCAGATTGTTAACATGTCTAAACATAGAGATCAACAACAACCAAGCCTTTGTCCCAAACAAGTTGGGGTCGGCTAGAAATGAAACCCAACAATTTTGAAGAAAAGTAATAGAAAATAAGATGAAAGTAAAAAAATAAAATAAAATAATAATAATAAATACAAATAAAATAAGATTCTACATTTTATTTATTTTAAAAATGGGTTAATAAGAAAGAAGATAAGAGTAATAAAATACGAATAAACTAAGATTCTGACACATGGATTGCTAATTTTGTGAAAAGAAAATTAAACTGGAATCTGAAACGAACAAATTACATACACGAGCTAAGCTATGGTAAAGAGGAAACAAACATATAGAACATAATAAGATAGACAATTCAACATTTCTAAGCTTTAATAAACAATACTACTCAAAACTGTATATGTAAAATCATACCACATGAGCATCCAATGGTGGCGGATAGTTATAACTTATTGTGTCGATCCAGCTAAAGATCATATTGTGATACCCATAAGGCTTCCCATTCATGCTTTTTGCATAATTCCAAGCTGCTGTCTCATTAAATTTTTCTCTCAAGTTTGGATGCAAAGGAAGCAATGCAATCTGAGGGTTTGAATCATCTTTTGTCACTTCAAACTCCCACCATTCCTCCCAGGGCAAGATAGCAATAATATGTGTCCCTACAAACAGTGTTTAAAAAAAACAGAAAATAACCATGATGCATTTACCAAAAAAATTACTGAGTAAAAAAAATATCAAAATTGCTTATGCAAAATTTCACAATGACAGCAATGAGAACATTAATATTTTTTTGGTTTAAAACAGTCAACTAGCTATGGAAAATCCTAGTGAATTGGTATAAACACACTATTTATATAGTCTATAAATTCAGCTATTCCCTAAAAAAGTTGATGGGCATATAGTCACCCCTTTTACACAAAAAAATTAATAACTACAGATAACATTTTGAATCTTAAGTCCTTGACAACCAACACGTTATCTAAAAGGATGGTGTTTCATCACACATGTTGCGTAAATAAATGACAAGTTTTGTAGTCATACAGAATAAAGAAAGAATGAAAATTAACTATAGAATCACTGTCAAGGACCAGTACCTGTTCATTTTCATGACCAGATTCTCCAACCCAAAGCTTCCCATCAGAGTCCCTAAGGCAAACAGCAGTATGACCTGCATAAGCTCCAGTAACCCACTTCTCCAGGGTTTCGAAACCACCCCGTTGCCCACGAATCTTTGACAAAACCAAGAAATCTCCCAAGTGGATATCATCAGTATTTATCTCTGAGACCCAGGGTTTCGGCCGTTCCTCAAAGGTAGCACCCATATGCTTCTTGAGAAAAGCAAGATTTGCATTCTCACCCCATATGGTATTTGTGAACAGAGGGAAAACATCCCAAAGTGCTCGAAATGTTCCAATTTGTTCCAGATGGCATTAGGAAAATGGATACCCCATTATGTCTCACCTATTTAAACATAACAAACTAGAAAATTTGTATGAGTTATGCATATAAAAAGCAAGAAAATTCTATTGCTGATGCATAAGTTAAACTAATGCTGATTACATCAACTAAAGAGGAAGTAAATACTTACATATTCATACTCGGCCTCACTTTCCCATTCTTTGAATTCAAGAGCGTGGTCTCGGCCCACAAAGTAGTAATCCCATGTAACACGGTATGGTGTTGCAAATAAATAAAGATCTATGCAAGTCCAGCTGTGTGCTTTGGTTGTCTGCAAGAAGCAAAAAAATATCTCAGATAAATAGCAATGCGAACATAACAACTAGTGAATCACTCCTGCAGAAAGCAGCGACCTACAAGGCTACGATTCACAGAAAGTGCACAACACCTTGTAGTGCTAAATGCAGAAAATTATACAAACTAGACTGAGCAGCCACCATTTGCCTTGCATAGACAGTTCCACCTACAGCGTACACAAACTAAACTACACAAGAGAACCAAACGTTCCAATCAGATTCGTGCAATGGCTACGCGTTAAATTGTGATTGAGCCTGAAGCTCAAAATCAGCGAAATCAATTGGCAACGCCCCCTTCACCTAGCGCTACCTTCCACTCTATCCAATCCTAAAGTAACGAAGCCAGCAGGGCGAGGTGCGTCTGGTTCTGGCGCTCACCTCAACATGGAGTACGCCGCCTCCGAGGCTCCCGTTTGTCCCGTTGCGGAACTCCACCCACGCCCGGTTCTCGTAGAAGCAGGCGCCCTTGCACTCGGCTGCCTCACCGCCGCCGCCGTCCTCCGGCGCGCGTGCGGCGGCAACGAAGGCCGGGAGCAGGTCGGCGGGGCTCCGCAGCGCGAGGCGGCGGAGCATCGGTTGCGCCACGGGCCAGGGAAGAAGCGGGAGGAGATCGCCCGGCAGGACCGGGGCGCGGAGGGGCATCTCTAGGAGCCCCCGGCGGAGGTGGGGCGAGAAGGTGGAGAGGATGAGGGGGCGAGGAGGAGGAGGAGTGCGAGGAGGAGCTTGAGGTTGGACGTTCCCATGGCGATGGGCAGGATTGGTTTCGGGCAGTTGGCCTCGGCCGTTGGGTTTCCCCACTACTTTCGCGGTGGGGAGCTTGCGGGCGGGGGTAGAGATGGAGATGGAGTAATCATGGCACAGTCCGAATTTCACAATTCTGACCTTAAAATCAGCACAGGCCACATGAGTGATCAGTACGTACATCAATGAGCTTGCTGTTACGGCTCAACAATCCCCAATCGGATCGTCCGCGTTGATAGTTCAGTTAAACCGACCTAAAATTCTCTCGCTAGCCTAATGGATATTCAACTGCATATCTCGACCTCCACGTGTCCCACTCGTAGAAGTCGGTGGTCCTGACACGTAAGCGCTGAGGAAACAGTTATTTACACACTTAGGTCTTTTTTGGCGGAGCTTAACAGAGCTGATTCTCAGACAGAATCAGAGAAGCTGTGTCAAACACTGTTTTTCAGAAGAAGTGATTCTTAGCTGATTCTGTGAAGTGCTTCTCTGAAATAAACTAAGAGGCTGGAAGTTGAAAAAATAGCTTCTCTTGATTCTGTGAAGTGATTTTCTGTCCTGATTCTAAGAGTTTAATATAGAGAATCATAAAGAATTATTTTCAGTCACAGAATAACTTCAACAGAGAATCAAAACTAAATTTAAAGAATAAACTTTGTGCAAGTGTGCCAAAGATGACCTTACTCCTCGCGCGTCACTCTCATGGTCGCGTTGTATTCATGGCAATGGAGTTGCATGAGATTGGAGCTGCTTTTGTTTCGGGAATGGCGAATTTCTTATGTTTTTTTTCTCATGCATGGTCGCGTAGGACGTGTGTTCCGAGACGACGAAAACTGCAAGAACGAACGGTGGTGTAGGCCGTACCTTGATATGGAGGGTGCCGCCGAGCCGATGTTGTTGTGGAACTCCAGCCACGCCGCGCTCTCGTAGAAGCAGGCCCCCTCCCACTCCACCCGCCCGCCGTCGGGCGGTGACGCCCCCTGCCCGCCGGATGGATGGAGCCAGTGGCGGCGGTGTCTGGTACGCCGTACGCAATTTGCTGTGGCGTCCCGCACCGGTTGTTGAATTGTGTGGTTTTGGGCCTCGGAAGGGCCCAACGGGGCTCAACAATTTCAGAGCCTTTTTATTTTGATTGCCGTATGTGGAAGAAAGTGAGGTCATCGGATGAGAAAATGCGTTCCGATCTTAACAATCCCCGTTCACGATAATTCACGATTTTAACTTCACTAATTTCTATTTGGCTGCTCGTCCTTCTTTTTAACTTTGCTATACTACGTCCTTCTTTTTAATCCTATCTAACAAAATGACTTTTAGTAACTTTTTACGATATTTGGAAAATTGTTGATGTGTAGCGGGAGGGGCTCAAGGCTCGATTTGCGGCCTGGTACTTTTCATGTCACGGCCCAAAGGGCAAAAGCCACGAGTGACAACGAGGCCTGCATCATTTTTTTCTTAAAAAAAAAAGAAAGGACACGGAGGCCTGCATCGATACTTGAACAGGTAATAACTACAAAAAAAATCATACGAATTCAAGACGCATAAAAAACCATCAAATTTGGTAGTTTGCGGCCGCTGCAACCACCTACACGCTGAGATAGGGCGACCAAAAAAGACAAACAGTTGATGCGTGGGGATCCAAAGTACCTTCAGTAAGCTAACTATATAAGTGCTCGAAACCTGATTAGGTTTGAACACGGAACACTTTAATTTGCAGCCGAGCAAAACTGCGTCGGCGCTCGGCACGGGCGCCGCACCGTGCAAAAGCAACCGCCAACCCGCCGCATCGTCCCTCCTGCACGGGACTCGCCGTCCACTAACACGCAAAGGCTCTCGTCTCACCGCTGCCGCCGCATCAGGCGAGGCGAGGCGAGGCGAGTGCGTACGCGTCCCGCAGCCACGAGGCGCAGGCGGCCGAGAATGAGACGGAATCATCAATCGCGCATGGAGCATGCAACATGCGGGCTTTAGCGTGACCGTGCACGCCCACTGGTCACCGCGCTCCGTGACTCCGTCGCCGCGTTTGAAGCGCGACCGCGCGAGGCGGCACACCGGCACGAGCCGCTCCCCGTAGGCACGCCACACGGGCGTTTGCGGTTCCACCTTAGCTCCAATCCAAAGCCGCACGCCAAGCGTGGAATTAGGACAGTTTTTGCTCAGTTTGGATACTGGTACTCTGGTAGGCAGTGAGTGAACCGCGCGAGACGTGACTATAATTCTTCGCTTCCACGCGATGTTGCAAGGTTCGTGGTTAGCACTGACGCCTTGGGCTAGCCGTGCATGATCTTGTTAGCATAAGGCCTGTCAAGTACAGTACGTTTTTTGGGGGGTTATGACTTATAAATCACCTTATCAATCGAGTATCAGGAAAAATTCATTTGCCATTTAATTGGGGTTCGCAAATTCTTTTCATACAGCTGAAGTTGACCCAGCGTACAATTATTTTTCCCTACGTTTATGTACACGTACTTATTAACAATCGAACAAATTTATCCTAGCTTGTTCCTTCCATCTACACTGACTACCACCAAACAGGGCTTGAATGAGAAGCAATGGTGAACGACGGACACGACACGACGAAGTGGTGGCAACTGAATCGCGCTGACGTGACTGACGCCCTTGGTGCTCGCCGTCATGACTCGACGGCGGCCTCCGGAATGCTCTGCAGCGCGGGCTTCCAGTGCCAGTGCGCCTCCTCGTGGTGGTGGTGGTAGTGCACCTCCCCGGAGTTCATGATGTCCGCCAGCAGCTGCTCCGTCGACGACCGGCGGCTCCTCCCGACGAAGAGACCGCCGTGAGCCTGCTTTCCTTTCTCCATCAGCTCCTGCAGCTGCCTCCTGGTGATCCTGATCGTCACCTCTTCCGAGGCGCGCTCCTTCTGTTGCTTTCTCCCGTGGCGGCCTGCTCCTCCCTCCGACGGCGACGCCTCGTCGGCCTCCTCATCCCATTCGCCGTCGTCGGCCCACGACTCCACCGCGTGACACGACGCCCCGCAGTTCCCCATCACTTGATTATCCCTGACTCCTGTGTCCTGTGCCTCGCTCTCCTGATTTATGCTACTAGCTCTTGATCTGATCTGCCTTTAAGCTAGGTGCGCACGGCGTTGGAAAAAGGAATGTAAGCAATCGGGTTTCGAGGCCTATTTATACTAGATGGTGGGAGGTGGATGGGGACGAAGAAGATGCGGTCAGCGATGATCCATCTACACATGCCCGGTCACGGATCCCATGTTCCGACGTGGCGTGCCGGTCATGTACCCAGGTGAGGAGCTGATCCGCTCCAGGTTCCGACGTGGCGTGCCGTGCCGTGCTGCGGTCAGGTAGCCGGTGACCCGCCGCACGCGGCATGGGTCGTTCCTGGGGTAGGTCTCGTTTGGTCGCGGGAGGTTGGGCCGGCCTGGTGTGAATGGGCTCGTAAGCGAATCTTTGGTGCCTTCAAGGCCCTGCTATTGGCTCGCGCTTTCTTGTTCCTGTAAACAAGAAATTCCGCGGAGACTTGGTGAGGGATTGCCGTGTTTAATCCTCGCGGCCGGGCGGGTTAATCCGCGGATTGGGTCGAGGATTTCGTCCTGCCGCGTGCACGTTTAGAGTTCCACGAGGATGAAACGGACAAGTAACTGCTGCCTAGATATTTACCGTCCGTATTATTTTAACTTTTCGCCTTATCCAAACAAAAATATTTTAATTATTTACGTGGTGCGTGCATTACGCTCAAGCATCGATCATTTTGTCCGAGTCATTTTGTGTCGATGCGTTCTCCTTCATCAGGAGGCGGTCGTGGTGTCCTTTAATTGAACAGAGGCTCATCACGGGGATTCATTTAAGTATTCAACATCCTTGATTTGTATTAGTCCAAGCCGTGCCCGACCTTGATATATATTACTCCCTCTATTCCAAAAAGATTGTCGCTTTGTAGTTCATTTTTAAACTACAAATCGGTAAGTTTTCCGGAATAGAGGGAGCACACCTTGCGAATCCCATATATTTCCGGCGTGGACATGAACTGTTCCGCCGTGGAAATGGAATTTTGCGTAGTAGTAGGATCCATAGGACATTTTCGTACAAACTCCCACACGAGGCCATCTAGAAAATCCTAACGATGGTCAGGAGACAGAGTAAACGTAGAGTAGTAAGTCTGTGTGTACGATGAAAGTACGACGTGGGAGTACCTCAAGGTAGATAACAGTGCTGACAAATTCCTGTAAACCTTATTACCCAGTTATTCCACGTCGTGGGTTCTTCTTCCAAGACACAGTTCCGGGTGTTCACAACGACCGGTGCAGCATGATGAAGACAAACACGGCGCGTCCGCGTACTGGGTCTCAATTCTCAAGCTGGCGATGCAGTCCTGACCCTTTGTTGCGAGGTCACTGACAATGCGACATCACGGTTCACCTGGTGCAGCGGGAACAAGCGTTGGACGCCTTGGGTCGTCTGAATAAATATCGTCGATCTCTGTCTGTCTGTGGAATGGACTAGTTCAATGCGGGGCTTGGAGTCGCCGCTCCCGGCAATAGGCGTGATGCGGTACTCGTGCGAGTCCATTATTTTCGAAATCATTTTTGTTTGACTGTGATCTTGGGTGGACCTGGAATTCAAGGTGGCCACATCCCACATTAGTGCCTGCACTGACCGCTAGCAGCCCGTGGAAGTGAAGTATTATAAAGATCAGTTTAACCGTGCCTGCGTGGCACGTACCCAACCCGATCTGACTTTTTAGGACAATATGTGTAGTTGTTGCAAACAAGTCATAGTACTCCCTCCGTCCTGGAAAGTTTATCGCTTTGTAGTTCAAAAATGAATTACAAAGCGGCAAACTTTTCAAGACGGAGGGAGTATGTCGTAGCGCTTCGTGTTCATCTTTCATTTCTAGCTACCATTACATCGTCTGTATGCGCCTCTGTGCAGTAGTGACAGCCCATGAGTACAAGTAGAAGCAGAGAAAGTAATCCAAAAAGTTTATACCAGAGATAAATCCCTATCCAGCTATAAACAACGTTTTGGTACACCATCTCCGAAAGAATCGCTAAAACCTGTATCTTCCTAGAGCAACTATGCACACACACAGAGCAAACACAAGTGCTGATCAGGGACAGAACTTCGAGAAGCCGTCATGACTCCTCGGCGGCTTCCGCTATGCTGTGCAAGGACGGCCTCCAATGCCTCCTCATCATCTCCTCTTGCCGCTGGTGGTAGCACACCACGGCGGAGGTCATCAGCTCCGCCAGCACCTTCTCCACCTGCTGCCGCTGCTGCACCTTGCAGTCCCGGCCGCCGGCCTTCTCCAGCAGCTCCTGCAACTGCCGCTTCGTCACCCTGATCTTCACCTCGACGCGCTCCGTCTTCGCGGTGGCGGCCGCCCCCTTACCCACCATTTCCTCCTCCTCCTCCTCCCACTCGTGGCCGTCCGCCCACGACGCCGCACGCTGCAGCTTCAGACAGTTCCCCATGCGCGCTCTGCGAGCTGCTGCTTGTGTGCGTCGGTCCGCTTGCTGTGATCAGCCTCTGGTTAATTTCTGGACTAATGCCCGTTGCTTGCTGCTTATCGCCTTGAGCTCTTTGCGAGATGGTTCTGAAATAATGGTGATGGAAGGATGCACGGATCGCTGACGAAGAGCTTATTTATACAACGTGATCCCTGCCACTTGGACGGGAGGTGGAAGAAGGCGACCGAGTCGTGTTGGTGCCGTTCACTGTCGATCCGGCCGCGTGACGACCGGCTTTCCGGTCACTAGCTAGTGCGAGCTGTGAGATGGAGGAGCCGGCGCGCTGGACGGCCGCGATGCGTTGGTGGACGGCGTGACGTGAGTGGGAAACTGGTGGTAGGGGACGGAATCTCTCAAGAAAGATGGTGGTTTTCCACGGGACGACCTGGTGGGTGAAGGCCGCCGGTGTGAACGCGGCTTTTCCGGGGGATCTTCCCTAATGAAAATTTTGCCTTTCGTATCTCACACTCCAGAATTGTGAATTTTGATGTTCTTAGAGCATTGATCAGAAGTCGATCGTCTGCAATGCGGATTAAAAGATATATTTTTTCAACGAATGCAGATTAGAAGATATTGTACCTCTGTTCCTCGCACTTGAATTTTGGAGGTCGGTGCATTTTTCGAAAAAAAAATGGAGGTCGGTGGAACCAATGGCTGTCAAAGGAAGTCTGAAGCCTCAACTACTGTGAACAAGGTTGATTTAACCTACTAAAGCAGGAATCATATAAGTTCAAACCCTGATTCACCCTTTCTCTTTTTGTGAGGAAAACCTTGATTCAACCTGAGAAAGCGATAACGAATTCATCAGTGACTGGATTGGTCAATTGCGGCTACACACAACAAACAAGACTCCCCACACTTCTGAAGAATGGTTCAGTGCACTAACGGATGGCTCGGCCACGAGTCTGACCAAAGACATTACACGTCGCCTATAATCGCCACAATCTGGACAATCCGTAAGGAACGTAATGCAAAGGTATTTCCGAAGGATGAACGATCTGTCGGCGGCATCATCTCGGAGTGTCGGACCTTCGGAGTGAAGCCAACCTGTGATGTATGGCGGGAGCCAAGCACCTAGCCCTTGTGCTCGCCGTTGCCGATCAGGATTAGCTACTTCGCTCTCAGCATCTCACTTGACCTCGGCAGCTTAGAAGCTGACCCTGTCGAATGTACCTCCCGTGCATGTACTCATACCTTCTCTGTCCCTCAATACATCTCGTTCAGACATCCAGCTGTAGTTATTTTTTAGTTGTTTTGCTTGTCCTAAACAACATCTATTACGGGGTGGAGGTAGTAATTTTTTCCCCAAAGTCCCAGTTACCCCTCCTTATAACTGAACACCGGCTTAGACTGATCTTTTTTTTTTTAAAAAAAAAGCGAGAACAATTGGGCCAGACGCACCAAACCAAACAACCCGCGGAGCTTACTAAAACCACACAACACACCCACGGAAGTCATTCATTTTCATCAAGCATAAATAACATTATATTACGAACTTATGCTTATGTATACGCTAGCCTTACATCTTGGTCTACTGAACAACATCCACTAGAGATATTGTTCTTTTTGCAGGTTATTTTTTATGGATTTTATCATGCACTAGTTTTCTGCTGCATTGAACACGAGCATTATTCTTTTACATGATGCAAACATGCATGACAGCATATCCGCTCATGTAATTGCAGCACCCAACTAATTATCAAACGCTACATTGCTTGCTAACTTTGTTGCATCAGCTGGCGCTTGTCCTTTGCAAGGATCACGTTTCGTATTAATCTCCATTCTGACTAGTCATAGATAATTAATATATCGAAGAATAGATACTTGTCCCTGTACGGTTAGATACTCAGGTTTACATGATTTGCCCAAGATGCGACAGTATTACGTCATTTCAGCGTCATCCTAGAGCAGATTTATTTTTGCCACCATTTTCATGAAACTTAAATATATTTGACCTACTAATTGTTCTGCACCTGTTAACCACTACCGGCATTGAAGTTTCAGGACACTGAAAGATGGATAGAGACCCAGGCAGGGTCAAAACGACCGCGACACTACGGCCTCCGCTTCGAAATTAATCAACTGATGGGCACGTCGAGCAACCTTGATTTGGACTTCGTCTCGTCGACGTGTTGGTGCGCACCTACTGCTAATGTGGATCAGTCATCCATTTAGTCTCGTAAGTAAATTTTTACTCGCAAAATGTGTGGATCGTTTCGTGGTCAAGGTGCCTTGATCCCGACATAATGTTGAGATGAGACATTTGCCATTTTTCATTTGGTTCTTTGGGTCATGTCTCATCAAAATATGTCTCTTTTTCCTAAGTAGTTCATGATCACGATCTACACTTTTCAAAAAATATTAGGTTCAAAAGCTCGGACAGCTAAATGATTAGTTCCTTATATGATACCGAACAAGGCGCGAAATTAAAGATAGCAAAACTATTGCACACAACTAGCTACCCAGTTTTCTACAGTTTAATTCGTCATGTTATTCTCGCACCAAACATTCCCTTTTCTAATGGCCCTTTGAATGCAGTGGGCTGGATTAGTACATGAAAATGCTTACCTCCGACTGTGCATGGGAACACAGCTAGCTATACCAAACGTTAGCGACCGATTTGCTAGTTATACAATAATTAATAGATCAATATTAATCTTCACAGTTCACAGGTTTGGCGAACCAACAAAAAATACTAATTCATCTTCATAAGAGCTTATGTTGTCACCTTTACAGCGTCGTTGTATCTACCACCACTAACTCTATAATTTACATGGTTCGTCGCAATTTCATATTGCATCCGAACGAATAAAGAATCCCGCAACAGGTCACCGAAAAGAGCTGTGATCTACTATCAACAGAGACTGCAGCAGCGACGAAGCAACCGAAGAAGAAAAGTTAGGCAACAACACGGCAGTACTGTGCGCCCACAGGCCATGATGTCATGCATGACTCGACGGCCTCCGGGATGCTCTGCAGCGCCGGTTTCCAGTGCGCCGGCCGGCAGTGCTGGAGGGGGTGGTAGACCTGGCCGGCGTTCATGACGTCCGCCAGCAGCTCCGCCGCCGCCCGCCGGCTCTTGGGAGCGGCGGCCCTCTTGTCCATCAGCTCCTGGAGCTGCCTCCTGGTGATCCTGATGGTCACCTCCGCCATGTGCTCGTTCCTCCCGCCGGTGGTGGCTGCTCCCGCCTTCTCGGCCGTCGGCGACAGCTCCCACTCGCCGTCGTCCGCCCACGACGTCACGGCGTGCTGCGTCACGGCGCAGTTGCCCATGTGTATTCCTTCTTCTTTGTTGTTGTTTTAGTTGTTGGCGCCCCGCTGCTTAAGCTTTGTTTTCGGATTGTGAGATGGATTAAGTGGTGTTCTTGTGACGGCCGGGTGGAAGGGGAGGCTGTTTTATAGGTTGATGAGGCTGGAACAGCTAGCTCGGCAGGCGCGACCGTTCCCGCCCCTGGACCGCGCACGGTTCACCTAACGTTACGCTGCGCCGGGCTCCGACGTGGCGACCGTAGCCTGCGTGGACGCCGCGGTGGACGGTGACGAGCGGTTCGGCGCCGTGGGGTCCCCGCCAGTCTGAACGCGGAGGCGCTGGGGATCTCGGCAAGAGAGGGACCCGCAGGCCCGGGCGCTTGCGGTGGGAACGCGTCTTTTCGCGGGGATTCCCCTGCGGGGTCACGGGCCACCGCTGGTGACATGGCGCCACCGCGCGGAGACGCTTGCTTAGCTGCGGGTGCGCCTGCTGGTTCCGCGGCTGGGACAGCGCACGCCGCGTACAAGCAGCTATTGCTCTGCGTGTTTCCGTGGAGGCGGCCGCGCCGCAAACCGCGCGCACCGCCGGCGTACCGACTTGATGATGCATCGTTGGTTCGGGGTGAACAGCGTGCAGCGTTGCAAGTTTAGAACACGTTCCCATGATGGCCTGGACACGAAGGTCGTCGTGTCATGTGCAAGCTTAACGCGAGTACATGTCCTTGGAGAACATTATCACGGTGACATGCTTGATCGTGACAACGATCTCAAATCGTTCGTGCACCATCAGTGTTAGGTCATGATACGGCAGTTGCTTGCTCCATTGTTCAGAGCTGGGCGCTCGTACTATCACCAAAGCCCTAATATTGTACCAGCAACAAGAAACTCTCTCGAAACCGACGTGCGACTAACTGCAGCGGAGCGCAGTCTGCGACCTAACATTTATACGAGGACAGCAGGTACGTAGGAAAAGCCGTCAGGTCGAATGCGCTAGATGCTCCGATCCCTTGTTGTTAGCTTAAGTAACCAGCACGTCAATGCGCTAGAGCTCGAGGACACGATCGGTGAGACGTACATGTCGGCAATCCTCCGTGGAACGACGCGATGCGATGGCGACGCATTTTCGTAGGGGTTTCTGCTGGCTGGATAGGATGAACTGGCAAATCCAGCTTGTCAACACTCCTCGCGAGTCCCGCGGCAGCACACTGATCACCGGCGGCATACGTCAGGATATCTTTTTTTTTTTGAAAATAGGATATCTTTTTTTTCGAAAGAGGCATACGTCAGGATATCGTTGACTCGAATGATTGCGCCAACAAAACTAGGGGCGAACGGGTTACATCAGGGCAAAAGTCGCGTACGCTTTACAATATCTCGATCCGGCTTCTCCAGATTCTATTAGGGGCGAACATGCATGTTACCCAGTATTGCTGCTGCCACTTGCCACATCTGAATACTGTTCTGGTTGTTGCCAGGGTTGTTATTGGTTCAAGAGATTTTACTGCACATGTTTCAGGCTAAAATTAAAGGTTTTTTTTTTCTTTCGCTGCAACACTCTGAAATACTGTCTCATGTGTTTTGAGTTCTCTAGAAAAACACAAACGTAACCTTACATATATGAGTTATAGATCATGCGTCGTGATGACTGGCGAGTCTTGGTCCGGCAAAGTACGTTGTGTAGGTGGCAGCGGCATATGCATAAAAGGTTGGTGGTCCTCCAATTATGCGGTGGCGCGTGCAACTTCCACAGGGAAACGAAACATCTCGTTTTTTGTAGGACTTGGTTCTTGGGAGTTGCAGTTCCGTCACGCTTATTGCATAGATGCACTTGCATCATCGACCCGGTAACTCTCCGGCCGGCGCTTCATGTAGATGTAGCACGAGAATGGAAGTTGAGATTTGCGTGTTCGAGAGAAACTTTGCATGCAGGAGATCTCAGACATGCAATCGACATCACTAGTAGTAGCCCGCAGGACCCTGAAAACTGGCAGTCTCGATCTGAAGGATGAAACCGGTAGGTACAATCGAAATTCTGCTGAGAAAGTAAACTGAATGCAGAGCATGGACGGAATCACTTACAGTGGATATGGACGGAATATCTCAGTCTAGTCTAGCAGACTGATACACGTCCCTCTGTATGTGGTTAGTCGCGTTGTAGCCTGTCGTGTCCTCGTCAACCCCTCACTGAAATCTGGTATAGTAAGTAATTTAAACCAGGTGCTGGAACTGTCGGTGGAGCAGACGCGAGTTGAGAATTCTGCGTGCGGCTTCTCCCCCCTTGGTGATCCGTGATCGCGGGTGGCATCAGTGCCGCTCAGTCTTGACCTCCCTCCTCCGGTTCTAGTTACGTGTGAGCGTGAGCGACAGCTCTCGCTTCAATTAAGCGCTCATATACATGCATGAAAACGGACACTTCGTGCCCCTGACGGCAAACCTCTATGCCTCAAGAAACATCATGTGTTTGTGTTGCCTTTTTTTCCTGATGAAGACGCGAGCTCTCGGAGGATCGCAGCTCGTCAGAATTCGCAAGGCAGCGGTACATGCTGGGCACCCAACATAATGAAAACGATTTTCGCTTTTACATTACATGATATTCACTCCTTTCTCAAAAGATTGTCACCTTCTAGTTCAAAAATAAACTAGAAGGTGACAATCTTTTAAGAAAGGAGCGAGTACCAAGGATGCAGTACGTCCCTCCCCGAGAAAAAATGCACGGCTTTGGACAGAGTAAAGCATCGAAAAGAAGCAGAAGAAATGTCTCATCTTTCACCGAAAGATCGGCATTAGAAAGGCGCAGGATGAACATGTGAAGACGGGTAGAGGACAATTTCGTTTGGTCGACTAGGTGTAACAACCTAATTTGCCTTCATAAGAAGAGACCACTAATTTAACGAGATTGTCCAGCTTTATGTGGTGCATCAAAACTGGTAAAAAGAAAACGACCACTCCCTCCGTTTTGAAATAATTGTCGTTTCAGACAATCAAATGAACTATTAAAGGTTGTCTTAACGACAATTAAAATGAAACATAGGGAGTATTAGCTAAGCAGTTTGGTGAAGCCCGTGTTTGTTGCTATTGTCTCTGTTTGAACTCCAGAATGTACCCTTGCAGATAGAACTAGGCATGCTGATTAGGTAGGCCAAACTCAGCAATCTCAAAACATCATTTTGCTCACAAATGGCACCCGTACATTTCAGAGAAGAAATTCTTACATTTGGATCAACCAATTTCTAACTTTCTAGTTTATCGCCTAAAAGAAAAGTCAAAGTCCTCGCTTGTACTACTGACATTATTTAATAGTTTCTATTTTTTAATATAACCACATACGTACTATCTCCATCTCAAAAAATTTGTCATTTGCCATAAACTGGGAACGAAGGAGTATGTAAAACTCTCCATCTCCGGGTCAAACTGTTTCTTCTATGACAAGAGACTTGATTTCTGCAGTCCCTGATGGCACAAATCGGCGGACGTACTCTCCAGGTTCCTGTATTCCACTTCCACGAGCATGCTTTTAACGTTCATCATGCTTCCTTGTGACATCGAACCTGCTGTAAGCATTTGAGCAGCGTTTACAAGATGAGGTCAGAGTCAAACACACAGGTTTCGGAGAGGACGAAAACAACAGGAGCACGTGTGGTGCGGATGGCGGCCATCGAACTGGAACTGAATCATGGGTCCCTGAAGAAAATTCCCGTAGGACAGGGATCAATGATCGTCAGCAGCTCGTTCCGAAGATATCCACACCATCCAACGGGAGCAGAACGACGCTACCACTCTTGAACATTTCGCAAGCATTCGACATCCACCGGAAGAGAAAGTGATCGGAAAGGAATACTGACTCATCTTTGTTTGTGTGAACAACGTGGGGATCTCGGAATCTCGCCGTTGCCTTGCCTGGTCAGGACTCTCCAGTAAGTTGATCAAAAGGGAATGCCGCCATACCTAGGTACGTATGGCCTGTTTGACCCTGGTGATACTGGTTGAAAATATTAGGCTTGCTGTCCTTCTTCTCGCTTTCATGAGCAGGAGCACCGCTGGATCAAGTGTTAAATACCCAAATTCCTGCTATACAATTTAGCCCCTTCTTGGCCCACAGTCGCAGTGCTGCTGTGTAACAGAACAGAACACACAAAACATTTAGCCCTTCTTGGCCCAACATCACATGGGCCTAAACACGAAGCGCGTGAGTGTAACTAGTACAGCCACATGGGCCTCTCGTGGCCCAACATACCCACGACATTTGTTCGAGCAATAAAAGGATGCGTCGAGTGGCCTCGAGGAACGCAGAAACACAACTTGAAATCCAAGCTTCTGGAAGCCGAAACTGATGGCGGTAAAGTCCAGGTGCCTGATGGGCCGTCGGCTTGTCTAAAATGGAAATGTGAGCTCGGTGTAATCGACCTGTGTTGTGCAATTGTATTTATTTACTTAATAAACTAAAGGCTTCAGAAAAGAAAATATCTAGAAGCGACAGCGGAGACCAATCTTTTTTATTCGAACTATCGAAAGGTACATCACGGTACGGTTGACTAATGAACTGCACACTCATACAGTCATACCCAAGCACACGCCACCTGCCCAAGCCTTTTCCCCCGCGAGTTGGCAATGGCTGCGTATGATTCGTGTGACTTTCGGAAAGGTGATGGACGCCACGCTCTCTTCCCAGGAAGGCAGGAATCGCCCAGTCTCCCGATCTTCTCCCGTGGACCATCCGGGAACGCAAAGCCGCGGGCCAGCATCCGCATTCGTTCACTTCACACCACCACGCGCCCAGCCGGCGCGGCGAGCACCACACACATGTCTCCGCCGCGAAAAGGGTGGGAGCCAGACAGAGCAGAGGAGGACGCCAAGGAAAGAAGCTCACCGAACCGTCGTTCGAAGCAAGCTGCAGGCGGTGCGCCGTGGCGACAGCGACGGCTGGCGAACCCCAAACAAACCGGAGGAGGACGTGTCAGGGCGCGTACAAGCGCGTGCGCGCTAAGATGGTTTTTAGCCGACGTGACGCTTCTGGGGAGTGTTCGGGTCCGGCCGTTCTCCGCCTCCGTCTCCGTCAGCTGCTGAGCCTGTGCCGTGGCCGCCGCGCCACCACCGACGGACGGGCAACCACGTGCCTCGTCTGGTTTGGAGTTGGGGGAGGGGGGTTGGCGGTGACTCGAGGTCGTGAGGTCTACCTCACGGTGGTTGCTTCCGCGACAAGAGCTCTCCTCTCGCGTCCTTATCCCGTGCTCAAGGACAAGTGTGGGGAGCAGGAGCGCCACCTGGTTAATCACCGCTGTCTACGACCAGACGACTCTTATCCAGTAGTTACTGGAGTACGAATCTAAACAGGTGTCACGGTTTACTGTTGTATTGACGTGGTGGCCACCACATGAAACTCTGACCGAATTCGGCAAGGGATAACCAATCTCTACCGTGTCTTGCATCAAGTTTCGTCAAAGACGGAAGATGCCAAGCCGCCGTCTCGCTCATCAGTCCCGGTGATGCTAGCTAGCTCCACCGTGTCCGTAAACGTCGTGTCATCTGTTCATATTCATGTACGAGCGCCGCAACGGCACGCGATCGGAGGCAAGTAGACGACACGTTTTCAGCTAATCGTACAGAACAGAACCGAAAGATAACTGGAACAAGCTAGACTCAGAGGCTGGGAGGAGAAAGCAGGCACCGAGATCAGGCCGTGAGGGGGGGGGGGGGGGGGGGGGGGGGGATACTCCCACCTAGGCGCATTGGATTGGCCGGTGGCCAGAACGGCGACACCAGTACCACGACCGCCAGAGCTACGGACAGAGAGAGAGGCCCGTGCCGCTCACGCAGTCACGCCACAACCACATCGCGGGAGCTAGAAAAAAACAGGTTGATTCCCACCACGTCTCGCTCGCGTCGCGAGTCACACGTAAGCACATGTAGTACCCACCGATGGAGTTGGAGCGATTCCTCACCCCACCCGAGGCTTCGACAACCTTTTCTCTTTCTCGCTGGAGCCTGCCAACCAACCTCGACGGATGGACCAGTTTACTCGGCGCTTTTTCCGAGGACCGTGATGGACACGCAGGACAGTTGTCCGCGCGGCCTCCCCGTCTTCCACGCCCCGGGGAGATAAGGTAGGGATTTTTGTTTCAGTTTTCACTGGTTTTTTTAGTCGGAAAAATCAAAAGTTGAAATAAATACTCCTTTCATTCCAAAAAGTATGATTTTTTAAAGTAATTTTAGTTAAAAAATATCATCCTTTTTAGGATGAGGAAGTATAATTTTAAAAATTATTTTTGAACATTAGAAAACAAGGTTTTAAGAAAATGAACTAATAGCTGAAAAGCTAATTAGTACAATGCAACTGTTCTAACGTTTAATATACATAAAAGCTAAAAACGTACTTCTTCCGTCATCAAATATTTGTCGCTTGTTAGTTCAAAACGGAGAGAGTATTATAAAAGTTAACAGTCAAAAGACAGCCATTAACTTTTTAACTAGTCAGCAACTAGTTTTTTTCTCAAAAGCTCAAACTCAAACAAAGAAGTCCTAAAACTTCAGCGGCAGAAGAAAAAGAGCCGCTAGCCCGCAACCGCAACCGCAAGGCGAGCGAGTGAGCGACTCCCCTGAACCCGGTTCGCGTGGCGCGGCCGATCAGCCTCGAAGCGCACTAGCCACTAGCTAGCCACGTACGTACCCCTCCCGGCCCCGCGGCACGGAAAAAAGAGAGACCCCTCCCGCGCCGACACCTGCGCCAACGCCAGGCTGCCACTGCGCCGGCTCGTGCTACTTATGCCAGCTTCTGAAAGGAGCGCGCGCTACAGCGACGCGCGGGCCGCCGGCGAAATGACTGGAACGCCCACGTACGTAAAGCAGCAGCAGCACCCGGGTTCGCCCTTCGCCGTCTATATCTTCCTCTGCGGAGCGTGAGAGCAGGCAGGGAGCGGGAGGAAGAGACCTCGGCAAGCCAGCCGAACACCAAGCCTTCCAGGTCCGTTGCTGTCCGGCACGTCGAGGACCGAGCACAGTGGATTGAAAGCAGCAGTGGGCATGGCTGGAGATCGGGAGGTGGCGGAGCGCGGTGGCTTACGCTCCGTTCTCACCATGGGATCGCTGGTCTCCGCCTCCGGGAACCAGGTGCTGTTCACAACTCTTCATGCCCCGCTTTTCTCTCTTTTACTTCCACCTTCTCATATTATTTGTCGTTTAGGACAAGAATTCTAGTTCAAAATGAACTAAAATTCTTATCCTAAACGACAAATAATATGGGAAGAAGGGAGTAATTTCTTTCATTTACTTCCCTTTCTCTGGCTAGCTAGCTATGCATGCTTTCTGCCTGTGCTCGGTTTTTCATTTAGCTGCGCCACCCAAAAGAGCTCGGTTTTTGGTACCCTCGAATCACGAACAACGTCGATTTGTAGAGTAGGTTTTATCAGGTAACCGTGCAAGTAATTCTCTGTCATGTGAATAATTCAAAAACATGTGTCTTTCCAAAGAATAAACAAAGTCTATACTTTTACAAAACCAAGGATCCGGCTCCGCCATAAAACAACTGCAGCTTCTCTGGAAACTTCAAGTGACTGATGGAGCTTTTATTTGGATGTGCTATATAGAGTCACCGGAAACTGTATATATTAAAATGGTTTGTTGTTAGGATATCAACTTAGTGGATGAGAAAGGTGACCAAAAGTTCAAGCCTCTTCAAAACATTATGCTTTGGGTGGTTTGAGAACATGGGTCCTACAAGTTACTCCCTCTGTCTTTTAACTCAACTAAAAACAACAATCTATACTGATTAAATGGTGATGCAACTCTGTACGTAGAAAGTCTGGATGAGGCACGGAATAACACGCAGTTCATCAGAATGAACGGCGTGTACTGTGCTATACTCCCTCCGTTCTGAAATAATTATCGTTTCAGACAACTAAATGAACTAATAAAGGTTGTCCTAACGATAATTAAAACAAAACAGAGGGAGTATCTTCTATTGTTGATTCTGCGTCAAATTGAATCGAAATTTATCACCATTTACTTGTACTTTTGCATTCAGGACAGTTCACTAATTGTACAGAGACGAGAAAGAATCAGAATCGTCTTGTGCAGATTGCGCCTGCTATCATTTGGACACATGTGTCCGCTGTTGTTTCCTCGTTACGTACAGTCTTGCAGTCGTTCTTTACACTATTTTCTTTTCATGCCACTCTTCTTTTCAATGATTCAATTCCTTATATGCTTGGTCATGAACCATATATTTTCAGAACGTGAGATACATGTTCTTCGCAGATGCACTTTGCAGAGATCGAAGGCAAGATCATAGGCCTCTACTTCGCGGCGAACTGGTACCCGAAATGCGAGGCCTTCACCCCGGTGCTGGCCGCGGCCTACAACAAGCTCAAGGAGCGCGGCGGCGCCGGCTTCGAGGTCGTCCTGGTGTCTTGCGACGAGGACCGGCCGTCTTTCGAGAGGTTCCACCGCACAATGCCGTGGCCGGCCGTGCCGTTCGGGGACCTCCAGTGCAAGAAGCTCCTCAGCGAGAGGTTCCAGGTCGAAGGCATCCCGCGGCTGGTGGTGCTCGCGCCGGACGGCGAGGTCGTACACGCGGACGCCGCCGACCTCGTGCACCGGTACGGCGAGGGGGCGTTCCCGTTCACGACGGCGAGAGTGGCGGAGCTGGAGGCCGATGATGAGCGCAAGTACGCGTCCCAGACGCTGGAGAAGCTATTCTCCGTCGACGGGAGAGGCTACGTGAACGGTGGCAATGAACAGGTAATTGAACTTATTGTGTTCTGAAACTCAAGCTAGCTGCAGTGCGTCGTCATGAGCTATATAGCTCCAATGCGTCATGCATGACACGTCGACCATCCAGCTGCTGGCCTCACCGTGGCTAAGGGCTGCAGGTTCCCATCTCGAGCCTCGTTGGGAAGACGGTGGGCCTCTACTTCTCGGCGCACCGGTGCGCGCCGTGCATCAAGTTCACCGCGAAGCTGGCGTCCATATACAACAACCTCAAGGGCAAGGCCGAGGACTTCGAGATCGTGTACATCCCCATGGACAAGGAGGAGGACGGCTACCTGCAGTCCTGCAGCGACATGCCGTGGCTCGCGCTGCCGTACGACGGCGCGCCGTCGCGGGATCTGGCCACGTACTTCAACGTGCAGGAGATCCCGACGCTGGTGGTGGTCGGGCCCGACGGGAAGACGGTGACGAGGGACGGCCGGAACCTGGTGAACCTCTACTTCGACATGGCGTTCCCCTTCACCGAGGAGCAGATCAGGCTGCTGCAGGAGATGGAGGACGAGGAGGCCAAGGGATACCCGCAGTCGCTGAGCCACAGCGGCCACCGGCACGAGCTCAATATCGTCTCGGAGAAGTCCGGGGGAGGTCCCTACATCTGCTGCGAGTGCGACGAGCAGGGGCTTGGATGGGCGTACCAGTGCATCGCGTGCGGTTACGAGATACACCTGAGGTGCGGTCGGAATGCAGAGGGCGGCAGCGCAGGAACTGGTTGACAGCGAATGAAGTAACACGGGTATCTAGACTTGGCTGTATAACGGTGACATGATTTAACGTTTTGTTCTCAACAAAATTTAGCTTTTTCTTGTCAAGGTTGATCCTATAAACAGATGAGAAATGGCCGTTGTTCCAAGGCTTGAGTATTTGTTGCAAGGCTCGAGTATTATTGGCAGAGTGCAGAAGAATTGCAGTAGCAGCCCTCCACGGTATTGAACATACCTTAACACAAAGCTCAATCGATCTAGGAATGCATTGCCAGACAGTTTGCAACGCATCTCCGCAACCGGTCACAGGTCAAAATGTTATCAATGTTCATGTCCACCAGAGACCAACCACATATTGCTCCATCCATCTAATGCACAGTACAAACACGTAATCTGTTAATTGGTGTCAAACTATTTCAGACTTCCATGCAAATCAAAGAGGAAAAGAATCAAAAAGAAAATTGACAGACTCCAGCCCCCAACGTATGACTTGATGTGATCTCTGGACGCAGTTAAGAAAGCATGAGAGGGACAAACGAACTCGAATGGTAATCACTTTTGTTATTTAGTAGCAGAGGACATAGAAAAACTGTATTTTCATGCTGGTAGCGACTACAAACCATTCTGAAAGTTTAACTTGCATCAATAACAGTTTTTCTCAATCTAATATAGCGGCTACTGATTCTAAGATGGGTTTCAATCTTCAAATACTTGATATCACACGATTGCATGCAATCCTTCATGTTGCAGTCTAGAATCCATGGATCTTGATACTCTCTTTCTTCGCAATTCCAGCCTAGCCAAAACAGGTCATCAGACGAAGAAATGTATCTACAAATACAACTCTGTACCAATCTGTACATTGGTACCCATATAATTTACCTGGACTAGGAAAGTAGCAACATTTTTACGCTGATCACCCTGAAGCTGAATGACCTGCAAGTAAAGCAGATGATACATCTGTATATACACATTCACATAAACTAACATTCCAACACAAGCAAGCACTCTTGAGTACTAGTTTGTACTCCCTCCTTTCTCAAAAGATTGTCACCTTCTAGTACAAAAATGTACTAGAAAGTGACAATCTTTTGAGAAAGGAGGGAGTACCTGGCCTAGCTCTGGATCCTGGACTACAGTACCATTGCAACAGAATTCCCTTTTGAGGTCCTTGAGGATCTTGTTATAACTGTACTCTTTCTTCAAGCCCTGAACAGTAGTCAGACTCTTCCTTCCATTGCGCTGCTGTATGCGCACATGCACATAGTCCTTTGACCCAGCACCAGCGCCGGAGTCCTCAGCATTTGCCTCCGCAAACGGATCTACATAAAATACATCAAATTAATAACCAACCTCCTGGATCTGCCTTATGGCATGATCAGTTTTGGGCTCATAATTCAATGTATCTTATTTAAATTGGGGCAAACAAAAATAGCCAAGTTAGTTGAACTCAACAGCCTGGGTAAAAACATATTACTGGTAATAGAAATGTGCATCAGTAAAACCACGAGAAGAGGTAAATAAAGGCAAGACTAATCAACAATTCAAAATACTTACTCACTGAGCCAAGCAAATTGTTCTAACTTCAAGTAATATGGACCAGAGGGAGTACACAATACCATAGCTTATAGCAAACTATAGATTATGTCATAACAGAGTGCAATCTAAAAGATAATCAGGGCAAGTATCATATTACAGTAAACAACTTGAGATAAAGTCATATAGAGTAAATCTATGGGCTATTCAGGGTTACAACGGTTAATGGAAGAACCTGAAGGATGTCTACTCTCTGCAGCACTTATTTACGATAATGAAAATGTTAATTTGAAGGATATAATGTATGTGAAAAGGAAGGGTATACCAAAAGCAGATGGAAGTTGGACGTCGATATCAGACATGAAACTTGGTTGTTGAGTTTGCTGGGTCCCCTTAACGATCAACAGTTTCACTAGTTCTGGATGTATGAGCTGCAAAAGATTCCAACATGATCAAAATCCACAGTATAGATGATAGACACCTTCAAAGTATTACAATAATGAATATGGTGTAGACAATGGTGCCCTGGTGCCTCACCCGTAGAGAGTACTCTGGTGCCTCACCAGTAGACATGCATAATTTTCAAATAATTTTTAGTTAAACCTGTGATATTAACAAGAGGAGGTTGTTTTGGGTTCGCCAGTGGGTGTAGAAATAATATTTATTATTTAGAGACACTAACAGAATAATATTATACTCCCTCCATCCCATATCATTCTCTTTCCAATGCATCTCTCTCTTCCCAATACATCTCTATCTCTCCTCATTTTCTATGCACCACATATTTTAACCTCTAGTTAGTTCCCGTGCCCAGAGCCAGAATGACAAGTAAATTGAGGAGGGAGTACAAGAGAACAAATTCAACTACATAATACTTATATGAAGAGATGGCAACATCTTGAAATCAGAAGCCACGAAGAAACAGAACAAACAGTGAAAACACATGAATCTTCACATTGCTAACTGATGGCTGTGCTTAAAAACCGTGGAGATGGCAGCTATAAAAGGCACTGGTTCACAAATCAAAATTCCAGGAAGAGGTTCCAAAAGGACAAAAACTCTAAACTTCTCCCCTAGGTATCAAATTGGTCCACACGTGCAACAGCGGCAATATAATATAACTAACCACTAGCATGAGATCATACATAAAGAAGCACCCAGCCCTCTCTCGTAGGATAACTACGAGAAACAGTGACAGAACTCTGCCTTCAACAGTACATATGTCTCAACTCTCAAAGGAAGGCTAACTTCTGAAGTTGGGCCAATGTGGACGAATTCCCATTAATCACTCGCCTTGACACGCTGAAAAATCAGGCAACAAACCTCCCCTCATTCATTATTAGCAATTTTCACGTAGAGTCAGAAAACGAATTCCTAACCCCAATAAAATGAAGTCCGAACGTTGATTAATCAACGTATCAGAATGTAGCAAAATCAAATCCTACACATATCCGGGCCACAAGGGTATATAAAGGAGAAGCTCGTTAAACCCAATCAAGCGAGAAATCAGACCGGACCGCAAACCCTAGCCGAAAAAATTCCCAAACAGCTGACCACCAGGGAGTCTGATCGAGCTGTGGAGAAAACCATCGAACGTCCTCCGACCCTACCGTCAACCGACCAGAAACGAAGTTCCCCACTCACAAACCAGCTCACCAACTGCTACGAACAACCCCGAGATCCGCTTAATTCGGAGCGAGGCTATCATCATACAATCCGAGCGCGAATCATACCAATGGCGAGAGGACGCTCCGCGCTCATTACTCAAGGCTCCACAAATCTTGCACGAGGAGACGGAACAAATCGTGAAGAAGGGGCAATGGGAGGTCACCTGGGTCGTTGGCGCCGAACGGAGAACGAGGTGACGCGAGCGGTGGAGGGGAAACGCGAGTGCGCCCTCTGTTTCTGGGTCGTTCCATTTCAGCTCCATCCACCGCCGCTTATAAAGGGACGTGTTTGCTTGGGCGGACCGCCGACTGAAGATGGACTGGGCCCGTTCCAGCCCGCGTATGGGCCTTTGCGTAATTCAGTTTGTCTAAACTAATTGGGCCATGTAGCGACTGATATGGGCCTAGATCTGTTGTTGTCTCGAAAAAATGGGATTGGTCCATTTACACTAGCCATGTATCTTCGTATCCGAATCATCATATGATGACACTGGTTAGCACCTTACGAAACTGATTTCAATTTTCGACGTCGGTACTGCTGATGCAATCGTAACGAGCATCCGACGGTGTACTTGATGCAGGTATTAGGCCGGAGTCGAGAAGATTTTCGGCCTTGTTCGAGCCTGGGCCTTAAACGAATTTTCAGTTTTCGCCATTTTCCCTCTGGGAGCGATCGTAATGGTTAGAAATGTTTTCTTGGCTTTTCATCTCAATTGTAGACAGCAAAGATGCGTCTACTGCTTCAGATGCAGAAAGTGACTGGCCAGTTTCTAATTCAGTGATTGATGACGCATAAAATGGGTCACTTTTCCGCTCTTGATAAATGGGCCAGTTTGTAAACGGCCAGACGATGTCTGTGTCCATCTTATCCAATGAAAAGAGGTTTTATTCAGTGATTGGGGCCTGGTTCAAATAAAATGTGTCACTTTCTGCTCTTGGATAAATGTGGCCATGTTAGAAATTTGATTCCCAATAGCACCTGCACTAATTAATTACATATATTAGTGATTAATGGTAGTAATTATCTGCTAATTACATGATCTCTGGAATTTCAAAAAAAAAAATTAGGCATCCATCAGATGCAAAATGTGCTGTTAACTTTTCAAATCAATCCAGTAAAATAAGAATAAAAACTTGGTCAAGCTCGAAGAGATAAGGAAAATAACGAATACACGTATTCAGGTTACTTTTCCAGATGTATGATAGTCCCCCGTCACAAAAAGTCGCTTTGTAGTTCAAAAATGAACTACAAAACGTAATAATCTGGGCAAGTCAACTCCGGATCGTGCATAAGTAGACCAGACGTGCAAGCTTGCTACGGCAGCTAGGGAAGAACACCGTTCACGCAACAAGCTGCCAGCTCGTCTCGCGTCGTGTTGCTAGTAGCTAGCCAGCTGAAGCCGTCGGGAGATGAGACGGGTCCTGCCTCTGTGCGCGCTGCTCCTCGCCGTCCTCTGCGTGGCGAGCCTCATGGACGTCACCGAAGGGAGGCGCGGAGGAGGGGCCCGGAGCTCCGGCGGCGGTGGCGGCAGCGGCAGCCCGCGTAGCCTCAGCGGCGGCACCTGGACTGCGTGCGTCGGGGCCTCACTACTGGGCGCGGCGGCCGTGCTCCTGTAGAGTCGACTCTCCTGACGATGCATCGACGTTTATTTACGTACGTATGGTTGTTGCTACTGTTCGAGATTGGGTGACGTGTATTGTATGCTTGAGATGCGCGGGTTTACGAGCGATGTTTGTTCTATTGTGTTTTTTTTTTCGGAAAAAATTGTACTACGTATGGTTGATTTTATGTATATATATGCACGTAAATTTGATGCGACCTAGTCACCCGGACTATGTTGATCGTATTTTGAATTTTGATACTTAAATGCACCAGTCTCCCTTGCTGGAAATAAATTAGGTCAAGAGCAGAATGATCATACAATGATTTTAATATGGACATGGTAAGTGCAGTAAAAAATGGTATATGCAGTAAAAAGATTGCTAATTGTGCTAGAGAAAGCATCGGCACTAAGCAGGCTTACTGTTTTCCGCGAAAAAAAAAGGAGGCGATACGAGGCCGTGGAGGTGGAGCTGGAGGAGGGCAGGCGGCGGTTCGGGATCGAGTTTCTGCAGTGGGCTGCCGAGCCGTTCTCGGAACGGCGTGAGCGGTTTTTGCAAATGGTCCTCATTACGAAGCCTTTCGGATAAAATCCAGTTCGGCCCAATTTTCCTCTTGAAATAATCGGGAGGCCCATTTTGCCCTCGAGGACTGTTTTTAGTTAGCAGTCCGCGGTCGCATCGCATGTAGACCGAGTCGGCACACGGCAGAAGAAACGCACCAGGCAGCTTCGCATCTGATTGGCTAACGCGCATGCATGTGGCTTATCAGTCTTCGAATGAGGACCAATTTAGTCGCCCTCTTGGTATCTTCGGCGCAGACGGGTAGCAAGTTGCGAAATTCAACACCCCATCAGGTTTTAAACGTGTTCTTGCAGACTTTTCAAATTCAAATCCGTAACAACTCGTCGAATAAACGTACGCCTCCAGGTGGAGTATGCAAGTGCCATCCACGGTTTCTGGTTACCTGCGTACTGCTGTGAGTCAAGGGATCAGCACCGCATCGTTCAACCATGGCGTCGTGCTTAAATAGACCCAGGCGCGCACCAGTGACCTGCCCACGACAGCAAGAGAAGAAGGAAAGGAATCATTTTCATTCAGCACCACAGGTCGCCAAATCGCGCGCTGGGGGGTTGCTTGCTACTGCTAGCCACAACCCATCAAATCGCAAGAAGATGAGGCCAGTCCTTCCTCTGTGCGCGCTTCTCCTCGTCGCCGTCCTCTGCGCGGCGAGCCTCGTGGACGTCACGGACGCGAGGCGCGGAGGCGGAAGCAGAAGCGGAGTCAGAGGCGGCCGCGGCACCTACGTCGGCGGCGCCGGCGGAGCCAGAGGGAACCGTAGCGGCGGGCCCCGCAGCATCAGCGGTGGCACCTGGACGGCCTGCCTGGGGTCCTCGCTGCTGGCCGCGGTGGTCGCGCTGTTGTAGGCACTAGGCAGGCATGCTCGACTCTGTTGTTCTCACGCTGCATCGACGCTCGTTTTGGCAAGAGCTGCTGCTGCCGCTGCTGCTGAAGATTGGGGTCATCTGTTTGTTGTACCATTAGCATCGATTCTTTTGTACGGACTTCCGATGATTCTTTATGTATATACGTCAATACATTAATGGTTTTTTTGATAGATTGTTGAACGGTTTGTTAATCCAAATTAGGCTGTGCGTCTCTTGCTTACTTACAAAACAAGTGTCATAATGTCCCTTTGCCTTCAACATTAGTGAAGTGCGAATGGCAGCTCCGTCCGCAAGCAAGCACAAAGGCCCTGATCCTGCACAGGGTTCAGCGGTGACACTTGATCCGGTATTCTGCATCTTGCCAGCCGACGAGACGTATTAGCATTAGAAAGTATAGTACTCCAAATTGGTCATGTGTAATTTTCAGTTCGTTATTTATCACCAGCTCGCCGGTTTCATTGGATTGGATGTCTGCCTTCCAGTACTTCGGGTGCTTGGTTTTTCGAAGAAAAAAAAGTATTCCTTCCGTCTCGAAATTTTTGTCACTTTGTAGTTCAAAAATGAACTACAAAGCGACAAATTATTCGGAACGGAGGGAGTACTTCGGGTGCTTCATGATGGACTGGGAGATACAAGTACAGCCCTTGCCCTCTTCTTGTTCAGTAGGTTGATGCTGGCCGACTTGGAAAGAAACGTGGAGTAGGTCTGTAGGTGCATATTCATTTGGACAAAAGGCTTACCTCCGTCAAACCAAAGTCACTATGTGAAACTAGACAGCCGCTTCGGTAGGTCAGTGAAAAAAAAACTTATGGAAGTCCGAGTTGACTTATTCTTATCTGAACATCTGGCAGTTCATGCGCGGCAGTGTTATTTGGAGCAGATCGTCAGATACATCTTGATAATGTGTTCTAGAAATGATTGCTCAGCAAATTGTCGGCGTGCGTGAAAATGAAAAAAAAATGAAGAACGATAGACTTGAACGAAAATTAAAGAAGATTATTGCTGGAGCATGAACGAACCGAGCTTTGCTGTTGCTGCCGAGGTACATTCATCCATTTCGCATTGCAAGTGCGACGAAGAGGTTGACGTAAACGGGTTACTGCAACGCTTATGCGATCGGCCTAATTTCATAGAACATGTCGGTACTATCACAAAGTAATGCACAGATAGGATATAATAAAAAACATATGCATTTCCCAAAGCAAAACTGAGTTTACATCCCGCGTGTCCTCTCTTGCATTCTGCTGAACGATGAACAGCATCTCTATACAACATGTTTCTCCCTTGTAATCTGCTCCACGACAAACAACCTCTACATCATACACCTACTGATCCACAGAAGAAGAAAAAAACAGTACCGTCGTGCGCCCGAAAGCACCACAAGAGCAACACAAATCATTTACCATTATGCTACGATCTTGATGCAGTTGAGTCATCATATAGGTCAAACTTTACAATGCTTCTTGCATCAGGGAGCAAAGGGTGCTTAATTGGTCTGTGCCCTTTCTTATACCAATAATTGATGACGTATGCTTCCAGTTTCCTAACCTGAGGAAGCAGAATATTGCCAGCATTAGCAAACTATGCTGACCAATAATATTGTTTGCTCAAGTCCAGTGTGAAAATAGAAGACTTGCAACCATTAATAACTTTTGCCTAAGGAAAAAACAGTGTCTTTTCCAGTAACTTCTATGAAACATGACATTAAAGTCTAGAAAGTTCCTGGTATCAATGAATGGCAGCACCGCAACAGAGCAGCCATAAGGTGCATTTTGCTAAACAGTATGCAGTTAGTAGCATGGTTGTCACAACAATTCCAGCAGATTAATTATGTTCGATTCATTATTATATGATACTGAAGCAATAACCAGAAGACACTCAAGTTGTAAACCTGGACTAACGATGGTTTGGCTTTCCATTCACTAATAGTAATAACATTACGATGCAGATGGATATTAAACTAGAAGATCCATAAAAAACATCAGCTAGCAACTTAAAAGAATAAATTTCATGTCCGGCATCACAATTACGAGTAGTGCTATTCATCATCCTCATTTTTCAAGGCAATAACTACAGTTTCAGCTTCATGGGAGAAATGGTGATCATACCCTTCTGACAATGTATGATTCATTAGCAAAACTTAATGGATCTGTCAGTATTGTAAGAAAGCCATTCCTGTTACCGTAGACCACATCAGTGAAGTATCGATCACCAACCTGAACAGGCCAAAAGCTAAAATTAGAAAACAGAAATGAGTTCTTAGTTAGAATGTTTACAACTTGTGACTCGCTCTTACAAACACAAGATTCGAGGATGAACAACCAAAATAACTCTCTATTTCCTTAGCTCCTCCACCAGGTTTTTTTATATCTGCAATAAAAAAATAGATGTATAAATGCATTATCTCCATGCACAAATGCTAATTCAGAGCGTGTACTTATACAGACCAATTATGATGGAAAAGGGCACACATATACATGTGAATGTAGTCTGTGTTGATATCAAACAGAAATCCAAATATCCAATACAAATTGAACAAATAAGCAAACAAATGGTTCTAAAGAACTGATTTAATAGCACTGGCAGAAACTCGAGCTGAGCAGGCGCACATGCCCTCTAAAAAGATTCTACCAATGGTAGTTGACTATTTCCACTATGGATGCCCACACACACATCAATTATAATGTCCTCACTCAAGTGCAAACATAAGCTCACTAGATAATTCTATGAAGTGTGCCCCTCATAGGTCAGCTCCTGCTTAGTGGTGATATGCAAATACAACACTTAGGCAACAAATCAGCTCAACCCAATGTGCTTCCTTCAGTAACTCTTATTCCCTTCGGAATTTGGAATAGCAAAAATACTTTAAAATGGTCCACTTATGACATGGATATTAGAATCTTAGGATTACTAAAACTCCAATTCCCATGAACAATCAGATTTAGATGGGATTCTAGTAATGAAAAACACATAAACCAAGTTTGAAATTACAACAGATTAGCCAAGAATACGAACCAAAATGGAGATACTAAGCATCAATTATCGAGCAGAAAGTATTAGAGCTATCGAGTCAATTGTTTCAAATGACAGTCACAAGAACCAAGTACGAGTATGGCACTTGCCATGTCTGATCACATGAACCCCATCTATGACCGCTTCAATCGCCTTTGCATCCACACCGTCGGGGTCATACTGCTTCAACCCTGCGCTCACCCGCGAACAGATCAACTGCGTCAACTCCAAGTTGTTCGCCCCCAATTGAACTGTTACTGGGGGAGCAGCCAAACCAGGGCAGACCTGCTGAGTTGCTGTAGATGGCGAGAGCGCCGGGCGGGAACGCCGCGCGGCACTGGTCGAACGCGGCGGCGATCGGCGGCCAGAGCGCGGGCGCGTAGGGCGCGGTGAGGGTGTTGTCCTTGTCGAAGACGACGCCGCGGAAGCCGGCGCGGCGGAGCTCGGCCCAGTCCAGCCACCGGATGTCCTGCACCGACACGTGCGGCAGCGCCAGGCGCGGCTCCGACGCCGCGACGGCAACCACCGCGGTCACGCCGGCCGGATTGAACCGCTGGCCCAGCGTGCGCCGCCACCACGCCGCGGCGCCCATGGTGGTCGCCGTGCCCGCGGTGGTGGTTGTCGTGGGGTCGGTGCTAGGGTTTGTGGCTTTGGGGAGCGGAAGCGCGGAGGCGCGCGGAGTGGGTGGGCGTAGTGGCAGTGGCACCGGCGGTGGGCTGAGCATCAATACCATAGCGGGCTCTGGCTTGCCCGATTGGTTTGGTTGGGAAGAGATCGATAGGATATTCGTAACGTGCTACAGTAGTACGGAAGGGAGGTCCCCGAGCGTGCGCCCGCGTAGAGCCTGGAACGGCTGCTCGGCCTCGCGTAGAGCTGTTTTTTCTCTCACGAATCGTTTTGTTTTTATTCGTTGGGAGCAAGTTATAAAACACGTATTGATAATAGTAGGAAACAACTACTGTGCAATTTAAGGTATGGTTGCAATCGTACATCAGATATTCCAATCTATTGGATCTTTATTTTATGGTTATTACATTTTTTATGGATGGAATTAAATAAAAAAATGCAACAACCATAAAATACAAATTCAATAAATAGAGATGGCTGATTGTACGATTGCATTAAAATACAGATTGCATTCAAATCGTTGCCTGATAATGACGTCTATTTTGAATTGTGAAAAGCAGAATTCAAAATTTTGCCCCAAAGACCTATGTGGGGACGCATCAGGCTTGACTCCAACGGACGATCAGTACGAAGATGCAAACTAGAAGTAGGTGATGAAGAGTGACCAAAATCTCAATTATGTTATAGTGACAGTACGATTCGCCTAGTGAGGAAACGCTAACCACTTCGTTGTATATTAAAAAAACGGTTATCAAACTAAGAAAATCTTGAGAAAAAAATAACTTAGACATTTTTTGTACATTGAACATTTCTATACAGCCGTTCATCAGATGCAGATCTCATAGCACCACCACGCTGACAGCAACCTCACGGCACATTGAACATCAGATGCAGACCTAGTCTCGAGTTTTCAAGGCATACAGTAACTCCTGGCAATTAAACACGGTTGTGCAGTATTATCAGATGGCAACAAGGAGCACGCGTATATGAAAGCAAGTCAATTTCGACTGAGTCTTACCAAATCACCGTTACTTGAGGCAAAGGAAGAGTGAAGCTCTGAAAGAAGTCTGTCTTCCCCAAATCTTTCCAAGCCATCAAATGGATGTGATTCTATCTCAGCTGTACCAGAACCCTTCGAGATAATACTTCCATGGCTGTGGTCTATCCTTACGTACATCTCAAGTTCTTCGACTTGCAGAGACAATTGAAGAGCAATGAACTGAAAGCATGCAAATTCAGGTCTAGCCATGTAAACTAAGATTGTTCAGAAAACAAGCATGACGCTGATAGAGGTAAGCAATAACCTGTACAAGATGCCGAATGGATAAGGTTGGTCGACACCTTAGATAGGACTTTTCCAACTTAGATTGTCCATCAAGAGGAAGGAGAGTGAGATACAAATGAAACTGTAACAAAAAAAAGAGATGGGATAGTCAGCAAACCTGGCATTCTTTTTCTAGACGTTCACATGCATGTTCAGGTCAAGCTTTACTGGACAGAACTATTGAAACATTGGTACAACTTTTTCCCTCTCAAAGGGTTGCTTTCCAAAACAGCATTCAGTTTGTAAATTACTCATAAATTTCCGAAAACTATAGAGTGACATGAAAAAACATATGTCCAAAAAAATATAAATAAAAGCATGAAATGTACTCCCTCCTTTCTCAAAAGATTGTCACCTTTAGTTCATTTTTTGAACTAAAGGTGACAATCTTTTGAGAAAGGAGGGAGTATGATTTTATGGCACATGCAGTGCTAAATTACCTCCTTATCCAATCCATCTGTACTACGAAGGTGATCCACCAATTTTGAAATTCGTCCACCCTTTGTCATCCTGCCGTTTGAACCAGCAGCACTGCCATGTCGAGTTTGGCTTCGTGTACCATTTTTTCCCCATGCAAGCATCTCTCCCCGCAGTGGAGAGGTGGCCAAAATTTCTTTTCGACCGACCAATCCATTGTTCTCCTCAAAGACGTGGTCAGTATTGCCAACAATCCTAGCAGCCGAAGGTTGTGATACAGACGTCTTTCTACTTGTATTGTGCCTAAAATCTGGAGAATGTTCATCAGCTGAAGGCAAGTCTTTGGCGGAGTCATTGCCATTTTCCCCTTCTCTTTCCTCATCATCTGAGTCACTAGGGGCAATATCAGGAGCACCGGTTTTACCTTCCACCCGTCTTCTCATATTCCCCCTGTACTTTCTTGCAAATACTGTGGCGTTTTCTTTTGCCTCGGAGCGCTTCTTCTTTCCAACTGCCTCAGAGTGTTTTCGAAATGTTTCCTTGATGCTTTCTTGGATCTTTCATGAATAAAAGTTATGGCACTGATAAGATATATAATAAGAAAAATAATATTGCATAAGCAAACATGTTGCGGGTAGTGTCAAGCAGTTGAGCTTACCTTTTTATTCCGAGCCTTCTCCTCTTCACCAAAAGCAAGTTCCTACAGTGTCAAAAGTGTTGGAAGTTCAGCGTGGAATATTTATAAGAGGTGAGATAAAACAAACAACTAAATGGAAATAAGGAAACACAGGCATCACCTCTTCCTCGTACTTATCAATATCTGGATACAAGGCTGCAATCAGAGCATCATAATTAGGATCATCCCTCAAAGAACGTCTGCTTGCACAATGAGTACGGCATGCTGGGCATTCATTATTTCTGCAAAATCAGAGCCTTATTTCATTCTCCAATAAAGTATGCTCTATTATGACAGACAGAATAAGGCTACAAGTGACACATATCAAAGAATGTATGCAAATGATGTCTGACGGCATACCCTAACCGCATAGACTTATTGATGCAATCTCTACAGAACCGGTGCAAACACTCCATAACCGTTCTTGTCTTCCGGATAATGCCTACAAAATATCAAGATTAGATCTTTCACATGTCATTTCATAATCTAACAGGAAAATGATGCAAGTCAAACAAATTCTACAATTTTGAACATACAAAATGATGGTTGATAGCAGCATTAGTATTTAGCTTAGGAAAAAGTGATAAAGTGCATCATGTAGGTTATAGCTGGATAGCATCAGATATAATAGGACAAACAATTTATGGCACATATTAGCGAAACTAGAGATGAACTGACTCTGTAATCAGCCAGTGGATAAAAAATAACATAATGAGGGTAAAGTGTTCTTGCAACCACTACATTTGTGATCATTTCTTTGAGTGCACCTAGTGGACTGAAAATTACATGGAACAACTAATTGATGTGACTAAACTAGCCTCAAATTTTATCAATTCTTGTGTCCCAGCTCTCCATTCGCACAAAATAATACATGACCATATGAATGATATGAGAGGGCTGTTTACTAGGATAGAGAATGCAGTGAGAATGTGAGATAAAAAATGTTCAGGCATGTAAATAAACATAAGGGATAAACAATTAACATGCTAATGTTCAGCTTTCAAATGACAAATAAGAAGGACAACATGGCATCCAAATCTCTAAGAAAATTGAAAGAGGATACTCTTACCTAGACAGATAGGACACTGGACTTCCTTCCGTATGTCTGCTAAGTTCACCAGCATAAACCTGAGTGAGAAAAGGTTCATATAAGCTTACAGCTGTGTGAAACATCAAACCATTCAGATTTTGCGCGTGCAGCCTCTGTAAACCAGAATATAGATATTCAAGATGTATACAGCATAAAGAGATATGATATAAAATACTGAAGCTATTTATTATTCTTTTGGGACAAACAATATATCTCTACTGTATAACACCACACAGGGATTATATCATTTCAATCATAAGCAAACGTTTGTATTAAACTACATACTGAATGTTTGAGCATATTTAGCTATCCAGGAGATATCAAGCATTGCAATAGTCCTAATATGGACTTTCTTATGGTATGATCCGACATGGACCTAACAATGGAATACATCTGACATGACAAATGCAAAATTTGGTGGTAAGACTAACCTCATATAGTACATTGCATCTTATGAATTTCCAAAGCGTGTGCGTTGGTGACTAAAGAACATGTTCGTTTCTGATGGAAAATCAATGTATATGGAACAAATAGAGAGAAATGAACAAGGTAAAAGAAATCCTCCACGCCAGACAGTAAACAAAGCCTCTACAGTTAAAATGGATAAATGTAGCAACCTAAACGTCTAGGCCAGGGAAACAGCGATATGAAAACACAAATTCACAAGCCATGTCAAATTTTATCTATACGCAGTTGCTGAACAGTAGCAACGGGGAATGGTAACTTCCCAACGTACAGTTAAACCCGCGAAGACAGAGCAGTTCAGAACTTCAGATGAAACCGGTGATTTAATCAGAGCAATACAGCTGCACAACCACGACTGACAAGCTCCATCTTGGCCATGGCAAGCACATGACAGGAGCATAAGGTCGCATGCCTTGCTCGCGCACACGCATGATTTACATCATCCATGTCCGCGAGACGATCAGTGCGCTAGCAGGGATGTGACCCGATCACACAAAGGAAACAACCATGTACGTTACTGCGATTCACAGAGCCCCGCCGGTTCGGGCAGGCACCACAGCGATGAGTCACCGGTGGGGCTGGACTCAGGCCACGAGGAGACGAAGAAGCGGAAGGCAGGCACGGGGGCACGGCGCCAGGAGGAGGCGCAGAGACATAGCCAGCTATAGGCGATCTACGAGACTGGATGGGGTCGGTACGAGACTGGTGGGAGGGAAAGCTCACTCGTCGCTGCCGACGTCGTCGCTCTGCCAGGAGTCGCTGTCGCCGTCCAAGCCGCTGCCGGCGCCCTCATCGCCTGAATCTGTCAGAACCCATCGAAGCACACAAGCCTCTAAGCCATATACACATGGGGACACCGAGCGCGACGTGCAGATCGCGAGAGGGGGGGAGAGGTCTCGGTTCCGCTGTCAAGCTCACCGTCGTCTTCGTGCTGCGGCTTGGGGTCAGTCAACCTCCTCCGCTTGGCGGCGGGCCCGCTCGGCTGCGGCGGGGTATCTCCCCCTACTCCTTCTCCAACGCCTCCACCGGCGTCCTCGGCGGAAGAAGCGGCGACGTTGTCGCGGGGCTTCGAAAAGGGTGGTGAGAGCCGGCGCTTCTGCGCGGGCATTCTGATCTCCTGCTCGTAGGATCTTGGCTCTCGATTTCGGGCGAGACAGTGGTTACCGCCCCTCGCGGGCCGCGTGAGGCTAACGGAGGAGGAGAGGCGGTGTGGTCGACGGGGAGGAGGGGGGTGGCAGTAATATGAACAGGTGCGAGGAGGTGGCCAGGTGGGCGGGAGCGAGATCCACTACAAGGTAGGCGGTGGAAAGAGGAAAATAAGGATGATGTTACTTTTTAACTTATCAAAATCTTATTTTATTTCAGTTGGCGAACGTGGATAGTCGGATCAGCGATCAACGGTCGCTAAAATGTCTGTAACCTCCGTCTCCCAGTGACGGGCGTGTATCATATGAATTGGAACCATAAACATTTAAGCCCTAAGAAGCTAGGCATGCAAAAGAATGTTATCAAGAGTATCACCAACTGAGATACTGCTATATAAATACCTACACAAACTTTACTCCTGACGGCTCTGGAACTTCTAATTAAGAAGTAGTGACGTACAGTTTCAAGGGCTCAATCTGCAGTGTCACATAGCAACACTTCAGTTCATTGGGCTGCTGTCAGGCTGGCCGATAATGATATAATAAACGATTACGTTAGTGCTTGGTAGTTGTTGTGAACTGATATTGGTACGAAGCGGATATATTTTTGTTTGACGAATCAGCGTTGCCAATTGTACTATGCCCATAGCATGTTATCTTCGTACTTCCGCTTTAAATAAGAACACTGAATTTTAGTCTACGGTGCATAAATTTGCAGCAGGAATGGAGCAGTTATTCACGAGAAAAGGAAAGGATCCAGGCTCTGGCGGCAATCCAAACTCTAGAAGCTCCTTCTAACATAAGTCATAGACTCGAAACCCAAATCGAGAAAATCCGTATAACGATGGCGAAAGAAAAGATCAAGCTCTAGCAGCGTCGCCTGCCTGTCTACGGGTAACCTGATATGATAGCAAGCCGTGAAGCCGACGTGAGCTTGCAGAATAGGCATGAGATGTGATCGGCCCTCAGCGGCTAGCCATGGCAGCGTCAAAGTAATCATGACCAAGGATCGACGCGCAAGCTACAGCTATTCGCCGTAACGGCCATTCCGTCCATGACAACTCACCATGGCGGAAGCATGCAAATCATCGAAAGCTAGATGTCGCGCACTGTTCAATGTGTATCGCTCTCTTGCAAGCAGCTGGTGATCAGCTTTTCGGCTAGCGACATGGGCGGACCTACAGGGTATGCCGGGTGGGCCCCGGCATACCCTGGTCCCAGGCCTAGCGAGTATGGTTACTGGGTCAGCCAAGGATCGGTGAAGTTCTAAGCTCAAGTCTAGTTACGTTGGTTTGGGGCTTGCAGTGAACGCATGGCAGGCACGGACGATCCAGTCATCCAGCTAAGCGTAGCAGGCCGCAGTACAAATACGCCCGCCCACGCCTGTAAGACAAAGTCCGCTCATGCATCTACACGACTAATCAGCTAGTCTAGATGATTAAGCTGCCATCCATTTAAGGATGAGAACACTACAGTTAATTTTTGAATCATCCGAAGTCGTTTTCAAAATTTTTCTGTTCTAATTATCATTTCCTTCAGAGTTGTGTGAAAATGATTCGGAAATGAAAGAGTATTTTCCTACAATCGTTTCAGTGAAATCAAAGTTAATAAATAAATTGTGATAGTTTTTAAATGATTGTTTGTTCATATTTATTGAGCAATATTTTCTTTTGAAGTAGACGAAGATAATATAATCAATATATTCATGTCATTTAGAAAGCCATAGCTAAAAAGATTGGACAAGTAATATTATAAGTCTATCTCATGACTATATTCTTGAACTACTAATATTATATTTGAATTAAGATTTATTGTTATGTTTAATTTTAAATTACATTACAAATTTTACATTTTTAACAAATTTCTAAATAATTTGACCGAATTGTATATAATTTTTTATACGGCATACTCTTTGATGAAATCCTAGGTTCGCCACTGCTAGCGACACCAAGTCCACAGACCGAATACGAGCGATCAGAACGAAGGAGTCGTCGCGCACATTCTTCGACCACTCTCTCCCCTGAGTTCACCAGCCAGTGCACGTGTGCTTGGCCGGCGGAGGCCAGCGTACATCAATTGTGAACTGGACATAGCGACTCGCACACGAGGCGCGACGCGAGGCGGCAACAAGGTCGTCGGATCGCCTCGACGGCCACACCATGCGACGCGAGAAAAGTCAGGCGACGGTGAGAATCAACAGGAAGGTGGGGAAGCTTACTCGTCGTCCATGCTGCCGGTGTTTAGGTACGACTCGCTGTCGCTTCCGCCTCCACCGCCGCCGCCGCCCTCCTCGTCGTCGTCGGGATCTGCGAAACCAACACAAACGAAACCTCTCAGGCACGCCCACAACCTAGGGCATCACACGCGCTGCGTGCATCGAGAGACAGGCGCCATGGCGTCGATGGTCTCACCACCATCACGAGGCTCCCGCGGCTCCGCGTCCCCCTGGCCTGCGGCGGCCTCCGCGTACGTCCCGCCCGAGCAGCCGCCTCCCCCATGGCTGGCGGCGGCGAAGCGCACCGCGACGCGGCCGTCAGAGTCGTCGTCGGAGGCGGGCGGCGGGAGCGGACGCATCTGTGCGGGCATTTCGTGTCGAGGCGGCCGTCTACCTACTCCTCGAGGCGGCTGGCGGCGGTCGGCAGCGTTGTCTCGGCGAGGCGCCGAGGTGGAGCGAGGGGAGAGGGCGGTGGTTTCGTGGAGAGGGAGGAGAGCGTGAGAGAGGAGGCAGGTGGGAGTTCGGGGTGGAGGCAGAGGCACAGGGGCAGGGAGAACGGACGGCAAAGAAGAGGAGAAGAGGAACGCGACGCGAACCGTTCGCGATGTAGTTCCTAGCGTGTGCGCTTGTGTTGTGCGGGCGCCTCGCTTGTGGCCTGATCAGATTCGACCGCGGAAGCGAGCGACGAACAAGACGTTAACGCCGGCGGCCGGCTGCGCTGCCTTCTGAATTTCTATCCGCGGCGGGGGCGGGGCAGCGACTCCGTGCGGCGCGGCGGCCTTCGGGCTCCGGCGGTGATTAATCACTTGAGCAAGTGGTTGGGTGAACGGTTGCGATTTGGTACTTCGAGAGACATCAAAACCGAGATCTGATTTGGGAATTCTTCGGCGCGGCGGCCAAGATTGCGGTGTCCTCTGAGGCTGTGCTGTCAACTTACAAGTAACAACTGCCATGAGGTCGTGAAAATACTAGTAACAGAAAGGACCGAAGAGGCTGAAGACCTACTTTTTATTAAGAGTGAGAATGTGGGCTTCTATTATTGGGACTTTGTTATGGGTACTCAATGGACCAGATACGGGTAGTTGTCAATCATGATCGGCCCAAAGACCTCAAGACATAACGTGCGGTATTCTATTGGGCCTATTTTTTCAGTAAGCGTAGCCTCATTAAATTTTGTGGCCCCAGTCAAATTCCTTTCAGGAATCATGTTCGGAGTAGAGGCCCTCCCCAAACATAAGCAGATAAGCGAACTGCACACTTTTGTCGCGGCTCGTGGGCTGCGACTTTACACTCTGGCCTATATAGTGATTTGCCTTTCTTCTTTTCGTTGTGGGCCGTATGGATCTTTCTTATTTTTACGATAATATGTTGCATCCGTGCAGATTCAGATATGCATGCGACGACTCAAAAACTTCGGAGTATGGATCGACGGTGCATTCTATGCCGTCTGAGGACCTGGCCTACGTAGTTACGTGGGCTGAATCTCAGACGCCGCAGAAAGTCTGACAAGAAACGGGCGAGGCCTCCTACCTCATTGTTTCTGGGCCCCTTAAAAATCATTTTGGTTACGAATGGGACAAACGGGGCGGGATTTTTTTTCTTTCCAAAGAAAAAACAGAAGACTTGATCAATAAAGCAGGTAGTCGTTTTACATCAACTCAGTCCCCTTCTTTCCCAACAGTGGATCTTTCAGGAAGGCGTGACACTGGTGCTTGTCAACAAGCCACTACCACTAGCTAATCCATGGTTGGGTGCCGCTGCGTTTGTCATCCATGGTCCGTGGGTAACAGGTAAACCCAACTGCTTCCGACACAAAGGTACAGCAAGATTCCGACGCAACCAAACCGCGTACGTCTACGTGCGCAGCGCAGCGGCCGGTGAAAGCAGGGGCGACGTTAACGATCCGTCGTCAAGTGGGCCACAGCGGCGAAGACGAGGACTTGGACCTGGTAGCAAGGCGGGCCGGCAGAGACTTGTCCATCCCGCATCCAGATGAGAGATGACCCCACCCCGCGCCGCGCTCTCCGTCGCCACTCATCGCCCGGCCCACGCGAAATAAACAAACAAGTCGGGCGCCGGCGTCGCCGGGGCAGAGCCATCGCTGCTGCCGCCGCGCGGATCAGTCCGTATCTCCCCTCCACTTGGCGCCGCGCTGCTCGCTTGGCTGGGCCCCACGGATCTCTGATTCGGAGAGGCGGCACGTAGATGGCGAACCGCACCTAACCTCTTTCTCTTTCTCTAGCCGCCGCTCTCGTTTTCTTTTTCGGCTTTATCTCCCATCCCGTCATTTTCTATAGCTCGCGAGAAGGGAATTCTTCCCCGCGAACCGGTCCACGAACGTAGCGCATCCGCCAGCAATGAACAGGAACAGCACTCACCGAAGGCCATTATCAGGCATCAATGGCCGGGAGCTGCACGCCTGGTAGCCACCCGCGCGTACGTCCTGCAATTCCCGGGGCTTGTCAGCGCCGCTGCTGCAAGCGTGTGATGGAAGCGGCGCGGCGCGGCATCACGCGATCCGCGGGGCAACCGGCGCGTGACGGTGGCGTGTTGGGGCCGGCTGCCGCTGGCTGTACTGACTGTCGGTCCTTGGCGGGCGGCTCGAAATAAAAAAGGGAGCAGCGGCCGGTGGCGGTGGGTATCCCACGGACCCGCGATCCAAGCAAAGCAACGCGCCCGCGCAGAGTGCAGATGCTGACATTTCCGTGCCGCGCTATCTCAGCAGACCCACCGCGCGGTCCGCGCCGCACGCCGACCCTGATTTTGCAGCCGCCCGTCATGTGATCACCCCTCACCCGCGTCCCGGCGCGTGTCTGGTTATTTTCCCTTGACATTGACCTCACTAGGTTTCAGGCGATAAGCCTTTCGCTTAAGTACGATAGCTTAAGCTTAAACTAATGGCTACGTACTGGTGGCCGTGCTGACCGGTAGCTGGCCCGTCGTTTTCACTGGGGATTGCCGGATCAGCAGGTGCCTTTGCTACGCACACGGTTGATAGTTCAACCATCTGAATATGGACACGAATTTGACACGGAGTAGAGGAACTGACACTACAAATGTCGTATCAAAACCGAATAGTTTACACATTTGCGTTAGTAGTAGCTTTGTACAAACACGCCTGACCTGTCGATACAAAGTTGAGTGAAACGTTTGGTTCGCTAGTACTGGTTCCCCCAAGAAATATTCCGCTCGAGTTATGTCGTCACACGATCTGCAGCTGACGAATCATCACGTCGTGCGTGCCGTTCGTCCAGCCAAAAGCAAGCCAAGAAAACCGGTCCGCCTTTGCGAACGTCGTCACACTCACACATCTCCTCCCCTGCCGCGAGCCAAGAAGGAAAAAAAAAACAGTTGCTGCCGTCCGCCAATCGAGGGCGGGTCCTGTCCGCTCGCGGCGAATCACGCGGCACCACCAGGTTTCCCCGCACGGCAAGGTTCCTTTTCCCGCGCGCATGTGGCCAGCTCAAGTTGACGATCCGTTGGGAGCGCACGGCAGCAGCGTGGGAAGAGAGAGAGCGAGTGGCGGCGCGGAACGGGTGGGGCGAGGACGACACACGACACGCAGCGCGGCGGTGGAGTGGAGGCCGCCGCGGCCCCACGTGCCTTTACGACTGCTGCGTGCGCTGCCGATGCCGACGCCGACGCCCGGCCCTCGGGACGCACCGATCGTGATGCGTCGTTTCCGCGCCGCGGGGCCCGCAACCTGTTAGCGCGGCGTGCCGCTCCTTCCCTCCCCGCTCCAGATGGGCCCCCAGCGGCGGCTTTGCGTCCGTCTCGCCGTGCCGTTCGGGATATCTGAAGAATTTTTATCCTAACCCTCCTGTTCCTTGTTATTATCTTCTGTACTCTTTGCTCCAGCGCCTCACCCAGCAACAAGGTTGAAAACTTATGCGGGCAACCGTTGTTTTGGACGGTTTTGCAGCACCGAAGAGACGATCTCACACTCACAGGCCCGGAATGTAGTGGATTGCGACATGTTTTCTGTATATTGGGGAAAAATAAACCAGGCATAATGCAAAGCAAAAATTATATTGTAAATAAAAAGCTACTTGTAATTCTGATAACTCAGAAGCAATGTGACAGTAGAAAGTAAATATTTTTAAAATCCTGCTATAAACCAATGATTAATATTTATAAAACACAATAAAAAGTGCTGTATCTTAAAAAACTCCACGCGTCACTTTGTGAAGAATACCAGTAACCTTTTTGCGAAGAATGCTGAACTCAGAGGCCTAAACTAAAAAACGGCCCCCGCGACACCTGCCATACGTTACGAAATTTGGCTGGGCGGCAGGTGACCGGAGCGAAAAACGGCCACCTAATTTTAATGCCGCAACGCTAAAGACGAGCGGCGGCGGCGAGCACAGAACAGTCAAACCGTTCGCTGACTGCGCCGGGTTTTATTCCCTCTCGCCGCTCTCCACCACTCGCGCTCCGCTTTTCCCCTACTCGCTACCCTTTTTTAACCCCGCGGCCGGCTATAAATGGCGGCCCCTCCGCCCTCTCCTTATCCTAGACGCCACACACACACCCTACCACAGCACCACGCTGAACCGAAGCGTCCGCACCCGCACGCCACTTGTTCACGCCTGCGGCACCCATGGCGCCCAGGGCGGCGGAGAAGACGCCGGTGCCTCCGGCCACCGACCTCGGACTCGGCGTCGGCCGTGGTGTCGGCATGGGCCCGCACTACAGGGGCGTCAGGAAGCGCCCTTGGGGACGGTACGCAGCGGAGATCCGTGACCCGGCTAAGAAGAGCCGCGTTTGGCTGGGCACGTACGACACGGCCGAGGAGGCCGCGCGCGCCTACGACGCCGCGGCCCGCGAGTTCCGAGGCGCCAAGGCGAAGACCAACTTCCCGTACACGTCCCAGTGCCCCGTACCGGCCGGCGGCGGCAGCCCCAGCAGCAACAGCACCGTCGAGTCGAGCGGCGGCGGCAGCGGCTGTGGCGCGCAGGCGCCCATGCAGGCCTTGCCGCTTCCTCCGTCCCTCGACCTCGACATCTTTCAACGAGCGGCGACTGTCGCCGGTGGCGGCGTTCGGTTCCCTTTCAAGGGCTTCCCTGCCGCATGCCCGACTCCGAACCCGTACTTCTTCTACGAACAGGCTGCTGCTGCCGCCGCCTCGGCTGCCGGCTACCGCATGCTTAAGGTGGCGCGGCCGGTGACCGTGGCGGCCGTCGCGCAGAGCGACTCCGACTCCTCGTCGGTGGTTGATCACACGCCTTCGCCACCGGCTGTGGCCGCGAAGAAGGATATAGCTTTTGATCTGGATCTCAACTGGCCGCCGCCGGTGGAGAACTAGGCTCGAGGCACACCGGAGAAATAGCTGTCGACTTAGTAGTTTCTCTTTTTTTGCCTCGAGAAATTATTACCTGTTTGTTTCGGCCCTCTTGCCTGTATTTTTGTTTAGTAGCCTGTGTGAGGGAGGGATAACCTTGTGTAAATAGTTTTTCTGCTCTGCCGAGGACGGAGCTGATCTGAGATCTGTTCGTCTGTCTAAACAGATCACGCCGGCGTTGAATATGGACTCAAAACCATGGAGTAAATTTATTTTTATTCCCTTTGTATGAGGATTATATTACTGAAACAAATCTTCCCACAGTTCAAAGAAACTTCAGACGCTTGTTTTCGATCTTTCCATTCAGGAAAGGTGAGACGCATCACGCATCGCATGGGATGGAAAACGCTCGCTGTTACTTATGTCGCCGCCGCGTCTGCCGCCCACAACATTTTGTTGCCATGACTGCGACACGGCGTGTAATTGTTCCGTAAGCCGCGACGTATCTCGTTCTGCATGGGTTGCGTTAAGGACTCGCCAAAGCTGCCGCTTCTTCCCTTGACGTTTTGCTATGGCTGATTCGGATGTGCTGGCCGAGGGAGAAAGAAGCAACGTTGTCTCCAAGTTGTGTGTTTTCACGCTTTTCTCCGCTGAATACGACCGTAATTGTTATCTCCAAGTTGTGTGTTTCCACGCTTTTCCCCGCTGAATACGACCGTAATTGTTGTTCTCACCGCGGTTGATTTGCGGCGGAGAGACTGATTTTCAAATTCTTGGTGGGGCTCCGGCGGCGTCGAGGAGACTACAGACCGCAGGCGTGAAGACCTCTTTGGGAAGAAAAGATGAGCCGGAGCCGTGGGCCTGCAGCGGGAGGCAGCCAAGCAGGTGTGGTGTGGACAGGAAGACGCCGCGAAAGAGCGCTGTGGGGGTGGCAGCGGGTTCTTTGGCACCGCCGATCTGATCGTACGACGGAATCGCGTTGCTCTACTCGTGACCTTGACAATAACTTGTGCGTGTGGCGAGGTCCCTCGCGACACGTGTGCGCGGCGGCCGGTCCCGTCATGCCGGCCTCTGATCCGCTGCGCGCGACCCGGATCTGTGGTCCCTGGCGGATGGGGACGACGATTGGACGCACGCATCTGCAATTGGGCGGTAATGGTGTTGCGTGTTTGGGTGTCCGCGCCCGGATGCGGCGTGAGAACCGGGCGCGGTCTCGGCCGACAGCTTCGGGCCCGATGCGCGGGGTGGGCGGGTATCGGGGGGCAGTGATTCGCGCGGCGGCAGCTTCTCCTCGCCGCGGGGCCCACCGCGGGCACCGCGCCATGGAAGTTTGTCCGATTTCCGTCCTTTACTACGGCCGCGTCTCCTGCGCACTTCGGTTTTCTTGGTGCACCGAATTCTTGATGGGGCGCATCCTGGGAGCTACGGCGGCTAACCTGCACCACTCCGCAAAACTCGTAACTCAACTAGCAGTCTACAGTAAAAATTAGGCTTCTAAGTACTCTAGAAACCTGCTTAGATGTATTTTTTTTGCAGAACGGTACATAGAGAGCTAGCAGTACCTTGACCATCCAGTCCTACCGTGCCATAAGGTGCCTCTGCGCTCTGCACCGTTTTTGTGTGCGAGACGGCAGGGAGCCCAGGTTAGGGTGCAAGGTTGGAATCAATCAACGACGGGCGGGCGGAGAAAAGCAATGGCGCACGTAACGGGCGATGTGGACGCGTGAGGGTGCGGTGGGTAGTGGGGACATTGACTGAGACGGTGCGTGCACGGAGGGGGCACCGATCAGCGTTGATGGCAGCAGGCCCGGGACCATCGCATGCAAGTGCTCCTACTACCAGTTGGGCGGGGCGGGGCGGCGCGCGGCGGATGGCGTGGCGGGCAGCCAGGGCACGGAAAAGGGCCGCGCGCTCCTGCGCCGGTGCCTGGTGTGGTCTGTTTTGTGGTGTGCTTGCTTCCTCCGTGGCAATGACATAATACTCCCACAGTCCCACCGCACCGTCGGCTCCGAGGAAGATCGGAACAGAATATCCCGCGAGCCAGGCCAGCGGTCGCGGTTGGCGTGCGTGGTTGCAAGTGGGGACGCTGAGCAGGAGCGGCATGGCGAACAAGTCCTCCCGCCGCTACGCGCGCTGCGCGGCTCCATAAAGTAATGGTCATGCGTGCAGATAGTGCCTCCTTTTGCGTCGCGTCGGGACTGCAAGGCTGGCGCTTCTACTGCATGCTCGGCGTAAACGTACGGCTCGTGGTGGGCTTCGGGCAGCCAGTGCCGCCAGTGCGAGAATTCATCAACGCTGATGGATGGGCCTGCGGGGCGGGGGTTATTATGCGATGAAGCAGAGGGAGCCACCGCCCTTCCTATCGACACACGCTTTTGCTTCCTCTGTTCTTTTAAGTTTGTTGTTTGTTAGAACTAACAAGTTGCATATTTTTTAGAACAGATGAATTATGCGCGATGCTCACAATCCTGCCACGTCCCCTCGTGGCGGGTGGATCCGTGGAGTCTTTTCGTGTTTCCGTCTGTGGCCATGAAGGTCAATTCTTGAGCTGTCCAGTGTGAAAACATTGATATCATGCTCCGTTTAACGAGTGTGCGAGCATATTTCAATGGGCAGCCGCTTTTGGCAGGCGACATGACACGCACCCTCCCCTCTCGATCGCAGTCTCGCTACAGTGACTGACTTTCTCAAGTTTGATGACAGTCGCAACACACCGCGTTTCGTCGTGAGGATTAATCAGAGGACGTCGCGCAACCGCTAGATCAAACAACTACTACTATCACTTCCGAACTGAACGAGCTCTTGGCACGACTTGTTCACGCAATTGCGAAACCGGTAGAGAATCCGCTCATTTGCCCTGCCGCTGCATCGCTTAACGGGCGTCCACAGTAGTTAAAGATTGCGGAACGTGGAAGGCTGACAGCAGCTGATCCTGCCCCGCCGAGAAACGGAACTCACGGCGCCGACCGGTCAGCAGCCATACCATTCCCCACTTACCAAACCGGACAAAGGTCGACAAACAGCAGGAAAAAAAAGCGACACCACTCGCTAAGGAAGACTTTCCCTACTCTCTAAAGACGTGTTTAGATAGAAGTGGATCTATTCTAATCTGAGTGGATTGAAGAGAATTAAAATGGAAATTAGTTCATTTTCCACTTCAATCCACTCCAAATCAAGTGGATTCAATTTATGCAAACAAAGCCTAATGAAGGAGCTAAGGAAGAAATTTGAAGCTCAGAACCTTAAGCAGGAGCTCGTAAATGTTTGGAATAAAGCACCGTTAACGTTATTAACAAATCTTAAGCAATGCAATTGAGACAGGGGTATAGTACGTTTTACACTAAAAAAAGTCAATACGTGCAATCAAACATGATAGGTTTGTGAAGGTAAACTTAGGCCAAGCTCCCTACAAGCTATTTCTTACTCCCTCTTTATCGTTTTGTTTGACGTTCAGACAACAAATCTCTATTCACTTTTAGTTGAAAACTTTGTCTGAAACGTCAAATAAAAGAATAAGGAGGGAGTATCTTATACAGTACGTTGAACATGCAGAAGTACAATCAAGAATTCGGCAAGCACATCAGCGGAAGCTATTTTTCACCATTTCGGTTAATAACTTGTTTTCGAAATAAGCAGACGCTGTGTCTTATAGAACACAGCTGTATCATAACCATGTTTAGAGACTGCCTACCCAAGCCAGGCACGGTCTAATTTTCACGTCGAGCAGATCCGCTTTGGAACGGCCAACGTGGCAAGGCCGATTTTCACGTCGAGCAGATCCGCTTTGGAACGGCCAACGTGGCAAGGCCGACGCCGTAGGCAGCAAGCACCGCTTCGGCCACGCATCCGGTCAGAAACCGTCGGCGGCATCCAGCTGCGCCCACCCAAAAAGAATTTCCCACCACGTGCGGCACGTGGCGAGCTGCTCCCATCACCGCGACAGGTCGTCTGTGCGCCGCCAACCGCTGCGGGTCCCACGAGCGTGACTGCCTCGCACGCAACCGTTTAACGTGCGCGTCGCTTGCCCCGTCCCGCCCGTCGCCACCGGGACGGCACGCGTCCGTCTGGGCCGTGGCCTCGATGCGCCGCCCACGTCGCTTGAACACGGACGATGCTCCTCGTTTCGGTTCGTACTTCACAGCCGGTTGGTCCAGCACGCATCGCAGCCGCGCTGGATGGATGAATACCGGTGAGTGTGAGTCTGCCCCTGCCCCGGCGCCAGCTTTATTTCCGTATCCCCGTGCCGCTGCGGCGCCTTTAGTGCTGCGGCGGAGACCAAAGCAGGCGGTCGCACGGCGCGTGGCCGATTTATGGCAGGCGCCGGTCCGCACAGAATACGGCGAGGTCGCTTTTTTCACGGTGGTGGGAGCGCAGGTGGTTGGACTGGCGCGGCGCCGGCAGGAGCTGATACTAGGCTTTTGCGGTCAGGTGACATCATGAACACGGTGCGGCACGTGACGCGGTACAGTAGCTGGTGAATCAGTCGGATCGTGTCCTACTCACGTTGGACGACGGATGCAAAGGGCCGGCAGAAAATGAGGAGATACGGACGGGCTGGTCGGCTTCCGGCTTGCCCCAATCGCCGATGCGATGCGTGCACGGGACCGGTGAGTGATGATACAGCATAGTACTCCCTCTCTGTCTCTATAAACTTGTCGCTTTATAGTTCATTTTTGAACTACAAAGCGACAAGTTCATAGGGACGGAGGGAGTACTGCATACGCCCTCATGTTCGTACGCACAGCGTGTGAGCGGATAAGACCGGACCATGCCGTTCTGTGGTTAGGTGTAATTCTTGCCGTGCAGCGCTGGTTAGGTCTCACTTTTGTACAAACTTTTGTACAGCATGACATTCCACCAAAACAGGCAACCAGTGATTTCACTTTTGTACAAACTTTGCGAATGGTGTTGCCATAAAATACAAGGCAAAGCCGTTTGCGGATTTCTGTTATTTCTATTACAGGGATTGCCGCGCTACTTGCGTAAATGGAGCATTAGCAGCCGATTTTTTTTTTTTTTTTGTGGCGAGTGCTATCATCCAGAAGTAACCAATACTCTACCACCATTGGTACCCCCTCTGAGGCTCTGATTTTTATTATTAACGTTAATTTATATACTCCCTCATTATCTTTTTAATTGACGTTCAGACACAAATCCTAATTTATTTTTAGTTTAAAACCTTGTCTGAAACGTCAAATAAAAGAATCAGAAGGAGTAATTACCACTGACTGCGTGTACCCCCGCAGCGGTGCGCGCAATCCAGGAAGTGCATCTAGCCTGATCGGCACGGCACATCACCAAGGCTCCTTTTTTTTTCTTTTGATCGGACGCCAAGCATGGCTGTTGCCGAGGAAAGGAACAAAACGTCAAAATCGATAGCACTATCCCCCCAGCCCACGCCACTCAATGCCCGCTGGGCCCCATCTCGCCTTGATGTGCGGCGATGCGGCAAGCCTGAGGTCCCCGCGCCCCACCCACCAAGCTGTCCCCCACCCCACGACACGGTTCCGCCACGTGAACCCGCGCCCAACTGATCGCTGACACATCGTCCCCCCGGCGGTGGTTGTATTCGCGGGTCGTCGTCGTCCACACCGGCGGCCGGCCCATGAATCTGTGGCCGTGTTGCCGATACGGAAGGGACGTCTTCATGGCAGGCCCGCGAGTCATTGTCTGTCCTCGTGAGCACGTTTCATCTGTCCTCTCTCCACCATCCTTTTCTCCTCGCGGCGACGAGTAGATGCCAAAACAGTCCCGGGAGCAGCAACCACAAGGACAGCGTTTGGATTTAACAGACCTGTGCTCGTACTCGTATTCGGGATCAAGCGGTATGGTATGGCAGGCGCTAGCGGCGGGGCAGGCGTGGTGACCTTGCGAGGACATGAAGAGGAGAGGGGGCGTGCTCGTACTCGTATTCGTGTTGCTCGTTGCATCATGTAGAGCTGGCGTGATGCTGGAGGCGACAGGTGAACTGGGAATGTAGGCGTCGTGATTACAGGTCCGGTGATGAGGTCAATCGCGCGGCGGCTGTGCCGTGCTCCGTCCTGCGACGACCAGCGCTCCATGCCAACCCGATAAACAATTCTGCGATTCAAGAAAACGGCATCCATATATCGGTTCCCATAGTTACGCCCCGTCAAGTTTCACGAAGCGGGGAGAGAGATCATTGGCCTCGCTCGCTCACAAAAAGCCCGTCGTCCTACATACCTCCCGTCTTGGGGCAGCGTTTCAAACCAAACACCACCTGTCACGTTGCCTCACTCCAACAAATACAAACCCTACCTATTCTGATTACCCCCACCCCCCGATTGTGAACCTGCACGTTCGTGGCCTGTGAGAAAGAGGAGACTTGCAAGCGACTGCCTGTATCTTTTTAGATGGGCTTGGAAGTGGCTGTCACAAGTGAAGTTGTGTTGAATGGGCTGGAATTATTAGACCTTTGATTGGGTAGGAGAACTCTTAAGTTTTTGGGCTAGGCTGTTGTTGCATTATCAAATGGATGGGTTGGGCTATAATGTGGCCGGAACTGTCGTGACGCTCAGGCTCGTTTGATTCATGGACATGTATTGATTTTATTTTTTTCAGAATGCCTCTTTTCCGTGTATGATTATTTTAAGACCTAGGAGTAGTTTGGAAGCTCAGGAATCTCACGTTCTCGTGTACCGTAATCAGAGTGAAATTCAGTGTACTATTTCGTCTTGTTTTCATGAAACAACAGATCGTGTTAAAACTCAAACTAGGGCTGGTCAGCAAATGTTGGCACCAGGTACTCAAAGTAGCATCCGAAAACCGAATACTGGTGCGGCAAAGTTAAATTCCAGTAAGTCAGGAAAAAACGCTCCCTGTGCCGGTGCGTTACCTTATACACGCTGCTGTATTTCCACTGCGTGATACAGATTCTTGCACGAGTTCACTTGTTCGCCAATGCAACCAATGTTTATATATCTTGCTCACACGACAAGATCTGCATCATGAAACTACTTTAAACGCCTTTTGTTCCACGTGAATAACCATCGCGCGCTGAATGATCTCGTCAACTTGACAAGAGGAGTATAGTACGAATGGGGACGCATTTGGGGTTCGGGCCGAACCAAGTCGATTTAGACGGTCTAATACGTTGCTGGCGGGTCCATCGGATCCGCCTTACCAAGTGCTGACGTTCGTACTTCCTCGATCCACAAATGCTTGTTATACCCGGATTCTAAATGCTAATGGCACCGAAAGCTTGAATCACAATTAGATCGTGTTATTCCAGACGAAAATGCGGAGTTGAGTAGGTGGCCTGTCGCAGAGAATCCTATCTTGGTCAGAGGACCGCGCGCGGGCAGGCGGTCAAAGCGGAGGCGATCAGGCTATTTGTTTAAGCAGAGCGTGACAGACTGAGCATGCAGGCACCTCCCCCGCGATCCGTGCTCCAACGTATACATCTCTCTATTCTCTAATCATGATTCGCTGCGACCAGGCAAGTTGCAAGCTGCAAATCATACACTTTTATCACGTAGCTTGTCTACTCAGGATCATATAGGGAAGGAAGGATCTTCCTAGTTAGAGCACATACATGGAATGGTGTGCAAAATGCTAGGAAACTGTAAATTAAACATATATAGTCCCAAAGGAACAGGAGTACTAAATGCGGGAGTAAAACGAAGCCATTATGTTTTTTCGAGAAAAAAAAACGAAGCCATTATGCGATGCAACTTATACTCTTACTACATACTCCCTCCTTTCTCAAAAGATTGTCACCTTCTAGTTTATTTTTGTACTAGAAGGTGACAATCTTTTAAGAAAGGAGGGAGTATTTTTTTCGAGACTTAGACACGTGGACGAATAAATTAGGCAGAGAAAAAAAACTCAAGAAAACCCTGAGCAACCGTTAGGACGGCGTCAATTCATCCTAGTTGTGCCTGGACAAAGGACAAAGTAAAGCTGGAGATGACGAAAATCTACCCAGAAATACTTCATCCGACGGCATTTCAATACTATGAAATTGCAGAGGGTCCTAAAAAAGGTCCGGATGACACTCCTTTGCCAAGCCAAACACCGAGGTGCTCTGCTGCGACCTGCGAGTCGATGGGGGCTGCAGCGTGGCATGGGTGTGCAGCGGAGGGAATGGGGCATGGGGGACCTGGCCGGGCCGCTTTTACTTTTGGTGCTGCAACTTCTGGGCCGCCAATTCTGTGGACAGGGAGACTGGGAGAGAGAAAAAAACATGATGTGGACGCCGTGAGCGATCGCAGTAGAGAGAAGCAGAGGCCGTTGCCTTTCGGTTTACCTCCCCCTGCCCAAGTTAAAAACAGCAATTTGAGAGAAACAGGGGAGGAGAGAGAGAGAGGAAGGTGAGCTAAGCTAAGGCTAGCCCTCGGCCGGGCAGTCTCTGTGTCTCTCCCCGGCCCTCCTGTGTGTAGGAGAAAGACCAAGAAGCGATCAAAAAGAGACTGGCCGGGTAGCTGCTAAAAGGCCTCTAGCTATAGCTGCCGAGCGCGTCCACAGACATACGGCATCAAGGAGAAGGAGAAGAAGAAGAGTTTTTACCAGCAAGCTGCTTGCGAGGCAGAGGGAAAATGGTGGGCTCCGGCGCGGCAGGAGGAGGAGGAGGCGGAGGGGATCACGCGCGGAGCAAAGAGGCCGCGGGGATGATGGCGCTGCACGAGGCGCTCCGCAACGTCAGCCTCAACTCGGACTGGACGTACTCCGTCTTCTGGACCATCCGTCCTCGCCCGTATGTGTACTTGCCCGCCTCTCGCTCTCGCTCCTTCCTTCCTTCCTTCCGGCTTGCTTCGTGTATCCCCGGTCAATCTTTACCCCTCCCCCTCTGATCTCGTCGCCGTCAACGACGTATTATTACCAGAGCAAGTCACAGCGCGTGTTGTGTTTTGTTGTTGACGCTTCAGGCGGTGCCGCGGCGGCAACGGGTGCAAGGTCGGCGACGACAACGGCAGCCTGTGAGCGCTCCTCTGTCCTCGCAAACAGCTAGCTGCTCTTGATTAATAATTTGCCTGCTTGCTTATATATTTCCCGTGCGGATCGGATTTAATCATGCTAGCTCAACCTACCTGCTTAATTAGGATGCTGATGTGGGAGGACGGGTTCTGCCGGCCGCGGGTGGCGGAGTGCCTGGACGACATCGACGGCGACGACCCGGTGCGGAAGGCCTTCAGCAAGATGTCCATCCAGCTCTACAACTACGGAGAAGGGTGGGTACTGGGTAGGTGCAGTCGTGTGCTATTTTTTTCCCGCCGGCGTAGCTCAGCTTAGCTATACTAGTACCTTCGTTATTAGGCTCCATGACCGTGTGCCCAGGATGCATGACAGGACCACCGGCCGGCCTCCTCTAATTAGCCCGGCAAACTCGCGCGCGGCCGCGTCCCCGCTGTTCCCTGCTCTCCGATTAGGACTTAACCCTGTGCCTTGACAGCGATTGATGCTAATAGCTGAGCTCCTTCATTAGTGGCGTAGTCGTCGTAGCTTGATTTGGACGGAGGAGAGAGAAAAGGGGTGCCCGGACCCGGATGGGATGGCTGCGTGCGCTTTCATCTTTTCACTTTGTTCTACCTTACGGTCCACAGAGCATTCCAGTTTCATTAATCTGTCGCGGTTATTTCTTTCTGTAGCAGCAACTTAAGCTGGGTTTGGGTTTTTTAACGAGGGCTAGCTAAGCACGCGTGGAGTAGACGGTAATTATGCCGTGGTGTGGTGTAGTGTGGGTGAGCGAATGGCTAGCAGGTTAATAGCCATTTTTTAAGTCGTGGTTGCTGCTTTTGGCCAGGACTAAGGACGGGCGCTGTCACGTGCGCACGTTCGTCGGGGTGTGGGGCGGTGCCTCGTGAGGCATAAACAATCGCTGCGCGTAAGTGGGTTAACTGGTGGATCAGCTGCTTGCCCATTAACGAAATCACAACTATGTTCCGCTACAGTCACCACCAGACGCTGCACGAACATGACTAAGAGCGACGCCTGGGCGCTGTTGCTACAGCTGATACGTGTGTGCGTCCTTGCACTCCACCAAATATTCGTCGCCCGTTGTGCTGTTTCTAGTATCATACTGAAACGATAATTGCTTTTGAGCATGCATAATGATGTAGATGTGCTAAGTCGATGTGATTTGGCCCCAATGCAGGCTGATGGGAAAGGTGGCCTCTGATAAATGTCACAAATGGGTCTTCAAGGAACCTTCTGAATGCGAGCCCAACATCTCCAACTACTGGCAGAGCTCTTTTGATGCCGTATGTACCATCATCATGAGCCTCTTCTATCTCTTTCTGCAGTCTCTGTCCCCCCCCCCCCCCCCCCCTCTGCGCCGGACCTTGCTCTTCAGCTCCGTGAGCTGCTAGCATGCACGATGATACGGTTATCAATTGTTCCAACAAGCGGCTCCATCCCTGCTCATCAATACGTGATGTACTTTGCGAGTACTTGCTGCCATGGCGAGCGTACTGATAGGGCCGCGGAATGGGCATGTTTTACCGCGAAACGGCAAAGACACAACAAATCACATCTTTGGAGTGGTCTCAGGCTTTGCATCAGATCTGGTGCCCCCCCCACCCCCCCCCCCCCCCCCCCACCACCACCACCACCCCCACCCCCGGATCCGTATCTTCTGCAGTGGTAAACAAAACTCAGAGACTGCTACAGTAAAATGTGAGGGATGGACACCAATCTGCAGTAGTACTGTAGTTTAAACAGTAATCTGAGCAAGGTAGTATTAATCAGTTACAATTTATTAGTACTGTAGCAGTTCATCCAGTCCATCTATTTCTCATCAAATGATTCAAAAAGAAACTAATGCAGGGGACTGTACATTCTCTGCATGGAGGCTTGTAATTCAGAGGATATGAAACCCCCCCCACCCCACCCCCACAAAAGAAGAGAAGAATTGGATGCTCGGTCTTAGTGGCTATAGGCTCACGGTCACAGTAACCTTTATTTATTCTTGTGAACTCAGCCAATTCCCTCTTGGCTTTTGCTTTTGCAGCTTCCTCCGGAATGGACTGATCAGTTTGCTTCAGGAATCCAGGCATGCCCCCACTCCGCCGCTGTTTTGATCCCCATTTTTTTCATTTCCTTTTTGGTCCTGCTAATTTAACTAAACATCGCGATGGATCGCTATTTTTTCCCCTGCACGCAGACCATAGCGGTGATCCAAGCCGGGCATGGCCTCCTGCAGCTGGGCTCTTGCAAGATTGTGAGTGCCAATTGAATGCCCTCCCGTTCTTTACTTGACTTTTGGTTTGTCGTTTTGTTCGAGGACGTGGACGTTTCACCGTCTCACGGAAGCGTAGGCACCAACCACAGCGACGTGTTTGACATTGTGCGTGCGCAGATACCGGAGGACCTGCACTTCGTCCTGCGGATGCGACACATGTTCGAGTCACTGGGCTACCAGTCGGGCTTCTTCCTGTCCCAGCTCTTCTCCTCCTCGCGGAGCACCTCGCCGTCGCCGTCGTTCCCGCTCAAGCAGCCGCCGCCTGCGCGCCCGCCGCCGCAGCTCTTCAACTGGCCGGGCCAGCCGCAGCTCCCGCCCATGGCGGTCAACTCGCCGCTGTTCCCGTCCGGGAGGCCAATGCCGCAGTTCCCCGGCGGCGGCAAGGACGAGGGCCACATGTTCTACCTCCCCCCGGCTCACCATGCCAAGCCGCGACAGATGGACGAGCACGAGCACCAGCATATGGAGCCCGGCGGTGGCGAACAAGCGCCGGACGGGGACCTCAAGTGGCCTAACGGGCTGTCGTTCTTCACCGCGCTCACAGAACGCGCAGAAGACGCGAAGATGCTGTTCGGCGGAAACGGGGCCGGCGGAGGAGGCGGAGCGGATCATGAGCGTGAGACGGCGCCGGAAGCGCAGACGACCGAGCACGGCGGGGCCGACGACGTGGAGGAGTACCTCAGCCTGGAGAGCCACTCGAACAAGCCGAGGAGGGTGGAGAATAATGCCCAGAGCACCAAGTTCAAGAGGAGCTTCACGTTGCCTGGACGGATGAGCGCGTCCGCGTCCCCGTCCGTGTCGGCCTCGACGGCGCCGGCGCAGCAGCAAAGGATGGAGTACGGCCGAGGACCGCACGAGGGCGGCGTCTACTCGGACCTCATGGAGACGTTCTTGGAGTAGTCTGATCGGTGGCATGCACGATCGATGAAATGACGTTTCGATCGGTGCAACCGTGCAAGATCGGCACTGCTACGATAAGCTAGTGTACGAACTTTTCAATGTTTCTTGTCCATTATTTTGTTTTTTTCTTCTCCTAAGCTATGTTTATGGTTTAGAATTTGCACCAGTTTAATTACTTACTAGATCCTTTTTGTTCCCTCTCGGTCCCTTCCTTCTTGTTGTAGCAGCTCCTAGCTCGACGACCGTAGTGCAAAAACTCTATGGATGCTTCCATGCATGCATGCAAAGAAGAGCATGAGTTTGCCTCCATGATGGCTGGCAAGATATATGATGGTGATGTACACAATGATACGCAACACCTAATAATATGCTCTTTTCGGTCCAAAAGTTGTATTGGCCACTCTGCTGGTCACTGTTCTCTGTTGGCTACTTATTGCTCTTGCTGAAGTTTTGCACCCGTATCTGTATCTCCGTCGTTCCAGCTACACGTTTCAGCGAGACATTAGCCTTTTGACCATACTCACAACAGCATGCTCTGCCTCATCGATTCTTCAGGTATTAGTTGAGTTCGTGAGCTAGTATTAGGGAAGATTATTCTGCAGTCAGTTGTAAGACCGTGCGGCACTTGAAGGTGTAAAAGTACACCGGAGATCAATACAGAATGTGTTGGCTTCTGTCTTCTTCCCAAAGCGCTCAACTTCTCTCTCCATCTCGTTCAACATGCACAGGAGCAACACTGACGGGAGACCTTCCATCCAAATCCAGCTCGTTTATACGGACTATATATGCGTCGTCTTTGTGTGAATTGATCAGCCAAACTTCTTAGAATTCCATGGACGTACGGATCATTATAGATTTATAGCCTCATACAAAAGGAATGGTACATGCGTACGTACCAAACATGGGGCCTACCTCCCATGAAATGATTAGAAGATTGGAGTGTGCAAAGAACTGAACACATAGTTCCGGGAAAGAAACTAAAAGCGAAGGGGGAAAAGAACTGCCGTAACGCACGCATGCTCCCTGCACGCGATAGAGGAAGAGTGCGAAACACTCGATTGCATGCTGTTCCGGCGTGCATGGGTTGGCTGGCTGTGAACAGCTTTGCTTGGACAGAAGAGCTTATCGGTATGGCCAAGAGTGGTTTAGAAGCACGTAACCTCTGCAGATACCGCAACGATGATACAGACGGTCTATAGATCAGATCTGGTTACATTTGTTTAGTTACAGATAGATCAATAACTGACCGGTTGATGTATGGTGCCACATATCATCCAACAATTTTGCAGTTCATTATGGCCTCATTTCATAGCGCGATGCTGATATGCTACAAAACTTTTTAAGTGATTACGCCGAAATGTTGCAGTCAGACTTTATTTTTACGAAAAATAATTTCAAACTTCCAAGTTATCGACATTTTGTAACTAAAGTTTTATAAATTGCACTATTGATTTTCTGAATTTCGAAAGAGAACAACAAAAGGTAGCCAGCCAATATTTCAATGGCTCTCAAGGTTCATCTGACGTGGTTCGTAGATTACCTCACCTATCTTGTTGGTTCGGACTGGGCTTATTTTCATGCTGCAAGCCTACTTCCATATGGTCCAAAACTATCATTTCTGTTTCGTCTTCTGAAGAAGCAGCAATCATAGGGTCAGGTTGTTGTTACTAATCTTTTCCATTTCTAAACAGGTCATCTATGCGAGGCCAGGAAAAGAGATTGATCTTGATTCCATAATCCAAGAGGCCCTACGATTAACGGCATCAACTAAGGTGGAGTAGTGTCACTTACATCCCTAACAACTTACGTTACGTCATTTCGATTAGTGATGACTAAATTTGTTAAATATGGCAATATAATGACTTCTTTGTGAACATCATATACAAAGTTCATGAAATCAGAACATGACTTGGAGGCGGCGCACGACGGCACGACGATGTTGATCTGCGCTCCACGCCTCCACATACATGAAATCAATTCAATTCAGAGTACAGTATCCTGTAGATGAGACCAAGAAAATTATCGAGCATCATTTTTAAATATGGCGCCGTCAATATCATACAGCCGTACATATACATATACATGGACAAAATGAAGTAAACATACGCTGCGCGCGTGCAGCGTCAAACAGTTTTACACAGCGGCTCCTGCTTTGGAAAGCCTGTCGGCGGCCGCCGTTGTGCGCAAAGCGCATGCACCACCAGCGAACTGGCAATCCCCGTCAACCGCCGTCCCATTCGGCGGCGCGGCACAGGAAGGCGTGATGCTAGGACCCGAGGCCGACAAGAACCTGACGAGGTGCGGCGGCCGCGCCTCCATGCCGTCGACGACACCGGACGCCAGGCACGACGCCATCTTCTTCAGAGCGGCCCCCTGGTAGTCGGCGAACACGAACGCGGTCGTTTCCGGCGCGTCGTCGCTAGCATCGGAGGCGACAGCACCGTACCGTTCGCCGGCCCTGCTGATCAGTTCCGCGGGAAGGTCGAAGCACGGCGACGGGCAGTACCCTTGGACGACAGCTGGCGCTCCAGCAGCAGCCTGCTCCGCATCATCCTCCCCTTGTTGCTCTACCACGAAGTCGAAGACGATGTTGTTGCCGGAGTAGAGCGACGCGCACTCGAACTTCTCCAAGGAGGCGGCCCGGCTCGGCGCTTGCTCGTCCTCGGCGGGCTGCAGGTCCGATGCCAGTTCCGTCCCGTCGACTTGCGGCGTGCTCGTGCTCGCTTCTTCCTCCGGCTTCTTCTTGCTGGAGCGGCCCGGCAGGTAGAGGCACATGAGCAGCGCTCTGCATGTGAAGCCCTCGCGATCCGAATCGGCGTTGTTGGGCGGTTCGGACGACATGGCCGCTGCGCGCTCGCCGGTCTGATCCGAGATACGAATTCAGCACCTTGACGAGAACGGGGCATGCGTCCTACTGTATAACGATCGAGGTGGTGGTGGATGGCCATACCGCGAGCAAGTGCCAAGTGGTGGTGGTGCTGCATGACTTTCCAGCTTAAGTTAGTCGTTGGGAGTTGGGGCCCACAATACATCTTATAAACATTTAAAAAGTATATGCCATGAAAAAATCTCTCAAAGAGTACCGTGGAGGCACTCAAATGATACCACACAAACAATTAACATGAATAAAAATGTTCTCTCCATCCAAATTATTTGTTACTCTATATTTCATTTTTGAACTGAGAGTGACGAGTAATTTGGGTTGAGGGGGTAACTTATAGATTCCATTAGAAATCTGTAAGAAAAATGTAGTGTGCAACGATATTTCGTTTGCCAACCCTATTATCGAACCAAAGACTTAAATATTTTCCAACATATTATATTTTTGCTAAAATGTAGAGATACGAAAGAAAGAAATAAAAAGTGTGAAGTCTAAAGTCTAGCAGCCCACGAAAGAAAGGAAATGAGGAAAGAATCGATCCACGACGATAAGCCCACCTGTGCCCGGGCCTGCATTGCCTGGCTGTGGCTGGCATACCCATACCCGTACGTCGTCTCACTGAACTTCAAGTTCTGAAAGGGTTTGTCATCAGTGGTTCCACAAACAGTTACAGTTCTTAGAACAAAAAAAAAAAACTCACATGTAGATGGGATGTTGATTAAAGGGATTTTCCCACAATTTGACCGAGATGGCGGTTTCGTGCAATATTGTTACCCGTCCAAGAAAGTGCATGTATCGTAATCCTAGATACGGAATGCGAACTTCGTTGTTTTTTCAGATACTGCAACTTCTACTGCACCCCATTCACCGTGAACTGGTTAATCGGGAAGACCGGAAGAGTATACAAGGACTTTCATCCACCTGTTTCTTCATCTGAAGTCGTTTGAGGTCTGATATAATCGGGAATGCATTGTGCTCCTTTTTCTGTGCTCGTCATGTAGGAGGTGACGTAGCGCCTTCAAGTCGGCCCTGCGACATGCGGTGTTGGATAATGATGGCGAGCTCGGATCTTGTTCAGGACTTCGGTGCTCATTTTGCTACCTTGCCATCGCCCGTCGTCCTGCATCAGCGCAATCGTAGCATCCATCGGTTTCGCGGCACGGCGCACGGGTCCATTCGTCCCAGGATCTGTCCAGCGTCACGGTGAATCCAAAGCCCCTCACCACCACCCGCCATGAAAAACTCCAGACGAGACATGGACCAGCCTAGCTAGCTACCGAACGTTGCTGCCTCGCCGTCGCCATTCGAGGGGACTATGCAATCCACCAACAACCTGGCATACGCACGCACCCAAACCCGTACCCGCCCATCCATCGGTCCCTCCTCCACGCGGCAGGCAACGCCCCGGACCGGACGTGACACCGCCCCTCCCACCCGCTGTAGCACAAACTGAATTGACGCCGCACGCACCCTCTCCAACCCAACATCCAGCCAACACGACATCGACCTGGGCGGGCGCGGTCATGTGCCTGGCAGCTGCCGGCCGGCCCCTCTTTCTCTCACGGTCACGGCCGCTTTCCTGCGAGATCGGCATCGAAATAATGCACGCGCTGGGGCTGCCTGCACATGCCGTGTCTCCCACCTGTTATTAGGACCCTCATCGCCCGGGCTCCGCCAAACCCAATTAAGTTCGTTGCGGGAATTAACGCGCTTGCCTTGGATCGTCGTGCCGGCCGGGGTTCCGTTTCATTTCTTGGACGGTACTGTACGGTGTAGGACCTTGGTTCTGATCGATGAATCGGAGCGGGTGTTAAGTGCGCTGCCGGGCGAGCGAAAGATTGTCCAACGGAATCGTCGCTCGCGCGGCGTGGCCCCGTGCGCTACCTCCGATCCGATGCACGCGCCGCCCAGGCCCCGTCTTGGCCGGGCATGTAGCGACGCCAAGCTCTGGCATACGGTCGTTTTGCAGTGCGGCCAGCCGGCCATGATTGCTGCCTCGTGCCATCCAAGGACCAAAGCTGTGGTGTGCCGACTGCCGATGAAATAATTGGTAAAGGCCAATCGGTCCCTCTCGTGTTCCGGTGTTCCATGCGCCCGTGGACTAGAGTACAGTGCCAAGAAGGCTAACAACGGGGTGGTTACAAATCCTACTATATATGCTGGCGTGATGTGAACTCGATAAAATTTGACTGCAAGTATACGTTCTTATCCCTTCCTATGATAAAACTAGTAGGCACTCAGAAAACTAGTAGCCACTCAGAATCGCAACAGTGGCAAAGATCTGTGTAGCCCCTCCAAACGACAAGGTACCTCGAAACAGGCAAGTAATTCTATAAAAGCATTTACATCCAAGTTTCGTCAGTCCGGTTCTGACAATTAACTGATTTTTAACAGGCGAGAAAAGAAAAACCCGTGGAAGAGGACACGGACAGTGCCTCTGAAAACGACTAGTACACAGGCTATATATCGACTACTACATGCTTCTGCTAGCCTTTAGTGCCCGGACCCGTGGGGCAGTCTTACGAGTGACCTACACGAAGGAGTACGTTCCTAGCAAGTGGCCAAGGAAAATAGCCGTGGATGGACATCAAGATTGGAACATATGGAATCCTGCTAAGCGCGTAGCTCCCGGACCTTACACGATTGGGTCACGGGAGATTGTACTACTACTTGCAATTAGGTCTGTGTCAGGGTCATGAACGTCACCCGAGATCTACTAGGGCCATGGCTGTTATGGATATACACTTCAGAAACTTATTGCAGTATGGCAAAGAAACGCATGGCGCGCCATAAGGTTCATCATGCACCTCTCCACCCATTCGTTTCGACTGGATATAGTATCTCCAACCTGGGAATATCTCTCCGGTGACACCCGAGATCAACGACGGCGTTTATTTGCTGCTCCGGCGGATCACCCCACTGCAACACAACAACACGCATTCAAGTTTGTACCAGTGCCTGCACCTGTGCCGCGAACACGGCCTTCTTTACCCCGCTTGCCGTTCGTTCGAGTTAACGCCTGATCCGGAGAACCGAATCATCGTCACGCTCTGCCCACATTACATATCCTATTGCGAGAACGTGTTGGTAACCCGGCAAAAAAGAAACTTTGCTGCTCCAACCACCAGATTTGGAGGAGCTGAAGCCGATTCACCACATCCACATCAAGCCAAAACCATCGCGATAGCCGTCCCGGACGCGACACGAGCGGCGAGCCGACGACACGGGCGGGGGGACTTTTTACCCGATCCGGCGGAACGCGGCCGCGCATGTGCGCCCGTCGTATCATGACAAGCGAGGCGATCACGTTGTAGTACTACCTACACGAGCGAGCGAGAGAAAGAAAAGCTGCTGGTACGGTGCGGTTTCGTTCTGATTCGGAGATGATGATGATGCGTCGTCGGTTGCCTCTACGGCTCCAATTATTTAGCGCGTAGTAACTGGGCTGTACTACGCTACGCCCCCTCCTGCTAGCGCGCATGCAATGATCCGTCGACCCAATCATAACCGCTAGCTGCGATGGAGAGGCAACGGCGCGCAGCGACACGGAGTTTAATTAGCTAGGAGATGATGGATCGCAACGACGGAGACCGATGTACGTACGCCTCGTTTCGTTTGGTTGATTAACACGACACTTCAATTATTCGGCCGAGAGCGAGACGCCGGGAACCGACGGGCCGCAGTGCGTTAATTAATTAACGAGAGAGCATAAATGACATGATGATGCGTCTCCGGATGAATGAATGAATGAATCATCGGCAGCAGAGCTCGACGGAAACGTACTGGAAAGCAGCGAGGATTTGGATTGGACGGAGAACGACGAGATTCCTTTGCCAGCTCGAAAGAGGGGGCGCGAGAACGTGGGCAGCGTCGTCGGCCTCCGCTCGCCATCCTAACCTTTTTTCGTTCTTCTCCCCCGATGCACGACTCTGAACGGAACAGCCTGCCGGCCAGCGCCGCAATCATCATACGGATGGCACGAGCTCGTGGATGGAGCCCGATGCTTCCTCCCGAACCCAATGACTGGCCGACCCTTCGTGGATGCGAGCGTGCACACATTAACTCTTTTCTTGTCATGTCACGGCGGTACGCCGTACGAGTACGCGCTCCTAGCATGTGAACCAGGTACGGACTGATCCCGTACGTAGTGAGCATGTGTCAGCGTTCTCTCGTCTCCAGGGAAAATTCTACCGAGGAGGAGTACGATGTAGGGTCAGTGCCAGACTTTTAAATTTGTTATTACATGTCAAATTGTGCGTGGTTTGGGTCGATTATGCCACCCCGTGCATGTTGGCGTGTCTCTTCTCCACCGAAAAGCGCCTTCATCATTTTCACGACGCGCCTGCAAGTTCCTTTACCATGCCTGCATTTCGCCTATCAGGACGCGCATGAACGTCCTCGGAGATTTGCCAGAGTCTCGTCACAGTTCCTTCGCCAAAGTCGCTGTCCTTTGAGAAGCCATTGAATTCGAGCTTTCCTAAGTCGCGTTGCGCACTTTCAAGGGGCAGGGGCCGGCCAGCGTTTCATTCGCTGTCTGTCCGCTGGTTAACATCATGCGTGTTGCGTCCTGTGCGCCTCACCATTAAACGTTCCCGACCAAGGATTTGCACTGCCAACCGACCGTCCCTTACCCCGTTGCATTGGATCCATCAGAACAGGAAAGTAAAAGATGAACAGCCTCGCAAACAGTATAGCCGCTGCTGCAGGAGCATGGCTCCTGCTCCAACCTCCCAAATCTCCTAAGCTACTAGTGCAGATGCAAACGCACGCATCGCACAGCCAGCAGTAGCGCGCAGACAGCGACTTCACCTGTGACCTGTCCCTACCTACCGGCCCCACCACCTTCCTCTCCCTTTCTCTCCCCCGCGCTTGCTTCGCTTATATATACCACCTCGCGTCACACGCTTCCTTCCCACATCACCAATCACATAGGCACACAGCTCACCACATCCCACTCGAGAACCAACCAGCTAAGCACTGCAGGTAGGGACCAGACCAGACCAGGCAGGATGTGCAACTCCAACGTCAAGTCCGCGGGCGTCGCCCAGATCGACGGCCGCCCGGTGCTGCAGCCGGCGGGCAACCGCGTGGCGGCGGCGCCGGACGGTGCGCGCTCGCTCAAGAAGTCCCTGCACAAGTCATTCTCCATGCCGGCCTCGTACGACAACAATGCCGCGGCGACCACCACCTTCGCCGCGCCGAGGCCCGCGCCAGCAGAGAACGCCGCCCGCGCGGCAGTTCTTCCTTATTCTCTTCTGCCACCCACGCCGCCGGCTTCCTCGGCCACTGCGCGGTCGACGACGACAAAGGCGGCTGGCGCCAAGGCTGAGAAGATCACCCGGACGGCGAATAAGGCGTCCAGGAAGCCCGGCGCCGTGCTGCCGGTTGTGATGACGTTCGCGGCGCTCGACGCGTTCGAGCCCGCCGCCGGGAGCATCGCGGCGGCGCAGCGCGAGCACGCCGCGCTGGCGCAGGCGCAGCGCAAGCAGCGGATCGCGCACTACGGCCGCACCGCGTCCTTCTCCCGCGTCGAGGGGAGGGTCGTCGGCGCGGGCGCCACGCCGGCCACCGAGCCCCTCGCCGCCGCCTCCTCCCCTACTACCGGGCACGACGAGAAGCGCTGCAGCTTCATCACGCCCTACTCAGGTAACCATCCATCACAAGCTTCTAGCTCTGTAATAACTAGTAAACCACACCGACGGGACGAAAAACAATTTGTTGATTCTTCACGCTAATTAAGACTCATGTTCTCTGTCCCGCGTCCTGCCTGCAGACCCCCTGTATGTCGCGTACCACGACGAGGAATGGGGACTGCCCGTGCACGACGACGAGTAAGCCGCCGTTCCCCCCCTTGCGAAATTCACTGTTCTCGTCATGTGCCTAGACTAGTACTCGTAACAGTTGTTCTCACAAGACATTTGGTGGCTCTGAAATGACAGATTGCTATTCGAGATGCTCACGTTGTCCGGCGTGCAAGTCGGGGCAGATTGGACTTCCATCCTCAAGAAAAGACACGTCTACAGGTTCGGAACAGAGCAGCATCCGTCCCTATAATATGTAGGAGCCTATTACTGCTGTGTATTCCTCGAGACATTTGTGCTGATTTTTACCTGGATTTCTTATCACAAACAGAGAGGCGTTCTCCGGCTTCAACGTAGAGGACGTCGCCAAGTACACGGAGAAGCAGATGGCGTCGCTCAGCGCGGACTTTGGACTTGATTTGGGCACCGTCAGAGGGGTCGTCAACAACGCCTGCCGAATTCTCGAGGTATCTTGACCTGCGCTGATCAATCCACAACGAAATCGACGTATTTTCACTTGTATCTGCTCAATCCTCCGTATTTTGCTGAAAAAAAATTAATCTGTGGCGCGAGGATTCCGAATTACCATGTCCAAATGAAAACTGGAATTTAGAATCGGAAGGCAAAACCATATGGGTTGATGGTTTGGTAGCAGTCAGTTAGTAGGTAATGCTTTTGAATCGGTTAGACTTGATGACAAGATAGTTCCAGACTTCAGTGGTACCAACATGTCATCACAACCGAAACTTTAACTGAACGATCCTAATAAAGGGTGGAGGCGGTCAATGAATGAAGGTCAGTTAAGTGAAAGCGAAGGCTAACAGAATCCCTCACCAGCGTACACTCTTTGATTGGTTGACAGCTCGATGTGCAGAAGCAGCTAGCTAGCAGCATGAAGCGCCCTTTAAATGTGTCCACTTTGCGATGCTAATAAGCAAGTGCGTCGTAAAGCTGGGCACGGCCAAAAAGAGGGAACCCTTCCTGTAATGCACGTTCTGGGAGCCAGAAAAAGATGATATAACAGTACATGCTACCCCCTTTGATTTAAGCTTGTCTCGCACCCATCCAATCTACAGTGTCTAGTTTAAGAGCATTGTAATGACAAAATCGCAGTAATGTATTTTGGAAAACGGGACTGTTTTCCCGCTGTAACCACCAAATCAACTACCTACCTCATGTACGTATACTGGTAGCTATCACCAACTAAACAATCAGTAAGTACGCCGACCACAACTTAGTAGTGGCAGGACTATTCAATTGCGCACACAGGAGTATATACTGTATCCATCAATCTACAATACGACTTGGTTGCTACTCCAACTAATATACTAGTAGTACGTGCCAGTGCAAGTAGTGGCGGGGAATTAAGAACAAGAAGAATCTGACGAGATGCTTCTTCCGCGTGGTGTTGCAGGTGCGTGGTGGGTTCGGTTCGCTGGACAGGTACGTGTGGGCGTTCGTGAACAACAAGCCGCTGTCGCCGAGCTACAAGTACAGCCGCAAGATGCCGGTGAAGACGTCCAAGTCGGAGTCCATCAGCAAGGACATGGTCCGGCGGGGGTTCCGCTTCGTCGGCCCCACCGTCATCCACTCCTTCATGCAGGCCGTCGGCCTCACCAACGACCACCTCGTCTCCTGCCCGCGCCACCGCGCCTGCACCTCCGCCGCCGCAGCCGGCCGCGGAAACTGATGATAACGTACGCTGACCATCGATCGCCGGCAACGACGACCCAGACGACCACGGCCGCGTGCAGGCAGGAACAGGGGAAACAATATTCTCGCTCGAAGGAGAAGAGAGAAAAAAAAATAGCCTCGAGACTTCTAATAGTAATACGATCGAATGGAAACGGCGTGTTGATTTGCCAGTACGGTGTGTGCAAGTGTGTGCTTGTGTAGATTAGTTACCGTCCCGTCCCTAATTATTAGCCGAGCATCGATCCGGCTTGCTTTTGTTAATTGCCTATAACCTCTATGGTACTGCAGTCCGTAGTCGTGGGTGCCATCACTATTACAGCAGCTGGCAGCAACAGCTTGGTGTATGTACGTACGTGTCGTCATTTGTTTGAGATGATGAGGTATTGTTAGGTGCATGCATGTGGTGTGGGGTAGCTTTGCAGCAGTCGCACTTGCACGCCTTTTTTCTTTCGCTTTCATTCTTTGAGAAGACTCTCAACGAGACATTGAGTTGGATAATCATTAGGCGAGGGAAGCCCGGCCGTGTGGGCTAGCTACTTGCATGTGGCCTGATTAAAGTGAGACAACAGCACACTCACGCGGGACAGCAGGGGCAGGCCATGTGCTGCTGCAGGCAACCGCATGTGCAAGAAAGACAGAGAGCGAGGACCCCATGCGCCCGTGTCTGTGTGCGCGCAAATGGCCTGGGAGGACCCATGCGGCCATGCCACTGCACCGCCGCGCACCTCTCCAGTCTCCACCCAGCAATCTACTGCTCTCTTTGCTTTGCTGCGCCATGATCTGCCTCCCAGGCGCGGATGGCACGTTAGAGTGCGATGCGCCGGTGTACCCTTCCCGCGCTATATTTGTGTGTACTGGACTACTCGCGCTGTATTGCCGTATTGGCTGCCAGCGTAAACCAGAAATGCACGATCGTTCAGTACGATGCTTCGTGTCGTGTGTGCCTCCGTCTCCGCTCTCTCGGTCGTCGGTTGACGTGCACGAACGCTCGAGCTGTTTGGTTCGACGCGCACGTCTCTGCGAGAGAATCTCCGCATGTGCCCGGCTCTCCTCTGCCAGGTTCTTTGCGTGTCTTCCCCGGCCGTCTAGCTAGTTGCAGCTTCGTGTGTGCGGGCGGTTCCCGCGTCACTGCCACCGTTGGTGCTGGATCTAGCTATTTTGGTTGGTGGTTTTGCATTGCATGTTGTTCAACATACAGCCTGCTGGTGAGGCTTGATAATCGGCAACGAACTGCAACTGCCATGGCCCATGAGCGAGCTGGAATGCCGTTGTGTTTCTCTCGTTGCAGGGATTAACGTCTCGCTTTGGAAGTAAGGTGTAAGGACCACCGATTGGTTCGGTTCATCAGTTGATTATTTACTCACTCCATCTCAAATTACTCGTCACTCACTACTTCAGAGTTGTCATATGACGATGATTGGCCTTGTTTCTATAATCTGCTGGATCGATGAGTGTAACCACCTGAATTTTATCGTCTCTCCAGTGTATTTTCAGTATGCCAATATTTTTTTTTGAAAACCCGGTAAGCCCGGTGTGTCAGTGTATTTCATTTAAGCAAGGATTGAACTGTGTACATGTACGTGACCAAGCAGAAAAAATTAGAAGAATTACACGAGGGGGAAAAAAAACTAGACATGATCAGAGGAAGAAGAAACAGAGTAGCCGAATGAGTAGGATTAAGGAGTTGGGGTAATGAACTTGACAAAGTGCGTCGCTCCGGCTCTAGCCCAATCATAGCAACGAGGTCGGCCCATTTATCACAATATTGATCACATTGTACCATCGGGAAGGGACGGACACCACGGGTCAGAGCTTTGTGACGTCCCCGCCTCCCCGGTGCTGGAGCCGGCATAACAACATTCAGAGTTGCCGGTGCAATAAAATGGCACAGACATGACATCAGGCCTGCCGCCATCCACCACGGAGGAGAACTGATGCTATCCACACTAGCCTACTATAAAACAATTTTATACTTTTTTTCTTCTACTTTTACAATACATACTCTAAATTACATTGCGATACAGTATATACAGTGTACTTTACAGCGTACCACTACAAACGGTCTAATACCACACGGAGGTTGTCGATCCTCCTCGCCACGATCTCCTCTAAGTACCTACCATCGTCGACGTATCAGACTACACTCGCACAGTTTCACGGACATATTTTTTAGGATCACAGGATAGGTGTGTTGTTGTTCTGCTGTATATATACTACGTGCCATCTATGGTGGTGTTGAGTGAAAAATGACAAGGGAGTAGGGAACGGGCGGTAGCCCAGTTGGCCAGCGCGCTTGGTATGCGCCCGTGCTGCCAGGATTCGATTCCTGGTGCCCACTCTCCTTCTTAATGAATTGACAGTGCTCCTGCCCATAGTGTCCGGACCATGTCTTAAAAAAAATGAAAAAAAAATGACAAGAGAGCTGATGTACTTAGGAGCACTCAAGCACGAGTGAGCTAGTAGAACAGTTGGTGCATTTAGGAGCATCGAAGCACTAGTGAGCTAGCAGGACAACTGGCACATTTAGAAGCATTGAAGCAAGAGGGAGCTCAATTGGTTGTTACCATGTGATAGAACTAATTCGAATAAAATCATCCGCAGTAGTACGCTGTAAAACATATTAAAAAGCATACTGATTACATACTGAAAATATAAAATATAGTTTAGATAATAGAGAACACTTTAGAGGTTGCTGGTACGAATAGTCTAACATTCCTGTTGATGATCAAGAGGCCTTCCTGTGTTCTAATTCTGTGCTGACTAGTAGGGATACTGCTTTTTGGATGCTCGTTGGAGCTCTAATATCTGGACTTTTTGTCAATTTAATGATTGAAATATGTGAATCTAAGCAAAAATCAAAATCAGGCTCCGTTTGAAATGTAGGAATGCAAAACACAAGAATAGAAAAATACAGAAATAAACAAATCGGAGGAATGATGAAAGAAAGAAAACCACATGAATCAAAACCGAAAGAAAAGAGAATCCCTGGAGTTTGGATTGCAGAAAACATCATGCTCTTTTAATAGTTCAAATAGATTAACAATCTTTCAATGATTCCAGTTAGCTCTTGTAACATTCTTTTTTACACCTATTCGGAAATATGACTTTGGTTTCAAAATAATATAAAGTGGAGACGTGTACTGATAGAAAAAAATTGTGCCAAATATTTTTTTTCGACATCTATTACTACAACTATTTGTATTCAACATTAGATTTTTTCACACATCAATTGGCGCCAAACTTTTTTCTAGACCTCGGCCATGGAAGGAGAGAGACAGAGGAAGAGGATGAGAGAGCGAGATTTCCTTCATTTTACCTGGAGGATTTTCTTCCTATGAACTACACTGATTTGATTCCTTTCCTCAGCAAACGATATATGATTTCCTTCATTCCAAACATGACATTTACTTTCCATAGGAATGAGTTCTTCCTAAAATCCAATGAAAATACTGCATTCCAAACAAAGCCTCAATCATCATCACAACAGCCTAAGTGAACATAGAAAAAACTTGCGCGCATCCCATTTCAGGCTTTCAGCCATTCCGTTGTCACAATCGGAACAGTGGCAGCGCTAACGACACGAAGTTTCATTATAGCCACAACCCGGCAGCGTCTGACATTTTCCTCGCATAGCAACTCCCAACTTTCAAAGAAGTATAAACATGCGCTTAATTCCAGGAAAGGACGAGGAATTCTATCAGTCAAACTGTCCAGACAGGACTCGGATACAGTTTTGGATTTTGATCTGTATAAGCAAGGACATAGACAGGCGATTAAGTGTCAACCAGGGTTGCATCGTGCTGAGATCAGGCAGTCCCAAATGATAGGTCACCTGTCACTCAGACTCAGCTGGTAAAGTTTAGAAAACACAAAACGAAACAGAGCATCAGGTTCTTCAGGCTTTCACCCCCGCATCACCATATGTCCCAACTCAGATAATTGGAAAAGAGCAGGGATGACAGACATAAAGGCAATAAGTAATAAAAACACCAAAGGCCATCAGCAAGCCACGAACAGGTAACTCAGAACAAGTGGATGGAGCCTCGTTAGGTTTCCGCAGAAGAAAGCTTTTAACTGAAAAGTTAGATAGCAAGAAGAAGCGGCAACGGCGACATGATCACATGACCAATCTACTTTCCAGTGACCAAACAAGATAACGTTTCAGGCAACATCACACGGCATAATGCACAATGGCTTGGCATCAACAAATTGTAGCAGACAAACCTTTACATTTGGCATATACAAAGATACACAGAACTGGGCAAAAGCAAATCAATATTCACGGTGTTCCCACTAAGAATGTGACTGAAATTAGGTACCAGCAAGTGCGCAATCATCCTAGGAAGAAATAGCAAATCTGACAAACAAGAACATAACAATGGGCCATCATTGATTTTAGTGGAACTTCAGGACAATCAAATCATTACACAAATTCTTGTGATTCATATCATAAGAACCTGTTTTATGGAGGATATGAACAAATAAACCTTATGGTGATCAGCATTTATGATCTTACGCTATTCCTAAACAGGTAATAAGGTTGTATAACTGTATGGTTTTTCATACCACACCAGGCTCTGGACATAAGGCTCTGACACTACTTACAAACTTTGTAAGGTTCAAAAAGAAATCACTGAACTGAGTAAATCTTATTAAAACGCCAGTACATTAAGAAACAGTACATGATAGCTTCTAACTCAACAAAACAATCAACAAAAATATGGTAGCATGCCAACAAACCTTCTTTGGGAAAGCACAAGGTGGTCAAAACCAGACTAGTGACAAAGCCATTAATGTTCCAGGGAGATAGAAGAAGAACAAAATACAGAATACTAATACCAAAATATTCAAAGCTAAGGTTAAGAGTAGACACTACAAGGAGACACATTCCAACATAACAAAAAGTCTTGAAAAGAATAGATATCGATGATATCAGTCTTGCTATTTTGACTTACCTTCAGTTTTACCAATACCTAATCCCTTACACTAGGTGTGTGAACTCATAGGAATTCATGCCTAACCAGTGACTACTCATTAATATATGAACTTCGATTTATATCAGCAAGACAATGGACAACCCAGGGCCCTGCCTGAGCCTGGTTGCTTCAACAACATCACATTTTCTGCAATAGTAGACAGTTCACGAATGTGCAGTTTGTCTAGAGTATTATTTGACATCAATTCCAATCTCCCGACAATATGATTCTTCCTAAGACACTGAACACTCGGAAAACAGATTTCGCATAGTAAAATCAAACGGTAAACCATTTATGCACATCTAACCTTAAGGCTCAATCTTCAAATAGCACTTCACAGTGAATAATAATACCATGAAACACAAAAACAAAAAAAGCAAGGCTATGTTAATGTGAACGAAAGGCAGCCTTCTTTACACATCTCTGTTCGATTTCCATAGAGCAGTCCATACTTGAAAATTACAGATTAGAAACTAGCACAGTATTGCTCCTAGGAATCTAGCACGATACTCTTTATTAGAGTATGATCCACAAGATGCTAGTACGAAGCAAAGAGGCGAGAAACTTTACCCTTCCTCTAAGCTCCGAGCTCAAGGTTCTCCATCTGGATATTGCTCTTGAGCGGCACGTACTCACCGAGGTACCCTCCAAGGTGCTCGTACAGCGCAGTCCTGTCAATCTGCTGGTTGTGGAAGGCCTTGCAGGCGTAGTAGAACACGCTCTGCACGAGCAGCCCCAGCAAGTTGACACAGACCAGAACGCACACGAGCACGGCGCCGACGAGCAGCCGCCCGGGCAAGCCGAGCCCGAAGCTCCCCTCCTCACCGCGTCCCTTGACGACGGCGGCCCGGAACAGCAACGAGGTGACGCCGCACAGAGCGAAGTAGGAGACGACGAGCGTAGAGGCAGTGCCGGTGCGCCCCTGGAGCAGCTGCTTGCTCTTGGCCATGGCGGCAAGCCCGCAGATCGGCTCGAGCACGGAGATGACGCTGGCGAGGTGCCAGAGCGCGGAGATGTAGACGTGGATCCCTAGGAAGACGAAGACGACGAGGATGAGGAAGAGGAGGAAGGGGACGGAGGGCGGGGCGGAGGAGTCGGTGGCGTTGGGTACGAAGATGATTAAGAGGAAGAAGACGGCGAGCCCGAAGACGAGGTGGTAGGCGAGCATGAGGAGGGAGACCCAGATGAAGGTGCGGAGGAGGCGGGGCAGGATGGGCGGCAGCGCGGCGAGCGAGGAGGCGATGGATGCGGGCTTGGCGGCGTAGAGCGAGGCGACGGTGAAGACTGCGGCGGCGGTGGAGAGGAGGGAGAAGGTGAAGAGGACGAGGAGGTAGAGGAACTGGTAAAAGAAGAGGCGCAGCCACTGCGCGGACTCGGAGTGGATGCCGCCGTCGGAGCTGCTGCTGTTGTTCTGGATGCGGAGGAGGATGGGGTGGGTGAAGAGGGAGTGCGCCAGCACCGCGAAGGAGAGCGGGAAGACGAGGCAGGCGGTGAGCAGCGCGAAGGTGCGCGGCGCCGCGCGCGGGATCGAGGCGGAGACGCGGACCAGCTCCGCCGCGCCCAGCGACGCCAGGTCCTGCGACGCTAGCTCCATCGCCGCGGTTGCTGCCGGGGGGGAGTTCGCCGAAGTTTTGGAGGGGTTCGGTGGGGTGGAGATTTGGGCGCGGCGGTCGGCGGGGGCCCGGTCTCAAATTGCCGATGTGGATGGAGAAATCGGATGGGGATCCACCGAGAGGAGAGACGGCCGTGGCCCGTGGCGGACGAACCGCGTGGCAAGCGTGTTTTGTACGGGAGCGGACAGCCGGCGGGCGCGCAGGCGATTCTCGAACTACGGATCAGGCCCGGACGCTGCCGTATCTTACCGGGATGGATCTCTGGTCGCGTTGCGGTTGCCTTTAAACTCGCTGGGTGAGAGAGGCCGCAGTTGCGACGAGGCCACGGGTGACTTCAGGACGAAGTATGTGTAAAAGCGGAAACCACGACGTGTCGTGGGCTATACGGACGGTCCATATCAACTTATCAACTATTCGGACGGTCCGTATCAACTTATCAGCTATTCTGTCTATTCTTTTTATTTGTCATCAATTAATTTAAAAATTAATTAGACGACCATAAATAAAAAAAACAGAGTAAGTATATTCTGAAACAGGTGGATTAATCCTTTTTATTAAGATTATTGTGATTTTATCTCTGATTTTAACTGCATTTTTTATTTTACCTTTCAAGTTGAGATTTGTGTTTTATTCGCTTTCAATTTCCCACACCATCTTTTACCAGCTCATCGCTTTGGTTTAATCGAAAGACGATCTATACAAAACAATTTGGTTTTCATGTTTATCTTTTATATACACAAGAACACTACTTACAAATTCCTTGACACAATTACACAAAACATACGAAAACCAAGCTGAGGTTCTAAGTCTGTCTGCTGATGGATGAATGTCATTCGCGCTGCCTATCGAGTCTTTGTCCTCACAGAGGACACCGAAACGTATTCGTTCAGCAGACTCTTGTATTCCTCCTGCGCCTTCTCGATTTCGCGCCGTAGATTATGTTCCTGTTGGGTACAAGCAAATTGATAGAAGTTTGTTAGGCTCGTCCCGAACGAGTCTACGTGACAACCGCATAAAAAAAAATATTTACCTTGAGCAACAGCTCTCTCTCTTCAGTCTCAAATTGCGAGCACCTGAAATCAAAGCAAAATAAAGTTGTTTTCAACGTTAGGCCAGAATCGCTATCTGACAAATCCAAGTAAGAGATGCAGTTCAGACTTACTCTTCACGGAGCATCCTGTTCTCCAGCTTCAAAAAGGAAAACTCCCTCAGCTCTCGTTCCCCCATATATTGGCATACCTATTTCATTCCGAGACATTAGCTTTCAATGGACAAGAATGTATATATTCTGGTCGTACGAACAATACAACACGTAATTCCTCAAGTTCAGAGAGTGCACAAAATGAATGGGAAGGTTCTTTGTACTAACCTGATCACTTGAGTTCATGGAGCAGCTGCCTGCAACCAAATCATGCGTGGCTTGCCTTTTAAACGCAGTCACTAGAACAGCATCGTCACCTTTCCTTTTTCTTGCCTCTGCCGAGTCACTGCCAGGCACCATGGAACATGAACTCGTCTGGTCCATTTGCATGACCTGCAGACCTGATGGGGAGTGCCCCGTGGGTGCGCCTGGTGCAGCCGCATCTGTTCCTGCAGCCGCTGGTGTTGAACTGACGGCAGGGGAAGGAAAGGATTTTCGAACTGCATCCTCGCAGGGGCTGCGGGATCGCAAGGGAGTCACGGAAATAGCAGGAGCAGGTGCATTCCCCTCCAATGGTGGGACACCGGTGGTCCGTGGTGGAACCATTGCGAGGGGAGCAGGTGAGATGGGTGTTGCACGCGAGCGCTGTGGTTTCGTATATCCGACCTTGTAACAATGAATATCCCTGAGAGAGCATCGAAACATTGCATGTCGATCATTGAGCAGAAGCAAACCTGATGGGCAGTGCTAGTAGACTTGGAACAAACACTATTTTGCATTGCAACGGTATGTAGTTGCAACTTACCAATACTCGTTTGTCATCTCTTTCAAGCGGTTTATCAGTTTCTGATACAGCTGTGACTTCTCAAAGTCCTGCTTGTCATGGGTGGGTTTGATGAAGTCTGCCTCCAGAACTCCAGCAACACCTTTGCCTTTGCTGCCCGCAGTACTCAAAACTCGATGAAACGGCTGAAGAACATCAGATTTGTAAAGAAATAGGTTAGGCGATGCTAAGCCAAATTTTATTGTGGTTGTATATGCCTGTAGAATCCTTAAACAAACTGGATTATGATTGCAAGGGATAGGAAACTCACCAATATAAGGCGGTTCTTGTGGTATATATTAAATCCATGGATGCTAACGGTTGGAGCACCATTTAAAAATCCAATGCTCGTAAGAACCTCTATCTGAATTAAGCAAAATGGGTGCAAAACGGAGAAACGAGAACAAGAGAATTAGAAACTATTTACTCAAAAGGTAACAGTAAGTGAACAAGAAATGCGGTGAGGCTAATAAAAGAACGTTTTTCCAAGACAAACCTCCTTTCTTCCACAGACTTGGGGTTTATAACTGATGCATTCAGGATAAATTAGGTCAGCAGCAATGCAATGGCGTTCAACTTCTCGCCCACGGAGTATGATCTTGAAGTACTCTGGTAGCTGCAGGTACAGGATAGAAGTGTAGACCTGCAACATTCTAAGTCAGACACCAACTCACGAGTATCGTGCAGGGAGGATTAAACCTTATGGCACTCACCCGAAGAGAATAGCGCAGTCGACTTGCCAAATGATTCTCATTAACCCTTTTTGCAGAGTTATTGATTTTTGTTGGGTTCGGCGCGCCACTAATCATAATATCCTGAATTAAGCAAACAGCTACCTAGGATTAGCAGGTCGGCAGGGAATGTAAAAAGCTTGTAGGAAAGCTCTCTGATAACTTGCAACGTAGACAAATAGAAAGTAAGTTTAGTCATGTTCAAGAACAGAATGTCACCATAAACTGAATAAACAGTTGACCTTTTATACTGATGATTTATTCAAAATGGTTACAGTAACCCAGAGAAGGCAATGAGAAATTTAGAATTAAGAGCTGTCAAAGTAGTACATTCTTTTTTCATATGTAGTAACATCTAATGCTTACCTCTGGGTCCGAGTCAAAGTCAAGTTCCATATCACCATCATCATTGGACCACAAATTGAACACTATAATCTTGGTGCCATGTGGTCCAATGTCAGTGAACTGTTCACCAACCATAGATTAAAATAACCATTAGCATTTTGAATTCATATATTATTAACTATTTTTAAATGAGATTGTAAGCTATATTCAATGGTGGCAAGCAGATACTCGAACTTCTAATTCTAAAAAGTTTGTCAATTTTTGCAACGTTATTGCCTTTTACTTTTTTACGTAGTAAAATAAAGATTACGTCAAATGCAACATACATTATGCATCAGCTCTTCTTCTGTTGCAAAAGGGGACCATTCCAACAACACAGATAGATTTGAGGAAAACTGTTCTGAACCATGTCGCTCGAATCGCTTAGTTTGTCCAGTGAACAGATTGCACTTGTAATCCACCTAAGGAGAGAAAGGAACATCATCACATAAAAATCAGAGTGTTGTACTCCATAAAAGTAAAAAGCCATTTTGAGCTACATACCACAGGAAGTATAACATCCTTCTGGCCAGTTTCCACCAAGAAAGTGTAAGAAAGGAGACCAATGGATTGTGTAAGCTCGCTGATATCAACAAGAAATTCGGCGTTATTTCAATTGAGAAAAGGAACTAGTTGGCAGAAGAGGAAAAATAAAAATGGATACATACCCGCTCTTCGTGCAGCGACTAAAAACAATAACATCTGCCCCGAGCCGCATTGTACTAGTCTTGAATCCGTTTCCATCTAATCAGTTTAGAGAATGGGATATGTTAAACATACAGAGTTTTGGGAAGATGCTTGACAGGTTATAAAACTGAGTTGGAAGCACATACATTGTCCAATTGAAGACCCGGATTGTTTGTCAGAAAATCCAAAGCTCATGCAACGCCTGATGGAGTCAGGATCCATGCCTCCACCGTCATCTGTGTGATAATCAGAAATGATCCACTCTGTTAGTTTGAAATTTACGGGCACTAAATGCACTTTCATGAAAAGCCTTGAGCGAATTCTCTAGTTCATACAATATGAAACAGATCAGGAAAGTGTATAACTTCATGTTTTTTTTTGCAAAACTTATTGTTTTAGTTCTTCATTATCTGGATGAGATTGTTCACTTAAAAATGTGGCCAGATTAAGAAAAAGGAAATAAGGTTAGTGTTTGTGATAGTAATCAGAACCTTGAATAAGTAAAGCTGGTGATCCATTCCGGTGGTCAATAACTTTGTCCACCTTTATTCGAGTAGCGCCATAAGTTTGAACCTGTTTCATCAAATATAATTCAATCAGATATTCAAACCAGAATGATCAGGCGTGCAAATGAACAGTGAATCTGCTGGCTGAATCACCTCATCGACAGCGTTGTCTAATAACTCGGCCACGGCTGCAGCAAGGCAGAGGAACGAAGTGTAAGAACGCAATGCAACAGAAAGGTTTTAATCTGAATTCTGAAACAAGCCTGAAAGAACACAACGGTTTACCTCCAAACGGCCATTTATGTGAAGTAGCGTTGGAGTGGAGAAATTTGGGGTGAACGCACATACGATTTTGCACACCTGCAAATTGGAGCAAATGTTAGAGGCACGCAATCAAGTACGAACATAATTGACGACAGGAGCATACGACTTCTCTGCATAGCGACGTACTTTGAGGCTGTCGCGTCGAGCGCCCCGCCTCAGCATAATCCCCGGCGCTCCAGAAATTCCTGCATACCCGCGGGGCAGAGCAAATACGAGGAGCCGAAGTGCTCTCGAGCTCCTCGCCGTGGTTGCTCCTGTCTGCGCCACCTTCCGACAGGTCGGATGAGGCTCGGTTCAGGACGCATGCCGCCGCTTGCGAGTGCGGTTGCACCCCAGAGGCCCCTCGCGGGCCCAGCGGTAACGCCGTCGCATGGGAAGTGCTAGCGCCGTGGAGGCCTCGCACGATTCCGGGCATGAAGATCGAGAAGGGCTTCACGTCTCTCTGCGCATCCATGGCGACCGTCTTCACGTCGGTACGGCGGTTCCTGTTCATATGATCGAGAAGGACCGTCAGTCTTTCATGCCACGTTGCTGTCTCATTTATAATTCTTTTGAAAGGACTACTATGTAATCATACTCGGATGCAATTGTGCAAAAAATAAATTTGAACTTAAACTACCTCCACCTAACAGTAGTGTTTATACTGCATTTATGTTATCAGATGGAAATGTTTAAGTGTAAAAATGCAGTAATTATTAGATAAACATCATATGATTCAGATTTATGTTACAATCTGATTCGTCTGTTCATTATCTCCAATATGAATTGGAGTCCAAAACGGATTGAATTATTAGGATGAGCCTTGAAGAAGGAACGATATTTTCAAGAATCTTATGGGCCAAGTACAGTCCAAGTCCAGCACATAATGAAACTTGAACAAGAAATCTAGTTTTCCTTTTACTAGATATGATAAATAAGAAATGCTAATTTTTAATCGACTGAAATATAACGTCTGATCTATTTCAAGATTCATCGTTAGCCTGTTCGCACTCGTGGTCCTTTATATCGACTCTCCATACCATATTTTATAGTGATCTCTACAAGATCCTCACATTTGCAGTTTCGTTCTCCACACTCGTTCACCTCTAAGTCAAACATTTATACCAATTCTCTATTTTATATTATTTAAAACAGCTACCTCTTATTTTATTTTATCAATCAAGTATTATATTTCACTAATAATATGACAATAATTTACCAAAAATCTCTAAATTCATTATTTATTTCCTTTTATTTTTCCTCTCGTTATGTCACTATAATATATCCCTTTTTCCTTTTTTCTGCCTCTCATCTGATCTTTATCTACTCCCAGCTCTGGAACCTTTCCGTCTCTCTTGCCCTTATCCAACTTCTCTTATATTTTCCTCTCGCCGCTCATCTCTTCTCCCTACCACCCCCTCGTCTCCCGATCCATCCTCCTTGTTGTCCCTTCCCTCTCCGGGCTGGGTCTCTCCAGCTCATCGTCATACCTCACCGCCCCGTCGCAATTACTCGTGGGGCTCGCCGCCTCCGCGCATCGTCGTCTTCCCCCCCTCCTTGCAACGCCCACCAGCCGACCATCCTCGACTACGACATCCCCACCGCCTCCTTGCCGGCTCCTCTCTCTTCACCAATGTGCTAATATGAGAAAACTCTTTACTTCAGAAAAAAACATGGGAAAATCCAGAGCGCACAAATAACTATTCAAGAGGAAGACCATGACAGTCGGTCCAATGGTCTGAGGAGCCCAGTTGCCTCAAGGTGGTGCGGGCTCGATCCCCCACTCCCGTATCTTTATCTGGTATCGACAGCAGTTCAGTTTTCGAAAGAAAGAAGGGACCCAGTGCCCAGGTTAAAAAAAATATTCAAGAGGAAAGACATAGAGCTTTGATGGAGGACACATCGAGATTGTATATGCATTATTAAGAATAATAGAGTTTAGAAGGATGAAGCACTTACTTATGCCTCACGTACGTAGCACTTTTTAATCTTCCTTTTTCCTGGTTGTCTTCCAACTGCAGGTTTCACTTTGATATGGACCAGATCCAAGCACCTTCAAGATTTCAGAAGTAGCCTATGATCTGTTCACCAAAGCCCTTTCAGAGGCCGATTGATTTTTGACAGCGATGGTCAACTTGATGACAATGCCAAAGCCCTAGCACCTGCCAACCAAAAAAATTGAGAACGGTACCAGGAAACCAATCTCACATATTTATAGTCCTGGGAAGTACCCTAGATCTGTTTGGGCCATGTAGAGTCCAAAACGGATTGGAATTAGTAGGATGTCTTGAACAAGAAAAAAATATCTTCTAGAATCTTGTGGGCCAAGTAGAGTCCAGATCCAACACATAACGAATCTTGAACAAGAAATCTAGTTTACTTTTTACTAGATATAATATATAAGAAATAATAATTTTATTCAACTGAAATTTAACTTCTGATCTATTTCAAGATTCGTGAAAATTTTATTAGTTGTTTTTATGTTTTTAGGACTATTAATTATAAAACGATTATTGGTATATTAACTATGCAAATTATAATTTATAACTGTTCTTTATAATTCTCAAAAACAAAAAAGGGCTGCCATATATTTCTCATGACATCTGGACTAAATGTTGATGCATTTATTAGATCTTATCAGACTCCAATTCATACAAACCTTTTTGCTGGAAAACCGTGTGCATGAAGAAAACTGTTTTTTCCCGCATATTTAGGAGACCGAAATCTGGTCAACCAGAATCACGGTCGAATCGGTGTCGTACACGGCGACGCCGAGCTCCAGATCGCAGGTAATGAATCGACGAACCAGATCCAGATTGTAGAGAACTATAAATGGGCCAGCAACGTGGCCTGAAAGACTGGGCGGCCCACGTGAGGCCCAACCTGCTCGACCCTGCGCCCGCCAACGCTAGGCCGAGCAATCTCGCACCGGCCACCGACGCGGTCCAGCCTGCCTCCCGCCCCGATTACAATCCGAACACGCCACGGCGGCGCCGGCGCCGCCCCTCACCGCCACTCCCTCCCTTCTTCATGTCCATTACACACCTCCTCGCCGCCGGCAAACTTCTCAACGCCATCCGCAGGTCCACCCGCCCCTCCACGGCGCTCTACTTCTACTCCCTCTTCCGCCTTCGTCTCTGCCCCTGGGACCCCTACTCCGCGTGGCGCGCCGCCGTGTTCGCGCTGAAGCCTCTCTCGGCCGCCGCTTCCCTCCCATTGCTCTCTCACTTCCATGGACACCTCATCAGGTCCAACCTCCTCGCCTACCCACACGTTGCCTCTTCCCTGCTCCGCGCCTATTCTCTCGTCTCGCCGCCCGCTGCCCACCAACTGTTCGATCAAATACCCCCCACTACCTGCAACCTCTACGTCGTCAACATCATGCTCTCGTCCCTGTGTCGATCCTCTGATATTTATTCCGCGCGCGCATTTTTCGATGACATACCGGACAAGGACATTGTGTCTTGGTCGACCATGCTTGCTTGCTATTTTTCGCATGGTCGCCTCGCCGATGGACTTGCCTTCTTTCGCACAATTTCTTTCACCGCCGAAGTCGCTGCAGATTGCGTTATGCTCGTCACCCTCCTCAGGGCCTGTGCCTCATCTGGCTTGCTGCCACTGTTCTGCAGGGCCATTCATGGGTATGTTGTACGCCGTGACATCCCTCCTAATATCCACCTCGGGACGGCGCTCATTGATTGCTATGCCAAGGCTGGCCGCCTTGACTATGCTTCCCGTGTGTTTTCTCGGGTTCCTTTGAGGAATGTGATGCACTGGACTGCCATGATTTGTGGCTTGGTTGCACACCTGCGTGAGGATGAAGCTTTTCAGCTGTTTGAAGAAATGTGTCAAAGAAGAGTGCAGCCAAATGAGGTGACATTCACAGCTGTGCTTAGTGCATATCGACAAGCTGGGCTGGTGGATAGAGGGAGGGAGTTCTTTGAACTTATGGTTGGCAGGTATGGCCTTGAGCCAAATATACATCACTATGGGTGCATGGTTGATCTCTATGCAAAGGCAGGGCAGTTGGAGGATGCTTATGAAGTTATCAAAACCATGAAAGTGGAACCGAATGTCATAATTTGGACATCATTGTTAGTGGCATGCAAGACGTCCAAGAACCTTGACATTGCTGTGGAGGGGATAGAGAGAGCTTTGGCATTGGAGATATCCGATGAAAATGCTGGATTGTATATGTTGATATCTGACCTTTATGCTATGGCTGGACGGTGGGATGATGTTATAAAAGTTAGGAGATTGGTGGAGGACCGTAATGTGAAGAAGAACAGAGGTTTGAGCTCTATTAAAAGTGGATGAACCTCAGGATTTATCATCTGAGCAGTTGGCTTGGATCTACTTGTTTGGTAATCCAAAAGAGGAAATCATGTCGATTCAATCCAAAAGAGGAAATTAGCAAGATGAATACAAACTCCCACCCAAATCTTTTTGAATAGTGTTGGCACAGTGAGAAAAACTGCGTATGATTTGAGGCAATGATGCACAGATAATGGAAGAAGGATCTACAAAAACAGATGGTTGATGTGCATATGATACGAGGTCAACAATTTGTCTAAACAAGCCAAAGTACTAACTCATTGTTGAATTACTTAGGCTATTAGGATACCTTCAAACACACTTTTGCCGTTATAGTTTTGTGATTCTTATTTTTCCTCTTCTTATGCAGCTGCAGATGGTACATATGGATGTTTGAGTGAGCTGCTGCCTATGATTCCCACAAACTTTTTGCTGTTAACGGGTTTCCAAAGAGTATGGGATGGAAACTAACCTTTGGGCTTCATCCCCCAGTATTGACAATAAACTGTAGAATCATTTATTCAGGTGGTTTTAGCTAACAAATTCCACCTCCACTTTCTCCAACAGTTGTCCAGGTGTCATCCCTGCAATTTTGTCATTTATTTTGTGGTAGAGTTCTACATTCATTGATATTCCTAACGTGCGCCCCCATCCTAGTCGACAGATTGCTACTTGCATTGTGCACAACACCCTTTTTTCCGTCGTGTTACCGGTCGGCATTGTAAGCCCGTGTTCATATGTGTTTTGTTTGTACGGGGCAGGATCGGCCACGGACGGCTGGCGCCTGGAGGTCGGTGCAGTCCGTATATTGGGTTCGTTCGTGTATATAAACAAGCCTTTCGATCGCGACGGACAAGGAGAGGAGGGATGGGCAGTTCCGCCCGTTCCCACCGCGCGACGTAGAGCTCCACACACGCTGCCGTCTCGCCTTTCTTCGAGGGCGCCGCAGCCAGAAGATAACTATTGGTGCCTCCGCTGCCGCCGTGTCTCGTCTTTGTTGGTTTGTGTTGGTATATGCCCGCAACGGCCCGGCCGCGCCCGCGCTGCCGCTGCGTCTGTCTCGGCCTCTGCCTGGAGCAAACCTGCACGTAGCCACGACCGTCGCCAACATTTCGGCCCAAGGACGTGGGCGCGCCGGCAGTTGCCGCGAGAGATGGGTTTCCCGGCAGTCTCCGGCATCGTCGCGCTGCTCGTGTTCGCGCTCCTCGGCCTGTTCTCCGGCGTCGCGCGCTCGACGCCGCCGGCCGGCGAGATGTTGCACGAGAGCTACGCGGGGAAATCGGAGTTCAGGACGGTAAACCGGAAGGAGCTGGGCTCGTGCCTGAACCCGAGCCCGTACCTGACGATCAACGTCAGCACCGGCGGGGCGCCGCTCCCCGACGAGGTGTTCCTCCAGGTGACCGTCGCCGGCGTCATCAAGCCCGACGACTCCGACTGGGTCGCCATGATCACGCCTTCCAACTCCAGGTAAATCAGCGAACAAGAAGCTAGCATAGCATTTAATTTGAATGTCCTAATAGCTAGTGCAGTGTTCGCATGGATGAATGGACGATGAATGGATATCCCCGTGAACTATTGCAGTGTTTCTGGATGCCCTCTGAGTGGAGTTAACTACGTCGAGACCGGCGACCTGGCGAACCTCCCGCTTCTGTGCCACTACCCTGTCAAAGTAAGCTTTGCATGCTCTGTTTTTTTTTTTTTTCCATTTTAGACGAAGCAACGGGAGGCAAGCAACCCTCTTGAGAATCTTTGGGTGCTAGCTACGGTTCTTCACACGTTCTTTTCATGCTCGCCAATTGCTCGTTAATTAATTACCTGTACAAATGGGCCTTGTTGCTTATCGTGATATCAACGCATTGCTGTCCTCATCAGTCATCACGGTTTCCTTAGTTAAGAGGTTGCTGAGTTCACGACAACTCAACAAGACACAGTGTTGACAAGGACAGGTGCAACATACTCCCTCCGTCCCGAAAAGCTTGTCGCTTTGTAGTTCATTTCTGAACTACAAAGCGACAAGCTTTCCGGAATAGAGGGGTATATGGTTAACAGCCTTCCCTTCAAAATGTGGTTAACAGGCTAACTGAGAAGTAGTGTAGCCTCGAATGTAGTAATGCTTCACGCTTGTCCTCTCGTACCGTGCTCAACGAGCTAATGCATTGAAGCAATGAGCTTTCGAAAAAAAATGCATTGAAGCAATGAATGACGCGTCAAGACTGGATAAACCTTCGCTCAGCAATGGGCCAATTAACGGCCCAAGTTTAGATGGGCCGTATTGCACCCATCTATGGATGCTTCATCTGAGCTTGCGATTGTTGCAGGCCCAGTACCTGACCACCGACCCCGGTTACCTGGGCTGCAAGAACGCGGGGTGCGGCAAGCGCGACGCGTCCGGCGCCTGCCAGGCCCGCACCTGCGCCGCCACGCTCACCTTCCACGTCGTCAACTTCCGCACCGACGTCGAGTTCGTCCTCTTCTCCGGCGGCTTCAAGTCGCCGTGCCTCCTCAAGCGGTCCGGCGCGCTCCGCTTTGCCAACCCGGCCAGCCCGCTCTACGGCCACCTATCCAGCACCGACTCCAAGGCGACATCGGTGAGCACAACCTCCATCGGCGTCTCACCACATTTCACCTTGCTCTCTCTGCAAACTACTCAGCTATGTGGTGAGCATACCTGAGCGTTGGGCGCGTGGGTTTTCTGTCTTAGATGAGGCTTACGTGGGTGAGCGGCGACGGGAGGCCGCAGCAGGTGCAGTACGGCGAGGAAAAGTCTGCAATTTCTCATGTTGCCACGTTCACGAAAAAGGACATGTGCAGTGAGTACTCGATACATGTTTCTGAAGTTGCTGAAGGAACTGTTACAATGTTCCAGCCCCTGTTTTGTTAGATAAAGTCGTCTCCGTACAGGTATCGCCGTGTTGCCGAGCCCTGCCAAGGATTTCGGGTGGCATGACCCTGGATATATCCACTCGGCAATCATGACTGGGCTCGAGCCCTCTCAGTCTTACACTTATCGTTACGGAAGGTAGAGCCTGAGCTCTAATTGTGAGTTGTGGCTAAGACCATTGCAGACATCTGGTTAGTTATGAGCGATTATTTGCATTCGTATTTATTTGTGCAGCGATTCTGTGGGTTGGAGTGAGAACACCACATTCAGAACACCACCAGCTGGAGGTTCAGATGAGCTGTCCTTTGTGATCTTTGGGGATATGGGGAAGGCTCCACTGGACCCTTCAGTGGAGCACTACATTCAGGTAATGTTTTGTATATGGCGGTTTCATTTTATATAATGTAATGTTCATGGCTCACATAACACATTTGCAGCCTGGATCGATTTCTGTGGCCAAGGCAGTTGCTAAAGAGATCCAAACTGGAAAAGTTCACTCCATCTTCCACATAGGGGACATCAGCTACGCCACGGGATTTCTGGTCGAATGGGACTTCTTCCTTCACCTCATATCGCCGCTCGCTTCTCAAGTTTCGTACATGACTGCTATCGGTAATCATGAAAGGTGACATCTGCATTCAGAATCTTGCACCTTAAGTGTAATTTGAGTGATTCTGGATTTGCATTGTGAAGTTCCGCACCACTGTTAAATGAACCGATGTTGTCTTCCTCAGGGATTACGCAGAATCTGGATCCGTATATGTGACCCCAGATTCAGGTGGTGAATGTGGTGTCCCATATGAGTCTTATTTCCCCATGCCCTCTGTTGTTAAGGACAAGCCATGGTACTCAATTGAGCAAGGAAGCGTTCACTTCATTGTGATGTCGACTGAGCATGAGTGGTCGGAGAAGTCGGAGCAGGTATTTGAGCAACTAAAGATTTCCATTTTGTTCCAAAATTGGAATATATGATTTTTTTCTGAAAACTTTGTTCTTTGGGTAGTACAACTGGATGGATGAAGATTTGTCATCAGTTGATCGATCGACGACACCATGGATAATATTCATTGGGTGAGTTAAACTACAAAATTTAATCCGACAATAGTTTGGTCGTAGACAGATCAGGTGGAAGGTAGTTTGAATATGAGGCTGGGCCATTTTCGTGTGCTAGCTTCTCACTGTACATTCTGTAATGTGTATTGCAGGCATAGGCCGATGTATTCCTCCCATGGCGGTCTACTGCCCAATGTGGATTCGAACTTTGTTGCCTCTGTTGAGCCACTCCTGCTCAATTATCAGGTAAATGTCACGCTAAAAATCAGAATATGTTGTGGATGCGTTCGTGGGCCGCCAGTATGGCCGGCGTGGGGCCCACGACGCCCACAACCGGGCTGCAGCAGTCCTGCCGCACCAAGAAGATTGAAGATCCTCTAGAAGATCCAAGAATAATAGAATTACTCCTTTGAGTTGTTCTACCCCTTGGGTCACCGTGGCTACAAACCCTAACCCTAGCTGCCGTGACAACTCTTTCCCACCACCACGCTACCCTCTACGCAGCGATCCGACATCCTCCTCGCTGCTGCTCCCGCCCCTGCGCACCCCTAGGCGCAGCAGGAGGCCTCCACCCCACCACGATTCACAACATTTGGTATCCAGAGACTTCGGGGCAGCGACCATGTCCGGCCCCGTGGACGATCCTGGGACTTTCACCCTCCAAGATCTCGGCAACATGATGAGCAAGATGATGGGGCAGATCGACACCATCAACAAGCGCTTGGATCGCCACGACGTGCGCCTCGCACGCGTCGAGAAGGCGCCGGAGACGGAGCACTCCGGACAGGAGGACGAACAGCCGCACTCACGCGGCAGCCGCTTCTCCCGCGACAACGGCGGCGACAGCAACAACATCCATCATCGGCACCACCAGAACCGCACCGCCTTTGACGACAGTGGTCTGCGTCGTCACAAGGTCAGTTTTCCCAAGTTCGACGGGGAAACCGACCCGCTGCCCTGGCTCACAAAGTGTGAGTCATACTTTCGCGGGACCCGCACGATGCCTGAAGAAAAGGTGTGGCTCGCATCTTTGCACCTAGAGGGTGTCGCGGCCGAGTGGTACACCGCTCTGGAGCGCGACTGCGGCATCCTCTCCTGGGACCGGTTCGCGGACTTTGTCAACATGCGCTTCGGACCTCCGCTTCGCTCCAACGACCTTGCTGAAATTAAAGATCTTCGTCGAACGGGGTCGGTCGAGGAGTACCAGCGCCAGTTTCTGGTCCTTCTCTGCCACTGTGAGGACCTCAGCCAGCGCCAACAGATCAATCTCTTCACGGCTGGTCTGGGTGAGCCACTGCGTACTGATGTTGAACTGCAGTATCCGACTAACCTGCAGACCGCCATGAGCTTGGCCAGAGCTTACGAGCGCAGACTGACGATCACTGCAGAAGGTGGGACACAGAGGGGCGCCGCCTCTCAACGCGCTACGCGCCCCTCTCCTGTACCTCGCGCCTCGACCACGACAGCAAACGGTGGCTCTGCCATATCAAACCCGTCATCAACAGCATCCTCTCGTCCGCGTCTTAAGCGGTTGTCGCCCGACGAGATGGCAGCTAAGCGGGCAAGCGGTGAGTGCTACCACTGTTCGGAGCGGTACACGCCGGATCATAAGTGTTCCGGTCGGGGGATCTTCCTCCTGGAGCTCGACGACGACGACGACATTGACGCGACCATAGCCGACATGGGCATCTCGCTACATGCCCTGACCGACATCGACCTCGCCAATACGATGAAGCTCCAGGTCCACATCCGCGACAAGCTGTTGACCGCTTTGGTCGACACGGGTTCCACGCACACCTTCATCAGGGAGCCCCTGATCCAGGAGCTCGGTCTGGTGCTTCTGCCGCGACCAGGCGTCGGCGTTCGGGTCGCCAACGGTGACTCCATCTCCTGCACTGGCATTTGTCCACGTGTACCCTTATTGATTGCAGGAGATCGCTTCGACATCACGTGCTACGCTCTTCCGCTTGACGGCTTCGACCTCGTCTTGGGAGTTCAGTGGTTGCGGTCCCTGGGACCCATCCTCTGGAACCTCGCGGACCTCACGATGCAGTTGTGGCGTGAGGACCGCAAGGTGGTCTGGACGGGGCTGCGCAGCTCGACCCCTGTCTGCGTCTCTCTGGCGCCTCCCACGGATGTGATGGTCGCCCTATTGGACGGCTTTCAGGACCTCTTCGACGAGCCGTGCGGTCTTCCTCCTGTACGGCGCCACGACCACCGCATCAGACTCTTGCCGGGCACAACTCCTGTAGCTGTCCGGCCGTACCGCTACCCCCAGCTTCTCAAGGACGAGATCGAGAAGCAGTGTGCCGAGATGCTTCGCCAAGGCATCATCCGGGAATGCACCTCTGCATTCTCCTCGCCAGTGTTGTTGGTTCGTAAGGCCGACAGCACGTGGCACTTCTGCATCGACTATCGCGAGTTGAACGCCCGAACTTTGAAAGACAAGTTCCCTATTCCGGTGGTTGATGAGCTACTAGACGAGCTCCGCGGCGCGAGGTTCTTCACCAAGCTTGACCTCCGCAGCGGCTACTTCCAGGTGCGCATGCACCAAGATGACATCGATAAGACGGCGTTCCGAACTCATCGAGGCCACTATGAGTTCTTGGTGATGCCGTTCGGCCTCACCAATGCGCCATCAACATTTCAATCATTGATGAACGACGTCCTCGACCCCTACATCAGGAAATTCGTTCTTGTCTTCTTTGATGACATTTTGGTGTATAGCAGGACTTGGGCAGAACACCTCCAGCACGTCAAACAGGTGTTCCAGACACTCCGGACACACAAGTTGTTCCTGAAGAAGTCCAAGTGCTTCTTTGGCCAGGAGTCTGTGTCCTACCTAGGACACATCATCTCCTCTCAGGGCGTGGCAATGGACCCGACTAAGGTGGAGGCCGTGGAGCGTTGGCCTACACCTCGGTCACTACGAGCCTTGCGGGGCTTCCTCGGGCTCACCGGCTACTACCGCAAGTTCATCGCGGGGTATGGCGCGGTGGCTGCGCCCCTCACGGCCCTCCTGAAACGAGAGGCGTTCCGCTGGACTGATGACGCACAGGACGCCTTCTCTCAGCTCAAACAGGCATTGATGACAGCACCTCTTCTACAGATGCCAGACTTCGACAAGCGCTTCATCGTCGACTGTGACGCGTCAGGCGCCGGCTTCGGGGCGGTCCTGCACCAGGGTGACGGTGCCATCGCCTTCTTCAGTCGTGTCGTAGCTCCTCACCACCAAAAGCTACCGGCATATGAGCGCGAGCTGATCGGCCTTGTGAAGGCCGTACGCCACTGGCGGCCGTACCTATGGGGTCGCCCTTTCACCGTCCGGACTGATCACTTCAGTCTGAAGTATATTCTGGATCAGCGACTCACGACGATACCTCAGCATGCTTGGGTGAGCAAGCTTTTTGGTTATGATCTGCAGGTTGAATATCGGCCAGGGCGTCTAAATGGGGCGGCCGACGCCCTGTCTCGCCGCGACGAGGGAGACATGGCTATTCACGCCATCTCAGCACCGGTCTTCCCCCTCTTTGACTCACTTCGCGCAGAAACGACCACGGACAACCAGGCGCAGGAGTTGCGCGCCCAGCTCCAGGCGGGAGCTGCACCTGCGGATTGGGCTAAGCGAGACGGCCTTCTCCTATACAAGGGGAAGCTCTTCGTCCCCGACGCATCCTCCTTGTGGCCCTCCCTCCTAGCTGAGGCACACGATGGAGGTCACGAGGGCGTCTAGAAGACGGCGCGCCGACTACGCCTCTCCTTCTACAACCCGTCACTGCTACGACGGGTGCGTGAGTACGTTCGGGGTTGCGTCACATGCCAGCGCAACAAGACGGATCATCTACATCTAGCCGGCTTGCTACAACCGCTTACTGTACCTTCGGAAGTCTGGAGTGACATCTCCATGGACTTCATTGAAGGCTTTCCGAAGGTTGGTGGGAAGTCGGTAATCCTGACGGTGGTGGACCGCTTCTCCAAGTACGCCCACTTCATTTCCTTGAGCCACCCGTACAGTGCTGCATCGGTGGCACGGGTGTTCTTCGATGAGATCGTACGTCTACACGGCTTCCCTTACTCCATCGTCAGCGACCGTGATACCGTCTTCACCAGTCTGTTCTGGTCGGACTTGTTTCGGTTGGCCGGAGCCCGCCTACAGCTCAGCTCAGCCTTCCACCCACAGTCTGATGGACAGTCCGAAGTCATCAACAAAATCATTACTATGTATCTTCGTTGCTTGGCAGGTGACCGACCAAAGACTTGGCTACAGTGGCTTCCTTGGGCTGAGTATTGTTACAACACATCCTACCAGACAACCCTCAAATGCTCGCCCTTCAGAGTGGTCTATGGCAGGGACCTTCCAGCTTTTATTGCTTATCAACAGGGCGTCTCCAGAGTAGCAGCAGTGGATAAACAGCTGAAGGACAGGGACGAGTTCTTGGCTGAAATTAAAGACAGACTTGTGCAGGCTCAAGTCACCATGAAGAGCCATGAAGACAAATCTCGCCGTGAGGTGGAATTTCAGATTGGTGATTGGGTTTGGCTGCGGCTTCATCAAAGGACAGCTGTGGGAGTAATAGTGGCACCTCCATCTAAGATTGGTCCGAAATATTTTGGGCCATATCAGATATTACAGCGCATTGGTGCTGTATCTTACAAGCTTCAACTGCCCCCTCAAGCTAGGATACATGATGTCTTCCATGTATCCTTATTAAAGAAGTTTGAAGGTCCTGCTCCAACAATGGTGGTGCCTCTACCACCACTCCTCCATGGAAGAGTTGTACCTACACCTGAAAAGGTCCAACGGGCACGACTGAATCGAGGAGTTTGGGAATTGCTTGTCAAGTGGGTAGGTCATTCTGAAGCTGATGCATCATGGGGACAACTCGAAGACTTTAAGATGAAGCATCCCACCTTCAAGCTCGAGGACGAGCTCTTTGTCGGGAAGGGGGGAAATGTTGTGGATGCGTTCGTGGGCCGCCAGTATGACCGGCGTGGGGCCCACGACGCCCACAACCGGGCTGCAGCAGTCCTGCCGCACCAAGAAGATTGAAGATCTTCTAGAAGATCCAAGAATAATAGAATTACTCCTTTGAGTTGTTCTACCCCTTAGGTCACCGTGGCTACAAACCCTAACCCTAGCTGCCGTGACAACTCTTTCCCACCACCACGCTACCCTCTACGCAGCGATCCGACATCCTCCTCGCTGCTGCTCCCGCCCCTGCGCACCCCTAGGCGCAGCAGGAGGCCTCCACCCCACCACGATTCACAGCAGAATATATTTTGTGCCATAGTTCTGGTAAAAAACAGAATATATGTTGAGTAGAGTACGTGTTTGGCTCTGGGATGAGCAGGTGGATTTGGTTTTCTTCGGCCATGTACACAACTATGAGAGGACATGTGCAGTATACCAGAGCAAATGTAAAGGCATTCCGAAGAAGGACGCGAGTGGAATCGACACCTATGACAACAGCAATTATACTGCCCCAGTTCATGCCATTGTTGGTGCTGGAGGGTTCAGCTTGGACAACTTTCCAAACAAAGTACGAGATTCTGTAACACGTCATGCATACTCTTCGAGATTAACAATACGATTCGAAGGACAATTTGAAATCGTAACCTTGAATTGATATACGATGTACTTCTTTTAACACTCTTTTCTTGATGTCCAAATTAAGGGTGGGACCTGGAGCTTATCGAGGGTCTCAGAATTCGGTTACGCCAAGGTGCATGCAACCAAAACAGACATGCTGGTTCAGGTGAGCTCCTCTAGTTCTTTATTTTTCTCTGCATCATCTACCTTTTTGCATGCTCAAAAGAATACTTCAAGACTTAAAGGTATTAACACGAGTAATTCCCAAAAATGTGGAGCCATCAGTTTTGTACTTCTAAATGGTTCCACCTTTGTACTGAAATCTGAAGAATTTTTTTTATCTGATTTAACCAGTTTTTAAACTCAAATACTATGGAGGTACGTGACCAGTTTAAGATTGTGAAGAGTTCGGCAAAGAAGCCTCCGAGCATGATAATTCAACAATAGCTAGCCGGAGCTCGTGAGAAAAACAGGACGGAACTGGAGCTATTTCTACAGTGTAAATAGGTGTTGATTACAGATGAGTTGATATTCTATAGATACCTATATAGTATGTACAAGGTCTCTTCGACATCCGTTTCCTTTTCATGCATTTCTAGTTTCTCGTTAGTTGGACTAAACGAATAACCAGCACAATTGTGTGCTAGATCTGTATATATTCTCTTTAATATAAAATAATAACTTTTGTGAATACATCATGAGTACAGTTAATGCATACAATTGAAGATGAGTAAAATATACTAGAGGCACATGAATTCATTTCTACTTTAACTTAGGATTAGGATTAGGTATATGATTTTTAATTTTCATTTTCATTTTCATTTCTACTTCCTATGTGTCATTTAGGATTAGGTATATGATTTTTTTCTTTATAATTATAGGTTCATGAACTTATTAAGTGGTATACTCCATGCCCATACTTTTTCACGGACGTGGCATGGCAATTATCCGAAATTTTGGGGTTTCTAAGAAAGCTACCCTAAATTGTACCCAAAATTTTGAGTATAAAAAAGTTGGGATACCTGCAAATTCTGGTTCGTATTTCAGGTCACCCGTATTACTCCAAAACAGAACACATGTTCTATATTACACCAACAAACACAACAAAAAAGACAATGGCGGACTTTGCATTCGAGCGGCAAAAATAACATTACAACAAAAATACACATAACAGAATAATAGCAGCAGCAAAATTAGCATTCCAGCAACAAAATCATCAACAATTCGGGTAATTTGTGAATTATGGTGCCGCAGATTGTAACCAGATTAGTCCCCTCCTCACAGTATATTACCTTCCATCAGATCGAATTGCAAAGAGCACAATAGAATAGGGATGCTTATAACGAGCTCTCGCATTTGCGTGTTGATGCTAGAGATCATGAGTGCAACCGCTTATGCACTAACCCTGATACATGATAGAAGCCGTTGTAACCTGCCCCTCTTCTCTAACCGACTTCGAAGTATGGACAATGGACATGTAGCACACCACTTGGAAAGTACATGCATCTATGACTGCAAATAAAAAGTTCATTGACCTAATTGACACCGATGGACTAGTTCATGAATCTAGAAATACAAAATACTCCCTTCATTTTTTTTATTTGTCACCGGTTAGTTCAAAAATGAACTAGCCGGTGGAGGGAGTACAAGTTTATGAATTCTGATAACACAACTGTATAAATTAATGAACCCGTGCTGCGTTTTACTCATTGAAGATTGCTGGTATAGTTGAATAGCACATAAAAATAGCTGACTGTAAGTGATGCTCTTTTTTGAGAATATTCTTTCATATCTGTTAGTTTGTTCCCTACGTAATGTTTTCCATTTAATGATTGTTCATGGTGTTCCTGGTGTGACTCCATGTCCAGTTCATTTTTACAACATTTCCTTACCCTCACCTCCAATTGATTTCGTCGACGTCCACCTCCAGCGGTCCAAATTAAGGGGGGCAGCTGTGCGCGTGCCACCTCCAGCAGTCCCTCTCAATCCATTCCTCAAGCCATTTATAAAGTTGGCTCACGGCCGGCACATTCCAGCGTCCAGTTCGGCTGGTGTGTGGTATTGTGTCGGAGGGCGCGCGCGCGTGGCGGTAGCTGTAGTAGTGATGGGTCTCTCCGGCGTCGCATGGCTTGCGCTCCTCGCCCTCTTCGCCGCCGTCGTCGCGTGCTCATCAATGCCGCCGCCTCTGCCGCCGCCGCCGGAGATGTTCCACGAGAGCTTCGCGGGGAAGTCGGAGTTCAGGGCGGTGAACCGGAAGAACCTGGTATCGTGCCTGAACCCGAGCCCGTACCTGGCGATCAACGTCAGCACCGGCGGGGCGCCGCTCCCCGACGAGGCGTTCCTCCAGGTTACCGTCTCCGGCGTCCTCTGGCCCGACGGCGACGACTGGGTCGCCATGATCACGCCTTCCAACTCCAGGTACGGTAAATTTTGGAAACAAGTAGATTAGATTCAGTTGACCATTTCCCGGCATGCAGCGTGTTTCAATCGTTTTACTTAACGGCTTCCCGCGAATGGACGCATGCATGCGCAGTGTCTCCGGATGCCCTCTGAACGGAGTGAACTACCTCGAGACCGGCGATCTGGCGAATCTTCCGCTCCTGTGCCATTATCCTGTCAAGGTGATCAGCTTTGCATCCATGCTGCTGTTTTTTTCTTCCTGCTCATCTTTTTTTTTTTGTTACTCGATCCCCTTAGCTACTGCTATAGAGCAGTCGCTGCAATTGGTATACGGACTTATTCCTGTCATATTCAGGTTTTCCTCTATTGTCCGTTCATAAAAGTTTTCCTCCATTAATAGGTTGGTGAGTTTACGAAAAGCCAGTTCTAGTACGTATCCTGCATAATGACAGTAATGACACAGTCGAGTACTACCGAATAATGCTATGCTACATGCCCGTGTCATCAGGCTCATCAATTCACGATAATCCATCCAAGCCTAAGCTAGCGTTCAACATCGACCATATGCATGTATCTCGACGTGCCACTGGGTCTGTCCGACTCGGCGGACGGAAATCCGCTCGTAGCCCATCCCCTTCCTCCTTCCTCTTTTTCCTCTCCATGTCTGTTCGCCGTCGACGTGCCCATCTACCGTCACCCGGTCTCCGGCTAGCTGGTAGCTGCCACTGCCCGCATCAGCCGCCAACGTCTTTACCGTCGTCGCGGCTATCCGCTCCGCCACACCCTTCCTCCCCCATGGCTGGTCGTGTGCCCGCCGCTTCACCACCATGCCTCAGATGTCTGAAATGTGGGCCTAAAGACGGCCCAATTCATGTGGACCGAAATACTAAACCACGCATGTGAGTGCAGGCCCAGTATCTGACGACCGATTCGGGCTACCTGGGCTGCAAGAACGCGGCGTGCCAGAAGCGCGACGCGTCCGGAGCCTGCAAGGTCCGCACCTGCGCCGCCACGCTCACCTTCCACGTCGTCAACTTCCGCACCGATGTCGAGTTCGTCCTCTTCTCCGGCGGCTTCGCGACGCCGTGCGTCCTCAAGCGGTCCGGCGCGCTCCGCTTCGCCAACCCCGCCAAGCCGCTCTACGGCCACCTCTCCAGCATCGACTCCAAGGCCACCGCGGTGAGAAATCGCCACACCGTGCTCTTCTGCCATTGCATCTCTACGGCACTCACTCATTTCTCAGCGCCTGATGACGCATGGTTGTTGCAGATGAGGCTCACTTGGGTGAGTGGAGACGGGAGGCCGCAGCAAGTCCAGTATGCAGGGGGCATGTCTGCTACCTCTCAAGTTGCAACGTTCACGCAGAAGGACATGTGCAGTGAGTGCTCATATTTTTATTATAACATGAAGATGAAGACAATGACAGTATGCGATCACGTTAGCTTTTGTGATTCCTTTTATAAAAAATTGACTGGATGTAGGTACTCCTCTGTTGCCGAGTCCTGCAAAGGATTTCGGGTGGCATGACCCAGGCTACATCCACTCGGCCGTCATGACCGGCCTCCAGCCTTCCCAGTCCTACACCTACCGTTACGGAAGGTAAGTCTCTTGTGACTTGAAGATTCCTGCAACCATCTGAACATTGTCAGAACTAGAAGTACCGTAGATGCTGCTAACATGGCAGAATGTGAGCCATTTCTGAAGTAATGTTCACATTTGGTACCTTTATTTCTCGCTTGTGCAGTGATTCTGTGGGTTGGAGCGAGACCATCAAATTCAGAACTCCACCTGCCGCCGGCTCAGATGAGCTATCCTTTGTGATCTTTGGGGATATGGGGAAGGCTCCACTGGATCCATCGGTGGAACACTTCATTCAGGTAGTAAAAATGTTACCTCAATGCAAAACTGCTAAAGATGGGACCTTTTAATGCAAATTGTAGCTTTCCATATGAGACACACACATTGTATCAAGGTCCAAAAAAAGACACAAGGCCATAATTGTAGTATTAATTGTACGCATTTGCAGCCTGGATCCATTAATGTGACCAAGGCAGTGGCTAAAGAGATCCAAACTGGAAAGGTCGACTCAATCTTCCACATAGGAGACATCAGCTATGCCACGGGCTTCCTGGTCGAATGGGACTTCTTCCTTCACCTCATCACACCACTTGCTTCTCAAGTTCCATACTTGACAGCTATCGGTAATCATGAAAGGTGACCGCCTCCTTAAGAATTCAGAATAATTTTTATTTATCAACTTAATGAATTCAGAATTGTATACTTCTGTGTAATTTGAGCAACACTTAGTTTACATGTGAACTTGAGCACCATTTAAAATTGAACCTATGGTGTCATCATCAGGGACTATGCAGACTCTGGTTCTGTGTATGTGACCCCGGATTCCGGTGGTGAATGTGGGGTCCCCTACGAGTCCTACTTCCCCATGCCTTCTGTCACTAAAGACAAGCCATGGTATTCGATTGAGCAAGGGAGTGTTCACTTTGTTGTAATGTCAACCGAGCATAAGTGGTCGGAGAAGTCAGAGCAGGTATATGGTCATTTGCAATTTTTCTTATCTGTTTTGAACTGAGAAATTTATGCGTTTTTTCCTCTGAAAACGTTCTTGTCTGAGCAGTACAATTGGATGAATGAAGCTTTATCATCGGTCAATAGGTCACGAACACCATGGGTAATCTTCATTGGGTGAGTAACATTACATATCATAGTATTTTTTTATCACCTTTGCTATGGACACATCATGCCTCTTATAAAAATGCTGCAACCAGAGCTTTTTTGTTTGTGTACATTTGTACTCTATATTCTGTATATAAGATATAAAACAACCCGTGACTTCAACTTCAATGACAAATACAGACATAGACCGATGTATTCATCCTATGCTGGCATACCGATCAATGTGGATCCTTTTTTTCTAGCCTTTGTGGAGCCACTCTTGCTCAAGTACCAGGTAAGAAATCATACTGTGAAATTGAATTGCTTGTGAAATAAACAGTCATGTGAACCAATATGCTTACTGTTGCGACATGTTTTGATTTTCGAGTGAATAGGTGGATTTGGTATTCTTTGGCCATGTTCACAACTATGAGAGGACTTGTGCAATATACCAGTGTAAATGTAGAGGCATGCCAAAGAAGGATGCTGGTGGAATTGATACCTATGATAACAGCAACTATACTGCGCCAGTTCACGCCATTGTTGGAGCGGGAGGATTCAGCTTGGACAACTTCCCTAAGATTATTATAGTAAGAGTTATCATTACATTTCTTTCGGAAAAATGAGTTATCATTACATGTATTTTATATGTTCTCCTACACGATTAATTCGTAATCTTGAAGAAACAAAGGTTTTAACAGTGAATGCTCAGGTTTGAAAGACAGTTGAGATTGAACTAATAATTATTAATTGATGGTTCACAATCTTGTTTTGATTTCCAAATATTCAGGGGAAAAGGTGGAGCTTATCAAGGGTTTCAGAGTTCGGGTATGCCAGGGTGCGTGCGACAAGAACTGATATCCTGGTCCAGGTCAGTTTTATGTTTATATTTCCTAATCTGTCTTTCTCGCCATTTACATGTTTAAAATTATAGTTCTGAGATTGGAAATGGTTGATAATGAACATTCCTATTTCAGCACTAGTAACATAACTAACTTATATGTACTAATGTGGAACAAAACGCCACTTTGGTGTTTGTAAATGGCCGGAAATTCGCAACAGAGTCTGAACTACTGTTGCCGTATTTTCTTCAGTTTGTAAACGCAGGTACGATGGAAGTTCGGGACCAATTTAGGATTGTGAAGTGAGGCCCCCAAGGACGTAACAAAACCTGACAATCCAATAATAGTTGCAGCTCATGAAAAAGAATATGACATTGGAGCTATTTCTATTTTTTGTTATGATATAAATTCGTGTTGAAATGCACATAGCTATGTACTCCCTCCGTCTCTAAATACTCACAAGTATTTAGGGACGGAGAGAGTGCACTCTACATTCTCCAGTTACTAGTGTACATGGTTATGATGAAATTTCAAACAATGGTTACAACTTTTCGTGCAAAGTATTTTGACTTCTGAAAGTTTCATGTGCAATTTTGCTAGTTCCGAACAGCTGACTTTACACTGAAAACTTTCTATGTTTCTGCCATTATGTCGGCAACAAAATGCTCAGGCTTCACGTTCAAAAAAAAAAAATGCTCAGGCTACATACCCACAAAACCAAACAGAGGCAGAACAAGGTTCACAAATATACAGAATGGTCGCCCGAGCAGCTTTGCTCGAAAAAAAATAAAAACTATGTGGGCAACTAAGCCCTGCTTTTCCCATGCCATAGAACGGAACTGCACCATGCTCCTTTCTTTGCAATGTTAAATCTTGAGAGATGCTCTCTTCTTTCTTAAAAGATTGTTACAGTGACAATCTTTTGAGAAAGAGAGAAGTATATAACAAAGTGAACCATACGGTTGCAACAGAACGGCACCACAGCTACACCGAAATCGGCCAATTGAAAGTACTCCATCCGTCTCTAAATACTTTTTGCTTTATAGTTTAAAAATAAACTATAAAGCGACAATTATTTATAGACGGAAGGAGTAGTGTAGTGAAGTTTGTGTTCATATCAAGTCTGCCGAACCAACACGGCAACATCCAAGTCACGGCATTGTATTATACCAAAACACATCTCGGTTGTACAGCTGACAAATTTGAAGCGAAAGCTATCCGGCGTAAACTGAGGCATCCAGGGACCGTGCCTCCATAATATGACGTCTGAACCTGTGGTAAAACCAAGGTATTACATGTCCTAGCAGTATCAGATAGGATTGATACGCGTTGCCTGACGCATGCCTCTACTGTATACCTTTGTCTTGTTCCAAACCATGACGACCCTATTTTATTAGACCCAACTATTCCACTCGACTATGAACACTATAAACACACTCAGAGCTAAGCAGGCAGCTAGCTACTCCAATTTTACACTTGCAGTGGCAACAACGAACCAGCTCTGTCACTCACGATGGCAAGAGCAAGACTGTTCCTTGCATGCCTGGTTCTCCTTAGCTTCGTTATGTCGGTCGCGCCAGCAGCAACGGGCGGCAACAACTGCGACCAGGACCTGCAGGACTTGATAGCCGACTGCCAGGGCTACGTGAGGTTTCCTGCCGACCCCAAGATACCGCCGTCGCAGGCCTGCTACGCCGTGATCCAGAGGGCGAACATACCGTGCCTCTGCTCCAAGGTCACTCCCAACATCGAGGCGCTCATCTGCATGGACAAGGTCGTCTACGTCGCCAGCTACTGCAAGAGGCCTCTCCAGCCAGGCTCCAACTGCGGAAGTAAGTTTAGCGGTATAGTATACCAGCAGCACATCCAGTTTCCACATCTGAATATTTAGTTGGCTTACGTTGTTGCAACTGCTTCGATCTGCAGGCTATCACGTTCCTGGACCGCAAGCTTGATGCTCTCTTTTTCGTCTATTATTAAGACAACAATGGGTGCTAATAATCTACCTTCACTAATGTATTGTTGTCTCTCTGTGTACGAGTTAATACGAAGACGTAGAGTCTGATTTTCATACGGTCTCTTGAATAAAATTTTGTGTGCTATACGTTTAAGAGACGTGTTAACGTGAGATTGTACTGTTGTGTGTTGTTCTCCTCCAGTTGAACGTGGCCCTTGCTAGTATGAAATGATTTCTTACCGACCGGCGACCGGTAGTCCGGTACTATGCGCCACCCCGAGAGCACGCACCGTCCCCGCGTCACTTGCGGGCTGCAGCACACCTGCATATGCGTCCACGCGCGCCGAGCGTAAAAGGTGCCTTGATAAGCATACGGCACGGCGATGTACGAATGCCGGATGCCGGCGCCGCCATCGCCTCTCCCGTGGGTGCCGCTACGTCGCTACCCCTCGTCGGCTAGTCGCGCCCTTCTTCCTCGACTACAGCTCCGCCTCCTCCTCCGCGCGCCAGCTGCTCGCTGACGACAGTACCCCTCCGCGCTCGGTCTCCTCCTCCGCCAGCTCCCCGCTGACGACAGTACCCCTCCACGCTCGGCCTCCTCCTCCGCCAGCTCTCCGCCGACAGCGACAGGTGTCGTCCCGCATCGCCGCCTCTTCGTGTTGTTCTGCTCCGCGTCCGCCTGCTCCGGCGTGGGGCTGGAGGCGGCCGAGGAGGAGAGACTGGTTGAGAAGGTCAAGCTCGGGATGATGCGCGCGCGAGCGTGCACAAGATAAAAAATAACAGGGGATGGTAGTCATGCATCAAGTAAGACAGGAGATCAAGCTTTCTTCCAGCCATTAGAGAAAGGACTTCCTAACTTACAAATCAGTCAAGACAATTGTCCGCACCAGGCACCATCTGCATTTTTCACAACAGCAACATTGCAGCTGCAATACAGCTGTAAACCAAAGCTACTGGGCTCTAGATATATACTCCCTCCGTCTCGAAAAGTTTGTTGTTTTATAGTTCAAAAATAAACTACAAAACAACAAACTTTCCGTAGTACATTGTGCATAAGGTAGAAGATGCTTTTGTGCCTTTAGACCATCAGAAGTAGTTTACGTATAGAAGATATACTGAAAGTATAAAAGGATAGAATAAGTTTTAAATGAAACCAAGACCATCTCTGCACCGTTGGATTGCAACTGGATACATCAGATCAGCTGCTACAGAAAATTCCGCTACAGTATTTTGCTCAGCACGGTACGCTTGCTACAGTGACTAAAGGCATGCACACTGTCATACAAAAAAGGACGTCATGGCTCAACAAAACCGTCACTAGGTTGGTAGTTACTACTATTTACAGCAAAATTTAGGATTATCTTATTCTATCCTAGCTCTATTCTCTTTAACTGGAGATTCCCAGCATTGCAGGTATCAGCATAAATGACACCTCTAGAGCCAAGAAATGAATGACAGAGATAACCTTTGCATCTATCAATGCGGCAAGGCAAGTCCATTATAACTCACATAGCTAGTGACTGCTTGGTATAAGCAGCCTGCTCGTAGGGTTGATGCGTGTCATTTCTTACTCGGCAGTGCCTCCACCCATCATTTGCACCATTGTGCTCATCCGCCTGGTATTTTGATTTCATGGGTTTTGCATTAATGGGACCTCCTCTATTCCTGTTGTTCCTTCTGCCCGGATCATTGCTTCGCCTTCTCCAGTGTCCATATGACATGCCCTGGCTGTCAGGCACATCATACCTATCTTTATGGCTATCAGTCTTAATAGCTGCAGAACCCCAACCATAATCATGTTTCCAGGCATCCTGGGAGTCATCCTTCATGTTCCAGTTGACAAAGCAGGGATTTGTCTGCTCCCCCCAACCGTTTGTCTGGTCTTGCTGTTCCACATACATGTCCCAATTTGCTGAGCTTTGCTGAATAATTGTTTGAGCAGGCTGCTTGACATGACAATCCCAGTTTAGCGAACTCTGCTTACAGTTCGCTTCAATAGACTGTTCCAGATGATTATCCCAGTTTACAGAGCATTGCAGGCCGAAGGTGTTGCATGTTTCCACATCACCCCATCCTGTGACCGGAACTGGCTTATCTGTGAAAATAAAGGAGTCCCAGCCATCAGGAGCAGCATTGTCCCTTTTGGGAGCAGGTCGTCGTGACCTCTCCAAATCAGCAACCAATTCAGGATCAAGACGTACATCTGGATTGACTATGTCAATATACAAGTTTGGATCAGGCAGAGGGATATCACAAGGTTGACCATGATATTCAGCACAAAAGCGGGCCTTCGCGTCCTCAAAAGCCTCTAATGCAGCTGAATCATCCCATTCAACCACACTTTTGTATAGTGACATCAACCTCTTGGTCTCACAAAGTTTACCCCAGGGGATAGCACAAGCATCAGTGCAAAATTTCTTCTCCCACAACGGAACTGAGAAATTTCCAACTCCTGGAAACCACACATAAACCATGATTTATGAGCCGGGTTAATTTATGCAAAAAATTATCATAACTGAAAACTATTCAGAGAAAAAGAAGACCTGCTCAATCCTAGATTAGAGCACCACAATTCTGGGCTTGATATGTAAGAACACTAATCAATAAAAACACAAAAAAAGGAATATGGCAGAGACAAATAACAAAGCAAAGTAAGGCACGAACAATATAGCAGCTATAATTTTGAGCAGATGAAACGAAAAGCTAGGGGCACTTTTGCTTAAATTAGATGACAAAATATTGAGACTACACCAAAGTTTGATATGTCAGAAGAAAAAGGGGGATCCCACGACAAATAGAAGTCCTAATAGAACTGTAAAGCATCCATAAAACTGACTAGCGATACAGGTTCTCTAAGTAAAAAATGCAGGTTCAGTTTAGGCCATTCAAAATGGGGTCAAGGTCATCAGGTGAGTTGAGTACATTTCACCAAGGGACAGAAAATGTGAGCTTCCATAAGCTCTAACTAAGATTGTCTCACACTTGCATAACAGTTTCGGCATCACATTTTAGCACTTTCAGAATACTATTTCAGAATTATTGCAAAAACAGCAGAGTGCATACTCTCTAGACAGCACGCAATCATCGAACACATGACTGGACTCATCAACCAACCAGTTGAAATTATAACCACAGCTCTAAAAAGCACTGCACCACGTCATTTTGGTGAAGCGACTCACATCCTCCATACCTACCGCCATCAGCGCAGTACCAAACGCATCACCAAAAACGGCATCACCTAGTGGCAGGAACTCGCCAGAGGCAAAAATTTTACGCGAAATGTCACCGCGTGCCACATTGCCGTGGAAACGTGGATCAACGAGAAGGTGGGGATTCGCTACCCGATCCTGACAAGGACACGGACAGGTTTCAGCACGTAATAAAAATTCCGACAAGGGATACCGCCGACCCATGAACAGAACAACGGTATTTCCGCCTTAAAAAGAAAGAAAAGCAGGGACAGAACAACGACGCGGTGACGCACCCATCCAACCCAAACCGAGAGCGACCGAGCAAAATGTAAAGGTTCGTAAACAGGACGGGCACCGGCTGAGGAACGCACCACCGTTGGAGCGCGGCGGGCGCCGAGGCTTGCCGGTCTCCCTGTAGATCGGCCGCCTCTCCGCCATGGACGGCCAGCCGAGAAGCTCTCTCCCTCAGCCTCCGCCCTCCAGAACCCGCGGGGAAGGCGCGCGCCACCAGGATGCGTGCGCCCCGCGGAGCGACCCGAAAGGCACCGGTTGCCACCCCCTCGAACGGCTCGCGCGCGCGTCCGGTTACTCAGGCGTTGGGTGCGTGGGGGAGCGGGAACGAGTCGGTTCCGCGGCGAAAGCGACGCGGGCGTGGGGGAGGGAGGCGGGGCGGCGGGCGAGGCCAGGAGAGGAGAGGAGATGAGGCGGTTTGCCGGTTTCGGGGGCGTCGTTGGTTTCGCCCGCAGCCGGCGCCGAAGTGAGGAAGAGAGAGAAAGGGGGATGAAAAGGCTGGGCTTTTTTATCGTGCGATCGGTAATTTTTCCGGGATGGAAACGAAGCGTGTGCCGCCACGGAGACGGGGAGACCTCTCGTCTGGCGCTGGGATTTCCTCCGTGTGCTGCTTCGGTCCGCCGGCCTTTATCCAAAGAAAGAGACATTGCTTTTTTTTATTGACGAAAGAGGCCTTGGTTTGATGTGTCTTTCTTTAAGTAAAAATGAAAAAAATAGAAGAGGTGAATTGAATGGATCTAAAAAGTTTGAGGAGTAAATTAAATTAAAATTTTCTTCCGTGATTAAGTGAACAAGGTTGATATTTAAAATTAGTAAAATAGACTTTTGCACGGGTAGCTCGGCGAAGGGTAGAAGATCATGGTCACGACGGCACAACCAGCTCGTTTGCACCAACCATCACTCAGCTGGATGAAAACCGAGCTATCCGCGCCCTTGCAACACTGGAGAAACAGGAAATTTTCTTCTGGGAAGGTGTCGAATTTTTTTGACAGAGTGAACTTGTTCAAGATGCACGTGGCACACATGCCCAGACACACCTATAATAAATCTACCTGCCGACGTGGTACCCAAGTCCGCCATCCCGGCCCAATCCAACCAGCCGCGCGCGGTTACGGGTTGGGCTGTGTCTAAACCGCTGGACATCGCTACGAGAATATGTATTGGTATTTTTTTATTTTCCCGTCTTGAACAATCGTGTTCGTATTGCCTGAGAAACGTAGACCTCCGTTTAAAACAGCTCGTGTTGGGAATTTGTGGGAGCAATATAGCTTTGAAAGTCGTTTATGAAGCAAGGGAACATAAACCGAATAGCGAATACACACTCTGTGCTGAGGAATGATAAGGTTTCATCGAAATGACGAAACGAAACATTACAATGTTGCAAGAACCTTTTAAATTTTATAAACTTCTCTTTTAGTCCTCCTACTCCCTCCGTTTCAAAATAATTGTCACCAATTAGTTCAAAAATGAACTAGTCAGTGATAATTATTTTGAAACGGATAGAGTATAATGCAAGGGCAGGGGCAGTACAGCTGTCCCATTTAGCTTAACAAAAAAAAAAAAAAACAGTGCTACAAGAAGGTGCATGCATGCATCAGGGAGCATCTATGAAGTTCCTATATACCTTGCTTCTAACGACTAAACCATTACAAGAACATCTAAGACGATGCCGCCGCGAAGTCGACGTGGTATACCTCGCTCATGTCCGGCCTGAACAGCCCGAAGTTCTGCTCCACGCCCTCCGGCTTTTGGTTTTCGTTGAACAAGGCGAAGAGGTACGTCTCCACGGCCTTCCCGGGCCGCCTCGGCGTGCCGAGCCCGACGTGGCGCACCACGTTGTTCATGTACGCCGCCGCGTTCTCCACGCTGGCGCCGGCGCCGCCGCCGCCCGACGGCCACCCGGTCTCCGACACCACCACCTCCAGGCTCGGCGCGCCGGCCCTCTCCAGAGCCGCGTGCACGGCGTCCAGGATGGCGTCGAACATGTTGGTGTACACCACGCCGCCGTCCGTTACGGTCGCCGGCGGTCGCGTCGTCGCCGACAGGAGCGCGTAGTCGAGTTGCACCGACGAGGGGTCGGCGGCGTAGGCGAAGTACGGGTACACGTTGACGAGCAGCGGCGTGTTCCGGGAAGCGAGGAACGACACGATGGGACCCACCGCCGGAAGCGCCGCTTCCGAGAACACGCCCTGCGACGGCGGGTTCGAGGACCCGAGCACGGACGTGGCCACGGACGTCGTGACCGGCACGCCGACGATCCCCGCGGCACGGAGCGCCGACTCGAGGTTCTGCATCGCGGGGAGGACGCGCGCGGCGTCGTCCCCGGGTATGACCTCGTTGCCGGCGCTGATGTAGCGGAAGCGGACGGCGCAGGCGAACGGCTCGACGTAGGACTTGACCCAGGACGCGGCGAACGATTCGTCGGACGCGAGGCGGGCGAGGTCCTCGTTGAGCGTACCGAGGACCACGCCGAGGCCCGAGCCGCGGAGCGCGTCGAGGACGGTGGTGTCCGGGTGGTAGAGCCGGACGTCGGTGATGTTCCTGGCCTTGCACAGCGCGACGACCTGGTCCGGAGAAGGCAGGTTGTTGGCGATCATGCCATAGCACACGCCAATGCCTTCAACTCCTGCACGAGAACAGATGAACACAGAAGCACACAACACGCTGTCATCCAAACTGCAGTCTCATTACTGGTAAGCATGCATGCACGCACGCGTAATTCGAGTGTTGGATCTTTGAACAAGGCAATACAACATATCTTAATCCAGAGCTAGATTTCGTTCAGATATAAGCAGTAATAATTGCAATGGAAGGTGCACAAACAGAAATATCAAAACTTTCGATCGCTCCTTAGCAACTATCACCAATTAAGGAATTCATTTACTACTCCCTCCGTTCTGAAATAATTGTCGTTTCAGACAACCAAATGAACTAGAAATAAACTATTAAAGGTTGTCTTAACGACAATTAAAACGAAACAGAGGGAGTATAACCTAACATCTGGTTGCCTCCGAACAAATTATCAGGACAACGAAGATGGCAGCAGAAACCGTGAAACGATCGTATCCAGAACCGCTCTCCTGAAACAAAATGTCCAGAAAAATGCACAGGCAATCTTTCATGCATCCGCATAACACCCGCCCCTTTCGTTCAAAAGGGGAAGAAAGCAAACAGATAGAAAATCTGTCAAGAATACTTCAAATGGTTCCATGTATATCGCCATGTTCTCAGACCGGTAAGATCCAGATCAAGAAGGCATACAGACCACTCGATATCGCAGCACGAGAGACAAACAGATTAAGCAGTAGTCTCAGCGTCACAATCCAAACGCTTGAAAATAAAACAACAAATAGAAGCAATGGAGTGCGCAGTGAACATCGACTCACCTGAGAACGTCGAACAGAGCATCAGCAAGGTGCAGGCAGCAACCCACAACCCCATCATCTCGCCTAGTTTCTTCAGGCTCGCAACAGGACCTTCTCTACTCTGCTAAATACAGTATCTCGCTTCCTCCTGAGCTCTCTTAGTCTTAGAAGTTGGAACTCCCGGGCGGCGCGCGCTCTATATATAGAGGGCAAGCTCGCCATGCGGATCGTGGGATGGGCCACGAGTCCACGACTTCCTATAGTTACGCGAGATCTTTTTCTGAAAGGAAAATCTTACCATTTGGTGCCTCGATGATTGGCATAATTTGATATCATGATTTCATTCCCTCGTTCTGTAGAACCTACTTGAATTGGTAGATAGTATTGTTATTTGCTTGGGCATAGCGATTTAAGCTAAAATTTGTCACTATGCATTCCTACACCGGCGTACTGTCATGCTATCTGGAAAGGATATCAGATCAAAGGTCATCGGCAATCAATCATTTCCAATTACACAGTAAGCTCTGACATTGTCAAATTTCCAATCCAGCAACTAGGTGCCCTGTTTAGTCGAGTACTCCCTCTGTCCCTAGACGGAGAGAGTACGTAGTACCAAACATGTTCAAAGAATAAAAGGTCGGAGAGGACAGATCGTTCACACCAGCGATGACTCTGCACACGAATTTGTGCCCTACTTGCATTATGACAGAACCAGGCAACATGCATCAAAATGCAAAAGGTAGAACGTGAAATATTGCTACACAGGCTGCTGCCTGGCAGCCCCAATATCATAAGTATTTCCTGGAATGAGTTGCCTAGCAATATATGGAGATGGGGCCACATCAACAATTCAAGTATTATTATTCATCTGCCTTAATGTGGAAATAGATCTTTGCTATAAGAGACATACATAGGACCACCTCTTCTGTTGCAAAAACAAATGACTGATGCTGGAGGTTCCAGCCTATTTCACAGTTTCAGCTTCTCTCCAACAATGTCAAAAGATAAAATTTGAGAAAAACTTGCATTGCGACAGATTGGGGTTACTCCTGTCACTTGTACGGTGCAATGATTCTCCTTCGCCGTTTTGGAGTCTCTCTCTTAACATACATCTTCTCCATATCATTTAGTGGACGACCAGAACCATCTGGTAAGCTGATAAACTTCCAGCCCCCTCCTGCACCACGCTTTCCATGTGGCCCCATCTTCTCGACCATATAGCTCCATCCATCATCTGGTTTACGTCTGCTGTACTTGTGGCACTTAACCTCCCCAGCCACCTGCATCGAAAAATATGATGTCTCGGTTTAGGATTAAGTCTCATAAAAAAATCATACATGCAATTAACCATGAAAGCACAAATAACATGTTTCCTAGGACTGATAAAACAGATTGCTCAACGGAAAGTCGGAAACACAAGGCATGTCCAACACATGATGGAGGCGAATCAAGGTCAATACCTTCTTCTTGTTGAACTCCAAGCGTTGAACAAATTCTTCATACAACATCTGGTCTTCCTTCATTGAAATTTCATATAGAACCTCATCAGGATCTCTTGTTGTGCCATCCCATCCCTCAGGCATCACTTTGAAGTCAGGTTTATATGGAAGGGATGCTACATGAAATTCCCTATCATGGGAATCAAAGAACCTGAAAAGGAAAACAAAAGAAGATTTAAACCTTGCTTACCACTGATCACTCAACAAAAAAAAACACGGGGAAAATACAGGACACATCAATTGCATGCAGTTATTTTGATACAAGATTAAAAGTTCATATAATTTAAGGTTATAAATAAAAATATCTTTCTAAAAGATAGATCGACCATTGCTTCCAATGAGAAAAATGAAAATAAACATATTTTAAACTGGATATTCAATGTTTATAAAGCATTAATGACCAAACTTACATGTATATCATATATAACATGAAATGGTGCCAAAAAATACCTCCATTACAATTTACGAAAATTACTAGGCATGTAACAATATCTAAATGAATGCATCCTGCTACGGTGCTACCTTGACAAGGAGTCTATATCATTCCTTTGGTTGTATATATTTCCATCCCATAATAAATCCACTTTGAGGCATGTTCACCGAAATACAACGTTCACTTAGAAATCATATAGTTAAAACCTATGCCTTGAAATGAGCAATTCCATTCAGGGAGAAGTTGCTTGACCCAACAACTTATGATCCTTAATCTATTTGCATTTCTAACAAAACGATGACATTACCCAATAGCCTCATGAGTTCAATCATTTCAGTATTTTTCCTGACCCGTTTGACACTTTCAGTTGCACTAAAACTAGACCTGAGAGCTTGATCTGAAAATATGACAGAAACACAAAAGCAAACGAACGTTTCACATACTCTGGGCAGCTGTCGAGCAGGATCTCGATGGAGTCGTCGAGCGGCTCGCCCCTCTTGCGCTCCTCCTCCTCCTCCATCTCCTTGAGCCACAGGATGGCGTGCACGCGTTGGCGCATGACGCGGAAGTCTTTGGCGAGCCGCTCCACGGTGTACGTGGCGGGGTCCTCCTTGTGCAGCCGGTACATCTCCTGCTTCTCCGAGTCCTTGAGGTACGAGCCCCGGGCGCCCGGCTCCCTCACCTGCTTCAGGAGCGCGCAGGTCTCCCGCATCCGGTCGTTCCAGGAATCGACGTACGCCTTCGACTCGCGGTTGTCGCCCTCCAGGTCCCGCATCAACTCGTCCACCTCGTCCATGGCGCGCACGGCGGCCAGTTTATCGGACACGGGATCGGAAGGGGAGGGAACCGGCCGGCCGACGGGGGGCGAGGACCCGTCGAAATGGTCCTTGGTGAGGCCGGTGGACCAGGTGGAGCCCCATTCGTCCCCGCCCCCGCCCGGGGAGGCGCTCCATTCATCCCCGCCTCCGCTGCCCCGGGTAGAGGAGGAGGACGAAGAGAAGAAGCGGAGGATCCCTGAGATCTGAGAGACGGCGGCGGTGGCGGCCGGCGGCGCAGGGAGGCGGCCGTGGAGGAGGGTTTTGCGAAGAGCGAGCATTTTGTGGTTCCGCTGGTTTGAGTGGGCTGCTGTGCTTCCATGGTTTCAATGGAGGTGGCTGGCTGAGGGTGAACCGATGGCAGCAGGCCCTGGGCTGAGCCTGAAAGCCCATTAATTTTGGTCTCAAAAAAAGTGTTCTCGGACCACGGCAACTAATATCATCCTCTTCACAAAAGAAAAATGATATGAACAGGCGAATTCTCTCAATCTCATTCAGAATAATTCAAACAAATCTAATAATTTCATTCTCGGAAGTGATTAATTTATTTCATCAACGCAAGGTATTATCATGGGACTGTTGTGCTTGAAATTTTAAAAAAATTCAGGCACCAAATCATTAACATCTAATTACAGTCATTAACCTCTAATCTTGTAGTTAACCATTATTCCTTAATTTTATAAGTTAATAAATCACAATTTTTTGTTTTATTATTTTACAATTGACATAATCCTACAAATTACGGATTAACAATTACAAATTACGGATTACAATGAACAAAAAAATTACAAAAATCACTTACCATTTTCTTCCTCGTCTCCGGCAGGCACATTGCCACCAAGCTGCCTGCGCGCCGTCGAGCCACAACCGGGACATCGCGGCTCGCTTCCGTGGTCGCCCCCATTCATGTTGCAGCCAGGCGCCGCCGCGAGCCACCGTCGCGCCTTCGAGCCATCGTTGGCCTCCACACCGCCGTCGCGCGGGCTCCGCCGGCATTCGGCACCACACCGCCGTCCGTCAGAATCGATGAAGAATAGATGCCGACGCAAGGGAATAACCCGTTTGGAATACGAAGTAGGGTTGAAGTCGCACGAATCTCAAAACCAAATCAATGACCGTCTAAAATTGAGTCAGATTTGAGACGCCTCAGGTATAGGATTTCTGTATTATCATTGGTCTGCTTCATTTTCACCTCACCCGACTTGATGCCTTTCTATCTTCAAGGCTACTCCCTAGCCACCCCAACACCCCTGCATGAAATTCCTGTCGCCCCTGTCCGTGAGCGTTTGTTGAAGATGATTGTAATTCAGTCAACTTGCTTGTGTATTGGGATGGAGTCAAATGTTTTACTCCCTCCATTTCATTTTAATTGTCGTTAGGACAACCTTCATTAGTTCATTTCTAGTTTATTTTGTTATCTGAAACGATAATTATTTTAGAACGGAGAGAGTACGTAGGAAGTAGGAACGGCTAGGAATAATATGAAATTTTAAGTAACAGAGCTCATGGTGAGGAGAGAACAGTGGCATTCACTTTTTTTTCATCTCCGCCATAAAGTCACTCTCATGAAACATTTATAATGTAATATTTCTTGTGATGCAATCCTGCAAATATGCTCTACTAACTATTAGATGTGCATCCAATGATTGTTACATTTTTGTATTTAAATTCATCTTTTGAACTTAAAATCCTGGCAGGCTATGGAGGGAGTTTGGATCCCACGGATCTGACGTTTTGATTCTGGCCCAACGCAGACTCCTCGATATCACGAGTACTTGCAGTTCCTGGCCCAGCAAAGACGCCGAGCCCAGTCGACGGATCCACACCACACCACCTCACCCAAACCCATGATGACGAACGTGTGGTGCGAGAAGGCGCCACGCCGGCACGCCGCCTCGGCCGCGCGCACTCACTCACACCGCACACAAACCCACACCGAGCGGCGCACTGGCCCACCCCGTCGGACCAGCACACGCCAAAACGGCCGGGTTATATGACAGGGCGAGATCAGCGGCCGTTCTCCCTCCCACTCCCACTCCCACTCCCACTACTCGGGCCGATCGATCAGCCGCACTCGGTGGCGCTCCGCGCCACGATCCTCCTCCCCATCGCTTCGCTTCACCCATCTCCTCCTCCTCGCTCCCGGGAACAAGGTACTGTACCAACCCCCACCCAGCGCCCTCGCTCCTTCGTTCCTCTTTACCGGATCGATTAGTGGTGCGCGTTAGATCGATTGCGTGCGGTTTGGCGGGATTGGTGTGGAATTTGGTTGTGGACTGGTTGGTTTCGTACTAGATCCGTACATGGCCCACTCCATAGCGTCTCGTGCTATCGTTTCCTCCACTTTTTACGAAAGGGAAATTGATGACGGAACGGAAGGCTTGAGGAGCTGTGCCTATCAGTTACGGTTTGGGGGCTGAGTTCTGGAAGGTTCGTTATTCGTCTTGATAGTGTGTTCATTTGATTGGACGGTCCGCAAATATCAATTGCCGGTCTTCTTCCCCCTTATTTTCTACGATTAGAGGAACGCGACCCACTGGAGTGACCTGCAATCGACGGGATGTTAGAAATCGTTGTGCCCACTTAGCAGCCATCAGAAGTTCTAATCGCATAGAAACATCTGTACCGCAATATTCCCAGGCATGATCCAAACTACGAGTAATCACATATTTGGATTCTGAATTCCTTGAAAAGTCCGTAGTCGGACACTGGTGACTAGTGGTTCTGTTTCCCAACTGATTACTCAGCTTATCTGGTGTTTAGAAGCGATTGCATTATTGCCGCAGAGATTTTATAGAACCATACTTCTTAAAGAATTTAGCAACACTCAACTGAAGTTCAGTCAGAAATTGTTCGATTTGATTTGTGGGTTTTTTATATAAAGGAACTTGCTAGGCCCACTGAGTTTTTAAATTTGCACACATTTACTTGGACGGTTCATGAACTAATCTGTTTAGTGTCAACCATGGGTTGTCTTAAAAAAACAAAGAATTAAACCTGAACCATGGCAATTTTTAGTCAGAACTTTGATTTGTTCTAAACTACGATTGCTAAGAAAACCCACCTATACAATAGCCTTGAAGTGTTGAATTTTCCACTTGTTTGAATTGTATCTCAAATTGTGATGAAGAGTGTAGACTTCGGCATTTTAAAGAGTTAACAAGTGATACAATAGAAATTAGAGCATTCCAATTGGTTCGCTCCAGTTATTGATAATATATTATCTTGGCCAAACAATCTCTCTTCCTGAATGTCATCATTGAATAATGAATATGAGATGATTGCTTTAGCAGCAGCTGAAACTTCTGAGTCAATTTCCATTTTTCTGACATGTTTGTACCAAGAGTAGTGTAGCTTGTATGCATATGTAACTAGAAATTTCATGGATTGGAGTTTGGTATAACATTTGAACTGACTTCGCTTCATAAGATGCATAATCTGTATGAGCATACTGAATGTTTGATTGGTTGTGTCTGAATTTGTCTATGAGGTAGTGGCTAGTTGACAAGTATAGTTTTGTTAACTCCAGTCACCTTCCACGGTACCTTTGCTAATTGTTGTCCTTAGAGCTTCATCAATTATGCTGAGCACTTCAATTTTTCACAGGAACAAGATGTCATCTAGGGCCACACATTGGTGTTATGCATGCAGACGGCCAATTCGTGTTCGTGGACAGGATATAGTCTGCCCCAACTGCAACGATGGTTTTATCCAGGAAATTAGTGAGTCCGGTGGCATGTTGAACACTTTTGGACTAATTGAACCAGACTTTGAAGAGTTCCGAAGTAGAAGGTTTGCTTCCCTTATACGACAAAGAATGGCAGAAATGAGCAGAGTTCCCGTGTCTGATACCCATGGTAGGCAAGTGATAGGTGCCGGACATGGGTGGCAGCCAAATGCTGGCCCTAGGCTGATATTTGGCAGCAACATGCCTGCTCCTGGAAGTGAGGGTACTAATATTGATGTTATCTTTAGAAGAGGCCACAGAATTGGAACTGACCGCCCAAATTTCAGTGGTTTCCTAGTTCGTCCCAGTCTTGAAGCTTTATTTGAGCGGCTGCTACTCCATAACAACCGTCCTCAAGGCCCAGCTCCTGCTTCACAGTCATCTATTGACTCCATGCCTGTGGTGAAGATAAGCCGAAGGCATCTTATTGATGATCCACAGTGCCCGGTTTGCAAAGACAAATTTGAGATCGGATCAGAGGCACGGGAGATGCCATGCAAACACTTGTACCATGCTGACTGCATCATTCCCTGGCTTGTTCAGCATAACTCTTGCCCTGTTTGCCGCCATCCGCTGCCATCACAGCGACCGAGCAATAGTTCTCGTCTTCCTTCAGCCTACCACAATGAAGCCCCTGATCCCGGTGTCACTGGAGCAGATCCTGAGACTGTCCCAAGAAACTATGGCGGTGGAAATCAGGACATGCACTTGCACAGCCCCTTCCCGTTTGTCTGGCCATTTGGCCCGTCAAGCTCGAGCTCAAGTTCTTATCAGCATGAAGGAAACGTTGGTGAGCCAGCCCCTGCAGTATATGACGATCCCAGCCAGTTAACATATTCTGAGTGGCACTATGACCAGTAACAGAACCCCGCTGCATTTTCCGGTCTATTGGTACTGAACCTTCAGGGTTAGAGAGGCACACAATAACTGCATGTGGGATGCGGTACCTATGATGGTTTCTTTAACGGGGATGAGCCCCAATTATGATTAGCAAAACCAAACTTGTGATGCTTGCTTTCCGGGTAAAAAACAGGTAATTGTGTTTAGTGTTTGCTGATCTCGACATGTGTTTAGTGTTTGCTGATCTCGACATGTGAGTGTTGAGCTGTGTATAGAAACTAGGCGCAACGAACTCTGTTGTAGCGCCCGGATGGTGCTTCTCCATGTATTACCGTAAGATACTTGTCTGTCGTACGTATGAGCAATTGCCTATGACACGGATCCAACCACGTACGGACTTTTATATTGCCCTGATTCCGTTGCTTCCTTTTTCAGACGAATATACTCTCTGGAGACAACTGCTTCACAGTTTTCCAAATTGTCTCCAGCGAGTACTTATATCTTTAAACTGTGAAGCTGAATACTCTCTGCAGACAATTTGGAAACTGAACTTGTATGGCTCTGAACAGGGTAAAGAACCTGACCCAGACCCAGCAATTTTCCAAATTCCAAACACATGGCGCTGACGAGGAGCACGACCCCTTGACGAGAGCTGCCGCACAAGTCCAACCCTGTCAAGTGTCAAATCCCGTCATCTCCACCGCGATATCTTCTCCGGTTTCCAAGCAGCGGGGCAGCTGAGCAACCATGGCTTGCTCCGCGCACCTCCTGTCCCAGAGCCTCTACTCGTCCCACCACGCCAGCCCGGCGGCGGCCAGAAGCCTCCGGTTCCAGGCCCGGCCGTCGGCGCCGGCTTCTCCCCGTGCGCGGGCCGGCTCGAGCGCCAGGGGCCGCCGGGGTCTCGGTCTGAGAGCCGCGGCGTCGTTCGAGGCAGAGCAGAGGCAAGTGGAGGTACGCGGCCGAGCTAAACCCTCTAATCGAGTGAGGGGAATTGGGTATTTTGCGGGAGAAATAGAGAGAAATTTTCAATTAGCGCCGCCGTTCGCCTGTTTCTGTTGGTACAAACGCACGGACTGAGAAACTGTTGGGAAATTCATTTCCCCCTGATCACATCAACTCCCGCTGCTCCTCTCGCTTTCCGTTACCTACGCCCGCCGGGCTCGCGCGGCCATGCCACCGTTGCCTATTGCCGAGGCGGAGGTCTGCTCTCTGCCTCTTTCCCCTCTCCGTCGCGTCCCTGGCAGCAGAGGATTTCCGTTCTAGTACTCCAGACGGGAGCTAGAGCGCTTGCATAAAACTGTTGAACAGGAAGCAAGTACATACGCTTAGGAACGTCTTCTATGGTGACGCTGTCTCCTCTGTGAATCGTAAAGATAAAGATAATTTGGAAGTTCGCTCATGAAAGTTCCAAAATAGTATTAGTATAATGCATTCCAAAAATCGTCGACTATAGGTGTAGTATGAATGTCATTAGGCATTATTGCTCTGCCGCTGCTTCTTCATCTTTCTTCTCTTATTTCGTCGTGATTGTTTTTTTACTTGCTTTCTCTCTCTTGTTGCTATATCCTTTCTCTACCAGCATTCAGAAATGCTGGTGTGGTTGTTCAGTCAGAATCACTCGTGCAATTGTTGTTTTGATGAATTATGAAATGGAATCAAGAAAATTTGTCTCCAGATTCTGACTATTATTATGGTTGAATGTGTTAGGTCACATATGACCCGCATGCAAAGTTTCACCAGCTAGCTGACCAAATTGACAAGAACGCCGGGATAACACGGCTCACCCTCTTTTCCCCTTGCAAAGTATGTAACTATTTCGATTGTTATTGGTACTGAAGACAATATTGATTGCTTTTTTTATCAAGACTGTTATGTACATTTACATTGCAGATTAATTTGTTCTTGAGGATAACCGGAAAGAGATCTGATGACTTCCATGACCTGGCTTCTCTATTTCATGTGAGCTTTTAATCTCTTTTTTTTTTTGTCAGCTGGTCACATTATAACAATGTTGTTAAGGTTGGGATATCATTTTTGTATCATCTACTAATGAACCTTTTTACGAATAAATTGTTACATTCAAGCAATTGAGCTTGTACATGTTGCGACTCACTCAACTTTCATGAAGTTCTAATATCCTCTTTGCAAAATATTGTTGCTAGAAAAATGCACTCTTCCTCTTCCATCTTTATTTTGATGTTGTGACTGAAGTCAAGTTCCGTGTATCTAAATTACTGGTTTGGTTGATAACCAAACTTTTATGTTGATTAATGAAATTTCAGTATTCAGTCAAAAAAGAGAGAAGATCAGTATTTATGTAAGAAATAATGCATGCTTTGTGCAGCCAAGACATAAATCTTTACTCACGGCCTGCCAAGGTACAAACAGACTTTTAATATAGGATTACACCAGGGGTTGGCTCTCAGCCCTTATCTTTCTTGCTTTGGTGATGGATGAAGCCACAAGACATACAAAGAGATATACCTTGGTGTATGCTCTTTGCAGATGATGTGGTGCTATGGATGAGAGCAGGACAGTGGTTAGTAAAAAGTTAGAATTATGGGGACAGACTTTGGAATCAAAGGATTTTGGGCTTAGTAGGTCTAAAACAGACCAAATGAATTGTGATTTCAGTGCTACTGCAGATGAGGAGCGAGATGCCAAACTTGATGATGGTCAGGTGGTACCCAAGAAAGACACTTTTCACTGCTACGGATCAATGCCGTAGAAGGATGGAGATATTGATGCAGATGTTAGTCATAGTATTAAAGTCGGATGGTTGAAGTAGCTTCAAGCTTCCGGTGTTCTATATGGCAGTAGGGTGCCACAAAAGCTAAAAAGTAATTCTATAGGACTATGGTCTGACCTGCCATGTTATATGGAGTTGAATGTCCAACAGAAGCGTAACAGAGATGTGTATGTTGCAATGGATTTGTGGCCATACAAGAAGAGATCATGTCCTGAACGACAACATACGGGAGAGATTAGGGGTGACACCAATTGAGGAGAAGCTTGTGCAACATTATCTGAGATGGTTTGGACATATCCAACGAACGCCTGAAGGTTGAACTGCATGTTAGTGGCATAACAAGACGAGCTGATCATGTGAAGAGAGGCAAAGCAAGACCAAATTTGACATAGTCTATGAAGAGAGACATGAAGGATTGGAATAACGTTAAGGAGTTGGCAATAGATAGGAGAATGTCAAAATTAGCATTTCACTTGCCAGAAACTCGATTTCTGCACCCCCCCCCCCTTTCCCCTTGTTTGTTTGGTTTTTTCTTCCTCTTTTCATCTCCCCCTTTTCTCTTTTTTTTTTCCGTTCTATCTTCCTTTTTTTGGGTTTTTTTGTATTGACATGATTTTTTATATTTCTGCCTACCCCAACTTGCTAGGGACTAACAGGATTTATTGTTGTTGTTTTTGTTGTTGTTGTTCTAGGTGATAAGTTTGGGTGACACTATCAAATTTTCACTATCGCCAAGTAAGAGCAAAGATCGCCTATCAACTAATGTTGCAGGTATCCCAGTTGATGAAAGCAATTTGGTATGTTGGCTCTAGATATTTGACACCTTACTGATGAATGCACGCTTTATTTCCAGCTTCCTAAATTCACCATTCCACTGTATGAATCTGCAGATAATTAAGGCGCTCAACCTTTACAGAAAGAAAACGGGGACTGATAACTTTTTTTGGGTAATGCCATTTAGTGAAGCCCTTTTTATCTAGGGATTGCACGATCTTTTGACATTAAGTGATCATTTTTTCATCGTCTTATAAGTGTTAAGTCGGGCATTAATTTTACTTTGATTTTTCATTCGAGTGTAGATACATCTTGATAAGAAGGTACCAACTGGGGCAGGTCTTGGTGGTGGAAGCAGTAATGCTGCAACTGCACTATGGGCTGCAAACCAATTCAGTGGCTGCATTGCATCAGAAAAGGATCTTCAAGAGTGGTCTGGTGAGATCGGATCAGATATCCCTTTTTTCTTTTCACGGGGAGCAGCTTATTGTACTGGTAGAGGAGAGGTAATAGCATATTGAATCCAATTAATTCTCAAAAAGTAATCTTCTTGGTAATACATGCTATGTTAGGCTTGACATGTTTACCTTTCTGTAAAACCGGTTGGTCATAATATTCAGCTTCGAACTTAAATGCAGATTGTCCAAGATATCCTAAATCCCTTGCAGGGAAATTTACCGATGGTTCTCATGAAGCCGCCAGAGGCATGCTCAACCGCTGAAGTTTACAAGGTAATTAGTGAATACACGCTTTCAAATCAAAGTATATGTGTTTTCCTAACAAGCTTTATGTACTACAGAGATTCAAGTTAGAACAAGCTAGTCGAATGGATCCCTTGACATTGCTCGAGGACATAACTCAAAATGGGATATCACAAGATGTCTGTGTAAATGATCTTGGTATGCATGTCCTAAAATAAGTTGTTTTGTCCCAGTTTCTTTTGTTCAATAACTTTAGTTAGAGCGGTACATGTGCTTCATTTTTCCTTTTTCCAGAGCCTCCTGCTTTTGAGGTGCTGCCATCACTTAAGAGGTTGAAGAAACGAATTATTGCAGCTAGTCAGGAAGATTACAGTGCTGTTTTTATGTCAGGGAGGTACGGAGGGTTATCTCTCTTTTCTCTTTGAAGGGTATGTTTGTCAGAGGAACACGTTCACAACGTAGAGTATTGGTGTATTGTTGCATCTGGGAGCATCTGGACAATCAGTCTGTATTTTTTTCTTCTCTTCGTTCTCTCTGGATGTAGGGAACCGCCAATGCTCGAGCCATTCTGCATATCGATTTAGTGTATGCCATATTTGATTCAGACACTTTGTGTCATGTATCCACCATAGGGAATCAGGGAGAACAGATCCCTCAGTTTGGTTCGTTGTGTTTGGTACCGTGCATGCATCAACGTTGTCTAACACGTAACTCATATTTTTTTTTTGTTTCAGTGGAAGCACAATTGTCGGAATTGGTTCCCCAGATCCACCTGCATTCGTGTACGATGATGAAGACTACAAGGATGTTTTCGTGTCAGGTATGCTTGTTCTACTCCGCTACATGTATGCATACCTGACTTCTATATGCTCAAGGATTATTGAATCACTTAGCACACAACAAAGCTCTTGGTGAGAGAATAGTTGCAAGTGTCAACAAATTGGAACCGCCATTTTGAAGTCTTTAACATCCTTCTGTGCAGAGGCTTGCTTCCTCACTCGTGAGGAGAACGATTGGTACAAGGAACCGATCTCATCCAAAGCTGCTCTTAGCAAAGACTTACCAGCCTCGGTTGGAACTGATTGAATTAGGTTCACTGCATTTGAACTCAATTTTGTGGATTGTACAGGTGAGCGTTTACTGTGTAATAGGAAGAAAGTAATGACAGCATCTTACTCTGTTCATAAGACAATCTGAGTATCAGTTTCAGTAAAGCATCCATGATTTTGGTCAAAATGTCCAGGTGCAGTTGTAGTCCAGGATACAAGAAGCTTGCACCTTGTATTCCTTCATTGTTAAAAATGTAAGTCCTTGTGATTACAAAATAGCAGTGATCGTGGACAGAAGCAGCATCGCCAGCCAGGCAACAGCAACACAGACAAACAACGCAAATCCAGAAGATTTTTTCTTTTCCTTTCTGGAATGTAAGAAATGCAAATGCTGGAGGTCTGTGTTTTGTGATTTAGGTTAAAAAGAAAGAAACCGTGATACAGTCATCGCCGGTGGTAGCCGTACTCTGCGTCTTCTCCTTTCGGACGGGGGTATGGAGGATAAAACTGTCCGTAGTGACATACGGATATGTGCAAATTTAAAATATATACTGAAAAAAATAAAATAGTACTCCCTCCTTCCCCATTTATTTGTCGTTTCCGACATGTTTGATGAAATTAAGGAACTGGTGAAATTACTTTTCTACCCTTCAGCTAGTAAATCGGGAACCTATCAGGGCCGGACTCCATCGGTGCCTTCAAGATCCGCTCCTGCTCCCAGATCCTCTCCTCGACCAGGGTGCGTCGACAGAAGCTGACCACGACCTTGGATGCAGCAGGCCGACGGCGGAGAAATCCATGGCGAGCGGCGGGTTGGCGGTGAACAGGCGAGGGCGGCAGGCCGGCATACCGACGAGCAAGCAATGGAGAGTGGAAGGGGCTGGGCGAGGGCAGCGGGCCGACGGGCGAGCAACGGAGAGGAGAAGAACTTGGGCGAGGACGGAGGTTCGGCGGCCTCGGAAGCGCGAGACGAAGCTGGGCGGAGATGCAGCGAGGAGGAAGAAGGCTATTCGCGGTCAGGAACAAAGAGGGAATAAATTTCTCCAGATAACTGGCGACGACAAATAAAAATAAAAGGAACTTTTCTCGGTGACTTACGGCGACAAATAAAACGGAAAGGAGGAAGTATTTAAAGTTTTGTTCAGAAGAAACGAGTATGGATAGCTTAACGCACGAGGAGATGCTTGCTCCGCAGCCGTCGCCGTCGGGCCAGGGCAAATTCCCCGTCCTCTGGTTCAGCGACAGAGTGCTTCCCTTCGCTGGCCGTTTCCTCTGCTGGGTCGGCGGCGCCCTGCTCTGCGACTTGTCCAAATGATAAGAACTCACCGGCGCTCTGCTACATACCGTTCCCTGGCAAGCAGTTCCCCTTCTCCACGTACCTAATCAAGTCATTAGGTGACTACCGTTTCTGAGAAACTGTCGCCAAAAGTGGTGCTGCTTGCTGTACAACTCGGCATTATACCGCGCTAGGCTTGTTTGCGACACCGTTTTAAAATTTAGAGAATATGTATAGGATAAAGTAAAGGACACTTTTTCCTACTTTGTGACGATGGAAAGAACAGCACGATGGCGACCTGGACCGAACCGATCAAACCAAGCCGCCTTGGCGTGCCAAGCGTCCGCTAGCCATTGTTGCCACGTCCGTGTACGCGCCGAGACGCCTGATCCGCGCCCACCAAACCCCAAGCGAGCTGTGCCTGGTGAACCCGACACGTGTGCCTCGTGACAAGGCCCGCTCCGACGCGTTATCCGACCATGTGTTTTCACGCCACGGAAGCATGGCGAAGACCGGCGGCCACGCGCCGTCTCGCAGCGCGGCACGTGACGCACCGGAGAAGACCCGGAATCCAGCGTCGTGAAATGAATAAATCCCGGAATCAATTTAAAGTACTAGTAGCAAGCAGCGCAGCGCAGCGCGCGCGGTCGTTTGGAAGCCCGCGCCTGGACGCCCGACACGCGTGCCCCGGCGCACATGCGTCGGCGGTGGAGCGGGGCCGCTGCCCCAGGGCCCGGGGTTTCGGCAGGACGCGTGTGCGCCGATGACGTCCCGTTTTACCGGCACGTGTCCCGTTCGTCTTCCCCTCTTGGCGCGCCGTGTAGGACGATAAGGCTCGATCGGGAAAGGCTATACTATAGCCGGATAGATGAAGCACCACCCATAAACAAATGGGAGCTCGGTCGGTCGGTCGAGCAGGTATGGACAGCAGCCGCTTCGGGTAGGATAGGAGCATGTGATGGATGGATGGACGGATGTGATACTTGGGCAGCGAGAAAAGAAAGGAAAGGTGGACGCTACTGATAGGACGGTTTCAGCTCGGGAAACTAAATTATTGGCAGTCTGGGGCCGGCCTTCGGGGAGCACGCCGAGAAGTGGCCGCGGCGCGCGTATATAGCGCAGGCGACCACGCGGCCCTGGCATTGCACCCTGCCCCCCAAGCATCGCCTACGCGGTTCTGCTCACTTCGGGCTACCGACGTTCACTCCCGAGTGGTTTGGTTTCAGCAAGCCGGTTACTTCGTTCTCCCGTGCGTTACAGTACTAGTAGATGACAACAAGCGAAGCTATGACCGAGGGCACGAGGAAAAAGTTCTGCGCCGCCGCCGGGAGTGGCATTGGGAGCGCGAGCTTCCGGCACGGCTGCGGCGGCGGCGGGATTGGGGTTGCGCGGACCAGCGACGTGAACACGGGGATCCTGGACGAGCACGTGCTCACGCTGGTGTTCCGGTCCATCAACTTCGACCCCAAGGCGCTCTGCACCGTGGCCCGCGTCAACCGGCGGCTGCGCGCCGTCGCGGAGCGCGTGCTGTGGCGGGAGCTCTGCGTCTCCCGCGCGCCGCGGATGCTCGCGGCGGGCGTTCCCAGCGCGGGCGACGGCGCGCCGCCTCCGCGGCGCATCGTCGGCGGGTGGCCGGCGCTGGCGAAGCTGCTCTTCTTCTGCTGCGGCGCGGCGTCCGCGGCCGTCGTGCCGGGCCACTTCACCGCGGTGTCGCGCTTCTCCAAGACGACCGGCCGGAGCTTCCTGTCGCGGCGGTGCCGGGGCGACATGCTGTACGTGTCGGACCCGTGCGAGCACGCGGCGGCGGGGGCGGACGACGATGACGACGACGTGGTGGGCGCGTACCGCGGCGTGTTCCCCGGGTTCATGCGGTCGCGGACGCGGGCGTGCCTGGTGTGGCGGCAGGCCGCGCTGGACGCGCGCGTGCGGTGCCCGTACTGCGGCGCGCGGGTGTGGAGCATGGTGGCGGCGGGGATGGTGCCCCGCAGCGCGTGGCGCAGGCTGGGCGCGTACGACGGCCGGCTCCAGTACTACGTCTGCGTCAGCGGCCACCTCCACGGCGACTGCTGGCTCGCGCGTCTCACATCCAGCGAAGGCGAGCACGATGATTGCGCGGAGTCTTGTTCCCGCGAGGATGACGACCACACGTCCGCGGAAGACGGCAGCGACGACGGACATGTTGCGCTGTAGGACAACTCCTGCGGCATCCACGACGTTTGCATATGGCACTATGTTTGCTGCTCTGTTCCGACGAGTAGGGAGCGCCGCTGTATGAAATGGACACATTTTTTTATGTAATCCGACATTCTGACCTCGTTTTAGTTCACTAAAAACGTGGTCGGCTGCCGGTCTTCTTTTTTTCTCTTTTTACTTGGATATGTTTCGCTTTCAGCCTTGTCTGGAGTCTTTGGCTGGATGGCATCGTTTTTGGTGGCCGTTCCATGTAAGGACAGAAGAAAAAATTGATTTTGATTTAGATCTAAAATTGCTTCCGTTGATTGTTGTACAAGAGAAACATTTGAAATATACGCAATCTTCCGAACTAAAGACTACTTGAGCTTTACAAGTCCTCTCATAGATATTTGAATTACGCGAGATCGAATCATCTCTGAACTTGGAAGCAATTCAGTAGTACAACTTCGCTTTGTCGGGCCTACTATTGCAGCATGTTCACTCATCTAGATCTCTAATGATTTTCTTTTAAGTTCTAACCGATTTAGTGTTCACCAAGGCCTATCAGGCTGATCAGGAAAGAGGACCACAATCTATAATGTAGTAGCCACTGCAAAGCACCTGTTGTGTTTATCCTTGAGGCGGCCGCAGCAGAAGCAGTCATGCCGGAAAGGAGCCGTCAAAGCCCATTGCACCGCGCAAAAGGTGATAAAAATTCATGGCACGTAACCGTTGCGCCGATCGCGCTGAGGCGTGCACCGATCTCTCCATGTCGTGGTACACCATTTAATCAGTAGTTGGTCTACGTACGCGGGCTCTCCGTCCGCACACGAGTAGCGGCGACACCATCCGTTGATCGCGAGTGCTGCGCCGCGCATCACTGGCGCACACAACCGTGTCACCTGTTGCCTCGCGCTGTGAGTACATCAGAGACCTGCGGTGAAAGCGTCAGCGCTCTGCACCATTTTACTCGTGGAACGGGCGGGAGTAGTACCAGGTGAGCGCAGCTGGTTGCAGTTGCAGCACACCAGCTAAATCACACACAAACCATGCACAGGTCTATAATAATCATACTAAGAGTATAGCTAGCAGTTCAAATCATATTGCCAGGTGATTAAAATTAAGCTCTACAATATTGTGAAATCCAGTTTTGACATAAGCTAATCTGCTCTACCAGTTTGTAGGGATAACTTTAATTTACAACATTGACAACACAAATCTACCAGTTGTGCCTCTCCAGTTACTGCTTCGTGCGTACGTGCAACCTCCTGCTTAATTTGGCACAATCACCTCTATGCGTGCATGCATCATAGCCCAAGCAATATTGTCGGTACCCTAAAAACCATACACCCCCTGAGGTTACAAAGATCTCAAGGGAAGGACATCAACTCAAATTGAAGACCCTCGGGGGCCCACTCGCCAGACGTGACCGGACCCGCTTTTCCAACATGGTTAACCTCTAGGTTGCCACGTGTACTGTCAGCCCAGAGCTATTACTCGCAAGGGTGAAGCTCCGGGCCAAGTACTGAAACGGCACCTCCGGAGGTAGCCCCTGACCGAGAGAAGCTCCGGACATGACACGTGCCAGGTCACCCCGGAGCTTCCCGCTTCTCCCAAGCAAGCTCCGGAGCTGCCACGTGTCCACACGTCGGAGCTAGCTGCTTAAAGCCCCCGGGAGACGTTGTAACGGCTCCGGATCTCCAAAGGACAGCCGCGGACTTCAAGACCCAATTAATTACCATTAATTCCACGTTAATGATAATTAATCGGACAACCTTAACACCTGTAACGGCACTGTCGGAGCCGTTACAGGGTTATTAACAACAATTAATCTCGTGTATCAATACTAATAACCGCCAGGGCTACATGTCGGGCCAAGCTGACTTGTAACGGTTGGTCCTTGTACTATAAAAGGACAAACCGACGATACACAAAGGGAGATTCTTCGAACGCTCTGAACCTCACAAGTTAATACTGTCGGTACCCTAAAAACCATACACCCCCTGAGGTTACAAAGATCTCAAGGGAAGGACATCAACTCAAATTGAAGACCCTCGGGGGCCCACTCGCCAGACGTGACCGGACCCGCTTCTCCAACATGGTTAACCTCTAGGTTGCCACGTGTACTGTCAGCCCAGAGCTATTACCCGCAAGGGTGAAGCTCCGGGCCAAGTACTGAAACGGCACCTCCAGAGGTAGCCCCCGACCGAGAGAAGCTCCGGACATGACACGTGCCAGGTCACCCCGGAGCTTCCCGCTTCTCCCAAGCAAGCTCCGGAGCTGCCACGTGTCCACACGACAGAGCTAGATGCTTAAAGCCTCCGGGAGACGTTGTAACGGCTCCGGATCTCCAAAGGACAGCCGCAGACTTCAAGATCCGATTAATTACCATTAATTCCACGTTAATGATAATTAATCGGACAGCCTTAACACCTGTAACGGCACTGTCGGAGCCGTTACAGGGTTATTAACAACAATTAATCTCGTGTATCAATACTAATAACCGCCAGGGCCACATGTCGGGCCAGGCCGACTTGTAACGGTTGGTCCTTGTACTATAAAAGGACAAACCGACGATACACAGAGAGGACTCTCGAACACTCGGAAGCTCACAAGTTAATACAACAAACACACACCCGTGGAGTAGGGTATTACGCTCAGGCGGCCCGAACCACGTAAACCACCGTGTCACTCGTGTCCAAATCGTATTTCACTTTCTTAGATCTCCGCGCGCCCAGACCGAACCACAAACTCCTTCAAACACTTTTCATAGTGTTAGGAGATCTGCCGACTCCAACAGTCGACAGTTGGCGCGCCAGGTAGGGGGCGCCTGAGATCTTCAAGAATGGTGAATTCTGCAGCTGGATCATCCAACGGGCAACCTGCTGCTCAGACTGTCGGAGGCAATCCCTCCAACATGCAACCACCGGCAGGAGCCTCAGTTCCAGCGGGAGTCACACTCCCACCACCACCATCTTCTCCGGCAAGACATGCCGAACGACATGATGGTGCACCGGCGTCACATTCTGCGCCGGCAAGTCGTGACAACCCAGAACACGCGCTCCATGCAGCGCGTGCTCTCCTTCAGCGACCACCACCTCCGGATGCATCTCAAGGTGCCATGGAGCAATGGAGAGCTGATATTGAGCATTTGGTCGCAGCAGCGGCCGAACGCCTCAACAATCAGGGTCCACCTCCTTCAGGGCGGGCCCCGTCGCAGCGACGAACGTTGTCTGGAAGACTTGGTCCACATGTCTCCAACAACCGGAGAAGAGCTGCGTCACAGCAAGTGACGTCGTTGCCCTCTGGGGCACGACGTGCCCATACTGCATCTCGGCTTTCGACACACGACCTCCGAGCGGAGCTTGATCGCCGATACCGCCAACAGGATGGCCGTGTCCACATCGAGCGAGCTCGAGAAAGACGAGATGCTCAAGATCTTTCTACTCTGGAAGGAGTAGGAGGAGGCTGTTCCGCCCTAGCCATGCACCTGCGTATGGTTAGATGGCCACAGAAGTTCCGGCCACACTTGCCGGAAAAATTCGACGGGACTGTCAATCCCATAGAATTTCTACAGATATACTCCACTGCGATCCTAGCAGCTGGAGGAAATGAGGCTGTAATGGCCAATTACTTTCCAGTGGCCTTAACTGGGACTGCTAGGTCCTGGTTTATGAGCCTTCCGCCCAACTCTATTGACAGTTGGGAGGAGCTATGCCGCCAGTTCACCGCCAATTTCGGGAGTTCATACACCCGTCCGGGCACCGAACTGGACCTTTTTGCGGTCGTGCAAAAAGGAGGAGAATCTTTGCGGTCATTCATCCAAAGATTCTCTCAGGTACGTAACACAATCCCTTCTATCTCAAGCGCTTCTGTCATTGTAGCATTCAGACAGGGTGTACGAGACAAGAAGATGTTGGAGAAACTGGCGATCAAAGAGATCACCAGTGTCACGGAGCTCTTCAGCCTGGCCGACAAATGTGCCAGAGCTGCGGAGGGCCGTGAAATGCACTCCAAACCAGCCTTGGAGGATCATAAAAAATCCTCCAAAGAAGAAGCCGCTACCTCCGGGAGTGGCAAGAAGAAAAAGAAGACCAACGGCAAGAAGAAGCCGTCGGCCGGCACATCCAGCGTTGCAGCCACTGCAACTCCTGGTGGCCGGGGGCCACGCCCCGAGAAGCGACCTCGACCGTCTTCCGAAGACGGTGGCAAATCCAAGATGTGGTGCCCCATTCACAAAACGGGCAGCCACAAGCTGGAGGATTGCCGGGAGGTCCAAAACCTTGCCGAGCGCTACCACAAGCGCCGGGAAGGGTCTCCCTTCCGCCAGAGGGATGGAAAACAAAAGGTCGATGAAGCTCCGGCTGAAGAGGAGTTAGGGTTTCAAGACCCCAAAAAGGTCTTGAAAGCCGTCTACACCTCCGTCGACGATGATTCCGATGTCTCCGACAACGAACGTCGAAAAACCATGAACACCATCTTTGGTGGATCATGGGACATCACCTCTCGTCGCGTCATTAAGACCATGCGACGGGATATGGCTGCTGTAGCTCCTACAGCTAGACCGGAGCCACATCGAAAGTGGATGGACACACCCATCACTTTCGATGCTTCGGATTGTCCTCAAAGCATGGTCGGAGCTGGCCAGCTGCCCTTGATGGTATCCCCCACCATCAACAACATCCAGCTCCATCATGTCCTGGTAGATGGAGGTTCGGGGCTTAATCTCATCAGCTTCGAAGCTTTCACTAAGCTTCAGCTTCGACCTTCAGACCTCCAGCCCTCTCGACCTTTCTCCGGAGTAGGTCCGGGGGCCATAACCCCACTCGGAGCTATCACTCTCCCTGTTACCTTCGGGACCCGGGAGAAGTATCGCACCGAAAAGTTGGTCTTCGACGTCGCTCAGATCAACTTACCATTCAACGCCATTTTGGGTAGACCTGCCCTGTACAAATTCATGGCAGCTGCTCATTATGGGTACCTGGTGTTGAAGATGCCGACACCAGTAGGCGTTCTCCGGATCCGTGGAGATCGCACTGCCGGAGTAACTGCTCTGGAAGAACTCCATGCACTCACCACAGCGCAAGAGGAGGATTCCAGACAGAAGCAAGCTCCACAACCTCCGAGCATTCGTCAACGAGGCACGACCTCTGCACCCCGTGTGCAGCCAAGCGGCGACACCGACATTCCCGTCAAAGTCGTCCAAATTGGTTCCGATGTCACTCAAACTACCCGCATATCGGGTGGCTTGAACGACAAATAGGAACTCGCGCTCATCACTTTCCTCCGGGCTAATGTTGACGTGTTTGCCTGGCAACCGTCACAAATGCCTGGGATCCCCAGGGAAGTGATTGAGCACAATCTGAAGATTTACCCCGACGCTCGGCCTGTACACCAGAAACCTCGGAAGCAATCTGTAGAGCGACAGAACTTCATCCGACAAGAAGTGAAGAAGTTGCTCGAAGCCGGATTCATCCGAGAAGTCTACCATCCAAAATGGCTGGCAAACCCAGTCGTTGTGCCTAAGGCCGGCGGGAAACTTCGGATGTGCATCGACTACACCACCCTGAATAAGGCATGTCCAAAAGATCCATTCCCACTACCTAGAATAGACCAGATAGTGGATTCCACCTCTGAGTGTGAGTTGCTGTGTTTTCTAGACGCATATTCGGGATATCATCAAATCCGGATGTCTAGGGAAGATGAAGAACATACTTCATTCATCACAGTGGATGGATTGTATTGTTACACAGCCATGCCTTTTGGTCTCAAGAATGCAGCTTCAACTTTTGTACGAGCAATGTACAAAACTTTCGAAGAACTCATCAGAGACATAGTGGAGGTGTACGTTGATGACATTGTGGTCAAAGTCAAAAACAAGGAGTCCCTCTTGGATACCTTGCAGGCTGTCTTCGACAAGCTGCGGGCCACCCGCACGAAGCTAAACCCAGACAAGTGCGTCTTCGGGGTTAGTTCCGGAAAGCTTCTTGGTTTCCTGGTGAGTCACCGGGGTATAGAGGCTAATCCGGCGAAGATAAAAGCCATCGAAGACATGCGGCCACCAACCCGCATCAAAGATGTCCAAAAATTAACTGGATGTCTAGCAGCCCTCAGTCGATTCATTTCAAGACTGGCGGAAAGGGCACTTCCCTTCTTCAAGTTACTGAGGAAGTCCGGACCATTCCAATGGTCTGAAGAGGCAGAGAAGGCATTCCAGGAGCTGAAACAGTTCCTCACCACTCTACCAGTCTTGGTAGCTCCGAACCCTGGTGAGCCTTTATTGCTTTATATTTCAGCAGCTGACGAAGTCGTCAGTATGGTTCTGGTTGCGGAGAGACCGGAACTACCCAAAACCCAGGAATCCAGATCCCTTCGGGAGGATCCGGAGGTTCCCGAAAGCAGGTCTGGGTCCCAGCTCCCAGACTTGAATCCTCAAGAAGCCACTTCAGAGGACCCGGATCCTTCTGATAGGATCCAGGTCATTCCTGAAGAAGCTCCGGGTTCCTCCACCCAGAACCCGGAGGTCCTCGAATATAGTTTGGACCCCTCCGACAGGGTCCGGATCAATGGAGAGGAAGCTCCGGACCCCTCCGGGAGGGTCCGGACCGTTCAACGCCCAGTATACTTCATCAGTGAAGTGTTACATGATGCCAAGACTCGATACCTAGAGGTACATAAGATGCTCTACGCAGTTCTTATTGCCTCAAGGAAGCTTCGACACTATTTCCAAGCTCACAAAGTCTCGGTGGTAACCTCATATCCACTTCGAGCGATTCTGCATAATCCCAATTCAACTGGGAATATAGCGAAGTGGGCAGCGGAACTGGCTGAATTCGACCTCGAATTCATTCCAAGACAAGCAATCAAGAGTCAAGCGTTGGCAGATTTCGTGGCAGAATGGACTCCCTCTCCATCAAACTCTGGGGGCCCCAGCGAGCAGAAGAAGGAACCGCAAGTTCCGGCCTTCACTAAGCCTCACTGGACCCTTTACTTCGACGGCTCCATGCAGAAGCAGGGAGCCGGAGCTGGAGTCCTTCTCCTCACACCAACCGGGGAGAAGGTAAGATACATGGTGCACCTTGATTTCAAGGCAACCAACAACATGGTGGAGTACGAAGCACTCATATATGGATTAAAGGTGGCACTATCCTTTGGTGTCAAGCAGTTGATGGTCAAAGGAGATTCACAACTTGTTATCAAACAAGTGAAGGGTGAATGCTCCTGCAATAATCTCCAGCTGGCTGCTTATCTCCTTGAAGTCCAGAGGCTTCAGAAGGACTTCGAAGTCCTAGACCTTCACCATGTTCAGCGTGCTCACAACGTTGAAGCTGACGAACTCTCGACCAAGGCGTCAACCGGAGCTCCGGCTCCAGACGGAACCTTTGTCCGGAGGTTGTCAAAACCCACAGTTCAGCCTGCCGAGCTGAACGAAGGGGGCGAGATCAGCATCCCGAAGCTGACGGTCCCGATGGCCCTGTTACCATGGCAGCCATCAAGGGTCGTAGGTGCTGCCGGAAGCTCCGAGCAACCCAGCACGCAAGACTCAAATGCTCAAGTCAGTTCCGATGCATGGATCTCGGAGATCCGGAACTACTTGAAAGACAACATCCTTCCTGACGATGATGTATCCGCTGACCGGGTAGTCAGATTGGCTAAAAGATACACGTTGGTAGAAGGGGATCTCTACCGGCGCGGTGCCAACGGCATCCTAATGCGGTGCATCACAAGGGAAGAAGGCTGCGAGCTCCTCGCAGAAATCCATGGAGGCGAGTGTGGGAACCACGCGTCTTCCCGCACGCTGGTCGGAAAAGCCTTTCGGCACGGCTTCTACTGGCCAACAGCGCTCCAGGATGCTACTGAGCTAGTGAAGAAATGCAAAGCATGCCAATTTCATGCAAAGCAAATTCATACACCTGCTCAGCCCTTACAAATGATACCTCCTACGTGGCCTTTCGCCGTGTGGGGGATGGACATCTTGGGACCCTTCCCAAGAGCCGTCGGAGGTTACAAGTTCCTGTATGTCGCCATTGACAAGTTCACCAAGTGGCCGGAAGCTACTCCTGTTGTGACGATCAACAAACAATCTGCAATCAATTTTCTACAATCTATCGTGAGCAGATTCGGAGTCCCAAACAAGATCATCACTGATAATGGGACTCAGTTCACAAGCTCCTCATTTCAAGGATATTGCGAAGACCTCGGCATACAAGTTTGCTACGCCTCCGTAGCTCATCCTGCCAGCAATGGGCAAGCCGAGAGAGCAAACGCAGAGATCCTTAAAGGACTCAAAACGCGCACTTATGAGCGTTTGAAAAAGCACGGAGCTAATTGGATCGAAGAGCTTCCGCCCACTCTATGGGCTAACAGGACTTCTCCAAGTCGGGCAACCGGAGAAACACCCTTCTTCCTGGTGTACGGAGCAGAAGCGATCCTTCCTCCGGAGATCACCCTGGGTTCCCTCCGAGTCCGGACCTTCGACGAAGCCGCGCAGGACCAGCTCCGGCGTGAAGACCTAGACCTCCTCGAGGAGGGAAGGTGCCAAGCAGCTGTTCGGAACGCCCGATACCGCCAAGCTCTACGGCGCTATCATCAGCGGCATGTACACAACCGACAGCTCGAGGAAGGCGATCTGGTGCTACGGAGAATACTATCCAGAGAAGGGCAAAACAAACTCTCCCCCGGCTGGGAAGGACCCTTCCGAGTGATCAAAGTATCCCGTCCCGGAAGCGTTCGCTTGGCTACCGAGGATGGGACACCTCTCCCAAATCCTTGGAACATCGAGCACCTCCGTAAGTTCTACACTTAATTCCACGGAGGTGAGTCTTAAGTAACTTGAAGTGTATGTTATAGAGTCATTGTACAGAGTCGGGTAGTTCCTCCGGGAGAGCAGCCGGACCTTTCCCGAAAGGTTTGAAGAGCTCATGCAACACTTGATACAGTCTCCGGACTAGAAGTGTGGCTAACTACCCAGGGTCAAACGAGAAACCAAACACACTTAGCCTGGTTGCGTACCCTAAGAGTGTACTTGTTTCCCCTGTACCCCGAACCTATAATGAAAGACATCTTCATGTGAAATAGACTCCACGTGCATTCATTTTTGCATAAGGCTCGACATTTTTTATTTTTCTCTTTCTTGTCTATAACAGAAATGTGCAATTCTTAAGAAGTTCTAGTTTAACCGGTTTATGTACGATTTGGGTTGAATTGTCAGATTTTTTAGATTTAAATGTCGTCTGTGGCCAACTCGCCTGAAAGCCGCCAAGCCATTCTAGGGCCGGAGTGCGCTATCGACTTAGCCTGGTCAAGCACCCTAAGTACGCCACTCTACCTACACCCCGGCAGGCCAAAGTAAGGTGGGTCCATGGATAATTAGATCTAAAAGAAAAGACAATTCATCCAGTCATACTAAAAATCGTGTTCAACTTGAAATTCTCTTGAGAACCGTAAGCCGCAACGAAGTTATAGATAAGGAACGAATTTTACTGTTTTTCTTGGCCTAAGTGTGCAGGAAGAATAAACCCAACATTGATGGAGAAAAATCGGAGTTAACCAAGCTCCGACTCCCACTGGCGTTAACTTGAAGATGGTGAGAAGACTCTATCACTAGAGTCTGTTGCCAGCAAGCCAGGCGTGGCAAGGGTCATTGCCGGAGCTACTAAGCTCCGACACCTTGAAGTATTAACTATCGACACTCAACGTGTTGGTAGAGGCTATTGCCGGAGCTACTAAGCTCCGACGATGGGCAATGCCGGAGCTTCTAAGCTCCGACGACTTCAAGGGACCTTCACTATCGAAGACTTCGGACCTAAACTACACGAGTTCGAAGCAAATTTGTCTCCAACAAAACTCAACATCCTTTTGGTACATGTCCACAATCACATTGTGCACATCTACCAGGGGGCCAAGTGAAGACAAAGATGTTGATGTTGAAGACAAAAAAATGAAATTCACGAAAAATGTTGAAGACAAAAAAATGAAATTCACGAAAAATTGGGGATTTCATTTCATTTGAAGACCAGAGATTACATCTGGGGACAAAGGATTACAAAATTGAGGAAGAAGAGAAGATACAAATAAAGGCTAAGAAAGATAGTCCTAGACCCTATGGAAGAACTCGGCGACCTTCTGGGCGACCTCCGACACGCTGCTTCGGGTAGCTTCGCCCTCTCCTTCGACGGGACCTTCAAGCACCGGGTCCAGAGAGAATCGAGGGTTTCGGCTAGTGTAACACGTCAACACATATTCTGTGACGTTCCTAGCCAGGGATTGCCCCTCGACCTCCAACTGGTCCGCGATGACGTCGCCCACCTTGGAGAGCTTGCTGCCCGCAGCGCCCAACGCTTGCAGCGCAAGGTCCGGCTCCGGCTCCGGATCATCCGGAAGCACGGGGCTGAAACCCATCGGCGCTAGCGCATCGTCGGCCTTGCTCAGGAACTCCCAAATTTGCAGGGAATCCGTCTTCCTCTGGCCCTTCATTTCTTCCAGGGACCTCCGGGTCGCCGCCAGTTCTGAGTTCTCGCGGGAGAGGCGCTCAACTTCTTTGGCGTTTTGCTGAATTTTCGCAGCAACCCGCTTTTCGAGTCTCCCGAGCTCCTCCTCCCGGAGGTGGATCTTGTTCCGGCGGTCGACCAGGTCTTTCTCCCTAGCCTCTATTTTCTTCTCCCGGGCGATGAGGGCACACTCATACTCGTAGAGCTCCTGCCCTCGCACCCAGGTCTTCTCCTCCTCCTCGAGGCAGCGCTCTTCCAATTTTTTAGCGCGCTCCTCGAGGCCCTTGTCCGCCAGAGCTGTCTTCTCGGCGAGCTCTTCTTCACGTCGCAAGACGTCGTCCCGTAGCTCCAGGAGTTTTTGCTCCTCATCCTCGAGCCGCTTTTCCCTTCCCTCAAGCGCCTCTCGGCGCTTGATGAGTGCGGTACTGATGGCTTCGAGTTCATCGAACCGGGCGTTGGCCGCATCATTGGCAGCTTTAGCTTGGTCGTGGTACTCCCGGGATTTGGCGTCGAGGTTGTGAGTCATGCTCTCCCTCTCGTCCAGCATCTCACCCCAGAGCTCCAAGCGGACCTTCTCCCGCTTGATCCATTCCTTGTCCGCAGCGATCCTCGACTGCGCCAGCTTGGTTTCGAATTGGAGTCTATTACGCCACCTCCTAAGGGTTTGGCGCTCCTCTTCAAGAACCTTGCTGTCGTGGAAGAAGGCTAGTTGGACTTGGCGCAGACTGGAGCAAGCGTTGTCGATGGACATCGACAGCGAGATGGGCTCCGGACCTTCTGGGGTCTCCTCCGCTGGTTCCAGCGGGTCTTCATTTACAAAAATTGGGTCCCACTCTGCGAGAGCGGAACCCCGAGCTTCCAAGGCACTAGGGCCCTCCTCCGGGATGGCCTCAGTCGCCACTGAAGAAGGTCCCGCCACCAAATCTTCATTCGCCCCCTCAGGCTGGGGGCCGGCGACTTCGTTCAGGCACTCTGGCTCCGCCACGGGTACCATCGACGTCGTCGCCTCCAATGGCTCCGGCCGGGACGCTTCTTCTGAGGGGAGCTCAAGCTCCCCCGCCTCCACCACCACCGGCTCTGCAGCCGGCGCTCCAATAACTACCGGCCTTGCGACCGGAGCTTCAGAAGTAACCGGCTCAATTGCCGGAACCACTTCAACTTCTGGCTCGCACGCCGGGGCTTCAGCTGCCTCCGGCTCGACCGCCGAAGCTCCAGCATTTTCCGGCTCTGAAGCCGGGACCGCTAATTCCTCCGGCTCGACAGCCGGAGCATCTACTTCTGCAGCACCAGGGCCCGGAGTTTCAACCTCCGGAGCGGGTGCCTCTGGCGCATCTTCAACCCCGTGGTCCGGCGCTACCACGGGAACTTCTGGAGACGAGTCGAGGTCCATGACCACGACAGCCGGCGCCGGAGCTGTCGCAGCCTCCGCCTGGGGCGGCACCAGGGCTGGAGCAGAAGCCCTCGCAGCCTCAGACACTGTGGCTGAGGGCGGAGCTTCACTCCCCTTCTTGGGAACGCTGCAGATGAAGAATGAAGAAATTGAGCAAACAGATGTTACAATTAAAAGTTAATTGAGGTAAACAAGAAAAATTACCTTGGGAGGTTCACGCACCAGCTTGCGCGAAACCTCTTTCCCGGACGTTCCGGGCTGGCCACGGTCGGCGTAGGAGCTCCGGGAGGACTCCCAGGACTTGCCGTAGCCGCGGGCGTTTCCCGGGTCGGAGCTCTCCTTGACCGAGAGGAACTCCTAGACCTGGAGGCCCTCACCGCTTCTCGAACCGGAGTCGCCTGTCCGGAGCTGGCACCTCCGGAGGGACCCATCACGGGGACAGCCGTACTCCGGGAGGATCCCACCGCCGGAACAGTAGCGCTCCGAAAAGACCCCACCACGGGGACAGACGCTACAGCAGCGGAGGATCCTCCTTCCTGAGGACGGGGAACTGGCGGGGAAGTAGCAAGCCCGACGGACCTCCCGTCAGCATGACGCAACTTCCTCTTCCGGCTCTCTGGCTCCTCCGCCAGCTCCTTGCCCTTGCCGGTGACCTCAGCTCTTGGCTGAGAGACAGGGGCGGAGCCGCCTTCCGACAACCCGGGGATCGCCAACGGGGCGGTCGATCTTCTCTCGACGACGCCAAGGTCGTCAAGCGCGGGCATCTTCCGCCGGAGCACCCTGCTGAACTCAACTTCCTCGTTCAGGGGGAGGAAAGCCGGTGGCGGAGTCAAGTACGCTCCGTCTACATCGATGCCGTGCTGGAATTTCTTGAGGTGAAACTCCAAGGACTTCCCCACCATGCTGGGCTTCAACCCGGTTTCAACCCGGTCTTCGTCCATCACGTTGTTGAGGGCCCAGGCGAGCTTCTCCCTCCTCTTCAGCGGCGCCCACCTGTTCGACAGGAAGTTGCAGAACACCGCCTGGGGAGTCAATCCTCCCTCTACACATTGGCGGATCCTGGACAAGACGGGGTCGAAAGCTGCCGCCAGCACCGGAACTTCGCTCCACACCGACGTGTCAATGCCGGGCAGACCGTCTGGCAGTTCCAACCGCTCGTGCTCCTCCACTCGGACGACTACCCAATCTTTCTTCCAGTCATCCCACTTCCCGGAAGGGAACGACCGGAGGTACTTGAACGGGCACTTCTTGCGCTTCACAAAGTAGTAGAAGCCAAGGTACTCGTCACTTCGGCCGGTGGTTTGGACGGTGAAGAAAGTGCGGAAGAGCTCGATGCAGGGAGGAATGCCCACCCACATCTCGCAGAAGTGGACAAAGACGGATACAAGGAGAAGGGAGTGAGGGCCAAGGTGGTATAGCTGCAGACCATAGAAGTCCAGCAGCATCAAAAAGAAGGAAGAAAATGGTGGGATCAGCCCCACCATGGCATACGATGAAAAGTATACCATTTCGCCGGAGCGCTCCTTTTTAAAGGGAAGCTCTCCTCCGGTACGGATTGAACGGTTGAAGAAGTCCGACGACCACCCCATGAGGGCTCGGACCTTCTTCAGATCGCTCTCCGTCTTCAAACGACTCTCACGCAGACCCAACTCCATCGCAGCACTGCTAGGCGAGAGAAGAGAAGCAAAGTACGAGTTGGGAGTTTGAGCGCAAGAACAGATGGAAAGCGTAAAGAACTCCCGACGGTGCGCTTTCCTTCTTAAGTAAGCCCTCGCAACGCTTGGATGGAAACTGCAGGGGAGTTAAGCATACTACTCAAGAATTCAACCCAGCCGATGACAAGAGGGCCCGGGACCACCCTGACGATCAAGTCGAGGCTCTTACCCAGGCGAACAGTTGTCATCACGAGGCGGGAAACCCAAAGGCGGCGGACTGACAAGGCGCGCGGAACCGATACGGTTTTCGTATCGGGAACCGACGACCTTCAATTGCGAGAGATCCGCACGTCAAAGATCTTATCTGCCGCCTGAGGTGCGCCACGCGTCGGGACTCAACCATAAAGCCCCGCCAAAGGCACCTCCGAAGACTCTTGAAGACCCAGTTCAAGAGTCACAAGTATGGACCCACCTCCGGCGGAACGACTTCATCCCGTTGGCCTTCCCCGGAGGTAGGTCCAGGGGGCCACTGTCGGTACCCTAAAAACCATACACCCCCTGAGGTTACAAAGATCTCAAGGGAAGGACATCAACTCAAATTGAAGACCCTCGGGGGCCCACTCGCCAGACGTGACCGGACCCGCTTCTCCAACATGGTTAACCTCTAGGTTGCCACGTGTACTGTCAGCCCAGAGCTATTACCCGCAAGGGTGAAGCTCCGGGCCAAGTACTGAAACGGCACCTCCAGAGGTAGCCCCCGACCGAGAGAAGCTCCGGACATGACACGTGCCAGGTCACCCCGGAGCTTCCCGCTTCTCCCAAGCAAGCTCCGGAGCTGCCACGTGTCCACACGACAGAGCTAGATGCTTAAAGCCTCCGGGAGACGTTGTAACGGCTCCGGATCTCCAAAGGACAGCCGCAGACTTCAAGATCCGATTAATTACCATTAATTCCACGTTAATGATAATTAATCGGACAGCCTTAACACCTGTAACGGCACTGTCGGAGCCGTTACAGGGTTATTAACAACAATTAATCTCGTGTATCAATACTAATAACCGCCAGGGCCACATGTCGGGCCAGGCCGACTTGTAACGGTTGGTCCTTGTACTATAAAAGGACAAACCGACGATACACAGAGAGGACTCTCGAACACTCGGAAGCTCACAAGTTAATACAACAAACACACACCCGTGGAGTAGGGTATTACGCTCAGGCGGCCCGAACCACGTAAACCACCGTGTCACTCGTGTCCAAATCGTATTTCACTTTCTTAGATCTCCGCGCGCCCAGACCGAACCACAAACTCCTTCAAACACTTTTCATAGTGTTAGGAGATCTGCCGACTCCAACAGTCGACAAATACAACATACACACACCCGTGGAGTAGGGTATTACGCTCAGGCGGCCCGAACCACGTAAACCACCGTGTCACTCGTGTCCAAATCGCATTTCACTTTCTTAGATCTCCGCGCGCCCAGACCGAACCACAAACTCCTTCAAACACTTTCATAGTGTTAGGGGATCTGCCGACTCCAACAGTCGACAGTTGGCGCGCCAGGTAGGGGCGCCTGAGATCTTCAAGAATGGTGAATTCTGCAGCTGGATCATCCAACGGGCAACCTGCTGCTCAGGCTGTCGGAGGCAATCCCTCCAACATGCAACCACCGGCAGGAGCCTCAGTTCCAGCGGGAGTCACACTCCCACCACCACCATCTTCTCCGGCAAGACATGCCGAACGACATGATGGTGCACCGACGTCACATTCTGCGCCGGCAAGTCGTGACAACCCAGAACACGCGCTCCATGCAGCGCGTGCTCTCCTTCAGCGACCACCACCTCCGGATGCATCTCAAGGTGCCATGGAGCAATGGAGAGCTGATATTGAGCATTTGGTCGCAGCAGCGGCCGAACGCCTCAACAATCAGGGTCCACCTCCTTCAGGGCGGGCCCCGTCGCAGCGACGAACGTTGTCTGGAAGACTTGGTCCACATGTCTCCAACAACCGGAGAAGAGCTGCATCACAGCAAGTGACGTCGTTGCCCTCTGGGGCACGACGTGCCCATACTGCATCTCGGCTTTCGACACACGACCTCCGGGCAGAGCTTGATCGCCGATACCGCCAACAGGATGGCCGTGTCCACATCGAGCGAGCTCGAGAAAGACGAGATGCTCAAGATCTTTCTACTCTGGAAGGAGTAGGAGGAGGCTGTTCCGCCCTAGCCATGCACCTGCGTATGGTTAGATGGCCACAGAAGTTCCGGCCACACTTGCCGGAAAAATTCGACGGGACTGTCAATCCCGTAGAATTTCTACAGATATACTCCACTGCGATCCTAGCAGCTGGAGGAAATGAGGCTGTAATGGCCAATTACTTTCCAGTGGCCTTAACTGGGACTGCTAGGTCCTGGTTTATGAGCCTTCCGCCCAACTCTATCGACAGTTGGGAGGAGCTATGCCGCCAGTTCACCGCCAATTTCGGGAGTTCATACACCCGTCCGGGCACCGAACTGGACCTTTTTGCGGTCGTGCAAAAAGGAGGAGAATCTTTGCGGTCATTCATCCAGAGATTCTCTCAGGTACGTAACACAATCCCTTCTATCTCAAGCGCTTCTGTCATTGTAGCATTCAGACAGGGTGTACGAGACAAGAAGATGTTGGAGAAACTGGCGATCAAAGAGATCACCAGTGTTACGGAGCTCTTCAGCCTGGCTGACAAATGTGCCAGAGCTGCGGAGGGCCGTGAAATGCACTCCAAACCAGCCTTGGAGGATCATAAAAAATCCTCCAAAGAAGAAGCCGCTACCTCCGGGAGTGGCAAGAAGAAAAAGAAGACCAACGGCAAGAAGAAACCGTCGGCCGGCACATCCAACGTTGCAGCCACTGCAACTCCTGGTGGCCGGGGGCCACGCCCCGAGAAGCGACCTCGACCGTCTTCCGAAGACGGTGGCAAATCCAAGATGTGGTGCCCCATTCACAAAACGGGCAGCCACAGACTGGAGGACTGCCGGGAGGTCCAAAACCTTACCGAGCGCTACCACAAGCGCCGGGAAGGGTCTCCCTTCCGTCAGAGGGAGGGAAAACAAAAGGTCGATGAAGCTCCGGCTGAAGAGGAGTTAGGGTTTCAAGACCCCAAAAAGGTCTTGAAAGCCGTCTACACCTCCGTCGACGATGATTCCGACGTCTCCGACAACGAGCGTCGAAAAACCATGAACACCATCTTTGGTGGATCATGGGACATCACCTCTCGTCGCGTCATTAAGACTATGCGACGGGATATGGCTGCTGTAGCTCCTACAGCTAGACCGGAGCCACATCGAAAGTGGATGGACACACCCATCACTTTTGATGCTTCGGACTGTCCTCAAAGCATGGTCGGAGCTGGTCAGCTACCCTTGATGGTATCTCCTACCATCAACAACATCCAGCTCCATCATGTCCTGGTAGACGGAGGTTCGGGGCTTAATCTCATCAGCTTCGAAGCTTTCACTAAGCTTCAGCTTCGACCTTCGGACCTCCAGCCCTCTCGACCTTTCTCCGGAGTAGGTCCGGGGGCCATAACCCCACTCGGAGCTATTACTCTCCCTGTTACCTTCGGGACCCGGGAGAAGTATCGCACCGAAAAGTTGATATTCGACGTCGCTCAGATCAACTTACCATTCAATGCCATTTTGGGTAGACCTGCCTTGTACAAATTCATGGCAGCTGCTCATTATGGATACCTGGTGTTGAAGATGCCAACACCAGTAGGCGTTCTCCGGATCCGTGGAGATCGCACTGCCGGAGTAACTGCTCTGGAGGAACTCCATGCACTCACCACAGCGCAAGAGGAGGACTCCAGACAGAAGCAAGCTCCACAACCTCCGAGCATTCGCCAACGAGGCTCGACCTCTGCACCCCGTGTGCAGCCAAGCGGCGACACCGACATTCCCGTCAAAGTCGTCCAAATTGGTTCCGATGTCACTCAAACTACCCGCATATCAGGTGGCTTGAACGACAAATAGGAACTCGCGCTCATCACTTTCCTCCGGGCTAACGTTGACGTGTTTGCCTGGCAACCGTCACAAATGCCTGGGATCCCCAGGGAAGTGATTGAGCACAATCTGAAGATTTACCCCGACGCTCGGCCTGTACACCAGAAACCTCGGAAGCAATCTGTAGAGCGACAGAACTTCATCCGACAAGAAGTGAAGAAGTTGCTCGAAGCCGGATTCATCCGAGAAGTCTACCATCCAAAATGGCTGGCAAACCCAGTCGTTGTGCCTAAGGCCGGCGGGAAACTTCGGATGTGCATCGACTACACCACACTGAATAAGGCATGTCCAAAAGATCCATTCCCACTACCTAGAATAGACCAGATAGTGGATTCCACCTCTGGGTGTGAGTTGCTGTGTTTTCTAGACGCATATTCAGGATATCATCAAATCCGGATGTCTAGGGAAGATGAAGAACATACTTCATTCATCACAGTGGATGGATTGTGTCGACTGTTGGAGTCGGCAGATCTCCTAACACTATGAAAAGTGTTTGAAGGAGTTTGTGGTTCGGTCTGGGCGCGCGGAGATCTAAGAAAGTGAAATACGATTTGGACACGAGTGACACGGTGGTTTACGTGGTTCGGGCCGCCTGAGCGTAATACCCTACTCCACGGGTGTGTGTTTGTTGTATTAACTTGTGAGCTTCCGAGTGTTCGAGAGTCCTCTCTGTGTATCGTCGGTTTGTCCTTTTATAGTACAAGGACCAACCGTTACAAGTCGGCCTGGCCCGACATGTGGCCCTGGCGGTTATTAGTATTGATACACGAGATTAATTGTTGTTAATAACCCTGTAACGGCTCCGACAGTGCCGTTACAGGTGTTAAGGCTGTCCGATTAATTATCATTAACGTGGAATTAATGGTAATTAATCGGATCTTGAAGTCTGCGGCTGTCCTTTGGAGATCCGGAGCCGTTACAACGTCTCCCGGAGGCTTTAAGCATCTAGCTCTGTCGTGTGGACACGTGGCAGCTCCGGAGCTTGCTTGGGAGAAGCGGGAAGCTCCGGGGTGACCTGGCACGTGTCATGTCCGGAGCTTCTCTCGGTCGGGGGCTACCTCTGGAGGTGCCGTTTCAGTACTTGGCCCGGAGCTTCACCCTTGCGGGTAATAGCTCTGGGCTGACAGTACACGTGGCAACCTAGAGGTTAACCATGTTGGAGAAGCGGGTCCGGTCACGTCTGGCGAGTGGGCCCCCGAGGGTCTTCAATTTGAGTTGATGTCCTTCCCTTGAGATCTTTGTAACCTCAGGGGGTGTATGGTTTTTAGGGTACCGACAGTGGCCCCCTGGACCTACCTCCGGGGAAGGCCAACGGGATGAAGTCGTTCCGCCGGAGGTGGGTCCATACTTGTGACTCTTGAACTGGGTCTTCAAGAGTCTTCGGAGGTGCCTTTGGCGGGGCTTTATGGTTGAGTCCCGACGCGTGGCGCACCTCAGGCGGCAGATAAGATCTTTGACGTGCGGATCTCTCGCAATTGAAGGTCGTCGGTTCCCGATACGAAAACCGTATCGGTTCCGCGCGCCTTGTCAGTCCGCCGCCTTTGGGTTTCCCGCCTCGTGATGACAACTGTTCGCCTGGGTAAGAGCCTCGACTTGATCGTCAGGGTGGTCCCGGGCCCTCTTGTCATCGGCTGGGTTGAATTCTTGAGTAGTATGCTTAACTCCCCTGCAGTTTCCATCCAAGCGTTGCGAGGGCTTACTTAAGAAGGAAAGCGCACCGTCGGGAGTTCTTTACGCTTTCCATCTGTTCTTGCGCTCAAACTCCCAACTCGTACTTTGCTTCTCTTCTCTCGCCTAGCAGTGCTGCGATGGAGTTGGGTCTGCGTGAGAGTCGTTTGAAGACGGAGAGCGATCTGAAGAAGGTCCGAGCCCTCATGGGGTGGTCGTCGGACTTCTTCAACCGTTCAATCCGTACCGGAGGAGAGCTTCCCTTTAAAAAGGAGCGCTCCGGCGAAATGGTATACTTTTCATCGTATGCCATGGTGGGGCTGATCCCACCATTTTCTTCCTTCTTTTTGATGCTGCTGGACTTCTATGGTCTGCAGCTATACCACCTTGGCCCTCACTCCCTTCTCCTTGTATCCGTCTTTGTCCACTTCTGCGAGATGTGGGTGGGCATTCCTCCCTGCATCGAGCTCTTCCGCACTTTCTTCACCGTCCAAACCACCGGCCGAAGTGACGAGTACCTTGGCTTCTACTACTTTGTGAAGCGCAAGAAGTGCCCGTTCAAGTACCTCCGGTCGTTCCCTTCCGGGAAGTGGGATGACTGGAAGAAAGATTGGGTAGTCGTCCGAGTGGAGGAGCACGAGCGGTTGGAACTGCCAGACGGTCTGCCCGGCATTGACACGTCGGTGTGGAGCGAAGTTCCGGTGCTGGCGGCAGCTTTCGACCCCGTCTTGTCCAGGATCCGCCAATGTGTAGAGGGAGGATTGACTCCCCAGGCGGTGTTCTGCAACTTCCTGTCGAACAGGTGGGCGCCGCTGAAGAGGAGGGAGAAGCTCGCCTGGGCCCTCAACAACGTGATGGACGAAGACCGGGTTGAAACCGGGTTGAAGCCCAGCATGGTGGGGAAGTCCTTGGAGTTTCACCTCAAGAAATTCCAGCACGGCATCGATGTAGACGGAGCGTACTTGACTCCGCCACCGGCTTTCCTCCCCCTGAACGAGGAAGTTGAGTTCAGCAGGGTGCTCCGGCGGAAGATGCCCGCGCTTGACGACCTTGGCGTCGTCGAGAGAAGATCGACCGCCCCGTTGGCGATCCCCGGGTTGTCGGAAGGCGGCTCCGCCCCTGTCTCTCAGCCAAGAGCTGAGGTCACCGGCAAGGGCAAGGAGCTGGCGGAGGAGCCAGAGAGCCGGAAGAGGAAGTTGCGTCATGCTGACGGGAGGTCCGTCGGGCTTGCTACTTCCCCGCCAGTTCCCCGTCCTCAGGAAGGAGGATTCTCCGCTGCTGTAGCGTCTGTCCCCGTGGTGGGGTCTTTTCGGAGCGCTACTGTTCCGGCGGTGGGATCCTCCCGGAGTACGGCTGTCCCCGTGATGGGTCCCTCCGGAGGTGCCAGCTCCGGACAGGCGACTCCGGTTCGAGAAGCGGTGAGGGCCTCCAGGTCTAGGAGTTCCTCTCGGTCAAGGAGAGCTCCGACCCGGGAAACGCCCGCGGCTACGGCAAGTCCTGGGAGTCCTCCCGGAGCTCCTACGCCGACCGTGGCCAGCCCGGAACGTCCGGGAAAGAGGTTTCGCGCAAGCTGGTGCGTGAACCTCCCAAGGTAATTTTTCTTGTTTACCTCAATTAACTTTTAATTGTAACATCTGTTTGCTCAATTTCTTCATTCTTCATTTGCAGCGTTCCCAAGAAGGGGAGTGAAGCTCCGCCCTCAGCCACAGTGTCTGAGGCTGCGAGGGCTTCTGCTCCAGCCCTGGTGCCGCCCCAGGCGGAGGCTGCGACAGCTCCGGCGCCGGCTGTCGTGGTCATGGACCTCGACTCGTCTCCAGAAGTTCCCGTGGTAGCGCCGGACCACGGGGTTGAAGATGCGCCAGAGGCACCCGCTCCGGAGGTTGAAACTCCGGGCCCTGGTGCTGCAGAAGTAGATGCTCCGGCTGTCGAGCCGGAGGAATTAGCGGTCCCGGCTTCAGAGCCGGAAAATGCTGGAGCTTCGGCGGTCGAGCCGGAGGCAGCTGAAGCCCCGGCGTGCGAGCCAGAAGTTGAAGTGGTTCCGGCAATTGAGCCGGTTACTTCTGAAGCTCCGGTCGCAAGGCCGGTAGTTATTGGAGCGCCGGCTGCAGAGCCGGTGGTGGTGGAGGCGGGGGAGCTTGAGCTCCCCTCAGAAGAAGCGTCCCGGCCGGAGCCATTGGAGGCGACGACGTCGATGGTACCCGTGGCGGAGCCAGAGTGCCTGAACGAAGTCGCCGGCCCCCAGCCTGAGGGGGCGAATGAAGATTTGGTGGCGGGACCTTCTTCAGTGGCGACTGAGGCCATCCCGGAGGAGGGCCCTAGTGCCTTGGAAGCTCGGGGTTCCGCTCTCGCAGAATGGGACCCAATTTTTGTAAATGAAGACCCGCTGGAACCAGCGGAGGAGACCCCAGAAGGTCCGGAGCCCATCTCGCTGTCGATGTCCATCGACAACGCTTGCTCCAGTCTGCGCCAAGTCCAACTAGCCTTCTTCCACGACAGCAAGGTTCTTGAAGAGGAGCGCCAAACCCTTAGGAGGTGGCGTAATAGACTCCAATTCGAAACCAAGCTGGCGCAGTCGAGGATCGCTGCGGACAAGGAATGGATCAAGCGGGAGAAGGTCCGCTTGGAGCTCTGGGGTGAGATGCTGGACGAGAGGGAGAGCATGACTCACAACCTCGACGCCAAATCCCGGGAGTACCACGACCAAGCTAAAGCTGCCAATGATGCGGCCAACGCCCGGTTCGATGAACTCGAAGCCATCAGTACCGCACTCATCAAGCGCCGAGAGGCGCTTGAGGGAAGGGAAAAGTGGCTCAAGGATGAGGAGCAAAAACTCCTGGAGCTACGGGACGACGTCTTGCGACGTGAAGAAGAGCTCGCTGAGAAGACAGCTCTGGCGGACAAGGGCCTCGAGGAGCGCGCTAAAAAATTGGAAGAGCGCTGCCTCGAGGAGGAGGAGAAGACCTGGGTGCGAGGGCAGGAGCTCTACGAGTATGAGTGTGCCCTCATCGCCCGGGAGAAGAAAATAGAGGCTAGGGAGAAAGACCTGGTCGACCGCCGGAACAAGATCCACCTCCGGGAGGAGGAGCTCGGGAGACTCGAAAAGCGGGTTGCTGCGAAAATTCAGCAAAACGCCAAAGAAGTTGAGCGCCTCTCCCGCGAGAACTCAGAACTGGCGGCGACCCGGAGGTCCCTGGAAGAAATGAAGGGCCTGAGGAAGACGGACTCCCTGCAAATTTGGGAGTTCCTGAGCAAGGCCGACGATGCGCTGGCGCCTATGGGTTTCAGCCCCGTGCTTCCGGATGATCCGGAGCCGGAGCCGGACCTTGCATTGCAGGCGTTGAGCGCTGCGGGTGGCAAGCTCTCCAAGGTGGGCGACGTCATCGCGGACCAGTTGGAGGTCGAGGGGCAATCCCTGGCTAGGAACGTCACAGAATATGTGTTGACGTGCTACACTAGCCGGAACCCCCGATTCCCTCTGGACCCGGTGCTTGAAGGCCCCGTTGAAGGAGAAGGCGAAGCTACCCGAGCCAGCGTGTCGGAGGTCGCCCAGAAGGTCGCTGAGTTCTTCCATAGGGTCTAGGACTATCTTTCTTAGCCTTTATTTGTATCTTCTCTTCTTCCTCAATTTTGTAATCCTTTGTCCCCAGATGTAATCTCCGGTCTTCTGATGAAATGAAATCCCCAATTTTTCGTGAATTTCATTTTTCTGTCTTCAACATCTTTGTCTTCACTTGGCCCCCTGGTAGATGTGCACAATGTGATTGTGGACATGTACCAAAAGGATGTTGAGTTTTGTTGAAGACAAATTTGCTTTCGTGAATTTCATTTTTCTGTCTTCAACATCTTTGTCTTCACTTGGCCCCCTGGTAGATGTGCACAATGTGATTGTGGACATGTACCAAAAGGATGTTGAGTTTTGTTGAAGACAAATTTGCTTCGAACTCATGTAGTTTAGGTCCGAAGTCTTCGATAGTGAAGGTCCCTTGAAGTCGTCGGAGCTTAGAAGCTCCGGCATTGCCCATCGTCGGAGCTTAGTAGCTCCGGCAATAGCCCTACCAACACGTTGAGTGTCGATAGTTAATACTTCAAGGTGTCGGAGCTTAGTAGCTCCGGCAATGACCCTTGCCACGCCTGGCTTGCTGGCAACAGACTCTAGTGATAGAGTCTTCTCACCATCTTCAAGTTAACGCCGGTGGGAGTCGGAGCTTGGTTAACTCCGATTTTTCTCCATCAATGTTGGGTTTATTCTTCCTGCACACTTAGGCCAAGAAAAACAGTAAAATTCGTTCCTTATCTATAACTTCGTTGCGGCTTACGATTCTCAAGAGAATTTCAAGTTGAACACGATTTTTAGTATGATTGGATGAATTGTCTTTTCTTTTAGATCTAATTGTCCATGGACCCACCTTACTTTGGCCTGCCGGGGTGTAGGTAGAGTGGCGTACTTAGGGTGCTTGACCAGGCTAAGTCGATAGCGCACTCCGGCCCTAGAATGGCTTGGCGGCTTTCAGGCGAGTTGGCCACAGACGACATTTAAATCTAAAAAATCTGACAATTCAACCCAAATCGTACATAAACCGGTTAAACTAAAACTTCTTAAGAATTGCACATTTCTGTTATAGACAAGAAAGAGAAAAATAAAAATGTCGAGCCTTATGCAAAAATGAATGCACGTGGAGTCTATTTCACATGAAGATGTCTTTCATTATAGGTCCGGGGTACAGGGGAAACAAGTACACTCTTAGGGTACGCAACCAGGCTAAGTGTGTTTGGTTTCTCGTTTGACCCTGGGTAGTTAGCCACACTTCTAGTCCGGAGACTGTATCAAGTGTTGCATGAGCTCTTCAAACCTTTCGGGAAAGGTCCGGCTGCTCTCCCGGAGGAACTACCCGACTCTGTACAATGACTCTATAACATACACTTCAAGTTACTTAAGACTCACCTCCGTGGAATTAAGTGTAGAACTTACGGAGGTGCTCGATGTTCCAAGGATTTGGGAGAGGTGTCCCATCCTCGGTAGCCAAGCGAACGCTTCCGGGACGGGATACTTTGATCACTCGGAAGGGTCCTTCCCAGCCGGGGGAGAGTTTGTTTTGCCCTTCTCTGGATAGTATTCTCCGTAGCACCAGATCGCCTTCCTCGAGCTGTCGGTTGTGTACATGCCGCTGATGATAGCGCCGTAGATCTTGGCGGTATCGGGCGTTCCGAACAGCTGCTTGGCACCTTCCCTCCTCGAGGAGGTCTAGGTCTTCACGCCGGAGCTGGTCCTGCGCGGCTTCGTCGAAGGTCCGGACTCGGAGGGAACCCAGGGTGATCTCCGGAGGAAGGATCGCTTCTGCTCCGTACACCAGGAAGAAGGGTGTTTCTCCGGTTGCCCGACTTGGAGAAGTCCTGTTAGCCCATAGAGTGGGCGGAAGCTCTTCGATCCAATTAGCTCCGTGCTTTTTCAAACGCTCATAAGTGCGCGTTTTGAGTCCTTTAAGGATCTCTGCGTTTGCTCTCTCGGCTTGCCCATTGCTGGCAGGATGAGCTACGGAGGCGTAGCAAACTTGTATGCCGAGGTCTTCGCAATATCCTTGAAATGCGGAGCTTGTGAACTGAGTCCCATTATCAGTGATGATCTTGTTTGGGACTCCGAATCTGCTCACGATAGATTGTAGAAAATTGATTGCAGATTGTTTGTTGATCGTCACAACAGGAGTAGCTTCCGGCCACTTGGTGAACTTGTCGATGGCGACATACAGGAACTTGTAACCTCCGACGGCTCTTGGGAAGGGTCCCAAGATGTCCATCCCCCACACGGCGAAGGGCCACGTAGGAGGTATCATTTGTAAGGGCTGAGCAGGTGTATGAATTTGCTTTGCATGAAATTGGCATGCTTTGCATTTCTTCACTAGCTCAGTAGCATCCTGGAGCGCTGTTGGCCAGTAGAAGCCGTGCCGAAAGGCTTTTCCGACCAGCGTGCGGGAAGACGCGTGGTTCCCACACTCGCCTCCATGGATTTCTGCGAGGAGCTCGCAGCCTTCTTCCCTTGTGATGCACCGCATTAGGATGCCGTTGGCACCGCGCCGGTAGAGATCCCCTTCTACCAACGTGTATCTTTTAGCCAATCTGACTACCCGGTCAGCGGATACATCATCGTCAGGAAGGATGTTGTCTTTCAAGTAGTTCCGGATCTCCGAGATCCATGCATCGGAACTGACTTGAGCATTTGAGTCTTGCGTGCTGGGTTGCTCGGAGCTTCCGGCAGCACCTACGACCCTTGATGGCTGCCATGGTAACAGGGCCATCGGGACCGTCAGCTTCGGGATGCTGATCTCGCCCCCTTCGTTCAGCTCGGCAGGCTGAACTGTGGGTTTTGACAACCTCCGGACAAAGGTTCCGTCTGGAGCCGGAGCTCCGGTTGACGCCTTGGTCGAGAGTTCGTCAGCTTCAACGTTGTGAGCACGCTGAACATGGTGAAGGTCTAGGACTTCGAAGTCCTTCTGAAGCCTCTGGACTTCAAGGAGATAAGCAGCCAGCTGGAGATTATTGCAGGAGCATTCACCCTTCACCTGTTTGATAACAAGTTGTGAATCTCCTTTGACCAGCAACTGCTTGACACCAAAGGATAGTGCCACCTTTAATCCATATATGAGTGCTTCGTACTCCGCCATGTTGTTGGTTGCCTTGAAATCAAGGTGCACCATGTATCTTACCTTCTCCCCGGTTGGTGTGAGGAGAAGGACTCCAGCTCCGGCTCCCTGCTTCTGCATGGAGCCGTCGAAGTAAAGGGTCCAGTGAGGCTTAGTGAAGGCCGGAACTTGCGGTTCCTTCTTCTGCTCACTGGGGCCCCCAGGGTTTAATGGAGAGGGAGTCCATTCTGCCACGAAATCTGCCAACGCTTGACTCTTGATTGCTTGTCTTGGAATGAATTCGAGGTCGAATTCAGCCAGTTCCGCTGCCCACTTCGCTATATTCCCAGTTGAATTGGGATTATGCAGAATCGCTCGAAGTGGATATGAGGTTACCACCGAGACTTTGTGAGCTTGGAAATAGTGTCGAAGCTTCCTTGAGGCAATAAGAACTGCGTAGAGCATCTTATGTACCTCTAGGTATCGAGTCTTGGCATCATGTAACACTTCACTGATGAAGTATACTGGGCGTTGAACGGTCCGGACCCTCCCGGAGGGGTCCGGAGCTTCCTCTTCATTGATCCGGACCCTGTCGGAGGGGTCCAGACTATCTTCGGGGACCTCCGGGTTCTGGGTGGAGGAACTCGGAGCTTCTTCAGGAATGACCTGGATCCTATCAGAAGGATCCGGGTCCTCTGAAGTGGCTTCTTGAGGATTCAAGTCGGGGAGCTGGGACCCAGACCTGCTTTCGGGAACCTCCGGATCCTCCCGAAGGGATCTGGATTCCTGAGTATTGGGTAGTTCCGGTCTCTCCGCAACCAGAACCATACTGACGACTTCGTCAGCTGCTGAAATATAAAGCAATAAAGGCTCACCAGGGTTCGGAGCTACCAAGACTGGTAGAGTGGTGAGGAACTGTTTCAGCTCCTGGAATGCCTTCTCTGCCTCTTCAGACCATTGGAATGGTCCGGACTTCCTCAGTAACTTGAAGAAGGGAAGTGCCCTTTCCGCCAGTCTTGAAATGAATCGACTGAGGGCTGCTAGACATCCAGTTAATTTTTGGACGTCTTTGATGCGGGTTGGTGGCCGCATGTCTTCGATGGCTTTTATCTTCACCGGATTAGCCTCTATACCCCGGTGACTTACCAGGAAACCAAGAAGCTTTCCGGAACTAACCCCGAAGACGCATTTGTCTGGGTTTAGCTTCGTGCGGGTGGCCCGCAGCTTGTCGAAGACAGCCTGCAAGGTATCCAAGAGGGACTCCTTGTTTTTGACTTTGACCACAATGTCATCAACGTACACCTCCACTATGTCTCTGATGAGTTCTTCGAAAGTTTTGTACATTGCTCGTACAAAAGTTGAAGCTGCATTCTTGAGACCAAAAGGCATGGCTGTGTAACAATACAATCCATCCACTGTGATGAATGAAGTATGTTCTTCATCTTCCCTAGACATCCGGATTTGATGATATCCCGAATATGCGTCTAGAAAACACAGCAACTCACACCCAGAGGTGGAATCCACTATCTGGTCTATTCTAGGTAGTGGGAATGGATCTTTTGGACATGCCTTATTCAGTGTGGTGTAGTCAATGCACATCCGAAGTTTCCCGCCGGCCTTAGGCACAACGACTGGGTTTGCCAGCCATTTTGGATGGTAGACTTCTCGGATGAATCCGGCTTCGAGCAACTTCTTCACTTCTTGTCGGATGAAGTTCTGTCGCTCTACAGATTGTTTCCGAGGTTTCTGGTGTACAGGCCGAGCGTCGGGGTAAATCTTCAGATTGTGCTCAATCACTTCCCTGGGGATCCCAGGCATTTGTGACGGTTGCCAGGCAAACACGTCAACATTAGCCCGGAGGAAAGTGATGAGCGCGAGTTCCTATTTGTCGTTCAAGCCACCCGATATGCGGGTAGTTTGAGTGACATCGGAACCAATTTGGACGACTTTGACGGGAATGTCGGTGTCGCCGCTTGGCTGCACACGGGGTGCAGAGGTCGAGCCTCGTTGACGAATGCTCGGAGGTTGTGGAGCTTGCTTCTGTCTGGAATCCTCCTCTTGCGCTGTGGTGAGTGCATGGAGTTCTTCCAGAGCAGTTACTCCGGCAGTGCGATCTCCACGGATCCGGAGAACGCCTACTGGTGTCGGCATCTTCAACACCAGGTATCCATAATGAGCAGCTGCCATGAATTTGTACAAGGCAGGCCTACCCAAAATGGCGTTGAATGGTAAGTTGATCTGAGCGACGTCGAAGACCAACTTTTCGGTGCGATACTTCTCCCGGGTCCCGAAGGTAACAGGGAGAGTGATAGCTCCGAGTGGGGTTATGGCCCCCGGACCTACTCCGGAGAAAGGTCGAGAGGGCTGGAGGTCTGAAGGTCGAAGCTGAAGCTTAGTGAAAGCTTCGAAGCTGATGAGATTAAGCCCCGAACCTCCATCTACCAGGACATGATGGAGCTGGATGTTGTTGATGGTGGGGGATACCATCAAGGGCAGCTGGCCAGCTCCGACCATGCTTTGAGGACAATCCGAAGCATCGAAAGTGATGGGTGTGTCCATCCACTTTCGATGTGGCTCCGGTCTAGCTGTAGGAGCTACAGCAGCCATATCCCGTCGCATGGTCTTAATGACGCGACGAGAGGTGATGTCCCATGATCCACCAAAGATGGTGTTCATGGTTTTTCGACGTTCGTTGTCGGAGACATCGGAATCATCGTCGACGGAGGTGTAGACGGCTTTCAAGACCTTTTTGGGGTCTTGAAACCCTAACTCCTCTTCAGCCGGAGCTTCATCGACCTTTTGTTTTCCCTCCCTCTGGCGGAAGGGAGACCCTTCCCGGCGCTTGTGGTAGCGCTCGGCAAGGTTTTGGACCTCCCGGCAATCCTCCAGCTTGTGGCTGCCCGTTTTGTGAATGGGGCACCACATCTTGGATTTGCCACCGTCTTCGGAAGACGGTCGAGGTCGCTTCTCGGGGCGTGGCCCCCGGCCACCAGGAGTTGCAGTGGCTGCAACGCTGGATGTGCCGGCCGACGGCTTCTTCTTGCCGTTGGTCTTCTTTTTCTTCTTGCCACTCCCGGAGGTAGCGGCTTCTTCTTTGGAGGATTTTTTATGATCCTCCAAGGCTGGTTTGGAGTGCATTTCACGGCCCTCCGCAGCTCTGGCACATTTGTCGGCCAGGCTGAAGAGCTCCGTGACACTGGTGATCTCTTTGATCGCCAGTTTCTCCAACATCTTCTTGTCTCGTACACCCTGTCTGAATGCTACAATGACAGAAGCGCTTGAGATAGAAGGGATTGTGTTACGTACCTGAGAGAATCTTTGGATGAATGACCGCAAAGATTCTCCTCCTTTTTGCACGACCGCAAAAAGGTCCAGTTCGGTGCCCGGACGGGTGTATGAACTCCCGAAATTGGCGGTGAACTGGCGGCATAGCTCCTCCCAACTGTCAATAGAGTTGGGCGGAAGGCTCATAAACCAGGACCTAGCAGTCCCAGTTAAGGCCACTGGAAAGTAATTGGCCATTACAGCCTCATTTCCTCCAGCTGCTAGGATCGCAGTGGAGTATATCTGTAGAAATTCTATGGGATTGACAGTCCCGTCGAATTTTTCCGGCAAGTGTGGCCGGAACTTCTGTGGCCATCTAACCATACGCAGGTGCATGGCTAGGGCGGAACAGCCTCCTCCTACTCCTTCCAGAGTAGAAAGATCTTGAGCATCTCGTCTTTCTCGAGCTCGCTCGATGTGGACACGGCCATCCTGTTGGCGGTATCGGCGATCAAGCTCCGCTCGGAGGTCGTGTGTCGAAAGCCGAGATGCAGTATGGGCACGTCGTGCCCCAGAGGGCAACGACGTCACTTGCTGTGACGCAGCTCTTCTCCGGTTGTTGGAGACATGTGGACCAAGTCTTCCAGACAACGTTCGTCGCTGCGACGGGGCCCGCCCTGAAGGAGGTGGACCCTGATTGTTGAGGCGTTCGGCCGCTGCTGCGACCAAATGCTCAATATCAGCTCTCCATTGCTCCATGGCACCTTGAGATGCATCCGGAGGTGGTGGTCGCTGAAGGAGAGCACGCGCTGCATGGAGCGCGTGTTCTGGGTTGTCACGACTTGCCGGCGCAGAATGTGACGCCGGTGCACCATCATGTCGTTCGGCATGTCTTGCCGGAGAAGATGGTGGTGGTGGGAGTGTGACTCCCGCTGGAACTGAGGCTCCTGCCGGTGGTTGCATGTTGGAGGGATTGCCTCCGACAGTCTGAGCAGCAGGTTGCCCGTTGGATGATCCAGCTGCAGAATTCACCATTCTTGAAGATCTCAGGCGCCCCCTACCTGGCGCGCCAACTGTCGACTGTTGGAGTCGGCAGATCTCCTAACACTATGAAAAGTGTTTGAAGGAGTTTGTGGTTCGGTCTGGGCGCGCGGAGATCTAAGAAAGTGAAATACGATTTGGACACGAGTGACACGGTGGTTTACGTGGTTCGGGCCGCCTGAGCGTAATACCCTACTCCACGGGTGTGTGTTTGTTGTATTAACTTGTGAGCTTCCGAGTGTTCGAGAGTCCTCTCTGTGTATCGTCGGTTTGTCCTTTTATAGTACAAGGACCAACCGTTACAAGTCGGCCTGGCCCGACATGTGGCCCTGGCGGTTATTAGTATTGATACACGAGATTAATTGTTGTTAATAACCCTGTAACGGCTCCGACAGTGCCGTTACAGGTGTTAAGGCTGTCCGATTAATTATCATTAACGTGGAATTAATGGTAATTAATCGGATCTTGAAGTCTGCGGCTGTCCTTTGGAGATCCGGAGCCGTTACAACGTCTCCCGGAGGCTTTAAGCATCTAGCTCTGTCGTGTGGACACGTGGCAGCTCCGGAGCTTGCTTGGGAGAAGCGGGAAGCTCCGGGGTGACCTGGCACGTGTCATGTCCGGAGCTTCTCTCGGTCGGGGGCTACCTCTGGAGGTGCCGTTTCAGTACTTGGCCCGGAGCTTCACCCTTGCGGGTAATAGCTCTGGGCTGACAGTACACGTGGCAACCTAGAGGTTAACCATGTTGGAGAAGCGGGTCCGGTCACGTCTGGCGAGTGGGCCCCCGAGGGTCTTCAATTTGAGTTGATGTCCTTCCCTTGAGATCTTTGTAACCTCAGGGGGTGTATGGTTTTTAGGGTACCGACAGATTGTATTGTTACACAGCCATGCCTTTTGGTCTCAAGAATGCAGCTTCAACTTTTGTACGAGCAATGTACAAAACTTTCGAAGAACTCATTAGAGACATAGTGGAGGTGTACGTTGATGACATTGTGGTCAAAGTCAAAAACAAGGAGTCCCTCTTGGACACCTTGCAGGCTGTCTTCGACAAGCTGCGGGCCACCCGCACGAAGCTAAACCCAGACAAGTGCGTCTTCGGGGTTAGTTCCGGAAAGCTTCTTGGTTTCCTGGTAAGTCACCGGGGTATAGAGGCTAATCCGGCGAAGATAAAAGCCATCGAAGACATGCGGCCACCAACCCGCATCAAAGACGTCCAAAAATTAACTGGATGTCTAGCAGCCCTCAGTCGGTTCATTTCAAGACTGGCGGAAAGGGCACTTCCCTTCTTCAAGTTACTGAGGAAGTCCGGACCATTCCAATGGTCTGAAGAGGCAGAAAAGGCATTCCAGGAGCTGAAACAGTTCCTCACCACTCTACCAGTCTTGGTAGCTCCGAACCCTGGTGAGCCTTTATTGCTTTATACTTCAGCAGCTGACGAAGTCGTCAGTATGGTTCTGGTTGCGGAGAGACCGGAACTACCCAATACTCAGGAATCCAGATCCCTTCGGGAGGATCCGGAGGTTCCTGAAAGTGGGTCTGGGTCCCAGCTCCCAGACTTGAATCCTCAAGAAGCCACTTCAGAGGACCCAGATCCTTCTGATAGGATCCAGGTCATTCCTGAAGAAGCTCCGGGTTCCTCCACCCAGAACCTGGAGGTCCCCGAAGATAGTCTGGACCCCTCCGACAGGGTCCGGATCAATGGAGAGGAAGCTCCGGACCCCTCCGGGAGGGTCCGGACCATTCAACGCCCAGTATACTTCATCAGTGAAGTGTTACATGATGCCAAGACTCGATACCTAGAGGTACATAAGCTGCTCTACGCAGTTCTTATTGCCTCAAGGAAGCTTCGACACTATTTCCAAGCTCACAAAGTCTCGGTGGTAACCTCATATCCACTTCGAGCGATTCTGCATAATCCCAATTCAACTGGGAATATAGCGAAGTGGGCAGCGGAACTGGCTGAATTCGACCTCGAATTCATTCCAAGACAAGCAATCAAGAGTCAAGCGTTGGCAGATTTCGTGGCAGAATGGACTCCCTCTCCATTAAACTCTGGGGGCCCCAGCGAGCAGAAGAAGGAACCACAAGTTCCGGCCTTCACTAAGCCTCACTGGACCCTTTACTTCGACGGCTCCATGCAGAAGCAGGGAGCCGGAGCTGGAATCCTTCTCCTCGCACCAACCGGGGAGAAGGTAAAATACATGGTGCACCTTGACTTCAAGGTAACCAACAACATGGCGGAGTACGAAGCACTCATATATGGATTGAAAGTGGCACTATCCTATGGTGTCAAGCAGTTGCTGGTCAAAGGAGATTCACAACTCGTCATCAAACAGGTGAAGGGAGAATGCTCCTGCAATAATCTCCAGCTGGCTGCTTATCTCCTTGAAGTCCAGAGGCTTCAGAAGGACTTCGAAGTCCTAGACCTTCACCATGTTCAGCGTGCTCACAACGCTGAAGCTGACGAACTCTCGACCAAGGCGTCAACCGGAGCTCCGGCTCCAGACGGAACCTTTGTCCGGAGGATGTCAAAACCCACAGTTCAGCCTGCCGAGCTGAACGAAGGGGGCGAGATCAGCATCCCGAAGCTGACGGTCCCGATGGCCCTGTTACCATGGCAGCCATCAAGGGTCGTAGGTGCTGCCGGAAGCTCCGAGCAACCCAGCACGCAAGACTCAAATGCTCAAGTCAGTTCCGATGCATGGATCTCGGAGATCCGGAACTACTTGAAAGACAACATCCTTCCTGACGATGATGTATCCGCTGACCGGGTAGTCAGATTGGCTAAAAGATACACGTTGGTAGAAGAGGATCTCTACCGGCGCGGTGCCAACGGCATCCTAATGCGGTGCATCACAAGGGAAGAAGGCTGCGAGCTCCTCGCAGAAATCCATGGAGGTGAGTGTGGGAACCACGCGTCTTCCCGCACGCTGGTCGGAAAAGCCTTTCGGCACGGCTTCTACTGGCCTACAGCGCTCCAGGATGCTACTGAGCTAGTGAAGAAATGCAAAGCATGTCAATTTCATGCAAAGCAAATTCATACACCTGCTCAGCCCTTACAAATGATACCTCCTACGTGGCCTTTCGCCGTGTGGGGGATGGACATCTTGGGACCCTTCCCAAGAGCCGTCGGAGGTTACAAGTTCCTGTATGTCGCCATCGACAAGTTCACCAAGTGGCCGGAAGCTACTCCTGTTGTGACGATCAACAAACAATCTGCAATCAATTTTCTACAATCTATCATGAGCAGATTCGGAGTCCCAAACAAGATCATCACTGATAATGGGACTCAGTTCACAAGCTCCGCATTTCAAGGATATTGCGAAGACCTCGGCATACAAGTTTGCTACGCCTCCGTAGCTCATCCTGCCAGCAATGGGCAAGCCGAGAGAGCAAACGCAGAGATCCTTAAAGGACTAAAAACGCGAACTTATGAGCGTTTGAAAAAGCACGGAGCTAATTGGATCGAAGAGCTTCCGCCCACTCTATGGGCTAACAGGACTTCTCCAAGTCGGGCAACCGGAGAAACACCCTTCTTCCTGGTGTACGGAGCAGAAGCGATCCTTCCTCCGGAGATCACCCTGGGTTCCCTCCGAGTCCGGACCTTCGACGAAGCCGCGCAGGACCAGCTCCGGCGTGAAGACCTAGACCTCCTCGAGGAGGGAAGATGCCAAGCAGCTGTTCGGAACGCCCGATACCGCCAAGCTTTACGGCGCTATCATCAGCGGCATGTACACAACCGACAGCTCGAGGAAGGCGATCTGGTGCTACGGAGAATACTATCCAGAGAAGGGCAAAACAAACTCTCCCCCGGCTGGGAAGGGCCCTTCCGAGTGATCAAAGTATCCCGTCCCGGAAGCGTTCGCTTGGCCGCCGAGGATGGGACACCTCTCCCAAACCCTTGGAACATCGAGCACCTCCGTAAGTTCTACACTTAATTCCACGGAGGTGAGTCTTAAGTAACTTGAAGTGTATGTTATAGAGTCATTGTACAGAGTCGGGTAGTTCCTCCGGGAGAGCAGCCGGACCTTTCCCGAAAGGTTTGGAAAGCTCATGCAACACTTGATACAGTCTCCGGACTAGAAGTGAAGCTAATTACCCTGGGTGAAACGAGAAACCGAACACACTTAGCCTGGTTCCGTACCCTAAGAGTGTACTTGTTTCATCTGTACCCCGGACCTATAATGAAAGACATCTTCATGTGAAATAGACTCCACGTGCATTCATTTTTGCATAAGGCTCGACATTTTTATTTTTCTCTTTCTTGTCTATAACAGAAACGTGCAATTCTTAAGAAGTTCTAGTTTAACCGGTTTATGTACAATTTGAGTTGAATTGTCAGATTTTTTAGATTTAAATATCGTCTGTGGCCAACTTGCCTGAAAGCCGCCAAGCCATTCTAGGGCCGAAGTGCGCTATCGACTTAGCCTGGTCAAGCACCCTAAGTACGCCACTCTACCTACACCCCGGCAGGCCAAAGTAAGGTGGGTCCATGGACAATTGGATCTAAAAGAAAAGACAATTCATCCAATTATACTAAAAATCGTGTTCAACTTGAAATTCTCTTGAGAACCGTAAGCCGCGACGAAGTTATAGATAAGGAACGAATTTTACTGTTTTTCTTGGCTTAAGTGTGCAGGAAAAATAAACCCGATATTGATGGAGAAAAACCGGGGGTAACCAAGCTCCGACTCCCATCGACGTTAACTTAAAGATGGTGAGAAGATTCTATCATTAGAGTCTGTTGCCAGCCAGGCGTGGCAAGGGTCATTGCCGGAGCTACTAAGCTCCGACACCTTGAAGTATTAACTATCGACACTCAACGTGTTGGTAGAGGCTCCTGCCGGAGCTACTAAGCTCCGACGATGGATAGTGCCGGAGCTTCTAAGCTCCGACGACTTCAAGGGACCTTCATTATCGAAAACTTCGGACCTAAACTATACGAGTTCGAAGCAAATCTGTCTTCAACAAAAATCAACATCCTTTTGGTACATGTCCACAATCAAATTGTGCACATCTACCAGGGGGCCAAGTGAAGACAAAGATGTTGAAGACAAAAAATGAAATTCACGAAAAATTGGGGATTTCATTTCATTGGAAGACCAGAGATTACATCTGGGGACAAAGGATTACAAAATTGAGGAAGAAGAGAAAATACAAACAAAGGCTAAGAAAGATAGTCCTAGACCCTATGGAAGAACTCAGCGACCTTCTGGGCGACCTCCGACACGCTGGCTCGGGTAGCTTCGCTTTCTCCTTCAACGGGGCCTTCAAGCACCGGGTCCAGAGGGAATCGAGGGTTCCGGCTAGTGTAACACGTCAACACATACTCTGTGATGTTTCTAGCCAGGGATTGCCCCTCGACCTCAAGCTGGTCCGCGATGACGTCGCCCACCTTGGAGAGTTTGCCACCCGCGGCGTTTAACGCCTGCAATGCAAGGTCCGGCTCCGGCTCCGGATCATCCGGAAGCACGGGGCTGAAACCTAACGGCGCTAGCGCATCGTCGGCCTTACTCAGGAACTCCCAAATTTGCAGGGAGTCCGCCTTTCTCAGGCCCTTCATCTCTTCCAAGGACCTCCGGGCCGCCGCCAGCTCCGAGTTCTCGCGGGAGAGGCGCTCAACTTCTTTGGCGTTTTGCTGAATTTTCGCAGCAACCCGCTTTTCGAGTCTTCCGAGCTCCTCCTCCCGGAGGTGGATCTTGTTCCGACGGTCGACCAGGTCTTTCTCCCTAGCCTCTATTTTCTTCTCCCGGGCGATGAGGGCACACTCATACTCGTAGAGTTCCTGCCCTCGCACCCAGGTCTTCTCCTCCTCCTCGAGGCAGCGCTCTTCCAATTTTTTAGCGCGCTCCTCGATAACTTTGTCCGCCAGAGCTGTCTTCTCGGCAAGCTCTTCTTCACGTCGCAAGACGTCATCCCGTAGCTCCAGGAGTTTTTGCTCTTCATCCTCGAGCCGCTTTTCCCTTCCCTCAAGCGCCTCTCGGCGCTTGATGAGTGCGGTACTGATGGCTTCGAGTTGATCGAACCGAGCGTTGGCCGCATCATTGGCAGCTTTAGCTTGGTCGTGGTACTCCCGGGATTGGGCGTCGAGGTTGTGAGTCATGCTCTCCCTCTCGTCCAGCATCTCACCCCAGAGCTCCAAGCGGACCTTCTCCCGCTTGATCCATTCCTTGTCCGCAGCGATCCTCGACTGCGCCAGCTTGGTCTCGAATTGGAGTCTATTACGCCACCTCCTAAGGGTTTGGCGCTCCTCTTCAAGAACCTTGCTGTCGTGGAAGAAGGCTAGTTGGACTTGGCGCAGACTGGAGCAAGCGTTGTCGATGGACATCGACAGCGAGATGGGCTCCGGACCTTCTGGGGTCTCCTCCGCTGGTTCCAGCGGGTCTTCATTTACAAAAATTGGGTCCCACTCTGCGAGAGCGGAACCCCGAGCTTCCAAGGCACTAGGGCCCTCCTCCGGGATGGCCTCAGTCGCCACCGAAGAAGGTCCCGCCACCAAATCTTCATTCGCCCCCTCAGGCTGGGGGCCGGCGACTTCGTTCAGGCACTCTGGCTCCGCCACGGGTACCATCGACGTCGTCGCCTCCAATGGCTCCGGCCGGGACGCTTCTTCTGAGGGGAGCTCAAGCTCCCCCGCCTCCACCACCACCGGCTCTGCAGCCGGCGCTCCAATAACTACCGGCCTTGCGACCGGAGCTTCAGAAGTAACCGGCTCAATTGCCGGAACCACTTCAACTTCCGGCTCGCACGCCGGGGCTTCAGCTACCTCCGGCTCGACTGCCGGGGCTCCAGCATTTTCCGGCTCTGAAGCCGGGACCGCTACTCCCTCCGGCTCGACAGCCGGAGCATCTACTTCTGCAGCACCAGGGCCCGGAGCTTCAACCTCCGGAGCAGGTGCCGCTGGCGCATCTTCAATCCCGTGGTCCGGCGCTACCACGGGAACTTCTGGAGACGAGTCAAGGTCCATGACCACGACAGCCGGCGCCGGAGCTGTCGCAGCCTCTGCCTGGGGCAGCACCGGAGCTGGAGCAGAAGCCCTCGTAGCCTCAGACACTGTGGCTGAGGGCGGAGCTTCACTCCCCTTCTTGGGAACGCTGCAGATGAAGAATGAAGAAATTGAGCAAACAGATGCTATAATTAAAAGTTAATTGAGGTAAGCAAGAAAAATTACCTTGGGAGGCTCACGCACTAGCTTGCGCGGAACCTCTTTCCCGGACGTTCCGGGCTGGCCACGGTCGGCGTAGGAGCTCCGGGAGGACTCCCAGGACTTGCCATAGCCACGGGCGTTTCCCGGGTCGGAGCTCTCCTTGACCGGGAGGAACTCCTAGACCTGGAGGCCCTCACCGCTTCTCGAACCGGAGTCACCCGTCCGGAACTGGCACCACCGGAGGGACCCATCACAGGGACAGCTGCACTCCGGGAGGATCCCACCGCCGGAACAGTAGCGCTTCGAAAAGACCCCACCACGGGGACAGATGCTACAGCGGCGGAGGATCTTCCTTCCTGAGGACGGGGAACTGGCGGTGAAGTAGCAAGCCCGACGGACCTTCCGTCAGCATGTCGCAGCTTCCTCTTCCGGTTCTCCGGCTCCTCCGCCAGCTCCTTGCCCTTGCCGGTGACCTCAGCTCTTGGCTGAGAGACAGGGGCGGAGCCGCCTTCCGACAACCCGGGGATCGCCAACGGGGCGGTCGATCTTCTCTCGACGACGCCAAGGTCGTCAAGCGCGGGCATCTTCCGCCGGAGCTCCCTGCCGAACTCAACTTCCTCGTTCAGGGGGAGGAAAGCAGGTGGCGGAGTCAAGTACTCTCCGTCTACATCGATGCCGTGCTGGAATTTCTTGAGGTGAAACTCCAAGGACTTCCCCACCATGCTGGACTTCAACCCGGTCTCAACCCGGTCTTCGTCCATCACGCTGTTGAGGGCCCAGGCGAGCTTCTCCCTCCTCTTCAGCGGTGCCCACCTGTTGAACAGGAAGTTGCAGAACACCGCCTGGGGAGTCAATCCTCCCTCCACACATTGGCGGATCCTGGATAGGACGGGGTCGAAGGCTGCCGCCAGCACCGGAACTTCGCTCCACACCGACGTGTCAATGCCGGGCAGACCTTCTGGCAGCTCCAACCGCTCGTGCTCCTCCACCCGGACGACTACCCAATCTTTCTTCCAGTCATCCCACTTCCCGGAAGGGAACGACCGGAGGTACTTGAACGGGCACTTCTTGCGCTTCACAAAGTAGTAGAAGCCAAGGTACTCGTCACTTCGGCCGGTGGTTTGGACGGTGAAGAAAGTGCGGAAGAGCTCGATGCAGGGAGGGATGCCCACCCACATCTCGCAGAAGTGGACAAAGATGGACACAAGGAGAAGGGAGTGAGGGCCAAGGTGGTATAGCTGCAGACCATAGAAGTCCAGCAGCATCAAAAAGAAGGAAGAAAATGGTGGGATCAGCCCCACCATGGCATACGATGAAAAGTATACCATTTCGCCGGAGTGCTCCTTTTTAAAGGGAAGCTCCCCTCCGGTGCGGATTGAACGGTTGAAGAAGTCCGACGACCACCCCATGAGGGCTCGGACCTTCTTCAGATCGCTCTCCGTCTTCAAACGACTCTCACGCAGACCCAACTCCATCGCAGCACAGCTAGGCGAGAGAAGAGAAGCAAAGCACGAGTTGGGAGTTTGAGCGCAAGAACAGATGGAAAGCGTAAAGAACTCCCGACGGTGCGCTTTCCTTCTTAAGTAAGCCCTCGCAACGCTTGGATGGAAACTGCAGGGGAATCAAGCATACTACTCAAGAATTCAACCCAGCCGATGACAAGAGGGCCCGGGACCACCCCGACGATCAAGTCGAGGCTCTTACCCAGGCGAACAGTTGTCATCACGAGGCGGGAAACCCAAAGACGGCGGACTGACAAGGTGCGCGGAACCGATACGGTTTTCGTATCGGGAACCGACGACCTTCAATTGCGAGAGATCCGCATGTCAAAGATCTTATCCGCCGCCTGAGGTGCGCCACGCGTCGGGACTCAACCATAAAGCCTCGCCAAAGGCACCTCCGAAGACTCTTGAAGACCCAGTTCAAGAGTCACAAGTATGGACCCACCTCCGGAGGAACGACTTCATCCCGTTGGCCTTCCCCGGAGGTAGGTCCAGGGGGCCACTGTCGGTACCCTAAAAACCATACACCCCCTGAGGTTACAAAGATCTCAAGGGAAGGACATCAACTCAAATTGAAGACCCTCGGGGGCCCACTTGCCAGACGTGACCGGACCCGCTTCTCCAACATGGTTAACCTCTAGGTTGCCACGTGTACTGTCAGCCCAGAGCTATTACTCGCAAGGGTGAAGCTCCGGGCCAAGTACTGAAACGGCACCTCCAGAGGTAGCCCCTGACCGAGAGAAGCTCCGGACATGACACGTGCCAGGTCACCCCGGAGCTTCCCGCTTCTCCCAAGCAAGCTCCGGAGCTGCCACGTGTCCACACGTCGGAGCTAGCTGCTTAAAGCCCCCGGGAGACGTTGTAACGGCTCCGGATCTCCAAAGGACAGCCGCAGACTTCAAGACCCAATTAATTACCATTAATTCCACGTTAATGATAATTAATCGGACAACCTTAACACCTGTAACGGCACTGTCGGAGCCGTTACAGGGTTATTAACAACAATTAATCTCGTGTATCAATACTAATAACCGCCAGGGCCACATGTCGGGCCAGGCTGACTTGTAACGGTTGGTCCTTGTACTATAAAAGGACAAACCGACGATACACAAAGGGAGATTCTTCGAACGCTCTGAAGCTCACAAGTTAATACAACATACACACACCCGTGGAGTAGGGTATTACGCTCAGGCGGCCCGAACCACGTAAACCACCGTGTCACTCGTGTCCAAATCGCATTTCACTTTCTTAGATCTCCGCGCGCCCAGACCGAACCACAAACTCCTTCAAACACTTTCATAGTGTTAGGGGATCTGCCGACTCCAACAGTCGACAAATATGTAATACACAATCGTGATCGGGAGCGATATAAATATCCCGAGAATTACCCTGCAACATGAAAAAATGAATTGGATAAAAAAAGTAATATAAATGACATCCACAAAAAGCTTTGAATTCTGAGGGTTAGTGGTAAAGGAACAAACTCGGTGCTTATGATGTCAGCGTGGGACTTGTACTCTTCGGTGTATACGAATAAGTCACGGCCAGGGAGAGAGCCGCCTGCAATGGGTTCGGAAGTGGTATGAGACTTTCATATGCAAAAATTATGTCACTACAACTTTTTGAGAATTTGTTTTCCCAAACAGTGACTCCATCATGCAATTAAAAACGGTGGTGTTGGCACATTTGTCAATGTTGGTGGGGTGGTTGCTGACGCCAATGATCTCTGCAGAACTCTAGCAAGCTAGCTTATTGAGTGCTTTTATATATGGACGTCAGCTAGCTGTACGTGTACATACTTCAGTTCAAGAAAGGTTGTTTTGGAATTGGAAACAAAATGAGTCAAGTCAACAACGTGTTAATGTTCTGCTAGCTGGTTATCTGTACTACGCAATGTGCAGTAGCATGACGTGGAGTCCGACTGCGAGCGACGCAAGCAGCATGATCACCGGACTGATCAGGAACTTGAGCACCATCAAGAGCAACGCGATGGTGTAGCCGCATGGCATAAATTGTGGCTGTCGCACGATGAACATCCCTAAAAATGAAAGGATAGGTTTTCAAAAAAAGTATAAAATATATAGTAATTTTGTCAATAAAATTGTACATCTATTTTTTATTCTAATATCAACAAATTAATAAATGTACTTGAACGAAATAGTAGTTTGTTTGGCCGAAGGTCTAAATTTTAAATCAGTTCTGATTTAGAGTCATCCCTTACCTGAAGCGAATATGCTTAGACCAATCGTCGTTGTGTAGATGACGAACAGCGAGTCATCGACAATTTTTGGCATTTTTGTTCCGACCCTGTTAGAAATATATATGGATAAGTTATTAGAGAGTCAGATTATGAAAAGGATGAAAAAAAGGAAAACGCAATGTCGCGACAAGGGGTAGACCCAACTGGGGTCGGGGGGGCTCGAGCCCCCCCCCCCCTTCCCTGTCGGATAGGGGAGCCCCCTTGAGCCCCTCCATGGATTTTGTAGTTGGAAAGGAGAAATTAGGGATGACAATAGGTTGAAGATGACTATTTTTATGTGATGCACTTTGATTTAGTCTGTTTTTCAATAATGAGCCGTAATAAACTCGCAACAGATCAGTTTGCCCACTCCCGACTGGCCCACCTCGAACTCACACGATGTTGTGCTTGAGTGAAGTCAATCCCCTACAAATTCTTTACGAGTGTCCGCGACTGATAGTGACGATAAAATAAAAAGGACGTACTTGAACGCCATTAGAGACCAGATGAGACCAAAGAAGGTTGCATAGGTGTTAGGAATCATGGGAAGCTTCTTTGCGGCCTTTCGCACAGTGTGCATCACCGACGCCGCAGGCACTGGTACCCGTACTTCCAACGCCTCTCCTTCCTTCTTAATAACACTGTCGGTACCCTAAAAACCATACACCCCCTGAGGTTACAAAGATCTCAAGGGAAGGACATCTACTCAAATTGAAGACCCTCGGGGGCCCACTTGCCAGACGTAACCGGACCCGCTTCTCCAACATGGTTAGCCCCTAGGTTGCCACGTGTACTGTCAGACCAGAGCTATTACCCGCAAGGGTGAAGCTCCGGGCTAGGTACTGAAACGGCACCTCCGGAGGTAACCCCTGACCGAGAGAAGCTCCGGACCTGACACGTGCCAGGCCACCCCGGAGCTTCCCGCTTCCCCCAAGCAAGCTCCGGAGCTGCCACGTGTCCATACGTCGGAGTTGGCCACTTCAAACCTCCGAAAGACGTTGTAACGACACCGGATCTTCAAAGGACAACCGCGGACTTCAAGACCCGATTAATTATCATTAATTCCACATTAATGATACTTAATCAGGACGATCTTAACACCTGTAACGGCACTGTCGGAACCGTTACAGGGTTATTAACAACAATTAATCTCGTGTATCAATACTAGTAACCGCCAGGGCCACATGTCGGGCCAGGCTGACTTGTAACGGTTTGTCCTTGTGCTATAAAAGGACAAACCGACGATACACGAGGGGAGGACTCTCGAACACTCTGATGCTCACAAGTTAATACAACACACACACACCCGTGGAGTAGGGTATTACGCTCAGGCGGCCCGAACCACGTAAACCACTGTGTCACTCGTGTCCAATCGCGTTTCATCTTATTGAGTCTCCGCGCGCCCAAACCGAACCACAAACTCCTTCAACACTTTCGTAGTGTCAGGGGATCTGCCGACTCCAACAGTCGACAGTTGGCGCGCCAGGAAGGGGATCCTGAGATCTTCAAGAATGGTGAATTCTGCGGCTGGATCATCCAACGGGCAACCTGCTGCTCAGGCTGTCGGAGGCAATCCCTCCAACATGCAGCCACCGGCAGGAGCCTCAGCACCAGCAGGAGTCACACTCCCACCACCACCATCTTCTCCGGCAAGACATGCCGGACAACATGATGGTGCACCGGCTTCACATTCTGCGCCGGCAAGTCGTGACAACCCAGAACACGCGCTCCATGCAGCGCGTGCTCTCCTCCAGCGACCACCACCTCCGGATGCATCTCAAGGTGCCATGGAGCAATGGAGAGCTGATGTTGAGCATTTGGTCGCCGCAGCGGCCGAACGCCTCAACAACCAGGGTCCACCTCCTTCAGGGCGGGCCCCGTCGCAGCGACGAACGTTGTCTGGAAGACTTGGTCCACATGTCTCCAATAACCGGAGACGAGCTGCGTCACAGCAAGTGACGTCGTTGCCCTCTGGGGCACGACGCGCCCATACCGCATCTCGACTTTCGACACATGACCTCCGGGCGGAGCTTGATCGCCGATACCGCCAACAGGATGGTCGTGTCCACATCGAGCGAGCTCGAGAAAGACGAGATGCTCAAGACCTTTCTACTCTGGAAGGAGTAGGAGGAGGCTGTTCCGCCCTAGCCATGCACCTGCGCATGGTTAGATGGCCACAGAAGTTCCGGCCACACTTGCCGGAAAAATTCGACGGGACTGTCAATCCCGTAGAATTTCTACAGATATACTCCACTGCGATCTTAGCAGCTGGAGGAAACGAGGCCGTAATGGCCAATTACTTTCCAGTGGCCTTAACTGGGACCGCCAGGTCCTGGTTTATGAGCCTTCCACCCAACTCTATCGACAGTTGGGAGGAGCTGTGCCGTCAGTTCACCGCCAATTTCGGGAGTTCATACACCCGTCCGAGCACTGAACTGGACCTTTTTGCGGTCGTGCAAAAAGGAGGAGAATCTTTGCGGTCATTCATCCAGAGATTCTCTCAGGTACGTAGCACAATCCCTTCTATCTCAAGCGCTTCTGTCATTGTGGCATTCAGACAGGGTGTACGAGACAAGATGATGTTGGAGAAGCTGGCGATCAAAGAGATCACCAGCGTCACGGAGCTCTTCAGCCTGGCTGACAAATGTGCCAGAGCTGCGGAGGGCCGTGAAATGCACTCCAAACCAGCCTTGGAGGATCATAAAAAATCCTCCAAAGAAGAAGCCGCTACCTCCGAGAGTGGCAAGAAGAAAAAGAAGACCAACGGCAAGAAGAAGCCGTCGGCCGGCACATCCAACGTTGCAGCCACTGCAACTCCTGGTGGCCGGGGGCCACGCCCCGAGAAGCGACCTCGACCGTCTTCTGAAGACGGTGGCAAATCCAAGATGTGGTGCCCCATTCACAAAACGAGCAGCCACAGACTGGAGGACTGCCGGGAGGTCCAAAACCTTGCCGAGCGCTACCACAAGCGCCGGGAAGGGTCTCCCTTCCGACAGAGGGAGGGAAAACAAAAGGTCGATGAAGCTCCGGCTGAAGAGGAGTTAGGGTTTCAGGACCCCAAAAAGGTCCTGAAAGCCGTCTACACCTCCGTCGACGATGACTCCGACGTCTCCGACAACGAGCGTCGAAAAACCATGAACACCATCTTTGGTGGATCATGGGACATCACTTCTCGTCGTGTCATCAAGACTATGCGACGGGATATGGCTGCTGTAGCTCCTACAGCTAGACCGGAGCCACATCGAAAGTGGATGGACACACCCATCACTTTTGATGCTTCGGACTGTCCTCAAAGCATGGTCGGAGCTGGCCAATTACCCCTGATGGTATCTCCCACCATCAACAACATCCAGCTCCATCATGTCCTGGTAGACGGAGGTTCGGGGCTTAACCTCATCAGCTTTGAAGCTTTCACTAAGCTTCAGCTCCGACCTTCGGACCTCCAGCCCTCTCGACCTTTCTCCGGAGTAGGTCCGGGGGCCATCACTCCACTCGGAGCTATTACTCTCCCCGTTACCTTCGGGACCCGGGAGAAGTATCGCACCGAGAAGTTGGTCTTCGACGTCGCTCAGATCAACTTACCATTCAACGCCATCTTCGGTAGACCTGCCTTGTACAAATTCATGGCAGCTGCTCATTATGGATACCTGGTGTTGAAGATGCCAACACCAGTAGGCGTTCTCCGGATCCGCGGAGATCGCACTGCCGGAGTAACTGCTCTGGAGGAACTCCACGCACTCACCACAGCGCAAGAGGAGGACTCCAGACAGAAGCAAGCTCCACAACCTCCGAGCATTCGTCAACGAGGCTCGACCTCTGCACCTCGTGTGCAGCCAAGCGGCGACACCGACATTCCCGTCAAAGTCGTCCAAATTGGTTCCGATGTCACTCAAACTACCCGCATATCGGGTGGCTTGAACGACAAATAGGAACTCGCGCTCATCACTTTCCTCCGGGCTAACGTTGACGTGTTTGCTTGGCAACCGTCACAAATGCCTGGGATCCCCAGGGAAGTGATTGAGCACAATCTGAAGATTTACCCCGACGCTCGGCCTGTGCATCAGAAACCTCGGAAGAAATCTGTAGAGCGACAGAACTTCATCCGACAAGAAGTGAAGAAGTTGCTCGAAGCCGGATTCATCCGAGAAGTCTACCATCCAAAATGGCTGGCAAACCCAGTCGTTGTGCCTAAGGCCGGCGGGAAACTTCGGATGTGCATCGACTACACCACACTGAATAAGGCATGTCCAAAAGATCCATTCCCACTACCTAGAATAGATCAGATAGTGGATTCCACCTCCGGGTGTGAGTTACTGTGTTTTCTAGACGCATATTCTGGATATCATCAAATCAGGATGTCTAGGGAAGATGAAGAACATACTTCATTCATCACAGTGGATGGATTGTATTGTTACACAGCCATGCCTTTTGGTCTCAAGAATGCAGCTTCAACTTTTGTACGAGCTATGTACAAAACTTTCGAAGAACTCATCAGAGACATAGTGGAAGTGTACGTCGATGACATCGTGGTCAAAGTCAAAAACAAGGAATCCCTCTTGGACACCTTGCAGGCTGTCTTCGATAAGCTGCGGGCCACCCGCACGAAGCTAAACCCAGACAAGTGCGTCTTCGGGGTTAGTTCCGGAAAGCTTCTTGGTTTCCTGGTAAGTCACCGGGGCATAGAGGCTAATCCGGCGAAGATAAAAGCCATTGAAGACATGCGGCCACCAACCCGCATCAAAGACGTCCAAAAATTAACTGGATGTCTAGCAGCCCTCAGCCGGTTCATTTCAAGACTGGCGGAAAGGGCACTTCCCTTCTTCAAGCTACTGAGGAAGTCCGGACCATTCCAATGGTCTGAAGAAGCAGAGAAGGCATTCCAGGAGTTGAAACAGTTCCTCACCACCCTACCAGTCTTGGTAGCTCCGAACCCCGGTGAGCCTTTATTGCTTTACATTTCAGCTGCTGACGAAGTCGTCAGTATGGTTCTGGTTGCGGAGAGACCGGAACTACCCAATACTCAGGAATCCAGACCCCTTCGGGAGGGTCCGGAGGTTCCTGAAAGCGGGTCTGGGTCCCAGCTCCCAGACTTGAACCCACAAGAAGCCACTTCAGAGGACCCAGATCCTTCCGAGAGGATCCAGGTCATTCCTGAAGAAGCTCCGGGTTCCTCCACCCAGAACCCGGAGGTCCCTGAAGAGAGTCTGGACCCCTCCAAGAGGGTATGGATCAATGAAGAGGAAGCTCCGGACCCCTCCGGGTGGGTCCGGACCATTCAACGCCCGGTATACTTCATCAGTGAAGTGTTACATGATGCCAAGACTCGATACCTAGAGGTGCATAAACTGCTCTATGCAGTTCTTATTGCCTCAAGGAAGCTTCGACACTATTTCCAAGCTCACAAAATCTCAGTGGTGACCTCATATCCACTTCGAGCGATCCTGCATAATCCCAATTCAACTGGGAATATTGCAAAGTGGGCAGCGGAACTGGTTGAATTTGACCTTGAATTCATTCCAAGACAAGCAATCAAGAGTCAAGCGTTGGCAGATTTCGTGGCAGAATGGACTCCCTCTCCATTAAACCCTGGGGGCCCCAGCGAGCAGAAGACGGAACCTCAATTCCCAGCCTTCACTAAGCCTCACTGGACCCTTTACTTCGACGGCTCCATGCAGAAGCAGGGAGCCAGAGCTGGAATCCTTCTCCTCGCACCAACCGGGGAGAAGGTGAAATACATGGTACACCTTGACTTCAAGGCAACCAACAACATGGCGGAGTACGAAGCACTCATCTATGGATTAAAGGTGGCATTATCATATGATGTCAAGCAGTTGCTGGTCAAAGGAGATTCACAACTTGTCATCAAGCAGGTGAAGGGTGAATGCTCCTGCAATAATCTCCAGCTGGCTGCTTACCTCCTTGAAGTCCAGAGGCTTCAGAAGGACTTCGAAGTCCTAGACCTTCACCATGTTCAGCGTGCTCACAACGCTGAAGCTGACGAACTCTCGACCAAGGCGTCAACTGGAGCTCCGGCTCCTGACGGAACCTTTGTCCGGAGGTTGGCAAAACCCACAGTTCAGCCTGCCGAACTGAACGAAGGGGGCGAGATCAGCATCCCGAAGCTGACGGTCCCGATGGCCCTGTTACCATGGCAGCCATCAAGGGTCGTAGGTGCTGCCGGAAGCTCCGAGCAACCCAGCACGCAAGACTCAAATGCTCAAGTCAGTTCCGATGCATGGATCTCGGAGATCCGGAACTACTTGAAAGACAACATCCTTCCTGACGATGATGTATCCGCTGACCGGGTAGTCAGATTGGCTAAAAGATACACGTTGGTAGAAGGGGATCTCTACCGGCGCGGTGCCAACGGCATCCTAATGCGGTGCATCACAAGGGAAGAAGGCTGCGAGCTCCTCGCAGAAATCCATGGAGGTGAGTGTGGGAACCACGCATCTTCCCGCACGCTGGTCGGAAAAGCCTTTCGGCACGGCTTCTACTGGCCTACAGCGCTCCAGGATGCTACTGAGCTAGTGAAGAAATGCAAAGCATGCCAATTTCATGCAAAGCAAATTCATACACCTGCTCAGTCCTTACAAATGATACCTCCTACATGGCCTTTCGCTGTGTGGGGGATGGACATCTTGGGACCCTTCCCAAGAGCCGTCGGAGGTTACAAGTTCCTGTACGTCGCTATCGACAAGTTCACCAAGTGGCCGGAAGCTACTCCTGTTGTGACGATCAACAAACAATCTGCAATCAATTTTCTACAATCTATCGTTAGCAGATTCGGAGTCCCAAATAAGATCATCACTGATAATGGGACTCAGTTCACAAGCTCCGCATTTCAAGGATATTGCGAAGACCTCGGCATACAAGTTTGCTACGCTTCTGTAGCTCATCCTGCCAGCAATGGACAAGCCGAGAGAGCAAACGCAGAGATCCTTAAAGGACTCAAAACACGCACTTACGAGCGTTTGAAAAAGCACGAAGCCAATTGGATCGAAGAGCTTCCGCCCACTCTATGGGCCAACAGGACTTCTCCAAGTCGGGCAACCGGAGAAACACCCTTCTTCCTGGTGTACGGAGCAGAAGCGATCCTTCCTCCGGAAATCACCTTGGGTTCCCTCCGGGTCCGGACCTTCGACGAAGCCGCGCAGGACCAGCTCCGGCGCGAAGACCTAGACCTCCTTGAGGAGGGAAGGTGCCAAGCAGCTGTTCGGAATGCCCGATACCGCCAAGCTCTACGGTGTTATCACCAGCAGCATGTACACAACCGACAGCTCGAGGAAGGCGATCTGGTGCTACGGAGAATACTATCCAGAGAAGGGCAAAACAAACTCTCCCCCGGCTGGGAAGGGCCCTTCCGAGTGATCAAAGTATCCCGTCCCGGAAGCGTTCGCTTGGCTACTGAGGATGGGACACCTCTCCCAAATCCTTGGAACATCGAGCACCTCCGTAAGTTCCACACTTAATTCCACGGAGGTGAGTCTTAAGTAACTTGAAATGTATGTTATAGAGTCATTGTACAGAGTCGGGTAGTTCCTCCGGGAGAGCAGCCGGACCTTTCCCGAAAGGTTTGAAAAGCTCATGCAACACTTGATACAGTCTCCGGACTAGAAGTGTGGCTAACTACCCTGGGTCAAACGAGAAACCAAACACACTTAGCCTGGTTCCGTACCCTAAGAGTGTACTTGTTTCCCCTGTACCCCGGACCTATAATGAAAGACATCTTCATGTGAAATAGACTCCACGTGCATTCATTTTTGCATAAGGCTCGACATTTTTATTTTTCTCTTTCTTGTCTATAACAGAAACGTGCAATTCTTAAGAAGTTCTAGTTTAACCGGTTTATGTACGATTTGAGTTGAATTGTCGGATTTTTTAGATTTAAATGTCGTCTGTGGCCAACTCGCCTGAAAGCCGCCAAGCCATTCTAGGGCCGGAGTGCGCTATCGACTTAGCCTGGTCAAGCACCCTAAGTACGCCACTCTACCTACATCCCGGCAGGCCAAAGTAAGGTGGGTCCATGGACAATTGGATCTAAAAGAAAAGACAATTCATCCAATCGTACTAAAAATCGTGTTCAACTTGAAATTCTCTTGAGAACCGTAAGCCGCGACGAAGTTATAGATAAGGAACGAATTTTACTGTTTTTCTTGGCTTAAGTGTGCAGGAAAAATGAACCCAAAGTTGAGGGAGAAAAACCGGAGCTAACCAAGCTCCGACTCCCACCAGGGCGTCAACCGTAGGCGTTGACTTAAAGATGGTGAGAAGACCCTATCACTAGAGTCTGTTGCCAACAAATCAGGCGTGGCAAGGGTCATTGCCGGAGCTACTAAGCTCCGACACCTTGAAGTATTAACTATCGACGCTCAACGTGTTGGTAGAGGCTATTGCCGGAGCTACTAAGCTCCGACGATGGACCGTGCCGGAGCTTCTAAGCTCCGATGACTTCAAGGGACCTTCACTATCGAAAACTTCGGACCTAAATTATACGAGTTCGAAGCAAATTTGTCTTCAACAAAACTCAACATCCTTTTGGTACATGTCCACAATCAAATTGTGCACATCTACCAGGGGGCAAGGTGAAGACAAAGATGTCGAAGACAAAAAAAAAATGAAATTCGCAAAAAGTGAGGATTTCATTTCACCAGAAGACCGGAGATTACATCTGAAGACAAGGGATTACAAAATTGAGGAAGAAGAGAAGATACAAGTAAAGGCTAAGAGAGACAGTCCTAGACCCTATGGAAGAACTCGGCGACCTTCTGGGCGACCTCCGACACGCTGGCTCGGGTAGCTTCGCCTTCTCCTTCGACGGGGCCTTCAAGCACCGGTTCCAGAGGGAATCGAGGGTTCCGGCTAGTGTAGCACGTCAACACATACTCTGTGACGTTCCTAGCCAGGGATTGCCCCTCTACCTCCAGCTGGTCCGCGATGACGTCGCCCACCTTGGAGAGCTTGCTGCCCGCAGCGCTCAACGCTTGCAACGCAAGGTCCGGCTCCGGCTCCGGATCATCCGGGAGCACAGGGCTGAAACCCATCGGCGCCAGCGCATCGTCGGCCTTGCTCAGGAACTCCCAAATTTGCAGGGAGTCCGTCTTCCTCAGGCCCTTCATCTCTTCCAGGGATCTCCGGGCCGCCGCCAGCTCCGAATTCTCGCGGGAAAGGCGCTCAACTTCTTTGGCGTTTTGCTGAATCTTCGCAGCAACCCGCTTCTCAAGTCTTCCGAGCTCCTCCTCCCGGAGGTGGATCTTGTTCCAGCGGTCGACCAGGTCCTTCTCCCTAGCCTCTATTTTCTTCTCCCGGGCGACAAGGGCACACTCGTACTCGTAGAGTTCTTGCCCTCGCACCCAGGTCTTCTCCTCCTCCTCGAGGCAGCGCTCTTCCAATTTTTTAGTGCGCTCCTCGAGGCCCTTGTCCGCCAGAGCTGTTTTCTCGGCGAGCTCTTCCTCCCGTCGCAAGACGTCATCCCGTAGCTCCAGGAGTTTTTGCTCCTCATCCTCGAGCCGCTTTTCCCTTCCTTCAAGTGCCTCTCGGCGCTTGATGAGTGCGGTGCTGATGGCCTCGAGTTGATCGAACCGAGCATTGGCCGCGTCGTTAGCAGCCTTAGCTTGGTCATGGAACTCCCGGGATTGAGCGTCGAGGGCGTGAGTCATGCTCTCCCTCTCGTCCAGCAGCTCACCCCAGAGCTCCAGGCGGACCTTCTCCCGCCTGATCCATTCCTTGTCATCCGCAATCCTCGACTGCGCCAGCTTGGTCTCGAATTGGAGTCGATTACGCCACCTCCTAAGGGTTTGGCGCTCCTCTTCAAGAGCCTTGCTGTCGTGGAAGAAGGCTAGTTGGACTTGACGTAGACTGGAGCAAGCGTTGTCGATGGACATCGACAGCGAGATGGGCTCCGGACCTTCTGGGGTCTCCTCCGCTGGTTCCAGCGGGTCTTCACTTACAAAAATTGGGTCCCACTCTACAAGAGTGGAACCCCGAGCTTCCAAAGCACTAGGGCACTCCTCCGGGATGGCCTCAGTCGCCACCGAAGAAGGTCCTGCCACCAAGTCTTCATTTGCCTTCTCAGGCTGGGGGCCGGCGACTTCATTCAGGCACTCTGGCTCCGCCACGGGTACCATCGACGTCGTCGCCTCCAATGGCTCCGGCCGGGACACTTCTTCTGAGGGAGGCTCGAGATCCCTCGCCTCTTCGACCACCGGCTCTGCGGCCGACGCTTCCACAATCACCGGCCCTACAGCCGGCGCTCCAATAATTACCGGCTCTGCGACCGAAGCTTCGGAAGTAACCGGCTCAACTGCCGGAACCACTTCAACTTCCGGCTCGCATGCCGGGGCTTCAGCTACCTCCGGCTCAACCGTCGGGGCTTCAGCACTTTCCGGCTCTGAAGCCGGGACCGCTACTTCCTCCGACTCAACAGCCGGAGCTTCTACTTCTGCAGCACCAGGACCTGAAGCTTCAACCTCCGGAACGGGTGCCGCTGGCGCATCTTCAATCTCGTGGTCCGGCGCTACCACGGGAACTTCTGGAGACGAGTCGAGGTCCATAACCACGACAGCCGGCGCCGGAGCTGTCGCAGCCTCCACTTGGGGCGGCACCGGAGCTGGAGCAGAAGCCCCCGCAGCCTCAGACACTGTGGCCGAGGGCGGAGCTTCACTCCCCTTTTTGGGAACGCTGCAGATAAAGAACGAAGAAATTGAGCAAATAGATGCTACAATTAAAAGTTAATCGAGGTAAGAAAGAAAAATTACCTTGGGAGGCTCACGCACCAGCTTGCGCGGAACCTCTTTCCCGGACGTTCCGGGCTGGCCGCGGTCGGTGTAGGAGCTCCGGGAGGACTCCCAAGACTTGTCGTGACCGCGGGCGTTTCCCGGGTCGGAGCTCTCCTTGATCGGGAGGAACTCCTGGACCTGGAGGCCCTCACCGCTTCACGTGCCGGAGTCGCCTGCCCGGAACTGGCACCTCCGGAGGGATCCACCACGGGGACAGTCGCACTCCGGGAGGATCCCACTGCCGGAACAGTAGCACTCCGAAAGGACCCCACCACGGGGACAGCCACTACAGCGGCGGAGGATCTTCCTTCCTGAGGACGGGGAACTGGGGGGGAGGTAGCAAGCCCGACGGACCTTCCGTCAGCATGTCGCAGCTTCCTCTTCCGGCTCTCCGGCTCCTCCGCCAGCTCCTTGCCCTTGCCAATGACCTCAGCTCTTGGCTGAGGGACAGGGGCGGAGCCGCCTTCGGACAACCCGGGGATCGCCAACCGGGCGGTCGATCTTCTCTCGACGACGCCAAGGTCGTCAAGCGCGGGCATCTTCCGCCGGAGCTCCCTGCTGAACTCAACTTCCACGTTCAGGGGGAGGAAAGCCGGCGGCGGAGTCAAGTACTCTCCGTCAACATCGATGCCGTGCTGGAATTTCTTGAGGTGAAACTCCAAGGACTTCCCCACCATGCTGGACTTCAACCCGGTCTCAACCCGGTCCTCGTCCATCACGCTGTTGAGGGCCCAGGCGAGCTTCTCCCTCCTCTTCAGCGGTGCCCACCTGTTGGACAGGAAGTTGCAGAACACCGCCTGGGGAGTCAATCCTCCCTCCACACATTGGCGGATCCTGGACAGGACGGGGTCGAAAGCTGCCGCCAGCACCGGAACTTCGCTCCACACCGACGTGTCAATGTCGGGCAGACCGTCTGGCAACTCCAACCGCTCATGCTCCTCCACCCGGACGACTACCCAATCTTTCTTCCAGTCATCCCACTTCCCGGAAGGGAATGACCGGAGGTACTTGAACGGGCACTTCTTGCGCTTCACAAAGTAGTAGAAGCCAAGGTACTCGTCGCTTCGGCCGGTGGTTTGGACGGTGAAGAAGGTTCGGAAGAGCTCGATGCAGGGAGGGATGCCCACCCACATCTCGCAGAAGTGGACAAAGATGGACACAAGGAGGATGGAGTGAGGGCCAAGGTGGTATAGCTGCAGACCATAGAAGTCCAGCAGCATCAAGAAGAAGGAAGAAAACGGTGGGATCAGCCCCACCATGGCGTACGATGAAAAGTACACCATCTCGCCGGAGTGCTCCTTTTTAAAGGGAAGCTCTCCGCCGGCGCGGACCGAACGGTTGAAGAAGTCCGACGACCACCCCATGAGGGCTCGGACCTTCTTCAGATCGCTTTCCGTCTTCAAACGACTCTCACGCAGACCCAACTCCATCGCAGCACAGCTAGGCAAGAGAAGAGGAGCAAAGCACGAGTTGGGAGTTTGAGTGCAAGAACAGATGGAAAGCGTAAAGAACTCCCGACGATGCGCTTTCCTTCTTAAGTAAGCCCTCGCAACGCTTGAATGGAAACTGCAGGGGAGTCAAGGATACTACTCAAGAATTCAACCCTGCCGATGACAAGAGGGCCCGGGACCACCCTGGCGATCAAGTCGAGGTTCTTACCCAGGCGAACAGTTGTCATCACGAGGCGGGAAACCCAAAGGCGGCGGACTGACAAGGCGCGCGGAACCGATACGGTTTTTGTATCGGGAACCGGCGACCTTCAATTGCGAGAGATCCGCACGTCAAAGATCTTATCTGCCGCCTGAGGTGCGCCACGCGTCGGGATTTAACCGTAAAGTCCCGCCAAAGGCACCTCCGAAGACCCTTGAAGACCCAGTTCAAGAGTCGTAAGTGTGGACCCACCTCCGGCGGAATGACTTCATCCCGTTGGCCTTCCCCGGAGGTAGGTCCAGGGGGCCACTGTCGGTACCCTAAAAACCATACACCCCCTGAGGTTACAAAGATCTCAAGGGAAGGACATCTACTCAAATTGAAGACCCTCAGGGGCCCACTTGCCAGACGTAACCGGACCCGCTTCTCCAACATGGTTAGCCCCTAGGTTGCCACGTGTACTGTCAGACCAGAGCTATTACCCGCAAGGGTGAAGCTCCGGGCTAGGTACTGAAACGGCACCTCCGGAGGTAACCCCTGACCGAGAGAAGCTCCGGACCTGACACGTGCCAGGCCACCCCGGAGCTTCCCGCTTCCCCCAAGCAAGCTCCGGAGCTGCCACGTGTCCATATGTCGGAGCTGGCCACTTCAAACCTCCGAAAGACGTTGTAACGGCACCGGATCTTCAAAGGACAACCGCGGACTTCAAGACCCGATTAATTATCATTAATTCCACATTAATGATACTTAATCAGGACGATCTTAACACCTGTAACGGCACTGTCGGAACCGTTACAGGGTTATTAACAACAATTAATCTCGTGTATCAATACTAGTAACCGCCAGGGCCACATGTCGGGCCAGGCTGACTTGTAACGGTTTGTCCTTGTGCTATAAAAGGACAAACCGACGATACACGAGGGAAGGACTCTCGAACACTCTGATGCTCACAAGTTAATACAACACACACACACCCGTGGAGTAGGGTATTACGCTCAGGCGGCCCGAACCACGTAAACCACTGTGTCACTCGTGTCCAATCGCGTTTCATCTTATTGAGTCTCCGCGCGCCCAAACCGAACCACAAACTCCTTCAACACTTTCGTAGTGTCAGGGGATCTGCCGACTCCAACAGTCGACAAACACCTTTGACGCTAGTGCGCGACTCCTTCTTATTCATCTCGTCCGTTGGCGCCGCCGCTGCCACCTCCGTGATCTCAATGTTCACCACCACCTCATGGCATCTACTTCGATCGGCAGGAACACTCTCGTGATCACACGAAATAGGGTTCTCCTCAGCGGGGTTGATCTTTTCACTGCCCTCGCGCGCCACCATAAACTCGTAGAGGAAGATGACGATGTTGTACCAGATGCACATCTGCAACACGACGGCCTGTTTCATGAGTCCGCTCGACATGGACCCAAACATGCTGTCAAGGAGAGGGACACCTATGATGACGGTGTTGGGCAGTGACGCTACTGAGAAGTTAGTCATGACCCACTTGAGTGGCGCCGACGACTCCACCTTCTTTGTTGCGCTGCCGCTGTGGTGCCGGAGGCGGAGGCTAGACCAGACCGCCCACACCATGAGGGCGAGCAGGACGACGACCTTTTGTAGCGTGTCAGCAGTGATGAGGCGCTCGTTCATGTGGTAGGGGTCATTAGTGGAGACGATGTGGAAGATGAGGATCGGGGCAGCATAGAGCCCACGAAGTGATTGATCCCCGCGCACTGCTCGCCGGAGAAGGCCTTGAGCCACCGCACTAGTGCGTAGCCCAGAGCCGCCGCCGTGTACAGCGGCGCCATCGCCTCCACGACGTGTACTACTGGCTCGCGCGCCTCACATCTAGCGAAGGCGAGCATGATGATGGCGCAGAGTCTTGTTCCCGCGACGGTGATGACCACGCGTCCACAGAAGGCGGCAGCGAGGATGGACATGTCGCGCTGTAGGACAACTCCGGCGGCATTCACCATGGCATGGATCGACTGGTACCAGAGAGTAGTGGCTTAGCTATAGCATCACATGTACTCCGCAGTAGCACAGGGACAGTATACTATACTCCAATAGTATATTTGAACAGCAGCACTCGTGCTCTGCTTTCACTGGTCCCGTGTCTGCGTATGGCACGACATTTGTTGTTCTGTTCCAGCGAGTAGGGAGCGGCGATGTATGAGATAGACACATTTTTTTGATGTGATCCGACATTCTGACCTTGTTTTAGTTCACCAAAAGCATGGTCGGCTGTCGACCCTGTTTTTTTAGTAATGCTAAATATCAGATGCCTGATTTCCCAAAATATGTATGTCGACGTCCTTGGCCGTTGGATACACCTTGAGATTCGTGCACCCTTCCAAACACTATTTGTTCTCCCTTCTTTGTTTTCCTCTGTCCATCTGGATTGAGCGGTGCGCCTGGGCCGACAGCGGCGCACTTGGGCCAACGACGGTGCGCTTGGGCTGACGGCAGGCGTGCAGAGGCCGATTGTGGCGCGCAGAGGCGGGCGCAGATGTCTGGCGGCGGCCGTGACTCGAAGGCGCGCGGTGGAGCGCAGCGGTGGCACCAGGAGCTCACGATGACCGCCACCGACCGAAATAGATCAAGATAAGTGAAGTTTTCCATTAATCCTTAATTGTTATTGTTACTCTGTAATTGTAACTCCGTAATTCTAAGATTAAGTTAATTGTAAAATAATCAAACAAAAAATTTTAATTGATTAACATATAAATTTAAAAGTTAATGATTAATTACACAATTAGTGATTAATGATATTAATTAGTCTTTAATTAGCAGGTGCCTGAAATTTTCTTAAATTTCAGGCGTTTGACAAATAGATAGACCCTTTTTTTCTCTTTTTACTCGGTTATGTTTCGCTTTCAGGTTGTCTTGAGTCTTTACTGGATGGCATCGTCTTTGGTGGCCATTCCATCTAAGGACAGAAGGAAAAATTGATTTTGGTCTAGATCTAAATTTGCTTTCGGTTTATTGTACACGAGAAACATTTGAAATAGACGCCATCTTCTAGTAGGAACGAACTAAAGACAACTCTTATGTTGAGCTTTGCGAGTCCTCTCATAGATACTTGAATTGCGAGATTGTATAGTCTCTGAACTTTGAAGCTTTACGTACGTTTTTTGCATGCAATTCAGTAGTATAGCTTAGTCGCAGGCCCAACAAAGTTGGGCCTACTATTGCAGCATGTCCACTTCATCTCGATCTCTGATGATTTTCTTTTAACCCATTTAGTGTTCACCACGGCCTATCGGGCCGATAAGGAAACAGGGCCACACCCTATAGTGCATGGATCGTACAAATGTGGTAGCTACTGCAAGCATCAGTCGTGTTAACTCTTGAGACGGCGGCCTGAAAGTGCATCTAGGAATTCCTGTGGGCTTTGGATGATTGATGACGACAATTAAGAGGCTAATGAGCTAAGTTAATCTTAAGCACAGGTACAAGGATTGAAATGGGATGAAAATCCTCAAAAAGGAAAAGGAGAAAACGGACGTCAAAGACTCAAGCGTAGAAATTATGGTTTATATGGTATTGAGCTTATATGAGTTGTATCATGTGTGAGGGTGGTTGTATCATGTGCATTGAGATCATACCAAGGGGCTCAAAGTGGTGGTTTAGAGAAAAAACTAAGTGAGAAGCCTAAAATGAGAAAACCCTAGGAGGTCGGACTAGTGTGGCCATGGCAGACAAGTCCGTTTTTGGACGGACCAAACGTCTCTGGAGTGTTCTCGAGTGATTTTGGAGCCAAGTTCGAGAAGTCTGGACTTGTCCATTTTTGGACGGAACAAAGCTCTCTGGAGTAGTTCGGACTTGTCCGTTTGGGAACGGACTTATCCGTTTAGAACTTAGTGTGACAAACCGAGATAAAACCCTAGGGGGCTGGACTAGTCCGCCTCTGTGGCTGGACTAGTCCAGATCGACCCAGAAGAGTCTGTTTTGGGACGGACCAAGTGGTTTTGTTCCACTTTGGACTAGTCCGTTGTTGATCAGACTAGTCCGGTGTCCAGTGACCGTTTGAATTTGGAAATTTGGCGGGTAGCGTGACGATCGTTGCTCAGTGTAGCAGTTGTCGGGAACAAATTTTACACTAATTATTTTTCAAATTATTTTTGAAATTATTGAATCCTTGTGAATCATGGTCATAGTTTGATTGTTGATTGCTTATTGACCATATTTACAAAGATATTTTATGAAATATAGTCCAAAAGGATCAAATCTCCACTCAAAACTCAATATATAGGAGTTTTAAGTCTTGGGACCGGACTAGTCCGCTCCTTGTAGTCCGGTGGTATGAGTTGTCCGGACCCAGTCCGGATGCCGGACAAGTCCGGGTCCCTGACTGGACTAGTACGACCCTTGGGGACTTAACCTCTCCAGGGTGCCCTCGACCTTCTCACTTCCGTTCAAACACTCTCTCTCCAAAACGCTCGAAAACCGCCTCTCCAACGATGATTTTTGAGTCCATCCACCAAATCTCGATTCCAATCGGTGGATTGAAGCCCCAAGGTGCTTAGGAACTTTTATGCAAGCATCGGATACCACTTCCTCTTCCACATTTCAACAAATCGAAGATTTGAAGAGGTATTCTTGACATAACTCTAAAATCCTTGAAACTCAATTCCTTTGGGTCCATTGATCAAATCTTCTTCACAAATGTTATTGTGCATATCAGTGTGATGATGTAGCTCCATTTTTGTGGTAGGATCCATAGTTTTTACAAAATTTCCCTCGATTAGGGTTCTTACTGTGTGAACCGAACTAGTCCGGCCGTCGGGCGGACAAGTCCGACCTCGTGCGGACTAGTCTGACCCTTGGGCGGACAAGTCCGGGTTACACAGTGAAAATCCTAACCTAGGTTGATCTTGTGAGTTCTACTATTTTACTCTAACTTCCTTCACTCATACGCATTCCCTTGCTTCTCTTGTTAGCAACCATGTCAGACAATGAGTACGTTCCTCCCTCTGACTCCGAGACCGAAGCGGAGAAGCAGGCTCTCTTTCGCCGGAAACAAAGAGAGGATCAAGAGATGGCTGCTGTGTACTTTGCCTCTCAGAGGGTAAAGAAGACGCAGCATGAGGAGCACAACTCCACTGCTGCAGAGGCTGTCCCAAAGAGGAAGAGGCTTGTGACCTTGGATGAGCAAGCCAAGTCCCAGGGGGCAAGATCCTCCAAAGATAAGGGCAAGGCCCCTGTTGATGCTGCACCCAAGAAGAGGGTGATTGTGGCCAAGAAGGCAGCAAGCAAACTGAAGAAGGGTGCCCCACAACCCATTGGCCCCTTGAGTATGTCCTCTCCTGCACGGAACCCAAACCGTGCAACTGCTTTTGATGTCAACATCTTCAAGGGCAAGGGGGCTGAGAAGGCACGCAAGTTGAGGAAGATAAATGTTTATCAGTGTGACAGGAGCACAGTGGATCCCCGATTCTGGTGTGACTTCCACTATGACTATTACAGGACGGTCTATATGACCAAGCAAACTCCTGTCACGGATGCTCAATGGATCGACTGGGATTACATAGCCCAGAAAGATCATCAAGCCTTCAATGCTGTGATTGAGGTTGTCGAGAGGCATGGTCTGAAGAAGCTTATGGCTTTCCAGTATGACTGGAATGTGGAGGTCATCGCTCAGTTCTACTCCACCCTTTACTTCCACACCGATGGGGACAGGAGGATCACCTGGATGACCCATGGAGACCAGTAATCTACCACCTTTTGGGAGTTTGCTCAGTTGCTTGACTTGGAGGATCAACTGGATAATGAGATAATAATCTCCAATCTGAAGCCAGTTGATCGGGACACATTGGAGTACATGTATACAAGCCATGGGCAGTATGAGGCCGGGCACATCAGAAATATCAAGCCCTTCTATAGTGTGCTCAACCAGGTCCTCAGAAAGACAATTGCCCCCAAGAATGGAGATACGGGGATAATCCAAGGCAATTTGAGGCATTTAATGGTCCTCATTGATGGAGATGTCCGCTTCAATGTGGTGGACTATATCTTTGATGACATCTTCAACATCTCTCACACCCCCAACTGATGAATGTGGATACGCTCCATACATTATGTACATGGTCGAGAAGGTATCCGAGCTCACATTCAAGAAAGATATCATTCACCGGAGGCTTCGACCACAACTCCCTCCTCCGGAGCCAGCTGCCCCTCGGAGGAAGAATGCGGATCCTCCCGCTTCTTCCTCTCGCTTCGTGCCATCTCCTACACCACCTCTGTCTTCGACACAATGCAGAAGTGACTTCTTCAAGTGCTTCAAAGCTCTATTTTCTTCGTGCTGGAAGACGGAAATTCAGCAACATCGCATGGAGCATCGCAATGAGAAGTATCTCAAAGCGATGTGCGACAAGCTGGACATACCTATGTCCCCCGCCGAGGAGAGCGATGGTGAGCTCACTTCCTTTCCTGAGTTCACTGTCGAAGAGCTCACTAAATTTGGAGAAGCTGGAACTTCCATCGCGGCCCCGACCGAGGATCCAGAGGCTACGGAAAGCGACATCGAGCCCCAAGGCGACAATGATGACTCCGACTCCGACGATGAGTAGTCCTAAGGGCTCTTCCTCTCTTCTTTTCCTTTTTGGTGTCTTGATGCCAAACGGGAGAGATAGCGAGGAGATAGCTTGACGGGCTCTTAGATCTAGGGGGAGACATAGGGGGAGAGATGAAGGGGGGGAGATAAAATAGATTGATGTTGATGTATGAGTGTATTGATCTATGTTGGACTTATGTTTTAAAAGTCATTTCAAGTTGTATTGTAAGACTTAATCTATGTATTCAAGTATTCATGTATCTTGCCTAAATTTGTGATGTGTTGCCTCATTTTAATGTCTACTTTGCATAATCATTGTCTTATCACACTTTATGAACACATCACTTAGACACTCCACCATAACATGTATATGTATGAGAACTCTCTCAATCTCTTTACTCATGATGCATACATTGAGGGGGAGTCACTAATACAAATACATGTTATGAAAACAAATTATTAACCTTATTGTTGAAGTCTTAATGTGTTGTCATCAATTCACCAAAAAGGGGGAGATTGAAAGTGCATCTAGGCATCCCTGTGGGTTTTGGATGATTGATGACGACCATTAAGAGGCTAATGAGCTAAGTTGATCTTAAGGACAGGTACAAGGATTGAAATGAGATGAAAATCCTCAAAAAGGAAAAGGAGAAAACGGGCGTCAAAGACTCAAGCGTGGAAATTACGGTTTCTATGGTATTGAGCTTATATGAGTCGTATCATGTGTGAGGGTGGTTGTATCATGTGCATTGAGATCATACCAAGTGACTCAAAGTGATGGTTTAGAGAAAAACCTAAGTGGGAAGCCTAAAATGAGAAAAACCCTAGGAGGCCGGACTAGTCTGGGCCTCTGGGCCAGACTAGTCCGGCCATGGCAGACAAGTCTATTTTTGGACAGACCAAACGTCTCTGGAGTGTTCCCGAGTGATTTTGGAGCTAAGTCCTAGAAGTTCGGACTTGTCCGTTTTTGGACGAACCAAAGCTCTTTGGAGTAGTTCGGACTTGTCCGTTTGGGCACGGACTTGTCCGTTTGGGACTTAGTGTGACAAACCGAGAGAAAACCCTAGGGGGCCGGACTAGTACGCCTCTGTGGTTGGACTAGTCCGGACCAATTCAGAAGAGTCCGTTTTAGGACGGACCATGTGGTTTTGTTCCACTTCGGACTAGTCCATTATTGATCGGACTAGTCCGGTGTCTAGTGACCGTTTGAATTTGGAAATTTGGCGGGTAACGTGACGATCGTTGCTCAGTCTGGCAGTTGTCGGGAACTGACCAGAGGGTCAGTGGTCCCATAGGGCCGGACTAGTCCGTGGTCTAAGGCCAGACTAGTCCGCCTCTTTGCTGATGTAAGCAAAAGGGGCTCGGAACCTCTACAAAAAGGGGACCCCCGAGCTCATTTGAACAAGACTTGAACCCTAGCGCTGCCACAAGCAACCTAGAGCCTTCGAAAGCCTTCTACTCGTCCTACTACCCCTCTAAGAGCAAATCTTGAAGAGATTAGGGTTTGGGGAGGAGAGTAAAAGAAGATCATCGCGCTTTGGCTCTCGGTTTGATCTCTTGCACATTGTGTTGTGTTTTTGTGGCTTGTGTTAGTTGAGATTCGTGTGCTCCTAATTGTATTGATTTGTGGGAGCCTCAAGTTGTGAGCAGTCCCATCAAACTTTGTGATTACCCATTGATATAGTGGAAACCAAGCCGGCCGTCGTGGTGACTTGGTGAGAGAAGGGTCAAGTGAAACCCGATCCTTGTGTGTACTTCTCAACGTGGAGGTAGGCTTCTTCGTGGTGCTGAACCACGGAATAAATCTCATTTCACTTGTCTTTCGCTTTTTGTGATCACTAGCATTGCGATTAGGGTTCACATTTATCTTATTGCCTTACACTTGATCACTATTGTAAACCTGCAATCTAAGTGTTTTAACATGACAGTCTGAGCTTCACAAGTTTGTTATATATTGCCTTTATTCTCTGTGAAGTTTAATTCCACAAACAACTTGCAGAAATCAAGTTTTAGGATTTCCACCCTATGCTGAGCGGACTTGTCCGGCCCTGACCAGACTAGTCCGGCCACAGAGAATTAATCTTATTTAATTAAGTCATTTCAGATATTATTGCCTATTCACCCCCCTCTAGGCGACTTTCACGGCCGCAGCAGCGGTAGTCACATCGGGAAGGAGCCATCAATGCCCACTATATGGCACAGAAGGCGATACCGATACATGGCACGTAACCGCCACGCCGATCGCGCACTGAGACCCATGCTAATCCTTTCGACTCGTGGTACACTGCTTATTTAGTAGTAGTACGTACTTGGTCCACACACGCAGGTCCTCGGTTCGCGCACCTAGTTACGGAAGCACAGCTCATCCGTTGGATCGCAGTTGCTGCACCGCGCGTCGCCGTCGCACCCAACCGTGTCACCTGTCGCTTCGCGCTAGGATGAACTGAGGACATCAGACCTGTTGTAGTGCATGCTTCAACGCTCTGCCTTATTTTACTCGTGGAAGTGTGAAACGGACGGGAGTCGTGAGTAGTACCAGGTGAGCGCAGCTAGATGCAGCACGCCAGCTAAAAATCACACACAAACCATGCACGGCTCTATAGTAACCCTGCTAATAGTATCGCTAGTACTCCCTCTGTTCCAGAAACTTGTCGCTCGACAAGCTTCTTGGGACGGAGGGAGTAGTTCAAATCCTGTTGCCAGGTAATTAAAATTAAACTCTACAATTTTGCAAAATCCATTTTTGACATTTGTTATATACGTTCCACCAATTCATAGAGATAACCTTAGTCTATAATTTTTTGACAGTACAAATCTACTAGCTGCTCTCTCCTGTTACTGCCTGTCGCGTACGTGCAGCCTTGTGCTTAATCTGGCAGTCTCCTCCATGCGTGCATCATAGCCCAAGCAATATGTAGTACACAATCGTGACCGGCAGCGAGATGAATATCCCGAGAATTACCCTGCAACGTGACAAAATGAATCAGATAAATAAGTCAGACGATGTATGACGTTCACAAAAGCCAGTGAATGCTGACAACAATGAGTGGCGAAGGAACAAACCCGGTGCTCATGATGTCTGCGTGGACCTTGTACTCTTCGGCGTACACGAACGAAGTCACACCCAGGGGAAGAGCCGCCTGCAATTGACACGTGAAAATTATGAGGTAGCAAATATGGAAAATTCAGCCAGCTTCATTATAACAACATACTCCTTCCTGGTTCAAAATATTTATCACCGGTTAGTTTATTTTTGAACTAACCGGTAACAAATATTTCGAACCAGGAAAGAGTATATAATATAAATGGTTTTTATGGTGTTAACATACGCTAACAATAATAGTGATCTTCTGATTCATCATGAGAGAACATGATCATTTGTGATGGAAGACACATATACATCACTTTAAATGAAAGATCCCCCAACGATATCCTATCACACAAAACATTCAAATAATATGTGAGCCTGGTCTTTGGTGATGAATCAAATAGTTACAAATGAATGTTAGTACTACAAAAGTCATTTACCCCCTTTGTCATTAACAAGTTATATCTAGTCTCGTTTTGCTCTCTATTTTCAGATGTATATCCCCCCTCCTACCGCCTGTCGGACAAGGCAGCCCGCGATCAGGGACACGGCTTCCCTCCTCTCATTTGTACTCCCATGCATCCTCCCGCTGATGTGTCATCATCTTATTTGTTGTAAAGATACGGAAATTAATTTAAGCATTAAAAGTGAGACTAATAACATTTTGACACATCATCAGGAGGATGTTGAGAGGACTGAACGGGAGGAGGGAAGCCACATCCCCATCAGCCCCCCTGATTTGCAGCCATGGAAGAAACGTCTGTAAGTTAGTTGAAGAAGCTGATGTTAACGAATTGGGCTTAATTTTGGTTATATTTACAAATTCGGACTGTAATAGAATCAAAGCTCAACTTTGGGCGTTTGGCACATTGGCCCGACTTGGCCGACATCTAACCTAACATCTTCGGTAGTTCGAGTCTCTCTCGCTGGCGTGAGGCAAGGCAGCGGCAGCGGTGGGCGACCAGACGAGCATAACGCGTAGGAGGCTGGAGAGCGCGAGCATACATGCATCCAGCGGTAGCAAGCAAGTGTCAAAGCATCGACGGTGGCGGGCTCAGCCGGGCGGTGGCGAGCGTGGTGTAGGTGTTGCACAGCTGACGATGCTTCAGGTTTGTCTTTTGGATCTATGGGGAGTTTGATTCATCTTACAATGCTGATGATTAAGTTATCCTTGTTGTGCCTGTTTTATAGAGAGACTCCACTAGACTAGTAACACAAAACTATTAAATTCAAAATCAGGCTGCAATCAACTGAGATGGTAAGGACATAACAAGGCTTTTGATCATTGGTCTTTTTTTTTTATTTTTTTTGTGACAGTAACTTGAAGTGTGATTTGCTTAAAAGCTAGCAAAATAAGCAAGTCACATGCTTTGGATTCTCCCACATCGAACCCTGGAGAAGTCACCACTCACCACTATGTCAATGGTATTTCCTTTTGCGAAGTCAAAACATAAGAGTTATGTGAGGCATTTCATTTCAGTTCATTGCTTCACATGACTGTATACGATCTTGTTACTTCCTTTACTTGTGTAGTTCAGCCCCCATACAGTTTTAGTCTAGATCCGCCAATGATTCTATCAATCAGTAGCTGTGTGTTCTCTACCACTTTATTTTGAGGTCAACATGATGTTCAAGTCATCAGATGAGACATTCACACACGTACAAATATGTTTGGGTAGTTCTGACTTCTGAGATTTGGACCCGACCATTTTCGTGTGGCCCATATCACAAAGGCATGGCACAACATAACATGAATGCCCCATCGAATATTTTTTCCTAAGTTATATATGAAATGATTGTAAAATATAAAATGTAGTGGTTGTGTTTGGGTCACAAAAACGGCTTGACGAGCTGTGGACCATGTCTTGGCCTGATAAAGGTCAATGTGCCATGGGCTCGTGACGGCGTGACAATGGGCCAGCGCGGGCCATCTCTGCTCGGCATGAGGCACGAGTACATCGGGCCAGAGCGACACGACCCAACTTGAGATGACTTTGCGTGTCTCCCCTCTGATGGCTCACCTAAGACCTAACCTCTCGCACGCGTGTTGGACTGTTGATAGAAATACTACCAAGTACGGAATAGGAGCCAGGATAGTTCTACTTGACAATTGTTCAAACATTCTGTTACTGTGTATAATTGTTTTAAGAATTTGTTTCCCCAAAATAGGGACTCCATCATGCAACTAAATATGGCGACAAGACACATCTCTCAAGGAATATGACAGTGGATGCTGCCGACACCTTGTTGTGTGCTTTTATGGAGGCTAGCTAGCTAGTTGTATGTGTGTTTCATTCAGTTCAAGGAAGGTTGTTATGGAATAGGAAACAAAAAGAGTAAAGTCAACAGCATGTTAGTGTTCTGCTAGTTGCTTACCTGTACTACAGCGATGTGCAGGAGCGTGCCGTGGATTCCGACAGCGAGCGATGCAAGCAGCATGATCACGGGGCTGATGAGGAACTTGAGGGCCATGGAGAGTGACGCGATGGTGTAGCCGCACGGCACGAACCGTGGCTGCCGCGCGATGAACATCCCTGGAAATGACTGGATTTTTATTGATGTTGTTAAAATGTTTAAAATAATCTAGAAATATAGTTCTAACATCAACAATTAAGAAATGTACTTGAACACAGGGGCGGATCCACAGGGGGTCAGGGGGGCTCCAGCCCCACTACTCCCCAAGATGTAGTGGAGCCTCCTTTAAGCCCCTCCATGAATTTTATAAAAAAAAAATGGATTTGAAGAGTTAAAAGTTGAAGATGAATACAAGCACATCACATGTTCGTTGAAATATTTCACTGAAAAAACATTGATTCAAAGTCTAAATTTATGTATGCAACATTTGAACTTGTGTCTATTAAAGTATGGTTCAACCCCCCTAGAATTTCGGTAAGAATCTGCTACTGCTTGAACGGAGTAGTAGTTTATTTGGAGGAAGGTCTAAATTAAATCATTTCCGATTTAGAGTCATCTCTTACCTGAAGCGAACATGCTTAGACCAATCGCAGTTGTGTAGATGACGAACAACGAGTCGTCGACAATTTTCGGCATCTTGATTCCAACCCTGTAACAAATATATATAGTCAAATTATTATAGAGCAAGATTATGAAAAGAGGGGAAAACGGATAGTGAGGAGAGAATGAAAAAAGGACGAACTTGAACGCCATTAGAGACCAGACAAGACCAAGAAAGCTCGCATAGGTGTTGGGAATCATGAGAAGCTTCTTCACCGCCTTCCACACGACGTGCATCACTGACGCCGTCGGCAATGGTATCGGGACTTCCGATGCCTCCCCTTCCTTCTTAATAACACCTCCGGCGCTAGTGCGCGACTCCTTATTCGTCTCGTCTATTGGCGGCGCCGCCGCCACCTCCGTGATCTCGATGTTCACCGCCACCTCATGGTGTCTACTCCAATCAGCAGGAACGCTCTCGTCATCACATGCAACAGGGTTCTCCGCGGTGGGTTTGATCTTGCCACTGCCCTCACGCGCCGCCATGAACTCGTAGAGGAAGATGACCACGTTGTACCATATGCACATCTGCAACACGACGATTTGTTTCATGAGTCCGCCTGACACGGACCCGAACATGCTGTCGAGGAGTGGCACGCCTATGATGACGGTGTTGGGCAGCGACGCCACCGAGAAGTTGGTCACGACCCACTCGAGCGGCACCGAGGACGACTCCGCCTTCTTATTCGTCCCGCCGCCGCCGCGACGCCGGAGGCAGAGGCTGGACCACACCGCCCATGCCATGAGAACGAGCAGGACGAAGACCTTCTGCAGCGTGTCGGCGGCGACGAGGCGCTCGTTCATATGGTAGGGGTCGTTGGTGGAGACGATGTGGAAGATGAGCACGGGAGCGGCGTAGAGCGCCACAAAGTGGTTGATCCCCGCGCACTGCTCGCCAGAGAAAGCCTTGAGCCACCGCACCGACGCGTAGCCCAGCGCCGCCGCCGTGTACAGCGGCGCCATCGCCTCCACGACGTGGTAGACGGCGGAGCCCGAGATCATGGTGGTGCCTTACCGATGGAATGCCGCCGCACGGCACCTAACAATTCACAATCAAACGGAACGACTGTCTAGCTGTAAACAATTCAAAATCAAAAGGACGATGGACGATCTAGCTGTAAACAACACTGCAACAGCAGTAGACCAGAAACCTGGCGCCCCGAAATCTCACGATCTATCAAGATGTTGGAACTAGTACAAACTCTAGTGCTGGTAGCACGAGCTATCTGTGCGGTGAGCAGCGGCTACAGGTGTTGAAGTGCGGGGCTATGGTTCTGGCATGGACGTGCTTATATAGTGCGAGCTGCGAGGCGGGTGTGCGCTAGCTGACAGCCTCACACCAGTTGATGACTCGGTTCGCCGAGCGCCGATGGTTTTGGATGGAAGAGGACGCGAGAAGAACCGGGAAGGGAATGAAAAGGCACGCACTGGGATTAATTTGATCAACTGGCATGGTGTCGATGCCACTGAGACTAATTAAGGCGGCGGCAACAAAAGGGAGCGGCCGTACTTACGAGCAGTACGACACTGGTGGATCAGCTGGCTCGTCGTATTACCTGTGTGCGTGCTCTGTGCTAGATCGTCGACAGCAGCCGGCCAGGTGGTTCCGGTCAACCCGATTATTAATTCAGTACTGTTAATTTTGAGTATGAATTAACCAGCTGGCTAACCAAGTGTACAGTGTACTTGCGCACTACTCCCACGAGAATACGATGAACTTAAATTATTCCTTGGCACCTGTTGATCGGTTCGTGAAAAAGTCAGAGACGGCAACTGTGGCAGTGGTACGGTAAAGCGGTGCCGTTTTTTTTTTTTTTGTTGTTGCGCCGATACATACGTACGCAAGTTCGATACCGCCTGATCGCCTGCATGCAGGCATGCAGCTCTGACCGGCCGTTCCTGCTGGCACATGCGTGTACACGACGCGTCTGTGTTGATGAATCACATGCGTTGGAATGGGAATCGTAGAAAACAAGCGAACCCAGTTAACGGTATCGCTCTTTCAAATCCTGCATCCAGGTAATTAAAATTAATTTTTTCTGCTGCTGGGGATCTGTAAATAATGTAAGCGCGACAACAGCTCGCTGTCGGTTCGTTTCCGTTCACGGTCAAATTTGCTCCGCGCGGCATGGCCTTCTGGATGACCAGATGTAACGGCACCGAGCGTACGTGCACGAGGTCGACCGAATTCATGGCAATGCCATGGAATGAATGGATGCAGATGCCGTGCAACTTGCGGTGGGCCCATGGAACTGGAACTGGAATGGTGCCGCCACGGAACACACTAGTAGCTTGCCTTGGAGCCCGCCCTTTTCGCTTCTAGTACCTCAAACCGTAAAAGCTACAGTAGGAGCCAATACAGTATACTACTCAATATGTGTGTGCGCGTTCGTGCATGCATACTTAATACGTATCGCATTCCAAAAGCAAAAAGGAAGACACTCGTGTCGCCGAAAAGCTAGCTGTGACGAAGCTTCGTTCTCTGCTGCGATCAGCAGGACAGCAGCAGCAAAAGCATGGAAAATTACCACTGTACTGCTAATCCACTAAGGAACCGCTTGCTAGCTAGTTGTCGCTGGTGGGGATCATAGTGGACGTGCTACTAGCTCGTTAACAAATTAAAGTGAGAATCGTCATTATCATTTGATACATAGGAGCCGACGTGGTTTCAACACAATAAGCATGTGTTTGGTCCCTTATTAATGACCCCCTCCCTTTTCCCGCTAGTTGTTTGGCACGCCCGGGATGAACGAAACTGCCGGCCTCGCTCGCAGCACAGCAGGCGGCGCTGCGCCGTTTTCTCCGTCCTCGGAAAAGGGGGGTCAGCCACTTGAGCACTATGGCTGGCTGTGGCTGCGTCGACCCCGCCGCCGGGCGCTGACATCTTTTGCTGCCGGCCACTGGGAAAAGCCCAACACCTCGTCCAGAAAGCCGAATAAACATCCGGCCGCGCTCGCGCCTGCTCGTTTGCCGGCTTTGTTTTGGAGAACCTCATCTGGAGCACGCCACAGCCTCGGTGCGAGCGTTTGGGGCCAGTTTTCCGTGTTACCCAAATTTATTTAGCTACTCAAAGTTTGATTAATGTTGGTAAAGAAAATAAATTAGTGCAACATATGGTTGTATTGGTTTACCAAAATTTAGTTTCAATTCAAATACACACCATTTTTATGATCAACTACAAAAATTTGGTAAAGTATGAGTAACAATCCAAACAGCCTCTAAAAGTCCGAATGATCTAGACACCGTTGAATGAATGCTTCGACGCTCGACGGGCCGTGCCGCAGTGTAGCCTTGCTGCGAGCGTTATGGGCCTCTACCACTCCTGAGCGGCCCATGTAGGTAACTGTTCATCTTCTTCCACCGTTCCATCCCAACGCAGCAGCCCAGTAGCCAGCCCAAGTCGGCGAGGAAGAAATCAGCAGCGACGGTTGGTAGACAAGATCCCGACTGGAGAGCAGGCCCCACAATATGATCCATGGAAAAAGGCCTATTAAACACACGCAGGCTCTGGTCTATACTTGGGCCAACAAATTTACAGGCCATGAAGTCTGCTAAAGCCTAGTGAGAAAACAGGAAAAACCTTCCCGTTCGTTCGATACATGACGCAGCCCGGAACGCCGGAGGATGGGTTCCGCCTGAAAGAGCAGCTATCTATCTCAAGGGCTGTGACTATGGGAGCCGTTTGTCTTGTCGAGATGGTCATGGAAACATTATAGCAGCTTGTGCGATGGTTCGGTCTATCACAATGTAACACAGTCGCTGAAGCTCTAAAAGCAATGACGTGCGCTGAGGCTTTTGGCCCTTGCTGAAGATTGTGGTGTTCAAAAGGTCAAAGTGGCTCCAGAGGTTGTTTAAACGTTGTCAAAAATATCGTAGACATGCCACAGGTGCTCTCATATGATGATTCTTAATGATTTCCAAGAAAGAGCGCAAATGTTTGATTGCACACAGTTCGTTCATGAAGGTAGAGAATATTACACAAAAGCTCTCTTGTACTTTCAGAGGGAGAGGGGGAAGGCAAGTTTGGCTAGGTTGCCCTCCTGCGTTTCTTCATGTGATAGTGGCTGCCAGAAAATATAGTAACTACAAGTGACCAAAAATGAAGAAAAAATTTCTCATTTTCTATTCTTTCACATGTTCGACACAAATCTTCTCATCTTTCCCGTATTTATTTGCCTTTCTACCACCAAATCAAGGCAAGAAATGAACAAAGTTTTGCACCAAACATGTAAGGATCATCACACATTTGGAATACACTAGGCCGTGGAAGTAGGACCAGGGATCCGTGTCTCACACACACACACACACCTCTAGTTCTGGTTATCACTCTTGCGGTCGCCGCCGTGGGAGTCTCGCTCCTGCAGCAGCGATCCGGCCTCCTCGTCGGCCTGCGCCGCCTTCTTCTGCGCCTCCTTGGCCTTGAGCGCCTGCAGCTTGACGTGGTTGTAGTAGCCGACGCCGAGGAAGGCGATCCCGTAGCCGAAGAGGTTGATTGGGGTGACGGTGTCGCGGATGACGGACCAGGAGAAGGCGATGAGGAGCCAGTCCTTGACGACGCCGGCGACGTTCATGGTGAGCGCGGAGGTCTTGCCGACGAGGAGGAAGACGGCGAGATTGAGAGCGAATGCGCAGAGCGAGTTGGTCCCGAAGATGAAAAAGTCCGGCTGGAAGGTGCCGACCTCGCGCAGCCTGGGCAGCTCGACGAAGGCCCACGGCACGACGAGGAAGCAGAGGCAGCATGGCGCGACGTAGTAGAGGGAGGTGATGGGGTTGAGCGAGATGCCCTTGGAGGTGAGGAGGATCTGGATGAGGACGAGGCGCGTGGCCTCGAACGCGACGGCGGCGAGCTGCAGCGCGACGCCGCGGAGGTCGAAGCGCGCCTCCCCGTAGGCGGCGATGGCGACGCCGAAGGAGATGGAGAGCATGTTGAGCATGGAGGAGGACCTGAAGGTCTCCTTGTTGAAGAGCACCCCGATGGAGTAGACGGCGACGGGCATGAGCGCCTTGAGCATCTGGATGAAGGAGACGGAGAGGTAGATGTAGGCGGAGTTGGAGAACCAGAGGGAGAGCGAGTAGAGCGCGCCGATGGGGAGGACGGAGGCGAGGTAGAGCTGCGGCGTCATGGCGGGCGAGGAGGGCAGGTCGACGACGCGGAGGACGCGGACGAGCGCGACGGCGAGGGAGGAGCAGAAGGCCATGTGCACCATGGTGAGGGAGATGGGGAAGGGCCAGTTGTACATCTTGGGGTCGAGGATGTACTTGTTGTAGACGATGACGGAGAAGGAGAGGAAGATCCACACCGCCACGTACATGTAGGAGACCAGCACCTTGCGGATCACCGACTCCGACATGCCGCCGACCTCGCCGCCGCCGCTCCCCGCCGCCTCCTTCGCCATGGCCGATTTCCTCCCGGTGAGGAGGGAGGGGGCGCGGATCTGGAGGTGGGAGTGAGATCTGAGAGGAGTGAGACGCGGATCTGGGAGGGAGGGAGGGAGGTAGGTGGTGGGGGGATTTGGAGTGGGCGGGTTCTTGCAGCCTTGGACGGGGCGGGGTAGAAGGCCACGTGGACAATTAGCGCTGCAGCTTTGGGGGCCGTTTTATAGGAGCTTGGGGTGCTTTGACTAGCTACTCCCAGCCCTGTTTGCCAGCCTCGTGTTGGGCTCGGAGCCATCTGAATCTATGCCGGTCCGGTCCGGTCCGTCAAATGACACGGCGTGGCGACGGAACGGAACGAAATTGACGCCCCAAATCTCAGCCAGACCCCAACCTAGGTGGGGGGGCTGGGGCGACGATGCTCCACCGCCGCGGCGACACTTGGGCCTTCACGCGGTAGTTCCGACGCGGCTCCATCCGGTGACCGTCACCCCGCGTCAGATCTGCGGCACTAAAGGACATGGATCCTCAGATCGACGCCGCATCCATCCCCGATGATGTGCTCTGCTCAACCCGCTCCACGGCTAACGGTGGCGGGGGACGACGGGATGGGCGCCACACTCAGTGGTCAACATCGGATTCCTGTTACTCGACCGCAACAACGACGGGGTTAATCGACGCCAAAGTCAACGTGCCATGCGTTCAGATTCCTGGTTACCACCAGTACGACGTTAAGTACTTTAACAGTTTCACAGAGTAAAAGAAAGCTTTACAAGATTCGCTTCGCGAGTGGCATGAACGTGCATCGACGTTTCTCCCAAGGGGGAAGAGAAAAGTTAGCCGCCTTTTTACAGTTGCAAGTTGGAACCAACAGTAATGTGATGATTCTTCCCATCTAGGCAAAGCAACGAAGGCCGGGCAGTAGAACGGTGCTAAACAGACTCAGCTCGAGCATTCCACCACACACAAACCGGACCGCATCACGCGTGTACGCACTCCTACTTACGTGACTTCTCCGAAAGGTCCACCGCTCCACCATAACAGAACAGACGCCATCGAACTCATGACTGCATCAGACCCCATAGATAAGCGTAATCTGATCGAACCGGAACTAGCTAGCCTCCAAACACCTTTCGCTGGCTTGGTCTGACTTGATATCACAAAAAGTCGCGAGCTTTCCGGCAGAGAGTGAAGCCGAAACCTGCGTTCAAATGGACGAAATCTTGCCGAACAGAGCGATGCAAGGGCAGGTGGGCAGACGATCGAGTCGCATTTGCAACCTGTCTGATCTGACACTGACAGTCTTCCAGCGCCTGAGAATGGCTGCGCGCCTAACTCAGACAGGAACGCTTCTTCCGTCCGTGGCGTGGGCCTCCGCCACACCAAAACCAATCGAACGATCTCCGTCTCCCACCACCACCACGCCGTGCCGAACCGGACCCATATGAAGTGGACCGTTCGTTCAGTGAGCAGGCAATACCCAATGTTGGTGAGGCGACGGAGCCCGCGCGGAAAAATAACCCAGACCAGTTTGAGTTTGGTGGGATTCGGCAAGTCAAGCATGGACGCGGGAAAGCATGGGATTGAAGAGGGGCAACTGAGGTTGGTGGAGACCGGCGTGACGCACACGCAGGTGAAGCCGGCGAGGGGAGAGTGTGGTTGGGGTGGAGCAGGAGCACCCGCGTGGGCGGCGAGGCGAGAGCTGCGTGCGGTTCAGGACTTCAGAGCATAATGGCTGTCTAGCTCCTCCCTCTGGTCTGGGCATATTTCCATGTGAGTCGCACTGACTTCGCAAGTAAGAGTACTCTGTACTCGCGATCTGTGATTACAGTTAATCGACTTTTGGGATCTGGCTCGGCATTCTTATGCAGGAAACGACGTTTTTCGATTCGATCTGGTTGATGCGGGTCTTTTCTTTCTTCGCAAAAGATGCAACACCTTTTCCGTGTTCCGTTCATCGCAAGTTTCAGAACGGCACCGAGCACCGAGCTTTTGATTTTACCCTCTCTCTTCATGGACAGACACGACCCAACCGCTGCTCTCAGTGGACGATGGTTGATTATGATGCAGCAATTTCATCGTAAAGTATACCTGAAACGCAAGCATCATCCGTTGCGCACAAGGTTCCGTGTTGGTAAGAAGCCCCTACCTCTGATGGAAGACATACATTGTATAGCCTGTGGGTACCAACTAATGTACGGTTTCAGCAGCTTAGTTTCTCTCTCTCACTCTATGGTGATGATGATGAGGGCAGGCTATCTTCAGGAGTTGTCATAATCGTATATACCGCCGTCGTAACTTGATACTACAAATCGCATGGATTGTATGCGTTTGATACTAAAATCTTCACTACGTGGGACTTGATACTACAAATCGCATGGATTATATCCGTTCGATACTAAAATCTTCACTATGTGGGAATTTATCATTTGCGTAGACACCCTTTTTAGAGTGTGTTCATTGCATCGGGAGTAATCCGCTGCATTATTGTTTTTTTTTTCCGAAGATATCAGGTCACTGTCACTTTCCCTTTAAAAAAACAAAACAAAAAAAGATATCACGTCAGTGCAGAACACATGACCAGATGGGTGTTTCTGAAGCTTGACACTTGGAGTCCACAGGACTGAAGTAGACATCGCAACGGCCGCGAAAGTGATCGATTCAACTCTCTCTCTTTTACTATCATACATGTTGATGAAACTGATCACTCTGTCCTTGTGGGCTTCTGGCTTTCGCGCTGCAAACAAACGGTCACGGAGTAATTCGCTGCATTTTAGCCATGCTAACCTGATTCGAGCACGGGCCTTTTGCCTAAATCATGTCGTGGAGGCCATGCTAGCAGTAGCATGTCAGGCACCATCAGGCCCATCGTCCTATAGATCATAGGCTACAACTACAAGTACGGGATTACAATCCTGTGGAGGAGATGAATCGCCTCGACACCTACCGGAGTTTGACGATGACGACACAGACGCGCGCCGCTTGCCGCTCACCATGGTATGGACGACTTCCGATTTTAATCTCATTGTACACAATCGCGCTAGCAGTAGCAGGGCGCTGTCTGCCTTCGCCAAGGCGATCTCCGCAGCTTATTTTCTCTTCTCTCGATGATGAGAGGACATGCTATCTGAATCTGAATACGAATCTGCTGTGGTTGATGCAATGCAACACCCAGAGTTCAACAGTTCCCAACACACCTCTTTGTTTATGTTAGTCAAGTTAGCACCGTATCAAACAGTACAGTTAGCCTTGCGCAGACCTGGTGTCTTCGTGGGAGCCCGGACCTCACAAGCGTACACTGCTAGCTGTCTACAGTCTACCGAACGGAGCAGCTGGAATTGGAAGCGTGGTGGTCTTTGGGCTCAGGCGTGAAAACATTCACAAAGACGGCCTGTGCGTGGGTTTGGATGACAAGACGGCGACCTAAGTTGAAAATGAAAACAGAAAACAGCCCAGGTACGCCGAGCAAAAGGGCCTCCACAAAAACTCACGTTATCCGAAATACTTTATGGGCTTCTTCTCCCAGCCCAACTTCGTGGGCCAAGCAGACAAAATCATCCCCCGAGCCCACGTCTCAGTCAACTCAAAGCAAAACAAACAGGTTCATCATTTTTTATCTGGAATCCCCTGAACAACCAACTTTGTTCACTGTGTCCAGGGACTGTGCGCGCTCCACTCGATCTCCACTCCTCTGCGCGCCGACGTGGACCACCTTCCTTCCAGCGCAAACCTAACCCATCATCCCTGGTGCCCCGACGAGAGCCGGCAGCGCCTCCCAATAATTCCACCTGGGCAGCCTCGCACGCACGTCCGCTCCTCCTCGGCGCACGACGCCGACCGGCTGACGTTGCGTTCGCGTTAATTTGCCGGCCGGGCGCCGGCGTCCTACAGCCGTGCGTCCGCCGGACCGGACGGACATGCAATGCAACAAACCTGCGCGCATGCGTCGTCAGTTTGTTTGCACCCTGGTGCGGGCGCTGCAAATTCGAGTCCAGGGCCCGCAGCCTTTGGTTTTGCCTGCCTTGCCGCGGTGCGGCGAACATTAGACCGCGGCGCGGCGCATCACTACTGACGGCTGCTTCTGCCGTGCATTAGATTCCCTCGTCTGATACAGTACAGTCCACACAATCTCACATCGTCAGTTCGGATTCACGAGGACAAATTTATATAAGGAATGTCTAGATTTCAAGTGCTAATAATTAACAGTTAATTACTATAATTATCCAATAATTTTTGTAATTAACTATTAACCCTTAATTCTATAGGTTAATCAAACACAAATTTTTATTCAGTTATTTTACAATTGACATAATCCTTACAAGAAAACAGATTAACAATAAAAAATCGTTTTATTCACAATGTACTTTGCCTCTGTTCCACCGTTGCGGCGTCGCTGGTCCCGCGCTGGGCCGCTGGCCGTCGCCTGAATCTCACGGCCTTTTCAGCTGTCTGCTTTTTAGCATTCCTGATTTATACTTTCTCTATCTCTATAAACTTGTCGCTTTGTAGTTCAAAATGAACTACAAAACGATAAGTTCATGGGAACAGAGAGAGTATATGCTTAGTACTATCTACTACTAGTACTTGATAACGATAACGTCCTACATCGTCACGAAGCATATAATCTCATTAAAGTCTCATGCAATGATCGAGTTCTTGGGCTAAACACAACGCAAATTCTGAAACCACCTCTTACTGATTGCACGTTGGATCTGCCTGGACTATATCGCCAGTTTTCATGTGCTAATTAGTTCTTTCTCGGACCGGACATTCACATATCATATCTAATGATCAGTTCTTTCTCGGACCGGACAACTACCATTTGCAAACGAGGTCTCCACTCGAGCAAAATAAAAAGAATGCAGACCCAACAAAAGCTGATAAAAAAAATTATCTGCTGGGTTGCTTCGCCTGAGTGATGATCTCCGGATCTTTCCTTGTCGCATCTGCAACTCGCAAATCATCAATTCCGTCAGACAACCAACACACCAGATTATTCTAAACTACGTGGACCGAAAAGAAACCTTTACTTTTTAATTTGCGTCCTCGTTTCGGTCACCCATCCATCAGTGCTATCTGAGTAAGGAGACCGGCCTTAAGCAAACCACTAGCACCCCTGGCTGTTGTGCCTCATGCATAACAAACAAGCACGAAAGCACTCGTTCCATCACTGTTTTTTTTGTTTTCTCTTCTGACGAGTCACATATAATGTGGCTTTCATGATTTTCTCCTCCCATGACAGCGACGCCTACGCCTGCTTGGCTCCTTGTAGGAACCAACTAGCTAGCAGCTCGATCGCCATGGGTTCGTCAGGGGCTATACAGCTATGTCCACATCAAGCTAGGCGCTGTATGCGTGTGTAAGCATCGTAAAGGAGTTCAGGTTCAGTGAAAAGAAGCTCTTGTGTTGTGGCCAACAAAAGGGGGTGACTGTGATTTGTTCTCCCTGCAATGGGCAGAGGGTTATGTGGAGAAACGTTGGCGCACGGCGCGAAATGCCGTATTCATCCCTGCAAGCGTGCCGCAGTAAGAGGTTTCCGTGGAGGTGATTAACTCTCTGGTAATGACACCTAGCTTCCACTCAAGCTAAGATATTAAAGTTACCAATCGATTGACATATGGTTAGTGCTTGTAAAGGTAAAAAAGATGATAGTAGTATGAGGTATTGAGTTAAGAAATGGGGGTCGCACCAAATGTTTTGTTTGATTTTGGTTCCGCATAAAGGGGTGGAAGTTCAGTGTGACGTATCACTTCGCACGCTTATCTGAAACAATAGGTGATGAATTCATGCACAATAATGAAAATGTAAAAAAATCAGTAATTTCAAGATATTGGAATACGGTGAGTAGCAGATCATGCCTTGGCTAAACATATGTTGCTTAAAAACAGTAAAAATCTGTTGCTCTCAGACGAAAATCGTAACATCCAAGGGTCAGCCACAAAATCCTTTTCACTCCGTCACATATTAGTTATTCTCTCCGGCAGTGGCGGAGCTAAGTGGGTTGCCAGTGCATACCTGGGATTTGTATGATTCAGTGAAGACTTCTTTAAAAAATCTAAATATCATATAGTCTAGTACTCAGGATTTATGCATACCAGTATTTGTGCATACCTTGTATAAATAATCTAGCTCCGCCGCTGCTCTCCGAATCTTTTTATTTATCACTGCTCAGTTAAACGAGCCGGTATAAATAGAAAGATTCAGAAGGAGTATTATTCCATGCTTCTTCAGTTTTTTTCTAAAATATTTACCATTTTCATTCCTCAATACACATTTATCTCTTCTCAATACATTTCTACCTTCATCTCCACTTTTTTCTCCTGTTCTCAGTTCTCGTGCACAGAGATGAAATGGATTAGCACGGAGGCAGGCAGTAGCTACGTAGTCTCCAGAGCTTCAACCATCGCGACAAGTATCCCAACAAACGTTCATGGGACTCCATCTCACAATCAGTCATAAGATGTTACACACACGATACGTGTCCTATCACTCCATGCTCTTGCATTAAGAAATGTCAAATTTATGGCTCAGTTTTTCGAGCAGTAAAGTGATATATTTAATTTTGCTGGGACTTTCCGGAGACCAAGGTGCACCATACTATCATGCTGCCTGCTAGTGGATTCTGAATCTACTCGCTTTCTGCACAATGCGTTTCGTAAGTACAGCACCAGCGATGTCGAAAGGGACACTCGACTGTTCGTCAGGGGAATGGAACGGGACGCTACTCGCATATCACGCTACTGTAAATATATAAGAAGGATGCAGTTATTAGTGATGTTTTCCATGTATTTTTTAAATCCTAAAATAAAACTAAAATATTCCTTCTGTCTTAAAATGAACTAACAAGTGATAAATATTTGAAAACGTAAGAGTACGTTATAACATAAATACTTTGGTGAGTAGATGGGCGTGTGCACCTACGCAGACCTATCTGTGATTCACATGTTAATGTTATAGAAGCCGCACGGTCGTAAGCCATTTTTTTTGAGTAATCCAAGTTTATAGAGGCTGAAACATATTTCACCTTGAAAGAAAAGGCTTCCTTTATCTAAATTTCTTCTGTATGTATTAGTACGTCTCTTCCAGAATACGAGAGGGAAAATAAGAAAATCCAGAAAATACAAGTTAATTACATAAGGATATGATTTATTTTAAAAGGAAAAAATACAAGTTAATTTATTGAGTGATTCGCCATATTACAAAAAATACTCCCTCTACCCTTAAAGGATGTCGTTTTATGAACTAAATTTAGTTCTAAAAACGACATCCTTTTAGAGATGGAGGGAGTAATAGCAAAAAAAAACTCAGAACAAAATTATTCCACTCCTCCCACTCGACACTCTGCAATCTGAAGTGCTACTAGCTGTTGCAGGTTCTCTCGATCATCTATTGACCCTAATGCATGCAACGTCAGTAAGACAATAATCGTTTCAAGGACACACGCGCGCATACGCATGTGAGAAGACAGTTAGCACTTGGACAACGTTTCTTCCGTCCAGTTACAAGCGAGGAACAGCGCTCGGTTGTCTGTGAACACATGGAATTGCGCAGATCGCATCAAACTGCACTAACTACGTGCGCGTCGTCGGAGGATGACTTCAGCCCATTTGCCTTCTTGCAGTCCGAGTCATCGCCAACAGTGGCGGCGGCGGCAGCAGCAGCGATCTCCTTGACAATTGCATCGTCGTAAATTCCGTTGGTCTTGGACGCCACGGGCAGGTCCATGATATCCTCCGTCTTCTCCTGGGTCTCCTTGTGCTTGCCCCAGAGCACCGAGTAGAGCCCCATCACGATCAGGACAGCGCCGAGGACGCCGCCGAGGTATATCTTCTCGGCGAGGATGAAGGAGCCCATGATGGCAACGACGATCATCATCAGCGGGCTGAACGCCGACGCGAACACCGGCCCCGTCTTCTGGATCACCAGGCCTTGCACGTAGTACGCTATGCTCGACGTCACAATGCCCTGCAGCAGAAGTAAAACATGCTCTGTTAGCAAGAACAACATATTCAATGAGCTACAGGTCGATCGGTCTGTCGGTCGGAGACTCACGGCGTAGGCGGCGGCGAGGAGGTTCATGTCGAAGCCGATGGTCCAGACGGAGGGGCGGTGCTCCATGGCGAAGGTGACGACGACGGCCTGCAGGGTGCCGACGAAGCAGATGAGGGTGGTGAGGGAGAGCGGCGCCGCGTACTGCTTCAGGGTGTGCGTCTGCAGGATGAAGAGCGAGGCCCATGCCAAGGTCGCGATGATGACGAAGAGTGAGCCCAGGAACCACTCCTTGCCGCTCGGATCGACGGCGGCGACCGGCGCCTCCGTGCCGTGGCCGTGGGGCTGAACGTGGCTCGACCAAGCCATCTGCATGAGAGGACCCTTGTACAGGGTCATCAACATCGCGCCGGCCACCGTCACGAGAGTACCGGCAACCTTCGCCTGGCACCTCACCTTCTTTAGGTCCACCTTCTCCATCCTGTGGTACATGTATCAAAGCAAGAATGTTGAATGTGTGTGTCGTTCCAACAGCCGTTGTTACGTGTTTTTATCTAATGTTCATCGCAATTTTCACACGCTGCGTTACCTGAAGATTACTGCCATCACGAAGGTCATAGCGGGCAGGATGTTGCTCATGGCACACGCGAAGGTTGGGCCGGTGAACTTCAGACCGACATAATAGAAGTTCTGGTCTATCACAGGCCTGCAAATTCACAACATGAATGGCGTTAATCAAACAATTTTGATACTTCAGAAAAAACTAAAATTTAATTGGTACCGTGCGACCAGTAGCCAGTACTAACTACTAAACACGTTTGCACACACCTTTTATAAATTGGAGCGTCCACTGATGATCTCTTTTATTTATTTATTGGTGTTAAAGCCAAGAAAAATGACAGGAGACGACGCAAATTTTTGTTTTTGTTTTGTGGTGTGCACTAACCCGAGCAGCGCCAGCGCGAAGATCTGGAGGAATACCGACCATGTCATCTTGGGTCTCACCTTCCTGCCATTTTCATTGAAATGGATGCCATGATCAATTTCGGAGGTATCATCACAAATATATGCAACAGGGAAAGAGAGTTCTGTTTGCAGTTTATATACCTCTCGAGGATCAGTGCGAATGGCGCGATGGAGATGGTGGCAAAGGCGTGGCGGTAGACGACGAGCACGTAGTGGCTCATGCCATGGTTGAGCGAGACCTTGGTGATCACGTTCATGCCGGCGTAGCCGAACTGCAGGCAGATCATGGCGATGTAAGGCTTGGCCTTCTCGAAGAAATCACTCCAGTAGGCCATGGCAAATGATCAGTTTCAGATAGCAACTAGTAAGCTTGGTGGTGATCAGCAAATGTCGGGGTCTAGCTAGCTACTGTACGTGCTAGTAGAGAGAACTCAAGGAGGAGGAGCTAAGACAATCAAGGCCTTGAGCTGAAGAAAATGTACCGGTGAGCTGCTGTATTTATATGCTCGTAGCAGGGGCATTGTGGGCAGTTCAGATTGTCAGTTCTTCTTCCAAGCTCTATTTATATGCTCCGTTTCGTTTGTGCGCAGACGTCGGCCTGTCGCCGCGAGTGGCATTGTTGGTGGCAGGGAGCGGCCACTGTCAGTGATAATAAGAGGCCATTAGGCTTGGTCGAGTTCCTGCATGTCCTGATCTGGTTGCGGGCTGAATCATCTAAACACTATACCTTTCTCAATAAAAAAACGTTTTATTAGGAAGTGGTAAACCATCAACGTTTTATTATGTTTCCCCGGACGGAAGAAGGAAAAAAACATGGTTGGCATGAGCACGACTGCACGAGGTAGAGAAACGCAGATGCACCAGTCGGAAGACACAGGAATCAGCACAGGTATCTCCAGTGTCGCAAATCAAAGCATGCGTGTGACGTTGAATTGATTGGTGTGATCAGATATGCAAACTTTTTAGTAGCTAGGCGACACGGGTGTTCGCCTAATGTTTTGACGGTGTCTGTTGAATGTGACCTTGAATCTAGTTAGTATCATTTACGTACTGTATCTCGGTAACGAATTTCGATAACGAACTACTAGCGTAGAGACGCCCTCTAAAAAAAACTTGTCATTTTGTAATTTAAAAATGAATCACAAAGCGATAAGATTTTTATGACGGAAGGAATAGCTTGTTTTTGAAACAATCAGTAACGTAGCTTGTGCTGGATTCAGAATTCGTGTTTCTTTGCTTCCTCTTCCGAAAACCCAAAATCTATTGCCAATATCACTTATTCCTAAAGATAGAAATCGTACTGAAGAATAAGTTTTGTATATACAATGTGTATAGTATCCTGCCGAACAAATAAAGCTGCATGCCATTTCCAAGGCCGTGTCACTGTCGAGCTGCCAAAGGGGAGAGCATTACATTCAAGGACTCTTAATATGCTAAATGCGTGGACTTCACTAGTGTCATGCACTAACACGAATGCTTTTCTTTGCGGACGCAACCGTCGCCACAGAGAAGGAAAACACGCGCACGGCGGACGCGAGCGGCTGCGGACAGCGACATCTCCATTCCATTCCCCAGACAGAGAACCGACGTTGAAGGAGCAGCAGCAGACCTGAGTGCGATCTGTGATGGCCCGTATTTTAGTACGTACCGGATTTGATGGGTGGAGTCTGTAAACAGATCAACATTGAAGTTGAAGAGCTAACCTCAAGTTCGATATGAAACCATGCTGAGGTTGCTGTTGTTGCCTTTTCTTCTCGACTCGAACTGGGATTAACCCATCTCCATCCCAAAAGAGACGAGGGTTAACAAAATTATCACTGCTGTTGTTGCCTCTCTTGGCGTTAGCTATTCTCGTTCTCGACTCCTCGGGAAAAAATTGTTGGCGTAATATATTCTCTTTTTGGCTTTTGCTCTCCCGAAAGATTGTCGCGACACAAAAGAAATTGGAGGCGAAACAATAATGAAGATCGAGATCAGAAAACTACGTGCATGAAGCCGTGAACAGAAGTGCATTCATGTTCAGATACATTGCACGGTTCCGTCAAGGAAGCTTGTGGTAGTAGCTTTTAACTTTGCTGCGTTTTCCTAGCTCGATCTTGAGCTTTTAGTCTTTTTACTTTCTTTCTGTACTTGGGACACGTACAAGGAGAAGATGAATTTGACTTTCTAGTACTCCATCCTTTCTCAAAAGATTGTCACCTTCTAGTTCAAAAATGAACTAAAAGGTGACAATCTTTTAAGAAAGGAGGGGAGTATACTGGTTCTTAAGCTCAGATGGACATGCGGTGCTAATTCCACTTTCTTGACGGGATATGTAGAGTCTCAAAGTGGCATTTAGGTGGCGGATTATACTTTGGACAGTTGTACTGCCGTGTGAGGTACCCTAATCTTGTGACATCCCGCTCTGCTCATACTATTGTCAGCTTTGAATGTTGTGGGATCTCATATACATCTAGGTCGCTGGAGTCTCGGAGACAGGAGAGAGACCGGGGAGAAGTAATACTACCCCAACGAAAAGATAAGCAGCATCTCTGATCTCTACCAGAACAAGCACTTTGGAGACTGGAGCCGGAAAAATCTCATCTGCAGATCGATGGTAATGGGCACCGCCGCCGCGCCTAGTCATCCTCCTCCTGCAGTCCTGCAGGTGTTGCTCCTCCGCGGATCGGGGCCGAAATAATCCTCACATAAACTCTGTACACAAGGAGAGAGGAGTCTGTACCCCTGTACTGCTGCCCGATTCTTGTACACGCAAATTGACATGGGTGCCTTCTCCCCGGTGATCTTGCAAGCCTACTCTAATCGTATCGCACAGAAGAGAAGTCCATGTGAATTTCGTGAAATCTAGGAGCCCACTCCGAATTTTCTATGAAGAGATTTAGTGCACGTAGTAGCAAGTAAAATTCAATGGGCTGAACCTGAACAGAACAGCAGTGGCGATGAATTTATATTAGCAGGGTCCAGCTCTATCCTACTGGACATGAGTTCAAGACCTTCAGGCAGTCAATATTAAGAATACAGTAGGCCATTAATAAATAGATCTCATTCACGCACCAAAGAAAACCTTGGAAACAGATCAAGTATAATATGTGTTCTTACAAAACATGGACTAATGATTGCGACAACCAAAAAAATAAGTAACTTGAATTTGGAGAGGATGAGTCAGATATATTAACCAAATTAACATAAACAGGATGCTACATGATTGTTACAGAAGGACGACTTCTCAGAAGATTGGATGCCAGAAAGTACACTTACAGTTGGAAGCACCTCAGCTTGCAGTGCAATCAGAACATTCGTTTTACCCCGCTGTTGGAATTTGTCTTTGTGCAGAGAACCTTCCTGCCTTTGTCACGCCTACGCTTCAGGACCCTTCTTCCGGAAGTAGTCCGCATCCTCCTGCGGAAACCATGTGTACGGGCAAGCGACTTCCTAGATCTTGACCTCTTGGTCAGGCAGAGGGCAGCCTTTCCAGCCCTAATCTGCAGACCACGAGATCTTCGAGTTGTTAATCTGTTGTAGCTGAACTGAATTCCCAAAGAAGAACCTGGCACACACAATGTTTAAATATCAGAACAAATAATCAGTTCAATGTTAAAGTGGTTCATAATCCAACAATGCTGTGCTTATTTCACGACCATTACAGATTGCTTTAGGTGATGGAGAAATTGATTGTGATTAAAGTGGCAATTTTTAACATTATTATTGGGGTCAAACTTCTTGGAAGTGTTCATTTATGATTCAACAGCATGATCTATTCTGTTATGTTAGTTGTGCAGCTGTTCCTTAAAAGAGGATTTCTACCCAAGCAAAGCAAACCACCAGTTTTATGTAGCTGATTTCTAAGGACTTTTCATATGATTCAGGTCAGAAGATACACATAGTCCAGTCTACAGTTTCTAAGATGCTAAGGGAAGAAGACAACAAATATTAACTTCCACTAGCAAATTGCCCGTTGTGGGAGACAGAAAAATCACAAACCTCTTAAAAATATGCTACTGCAAATAATAGAAACAGCACAATGAATAAACCGTAGGTGCATAAGATGTACATGTTCCTTGAACAATAATATATTTAGTGCCCAGTTGTGCCATATGGATGCACACCAAGTTACTGAAATCAAATATGAGAATTGTTGTTTCATCTTTAGATGCAATCTCAAAGAATTGGGGATAGAAAAATCAGTTTCATTGAAATTACTTAAATAGAATATGAGGATTGGTTTTTCATCTTCAGAAGATGAAGGATGGAATAAATATATAGCTAAAATACCAGTTCCATTGAGGTATCACCAAACTGTTTAATATAGAATTAACCTATTTATGAAGGACTCGAGCCACATATTTTTGACCTGCATCTTTTCTTGGAGTCGGAGTTAGGTTCAAGTTGTACAAATACAAACCTAAACCTTACAAGGGAGTACCCATTATGATATAGCCAAGCACAGGTCCAACTGAACGGTCAGGTTGAACTTTCTAAGAACTATAACTTACACCATAAACAACCTAGCAAGCACAGGTAAAAATGATCAAACTTCAAGCATTTCTATATCCTTCAGGATAGAGTACAGAAGATAAGGCATCTTTTTTCTTTTCAGGGAAATCATAGAAAGGACACCAAATACACTTTTGCAGAAGGAGCAAGCAAACCACATACGATTATTTGATTATTTCTTACTAGACGAGCTTGATCATGACATGTGCTAAATATCGACTTGCAATGTGACGCTACCCAGTTTGCTTCACAAAGAATTGTTTTAGTACACGTACAGAAGAAGAGATAGAGAGAAATAGGGAAGCCTGCAACTGCAACAGAACGGCAGGAAGGCACAGAAATGCATTGCAACAAACAGAACGGTAGGAAGAACAAGAATACATTGCAAAGATGAGTTTACCATGGTGACCAGTTTGCTGGCGCCTCATAGGTAATGATACGACAAACCATGTTGTTGCCACGTCAGAAGCAAAGCCCGGGGATGCCGGCCAATTGTGCCTCCACCCACTAATTGGAGGCGAAACTATGGGAGACGGCCGGGAACGCCGACCAAACCGTGTTGTGGCTGCAGCAAGCAATCAATGGTGGCGTCCGGCATAGCAATTATTCTTGGATCGGCTTCTAGCATGCCTGGCTAAGTCCGTAGCTCACGCGACACGCGGTATCCACGTGTTCGTTCCACATATCACGCGTATGAACAGGTATGACATTTGCTAACAGAGCCCGAGTCATGTGCGCTTGGAACCAGGCATAACAGAACTCATGTAAACACAGGGAGACAGACACGGCAGACTGCAGGACATAGTAAATTTAAGGAAATATGAACTCCTTTGTATAACTTTGCAACACCCAAGATCTGTGATGTAATAAATGCAAGTATGATCCATTTCATGTTCATAAACTGACATACTACTAGCTCTACTCGGGCAAGTTAACTCTCTATCTCACATTCAAACTACTTAGCAAAATTTGACGATCCATGACTGGTTAAAAGACTGCACTGAGCCTCAGACTCCAGTATAGAGAATTTCAGATTGCACAAAACCATTTGTATAAACCTACTGTAACTGAATTCCACTGGTTGTCTGGTTTTATTATAAAATTGAATAGGATACCGTATATGGAAAAAGTCTACATACCCCCATCAACTATAACTTAGAGACTACTTTGCCCCACAAACTACAAAAACGGTTTTGTTAACCCCCTAATGTATCTAAAACCAGTTAATTGCTCCCCTATGGTGGTTTTTCAAGGTGGTTTTGCCATTTAGCTGCTGATGCGGCTGTGGGACCCGCATGCCATTCATGTAGGTTGTCTTTTTTTTTTCTTCCCCCTGTCTGCTGCTATCTTCATGCATGTGCTCTGCTGTCGTTCCTGCTCATTGGCTGACTTGTGAAAATGCTGCTGAGGGTCTGATCTAGGTGTCTAAATGAAGAATTGCTAATTTAATCTAGGCAACAAACGGACCAAAGTGCCTGCCGCTCGAACGTCCCAGGAACGCCGCCCGCGCGTCCCGTCCCAGGCATGCCGCCCGCGCTTCCCACGAACACCGCCGAGAGCGTCACAGGCAGGCCGCCCGCGGGTCCCACGTGCGCAGCCCGCGCGCCGCTCGTGCAGCTGCCGAGCTTCATGTGTCGCTCGCAGATCTCGTGTCCGAGGCGCTGCAGATCGTGTGTCACCTGCCGTCGCCTTCCTCCAAAGGAAGACCGGTAGAGGCGGTTCATCTTCTGTGTCTGACACACGGGTCTCACCATACAACCATGCAACAAATGCCACAGCAGCAGCTGAGGTGGCAAAACCACCCTGTAAAACCACCGTAGGGGGCTAATTAACTGGTTTCAAATACATTAAGGTGTTAAAATCCGGTTTAGTAGTTTTTTTTTTGGGGGGGGGGGGGGGGGGGGGGGGTCAAGTAGTCTCTAGCTATAGTTGAGGGAGATATGTAGACTTTTTCGTACCGTATATTTTTGTTTACTGCACGTTAAATTAACATTAAATCATCCTTGATTATTTCTGTCGTTCCTCATCTTGGATTAACAAACCTGACGCATTCATTTCCACCTTCCTGGTACGAACGATCACTGAATTTTAAATAACAACTCGGAATAGAGGCTCGGAGGAACACACATTAGGCTATTGCGCGAAACTAGTCCCTCCAAGCAGCGCACCCTGAAGTCCAAACTCAACATTCGCTACTTCCCAATGTGCGCATGAGCAAGCAACTGTCCTTCAGTTCCCACCAACATAAAAGCCGCTCAAAATCGACATGGTACTAGAGGAAACACCAGGAAACGAGGCACGAGAGTTAGAATCTGTTCTCACCTCCGAACGACGAAGAGGACGTGAAGGCCAGCGACGCCGAGACCGCTGCCGAGAGCGAGGCGGGGGAGGCGGACGAGGTGGAGGAGGACGAGACGAAGGAGCTGCGGAGAAACGGGGAGGCGGAGGCTCCCATCGGTACCGTCCTGCCAGGGCGGACCAGGCCGCCGATGGCTGCCGCTGAGATCCTCCCCGAGTGGAGGGAGAGGGACGCCATTGGAGAGGCCAGCGCGAGCGCCATGGTCGGAGTCACAAGTTCTGCGGGCTGTAGCCACAATCCCTGGCACGTCTTTTATCTTATCCACAAGTGGATGAGATGGGCCTTATGGGGCTCCATTTGGCCCGTTAATAAGTTTGGCCCAACTGACAAACATATTGTTAACTCCTCTTTCCTCTTCTTTGGGAAAAAAAATCTTCCCCTCTCCGTCCACGGAAAACATGGATGTTTTCTGAATGCACCAACTGTGTAGTGTACCAATAGTCATGCTGATATATATGCAACGTTACTCTATAGTCATCTATGTAATTTCACCACTGCCAATAGTTATGGTGATACACCACAAAAGAACCGATTTAGTCTTGGCAACGACTGCTATGCAAGCAGCCTTCTCGTGCAAGCGTGCAAGCTGATATTTTGAGCCCTCTGATTACAATCTAATGGTGCCTTCAATTTTTTCACATAAGTCCTCCCACCTCAATCTATGAAATATGCAAAAGAGCCCCTAAGAAAAGGCACTGTTAGATTGTAATCTGAGAGCTCAAAACATCTGCTTGCACGCTTGCATGGAAGGGCTGCTTGCACAGCAGTCGCTGTCTTTAGTCTTTTAATCTTCCCTGATACTAACACCGTTGTTTATATCCTGAGGCACCGGGTATCCATTATTCGTACATTACTGTTCTTTACATCTCCCGTGATGACATGAGTGGATGATTTCAAGTTTTTGACAGGACTAGTGTCTACAGTAGTTGGGAGCTTAAGAAATTAAGCCAGCTAAGCCTAATTAAGAGGCACCACTATATGAACATCCAGAAGAACGTTCCTCCTCATTTCTTGTTGAAGGTGATCGCATTAGGCTCATCCGGGATCGCCGGCATGCGCTCCTTTTCTTCCTCCACCTGCTCCAGCAGAGCCTGCAGCTCAGCCTCTGACAGGCTCTCCAGGCGTTTCTGCAAACAAAAGACACGTACGAGGCAGAGGCCGATCAGATCTTCAGATGTCAAAGCTCAAGTAAAAAGCCGCAACCAACGATCGCATCGCACGCAGACCAGATCATCATGTGGAGGAAGAGCTCTCGTTTACCTCCATGACTTGCTTCTCGTAGTCCCTGAGCTGGTGCGCGTAGGTCATGTCCTTGTTGGCCACACGGAACATGTAGGTGGAGATCCACCCCACCGTCATCCCGAGCACCACCAGCAGCTGCACCACGTTGCCGGCCTGCAACGGGTCGACGCCCAGGAGCTGCACGCATCGTTTTCATTAATTTCGCAAGGCCGCAACGAGGTCAGTGCGTGTACACGAACAGCAGCTTCAACTTCAATGAAGGAGGAAGCAGAGACGCCTCACCTCGAGCCCGGACTTGAGGCCGACGCCGAAGACCGTGACGCCGATGCCGATGAGCAGCACGTCTTTCCTGGTGTACCCGAACGGCGCCTGCAAGCAACCATCGTGCGCGTGTTGTCAATTTCATAGCATCGCTCGACGTTTTGAGCAGAGCGAGTTCGTTACCTTCTCCTGTTTTGTAGCTTGGGAATCGGAGGTGCTGCTTCGCGGCACCAAACGCCTCCTCTGCCTGACCGATCCACGCAGCTCGCTCGGTGACGGCACGATTTTGGCTGAGAAGAACAGAGGGAGTTAAGCAAGATTGCATATTGTGAAGGAACGAACGAACACAGGCGCGCCCACCGGCGGATCCAAATCCAACCAGCGAGTGAATCGTACGTACCGGAGCCGCGAGAGGGCAGGCAGCGGGTCCTCGTGCCCGAGCTGACGCCACCACCGCGGGAGAACAAAGCAGCTGCGGCCGCGGCCCTCCCGGCCGAACGCAGGGAGGCCGAAGCGACGGGAGCGGCCATTGCTGCCGGAGCCATGCTTCAACTGCCGCTCGGCCGCACGCGCGGCTAGCTCCTTTATCTTATCCGCGGCCACCTGACAAGAGGACGCTGCCGAGCCGCGCGTACGCACGTCCTCCTGGACTTTCACAACCGCTGTGACGCGGACGAACCGAAGCAAAAATATCGCACGCGCTCGCTCGTCTGGTCTGGATAAGGCGTTGCTCCCGCGCGAACCAGTCGCGCACGCGCGAGTCCGTTTTCTTCCACCCATGGCCACCTCGTCCGTGTTCTCCCCGCTCTTCCCCTCGGCCCGGCTTCCCGCGCCCGGCTCGCGCTCTCCCGCTGCCTCCGTGTCGACGCACGACGCCGCGGCGGTCCCGCGCCCAGCGTCCCTCGCTGCGGTCACCAGACACAGGAGGGAGCTGGTGCTGGGGTCGACGCTGAGCGCGCTGTTCCTGCACGCGCCGCTGCCCGCCGGCGCGCGAGAGATCGAGGTCGGCTCGTTCCTGCCGCCGGCGCCGTCCAACCCGGGCTTCGTCTTCTTCCGGGCCAACCCCAAGGACACGCCCGCCCTCCGCGCCGGTGATGCCCCGGCCGGTTCTTGACGCACTCTCTTGGTCCGTACGTGCACCAGTTCATCGGTTGAGCTAACTCGTGGGCCGATTATGCCAGGCAATGTGCAACCGTACGAGTTCGTCCTGCCGCCCACCTGGAAGCAGACGCGCATCGCCAACATCCTGTCCGGGAACTACTGCCAGCCCAAGTGCGCCGAGCCGTGGGTGGAGGTGAAGTTCGAGGACGAGAAGCAGGGCAAGGTGCAGGTGGTGGTGTCGCCGTTGATCCGCCTCACCAACAAGCCCAACGCCACGATCGAGGACATCGGCAGCCCCGAGAAGCTGATCGCCTCCCTCGGCCCCTTCGTCACCGGCAACACATATGACTCCGACGAGCTCGTCGACACCAAAGTCGAGAACATCGACGGCCAAACTGTGCGTCGTAACAACTGAACTCGATCGCCCCGCCCTTGTAGTACAATATCCTTAACTGCAGCAATAGCGAATCTGAACCTTTCTCAATTTCAAAACCTTCTGATGCAGTACTACAGCTACGTGTTGGAGACTCCACTGGCACTGACCGGTTCGCACAACCTGGCCAAGGCCACAGCCAAGGGGAACACGGTGGTGCTGTTCGTCGCAAGCGCCAACGACAGGCAGTGGTCGTCGTCGCAGAAGGTTCTCAAGACCATGGTGGAGTCGTTCCAAATATGATTGCGTGCGGCAACTGCGATTTCTGAGGCAGTTTGTTATGATGATGAGTTGTTGATTTGGCTACACTACACCTTGAGCTCTGAAAATGTCTGATGTATTCTGACGAGGCAAACTAGCGTTTTTTTAGGCTTGGTAAGATAAAAAAGGAGCAACTTCCATGGAGTTAATCAAAGGTGGGACGGTGTCCGTAGCTTATCTGAGAGGATCGGTTTCTTGTACACAGTGAGGTCTGTACAATCAAGAGCTGTAAGCTTATGCCGGATGTGACATTTGTCTTTGTTAACAATAAAGCGCAACACACCGTGTTAACCACTGCAATTAATCTTCTACGCCTCAGTCCAATGAAACGACGTACTCCTCCGTCCCACAATAATTATCATTTTGAAATCGAAAATTTTGTCTAAAATAATAATTATTGCGAGGGGATACAATACATGATTGAAAAGTAAATTGTTACTTCCTTTTCTCAGGATAGTTGATATTTAGAATAGAATTTTTAATTTAAAATGAATTAAAATTCTTATATTAAAATATCAACTACTCACTGTGAGGAGGAGGGAGTAGTTGTTGGCGTCTCAAATTTGGTGACCCTTAGAGCCGTATAGAATCTGACGTACACTCCCTGACTCGGCTGTGATAATGCGAGCTGGAGAGCGATTTCCGATTTGTTTTTCTAACACGCGAGGTAGCGCGGAGTTGTTTTTTTAACAGAGGTAGCCCGTGGATAATTTAAAAGAGAGGTGAGACAGCCAACATTGGAGAGATCGAATCTGGATGGCCTGTCCTCACGGTCCGAGGAGCTAAGCATCCGAGAGCGATTTCCGATTTGGACGAAACAAATTCAGAGTTGGTCTCCTGTCGATCTTCTTGTTGTACTGCTGCTAGTCGCTAGACTCCAGCCAACTCTCTGCACTCTGCACGTAGCAAGAAATGGCCACGCCGGCGGCGACTCGGCACGTGGTCGCCGTGCCGTACCCGGGCCGTGGTCACATCAACCCCATGCTCGTCGTGTGCGGCCAGCTCGCCGCCGCCGACAGCGCTCTCACAGTCACCGTCGTCGTCACGGAGGAGTGGCACGACCTGCTGGCCTCCGCGGGGGTGGTCGCCGCACTGCCGGAGCGCGTCCGCTTCGCCACCATCCCCAACGTCCTCCCCTCCGAGCGTGGGCGCGGCGCCGACCCTATCGGCTTCATCGAGGCCGTGCACGGCAGAATGGGGGAGCCCGTCGAGCGGCTCCTGGATCGGCTGATGCTGGAGCGGAGGCCGGAGGCCATCCTGGCCGACACGTACCTGACGTGGGGGGTGGCCGCCGGCGCGCGGCTCGGAATACCGGTGTGCTCGCTTTGGACCATGCCAGCCACCTTCTTCTTGGCGCTCTACCACATGGACCGGTGGCCGCCGACGGAAGGCAGTGAAGACGAAGAAGGTATTGGCTACATCACGATCATACTGAAAGTTAGCTCCAGTTTGACGGTGAGATGTTCGATAGTTTAAATGTAGACATCCAAGGCAACCGCTCAAAACTTCCGTTGTAGTCTGATGCCTCCACTCTCCGATTCATAACCTTTTCCTTTTCTCCTGAAGATTACTTGGTATTTCACCATAAATCCATGACGATCTCTAAGAGTTTGTTTAGTTTGGAGACAAAGTGAGACGGGATGGATCTATCTCTGTTTTTAGTAAGGATGCAATCCTATTTTCTGTTTGTTTAAGAGTGATAAGATCATCCCTATTTTTTGTTTGATTCATGAGATGAAAAGAGATGAGGATGATGCACAATAGGTGATAGAGGATGAAAGAGTTGAAGTGAGACGAACTCATCCTCTCATTTTTGGAGGGTTCAATTCATCCTGGGTCTTAATGGAATATTCTCTTATGAGGATGACTCCATTCCACTTGTTTCCAAAACAAACATCACTACAAGTAGGATCGACCCGTTCCATCACGTTTCGTCCAACGAACCAAACACTACCTAAAAGAGTACCAGTGAGTACCCACTGGTAAACATAGTTGACCTTAATTCCTTAAATAAGGACAGATGCTGGAAATTGAGAGGCCCATATTTTATTACACTTCATATTAATTTCTTTAACTAAATTGCACAGTGAAATTCACTAGTTGTCATGCAATCATTAAGGTTCAGGTATCCAAATGTGCCTCTAAGTAAATTTTACCTGTATCCAAGATCTTTGATGCAAAAGCTTCAGTATTGTGTTAATTTTAATCCTAGAAAATTCTTAACTCAATCATTTTCTTTTAATTGAAGTTTCGTAGAAGCAAATTAAAAATGAGCAATTCAGCTACATCTACCTAAAATAAAATGTATTAATTCATCTGAAATCCTTACAATGCTTTGCAAAAGTACCCAAAAGTCAGTTTAACTAATATGAATACACACTCAAACTAAATGGATAGCTCCTCAATTTGAGGAAATATATGCAAGGATTACGCTGTAATCCAAACTGCTGTAGTGCTGTTAATGAATTAACATTCCTAGCAGCAATACAAAGACTATATGGACAAAGTAAAGCATAAGGGCTGTACCACATTCATCTTCATATATTTTGAAATATGTAGATTTTGAAACTTCATCATTTTTCTGTTGCACCTGTATTAAAGGAGATTAAAAAACCATGCGTCTTGCATATACCGACTCATCTCCTTTCTGTTTGCATTTCCTGAATAAACAAGTTGTAGATTTTTGTGCCTTCGGAGTTGGAGTAACAAAATCACTTGTAAATTAATTATTAGGACCCCCCCCCCCCCCCAAAAAAAAACCAAGTCCTATGACCATGCCTTTTGATCAGTTGCAGTGTTAATGAGTTTGCAATTGTACATTTATCAGTAACTATAGATAGCTGACCTTGTGTGTTCTGCAGGACAAAACAGCAAATCATTGGATCAGTATACCCCATTTCCAGCCCTTTCATCAGTAAAATGCTCCGACATCAAGATTTTCCGCTCCTGGGAACTTCCTTTCAAAAGAGTGGCAGAATTGTTCTCTAACGTGCGCAAAGCACACTGTGTTCTCTTCACCTCCTTCTATGAGCTTGAAGCCAGTGCCATCAATGCAATATCGCAAGCGGTTCCATATCCCATATATACATTTGGTCCTTCGATTCCCTGTATGCCTCTGAAATATGACCCAGACAAGATTCACCATGGGGAACACATTAATTGGCTGGCCGGCCGGCCAAAGAACTCAGTGTTATATGTTTCATTTGGCAGCCATGTTTCATTGTCACCCTTGCAGTTGCATGAGATTGCCATGGGACTGCATGACAGTGCAGTTAGCTTCTTCTGGACGGTGCGGGACAAGGCTACCGCCAACAGTGTAGAGCAGATCACTGGTGATAAAGGCTTGGTAGTGCCATGGTGTGATCAGCTGAAGGTCCTTTCCCATCCTTCTGTTGGTGGCTTCCTCAGTCATTGTGGATGGAACTCAACCTTGGAGGCTGTGTTTGCTGGAGTGCCTTTGCTTGCCTTTCCCATTGTCTGGGATCAGTTGGTGAATGGTCGGCTTGTAACTGATGAATGGAAGATCGGCATCAACTTGAAAGAACATAAAATGGAGGATGGTACTGTTAGTAGGGCTGTCATCTCTGCTGCTGTGACAAAGCTTATGGATTTAAGCGATGCTGGTAGCCAAGAGATGAGAAGAAGAGCTGCTGAATTGCATCAGGCCTCTTGTAGCGCAATACAGGAAGGTGGATCTTCACAGCGTTCTTTGAGTGGTTTTGTGAAAGATATCATCGAAGGAACACCAAAGGTTTCATAAACTCCTCGGTAGGTTTTTCTCCATTACATCTAGTCTGGGAATAAAGTCATAAAGAAGTGTTGCTCAAAGCAAGAAGTGATGCATTCCTCCATTGCAAAGAGTAGTTACTCATCGAGACAAGCTACTCACCCAGAATAAATTACTAGTTGTGGCTGGGTATGGCGCCCTCAGTGCTCACCTTGTTGTACACTGGAGAAGAGGGATCGTGATATCACGAAAAATAAATTAAATACGAGCTCATGTAGTAATTTCTGCTTCATTTAAAAGACATGAATAATGAAGATCTCGTATTGTATTAAGTCTCTGCTTCAGGTTCAGTCTCAGTTTTGGGGAAGACACTCTGTCTCAGAACAAATATATCAATGGTATGTAAACATTCAGAGTCTTGTTTAGCAGTGTTGTATTACGGATATCTGTTATCCAGATAACTTTCAAATGTTGAAAACCGAGTCCCTTCCAAACAAAATAGCAACAATAATTCAAGGTTAAAAATCTCAGTGACCCACTGAGTTCATGCTCGGGTTTGATGGAGCACAGGAAATGTTGCTATATTTCCCTCTGGGCGATCGCTGAACAAATGCCGCTATTGTACTGTATCGTGGACTGACCGGGCAATAGTCAGGGTTCAGGACCATGAATATAATACCCTACAGGGGCCCCGTATCAAGAAGAAATTGAGATGTGGACGACGAGGTTGGATTCAGGTTTCACCTGCTTTTCCCGGCCTGCGTAGCTTGCCTGTGCTCTAGACTTGTAACAGACAGTGCCCAACGGCCTCTGTAGGCGGAGATGGCCGCCGCCGCCGCACTGCAGCCGCCAACGAGCCGCGAGGGTGGGTGGCTGCCGCATTGTTGTACCCAGGCCGCCGCCTCGTTCAAAGCCGTGATGAACTCTTAATTGAGCCACCTCGTCGACGCAGGATCGGTGGCGCGGTCACCTTCGGCTTCACCGCGGAGTCGCTCCTCCTCCGCCCCCAACGCCGCCGGCGTGCTCGCCATCCCCAAAACTGAAAACTGGATCTGGTATTTTACATAAAACTCCCTGTTTTGGATCGTGACAAGCCGGTAATTGATCGCGATCCAGTAATTTACAAAACACCCCTATAGTCGCAATGCAAATATTTACACAACACCCCTAACTCTAACTGATTTTATGACTATGGATCGCCATCAAATCATTTACATAAAACCCCCTAAATGTAATTGGACTCCTCGGTGTCACGGGTTGGCTGACGTAAGCTGCCGTCACCACTGACGTGTGAGACCGGACCCACGTATCAGTGACCACGGGTACATCAGACCATCCATGTCCGTTTCATCAGGTTTCTCTGGCCGGCGATCCATGTCCGTTTCGTCTGGTTTCTTCGGCCAGCATGGCCATTTGTGATAGCCGCCGGTAGTCCACGCCTGGGGGCACGTGCAGGCTTCCGTTTCCGTACTGCCTGAAGCACGCGCATCCCATGATCCCACCCCATGTGCGCCAGGGTCACTGGCCTTATCTTGTCTCTTGTCGCTCACTTCGTATGACCATACGAGGAGGCGTGACGAGAGCCATACACCGACACAACGAGAGAAATGGTCGCCGCCGCCGCCGCCGCCGCCACGGAGGAGCCACGCGTGCGCGGCTGCCACATTGTGGCGGTGCCGTTCCCAGGGCGCGGCCACGTGAACGCCATGATAAACCTGTGCCGACTCCTCGTCGCGCGCGGCGCCGAGGTCACCTTCGTCGTCACCGAGGAGTGGCTCGGCCTGCTCCTCGCCTCTTCCCCCGCGCCGCCGGCCGGCGTCCGCCTGCGCGCCATCCCTAATGTCATCCCCTCCGAGCACGGCCGCGCCGCCGATCACACGGGCTTCCTCGACGCCGTCGCCACCGAGATGGAGGCGCCCTTCGAGCGCCTGCTCGACGGCCTCGAGGGCCAGCCGCCCGCGGCGTTCCTGGCGGACACCTACCTCCCCTGGGTCGTCGGCGTCGGCAACCGGAGGGGCGTGCCCGTCTGGTCGCTCTTCCCCATGTCTGCAGCATTCTTCTCCGTGTATTACCACTATGACATCCTCCCGGCGTGGCTTACCGACGAATCCGCGCCGGCCTCCGCTGAGACAGAAGGTGAGGTTTCCTTCCTGCCATTTGTCCGACAATGCCACGACTTTAGCATGTCCTGAATTCCTGATCAGTCATGGTCCATAGATAACTGTGCATTCTTGCACTGGTAAAATCCTGATTTCGTGTTCCAGGCAAATGAATTTCCTGAATTAGGACAGGATCTATTAGTTACAAAATTCTCTCTTCTCCTTTTTAAGAGGAATCACAAATTTGTGTTTTGAAGATAGTCTTTTATTACTCTTTTCTGCTGCAAATTAAACATATGATGGCCACTAAGCAACAAAACTGCAAAGCCTGTAGTATTTCTTGGTACTGATTCAAATGCCATTGTTTATGCGCACATCGAAGTGTTTAAAAATTCGAAGTGTCGTGAGATACGAAACGCAGCTTGTGTGAGGCACATGCAGCAATTAATGGGACATGAATAAATATTACTCCCTCCTTCCCAAAATAATTGTCGTTTTGGACAAGACTTTTAGTTCATTTTAAACTAAAAATCTTGTCTAAAGCGACAATTATTATGGGAAGGAGGGAGTAAAACTGTTTGCATGCAACTCCCCACGTAGTTGTTTTAATGTTTCCACACTTATATTATTATGACCTCACGTGCTTTCTTTCATATAAAAAAATTACAGCAATCAACATAGAGCAAAAAGATGTCATTTACGTTCCAAATAACCGATCACCTACCTTGAGCACCATTCTACTTATTAGAGCGTAACCAATGTTGAAATCTCCCACACAGTGAAAAATATGAAGTCTGGGGAAGAGAATTTCTAGATAATCTTCCCTATCCCCCCTCTTGATACTCATTCAGCTGAGTATATCAATCAGAATAAATCCTTTAGACAACAATGAGTTCTCTGGTGGGAGGTTGGGTTTGGTAGCCACTTCGGTCTTGACAACGGGGTGCTGCATGGTGAGTGACACCAATTTCAGAGAACATTACATCAAACTGTTATGCTTGAGCATGGATCAAGCTGAAGAACTGTTCCAACTCAATTTATCTTGTCAGAACTAGCCAATTTATTATTCATGCCAACAGCTCTTAAAATGTGTTTCATTATTGTGTCTCGCACTTTTAGTTTCTGGTGAATTTTCATGTCAACTATTTATAAGGTAGCTTGCAGTGTTTCTCACACATTTATTTTACATTATCTGCAGGTAACTCTGATCAGAAACTTGGTCACTATATCTCCAACCTGGGCTCAAGTTCAATAAGGATATCTGATCTAGGGTCCTTAATTTTCAACAAGAGATCAATTAAGCATGTCCTAGCAGCTGTCTCTAGCACTAAAAACGCACAATGCCTCCTTTTCACCACCATGTATGAGCTTGAGGCCAGTGTCATCGACTTGCTAAGGTCTGTACATTCTTGTCCAGTGTACCCGATCGGCCCCTGCATTCCCTACATGACAATTGAAGATCACCATAGCATGCCCAGTGTAAACATTACCGGCCAAGGAGACTACTTCACCTGGTTGGATACTCAACCTGTGAATTCAGTGTTGTACGTCTCCCTTGGCAGCTTTCTCTCAGCGTCAGCCTCTCAGCTTGACGAGATCGCACTGGGCCTGGCCTCTAGTGAGGTTAGGTTCTTGTGGATTATTCGTGAACAATCTCCGCTGATGCAGCAACTCATTGGTGACACTGACAAGGGGATGATACTGCCATGGTGCGAACAGCTGAAAGTTTTGTGCCATCCGTCAGTCGGGGGCTTCTTGACTCATTGTGGGATGAATTCAACGCTTGAAGCAGTCTTTGCTGGTGTGCCTATGCTTACCTTACCACTGTTGTTTGATCAACCAATTGACTGCCGGTTAATTGTGGAAGAGTGGAAGATTGGTCTGAACTTGAAGGAGTGGACTAGTAAGGATGGTCTGATTGGGAGAGAGGATATTGCACGGGCTGTGAAGAGGCTGATGGCTTCTGATGAAGCTGAAACGAAGGCAATAAGGAGGCGTGCTCTTGAGTGGAAAGAGGCTTCTCGCAGGACAGCCAGCAAGGGTGGAATTTCACACTGCAATCTGAATTCATTGATGGAGATGGCACGTACATCACATTAATTGGAAACGGCAGTATTTGGTATGTGGTGAAGTCTGTTGTGAACTTGTAGTCCGTGGTGTAGTCACCAAGAGTTCCAGAACTCGTGCTGAAATCAACCTTTGGCTTGTGGTTTGGTCACAAAGGGTGAACGAATAAAATGACTCTTGATTATTTTTTAAAAAAGAATAATGACACGTCTGAATTTCATTTGGTTATTTTGGCTCGTCTTATTTCTTTATCTTCAACTTGTTTCTCCTAATCCATCCAAACTTGGGAGATGTAAACAAGTAGGTAAAGACCATTCATTTCACTGTATAGTTTATTGGACTGTAGTAGACTACTGAAGTGTATAGCGGATAACTTAGTACGTGATCCAGTTCAGTAAAGGAAAATAAACTTATTCAGATGAGCAAGGAAAACAAAATTGCCATTTCCAGAATCTTTTCCTAGATTAAATTATGATGAGGTTACTTATTCAGCAACTCTACACCAAGGGAATAAACACATTCAGCATTCATACTTTCACCATTCATTGAGAATACATACTTAATCACCGAACTGCAATGGTTTCATTCATCATCCATACTTTTCTGATGAAAAGAATACACCAAACGAATCCTAATGTGCAACACCTAAGTCAGATAACACTCCTGACTCATGCGAGAACAGTGTAGCCCAAAGAACCTAGCGAATGTCAGACTCGCCTTCCATTACACTTTCTAAAGCACGCAAATAAATCCCGGTACCAAGTTATCTTCGTTTATTGGCAGGTCTCTACTGCCGGTGGACGTAGCGCTACCCCTCCGAATTGCTCGCTCGAGTATTTCTTGTAGACGACCTTCAGCTTGCTCTCAGGAGCAGTCATGTGCGAACTCACGAGCATCTTCGCGTTCTCACTGCAATCATACCACAAGGTAAGCGTCATTACAACTATCAAGATAAAAGCCAGTTAGTACTACAAAAAAAAATGCATCGTTTAGTCAGAACGGGTGATCGGTAGTGAAGTCTTACATTAGCTGCGTCTCACTGAAGCCTGTGTGGTGTTTGAGCGTATCAGTCCACAGAGGAGTCCTCTTCAGAGTGAGCCTGGCTGCATAGACAGCAGACGCAGCAACCATGGAAGGAAGGCGCGTCACCATACCATACTGCATCAGTGACAACTCTGCGAAGAAGAAAACCATGTTTTCCATCTGCATTGAACAAGAGAAACTTAAGCCCACACAAGCATAATATTGTCAAACCATGTTTTCCATCTGCATTGAACAAGGATTAGCTTCTTCACCTCCTTGTCATTTTTGACATCTGAAGAGGCCGCCTTCAAAAAGCGGACAAGGAAGACATATGGAGTAGGAACAGTAAGGTTCCACTCAAGCCTATTCAGAATCCCCTTTTCCATTGAAAGGATCTGTTCCCTACTGTAGGCACTGTCTGATATCAGAATGAAGTCATTGACCTGAAAATGCACAAGCATTTAGTAAGATGAGGAAGAACAGCACTCGAAGTAACATACAGTAAAGCACTGAAAAAAACAAAGGGCGGAAGTATATAGAAGCGTTCTGTGTACCTCCGGGGCCCAAATCTCCTCGTACTTGCACGCGATCAGCATGGCCGAAACGCCAACCAGCTGCAGCTCCCTTCGCAGGACGGGCTGGAGCGATAGGTACTGGTCGATGATGTACATAGTCAAGTAAAGGGTCTCCGGCATCAGCTCGAATTTGTGGTGCACTTCTATGATCCAGTCGGCCAGTATAGCTCTCATTTTAGAGTTGATCTCCACCTGGGCTTCAATGTAGTCAAGTGGACGGCACTCATGCTGCAACAAACAAAGAAGACCACATTCAGAGACTGCAGCTAGCAGACCACATTCAAGTAACTGATTTCAGAAGTTACCTCAGCGGTCTTGTAAAATTTGTAGAGGTCCTCGATATAATCGACAACCGCAAGCTCGTTATGAGCATCTGCCTTATCGATGTCTTCGATCGATGGTAGAGGCTTATCAGTTATCCCACCAGCAGCCTGACATTCAGATGCATAATAATAAGACCGATTGCACATGTTTTTTTATGAAGTTATGAATGTAATTACTAGCTCGGTAAGTTACTTGACAGATCACGCACCTTAGAGCGGGCTGAGAGCACAGAAGTAAGGGTGTTGATCACCTTCTTCCGCGGGACCTTGCGCACAGAGCTGGCGCTACTCTCCGACTGCACCCCGCTGTTGTCAGAGTCAGAGCTGATCTCGATTACGTGTTCGGGAGGAGGCGGCGGCTTGGCAGGAGCCTTCCTGGGCAGCCTCGGCGCAGGCCTGGCTGCCGCTGGAGGAGCATTCTGCTGCAACACAAACGACTCCGGTTAGAATCACATCAAATTAAATGGAGAACAGAGTTCTCCTGCAGGCAGGAAGAATGGGACAGAAGGGAGAGTGTGGTTGAGTGTACCTTGATTGCGTTCTTTACCAGCTGAGCACCAAAACTTCTAGTGATGGGACGGTTAACCTGCTCCGGCGGCTGCGGCTGCGGCTTGCTGAAACAAAGGGACAGGCGTTCAATAAAAGAAATACGGGCAATGAAACAGTGACGAGAAAGTCCTTGGTTTCGTTCGTACCCTTCAGTTGCGCGGACGCCGACATAGTTGCCAATGTCTCCCAAGGGGTTTCGACGGTTCTTGCCGTCAGCTCTACCGGCCGCGACGGCCTTCTGCTTCCCAAGAGCGGCAGCACCGCCTGACGATTGCACGGGAGACACGAGATCAGGATAGCGTGATATAATTAACGTAAGAAACGAGAATTCGTGCGTGGCGAAGAAACAAGAATGTAAATCTGAGGCATGTGGACAAAGATTCAATTTTTTTTAATTAATCGAGCCAAAGAACTTTGATACAGAGGCGATCCGTATCCGGAATCTTACGAGCAAGCAAGAAAGGACTTGCATCCAGAAGCCCGGCACATCTAGCATCTAATCTCGGGTAAAAAAAGGGGAGGAACGCACCCAAGAAACCGAGCAAAAAAGTAAGGAGCCGTGCGTGAGCGTTTCCTCCACCAGAGACATGTCGGCGAACTCGTAGCCCAGCACGGCGTCGTGGCTCATCCGCGGGACGAACCCGGGCCTCCTCCTCCGCGTGCTTGTCGAGCGGGAGGAGGCGGCGGCGCCGGGCTTACGATTATGGGGGAGGCGGAGACCAAAGTGGCGGCAAGGGTTTCTAGCGTCGGGGCTTGGGGGCTGTCGGGCTGAAGAGGCCTGGAGTCGGGGAGGTCGAGTTGGGCTGTTCGTGGTGGGGTGTCGTAGGAGCTGGACCGAATATTAATCTTAAACTATTCGGGTGAAAATTTAAACCCAAAGGATTAGACTCACGGGTGTAAAAGTGCACCCGTACTCGTGTCCCACCGGATTACCCGAACAGCGGATCTGACTGCCATCCTAAATTCTCGGATAAAAAGGGAGGAACGCGCCCAATAAACCGAGCAAAAAAAGAAAAAGAAAGAACAGCCCTCAACCAATCCCCGCAAGACAAGAAGAATATGACGAACCAAGAAAGAACCCATGATCCACCGACGGCTCACCTCGGTTCTGCGGAGCGGCGGCGGCGTTGTGGTTGCGCGTGGCCATCTGTTCCTCCTCCCCTTCGCTGCCCTCGCCCTGGCCGAAGAGCCCGGAGGCGAAGAGAGACTGGAGTCGCGCCGCCCGCGTCTCCTGATTCCCGCCGGCGAGCGAAGCCACCACGTACCCGGCAACCTAAGCGTCACGGTGAATCAACGGCGACGTGCGGGCACGGTGACGCTGGTGCAATTCCTGGGCAATGAACGATGGAGGGGAGCAGAGCAGGGGGGTACAATATAAGGAGCGGGGCGGTGGTCGGGCGGCGCGGCGTGGAGCGTGCTAGAGGTTCCAACGGTCAGGAAGCCTCCGCATCGCAACGGTCGGCGGGAGCGGGTCGGACGGCTGCGATCGTCTGGGGGCGCACCCGCGGGAACTAGCCGTTGAGGCGGTGTGGTGTGGATAGGAAGGGGATAGGGATTCGTTTGCTGCCCAGCTGGATACGCTACGCGGTCCAGCCTTTGCGATTAATTCTCGTCTTACACATGGCAATTGCAGTTAATATGTGTGATTTTTGAAAGATTAGCGTGCGCTGGCTATCTCGGTTTGCGTATGTGAACACGACTTTTCACTGTCAGGTGAAAAGCGGTCTCAATTCATTCAATTGAGCAGTGATTAGCCCTGCACTTGTGTTTTCTGCTAGCAGTAAAACTAAAGGGCAGTTTTTTGGACCGTGCAATGAACAAGCAGGGCGCTCGACGTCCTCGCCGAGAAAAATACAGTAAATAAAGAGAGAGCCGGGCAGTAAACTGGCGAAAAAAATCAGGCATGTGACCATGCGGTCCAAGTGCTCAGTAGTGTTAGTGGGGCAGTAATCTCACGGATGGTGGTCTGGTCTCGCTGACAAAAGCGCCGTCCTTGCTTTGGACGAGCTAGAGATGCCTGCAACTGCCTCGCATGTGAGTTTACTACCTTAGCCTCTCGGGGACGGGAAGTATTTCATCTCCTGTGAAAGTATGAAATACCCTTTGCATTCTAAAATACTTGTCACTGGTTAGTAAATTTTTGAATTAAAGAGTGACAATTATTTTGGGATGAAGAGAGAGTAGCATAGTTTATGTGGCCTCGAATTCAAAATTTTATGCATGCTTCACTTCGTGTTCAAGTATGACTCATCAGGGCGTTTCATTCAGCTTCTTTTGAATAGAAACTGTTGAGCATTTGCCACATAAGATTCAGGCATCAGCAATACTGGAAGGGCTGCCACCCTTTAGCCCAATTCAGTTCAGGAAAATTCAGTAACTTCCGCCGTTGTTCTTTCTGTATGCAGGATCCATACTAGTTGCAGATACTAAACTGCCACCACATGTTCACATGTTCCAACGATGACAAATATACGCTACAATGACCTCGGTAGCTAATTATGATTTATGAGTAAAAATAAAATGTACTCCCTCCTTTCTCGAAAGTTTGTCGCTTTCTAGTTCAAAATTGAACTAGAAAGCGACAAACTTTCGAGAAAGGAGGGAGTATCTTGTTCACACTAAACAGTAAACACCACCTGAATATCATCAATAAATAACTTCAGGATACAGTTTACATACTGTACATAGTGGCCGTCCGTACATTTCTTGATACCTCGAGAAAAGTCTTCCAGATAACACCAACCTTTTTGGTTCAAAAACTACAATGCAATGCAAATGAGCAATAGCCAATAACTGATTTGTGCATCAGGTTTCAATAACATTGCTAAGGCTGCAGGCAGGCAAATAAAAAATAATGCCTCCATAAGATATACGGAAAAGGGGTAACCTCGTGAAGTATACAAACTCTACTCACAAACACAAAAGAAAAGTACCCAATCGGCAAATTCACACCCTAAGTATGTACGTGTCCCTGTCGAAACATGCATATTATTCGCTTATCAGGTGCCACCATGGACTTGATCACCTGGGCCTGTGAGCGCCACCTGCATTGAACCGAAAAAAGGTGTAAACCACGTCACCTCCTTAGAAACAGATTTAAGGCCCTGCAACACAAACTAAAATACGTACTTTGCAATTAGAAGCAAATTTACGAGCAAGCATAATTGCAGCATTCCTGTCCCTGTCTGTTTCGAAAGCTAAAGTGTACCATAATCCTTTCCTTGCTTGCCAGAAAACTGCCTTTGCTGCCGCATTACCACCACCACGGCTCCCACATAACTGTAAATTGGTCAACAAAAACAGGTTATCAGAAATTTAATTGAACTATTTCTTTAACCATTAAAGCTTGGACT